>CM073573.1:138831095-140245651 GCA_037074715.1 Magnolia kwangsiensis
AAGTTTTACAAAGTGGATTTTATTGGCCTACACTTTTTCGAGACACACATGCCTTTTGTTCTACATGTGATCGATGCCAACGTGTGGGTAATATTTTCCATAGGAACATGATGCCACTTACCAATATTCTCATTGTTGAGATATTTGATGTTCGGGGTATTGACTTCATGGGTCCGTTTCCCCCATCATTCGGTTATATGTATATCCTTGTGGCCATCGATTATATCTCTAAGTGGGTGGAAGCAGTGCCATGTAAAACGAATGATCACAAAGTTGTGGTCCGCTTCTTGAAAGAAAATATCTTTTCTCGTTTTGGTACTCCTCGGGCAATCATAAGTGATGGTGGTACTCATTTTTGCAATAAACCGTTTGAATCTTTAATGAAGAAATATTCCATCACCCATAAAGTTATAACTCCATACCATCCACAAACAAGTGGTCAAGTAGAAGTTTCGAATCGGGAGATTAAACAAATTTTAGAGAAAACAGTTCGCCTTGATCGTAAGGATTGGTCGCAACGTTTGAATGATGCTCTTTGGGCGTAACGTACAGGATTCAAAACCCCGATTGGAATGTCTCCCTATAGGCTTGTCTTTGGGAAAGCATGTCACTTACCTGTGGAATTAGAACATCATGCTTATTGGGCCATCAAAACCTTTAATTTTGATTTGAACAAGGCTGGATCGCACCGTAAACTTCAACTCAATGAGTTAGAAGAAATTCGAAATGAGACATATGAGAATGCGAAAGTTTATAAAGAAGAACGAAATTTTTTTCATGACCAATCAATTCTTCGCAAGACATTTGAACCGGGTCAGAAAGTCTTATTGTATAATTCCAGGTTACGCCTCTTTCCTGAAAAACTACGTTCGTGATGGTATGGTCCTTATCAGGTAGTAAAAGTATTTCCTCATGGAGCAGTTGAGATTAAAAATCTCAAGGACGGAAATATTTTCAAAGTAAATGGTCAAAGACTGAAACCTTATTTGGAGGATTTGGTTAATCAAGATGTTGAGGAAGTTAATTTGGAGGACACAGGTTTTCAAGATTGATTAATTCATGGTCCATTTTTATATGGCTGAAGACGTTAAACTTAGCGCTCCTGGGAGGCAACCCAGCTTTTCATTCTATTTCATTTTCCTAGTTAGTTGATTCAATGTTTGTGGGTAACATTACTGCAAACCCTCACGAGACTACAACTCGTCCACTAGGGGCAACCTAGGGGTTTAAAGGCTTATTGCATACGCTAAATGCAATCGAGAGCACCTGTGAAAGTGGTATAGGTAGGATTTTCTTTTTGATTTTATCTTTATTATTTTTGTTGATTTCTCTCCTGTGCTGACTCGCTTTTACGTTGATATTTTTGGGAAAGCATCTTAAATTCTCCGTCCAGGTACTATCTTTTCATCACTCCTCTTTGATTTTCATTGTCCCATGTGCATTGCATGCTTATTTCTTTTACATTGAGGACAATGTAGATTTTAGGTTGGGGGTGGGAGATTAGGTAACCTAATCAGTATTTTCTTGGTCTTGAGCAAAATTGTAAAAATTTTTAAATATTGTGAATTTAAAGTGACTTTGAAGGATAGTTGTGATTTTAAAATTAAAAGATACGTGATGTTTGTAATTTATGACTCTTGGATTCAGTTGTCTGTTAGATTTCACATTTAAGTTTAAGTTTTTAACCCATGATTAGAAGTTGTAAACATTGATTGAGTCATGATTTCGCATATCACATCTCGCTTACACATTAAGGTTCCGGTTCGATATTGAATAATTAACTTGGTAATCACAAAGCATGAAAGGAATCAGCCAAAATAAAATTTCATGTGCAATAAAAGAAGAATTAAAAGAGTAAGTCGCATAATCTTCACCATAGGTTTGCTCCCCATAGGTGTAGATTCGATCCCCATGGTTGACATTTAGAAAAAGTTAGGCGACAAGTTTTCATCATAGGTTTGCTCCCTATAGGTGAGGATTTGATTCCCTTCCTTAGCATCATTGTTCATGAAAAAAAATCAAGGCTGAATGAAAAGATGATAAAAAAAGCAAGTGTTGGTTTCAGGTTTTTATTGTCATGAATGCCGTTGTTAATTACCAATGATATCATGAAAATGACAATTGGATCTCTTAACAGTGGTAAGCCGAGATTACCCTATACACTCATGGAACTCGATGTTTAGAATGTTCTAATTGATGGATTAATATTGTGAACTTGATTATGAAGTTTATCATAAGTTTGATTTCAGGAGAAAATTCTACACACCATTCATGAATCTTAGAATTCTCGAATCTCAATTATTTGTTCACAAGTCACTTGAGTTTACAGGAATTGTCTCTTATTTCTGAAATTATTTTTTCGCATGTTTTGCTCGGGACTAGCAAAATGCTGGTTGGGGGTTGTGATGAGGGTCGAATATTGCATATCAGACCCCGATAAATACCTAATTTGACGTATATGATAATGTTTAATGTCGTATTTTAAATATGTTTTTGTTGCAGGTAGTAACCAGGAGCGTGGACTGAAAAACATATTAAAAGCATAGATCTAATGCTCCGAAGTCACCAGAGTAAGGGACGGACTCCAGAGAAACAAGATCAACGGATTTACATGCCAGGGATCCGAGAAAATCAAGCCGTTCACGTTAAAGAGGCCTGAAATTGGTCCAAAATGCAAGATCACAGGGTTCCTGCCATCCAATTGACCTGAAACTTCATACATGGGATGAGGGTCATAAATTAACCGTACACATAAAATTTCAGCCATTGGATCACTATATAAGTGCCCCAACTGATAGATCAGCCCATAAACCGTTGATTCTGGGCCCACCTGATATCTGGAATTGCCTCAAATCTAGTCTCAACGCTTTAAATAGGGAGACAAAATGAATGGATGGATTGGATTTCTCAGAGACATCATAGTGGACCCCACCTTGTGTAGCATGTGCACGTGTACAAGTGCACTAGCCGTGCACTGTACGTCCACCATGGTCAAACCGACCTTTGACCGTTCCATCTTAATTTCCTTTTTAAAGACGGAACTCTCTGTTACGTAGACCGACGGCTGGCCCTTTTTGCGGTCGATAGTGGACCCCACTCATGCCACATACGGAAGATCTAAGTCGTCCATCTTGTAGAGGGCTGCAGACACTACAAACCCAAGCTAACCTTTTGCATCCATGCGTGCACATGTGTGCGATACAGGGGCCACAAAAGGGCTGCCCTGTAGCGTTCAAACCTGATCTTTTAGTGAATTCTTCTCTGGGACACACCTATGGACGTTCAAAACCACTCATTCTTGACTGAAATTTCGTCCTGAATCCAATGGATGGGGTGGATTTTTCAGAAAATGCTTCTGTGGGGCCCACCGATCACAACAGTAAAATGGTGCGAAAGGTTTCGTACATCCGCGAAAACTGACTTTTCTAGGCGATTTTGGCCCACCATCTTTGATCATATGGCAGATCTGAACTGTCTATCATGTAGAGGACCCAAGAAAGTCCTAAGGGACGATGTTTCTTTGAAATTTAAGCGAGGAAAGCAGCGTGTTTCGAGGCACCAAACTTGGCTGCAAAAAAGCTTTCAATGGGCATGCATAGCTTTCCAAATCCGATTCAAATCCGATTTTCACCACTCCAGCAGATATATAAGGAGGTTTTGGATGTGGGGAGCATTCATTCAAAGCTTGAGGAGCCAGAGCCGAGCCAGATTCAAGGTGAAGAAAGAGAAGAGAGAGAGAAGAAGGAAGAAGAGAGATAAGGGAGATGTTTTTAATGTTTTTATTTTATATTTCTTTTTTCTTAATTAATTTTATGCATAGTTAATTCTTCTTAGCTAGGACTGAGATGAAGCCCCTAATTTGATTGACTCTTGTTTATGTTGAATTTATTTTTATTGGATTGATTTGTTTCTTTTTCTAGTGTGCTTTCCTGCGATTTCCGTACTTTTCCATTCTATGAGCTCGACCAAAGTCTAGATATGGATGTTGTTTGGAATATTATTCTAGGTGCTTGTGTCTGACCATGAACAGGTCTCCTATAGAGGAAGAAATAGGATTTACATCTCTCCATGCCTGACCATGGATGGAAAGATGTGATCCATATGCTTTAAAGGATTATACATTCTGTGTGCCCGACCAAGGACATAGAGTGTACTTTGTTTATTTTGATATCAATCTGAATTAGGGTGAATCAATAGGTAAAATAAGGGTTAGGATAATTAGAGGTGGATTCGAAAGTCCTAGTCTTCTCCTGGATTGAATTTTTCTCATAGTTCTTTGTTATTTTCCCTAGATTTGTGTTAGTTTACTTATTAGTTTGCTAAAATATTTGTTGGATTAGTTAAGAAGAGTCTTAAATTTCGAATTGCGACAACCAGTCCTCGTGGGAACGATCTCGTAATACGTACCATATTTACATCTGATTCGTATACTTGCGAGTTAAAATCATTTAAATCAAATTGGTTTAAATTAAAACATCAGAAGGACCGTGGAGCATACGGAACGGTACGGGCTAGGATACGGGTCTTACAGGGATCTAACCATTTTATGTTCTCAACAATCATAATGTAGGGTAGATATCAGTAAATATGTGATGTTATCTTCAGTTATTTCCAAGTTATGCTCTGATACCATCTTCTGTCACGCCCTAAACTCGGAGATCAGACTCACAAGAATCGTGATCGCCGAATCCGGTGCCGATTGCCTCTATAGTACCCCATTCTCGGCTCTCAGTGCCCATACTCCAGATTCCGATCCTGTGATCCTACCAAAAGGATTTTCCAACGTATATTTATCTCGTAAGAGCATAACCACAAGTTTACCCCATGCCATAAAATGATCGCACAAATGGTTGAACGGTTTAGATGCAACACATGCATCATGGTGGGTCCCATAAATAGACGGCATGGATGGAACAGGTGGAACCCACGAGACTTGCTGCCATCTGTACAGCAACTAGTGGTGGGGTCTACATAACTGGACAGTGTGGATTACACCCACACGTGCAATAGGTCCTGCAGGCCTTGCTGACGTCAATAGGGTGCAGCGTTGCTGCTTTAAAAAGGCAGAAATGAGTCCCACGTAGGGCCCGCCCACCATCATACATATATATTACAATATAATATATAATATAATAATATATATCTATTATATCAACATCCAAGCCCTGAATAGCCTGGACAGTACATAGATCAAGGTGTATCGCCACACGTGGGGTGGGTCCCACCATCCAAGGACGGTGGATACATCACATGCATAATGGTGTGGCCCATCTAAATCGGTGGACGACATGGATGGGTCCCACAGACCTCATTGTCAGTTCACACTTCGCTATTAGCCATACCCCACTGTCAGTTCACACCTCACTGTTAGCCACACCCACCGCCAATTCACACCTCACTGTTAGCCACCCCCACTAGGAATCGAAATTAAGACCTCAGTGTTGAAACGAGGTATTCTTCACTCAGTCTACCACTTGAGCTATAGATCTAGGTGGATTAGAATAAATACATCAAGGAGGGCCCCACTCACACGTGTGGGGTGGGCCACGTCCTAAATGGATGGTTGGGATGACTTATAAACATCATAGTGTGTCCCACATGGATGGGGTCCACTGGTAGATGGCAAGGATGTAAACATCATGGTGGGCCACACACCTCATCATCATCATAAAAATGAAGGGGAGAGAGAGAGAGAGAAAGACATGTGAAGGGGAGGGACCCCACCACTATGGGCCCTCCCTATACTCAACACAAAGCATACATTAAGTGGGTCCCAAATCATGTGGACCTAACATCAAAATCAAATACTATGAACACCTACCGTTAGATTTTGGACTCTTCCTTCCACCGATGCGATCTAGTGCTTCAAGGGCACATTTTCAACGGTTGAGATGATCTTAGGATGGTGGGGATAGGAGGTAGGAAAGTGGGTCACACCAAGCTTTCTCTCATGGAGGTGGGCGTTGGAGTGCTCTCATGGAGCTTGAGAGAAAAATGACAGAGAGATGAGAGAGAGAGTTGATGTGAGTGATGGAGTCTGGGGAGAGGGATGGGTGATGTGATGTGTACTTGACATGTAAGGGTATGTAAGAGAAAGAGTTGACTTGAGGGGTTATTGTACTTAGGGATGGAGTGGTTGTACTTGACATTTGATGTGATTAATTTGAAAGGTTGTCTTGGTTTTATAAATGTGCGGCGTTTTCCTCGAACTGAACATGGGCCCACATCTCCTGGCTTGGGTATCACCTCGGCGCGTGAGACGTGATGACGGTGCGGTCGCAATGATACAAGTTTTGGGCAAAGCCACTCAGATTAACAAGATGCAACTCAGGGTCGTGTGCAAATACCGATTACAAATTGTGAGTCACCGGAGTTCGACTGGGAGGACCGTGGAAGCCTATGGAACAGTACAGGCTAGAATACAGATCTTACAAAAGTCGAATGCGACTCGAATCATACTGAATACCTTATGACCCTAGATGCCAAAATAGATAAATTAAGTCCATATCTGAGAAGATTGGTTGACTATCTAGCCATTGATTACACTAAACTAAGCGATTGGTGCGCGGGGGGGTGGGGGGGGTGGTTCGACCTTCTAATGAGATCGTTTTGCCTTTTAAGTATGTATATAATTAGAATTGTAGAAATGTGAACATAAATGTTAATCCTCACCCTCGATATGATATTGAGGTCGAGTATACCTAGGTATTGGGGTCAGGGCATGATAGGTGATAACTTATTCATCACTTTGGGTCCTCACTTCACGGAAAGACATTCATAAGAACGACCATCTGTTCATTACTTGGAACCTCACTTCATGGGCAAGGCTGTCATGGAATGACCACTTATTTGTCACTTGACTGGGCTTCATGGTGAGACAACTATAATTAAATGACGGTCTATTTGTGGCACTGAAAAACCTTCATAGAGAGATGATTGGGCGAAATCTCTAGGTACATGGCACGATGGCCACATTGGTCATCAATTCAAGACCTAGAGACCTTTCTAGGTCCAACGTTGCACTGAAAAGAGTAGTGTTGTGTTGTATTAGAGTGACATGGACCCCAAGTCTTTAGTCTCTATTAAATTTATAAAATTGTAAGGTAATTTGCTAGAGAGGCGTATTGGGATCGGTCTCCAAGATCTTATCTAGATTGATTGGCTAATTAGCACTTCTAACTCAAGATGATTTTTTCAAATCTTCCTCATATTGGCCAATCGTCTAGTATGCATAGTTGATCATATTTCTAACTTGAGATGAGCGTTCGTGATCTTCACATAATCAGCTTGCTTCCGGATATAAGTAGCCAGTCACATGTGTTGCTATTATCACTGTCTTAGCTAGTCGTGTATATTAGAGCTTTTTACTTATCATGCACGTATGCATGAGAAGAATCATCGCTAGCTGAAAAAATGGCCATGAATGTCCTCTCTAGGCCATTATGGAGCCTATGGCCTTTCTTGTTTCGCCACATCTCACATTACAACTTTTACTCAAGCACAATGACACTTGTTTCATGGCAACAAATTTTCTCATGCTTGCTTCGCGATCTCCTGCTACTGATCACATCAACTGTTAGGATTTCATCTTAATCTTCCATACAATGGTGATGTCACATGTCAGCTGGCTTGTTGTTGGATTTAGTGTGGTGAGATCGAGTGTAAACAATATGTTGAATGTTGACAGTTAGTGAATATTGCACATCTATTTATTTCATGCATGTCCCACCTGATGAGTGGCTCATATATCACTCTCTTACTTGTGCCAATTTTGTGCATGTGAGCCGCAAATCCAAACTGGACAGGTTCGAAGGTAAACGAAGCAATGGAAGAACCCACGTACATATCTTGTTTGGACATCAACTGAAGTTAAGTGAGTCCTACTCTTGGGGCCATGGAAGTATGTGAACTTCCCAAACGAAACCTCTTTTCTTGTGAAGTTCAGAATAAGAGGTAGAATGGTAGTAAGGGGGGTTTTCATGGTATCTTCAAGTTTGCAATTCTACCAATGAGGCCATGGTTCATAAATCTGGTGAGTCCAACCACGAATGGACCATGCCCAAAAAATTTCATAGGCAGGGTAATTTTTCACCCTTAGGGGCAATATGAATTGGGTATAAATTAGAATCCAAATTATAATTATCATATAATCAATGTGAATTAGAATCTTCAGTTGTATTTGGTATTATGTGTTGGACACGGTGGTGGACGTGTGCAAATCCAAAACCATGTAAGGATCTTTTGAGCTAGCTATGCATACCACGTGAGCTAGCTGTGAGTTTAGATTTTTTTTTCTAAGTTTAGAGTATTAGCTGGGTGAAGATAAATGGTAGATATTTTCTGGATTTTTTCTTTCTTTAGCTACCCCTAGGATGAATCTAGAAAGGGATAAATTAGTCATTTCACATAATAAGAAAAGCCTATAAAAGACACCTTGTATTTGTTTCTATTCATTCAATAAAATACAGCAGCAGTTCTCTCTTCCTCTTCAAAAGTTTCAGGTTTTTTTTTTTTTTTAGTGGCTATAGCCACATGTCAACAAGAAGCTGGGTTTTAGACCTAACAAACTGGTATTAGAGCCATCAAGTGTGGTAGGCCCATAACCCACAGGTCCTAAGTTTTTTTTTTAGAAAAAGTTTTGACTAATTTTTCAGCTAAAATAGATATATATTCTTTTTATAGAAAAATCTGTCAAAAAAATCATATTGCAAAAAAAAAAAAAAAAAAATTTGTTTTCAAATCAGATTGTAACAAAAAAAAATCTATTAAAAAAAATCAAATTGTAAAAGCCAAGAATCTGTGCAAGATTCCACCGTTTCAGCCAAAAAAATAAAAAATAATAAAAAAAAAGATTTCAGTAGTTTGTTTTTCTAGCTAAAAAATCTGTTTTAAAAAATAATCAGATTTCTATCTCCCTTCATTTTCAAAAATTAATCAGCCTTTAAAAAAAAATAGAAAAAGATGGTCAGCACTATCCAGCAGCAGGTTCCTAAGTTGTCAAAGGACAACTATGAAAAATGGTGGATCCAAATGAAAGTGTTGTTCGAGTCGCAAGAACTATGTGAGATCGTCACCGATGGGTATGAAGAACTCACTATGGAAGAAGAAGCCGCCTTCACCAACGAAAAAAAGATCACTCTCAAAAATTAAAGGAAGAACGACAATAAGGCTTTGTTTCTCCTCTATCAATGGTTAGATGAATCTATCTTCGAAAAGATTGCCAAAGCAACATTAAGCAAGCAAGCATGAGATACCCTTGACACCATCTTCAAGAGTGTAGATCGAGTGAAGTGGGTTCGCCTTCAAATATTAAGAGCCGAGTTCGAAGCGACTCACATGAAAAAAGGTGAGAATATTACTAATTATTTTTCGCATTTGCTTGTAACTGTCAATAATTTAAAAAGAAATGGTAAGAAGATTGAAGATGTCTGATTTATTAAAAAGATACTTCGATCCCTCACAACTAAATTTGAGCATGTGGTTGTAGCGATCGAAGAATCAAAAGATATTGAAAAACTCTTCATTGAGGAGCTGATGGGGTCATTACAAGTTCATGAGCAACAAATGCAGAAGAATGCCTGTTCCATGCCGATGAAACTAGCTTTGGAGTCAAGATTGACTCTGAATGATAACAATGGTGGGCGTAGAAGTCTACAACGTGGTGGACGTTTTGCTAACAATCACGTAAGAGGCAGAGGGTGCGGATACCAACAAAGCCATGGTCAAATTCAGCAGAAAAATATCAATTTTCGTGGAAGAGGAAATGGTAGAGGAAGATCGATGAGTGGACGAAGAACTACAAAGAACATCCAGTATTATAATTGTAACAAGCTTGGCCACTATGCATCTGATTATTAGAGCAAGCCGGTGAATCAAGATGAGTTATCCAACTATGTCGAAACATTAGGCTATGAACAAGAAAGCTCCACACTTCTCCTTACACGGGTGCAAGCAATCACATGTGTGGCGACAAGAAACTCTTTGTAAAACTCACAGAAGGAGTTCATGGCGATGTAACATTTGGAAACTCATCAAAAACGCTGGTGAAAGGTAAAGGTAAAATTAAAATCTTTCAGAAGAATGGTGTTCCAAACTATATCTCCAATGTATACTACGTGCCCAATATGAAAAGTACTATAATGAGTCTCGGACAACTCCTCGAAAAAGGGTATGTCATACACATGGAGAACTCTTCTCTTTCCATAAGAGATATGCATGGACGTTAGATTGTAAAAGTACAGATGGTGAAGAATCGTATGTTTCGTCTCCATATAAACACAATGCTTGAGAAGTATTTTTATGGAAAAGCAAAGAATGATTCTTGGATGTGGCATCTTCACTTTGGCCATCTAAATTTCAGTGGTCTGAAACTTCTATCCTCATCAAGCATGGTGCATGGCTTGCCTGTTATTGAAGTTCCAGAATATGTGTGTGAGGCATACACATTTGGGAAATAACAAAGGAACTCCTTTCCGAGTGGAGTATCCCGAAGAGCAAAAGAACTGTTGCAGTTGGTTCACACTGACATCTGTGGACCATTAGAGTCAATCTCTCTTGGAGGTAATAAATACTTTATTATCTTCATTGACGATTTCAGTAGAAAACTGTGGGTGTATGTAATCAAAGAGAAATCTGTTGTTTTTACTATTTTTTTAAATTTTAACGCCCTTGTTGAAAAAGAAAGTGGTCTTAAAATAAAAACCCTTAGATCTGAAAGAGGTGGGGAGTACACTTCAAATATTTTTCGAGAATATTGCAGGGAACATGCCATTAAGTAACAACACACTGCAGCGTATACGCCACAACAAAATAGAATTGCGGAACGGAAGAACTGCACCATCCTCAACATGGCGAGGACTATGCTGAAGGAGAAAAGTTTGCCAAAGAATTTCTGGGCAGAGGCAATTACATGTACTGCCAATCTACTTAATAGGTGTCCGACCAAAAGTGTCAGATTCAAGAAACCGCAAGAAGCATGGAGTGGATACAAGTCGAGCATGACACACCTTAAGATTTTTGGGTGTGTTGCCTAGGCTCAAGTTCCAGAAGTGAGAAGAAAAAAGCCTGATGATCATGGCGAGAAGTGCATCTTCATCGACTACAACAAAGAGTCAAAGACATACAAGCTCTACAGCCCACTAACCAATAAGCTGGTGGTGAGTAGAGATGTGGTATTTTGTGAGAAAGAAGCGTAGAAATGGAACGAGAAAAACTCGGCCAAAGAAAAGCAAGTTGAGGTTGAAGAATACGAAGAAGGTAGATATGATAAGGAAGAGCAGACACCCACATCACCCCCTTTGGATCGTAGAAGTCCAGGGGTACGTTCCATCTCTCCCGGAAGTACTTCATCAAATCAGAATTCATCCTGCACATCTTCATCCAATTCTCCTTCACCATTGGTTCCTATTAAAATGAGAAGCCTCAACTGCATCTATGCAGAAACTGAGGAAATGAATTTGCTCTACTTGTATGCGGACCACGAGCATCTCACATTTGAAGAGGTTGTAAATGAAGAATGTTGGGAAAGGCTATGGAAGAAGAGATTCAAGCCATCAAGAAGAATCGAACATGGGAGCTAACCTCAGTACTCCCTAAAAGCCAAAAGACCATTGGTCTCAAATGAGTGTACAAAATAAAGTGAAATGCTGATGGTAAGATCGAATGATATAAGCAAGGCTCATAACAAAAGGTTACAAACAAAAATATGGGGCAGAGTATGAAGAAGTTTTCACCCCAGATGCTCGCCTTGACACTATAAAAATGATTATCTCTCTTGCAGCTTATCACAGTTGGATGATCTAATAACTGGATATGAAATCCGTATTCCTAAATGGAATACTCGAAGAAGAAGTCTACATTGACTAACCTGAAGGCTTTATCATGAAAGAGGAGAAACACAAGGTGTATCGGCTGAAGAAAGCCCTGTATGAGTTGAAGCAAGCTCCCCACACTTGGAATGCACGGATCGACGACTATCTTTAAGAGAATGGTTTCGTCAAATGTCCGTATGAGCATGTCAGCTACACAAAGAAGAATGCCTATGGTGATATGCTTATGGCTTGTTTATATGTTGATGATCTATTGTTCACTGGGAACAACCAGGCGATGTTTGAAGAATTCAAGCAGGCTATGTTCAAAGAGTTCGAGATGATTGATGGTGGATTGATGTCTTTCTTCTTGGGCATTGAGGTGAAGAAACAAGTCGGCGGCATTTACATATCTCAGAAGAAGTACACAAAGGAACTTCTTGAAAAGTTTCAGATGGTCAACTGTAAAGCCATAAATACACCTGTTACAACAGGCCTGAAGCTCATGAAAGATGGAGAAGGAAGAAACGTCAACTCAACCCTATTCAAGAGCCTAATTGGAAGCTTAAGGTACCTCACAATCACTAGGCTAGATATAGTCCACAGTGTTGGGCTTCTAAGTCGGTATATGGAAGCCCCAAAAGAGTCACACTGGCTAGCTGCAAAACGAGTACTAAGGTATATCAAAGGGAGTATTAAATTCAGTCTCTTTTATCCATACGATGACGAAGCAATGCTATATGGATACTCAGACAGTGATTGGGAAGGTGACCAAGATGAAAGAAAGAGCACCACTGGCTATGTATTCTATCTCGAAATGACTGCTTTCACATGGAATTCGAAGAAGCAAAGTGTGGTCACCCTGTCCACATGTGAAGCAGAGTACGTGGCAACATCGTCCACCGTCTGTGAGGAAATTTAGTTGAGAAACCTACTAAAGGAGTTGAAGCATATGTGGGAAGAATCCACAGTCATATATGTGGATAACAAGTTGGCAATCAAGCTAGCTAAAAATTCAGTGCAGCATGGAAGAAGCAAACACATTAATACCCGATACCATTTTCTGAGAGATCATGTGAAACAGAAAATGAAGAAATTAGAGTATTGTCATACTACGGAACAGGTGGCGGATATTTTCACAAAGGCATTGCTGACAGATGCATTCAAACGACTAAAAACGATGCTCGGAATGAAGCCGGTTTTGGTTTGAAAGGGAGTGTTAGACACAGTGGTGGATGCGTGCAAATCCAAAACCATGTAAGGATCTTTTGAGCTAGCTGTGCATACCGTGTGAGCTAGCTATGAGTTTAGATTATTTTTTTTTCTAAGTTTAGAGTATTAGCTGAATGAAGATAAACAGTAGATATTTTCTAAATTTTTTCTTTCTTTAACTGCCCCTAAGATGAATCTAGATAGGGATAAATTAGTCATTTCACATGATAAGAAAAGCCTATAAAAGGCACCTTGTATTCGTTCCTATTCATTCAATAAAATATAGCAGCAGTTCTCTCCTCCTCTTCAAAAGTTTCAGTTTTATTTATTTATTTTATGGTGGCTATAGCCACACGTCAGCAAGAAGCTGGGTTTTAGACCCAACATTATGTAGATGAAATATATGTGAATACAAAATTTGCATTTGGCATGAAACTACATGCATGAGATGGATTATATGAATTCTCGCACGTAGCCCACTATAATGCGTGTGAGGCCCACTGTGATGTCTATGTGAAATCCATCTCAATCACCTAGGGCATCACTCCATTTTACCCATAGGACCCAAAAACTAGCCTGAGTTATGATTTAGATGGGCCACGCAATTGGAAATAATATATGGAGTGTCCTTATCTCAACTATTTCCCTTAGTAGGGCCCACCTAAATCATGTACTAGTTGATTTTTGAATCCTAGAGTTTAAATAGGGCAACACTAGTGATCAAGGTGGATTTCACTTAAGCATGATTGGGGCCCACTAATTCTTGAAGTCAAATTCATTTTCATGCCAAGTCACTGACGTGAACACATGCACAACTAAAAAGATTCTCACACATATCCCACTGTGATGTTTATGTAAAATCCACTATGAGCACAAGATACATCACCCTATTTTAGCCACGGGCCCAAAAGTCAGCTCAATCCTTAATTCAGGTGGGCCATACAAAGGGAAACAATAACACTCATCCTCCAAACTATTTTCCTTCATGTGGCCCATCTAAATCACGAATGGAGCTGATTTTTTTATCCCAATGCCTAAATTTTACCTTGTCACCTAATGGTTAGAATGAATTTCATATAATCATCATAGTGGGCCCTAAAAAATCAAGGGTGAGCATCCCTCTCTTGACTCATTTCGCCGTGCATGCCCACTTGGATCATGAAGCAAGCTGATTTTTGGGCCGAGCAGTTAGAATGAGGTGACACACCTGGCGATAAGGGTGGATTACACTTAAACTTTACAGTGTAATCTACTGATTATCAGAGTTAAATTCAGTTGATTTTTGTGATCAGACTTTGCATCACATCTCATTCAATTGATTTTTGTGATCGGGCATCACATCTCCTGCCAGTACTTTCAAAACAGATGAATGAGCAGTAATGTCATCACTTTTGTTGTTACCACCAATTACTCTGGAAATGATCCTTTAGACTTATGGCTAACAAATAGATAATTAAAAAGATAGATATGATACAGACGCAACTGAAACTTGCCTTCTCTTAAAGAACCCTTGCATACAGAGAACAGTGGAGGCCACTTGTGTGACATACGTACTACATCCGGCTGCGGCTGCGGCTGCGGCAGGTCATGTCAGGACATGAGGCCTAAAACCAGGCAGATACAAAACCAAAGTAGGCCAAAACACTGGGATGGTACACCCACCATGGAAAGCATCTTGGGATCCACCGGGATGTTTGTATCCTAGCCAACCATTTTATAAGGCTTACTCCCAAGGTTGAGGATTGTGTGGACCTCTATGGTGTCCCAACGTGGCAGAATTTGATTGGACTATTTACCCTTTATTAGAGTACCTACACCAGAGAGAGTCCCCTAACGACTTCCAAAGCCCCGCCGTCTGAATTTAAGTGGAGCCTACGGTAATGTTAGCGAGAAATCTACCACTCTCATTCATTTTGCTTTATCTTACGACATGAGACGAAATTTGACCAGATATAAAATTTGAGTGGGCCTCACAACAGGAAACAGTGGAGATTTAACACCCACTGTTGAAATTCATGATGCCACGGAGTTTTGGTTCAGGCTAATATTTTTGTAGTTTCAGTTTATCGATCGAACAGGAAATAACTCATGAACAGTTTGGATGGCATATTAACATCAGGGTGGGGTGAACGCCAGAAAGGTTTCAATAGTAAGTATTTTCCTTTCTACTGTTTCCTGCAGTGGGGTTGACTTCCGATTTGGATTTGCCTTATTTTATAATCTCATATCTTAAAATAAGGTAGTAGAAAGTGTTGCAGCGTTTTTATGGGACGGCTTCCCTTGGCGACGGACCCTCCTTCACCTGCACAGAAACAATGTCAAGGGAACCCTGGCTAGAGTCGGGGAACCTCCGATGCTTAAGTCAGTTATCTGGTCAATAGCCAAGAGCTTGTCTCAGTTAGTATTGCGTACCTTTTACTGTTCCAAGCTTAGAGATATATACAGTCTGTCAATCCTTATCTTTAGAGGATTCTTCTCCTGGGATCGCTCAGGATCCCGAGAATCTCGGGATCCGCTACCAGTATCCCTGGATTTCCGTAGATTAGCATCTGTCCTCGTTCCGCCACTACCTGTCTCGGTTGGATCTCGACCGACTCCGGGGGAGTCTCGGCTAGGTCATGACCGACACCGGGGGAGTCTCGGCCGATGCAGGAGGACGGGTTCTCAGCCGTGCCCGACAAAATTAACTCCCTGAGGGGATCTTTACTCTATCGGTTGAATGACTTTCACACGCCCGGCCTTCAGTGGGGTTATGCAGGTGAGGTTATCACTCTGACAGAGCGACTTTACTCGTCCTTGCTTACGCCTAACGACCTACCTTCTGTCCTGTCGGTGTTGTCTCGGATTCTTCAGGCAGTGTCGGCGAAGCCGACCTACTCTTATACGAATCTTGGGACTTTACCCGAGCCCGACACATTTTTCCCTAACAGTGAGCCCCCCTTGCTCCTGGTGTCGTCTATGGCAACAAGGAGCACGATTTTATCGGTCGGTTGGCATTAGCATCCGAGACAATGATGAGGCATTTAATGTTCTTTGAGTCATTCTTAGCGTGCGTCGTTGCGCCTCCCAAGGTCGCACGTGCAACCAGCCGTCAACTCACTCCGTCCGGGTATAAGTGGCGAACGCGTGGCCACGATTTCGGCGCAATCAATCAACAGTCGCCACGCGTCGAATGGGGGAGCCGAGGCGAACGTCGCTTCGCTTCTGCCATAATGACCCGTCTACGTGGCAAGGCTATAAAAAGCCCGGGCGGGAGGACGGTTCGAACTTTGTTTTCGCCCTCCTTCCTCCCGTCCGTGTCTGATTCCGAGCGCATTTTCGCTCTCTTCTCCCTCTCCTCCGCTGTCGCCTCTTTCTCCGTCAACCTTTCCTTGCAGTCACCATCGATTCCTTTGGTGAGTCTTTTCCTTCTCCTTTAATTAGCTTTAATGGTCGCACATGGCTCTCAAAGCCCTCGGGAGGAAATGTCAGTAGATGAGGGCGTGTCCCAACACCTCTGGGACGTTACAAACCCACCATCCCTGTTGACGGAGTTCGCCGTCGGAGCTGACGCCGCATTCCGGCTTGTCAGAGAATCCGGCAGCCCTTCGGCTGAGCATCCCGCCCAGACAGGTCCATCCAGCGGTGGGACATCTCTGGTGACTCGTCCAGGGAGACCTAACCCATGGGCGGATCAGATGGAGGACGAGGAGGGAGAGGGAGAGGACGATTTAGTCACGGGCGAAGGAATGGCCGTTCCATACCCTGTGACGCGAACTGCGGAGGCTTCTGGGTCGTCTTCGAAAGGGGAAGGAGACGAGCCCAGCGGTCTCGTAGCTTCTATTCTCACCGAATCCGTTTTAAACCGAATCAGGGCTGGTTACCATGTACCTGATTCGGTCATCCTTCATCTCCCTCGTCCGAGTGATTTTCCCGACCATCCCCCCGCAGGGATGGTAGCAATTTTCCAAGTCTCGATGCAGTGCGGCTTGCGCCTGCCACTCCAGCCCATTGCCAGTGACTTCCTTTCTCGAGTCAAAATAGCCCCCGGCCAAATCATCCCAAACGCGTGGAGGAACTTGTTCGGGTGTGCCGTGCTTTGGTCCGAGCTAGAGCAACCTTCTCTTACGGTCGACGAGTTCCTCTACCTGTATCAAGTCCGACCAAACCCCAACTTCTCTGGCCTCTACTTTCTAAGCGCGTGGAGAGGCAAGGGGGGATCTCTAATAACCGACCCACCTACTTCGAACAAGTTCTGGAAGGAGAGGTGGTTTTGGGCGTGCGGTCGGTAGGAGTCAGCCGACTCGTGGCCGTACGAGCCTCAAGTATCCCGCACATTTCGTAGAGCAGGTGACTCGACGCCTCGGCTCACTGATCTTCCCTTTTCTTATTCTCCGTTTATATATTCTCTTCCGTTGATCTTGACTCTACCATGTCTCGCAGACATCTTGAAGAGCAAAGGGAAGCTCGAGTCCGGGGCTTTGACTCAGATAAGAGAGTTGAGGAAGCTGAGCGCGGCAGAGCGATCTTGGAAGTTGCTCCTGCAACCTGAGCGTCTTCACCTCGCCGGCCTTGACTCGTTCGTCTCGGGTATTTCGCTCTTCCTTATATTTGTCTCCTTGGTTTTTGGTTTGCTCTCTTAACCTTATCACTCGTCCTTGCAGACCTCCCCGAAGCTCGTCCCATTTTGAGACCTGCACCAGAGAGCATGGCCGAGCCCCGACCCGCCTTGAAGCCTGTTTCCAAAGTGAAGGCCCCCCCAAGATCGACTCTGCTGTCTGGGTCCCGACCTTCGAAGCAGCAGAAGATCGCGGGCAAGGGGAAGGAAACGGTCGCTCCACCTGCTGCTGCGCCCGCCGTTCCCCAGGTGGTCATCCTCTCCGACCCTGATGAGAGGGCCGAGGAAGATATGCCAATCCATCCAATAACTCAGGCGACACCTGAGTCGGGGCCCGCCACTGTGGAGGTCTCGGGGCCGAGGGAGGCCCTGCTTGAAGATTCCCCGAGAAGGGAGATGACTCAAGCGGAGTCCCCCTTCACGAAGATCATCGCGGGGATGGTTCCTTGGGCGCTTGCCCACGGGAGCGAGAGAGACTTCGCCAACTACTACAATGCTACGACGGCCCAGACCCTCGAGCATGCAGCGAGGCTGCTTTTTGAGGTAGAATTTTCTTCATTCTTGTGTCGCTTTTGTCTAGGTTTTCCAACACAACTCACTGTCTCTGTATTGTAGCTGGCTCCTTGCCTCGTTAAGGCAAGCTCGGAGCTGGTCGCCTCACAGAAACTCGCATCTGAGGCAGAGACTGCGAAGAAGATCGCGGCCGAGGCTGAGGGCCGTAGGGAGATCGCCGAGGGCCGAATCGGCATCATGACCGATGATCTTTCTATCGCCTGGAAGATGGCCGCTGACGCCCGTGCAGCTCTCGAAGGCACGAAGGCTGACAATGCTCGCCTTACTTTGCTCCTTCAAGAGGCCAAGGAGAGGGAGCGGCGGCTTCTCCAGGTTCACGGCGAGTGCGAGGGCGCCCTTGCTCGCGCGAAGGCCGAGGCTGCCGAGCTTGTTCAGGAAGCTCAGGAAGAGACGCGTCGAGCCAAGGAGGAGCGAGACCGAGCGGTAGAGGCCTTCCTCGAATCTACCGAATTTGAGGAGGAGAGGGACCACCTTTACCAAGGTGGCTACAAGGCCTGCGTTTTGGAGATGAGGGCGGCCTTCCCTGAACTCGATCTCTCCGCTTTCGAGGTCGACAGTCCGTCTGCCGAGGCTGCCGAGGGTGGAGCCGCTGAAGAAAATGTCGCTGCTGACGAGGCTGGACCCTCGGGCGTTGCCTAGGATTCACATTTACATTGTACCCCTTTTTTTTTGTAAAATTTTGTATCTGACCCGACATTGGGTGCTAAAATGAAATGGAACTTTTATTGAGTCGATTTCAAGTACAGCGTGTTTGATTGTATCTTACGGGTAATAAATTTTGAGATTCTCGGCGTTCCAAGGATGAGGCAACAGCTACCCGTTCAGGTCTTCCAGCCGGTAGGTTCCAGGTCGGATGGTGCCTGAGACGACATAGGGGCCTTCCCAATTCGGCCCTAATGTACCCAACCCAATTTTCTTAGTATTTGGGAAGGTCCTTCGGAGGACCATGTCCCCGGTTCGGAATCGTCGTACTTTGACTCGACGATTGTAAAACCGAGACACCTGTCTTTGTCGAACCATCACCTTCAGTCGAGCACTTTCTCTTCTTTCTTCTAACGAATCAAGTGCGAATGAGAGGAGTTCACCGTTCTCTCGTTCATCATAAAGGTTGACTCGGGCTGAACCAATACCGATCTCAACCGGTGCGACTGCTTCCGCACCATAACATAGAGAGAAGGGGGTTTCTCCCGTCGCGGCCCGTGCCGTGGTCCGATAAGCCCACAGTATATTCGGAAGTTCTTCGGCCCATGCTCCCTTTACCTCGTCAAGTCTTGTCCGGAGATGCTGCTTTATGATTTTGTTGATCGCCTCGACCTGTCCGTTCGTCTGAGGGTGATGAGGCGAGGCGTATACATTACGAATCCCGAGGTTACCGCACATCTCCGAAATTGTTTGTTATCGAACTGCCTGCCATTGTCTGTCACTATCGTCCGGGGTATTCCGAACCGACATATGATATTCTTCCACACGAAACTCGTGACCCTTTGCTCGGTAATTTTCACCAACGGTTCTACTTCGACCCACTTCGTGAAGTAGTCCACCGCTACCACGACAAATTTAGTCTGGCCTTTCCCCAATGGAAAGGGCCCGATTATGTCTATTCCCCACTGCGCAAAAGGACACGCTCCCGACATCGGAGTCAGCTCCTCTGGGGGTTGTCTCGGGATCACTGCGAACCGCTGACACTTGTCGCACCTTTGGAAGAATCGTTTGGAGTCATGCTGTATGGTCGGCCAGTAATATCCCTGCCGCAACACTTTGTTGGCGAGCGAGCGTCCTCCCGAATGGTTTCCACATATTCCTTCGTGTATCTCTCGTAAGATATAATCGGCTTCTTGGGAGTCGACGCACCTTAGTAGAGGAATATGAAAGCCTTTTTTGTATAGAATCTCATTCAAGATAGTGTAGCGCGAGGCTCGAGTTTTTAATCGCCGTGCCTCGGTGCGATCTTCTAGCAGTTCACCATTGTTAAGGTAGCGGACGAGTGGGTCGAACCAAGCGGCCGCTGGATCGATTGGAAACAGGACCGAGACCGTCGGTTCGTTTACGCTTGGTTCAGGGACATGTTCAATTGGAACTGACCGAGGTATGTCTTTCTCATCTGCTGAGGCAAGCTTTGCTAGTAGGTCAGCTTTGGCGTTGTCGGTTCTGGGTATTCGAATTATTTCACACTTTGGAATCCGCTGATCAATTCTTTAGCCTTCTCCATGTACGCCTTTAACTGTTCTTTCCGAGTCTGATAGACGCCGGAAACTTGGTTAACAACCAATTGTGAGTCGCTGAAAACGTTCAAATGGGTCACGCCCAGACTCGCGGCGAGCCTGAGGCCTAGTAATAAAGCTTCGTATTCTGCTGTATTGTTGGACGCTTGAAAGCTGAGTCGCAAGGCATATTACATACAAGTTTGGTCGGGAGTTTCTAATACTACCCCTGCCCCGCTTGCCTTCGAGTTGGATGATCCGTCGACAAATAGCTTCCAGGGTGTCGGCCCGAGAGAGGAGGAACCCTTGGGTACATTAATTCCCTCTGGTTCGGGCAAATTATCGGGATTAGGAACCACTTCGACAAGGAAATCGGCGACGGCTTGTTCTTTTAAAGCAGCCCTGGGCCGGTAATGTATGTCAAATTCACTTAATTTGATGGCTCATTTTGTAAGTCGGCCAGAGGCTTCTGGCTTTTGGAGAATCTGACGGAGTGGTAAGTCGGTCACAACGGCGATGGTGTGGGCTTGAAAATATGGCCGAAGGCGTCGTGATGAAACTACTAGGGTGAAGGCTACTTTCTCAAGCTGAGGATACCTTGTCTCGGCGGGCAACAAGGCTTTGCTAACGTAGTAGACTGGCAGCTGCTTCCCTTGACTCTCGCGTATTAACGCTGAGCTTACCGCGGCTTCAGACACGGCCAAATACAACAATAACACTTCACCAGGCTCGGGCTTAGATAATAGCGGTGGAGATCCGAGGTAAACCTTCAGTTCTCGAAACGCTCTCTCACATTCCTCCGTCCACATCATAGTCTGTCGTCCCTTCAATTGCTTGAAGAACGGGAGACACTTGTCTGTGGCTCGGGAAAGGAAGCGATTGAGCGCGGCCACTCTTCCTGTTAACCTTTGAACATCTTTGATAGTTTTGGGAGACTCCATTTCGAGTAAGGCTTTGATCTTCTCGGGATTTACTTCGATTCCTCGCTGACTAACGAGGAAACCGAGGAACTTTCCCGAGCTCACGTCAAACGTGCACTTGCTGGGGTTCAGCTTCATCTTATACTTACGCAGAATTAAAAACATTTCTTCCAAGTCCTTCTCATGATCGGACGCCTGTTTACTTTTGACGAGCATATCATCAATATAAACTTCCATCGTTCGGCCAATTTGCCGTGAGAACATTTTGTTCACCAACCGCTGATATGTCGCTCCGGCATTCTTTAACCCAAACGGCATCACTCGGTAACAATAAAGGCCTTTGTCGGTGATAAAGGCGGTTTTTGATTTATCATTTTCATGCATTACAATTTGATTATAGCCTGAATAGGCGTCCATAAAGCTGAGCAGTTCATGACCCGCTGTACTATCAACCAACTGATCGATACGAGGAAGAGGGAAGCTATCCTTGGGGCAGGCTTTGTTTAGGTCCGTATAGTCTATACAGACTCGCCACTTTCCATTGGCTTTCTTCACTAGTACGACATTAGCTACCCATTCCGGATAGTATATCTCTTCGATAAACTTGGCTTTAAGAAGCTTGCCGACCTCCTCTCCTATGATAGTGTACCTCTCCGGGCCGAGAGGTCGACGTTTCTGTCGGATGGGCCTGTAGGTTGGGTCGATGTTGAGTCGGTGCGTCATGACTGAAGAATCGATCCCAGGCATGTCTTCATGACTCCAAGCGAAGACATCGGCATACTGCCGAAGCAAGGTGATTATTCGTTCTCTAAGTGACGCCAAAAAAGGCTTGTCTCTGACTCCCTGCATGAGAGCGTTGAGAGCTGTCTCCTCAGAATGCTTTCGAACTTGCAGGGATTCGAAATTGAAGCGTTTAATGTAGTCTTTTAATAGCTCTCCTTCCCTCTGAACTATGTTGTTCAGATGCGCGGGAGGCTTCAGTTTTTTCTTTTCGCCAATGAAATTGCTGAGGAAGGCGTCGCTGAGTTCGGAGAACGACTTTATCGACCCGGGTTTCAGTTGCTTAAACCAAAGTCGGGCAACGTCCGTCAAAGTCAGAGAAAACGCTCGGCACATAACGGCATCCGAGGCGTCGTGCAATTCCATGTAAGTCCTGAAGCATTCAAGATGCTCTGTCGGATCGGTCTTCCCGAAAAACGGAGTAATCTGGGGTAAGCGGAACCTTTTCGGCAACCGGGCCCGCATTACCTCGTCCACGAACGGAGAAGCTTTTTCTTCTTGTTTGGTCGGATCTGAGTTCCGACCGTGCTTTATATCTGCCATTTCCTTTGCCATCTTCTCTCGGACTTCATTTTTGAAGTCTTGCATGTCAGCCTTCCAGGGTTCGACGCTCTCTGCCGTTTCTTCAGCGTCTGCAGGTAGCCGACTGCGCCTCCTCTGATCTATTCTATGCCTCAGGTCAGAGGGAGGCAGAACAGCTGTTGCCGAACGAGCAGGTGCCGGGTGACTTGGTTCTCGGGGCTGACTCGGTCGTCTAGGAGACCATGGCACGGGTGATCGCGCTACAGACGCTGGTGGATGAGCTGGCGTCGACTCTTGGCGCTGCATCTGCTGGTTGCACAGTTGTTCCAGCATGTGTTTCATGGCAGCCATCTCGGAATGCATTTCCTGAACCTCACGTTCCAGGTATGCATTCCCTTGGTTGGGCTGGCTTGTAGTCGCAGGTGGTGCTGCCGGGGGAGCTCCCTGAGCGACGCTAGCGGCGGCCTCCCTTGCTTCATCTGGGTCCATCCTTCTTGTTCTTGCCATTGGAATGGTTGGAGAAAGCGGCTTTTTGTCCGTTTCCCACAGACGGCGCCAACCTGTTGCAGCGTTTTTATGGGACGGCTTCCCTTGGCGACGGACCCTCCTTCACCTGCACAAAAACAATGTCAAGGGAACCCTGGCTAGAGCCGGGGAACCTCCGATGCTTAAGTCAGTTATCTGGTCAATAGCCAAGAGCTTGTCTCAGTTAGTATTGCGTACCTTTTACTGTTCCAAGCTTAGAGATTTATACAGTCTGTCAATCCTTATCTTCAGAGGATTCTTCTCCTGGGATCGCTCAGGATCCCGAGAATCTCGGGATCCGCTACCAGTATCCCTGGATTTTCTTAGATCAGCATCTGTCCTCGTTCCGCCACTACCTGTCTCGGTTGGATCTCCACCGACTCCGGGGGAGTCTCGGCCAGGTCATGACCGACACCGGGGGAGTCTCGACCGATGCAGGAGGACGGTGTAAGACCCGTATCTTGGTCCGTACCTTTCCGTACACTCCCGCGGTCGTACCGGTCGAATTCCGGCAACTTTCGACCCTTAAACAATATCGACGCGCGACCTGGATTCATGTACCGACAACCCGAGTCGACTCAACCCGAGACCAATACCATAGCGACCGCACCGTCGCCGCGGTTCCGATACCGCGACTCGCGCGCCAAGGCGATACCCTGATCAAGAGATATGAGCCAACGTTCGGTGCGAGAAAACGCCGCGCGTTGCGAAAACCAAGGAAATCTCAACGATGTGTCACATCAATCACATCAATCCCATCAATCAATCACCCATCAACCCATCACATGTCAAGTACACATCACTCTCACCCATTTTCCCAAGCAACCACAAAAGTCTCCCAAACCCATACCTCTCTTACACAAAAGCCAACAAAGTCTTCTCAACCCATACCTTTCTTACACAAAAAGCCACAAAAGTCTTCCTAACCCATACTTTTCTTACACAACCATCACTCACCCATCCATCCATCACTCTCTCTCTCTCCCTTTACATCACTCTCTCTCTTTCTCTCTTTCTCATTCCAAAACCTCCAAGCAACAAAAAATTGCAAGGGTTCCATACGTATGGAATTTTCCAAGCCCCTCTAAACTTCAAGTGGCCCACCTTCCTACCCCAAAATCCCCCATCTCAATCCTCCATTCTTCATCTTAGCCATTGAAGTTGAAGACAAGGTGCCAAGGAACCCCTAGGAGCGAGAAGATCGAACGGTGGGTGCTTCTATAGGGTAGATTTTCTCATTTTTATGGTGGACCAAGTGAGGCCCACCGATCAATGGTGTGGATCTCACTTGGGACCCTTATTTGTGGCCGATGGATCACTTGGATCATCATGATCGTTCCATGATGGGGCCATTCTCCATGGACCCCATCATGATGGTTATTTCATTGCAAAAAGGTCATCTAGACCGTCCATAACGGTGGAGAATGGATATCCACCGTTGATTTATAATTTTGATGGTCCCATGATCAAAGGAATCCATTTATTGTATGTTTCATTGCAAGGGAGGGCCCATAATGACGGGGACCCTCCATCACAAGCCGTGTCCCACTCTCCATGACTCTCTCTCTCTCTCTCTTTCACTTTATTTTATTTTATTTTATTTTATTTTATTTTATTGTAATAGGATGGTGTGGCCCGCTTGAATGGATCCCAACTTGATGTATTTATTTTATTTAAGTGAGGCCCACCTTAGATGTTATTTTCATGCCCCCATCATGTGGTGGCCCACTTCATCAGGCCCACCACAAATAATGGTGACGCTGGACGTTTTTGAGAGAATGAGAACAAGAAGAAAAAGGAAAGGAAAAAGGAAGAAAAGGAAGGGAATGGGGTGTTCCCTTTGCACAGGCCCCACCCTGAGGTCTATGTCCTATCCAAGCCGTCCATCCTCTCACCCACGGTATTCTAGCCGTTGGGTAAAAGGTTTTGAACAAATCCAATCACCTGGTGGGCCATAACGCCTAATATTGCGCCCTTACCATCCAAACACTAGTTCCTTATTTTATTTCACCTACAAGCATCAAAAAAAAATGGAACTCTGGACTCATTTGGACGGCCTCGAGCCGCTGATCGCAATGGCTGGGGTAGATTTTGTTTTTACGGGCCCCACGTGTACAAAACCATTGAAAAATCATTTTTTTTTAAAAAAAAAAAAAAAAGAGCATTGGCAGAGGCTTTGCCTCTGCCCTGGAACGGTCAGCGCCTGCACGCAGGCGCGTGCAGGCTCATCTCCACAGGCGGACGGACGTGGGGTGGGTGCCCACGGCTCCTGCGTGTGGGCCCCACTGTAATGTGTATTTGTCATCCGACTTGATCATGAGGTGGGCCACCCCAGTGGCGGGCCCCCCCTCCAATAATGGGTCAGATCCAATACTTAGGTGGCCCACACCACGTGAAATAGTGTGGATTGAGGCCTACCATTGAAATCTGGGTCGGGGCCCACAGAAGCTTTGAATCGAGCTGAAATTTATGTTTCCCCTTCATCCTAGTCCGAGCAACCTTATGAACGGGTCGGATGGCGTTTAAACCTCACTGGGTGGGCCCCACATGGGACCCACAGTGATGTGTGTATTGAAGTCCACCGTCCAGTGGACGGTGGCGCCAACCTTGTTGCCAATTTGCTTCCACCGTCCGCTGGACGGTGGAGCCTTCTTGATGCATGTGTTTTATGCACGCCACAGCGGGCGTGCGGTGTGTGTGTGCGTGCTGTGTGGGTGTGTATACGTGTATGGGTGTGTGCATGTATACATATACATACATACTTATATATATACTATATGTATTATATGTATTATATGTACATATTATTCCTGTTGTAGTAAATATGATGGTAGGCCCTCACGTGGGCCCCACCCTTGATGTATGTGATGCATCCGGACTTTCCATCCGCCATGACATATAAGGCCTTTGGGTTAAATCCCTTTGGACTGTAAAAAGAGCCTATGGGCTTAGGCCCACTTGATATGATCCAATCCCATACGAATAGGCTCTTCTGTTGTACCTCAAAGGCCCATAAAGATTGGACCCATTTGTTGCATTCTTAAAGCCCATGGAAGTGGACCCATTTGTTATATTGAAAGACCCATGGGACTACACCCATTTGATTATAAAAGGGTCCATGGGAATAGGCCCACTTTGATATGCATGCAAGGCCTACGGGTTTAGGCCCATTTAAAGTACCATAAGGCCTAGGGATTTAGGCCCATTCGACTCATATAAGACCTCTGGGTTGAGGCCCAGTTGATATACATTTGGGGTCCAATTGGTGTGGCCCATTTGATACATATTAGACTCATGTGACTAGGTCCAATTGGTGCAATCCAAGGCCCACGGATTTAACCCATTGCGATGCACTTAAGGCCCATTGGTTAGGCCCATTTCTGTGGCCCATCTGATGAATAAGAGCCCATAAGCTATGACCCATTTGATATATATGTAAGGCCCAGTGGGAGGAACAAAAGCTCCATTGCAATGTGTAAACCCAATACCGATTATGTAGCGGTGTTTTAAGAAGATTGTACCTGGAATGCAATGTTGGTTTGACGTCCACATTGCGAGTGTAATGTTGGTTGGATGTCCACATTACGACTCTCCTTAGGGCCCACTACTAGCCGTACTTGCCGTGTATAGGCCGTCCAGGCCCATCTGCACCGTAAGATAATTCATTTTGTTATAACATGTTTAGTATAGTTTCATGACCCATGATCATACGCATCATATGTATGCTTGATATGAGGATTGACTGATCATAGCATTTGCCTTCGGACAGGTTGTTTATGGGCTTCCGGTTAGGCGGTGTTGCCCTACATGAGCGCACGGTATGCGCAGGATTGGTTGCATGACTGGATAGCGTGATTCATGCATTCCGCATTTGTGTGACATGGTTGTTGTACGCCCTAGCGACATCAGGGCCGTAGCCTCCACAGACGCATCGTGGTTGTCAGGATTGGATACCGAAAATCTTGTTCTACATGGGGTACTATAGATATCCCTGGGTGAAAGTCCCTAAACCCTTATGGTACCAAGAGGTTGCTCCAACGTCTAGACCGAGTGGGTAGATGAGCGTTGAGTGCCGATTACCAGACGGTTACGCTCTCCACTATGTCGTGGTCGGTTGGAAGGGGGTACGGCCTTACCCGCCCGAGTGTAGGGGGCAATGCTAGGCTGAGTCTGACCAGCTCGAGGAATGGGTCCGCTATCGACGAGTCGCGCCCGATATTGGCAGACGGATAGTGAGGTCTTTTCCACTTACCTTATTGTGCGCGATGTGGCGGCAATCTGGTTTAGAGTGTACTAGACCCCGGTGATATTCCATACTCTGAGCTGTACTGATATGTGGGCATTGATGAGGATCTGTATGCTTGAGTTCCATTGCACATTGCATGGCCTTGGGGTGGCCAATACCATTCATGTCTTGCATCACATAAGCCTTGGTACGGCTCATGATATTATAGTTCCATCTGCATATTCCGCATTACTCTGACATTGCATTCATATTACTACCTTGCGCACACACTTTCACCACCCTCTAAGCTTTCTGTAAGCTTATGCACGACCGTTGCGTGCAGGTGACGTTGGACTGCAGCAGCGTTGAGGCAGGAGCGCGTCGCTGATCATTTTGGAGTTTTCTGTTATTTACCATTGTATTTCCCTTTATGCTCATTGTACTTGTAAAGTTTTTGATCATAGTGGAAATGTGATGGAGTTCTTTGTTGTTGTTGTTTGTGGGTTATGCCTTTGGTTATGCTTATTACGTATCAGACTGATGTAAAAAAAAAAAAAAAAAAAAAAAAAAAAAAAAATCCTCCTCGTAGCATCCCAGGATCGGAACCTGGCGAATGGGAGCTAGGATCCGAGAATGGGGTTCTACGGAGGCTGTCGGCGCCGGATTCGGCGATCGGGAATTTTGTGAGGCCGGTTTCCGAGTTTGGGGCGTGACAGACGGGTTCTCAGCCGTGCCCGACAGAATTAACTCCCTGAGGGGATCTTTACTCTATCGGTTGAATGGCTTTCACACGCCCGGCCTTCAGTGGGGTTATGCAGGCGAGGTTATCACTCTGACAGAGCGACTTTACTCGTCCTTGCTTATGCCTAACGGCCTACCTTCTGTCCTGTCGGTGTTGTCTCGGATTCTTCAGGCAGTGTCGGCGAAGCCGACCTACTCTTATACGAATCTTGGGACTTTACCCGAGCCCGACACATTTTTTCCCAACAGAAAGTTCTCTCAAATATCATAGCAGGAGTCATCTAGCTTCTCATCATGGAAAGTTCCTACAGTAGAGGGTCCGTGGCGATTTGGTCTTATTTAGTTCTCTCAAACATGCTTTTCCTTCATTAATAGTGGCACTTAACCAAGGCGTTTTGGCCTTATTTAGTTCTCTCAAACATGCTTTTCCTCGCTTATCATTAATAGTGGACTTAACCAATCAAATTCCACTAACCTACATTCAATTATTATAGAAGTCTGACACAAGGATAAATGTGATGAGGCCGATCACCATCTTCCTCAAGAATAACTACTCCAAATTCACAGAACTTCTCTGGACTCTTCATAGAGATTTCTTGAATCCATGAGAAAAAAGGAAAGACAAGTAATAATAAATTCTATAAAATTCATAATTTGATTGATGATTGAAATAAATGAATTCGCAACCCAAAAATAGTAAGTGTTGTATTTGGCTTTACCATACTGTTCTTTTAATTATTCTAAGAACTTTTCAATTCAATTCCTAAAGCACAACGGATAAGGAATTATAATCAAACTAAAGCTTACTATTTATAGTAAAAATAGAGTTAAAATAGAAAAACGACCATTTATCTTATGGTATTTTGTAAATCTGGCTTGTGTGTATAACCTAGCATTGTGGGGTTAGGTGGCTAAAGTGGCTTGTCCTACCCCAAAATCATATATGATATGTTGAATGGTTCATTTAAAATTGTGAGGTATGCCCAATTTAAGGTCTGACAGTCTTGATCACTTTTGTCAATGACCAGACCTTTTTTTTATCCATCTTGGCCATAAAATTGTACGCAACCCGCTCTACGTCAAAGTCACAGCACCGTCAGTGTTTCCCACCATGTCTGGTCACTGCAGAGATCCATTGTAATAGGGTCCCCACGGGTAGGGATGGAGTACTAGCCCCACCAACTAGAGACCGTCCGTACTATCAGGGGCTTTGTGGGGCCAGAGTGGTGTATGTGTTTTATCCATGTTGTACATTTATTTTGAATATTTATTTTATGTGACGAGCTTTAAAAATGAGCCAGATTAGATGCTCAAGTGGGAAACGGTAAGGATTGAATGACTACTACTGAAGACCTCTCAGGGGCTATGGAAGTTTTGGACTGATACATGTGCTTTCCTTTCATCCAGGTCCGTGTAACCTTATTAAGAGTAGGTTGCATGACCCGAAACAATGAGGATTGAACATCCACTACCGTTGAAACATTCGTGGAGCCACAGATTTTTTTTATAGATCAGACCAATATTTTAGTATTTTCAGTTCATCCCAGTGAGAATGACCTTACGAACAGTATGGATGACATATAAACATCAAGGTGGACCGAGACAGGTTGCAATGGTAAGCATTTCCCCACCCACTTTCTCCTGTCGTCCGTTCCACTTGAGTTTTAAATCTGCCTCATTTTTAGTCCCATAGCCTGACATGATCCAGCAAAACGGATGGATGGATGGATTTTCCAGAAACATCATAGTGGGCCCAACTAGCTTCCTGTCGCAGGAAGTCGGCATCCGGGCCAGCTGCTTGAATGAACGAAACGTCGGCTTGCACCGGCATCTAGTCAAGCGCGGAACAATTCAACTCCACGTTGAAACCTCCCCCCTTGCATGAATAACAAAAAGCCAAAAACCATTTGCACCGTATAAATATGCGTACGCTCCATAGGGTCCAAAACACCATCTCTTCCATATCCTCTCATTCATCTCCATTCCTCTCTACAAAACACACATGACTACATCTGCATGGCCCACTATACTTGTGTTCGTGTCTCTCCTCATCTTCCACGTGTCTGCGATCCGAACGCTCAGATCAGAAGCCTCACTCCGAGTGATCCCGTCCGTGTCACCAACGCCGTTGTTCTTAAACGAGTCATTGCCTCGTGGGCCGTTGGCGCCATCTGGACCGTCTTCGTGCACCCATTACAGCTCTCCGGGTCATAATAACGGACGGGAGAGGTGCCCCATCAGGCAGAGGAGCATAGGTGGGTCATTGGCCGCCGTGCACAGCAGATCTCCTTTTGCGCCGTTCATCAGAGAGTAGTTGCGCAGAAGATCTTCAAGTGTGCAGGGGTTGTAGAGAAGCTAACGTTATAGTGTTAGCTTTGCATGTGGTGCGATGCCTAACCATCCGGCATGTTTCGCAAGATGGGGTCTACATGCAGCCCAAGTTAGGCGATCAGAACCGTTCATCTCTCGGGCACAACTCCGAGTGGACCATGGTCCCAAAATCACGCTTAACAGATATCCATTGGCATCTTTTGCTTAGATGCCACCAATTTCTGGTTTGGATTATCTGCTGAGTATCTTTTTTGGACGACAGGCCATGGTAGTTCAAAAATCTCTGCATGGTGCATGTGGGCTCTATCAAGGACACATGTTAGATGGTCATGATGTCTCGGCACACATGCAAAATAAATTACTTCTCGATCTTTGACTATTCTTTTTCTAAGATAGTAGGCCAGGAAAAAAGTCTAGACAATTCTAAGTATAACAAGTAGTTATTGTATGAGGCTGTTGTTGCACAGCACGCCAACAACGCAGTGGGCCGAGATCCAATCTCAGGCCTTACCCACAAACAATAAACAGAAAGGAATATAAACTAGAAACAGATCAAAGCAATTCAAACAAACTACAAGACAAGATATACATGGAAAAATCTCAAACTACGGTAAAAAATCACGGATGCAAACTTCCACTATGAAGAAGAACAAAGATTACAAGGTAATATACTAACCTCTCCTTTGGAAGAACAGAGAAATTCCTTAGCCCACACCTTAAAATTACTTTTCCCTCTTGCTCATCTACCTATAAAAGCCCTATGAACCCCTATTTATAGTTTAGGTAACTTCCCTTTCGCATCCCAGTTGCGAAAGGACTCAAATTCGCAGTTTCGCGCAAAATAGCGGAACAAACTGCGTAACTTACGACCGGTCCTAGGAGAGCTACGACCGGTCGTAGTACGACCGGTCTTACAGTCCCTACGACCAGTCCTACGGCCCAAAACAGCAAAAAAACAGCATCGCTAGACTTTGAGTCGAGCCGGTCCACGACCGGTCGAGCAGGCCCCTACGACCAGTCGAAGACGTCGTACGATCGGTCGAATGCGGCCCAATGTAGCTCCACATTCTCAACAATCTCCTACTTGGAGACACATTGCCATAAACCTTCGTCTTCTTCATCCGAAGTGCACTACCTCCCCATCTTCAAACCTGAAGACCAATCAAAGCTGAACAGAGCTTCAGCTTCTCCCTTGTGACCACCTTGGTCAACATATCTGCAGGATTCTCACTTGTATGAATCTTCTCCAGAATAATCGATCCATCGTCCAGTAACGAACGTATGAAGTGATATCTGATGGCAATATACTTGGTCCTTGAATGAAAGGCTGAATTCTTAGCCAAGTGTATTGCACTCTGACTGTCACTATACAGCTTGCAATCTACTTGCTTCTTACCCAACTCTTCCATAAAACCTTGCATCCACACCATCTCCTTGCATGCTTTTGTAGCCGCAACATATTCTGCTTCTGTCATATGATAGATACTATCTTCTGTAACTGAGAGACCCAACTGACTGCAGCACTGTCCAGAGTAAAGACATAACCTGTAGTGCTTTTTCTGCTGTCGATATCTCCTGCCAAATCTGAATCCACGTAGCCTTGCAGCTTGATTTTCGATCCACCATAACACAACCCTACATCCTTAGTACCCACAAGGTATCTGAGGATCCACTTCACAACTTCCCAATGTTCCTTCCCAGGGTTGTTCATGAACCTGCTAACAACTCCCACTGCTTGAGCAATGTCTGGTCTCGTGCTCACCATAGCATACATGAGACTCCCAATCGCTGACACATATGGAACTTTGGCCATGTAGTCTCGTTCCTCCTGCGTCTTTGCACCTTGCTCCTTAGATAGCTTAAAGTGGTTGGCTAATGGAGTGCTAACCGGCTTATCACCTCCCATATTGAATCGATCAAGTACCTTAGCTATGTACTCTGCCTGTGACAAAACCAGTTTCTTCTTTTCTCTGTCACGCTTTATCCTCATGCCTAAGATTTTTTTTGCAGCTCCTAAATCCTTCATGGTAAATTCTCTAGACAGTTGTCTATTGAGATCTGAGATGTCCTTCATGCTTGAACCGGCCACAAGCATATCATCAACATACAGAAGAAGAATGATGTACGACGTATCAAACTTCTTCAAGTAACAACAGTGGTCTGCATGACATCTCCTAAAACCGTTTCCCGAAATGAAACTATCGAACTTCTTGTACCACTGCCTCGGTGCCTGCTTCAAGCCATATAGACTTTTCTTCAGTCTGCACACCTTATTCTCATTACCTGGTGCCACGTATCCTGTCGGTTGATGCATATATATTTCTTATTCAAGGTCCCCATGAAGAAAGGTTGTCTTAACATCTAACTGCTCTAGATGTAAGTTCTTTGTAGCCACTATACTCAAGACCATGCGAATCGTAGACATTTTCACTACCGGTGAAAATATTTCAGTGAAATCGATACATGCCTTCTGTTGAAACCCTTTTACGACCAGTCTCACCTTGTACCGTTTCGAACTATCATGCTCCTCCTTCAGTCTGTAAACCCACTTGTTATGAAGAGCTTTCTTACCCTTAGGTAGAGTGACTAGCTCCCATGTACGATTAGACTCAAGAGAGTCCATCTCCTCATCCATGGCCTGCTCCCCCTTAACCCGTGTATCTGATTGTAATGCCTCTTCAAAACACTCTGGCTCACCATTATCTGTCAGCAGTAGATAATGTAAGGAGGGTGAGTATCGGACCATGGGTCTCCTCTCCCGAGTAGACCTCCTCACAACCGGTGTCTGTGACTCTGCCTCATAATGCTCCTGTGCACGATCATCCTGTGGCGCTGTAACACCCATGTCCGGTAACTCTTCCAACTCTACGAATTCCTTTTTCTCGGCCTTATTTTCTTGCACACTGTCCTTATGCATCACTTTTTCGTTGAAGACTACGTCCTTGCTTCTGATGATTTTCTTATTTTCTGCATCCCAAAACCTGTAGCCAAAATCATCCTGCCTGTAGCCTATAAACGTGCACCTCCTGGAATTCGCATCTAGCTTGTTTCTATGCTCTGCATCAATGTGAACATATGAAGTGCAACCGAACACTCTGAGATGTGTAAAGTTCACTTCTTTCCCAGTCCACGTTTCTTTTGTTAGCACACCATCTAATGGTGCTGAGGGACTTTTATTGATAAGATATACGCAGTATTTACAGCATCTGCCCAAAAGGTCTTGGGCAACCCTGCATGTAACCTCATGCTCCTGGTGTAACGCCCGTGAAAAATCCGTACTTGGGCTCGAGTACCAACTCGACCCGAAATCGCGTAGAATTAAATTCCATTGAAATTAAGCGTAAGTTAGCTAGCGCAACGCTAGAGTAGCTGGGAAATAGTCCCTGATCACTTTAAATACGTTCTACAAGACCCAAATCGAGTAGAACAAACAACTCTACAATACTCTATAACCTCGGATCAAACTCTAAGCAGGTCTGTTCTCTGGACCACATTAAAATTTTGTATTGGATTTAGACCGCGCGTCGAAGGTCCGATACCTCCTATCTTAGACCGTTAGAACCGCCCAGCTGGACTTGACAATCATCTCAAAAATCAAGTCAAACCGATAATCACAGACTATTTCGTTGAACCCGGACTGAAGAGACCGCGAATAGGGACGGATTTGGAATTTCAAATTCAAATCTGGCACACGACTTGACGCGTCAGTATTAAGCGTTCTGACCGTCAGAATTCATCCAGATTACACCCTCGGATCAGGAAAAATTTCTATTTATTATCATGAGACTTTCAGCCCTGATCTACGTGCGGTGACCGCTGAACTGAAACTGGTCCGCCACGTGCGATCTGCGAACCTTGCCAGACTGAAAACTTAATACGAGCTACATCTGGTACACATGAGCTTAAATCCGATCGCAATCGACCAGGGGACCACCAGAAAGCAGCTTTTGGACCGAAACAGCCCCGAAATGGATAGGCACCAAGTAAACTTCGTTCCAGAGCCTATTTTCGGCGTTTTTAAGCTTATAAAAGGGGTTGAAACCCTCATTTCTCTCTCCCATCCGAAAATTGCAAACCCTATGAAAGGGAGAGAGAGTTTGAGAGAGAGATTGGAAGGGATTTTTTTCGCTTCCGAGCCGCCGATTGCTGCTGCTTCAGCAACTCTTCCCAATCACCTGGCTGGTGATTTCTCCGTTCTTTCAGGTACAAAAACAACCCTAGAACTTGCTGATTTAGGGTTTATCTAGATTTAGGGCGTGTTAGCTAACGTATTTCATAAATCAGGTTGTCCTCCTGCCGTAGACGAAGCGTACACGCTCCGTTCAAAATCCCGCGCCCGTAAGAGACTAGGTGAGAATTTTAGACGCTTTGATTGACGGTTTACAACGCTTTCAATGTCGTTTAATAGTAGATTATCGACGGCATCGCCGTTTGACATGTACAACATGCTCTCCGTTTACTGTTTCGTAAATTAACGAAGAATATGAGATTTAGGGCATTTTAGTCATTTGTAGGAAGTACGGTCTACATGCATATTTTGCTGATGTGATTCACATGGTTTGTCGTCGCATTAGGGAGTTAGGAATGCTTGCATAATTAGTTCGGCGAAGAGATTCGCCTAGTTGCGCACTTTGGGTCGACATACTATATGTAGACTTAAGTGTGTAGTGTATGTATTTGTATAAATGCTTGTATTAGCATGTATTGAATTAAATGATGTTATGTAGTAGTTTGAGATTGATTTCTTAGTTAATATGCTGACCTAAATGATTTTCTACATGTTAACTATATGCATGATTTCATTACATGCATGGAATATGTGTGTTGGAAGATCTGCTTAAGTTGAATGTTATAACATGTGTTAACATGCTCACATGATTGTATTTCAATTTCAATACTCTCACTTAGATTGCTGATGTGACTCCATAAATGTTTGGGACTAAACTTAGTCCAGCCAGTCGGTAACCGAGCGAATTCGTGGCTGACTGGTCATAGCCACGAACGACGCGTCGATGAACGTGATCCGTGTTTAGAGTTGGCGGCAGTGGTTAGGCCACACGAAGTGTTTTACGCACTTCATGTCGTTCAACTTGAGATGCGATCGCGCTAGTCGAGCCCGTCAAGTAACCCGACTGGCCGATGTATGTTCACCTTGTATGTGTCATAACTGCTTGAACCTAGGGTACTGAACTTACCATTGTAAACCCTGTTAACCATGGTACCTTGATCCACGAAGACTCATGAGCCGGGCATGGTGGTATGGGACACCGTGGTCGAGCTGTCGGCCTACGCTGGGGCCACAAACCTCCCCGTAGTGACCACTGAGCACCTAGACTCGTGAGCAGATTATGGTGGTATGGTACACTATATTCTAGCTGTCGGCCTACACTGATCAGGCGAGGAGCCCTTTGTAGTGACCGCGAGCGTATTCTGAGTCCACGGGAGGCGACGACCCTTCCGTTGCAGTAGAGTACAGTAGGCCTGTATTGATAAGGTGATAGGGGAGCGGCGCAACGAGTGCGACCAACAGCCCTGGCAGCCCTTGCAGTGACCTACGAAATATACATCGTATGAGATTACTAGGAGTGACGACCCTAGGCAGGATCTGTGTTGGGATTGATACAAGGGAAGTACCTTAGTTTCCCAATCCTGCTGTTTGAATGGACTAATAACAACTTGGAAATCATATCATCATAGCATTGCATGTGCCTGGAAGATGTGGAGCACTCTAGGGAGTGTGGCATGCCGCGGTCGTAAGATGTTGCCGCATGAGGGTGATCGTCGGTGAGGGCATACATCACGTCATATCATCTTGCATTAACAACAGTATTAGGATTGTCTGATTTACTGCTTTACTATTATCGCGTGATTGAATTGTGAACATGCTAATCTTTGCTCTATGATTTCACTGAGTTGATCACTCATTCCCACGTTACGGGATGGTGTTTGCAACACCCACCAGACTCTGTTATAGATGCAGGTGAGGTCGAGATCCAGGAGGTGGAGTCGGAGATCGACGAGGACCAGGATGAGTTCTCGTATATGCAGTATCACGACGGCTTCCTGTAGGCGGCCTGGATCGATGGGGTTTCAGTGGGACTATTTTGAACAGTTTATTTTTGTTCATTTGTATGTATATGAGGCTCAGAGATGTAGTCATACTTTGGAGACAGATGAGATTTACTTTATTTTTTCATACAGTGATATATATATTGTTTAGTCTTCCGCTTGCTTTTATCACTGGATCTGAAGTATGAATTGTAGTTTTGGTATACTTTTACTCATGTGAATGCTTTAAATCAGACAACAATGAATCATAACCATTTTTGTTGCATAAGTGACAGTCTGGAACTCGGGAGTTGAGTTTATACACGACACCCGATTTTCAGGGTGTTACAAGTTGGTATCAGAGCATGAATGAGAGTATATTGGGCCTGAGTTATGGTCTCGCGACGTACGCTGTCGCTTCCTTTGACTTAGGTGGGTGCGAGAAGGGTCTAGAAACACTTCTAGGATCGCAGATTCGTCGATAGGCGAAGTCTATTAGAATCGATCGCAAGATCGAGTCTGTAACGCATCTCGGGTCGCGTAAGGCAACCCGAATCGCTTCTAAGCTGTAGGAAGTCAGGTTGAGACGACCTATGAGCGGTTTTAAAACACAAAAGTGAATCCTTGGGCCGTGGGATGACCACGACTCCTGTAATCACTCGTCAGGGCCTAAAAATCCCGTTTCACCAAAAATCTTCAGAATTCTTCCACTAAACACTCTGATCTTCATTTCTTTCTTATCCATTTCATGTTAGGAATCAAACATAATATTAAAATAACACAAATTAGTACTTTCACAAAATTTTACAGTGAATAGTAAAATTTCATAAAAAATGGCCATAAGGCCATTCTAACTTCACTTTCTTTAACAACTAAGGATCTAGATAGATGTACTGGCTCCTTCTACCCCAAATTCATATGCTGCATCATAGGGTTTGGTATTCGGGATTGCGATGTGGTCCCGGAAAGCCCCGAACACATATTTGGGCTCATACAGATCAAAATATAATGAACTAGGGGGTGGCCATATATTTTTGGAACCTCTGGGCCATGGGGGACCAGACCCATATGGTCCCACCGGACAACTTGGAAGTTGGCCGGCGATGCCATTGCCGGTCGGGCAATGCATCGCCGATCGGTGGGGTCCGTTGGACCTAAATCTCGGGCGCACGCCCTTAAATAAGGTGTACACCCTCCCTATGTAGCTCCCATCTCACGAAAACCCCTAAATCATACCCCTCCTTCACAAACAGCCCTCCCCATAGCCTTATTTCCGATTTTCAGCAACCACTTCCAAACTCCGGCGTCCCAAAGCACTCCTAGGTCCCTCCTTGGCCAAAACCGACCACCACCCATCACTTATTGGGAGTTGGCAGCCCCTCTTCTTGAAGATCTCACCATTTGGAGCTCCAAAAATCTCCAAATAGAGCTGAAATCGTGAGGTACTCCATTCTACTTTTTTGTTTGTATTTCTCCTTGAAATTACAGCCTTGGGAAGCTTGAAGCACCCCTCTACGACGCTAGATTTCCTTTTTCCGGATTGGGCAGCCACTTCTTCGCATTTTCGCCGTTTTCCATGGCTTTCATGGAAGCCATTTTAGGCCTTTTGTCACTCTCATCCATCATATCTTTGATGGGTAAGAGGAAAACCGCAACAAACGAGGCTGGGCTGAGCCGCCCTGCTCGATCGAGAAGACCGCGGGGTGGCACCGCAAGTTCAAGCGCCGCCGCAGGTCCAGCTGCAGTCCTGGAGTGCCGTACAAAGCGGGATTTGGATCCCCATGCACACCTTGGGCGAACAATTCTATCGGAGATGCCTCATGGCCAATACACTGATCGCAAAGTGTTATTTGAGGCGGACGTAGATGGACGATTGTTTGGCGAATATCTGTTGTTCGAACGCATTGAAGCTGCGCATTGGGGTCCGATCTTTGAAGCTCGCGCTCGTGCTAATATGAGCACCGTTCGTGCCTTCTATGCAAGTATCCAGAATCCTACCTTGGAACCTTTGCAGTTCAAAACCCTTTTGGTAGAGATCGGATGGCTACGATCGACGTTCGGTTGATTGCGCGACTTCTCAACGTGCCTCTAGGTGATGTGCATCCTAGTGAGAAGAATCTGAGGACTAGACGTGAACGAGATCGCCGCACCAGGTTTCTGTGCGGTAAGTTGGTTCCATGGTAGCCTAATAATAGCCTCAAGGCGACGTACATGTCTGAGGATTTGCGCCTGCTGCACCATATCTGCACGTTCAATGTTTATCCCAGGTCGACGAACCGCATTGAATGTACACGTCTTATGGTCGATTTCTTATTTCTGGTGGCCCAGGGAGAGAACGTATGTATGGCCACTTTCATCTTACGACAGATAGTTCTCATAGTCAGGTCAAGAAGAACATCCGAATCGCTTCCCTTTGGCTGACTTATTTGCAAGATTGCGCTTGAGTTTGCCTATAGACTTGGGCCGGAATTGCCGGTATCGATTCACACCATCGATGAGTCGATAATGGTCAACATGAAGATTGGGTCACAATATCGTGAAAATCAACTTGAAAGGGATAGTGGGGATGACTTTGATGATGAGGAAGATCAAAGCGAAGACGAACCTAGAGCAGAGGTTCAGGAAGAAGCTCAGGAAGAAGCAGAAGAGGAGGCTCAGGATACTGATGAGAGCCCTCCTCCTTCTGCGCAGGCTACTATCGACGACCGCATTGCTCGGATGGAGGAGAGTCAGACCGCTTTGCGAAGGGAAGTCCAAGAACTTCGAGCGGAAGTCGCTGATGCCAAGGCCGTTACAAAGAAGAAATTTGGCAAGGTGACTCGCACCTTGAAGGCGATCCTGTGTTGCTTACAGGATAAGGGTGCTCCTCCTCCGTCACCAGACTCCGACTAGCGATGCGATCCTTGATGTTATTATCAGTAGTTAGTCGTTTCCTGTTTTATGTGTGTAAGCCTGTTAGGGCCACTGCTTTGCTTATGTTGCTGTTGCTTAACTGCCTTAATTTTCATGTAACTCTCGTCATGATGCTTGTAAGGATATATCCCTTGTATTGTGACAATTTTGATTAATTGAAATGTATGGAATGCCTTTGACTCTTTATGTGAATGATTGTGGTGTATTTGTGCAATTGAGACTGACAAGGTTGCTCCCTATTTTGAATATAGGGAATGCCACCTAAGACTACACGGAGCACGGCTCATCTTGCGCTGACTGAGCATATGGATCAGACTCCCTCTCAGTCTGGTACCCATTCGGACCCTGCTGTGGGCCCGATTCCTGAGGCGGTTCGATCGTCTCAGCCTGCTGCTAGTCCTACAGATGGACCACCGCCATTTACGCCATCAGTCAGAGAGCCACATCGCGCATCTACTTCCACACCGCATCCGCCACAGCCTGCTCCACCCCCTGACAGATTCGAGCAGATGATGGCTATGATGCTGCAGCAGCAGCAGCTTCTGACCACCATAGTGGGGACATTAGCCCAGGGTGGGGGTGCGACTACATCTACTCCACCTGTACCACCTGCGCATCCAGCTGAGGATGCGTATACATATTCCCAGGATGAGGGCATGGCTCATCCTGCGCCGCCTGCTTTCCCTGCGGGGAATCCTGCCGACACACGGGGCCTACTAGAGCGATTTCAGCGCTTGCGGCCTCCTACTTTCACAGGTTCTCACAGACCCGAGGAGGCTGAGTACTGGCTCGACCGGGTGTCGAAGATCTTGCGGATGTTGCATTGTACCGAGGCCGAGCAGGTAGAGCTGGCTACCTTCCTGTTTGAGAGAGAGGCCAGCATGTGGTGGGATAGCGTACTGTGGACCGTAGCCGCAGACTTTGTATGGACGTGGGCAGCATTTGAGTTCCACTTCCATGAGAAGTATTATCCCCAGACCTACAGGCACGACAGGGAGAATGAGTTTCTCCGTCTCAGACAGGCAGCGATGACAGTTACCGAGTATGAGCATCGGTTCACGGAGTTGGGCAGGTACGTCCCGACGATCCTAGCTGATGAGCAGATGCGCATACGGCGCTTTTTGGAGGGTTTGCGACCGAATATTCGGTCGAAGATGTGCTGTGTTAGCATTCCCTCCTATACGGAGTTGATTCACATGTACATACGGGCAGAGCAGGACGTGGATCGACTTGCGCGATCTCGAGGCCCGGCTACTTCTAGGCCACGACCAGATTTGCCAGACAGGCCCTTCGCAGGCAAGAGGCCTCGCATTGATCCTCCTGCTAGGACTACGGCGCCTGTACCACCGTTTCGGCGCCCTGATTTAACATGTACATACTGTGGGAGGACAGGCCATTTAGCGCAGAGCTGCTTTTCGAGGATGCGGGACAGTGGGTTCTCGCCACCGCAGAAGATTGACCGTGTACGTCCACAGGCGATATCAGCATCGCCTATACGATCAACTCCTGCGCATCCTTCTTTCAGATCTCCAGTATCGCAGATTAGACAGCCTCCACGGCCCTTGACACAGCGGCCGAACCGGCCACAGCAGGCTCGAGTTCATGCATTGACAGCTGAGGCAGCTGCGACGGGCACTTCTCAGCATTCGGCCTTCGAGGTCACCGCCCATATTGGAGGTACTTCTATTCTCGTGATGGTGGACACTGGATCCACGATTTCTTTGATATCGCGTGCTATTGTCAGACGTCTTGGCTTACACACCATTACTATGGATAGAGTGCTAGTTTATACAGCTCATGGGTCCTTTACAGATGCCACCCAGATGTGTGAGGGTTGTTTGGTGGATCTGGGGGGCAAGACGATGGTTTTAGATCTCGTCGTCGACCCTGCTCTTTATTATCTCGACGTCATTCTTGGCATGGACTGGTTGACTGCAGCGAGAGCCGAGATTGACTGCGAGACTCGTATAGTCACAGCGTACGAGCCTGAGGGTGCATCCTTCACATTTTCAGTGCGGGTAAATCTTCCTTTCCGCATACTTAGCTACGCCACTCTATTGCGCGACGCTGGTGCCCAGGTACTTGAGCAGACGTCAGTTGTTTCCGAGTTCGGGGATCTGTTCAGGAAGATCCATGGTTTGCCGCCCTGAAGTGAGATCGATTTCACTATCGATCTGATTCCTAGTTCTACACCCGTCTCACTGCCGATGTATTGCATGGCACCATGTGAGATGGAGGAGTTGAGGACGCAGATTGATGGTCTGCTAGAGCTTGGCCTTATACGGCCTAGCGTGTCTCCTTGGGAAGCACCGGTCTTGTTCGTGAGGAAGAAGGATGGTTCGATGCGATTGTGTATTGATTATCGCAGGCTGAACCAGCTCACGGTGAAGAACAAGTACCCTTTGCCCAGGATCGATGACTTGTTCGATCAGCTGAGAGGAGCGCAGTACTTCTCGAAGATTGATCTTCAGTCAGGTTATCATCAGCTGCGCGTAAGGGATGAGGACGTGCAGAAGACAGCATTCAGGACTAGTTTTGGCCACTACGAGTTCCTCGTGATGTCGTTCGGTCTCACGAACGCACCGGCCGTGTTCATGGATCTGATGAACCGGATATTTCGACCTTTCCTCTATCGATTCGTCGTTGTCTTCATTGACGACATTTTGGTGTATTCTAGGAGTCGAGAGGAGCATGAGGAGCACTTGCGTTTGGTCCTTGATACGCTCAGACGGCATCAGTTGTTCGCACAGTACAAGAAGTGCGACTTCTGGAAGCAGGAGGTGAAGTTTCTGGGACACGTGGTGTCCAAGGATGGCATGGCAGTTGACCTGTCTAAGGTAGCTGCGGTGCAGGACTGGGAGCAGCCTGGTTCTGTCACTGAGGTGAGGAGCTTCTTAGGTCTCGCTGGTTACTATCAGCGCTTCATTCAGGACTTCTCGAAGATCGCGAGACCCTTATCTCAATTGAGACGGAAGGACGTGAAGTTTGCCTGGAATGATAAGGCGGAGTCAGCCTTTCAGGAGTTGAAGGACAGACTTACGTCCGCCCCTGTGCTAGTATTGCCAGAGCAAGGGGTTAGATACACTATATACACTGACGCGTCTAGCGTTGGTTTGGGTTGTGTCCTTATGCAGAGGGAAAGGGTAATTTCGTATGCCTCGAGACAATTAAGGAAGCACGAGGAGAATTACCCTACACACGACCTAGAGTTGGCAGCCGTTATATTCGCACTGAGACTCTGGGGACATTACCTCTACGGAGAGGAGTTCGAGCTCTTTTGCGACCACAAAAGCCTCAAGTACATATTCACGCAGCGAGACTTAAATATGAGGCAGCGGCGATGGATGGAGACGTTGAAGGACTTCAAGTTTGAAGTCTCTTACCATCCTGGGAAGGCGAACCTTGTGGCTGATGCGTTAAGCCGCAAGAAGGCGATAGAGTTTGCGACTCCGTTGATGGTTGCCGAGTGGGATATGGTTGAGTTTTTGCGAGACTTTGAGCAGAAACTCACCGTAGAGGAGCCGTTTGAGTTCATCGCACATGTACAGGTGTGATCTCAGATCGATGACCGAGTCATCAAGGCGCAGAGGGACGATGCGCATCTTACTGAGCTTCGAGAGCAGGCCAGTGATGATGCTGACGCCGACTGGCGAGTTGGTATGGATGGGGGCTTACGTTACCGTGGCCGCCTATGCGTCCCAGATGTCCCTGACTTGAGACGAGAGATTCTCGAGGCTACGCATTCTACTAGACTCGCGATGCATCCGGGCAGTACAAAGATGTATCGTGACGTGAAGAGGACGTATTGGTGGGAAGGTATGAAGACCCACATAGCTGAGTTCGTGTCCCGTTGTCTCACTTGTCAGCAGGTGAAGGCAGAGCATCGCCGACCACCTGGACTTTTGCAGCCTATGCCGATTGCAGAGTGGAAGTGGGATTTCATTTCCATGGACTTCATTTATGGGTTGCCGAAGATGAGGAAGGGACATGATTCCATTTGGGTGATCGTCGACCGATTGACGAAGTCGGCGCACTTCCTACCGATCAGAGTTACGAACTCTGCAGACGAGCTGGCTAGATTGTACATCAGAGAGATCGTGCGTCTGCATGGAGTTCCGTTGGAGATCATGTCAGACAGAGACACGCGGTTCACTTCTATTTTCTGGACTCGCATTCAGGAGGCTATGGGTGTGAAGTTGAAGTTCAGTACTGCCTTCCACCCACAAACGGACGGACAGACGGAGCGAGTGAACCAGATCCTGGAGGACATGTTACGAGCTTGCGCATTGGACTTCAAGGACAGTTGGGATGACTGTCTTGCATATGCGGAGTTTGCGTACAATAATAGCTTCCAGGCGAGTATCGGCATGGCACCTTATGAGGCGCTGTATGGGCGACCTTGTCGCGCACCGCATTGCTGGTTAGAGGTCGGTGAGCGTAGCTTGATTGGCCCAAAGTTGGTGCAGGCGACGTCAGAGAAGATTGATACTATTCGACGTCGGCTTCTTACAGCGCAGAGCAGACAGAAGAGCTACGCCGATACGAGACGGAGGCCACTAGAGTTCACAGTTGGGGATCACGTGTTTTTGCGAGTTTCCCCTATGAAGGGAGTCCTTCGGTTCGGGAAGAAGGGGAAGCTGGCACCGCGATTCATTGGTCCATTCCAGATCCTCGATCGTGTGGGAGCAGTGGCTTACCGATTGGCTTTACCCACGCCCCTCGCGAGCATCCACAACGTATTTCATGTTTCTATGCTGAAGAAGTACGTTGCTGATCCTTCCCATATCATCAGATGGGAGCAGGTGCAGTTAGGAGAGGATGTTACTTATATCCTGCGACCGACACGCATCTTAGAGAGGAAGGAGCAGGTACTGCGTAGCAAGGTGATTCCCCTTGTGAAGGTACTATGGACGCATCACTCTGAGGAGGAGGCTACTTGGGAGACAGAAGCCGAGATCAGAAAGAACTACCCACAGCTTCTCGAGGAGTACGAAAAGGTACAAATTTCGACGACGAAATTATTTGTTAAGGGGGGTAGATTGTAACGCCCGTGAAAAATCCGTACTTGGGCTCGAGTACCAACTCGACCCGAAATCGCGTAGAATTAAATTCCATTGAAATTAAGCGTAAGTTAGCTAGCGCAACGCTAGAGTAGCTGGGAAATAGTCCCTCATCACTTTAAATACGTTCTACAAGACCCAAATCGAGTAGAACAAACAACTCTACAATACTCTATAACCTCGGATCAAACTCTAAGTAGGTCTGTTCTCTGGACCACATTGAAATTTTATATTGGATTTAGACCGCGCGTCGAAGGTTCGATACCTCCTATCTTAGACCGTTAGAACCGCCCAGCTGGACTTGACAATCATCTCGAAAATCAAGTCAAACCGATAATCACAGACTATTTCGTTGAACCCGGACTGAAGAGACCGCGAATAGGGATGGATTTGGAATTTCAAATTCAAATCTGGCACACGACTTGATGCGTCAGTATTAAGCGTTCTGACCGTCAGAATTCATCCAGATTACACCCTCGGATCAGGAAAAATTTCTATTTATTATCATGAGACTTTCAGCCCTGATCTACGTGCGGTGATCGCTGAACTGAAACTGGTCTGCCACGTGCGATCTGCGAACCCTGCCAGACTGAAAACTTAATACGAGCTACATCTGGTACACATGAGCTTAAGTCCGATCGCAATCGACCAGGGGACCACCAGAAAGCAGCTTTTGGACCGAAATAGCCCCGAAATGGATAGGCACCAAGTAAACTTCGTTCCGGAGCCTATTTTCGGCATTTTTAAGCTTATAAAAGGGGTTGAAACCCTCATTTCTCTCTCCCATCCGAAAATTTCAAACCCTATGAAAGGGAGAGAGAGTTTGAGAGAGAGATTGGAAGGGATTTTTCCCGCTTCCGAGCCGCCGATTGTTGCTGCTTCAGCAACTCTTCCCAATCACCTGGCTGGTGATTTCTCCATTCTTTCAGGTACAAAAACAACCCTAGAACTTGCTGATTTAGGGTTTATCTAGATTTAGGGCGTGTTAGCTAACGTATTTCGTAAATCAGGTTGTCCTCCTGCCGTAGACGAAGCGTACACACTCCGTTCAAAATCCCGCGCCCGTAAGAGACTAGGTGAGAATTTTAGACGCTTTGATTGACGGTTTACAACGCTTTCAATGTCGTTTAATAGTAGATTATCGACGGCATCGCCGTTTGACATGTACAACATGCTCTCCATTTACTATTTCGTAAATTAACGAAGAATATGAGATTTAGGGCATTTTAGTCATTTGTAGGAAGTACGGTCTACATGCATATTTTGCTGACGTGATTCACATAGTTTGTCGTCGCATTAGGGAGTTAGGAATGCTTGCATAATTAGTTCGGCGAAGAGATTCGCCTAGTTACGCACTTTGGGTCGACATACTATATGTAGACTTAAGTGTGTAGTGTATGTATTTGTATAAATGCTTGTATTAGCATGTATTGAATTAAATGATGTTATGTAGTAGTTTGAGATTGATTTCTTAGTTAATATGCTGACCTAAATGATTTTCTACATGTTGACTATATGCATGATTTCATTACATGCATGGAATATGTGTGTTGGAAGATCTGCTTAAGTTGAATGTTATAACATGTGTTAACATGCTCACATGATTGTATTTCAATTTCAATACTCTCACTTAGATTGCTGATGTGACTCCATAAATGTTTGGGACTAAACTTAGTCCAGGCAGTCGGTAACCGAGCAAATTCGTGGCTGACTGGTCATAGCCACGAACGACGCGTCGATGAATGTGATCCGTGTTTAGAGTTGGCGGCAGTGGTTAGGCCACGCGAAGTGTTTTACGCACTTCATGTCGTTCGACTTGAGATGCGATCGCGCTAGTCGAGCCCGTCAAGTAACCCGACTGGCCGATGTATGTTCACCTTGTATGTGTCATAACTGCTTGAACCTAGGGTACTGAACTTACCATTGTAAACCCTGCTAACCATGGTACCTTGATCCACGAAGACTCATGAGCCGGGCATGGTGGTATGGGACACCGTGGTCGAGCTGTCGGCCTACGCTGGGGCCACAAACCTCCCCGTAGTGACCAGTGAGCACCTAGACTCGTGAGCAGATTATGGTGGTATGGGACACTATATTCTAGCTGTCGGCCTACACTGATCAGGCGAGGAGCCCTTTGTAGTGACCGCGAGCGTATTTTGAGTCCACGGGAGGCGACGACCCTTCCGTTGCAGTAGAGTACAGTAGGCCTGTATTGATAAGGTGATGGGGGAGCGGTGCAACAAGTGCGAGCAACAGCCCTGGCAGCCCTTGCAGTGACCTACGAAATATACATCGTATGAGATTACTAGGAGTGACGACCCTAGACAGGATCTGTGTTGGGATTGATACAAGGGAAGTATCTTAGTTTCCCAATCCTGCTGTTTGAATGGACTAATAACAACTTAGAAATCATATCATCATAGCATTGCATGTGCCTGGAAGATGTGGAGCACTCTAGGGAGTGTGGCATGCCGCGGTCGTAAGATGTTGCCGCATGAGGGTGATCGTCGGTGAGGGCATACATCACGTCATATCATCTTGCATTAACAACAGTATTAGGATTGTCTGATTTACTGCTTTACTATTATCGCGTGATTGAATTGTGAACATGCTAATCTTTGCTCTATGATTCCACTGAGTTGATCACTCATTCCCACGTTACGGGATGGTGTTTGCAACACCCACCAGACCCTTTTGTAGATGCAGGTGAGGTCAAGATCCAGGAGGTGGAGTCGGAGATCGACGAGGACCAGGATGAGTTCTCGTATATGCAGTATCACGACGGCTTCCCGTAGGCGGCCTGGATCGATGGGGTTTCAGTGGGACTATTTTGAAGACTTTATTTTTGTTCATTTGTATGTATATGAGGCTCAGAGATGTAGTCATACTTTGGAGACAGATGAGATTTACTTTATTTTTCCATACAGTGATATATATATTGTTTAGTCTTCCGCTTGCTTTTATCACTGGATCTGAAGTATGAATTGCAGTTTTGGTATACTTTTACTCATGTGAATGCTTTAAATCAGACAACAATGAATCATAACCATTTTTGTTGCATAAGTGACAGTCTGGAACTCGGGAGTTGAGTTTATACACGACCCCCGATTTTCAGGGTGTTACACCTGGCGCACTCAAGGATGGTCCTGTTAATGCGCTCAGCCATACCATTCTGCTGTGGTGTCCCTGGAATCATTTTTTGATGTTTGATTCCACTTGCTACACAGTACTCCTCAAACCTCTTATCACAATATTCTCCCCCATTATCAGATCTGAGATACTTTACTGTTTTACCTGTCTCATTTTCTACCATAACTTTCCACTTCTTAAACGCATCAAATACATCAGATTTATGCTTTAAGAAATAAATCCACAGTTTTCTACTAGCATCATCAATAAAGGAAATAAAATAACGTGAGCTACCAAGGGATGATACCTGTGCCGGTCCCCACACGTCAGTGTGTACAAGCTCCAATAGATGCGTCTTTGGAGAGCGTCCTGGCTTCTTGAAGCCTACCCTCTTCTACTTGCCATATATGCAGTCCTCGTAAAATTTCAAGTCAAGAGACTTCAGCCCTGGTAGCTTCCCTTTTGACAACAGTACTTTTATCCCTTTCTCACTCATATGTCCCAACCTCTGATGCCATAACTGCCCATTCACTCCAGTTGATGCGACTAAGAGTGAACCATACGATCCTAAAGTCACGTACAAGGTGCCTTCCTTTTTGCCTCGAGATACCACCAAGGCACCTTTTGTGATCTTTCAGGAATCACTGGTAAATGTCGTCACAAAACCGGTATCGGCCAACTGCCCCACTGAGATCAGATTCCTTCTCAAACTTGGTACATGTCTGACATCCTTCAGTTTTAAAACCGTTCCGTCTTTCTGATTGACCTGAACGTCCTCCTTTCCAACAATACTGCACGGCTCATCATCACCCAGGTAGACTCTCCCAAAGTCACCTGACACATAATCACGCAGAACTTCCTTACATAAAGTGGCATGAAACGAAGCACCCGAGTCTATAACTCAAGACTCATTCCTCGCATCAAAAGATAAGATCAACGCCTCTGTGTCACTCTCCTCAGACAGATTCACTGAATCCTTCCCGCCTTGAGAGCTTCCATCTTATTTATTGAGCGTCCTGCAATCACGTTTCATCTGCCCCTTCTTGCCACAATGCCAACACCCATCTTTGTCTTTCGGTCCCTTGGACTTTTTCCTCGACTTAGAACGCCCGTGTTTATTGTCTCCTCTGTTCTGCGATCTTCCTCTTCCTTCAACGTTTAGAGCATTCCCTGAATCCCCTGAAACTCCTGATGCCTTCCTTCTAGATTCTTCGCTGAGAATTAGACCTGCCACATCATCAAATTTCAGCTTTGTCGACCCTGAAGAATTGCTCACAGCAATCACCAAACCATCACAACTGTCTGGCAGACTGGATAAGATCAATAGTGCCCTGACCTCATCCTCAAAAACGATGCCAACAGATTCCAACTGGCTCGTGACTGTATTGAACTCGTTTAGATGTTCAGCCACGCTCCCACCATCTGACATCTTTATGTTGAATAGCTGTTTCATAAGATGAACCTTGGTGGATGCTAATGGCTTTTCATACATGGTGGCTAGGGTTTTCATTAATTCTTTTGTCGTTTTCATCTTAGATATATTAAAGGCGACACTCTTAGACAAAGAGAGTCGAATCGTTCCTAAAGCCTTCCTATCCAGTAAAAACCATTCATCATCTGCCATCTTTTCTGGTTTCTTCTTTTTTCCTTCTAGAGGAATGTAGAGGTCTTTCTGATACAGATAATCCTCCATCTGCATCTTTCAGAAGGCAAAGTTTGAACCATCAAACTTCTCAATTCTAGTTTTTTCATCTTCCGCCATCGCTCCCAATAGAACTAAACCAATAACTCTGATACCAGTTGTTGCGCAGCACGCCAACAACGTAGTGGGCCGAGATCCAATCTCAGGCCTCACCCACAAACGATAAACAGAAAGGAATATAAACTAGAAACAGATCAAAGCAATCTAAACAAACCACAAGACAAGATATACGTGAAAAAATCCCAAACTAGGGTAAAAAACCACGGATGCAAACTTCCACTATGAAGAAGAACAAAGATTACAAGGCAATATACTAACCTCCCCCTTGGAAGAACAGAGAAATCCCTTAGCCCACACCTTAGAATTACTTTTTCCTCTTACTCATCTACCTAGAAAAGCCCTAGGAACCCCTATTTATAGTTTAGATAACTTCCCTTCCGCATCCCAATTGCAAAAGGACTCAAATCCGCAGTTTCGCACAAAATCGCGGAACAAACTGCGTAACCTACGACCGATCCTTGGAGAGCTACGACCGGTCGTAATACGACCGGTCTTACAGTCCTTATGACCAGTCCTAGGGCCCAAAACAGCAAAAAAACAGCATCGCTAGACTTTGAGTCGAGCCGGTCCACGACCGGTCGAGCAGGCCCCTACGATCGGTCGAAGACGTCCTACGACCGGTCGAAGGCGGCCCAATGTGGCTCCACATTCTCAATAGCTGTAACAAGAACTAACCTCTGCAACTGTTGCTTGTGGGACCCACCAGGGTGTATGGCATCCAACTGTTCCGTAGGGTCTCCTCATCGTGAAAATGTGATGCCTCAACAAAAACCAAGTCAATCACGTGATGGTTCATTGGCTTATTTTTTTGGGCATCCCATTTTCATGGTGGGGTGAACTTTCCATGCGGTTGGATGTGATGTCATGCCCAGGTGGCCCACAATCAACGGTTGTAGAAGACGGTTGCTTGACAGCTATTGTAGGGGAACATGCCACGTAAGAATAAGGTCCGGTGAAACATGGAGCATATGGGTTTTGTTTTCGTATATACAAGTTGGTTTGTATAATGTGGATGATGGTTTTTTTAATGTGTAAATGAAGGACATAACCATGAATGGGTTAGTTGAGAGAGAGAGAGTATAAGTCAATGTATGGATTTTAAGGTCCTAATACTACAAAATGCAGGCAAAATCATATCCAAACGATGCAGAATTGAGGGGAACTTAAGCTGTGAGACAGGTGATAGCTATGAGCATTTTAAATCTTCCCCAACATGATTTTTCTTGTGATCTTTAGATGGTTACTCTTGGAAGGCATATACTCGTATAAATGCTAGGTGAAAATCCTCAACATTTTGGTTACTAAAATGCCCACGAAAATGGCTTCATTTCTGCAATGCATGAAACTATTGAGTCCTTGGAAAATAATTGTCTAATTAGAGTAATTAATTTGCTTAAAATTCTGTTCAGAAAGAATGTTCGAGAGTTTGCATATGTAGGAGCGAATGCCGGGTTACTAGAGCAGTTTCCATGATTACCCCGGCATGGATACCCTACCCCCAATTTTTTTAGATTAGAATATCCTAGCCATCTAATTTTTGGATCTATTCCATGGAGTGTGCATCATCAATTTATTTCTTCCTGACAACATATTTCTGGTTGAGAGGATTTTTTGGGCATGGTTCATCAATGATTTAGATAAGCTACTTATGCCACAAGTAGCTTATCTGAGTTTTTACTTGTTCAACTAATAAATATTATAGGTAAACTATATACTTCTCAACCAAAGTGTAGAAAGGCATGTTTGATTTTCTGATCAAACTCAATGGTTGATAAGCCCAAATATAGGGATGGGATGTAATAATAATTTGGTAAGACCGAAGTCGATCTACAAAAAAATTAATAAAAATATACTAAGAATTTAATCTAAGAAAAATAATTTATATGAGTTTTTAATCCGACGGAATAGAAGAGATGTAGAAACAAGTATAAATTAAAAAACCTAAAGATTTAGGAATCTATAATTAATAGACATTGTTTAGATTAAACATTCTAACTGATGTAGAGCGGGTCGCGGACAATTTCATGGTCAAGAATGTTTTTTACACCATATATATATATATATATAGAAAGAGAGAGAGAGAGAGAGAGAGAGAGAGAGAGAGAGAGAGAGAGAGAGGCATGCTCACCTACGCACCTATGCATGTGGGCACATTTGCACACGTGTCATGGGTGTTGAATCCGAACGGTCCATAAGATGTAGAATCCCATGAAATACTATGGGGTGAATTTTCACCATTATCTAAGATTTTGGCCGGCCATAGTAAAGAGAAATGCAAATCAAGGGAAGAAACTGTTTACAGTTTTCATGGCCCACCGAAGTCTTGGTTTAAAGTAAAATTTGATATCAAGGGGTTTTATGAAGTTCTGCTTCATGTGGACCATTCAGATTTTAGAGACTCATCATGTGTGATGAGTTCTCAAAAAAGTTCATACGTAGTCCATGCAAACTGGTTCACAGGTGAGCGTTTCGAGATATATATATATATATATATATATATATATATATAGTAATGGTCTCCTGCGCATCATATCGCAAAGAGGTTATATGCTAGCCATCGTATAAGCCGTGAGATGATTAGAACGGCTGGGAAGAAATTGACTCTCTCCTACATTAACACCGAGGGAGGCAGATTAGTTATTGCCAAGTTGAGTATTAAGGGTCCTTACTCTTACGCTGGTGGTAAACTCTCAGGAGTTTCAACACTTGGTTGAGGGTTCGAGTACCCATAGGTGATGAACTTCCACTACAGCGTGAGTGTGTGGTGGTGTGTGTGCGTGTGTAATGTTGAGACTTAAATATTGCATAATTTTCTCCATTTATATCTTGGTTTTATGAACATGAATCAGCTTCATATTCTATTTTACTTATGTATGTATTGCAAGGTGAATTTAAGTGTTTGGATTGAAAAAGGGTGCTAAAAAGCATGAATTTGATGCTCAAAAATCACCAAGGCAAGGGATAGATCTTAGAAGATCAAGATTGAAGAATTCACATGCCAAAGATCCAAGAAAATCAAGTGACGAATGAAGAGAATTGAAGATTCGAAGTGAAGAATCTTGAAATCATCCTGAAAAAGAGTATTCTAAAGTTGTAAAGTTTATTTTGGAAAACTACGTAGCAGAAGTCTGTTTTAAATGAAGTATGCAGCGAAAAGTCTATTTTGAAAAAATACGTATATTTGAGGCAGTTTATATGGTTTTTCAAATTTGTACGAAAATTGGAGTTCCCTACTTATAAATAAGGCTTCCTAGGGCATTCCTAAACATCATTCAAGGCATCCCAAAGTAAAATTTAAAATTTTTAAAGAGTTTTTAGTTTTATTAAAGCTTTATAAGTTGGTGTTTTTTTAAAAATTTTTAGATCTTTTCTATTTACATTTTTTTTTCTATCTTGTTGTTTTTTATTTCTGCAATTTAATTATGTTTTCTAAGTTCCTTCTAGCCCAAGCTAGAAGGGAACCACATGGGTTTAATACTTCTTTAAGATTATGATGATTGATAGTTTTAATGATGAGAATAATGGTATATGCATGTTATCTATTATTTAGGTTTTATTTTATATTCTCTTGTAAGATCCATATGTTTTCATCATATGAGATCTACATTAATAGATAAGCTTACATTAGATCCATCAGATTTCCTAGATAGGAGAGGTTATCAACCTGTTATATTTCTTTGATATTCATTATCATATAGATATTGAATACTTAAAATTACTGGCGCTTGAGAATATATGTCAATGGTGCAAATCCATTATTTTTTAATTTTTTATATCATTTATTAAAATATTTAAACCGTTTTATTTTCCGATTAGGCTGACCATAGTGCTCAAATCTTAGTTATGTTATCCAAGTCATCATGATTTTGGAACATTAACCTATGTGTGGAACTTTGAAGCTTGGGTGTTATTTTATTTAGTTGAATTATATCCATTCAAAAATCTCAAAATCAAATCATCAGTTTAGTTTTTATTACTTAGTTTGTTTTGCATCGATTTATTTTTCTGTGAGATCGACCCTGTATTCACGGGATACTACTTACGAACCTCTGCACTTGGAGGCAAGCAATCAAGTAACCAAAAAAAAAAAAGTTGAGTAGCGAGACTTACGTCACCAAGTTATGTGGGTCCACCTTGATGTATTTGTTGTATCCACACTGTCCATCCATTTTTAGAGATCATTTTAGGACATGAGAAAAAGAATGAGCAAATCAGAAGCTGGAGTGAACCCCACCACAGAAAACAATAGGGAGAAATTGAAATAGTGTTGATTGAACATTGACAATTAAAAACCTTTTGGGAGCCATAAAAGTTTTGGATCAAGTTGATCTTTGTTTTTTTCCCTTCATCTAGGTCTGTATGACCTGATCAACAAATTGGATGTCAAATAAACAGTACAGTGGGCCTTAGTAGGATTTTATTGGTGGAAATCCAATCGCTATTGTTTTCCAGTGGTGTGGTCCACCTGAGATTTATATCCGTCTCATTTTTGGTAGTAAGCTTTGAAATGATTTGTAAAAATGGATGAACGGCATGAATAAAAGACATACTTCATAGTGGGGCCCATATGGCTAGTGGCAGGGGGAGTAGCTAATCCATTTCCCTCGTGTGTGGTACAACATCTAATCCAGACGAAATCGAATTGCGTACTTATGCTATTATCATAGTTAGTAAACTCAGTTGGGCCCACAGTGAATGTATTTGGTTTATCCACACCGTCGATCTATTTTTCAAGATCATTACAGTGGTTGAGCCCAAAATTGAAGCATATCCGAAGCTCAAATGAACCATACCACAGGAAACAATGGGAATAATGATTTCCACTGTTGAAATCTTTCATGGCCCACAGTGATGTTTATTTGTCATCCAACCTGTTCATAACGTCATAAATACATGGATGAAGGGAAAAAATAAATATCTACTTGATCCAAAACTTTTGTGGCCTCTCAAAATTTTTCAATGGTAGACATTTAATTAATATTGTTTCCTATGATGTGGTCCACTTAAGATCTTTATACGCTTCATTTTTTATCTCATGTAATAAAATTATATGCTAAAATGGATGGACGAAGTGGATAAAATAAATAAATCACGTTGGGCCACTTAAGATCTTTATACGCTTCATTTTTATCTCATGCAATAAAATTATATGCTAAAATGGATGAACGAAATGGATAAAATAAATATATCACGTTGGGCCCACAGGTATTACTTACTATGCTTAGGGTACTGAGTTACTCGCAATCCGCTTCCAAACCAGATTTCTGGACATAGTATGGCTAGTTACGCTGCTACTGGCAAGGTGGCTAGTAGTCGGTGCTATGTGGACCCCACCATGATGTATGTGTTTTATCCACGCTATCTATCCATTTTGAAAGATGATTTTATATCTTGATACCAAAAATGAGGTAAATCTAAATCTTTGGTGAACCACACCATGGAAAAAATAAAAATAAAAATTGATTGAACGTCCACCGTTAAAAACATCCTAGGGCCTCTGTAATGGTTATTTGACATCTAACCTATTGATTAGGTCATACAAACTTAGTAGAAGTGAAAAAATCTATACCAGCTTGATCCAAAACTTTTGTGGCCCCAAGAAGTTTTTAATGGTGGGTGTTCAATCAACATTTTGCAATCCACTTGAGATTTGGATCAACCTCATTTTTGAGCTCATATCATAAAATGATATAAAAGAATAGGTTAAATGAATGGATGAAAACCTCATTTTTGAGCTCATACCATAAAATGATATAAAAGAATGGGTTGAATGAATGGATGAAACACACATATCATGGTAGGGCTCACGGAGCACTGACCACTAGCCATTGGCTAGAGGGTCACTTTTCCGGATTCTTGGCAATCCCTTTTCTGGATTTCCTGCCAAAGCCTTTCCCACGGAGTTCTTGGCTAGAACCTAGGTGGGGTCCACCGTGATGTTTATGAGAAATCCACCTCATTCATCCATTTTTTGAGATCATGTTAGGACACGTGCCGAAAACGTGAGGATTAAATGTCCACGGTTTAAATATTTGTGGAGCCACAGAAGTTTTGAATCAAGATAATATTTTTGTTTTTAGTTCATCTCAGTAGAAATGATGTTACCAACGACGCCGATGGCATGTAAACATTATTGTCGACCCATGGATCCCTGCCCGTCCAGGTGGGTTTAGGACCTAATCCGCGTCCGAACTCGCTATTGACAGGTTGAGTACGGAGACTCACAATTGAAGTGACGTCACCTAATTATGTGGGCCTTACTATAATATGTGTTGTATCCACACCGTCCATCCATTTGTAGAGATTATTTTATGGCATGAGCCAAAGAATGAATCAGATATAAAGCTTGATTGGACCTCGCCACAGAAAACAGTAGAAAGAGTGACGCCCACCATTAAAAACTTTTAAGGGCCACAAAAGTTTTCAGTCAAGTTGATATTAGTGTTTTCCCTTCATTAATGTCTATGTTAACAGGTTGGATCTTAAATAAATATCACAGTGGACCTTAGGAAGGTTTCAACGATGGGCATTTCTCTCCCTATCATTTTTTTGTGGTGGGGTCCACTCCAGCTTTCTATCTACTCATTCTTTTTCTCATGTCGTAAAATGATCTCTAAAAATGGATGGACAGTATAAATACAACAAATACATCAAGGTGGGCCCACATAACTTGGACAAGTCTCGCTAATAAACTTGGCAGTAACTAATCCGCATCCCCTACGCGAGTGTAGGAGAGAGTCAACTTCTTTTAAGAATCTTTCTCTCAATGCAGCTGAATCCCAGTAATTTTTGTCATCTCACAACTTATATAAAGTCTCATATATAACTTTGGTATGGTCATATATATATATATATATATATATATATATATATATATATATATATATCATTTGATCTCCTTATAAATATACTTCATCCATAATGTACCCCCATACGCCACCCACACAAGAACCGAACTTTTCTTGCAGTCCTGCCCACGGATCTTACCATTCCACAGGCATCAACGATAGGTGTAGTTAATAAATACTCCTGGCATAGTATGCACGCAATATATAAATAAATGGATCCAAGCATGGTTTGGAGTACATCTGCACCCATGTCAATTATTAACAGCTTAAAATAAAACCCAAACTCATACCAAGACCCACTTAGATACACCCGTAAGCTAGCGGATTGCGTCCTGCCCCTTCTTGGACAGAAATTGGTCCAGGATGTGGCTCTACGGGGCCTTCCGTGATGTATGGGTTTTATCCATGTTCTTTATCCATCTTTACATATCATTTTAGGCTGAGTGTAAAAATGAGGCAAATCTAAGGATTAAGTGGAGCACACTGATGAAGCATATGATAAAACTGTGGAGCACATCATTGAAACCTTCTTAGGATCCACCGTGATGTTTATTTGCCATCCAACCTGTTCACAGGGTCACATGGACGTAGATGAAAGGAAAACACAAATGTCAGCTGGATCCGAAACTTTCGTTGCCGACCCCTAAGAAATTTTTAATGGTGGAAGTTCAATCTCCACTGTGGTCCACTTGAGCTTGGATTTGCCTCATTTTTGGGCACATACCCTAAAATAAAATGTAAAAATGGATGAACGGCATGGATAAATCCCACGCATCACGATAGGCCCCACATGCCTCTGCTTGGACCTATTCCATCCAGGCCAGGCTGGACCCAATTTGCTTCCCACGCTTACCAGCCTGCATCAAGCTGATTCATAGCCATTGGACCGTACCAGCCTGTATAAGGCCGATTCGTAGCCATTGGACCGACCTGGCCTATTGACAGCCCAACCCTACTCAAATATATGGATGGTTCCATCCGACCAAAATTCACTATAGCGCCTTTTCTAAAACACCCAAGCTATCTACAGTACCTATTTAAAACACCCGAGCCCTTCAGCCCACCATGTTGTGTATGTGAAATCCCCTCATACATCAAGTTGTATACTTACATTTTAAGCCCTGTGGCCACAAGTCATCCAGAAATACACAGCTTAGGTGAGCCACACCTTAGGAAGCGGACATGGATTGCATACTCAGGTCACCAGAGGCGATCTAGCTAGCTACTGGAAAATACCATGGCCCCATAATGATGTATGTGTTTTATCCACAGCCCATCCCTTTTGGATCATTAGAAATATCAGGTGGACTACAGCACAACAGACTATCGGAGATCGAAGGATCGGAATTAAGAACTTTCTAGGTCCATTGTAATTTTTATTTGCCATCCAACTTGTTGATTAGATCACAAAGACTAAGATAAAGGGAAAACACAAATATCAACTTTATCTAAAAATTTTGTTGGCGTTCAATCATCACTGTCTCTTGTGGTGTGGTCCACTTGAAATTTGGATCTACCTTAATTTTTGGGGTCATGCCCTAAAATAAGCTGAAAAATTAGGTGGACAGCGTAGATAAAATAAATACATAATAGTAAAGCACACAAAGCACCATCCGAAAAATTAGGTGGACAGCGTAGATAAAATAAATACATAATAGTAAAGCACACAAAGCACCATCCTATAGCAAGTGGCAATTGGTGGTGTCGTGCAGGAGGGAGGAAATGGGTATGGGATTCTAACCATAGGTTTGTTCATGCAGTCACCTTGGTATGTATCTTTCATCAAATCCGTTAATTTGGTTTCAGTAACATGGATGAAGAGAAGGTAAAAAATCGGCCTAATCAAAAACTTAGTTGGGCCACATCTCATGAATTTATAAGTTTAAGAGAAATTTTACATTTCTCCCATTGTTGCTATAACTAGGACAGTGCACCAACTGATTTAGCTTGGTTAGCTCGCTCGACTCAGTTCGAAAAAGCTCAATTCAACTCGGTTCGAAATTGAGTTCGAGCTGAGTCGAGCTGATTTTTGGAGCTTGAAAAATTTTCGAACCGAGCTCGAGCTTGGCTGAGCTCAACTCAGCTCAGATTGAACCCCAGCTCGAATCAAACCAATTCGATGACTCGTTTACTTTAATATTGATGTTGCTCACCAAGTGTTTGACGAAATGACTCAACTAAGTGTCGGTTGGTGGCAAGGAAGGTATGTATATTAAACAAATACATTTTTTCTTGATTTTGATGTTGCCTACAAAGTGTTTGATGAAATACCTGTAAAATCGCTATTGCCATTTTACATATAGTGAGATTTTGAACCTGCAGTTTGTGTGTTTATGGAAATGTTGCATAGGCACTCGGCTTGATCTTGACTTGAAGTTGGCTTGAACTAGCCTGACCTATTGATCGAACCGAGCCACTCGAGTACCGAGCTGAGCCGAGTTCGAGCTGCGGTCAGCTAGTAGTCGAGCTATGCCAAGCTCGACTTGGATTAACTCATGTACACCTGTAAAATCATTGTTGCCATTATACATATGGTGAGATTTTGAACCTCGAGTTCATGTGTTCGTGAAAATGTTACACAGGCAAACTCAGTTTCATCTTGGCTCGAAGCTGACTTGAATTAGCCCGACTTGCTGACCAAATCAAGCCGAGCTAGCCAATCAAGCTCGATAACCGAGCTGAGCTGAGCTTAAGCTGGAGTCAGCTAGTAGTCGAGCTGTGCCAAACTCGACTCGGATTAACTCATATACACCTTTTATAACTCATCAAAATTTTTAAATAAAGATAGTATCTCAAACGTTTGATTCAAATAAGGACTATCATTTAATGAACTGTGTGGACTTTTCATTTGAAACATGGGCAGAGCTTGGTTTCTATACGGACTGCGTAAAGCTGGTGCTGTGAACGATTCCTGTCCTGCTTTTCGTACTATAGGTCTTATCCCGGAGCTGGTGTTTTCCAAAATTTACATTCCGTTTGCTTTAAAGTTGAGTGAATATATGCCACGTGTGCCATTTTTCCAGGGAAGCAGATTCGATCAGGGTGAGAGACATAACACCGGAGTTGGTAAGGCGGTGACCGTGACCTACCTTGATGTATGTATTGTATATCCACACCGTTCGTCTTCATTTTGCTAATTTATTTTAAACCGCCGACTAAAAAATAAGCAAATCTAACAGCTAGATCACAATTTTGCCTTCGTTCAAGTCAATGTGACCTTATAAGTTACTTGGCTACTAAATATTATGGTGGGTCCTAAAAAGTTTTTAATGGTTAGTGATCAATTACCATTATTTCCTGTGGTGCAGTCCACCTGAGATTTAGATTTAAGATTTAGATCTGCTTCATTTTTTGGTATATGTCCTAAAATGAGGTGAAAAAACAAATGAACGGATACAGTGCATGCATGAAGATAGGCCCACGGTTATTGCCAGGCAGAAATGACGGCTGCCTTGCCCTGACCGAATCCACTCTAATTATAAAGGGAATGGAAGCGAATCCGCTGAGGTGAAACTGAGAATAACATCAGTTGCGTGATTCGATTAGTCCACTTTTACTATATAAAAAATGCCATCCAAAGTATGTTTGAAAGCGACCCTGATAACCTAGGGGCTGACCCTAGTGGAAGCACTGTTATTTATTTATTTTATCCACTCTGTTCATGCATGTTAACAGATAATTTTAAAAGTAGAGCTTAAAACTAAAGCATATCCAAAACTAAAGTGGACTACACCATGGGAAACAGTGTGATTAAACCTCTTCCATTAAAAAATTCTTTTTAGCTACGAAAGTTTTGGATGAAGATGATGTCTGTGGTTTCTCTTCATTTATGTCTTTATGATCTTATGAACAGATTAGATGACAAATAAACATTACTGCACGCCCTAGGTGGGTTTCAACAGTGGAAATTATTATTCCATAGTGTTTATTGTGGAATGGTCCACTTGAGCTTTGGATTTACTTTAATTTTGGGTTCTTCTAAAATTAGCAGGAAGAATTAGTGGACAGTGCAGATAAACCATAGACATTCCCAATCAGCCCAGCTAAATTTACTCAGTACGGTAAAAGCATGTTGAGTAAGTTATCAGGCAATCCAATTTCGACCCTGGTGACCTAATACTGTGAGGTCTACCATGATGTATATGATGTATATGTTCCATCCATGCTCTTCACTCAGTTTAGTTATCATTACAGGGCGTAGGGGAAAAAGAAATGAATTTTTTAATGCGGCTGCCTGTCTTTTAGCCATGGAACAGAACCTTATGATTTTAAAATATTTCTTAAAAACTGCTTACCAATTTCGTATACGTCTTGCAGGGCACTAAAAGGATGGATCCATTAAATGGGGAAAAGACAATTTCATCCCTAATTGACTGCACATGTTACTATTTGACCTCTTTTTAAGCTTTCACCTTTCTCAAATTATGTATTATCCTCTCATTTTCTCTCCGTTCCAGCCGGTTTAGGGGTCGACGTGGACTACTCTGCATGGGACACATATTGCATACCGAAGATGCAAGTCTAAACCGTGATCATGTGGGCCCACCATGATTTATTTATTTTATCTACACTGTGTTGTGTTTTTTAGAATAAAAATAAATTTCAAAAAATAAAGTTATTTTTAGAAAGTAAATAAATATATTAATTATTTAAAACTTTCCATAAATAGTATGAATAGCCTGTCGGTAAGAGAGGAGGGGTTTTTGCTTATGCAACCAGGGTTCAAATCTCCTCGAGGACGGTGCGAAGCACCGTCCGCGCACGCGCGCGCGTGGCGTGGGCTGTAGGGCTGCTTGGGCGCTTTTTGGCGCTTTATTAGGCGCACTTAGCACTTCGCACGTTCGCATCGTCGCAAGGAGCTAAAAGAACTTAGTCTTTTTGGCACATGGTTCAAATTTTTTGGGTCATGGAATTGAACCCTGATGATTTATTATCTTTTGTTGATTAAGAGTAATTATGACATGATTGTACATGTGGCACCTATGCCATGTGTCGCTTATGTGGATACAGTTTTTCCCGTTGGATAACTGCTTCTGTCTGAATGGGTACAGAAATAACTGCCATAGGACAAAAGGTCATGACCTTTCATGGAAGGCAATTATTTGCAGTGAATGGGTGTGGATTTCTTGAAGAGTCTCTTTAGTACCTCTTCAGGAAGAAATCCATAACCCTTCAATTGATATAAATCCTGGATGCTATAATCCAGATGAAGTAATTCTTATCCTTAAGATTATATCATCTTCTGAGCAATTACTCTCGATCTAATCTCTTACTGAATTTTTTCTGAACGTCTTACGGCATATCAGTGTTTAAACTAGAGATCTGTTCAACACTTAAATGTGCAAATTTTCGTGTTGAAAATCGGATTGAGAGTTCATTGTATCCTGAAGACAATTTGCAGATTTCCTTCATTTGCACTTGCTGGAAATTCCAGAAAAAGGGCAGCAAATCTGTCTTGAGAAATTGACTATTCAAGTCAAGCCTTGAACCCGATAAATCTGATCGTTTCGTTATCATTTTCTTCTATCCTCCGTTGTGTACAAAGAATTACAAATTCTAACATTCAAGACAGATCTTTTATCTTTTCACAATGGAGGCAATTCATTCAATTCAAGTTATGAACCAAGACTTTGTACGACTGGATCGTTTCGACGGTCAGTTCTTCTCAAGATGGCAACAGAAAATGTTTTTCTTTCTGACTACTCTCAAGTTATCCTACATTCTAGATGATGATCTGTCTTCTCTACCCGAGCCAAAGGAAGACGACTCAGTTCAAGTGAAGGAAGAACGAAAGAAAAGGAAGGAGGATGATTTTTTATGCAAAGGTCATATCCTAAACGCTCTCTCTAATTCAATCTATAATTCATACCGTAAAATATCCTCTGCTAAAGAACTGTGGACAAAATTGGATCAAAAATATAAAACTGAAGAAATCAGTACTCAGAAATTTCTGATCGACAATTACGTCCACTTCAAGTTTAAAAATGATCAGCCAATTCTCTCCCAAGTAGCCGAACTACAGAACTTGGTTGATGAATTGAAGATTGGTGGGATAGATCTGCCTGAAGAATTCCTGGTCGGTGTAGTAATTGCAAAATTACCCTCATCATGGTTTGATTATAAAAAGAAACTGAAACATGATGAAAGGAAGTACACTCTTGAAGGACTTCAAAGACATCTTCGTATAGAAGAAGAGTCCAGAAACCGAGACAAGAAAGAAAATGCTTCGGAAAATCATTCCAAAGCAAATATAGTAGAAGATGACAAGCCAAAATCTCAAAACTCCAAATCTATTCCCCCAAAGAAAGATACAGAGTTTAAGAAAAAGGGAAAGAAAAAGGGCAAGTGTCACTTCTGCAATAAGCCTGGACACTACATAAAGGAATGTCGACACAGGAAGAAACAACTGAAAGCTCAGGCTAACATGACAGAAGACCAACTTGTTGCAATGGTTACTGAAGCTAACACAGTAATATCCGATGGTGGATGGTGGCTAGATACTGGTGCAACCATTCATATATCGAAGGACCGAAACATCTTCAAGACCTATGAAGGTATAACAACTGGACAAGAAGTGAAGATGGGTAATAATGTTCGTGCGAACGTTGTTGGAAAAGGAACAGTAGAGCTTCAGTTTACATCAGGCAAAAGACTGACACTAACAAATGTATTGCATGTACCTGACATGTCTAAAAATCTAGTGTCAGGCGATCTTCTCAATAAGAGAGGATTCAAAATAGTGATTGAGTCTGATAAGTTGGTTATCACCAAGAATGGTATGTTTGTAGGCAAAGGATATTCATGTAATGGTATGATTAAACTGAATATTAATAATAATAATGATGTTTCCGTTTATATAGTGGATTCTGTATCTTTATGGCATGCTAGACTGGGTCATGTTAATTATCGTTCAATGAAAAGAATGATGATCCTAGGCCTTATACCAAATCATGAATTTCAACAAGAAGGGAAATGTGATGTGTGTGCCCATTCTAAAATAACCAGAAAACCATTTGGGACTGGCATGAGAAAATCACAACCCTTGGAGTTGATTCATTCTGATATCTGTGATTTAAATAATACCTTAACTCGTGGAGGAAAAAGGTATTTTATCACATTTATCGATGACTTCACTAGATTTTCCTATGTATACTTGATAAAATCTAAAGATGAAGCCTTTGAAAAGTTTAAACTTTATAAGGCCGAAGTGGAAAATCAGTTGAATGTAAAAATTAAAGCCCTCAGAAGTGATAGAGGGGGTGAGTACTCTTCTAATGAATTCAACGACTTCTGTGAATCAAATGGTATAATCCATGAATTTACGGCACCTTACACACCTCAGCAAAATGGCCTAGCGGAACGCAAAAATAGGACATTAGTTGAGATGATCAACTGTATGATATTAAATTCTGGATTACCTTTGAATTTGTGGGGGGAAGCATTGTTAACAGCAAACCGTATTCTAAATGCTATCCCACACAAAAAATTGGATATCTCCCCATATGAATTATGGAAAAAGAAGAAACCATATCTTCATTACTTCAAAGTGTGGGGAAGTATAGCAGAAGTCAGGATTAATGATTCCAAGATAGTAAAGTTAGGTCCTAGAGGAATCAGGTGTGCTTTTGTGGGTTATGGGAATCATAGTCCCGTATATAGATTCTTGGTTCTAGAACAAACTTCGTTTGCTGACAAAAACATGATTATAGAGTCTAGAGATGCTATATTTTTTGAAAATACAGTATACAAAGACTATATGAATAATCATACAAAAAGGCAGGTTGATGAAAATATTATAGAACCAATGACCGTAGAGCCTAACAACTTTCATGATAAATCTAACACTCATCCAGAAGGAAATGAACCAAGGAGATCGAAAAGGGCAAGAAAAGAAACATCTTTTGGCCCAGATTTCTACATGTTTCTTATAGAAGGGGATAGAAATGAAATAAGAAAGGAGATTACTCTACCGCTAAGTATTGAAAGTGATCCATCAACACTTAGTGAAGCTCTCTCATCTCCTGACGTACAATTTTGGAGGGAAGCCATCGACGATGAAATGGATTCCATAGTCTCCAATAACACATGGTGTTTGGTCGATCTTCCACCAGGTTCAAAGCCTATAGGATGTAAGTGGATTTTTAAAAGAAAGTTCAATCCTGATGGAACCATAAATAAGTTTAAAGCTCGATTGGTAGCCAAAGGATTTAGACAAAAGGAAGGTATCGATTTTTTCGATACATATGCTCCTGTTGCTCGAATATCTACCATTAGAACTTTAATTGCTCTTGCAGCAATTCACCACCTAGTAATCCATCAAATGGATGTCAAAACGGCATTCTTAAATGGTGATCTAGATGAGGAAGTTTATATGGAACAACCTGAAGGGTTTATTCAACCCAGGCAAGAGAAGAAAGTGTGTAAACTGGTCAAATCTCTCTATGGGCTCAAGCAAGCTCCTAAACAATGGCATGAGAAGTTTGATCAAGTAGTACAATCTAATGGTTTTAGAGTAAACCAAGCAGATAAGTGCATATATATTAAAGGTCAAATCATTATCTGCCTATACGTAGATGATATGCTAATATTTGGACCAAATGAGGACTGTGTGAAAGAAACTAAAAAGTTTCTAAGTACCAACTTCGACATGAAGGATATGGGCAAAGCCGATGTAATATTAGGTATTAAGATTTTTAATCTTAATGATGGAATAGCCTTAACACAATCTCATTACCTAGAGAAAGTGTTAAAGAAGTTTAATCATTATGATAGTAAACCGGTTTCAACCCCATTTGATCCAAGTATTAAATTGGTTAAAAATACTGGTAGATGTAAAGCACAACAAGAATATGCAAGTGCTATTGGGAGTTTAATGTATGCAATGAATTGCACTAGACCCGATATAGCATTCACAGTAGGAATGCTAAGCAGGTATACCAGTAATCCAGGACAAGTACACTGGAATGCGATTTCGAGAGTTTTAAAGTATCTAAGAGGAACCATAGACTATGGACTGCATTATAAATCATATCCCGCTGTACTTGAAGGGTACAGCGATGCAAGCTGGAATGCAGATAACATAGAATCTAAATCTACAAGTGGCTGGATATTCACTCTTGGAGGAGGAGCAATATCATGGGCATCTAAGAAACAAACGTGCATATCTCACTCTACAATGGAAAGTGAGTTCATTGCACTTGGTGCTGCTTGCAAAGAAGGTGAATGGCTAAGATACCTATTGTTGGAAATCACGTATTGGCCAAAACCTACTCCTGCCATATCTATCTTTTGTGATAGTCAGGCTACTCTTTGTCGTGCAATGAGTAAGACTTATAATGGTAAGTCTAGAAATGTAGGTCTAAGTCATAACTTTGTTAAAGGATTGCTCAGAGATGGAGTAATCACAGTGGAATATGTTAAATCCATCATGAACTTAGCAGATCCCTTAACAAAAGGTTTATCAAAAGATCAAATAAGAAGAACCACTAAAGGAATGGGACTAAGATCCATAAAGATGTAACTTTCACTCTTGATGGCAACCCTACCTATGTTTTGAAATATAGGCTAGGTTCAAAGGGACAAACAAATCAAGTATGTGACTGAAACATACACTAGAAAAAGAAAAACAGAGTCTCATTCCTAAAAGTCTAGTGTTTGGTTTCTGCATTTCATAAAAGGATGAGTACTAACTCTTAATAGATCTATAAGCAGACTTTGCTGAGATGAAGCAGAATCATCTTTGATAGATCTACCTATATGGGTAGAAAAGTGAGGCCGCTTTTGAAGAGATTGGGATCGTCTCTAGAATACTCATGAAATAGGGATACGCACAAGGCCAGAAATGTGCGAACTTTTAGATCTCCAGTTATATATGAATAGATGTGTGTTATGTGTCCGGCGAGCCATATAAGGTCCTTAGTTCAAGACTAATGGGTCACTAAGTACCTGGCATAACTTTGATACGTATACACTAATGTAAAGGTTCAAATCCAAAAGATACCTTTACTTATGCACCTATTTATACTGATATGCCATTCGTTTCAGAATCTGTTTTTATTTTTGAAATTGTGGGGGATTGTTGTGTTTTTTAGAATAAAAATAAATTTCAAAAAATAAAGTTATTTTTAGAAAGTAAATAAATATATTAATTATTTAAAACTTTCCATAAATAGTATGAATAGCCTGTCGGTAAGAGAGGAGGGGTTTTTGCTTATGCAACCAGGGTTCAAATCTCCTCGAGGACGGTGCGAAGCACCGTCCGCGCACGCGCGCGCGTGGCGTGGGCTGTAGGGCTGCTTGGGCGCTTTTTGGCGCTTTATTAGGCGCACTTAGCACTTCGCACGTTCGCATCGTCGCAAGGAGCTAAAAGAACTTAGTCTTTTTGGCACATGGTTCAAATTTTTTGGGTCATGGAATTGAACCCTGATGATTTATTATCTTTTGTTGATTAAGAGTAATTATGACATGATTGTACATGTGGCACCTATGCCATGTGTCGCTTATGTGGATACAGTTTTTCCCGTTGGATAACTGCTTCTGTCTGAATGGGTACAGAAATAACTGCCATAGGACAAAAGGTCATGACCTTTCATGGAAGGCAATTATTTGCAGTGAATGGGTGTGGATTTCTTGAAGAGTCTCTTTAGTACCTCTTCAGGAAGAAATCCATAACCCTTCAATTGATATAAATCCTGGATGCTATAATCCAGATGAAGTAATTCTTATCCTTAAGATTATATCATCTTCTGAGCAATTACTCTCGATCTAATCTCTTACTGAATTTTTTCTGAACGTCTTACGGCATATCAGTGTTTAAACTAGAGATCTGTTCAACACTTAAATGTGCAAATTTTCGTGTTGAAAATCGGATTGAGAGTTCATTGTATCCTGAAGACAATTTGCAGATTTCCTTCATTTGCACTTGCTGGAAATTCCAGAAAAAGGGCAGCAAATCTGTCTTGAGAAATTGACTATTCAAGTCAAGCCTTGAACCCGATAAATCTGATCGTTTCGTTATCATTTTCTTCTATCCTCCGTTGTGTACAAAGAATTACAAATTCTAACATTCAAGACAGATCTTTTATCTTTTCACAATGGAGGCAATTCATTCAATTCAAGTTATGAACCAAGACTTTGTACGACTGGATCGTTTCGACGGTCAGTTCTTCTCAAGATGGCAACAGAAAATGTTTTTCTTTCTGACTACTCTCAAGTTATCCTACATTCTAGATGATGATCTGTCTTCTCTACCCGAGCCAAAGGAAGACGACTCAGTTCAAGTGAAGGAAGAACGAAAGAAAAGGAAGGAGGATGATTTTTTATGCAAAGGTCATATCCTAAACGCTCTCTCTAATTCAATCTATAATTCATACCGTAAAATATCCTCTGCTAAAGAACTGTGGACAAAATTGGATCAAAAATATAAAACTGAAGAAATCAGTACTCAGAAATTTCTGATCGACAATTACGTCCACTTCAAGTTTAAAAATGATCAGCCAATTCTCTCCCAAGTAGCCGAACTACAGAACTTGGTTGATGAATTGAAGATTGGTGGGATAGATCTGCCTGAAGAATTCCTGGTCGGTGTAGTAATTGCAAAATTACCCTCATCATGGTTTGATTATAAAAAGAAACTGAAACATGATGAAAGGAAGTACACTCTTGAAGGACTTCAAAGACATCTTCGTATAGAAGAAGAGTCCAGAAACCGAGACAAGAAAGAAAATGCTTCGGAAAATCATTCCAAAGCAAATATAGTAGAAGATGACAAGCCAAAATCTCAAAACTCCAAATCTATTCCCCCAAAGAAAGATACAGAGTTTAAGAAAAAGGGAAAGAAAAAGGGCAAGTGTCACTTCTGCAATAAGCCTGGACACTACATAAAGGAATGTCGACACAGGAAGAAACAACTGAAAGCTCAGGCTAACATGACAGAAGACCAACTTGTTGCAATGGTTACTGAAGCTAACACAGTAATATCCGATGGTGGATGGTGGCTAGATACTGGTGCAACCATTCATATATCGAAGGACCGAAACATCTTCAAGACCTATGAAGGTATAACAACTGGACAAGAAGTGAAGATGGGTAATAATGTTCGTGCGAACGTTGTTGGAAAAGGAACAGTAGAGCTTCAGTTTACATCAGGCAAAAGACTGACACTAACAAATGTATTGCATGTACCTGACATGTCTAAAAATCTAGTGTCAGGCGATCTTCTCAATAAGAGAGGATTCAAAATAGTGATTGAGTCTGATAAGTTGGTTATCACCAAGAATGGTATGTTTGTAGGCAAAGGATATTCATGTAATGGTATGATTAAACTGAATATTAATAATAATAATGATGTTTCCGTTTATATAGTGGATTCTGTATCTTTATGGCATGCTAGACTGGGTCATGTTAATTATCGTTCAATGAAAAGAATGATGATCCTAGGCCTTATACCAAATCATGAATTTCAACAAGAAGGGAAATGTGATGTGTGTGCCCATTCTAAAATAACCAGAAAACCATTTGGGACTGGCATGAGAAAATCACAACCCTTGGAGTTGATTCATTCTGATATCTGTGATTTAAATAATACCTTAACTCGTGGAGGAAAAAGGTATTTTATCACATTTATCGATGACTTCACTAGATTTTCCTATGTATACTTGATAAAATCTAAAGATGAAGCCTTTGAAAAGTTTAAACTTTATAAGGCCGAAGTGGAAAATCAGTTGAATGTAAAAATTAAAGCCCTCAGAAGTGATAGAGGGGGTGAGTACTCTTCTAATGAATTCAACGACTTCTGTGAATCAAATGGTATAATCCATGAATTTACGGCACCTTACACACCTCAGCAAAATGGCCTAGCGGAACGCAAAAATAGGACATTAGTTGAGATGATCAACTGTATGATATTAAATTCTGGATTACCTTTGAATTTGTGGGGGGAAGCATTGTTAACAGCAAACCGTATTCTAAATGCTATCCCACACAAAAAATTGGATATCTCCCCATATGAATTATGGAAAAAGAAGAAACCATATCTTCATTACTTCAAAGTGTGGGGAAGTATAGCAGAAGTCAGGATTAATGATTCCAAGATAGTAAAGTTAGGTCCTAGAGGAATCAGGTGTGCTTTTGTGGGTTATGGGAATCATAGTCCCGTATATAGATTCTTGGTTCTAGAACAAACTTCGTTTGCTGACAAAAACATGATTATAGAGTCTAGAGATGCTATATTTTTTGAAAATACAGTATACAAAGACTATATGAATAATCATACAAAAAGGCAGGTTGATGAAAATATTATAGAACCAATGACCGTAGAGCCTAACAACTTTCATGATAAATCTAACACTCATCCAGAAGGAAATGAACCAAGGAGATCGAAAAGGGCAAGAAAAGAAACATCTTTTGGCCCAGATTTCTACATGTTTCTTATAGAAGGGGATAGAAATGAAATAAGAAAGGAGATTACTCTACCGCTAAGTATTGAAAGTGATCCATCAACACTTAGTGAAGCTCTCTCATCTCCTGACGTACAATTTTGGAGGGAAGCCATCGACGATGAAATGGATTCCATAGTCTCCAATAACACATGGTGTTTGGTCGATCTTCCACCAGGTTCAAAGCCTATAGGATGTAAGTGGATTTTTAAAAGAAAGTTCAATCCTGATGGAACCATAAATAAGTTTAAAGCTCGATTGGTAGCCAAAGGATTTAGACAAAAGGAAGGTATCGATTTTTTCGATACATATGCTCCTGTTGCTCGAATATCTACCATTAGAACTTTAATTGCTCTTGCAGCAATTCACCACCTAGTAATCCATCAAATGGATGTCAAAACGGCATTCTTAAATGGTGATCTAGATGAGGAAGTTTATATGGAACAACCTGAAGGGTTTATTCAACCCAGGCAAGAGAAGAAAGTGTGTAAACTGGTCAAATCTCTCTATGGGCTCAAGCAAGCTCCTAAACAATGGCATGAGAAGTTTGATCAAGTAGTACAATCTAATGGTTTTAGAGTAAACCAAGCAGATAAGTGCATATATATTAAAGGTCAAATCATTATCTGCCTATACGTAGATGATATGCTAATATTTGGACCAAATGAGGACTGTGTGAAAGAAACTAAAAAGTTTCTAAGTACCAACTTCGACATGAAGGATATGGGCAAAGCCGATGTAATATTAGGTATTAAGATTTTTAATCTTAATGATGGAATAGCCTTAACACAATCTCATTACCTAGAGAAAGTGTTAAAGAAGTTTAATCATTATGATAGTAAACCGGTTTCAACCCCATTTGATCCAAGTATTAAATTGGTTAAAAATACTGGTAGATGTAAAGCACAACAAGAATATGCAAGTGCTATTGGGAGTTTAATGTATGCAATGAATTGCACTAGACCCGATATAGCATTCACAGTAGGAATGCTAAGCAGGTATACCAGTAATCCAGGACAAGTACACTGGAATGCGATTTCGAGAGTTTTAAAGTATCTAAGAGGAACCATAGACTATGGACTGCATTATAAATCATATCCCGCTGTACTTGAAGGGTACAGCGATGCAAGCTGGAATGCAGATAACATAGAATCTAAATCTACAAGTGGCTGGATATTCACTCTTGGAGGAGGAGCAATATCATGGGCATCTAAGAAACAAACGTGCATATCTCACTCTACAATGGAAAGTGAGTTCATTGCACTTGGTGCTGCTTGCAAAGAAGGTGAATGGCTAAGATACCTATTGTTGGAAATCACGTATTGGCCAAAACCTACTCCTGCCATATCTATCTTTTGTGATAGTCAGGCTACTCTTTGTCGTGCAATGAGTAAGACTTATAATGGTAAGTCTAGAAATGTAGGTCTAAGTCATAACTTTGTTAAAGGATTGCTCAGAGATGGAGTAATCACAGTGGAATATGTTAAATCCATCATGAACTTAGCAGATCCCTTAACAAAAGGTTTATCAAAAGATCAAATAAGAAGAACCACTAAAGGAATGGGACTAAGATCCATAAAGATGTAACTTTCACTCTTGATGGCAACCCTACCTATGTTTTGAAATATAGGCTAGGTTCAAAGGGACAAACAAATCAAGTATGTGACTGAAACATACACTAGAAAAAGAAAAACAGAGTCTCATTCCTAAAAGTCTAGTGTTTGGTTTCTGCATTTCATAAAAGGATGAGTACTAACTCTTAATAGATCTATAAGCAGACTTTGCTGAGATGAAGCAGAATCATCTTTGATAGATCTACCTATATGGGTAGAAAAGTGAGGCCGCTTTTGAAGAGATTGGGATCGTCTCTAGAATACTCATGAAATAGGGATACGCACAAGGCCAGAAATGTGCGAACTTTTAGATCTCCAGTTATATATGAATAGATGTGTGTTATGTGTCCGGCGAGCCATATAAGGTCCTTAGTTCAAGACTAATGGGTCACTAAGTACCTGGCATAACTTTGATACGTATACACTAATGTAAAGGTTCAAATCCAAAAGATACCTTTACTTATGCACCTATTTATACTGATATGCCATTCGTTTCAGAATCTGTTTTTATTTTTGAAATTGTGGGGGATTGTTGTGTTTTTTAGAATAAAAATAAATTTCAAAAAATAAAGTTATTTTTAGAAAGTAAATAAATATATTAATTATTTAAAACTTTCCATAAATAGTATGAATAGCCTGTCGGTAAGAGAGGAGGGGTTTTTGCTTATGCAACCAGGGTTCAAATCTCCTCGAGGACGGTGCGAAGCACCGTCCGCGCACGCGCGCGCGTGGCGTGGGCTGTAGGGCTGCTTGGGCGCTTTTTGGCGCTTTATTAGGCGCACTTAGCACTTCGCACGTTCGCATCGTCGCAAGGAGCTAAAAGAACTTAGTCTTTTTGGCACATGGTTCAAATTTTTTGGGTCATGGAATTGAACCCTGATGATTTATTATCTTTTGTTGATTAAGAGTAATTATGACATGATTGTACATGTGGCACCTATGCCATGTGTCGCTTATGTGGATACAGTTTTTCCCGTTGGATAACTGCTTCTGTCTGAATGGGTACAGAAATAACTGCCATAGGACAAAAGGTCATGACCTTTCATGGAAGGCAATTATTTGCAGTGAATGGGTGTGGATTTCTTGAAGAGTCTCTTTAGTACCTCTTCAGGAAGAAATCCATAACCCTTCAATTGATATAAATCCTGGATGCTATAATCCAGATGAAGTAATTCTTATCCTTAAGATTATATCATCTTCTGAGCAATTACTCTCGATCTAATCTCTTACTGAATTTTTTCTGAACGTCTTACGGCATATCAGTGTTTAAACTAGAGATCTGTTCAACACTTAAATGTGCAAATTTTCGTGTTGAAAATCGGATTGAGAGTTCATTGTATCCTGAAGACAATTTGCAGATTTCCTTCATTTGCACTTGCTGGAAATTCCAGAAAAAGGGCAGCAAATCTGTCTTGAGAAATTGACTATTCAAGTCAAGCCTTGAACCCGATAAATCTGATCGTTTCGTTATCATTTTCTTCTATCCTCCGTTGTGTACAAAGAATTACAAATTCTAACATTCAAGACAGATCTTTTATCTTTTCACAATGGAGGCAATTCATTCAATTCAAGTTATGAACCAAGACTTTGTACGACTGGATCGTTTCGACGGTCAGTTCTTCTCAAGATGGCAACAGAAAATGTTTTTCTTTCTGACTACTCTCAAGTTATCCTACATTCTAGATGATGATCTGTCTTCTCTACCCGAGCCAAAGGAAGACGACTCAGTTCAAGTGAAGGAAGAACGAAAGAAAAGGAAGGAGGATGATTTTTTATGCAAAGGTCATATCCTAAACGCTCTCTCTAATTCAATCTATAATTCATACCGTAAAATATCCTCTGCTAAAGAACTGTGGACAAAATTGGATCAAAAATATAAAACTGAAGAAATCAGTACTCAGAAATTTCTGATCGACAATTACGTCCACTTCAAGTTTAAAAATGATCAGCCAATTCTCTCCCAAGTAGCCGAACTACAGAACTTGGTTGATGAATTGAAGATTGGTGGGATAGATCTGCCTGAAGAATTCCTGGTCGGTGTAGTAATTGCAAAATTACCCTCATCATGGTTTGATTATAAAAAGAAACTGAAACATGATGAAAGGAAGTACACTCTTGAAGGACTTCAAAGACATCTTCGTATAGAAGAAGAGTCCAGAAACCGAGACAAGAAAGAAAATGCTTCGGAAAATCATTCCAAAGCAAATATAGTAGAAGATGACAAGCCAAAATCTCAAAACTCCAAATCTATTCCCCCAAAGAAAGATACAGAGTTTAAGAAAAAGGGAAAGAAAAAGGGCAAGTGTCACTTCTGCAATAAGCCTGGACACTACATAAAGGAATGTCGACACAGGAAGAAACAACTGAAAGCTCAGGCTAACATGACAGAAGACCAACTTGTTGCAATGGTTACTGAAGCTAACACAGTAATATCCGATGGTGGATGGTGGCTAGATACTGGTGCAACCATTCATATATCGAAGGACCGAAACATCTTCAAGACCTATGAAGGTATAACAACTGGACAAGAAGTGAAGATGGGTAATAATGTTCGTGCGAACGTTGTTGGAAAAGGAACAGTAGAGCTTCAGTTTACATCAGGCAAAAGACTGACACTAACAAATGTATTGCATGTACCTGACATGTCTAAAAATCTAGTGTCAGGCGATCTTCTCAATAAGAGAGGATTCAAAATAGTGATTGAGTCTGATAAGTTGGTTATCACCAAGAATGGTATGTTTGTAGGCAAAGGATATTCATGTAATGGTATGATTAAACTGAATATTAATAATAATAATGATGTTTCCGTTTATATAGTGGATTCTGTATCTTTATGGCATGCTAGACTGGGTCATGTTAATTATCGTTCAATGAAAAGAATGATGATCCTAGGCCTTATACCAAATCATGAATTTCAACAAGAAGGGAAATGTGATGTGTGTGCCCATTCTAAAATAACCAGAAAACCATTTGGGACTGGCATGAGAAAATCACAACCCTTGGAGTTGATTCATTCTGATATCTGTGATTTAAATAATACCTTAACTCGTGGAGGAAAAAGGTATTTTATCACATTTATCGATGACTTCACTAGATTTTCCTATGTATACTTGATAAAATCTAAAGATGAAGCCTTTGAAAAGTTTAAACTTTATAAGGCCGAAGTGGAAAATCAGTTGAATGTAAAAATTAAAGCCCTCAGAAGTGATAGAGGGGGTGAGTACTCTTCTAATGAATTCAACGACTTCTGTGAATCAAATGGTATAATCCATGAATTTACGGCACCTTACACACCTCAGCAAAATGGCCTAGCGGAACGCAAAAATAGGACATTAGTTGAGATGATCAACTGTATGATATTAAATTCTGGATTACCTTTGAATTTGTGGGGGGAAGCATTGTTAACAGCAAACCGTATTCTAAATGCTATCCCACACAAAAAATTGGATATCTCCCCATATGAATTATGGAAAAAGAAGAAACCATATCTTCATTACTTCAAAGTGTGGGGAAGTATAGCAGAAGTCAGGATTAATGATTCCAAGATAGTAAAGTTAGGTCCTAGAGGAATCAGGTGTGCTTTTGTGGGTTATGGGAATCATAGTCCCGTATATAGATTCTTGGTTCTAGAACAAACTTCGTTTGCTGACAAAAACATGATTATAGAGTCTAGAGATGCTATATTTTTTGAAAATACAGTATACAAAGACTATATGAATAATCATACAAAAAGGCAGGTTGATGAAAATATTATAGAACCAATGACCGTAGAGCCTAACAACTTTCATGATAAATCTAACACTCATCCAGAAGGAAATGAACCAAGGAGATCGAAAAGGGCAAGAAAAGAAACATCTTTTGGCCCAGATTTCTACATGTTTCTTATAGAAGGGGATAGAAATGAAATAAGAAAGGAGATTACTCTACCGCTAAGTATTGAAAGTGATCCATCAACACTTAGTGAAGCTCTCTCATCTCCTGACGTACAATTTTGGAGGGAAGCCATCGACGATGAAATGGATTCCATAGTCTCCAATAACACATGGTGTTTGGTCGATCTTCCACCAGGTTCAAAGCCTATAGGATGTAAGTGGATTTTTAAAAGAAAGTTCAATCCTGATGGAACCATAAATAAGTTTAAAGCTCGATTGGTAGCCAAAGGATTTAGACAAAAGGAAGGTATCGATTTTTTCGATACATATGCTCCTGTTGCTCGAATATCTACCATTAGAACTTTAATTGCTCTTGCAGCAATTCACCACCTAGTAATCCATCAAATGGATGTCAAAACGGCATTCTTAAATGGTGATCTAGATGAGGAAGTTTATATGGAACAACCTGAAGGGTTTATTCAACCCAGGCAAGAGAAGAAAGTGTGTAAACTGGTCAAATCTCTCTATGGGCTCAAGCAAGCTCCTAAACAATGGCATGAGAAGTTTGATCAAGTAGTACAATCTAATGGTTTTAGAGTAAACCAAGCAGATAAGTGCATATATATTAAAGGTCAAATCATTATCTGCCTATACGTAGATGATATGCTAATATTTGGACCAAATGAGGACTGTGTGAAAGAAACTAAAAAGTTTCTAAGTACCAACTTCGACATGAAGGATATGGGCAAAGCCGATGTAATATTAGGTATTAAGATTTTTAATCTTAATGATGGAATAGCCTTAACACAATCTCATTACCTAGAGAAAGTGTTAAAGAAGTTTAATCATTATGATAGTAAACCGGTTTCAACCCCATTTGATCCAAGTATTAAATTGGTTAAAAATACTGGTAGATGTAAAGCACAACAAGAATATGCAAGTGCTATTGGGAGTTTAATGTATGCAATGAATTGCACTAGACCCGATATAGCATTCACAGTAGGAATGCTAAGCAGGTATACCAGTAATCCAGGACAAGTACACTGGAATGCGATTTCGAGAGTTTTAAAGTATCTAAGAGGAACCATAGACTATGGACTGCATTATAAATCATATCCCGCTGTACTTGAAGGGTACAGCGATGCAAGCTGGAATGCAGATAACATAGAATCTAAATCTACAAGTGGCTGGATATTCACTCTTGGAGGAGGAGCAATATCATGGGCATCTAAGAAACAAACGTGCATATCTCACTCTACAATGGAAAGTGAGTTCATTGCACTTGGTGCTGCTTGCAAAGAAGGTGAATGGCTAAGATACCTATTGTTGGAAATCACGTATTGGCCAAAACCTACTCCTGCCATATCTATCTTTTGTGATAGTCAGGCTACTCTTTGTCGTGCAATGAGTAAGACTTATAATGGTAAGTCTAGAAATGTAGGTCTAAGTCATAACTTTGTTAAAGGATTGCTCAGAGATGGAGTAATCACAGTGGAATATGTTAAATCCATCATGAACTTAGCAGATCCCTTAACAAAAGGTTTATCAAAAGATCAAATAAGAAGAACCACTAAAGGAATGGGACTAAGATCCATAAAGATGTAACTTTCACTCTTGATGGCAACCCTACCTATGTTTTGAAATATAGGCTAGGTTCAAAGGGACAAACAAATCAAGTATGTGACTGAAACATACACTAGAAAAAGAAAAACAGAGTCTCATTCCTAAAAGTCTAGTGTTTGGTTTCTGCATTTCATAAAAGGATGAGTACTAACTCTTAATAGATCTATAAGCAGACTTTGCTGAGATGAAGCAGAATCATCTTTGATAGATCTACCTATATGGGTAGAAAAGTGAGGCCGCTTTTGAAGAGATTGGGATCGTCTCTAGAATACTCATGAAATAGGGATACGCACAAGGCCAGAAATGTGCGAACTTTTAGATCTCCAGTTATATATGAATAGATGTGTGTTATGTGTCCGGCGAGCCATATAAGGTCCTTAGTTCAAGACTAATGGGTCACTAAGTACCTGGCATAACTTTGATACGTATACACTAATGTAAAGGTTCAAATCCAAAAGATACCTTTACTTATGCACCTATTTATACTGATATGCCATTCGTTTCAGAATCTGTTTTTATTTTTGAAATTGTGGGGGATTGTTGTGTTTTTTAGAATAAAAATAAATTTCAAAAAATAAAGTTATTTTTAGAAAGTAAATAAATATATTAATTATTTAAAACTTTCCATAAATAGTATGAATAGCCTGTCGGTAAGAGAGGAGGGGTTTTTGCTTATGCAACCAGGGTTCAAATCTCCTCGAGGACGGTGCGAAGCACCGTCCGCGCACGCGCGCGCGTGGCGTGGGCTGTAGGGCTGCTTGGGCGCTTTTTGGCGCTTTATTAGGCGCACTTAGCACTTCGCACGTTCGCATCGTCGCAAGGAGCTAAAAGAACTTAGTCTTTTTGGCACATGGTTCAAATTTTTTGGGTCATGGAATTGAACCCTGATGATTTATTATCTTTTGTTGATTAAGAGTAATTATGACATGATTGTACATGTGGCACCTATGCCATGTGTCGCTTATGTGGATACAGTTTTTCCCGTTGGATAACTGCTTCTGTCTGAATGGGTACAGAAATAACTGCCATAGGACAAAAGGTCATGACCTTTCATGGAAGGCAATTATTTGCAGTGAATGGGTGTGGATTTCTTGAAGAGTCTCTTTAGTACCTCTTCAGGAAGAAATCCATAACCCTTCAATTGATATAAATCCTGGATGCTATAATCCAGATGAAGTAATTCTTATCCTTAAGATTATATCATCTTCTGAGCAATTACTCTCGATCTAATCTCTTACTGAATTTTTTCTGAACGTCTTACGGCATATCAGTGTTTAAACTAGAGATCTGTTCAACACTTAAATGTGCAAATTTTCGTGTTGAAAATCGGATTGAGAGTTCATTGTATCCTGAAGACAATTTGCAGATTTCCTTCATTTGCACTTGCTGGAAATTCCAGAAAAAGGGCAGCAAATCTGTCTTGAGAAATTGACTATTCAAGTCAAGCCTTGAACCCGATAAATCTGATCGTTTCGTTATCATTTTCTTCTATCCTCCGTTGTGTACAAAGAATTACAAATTCTAACACACTGGTCATCCATTTTTCTAGCTGCGTGATCACGAAAATGATCCAAATCTCTGGTGGGCCACACCACAAGCAACAGTGGTGATTGAATGCCCACAATTAAAAACTTCTTGGAACCACAAAAGTTCCGCATCAATCCCATAGTTTTCCTTCATCCAAGTCTACAAACAAATAGGTTAAATGTCAAATAAACGTATTACAGTAGGCCTTTAGAAAGTTTTTATTAATATGGACGTTCATTCACCATTGTTTTGTAGTGGTGTGGTCCACTTGATATTTGGATCTGGCTCATTTTTAGGATCATGTCTTAAAATAATGATCCAAAATGGATGGATAATGTGGATAAGACGCACACATTTGGGATAATATACGCTACAAATATCATTTCTTGCTTATCAAGGGTCACACGATAGGGATAATATACGCTACATGTGGATAAGACGCACGCATCTGGGATAATCTACCATGTCCATCTGTTAACCTAACTCATTTTAGAGCATGGACGGAAAAATGAGGCAGATTCTAAGCTCAAGTAGGCCACACGATAGGAAATAGAGAGAAAGAATGCCTACTATTAAAATATCATGGGGCATCGTGGCGCCTAATCCGTGGATTAAATCTGCTTCGTTTTTGGTCTTATAACCTTAAATGAGCCGGAAAGACAGATGAACGGAGTGGATTTTACACAAATACGAAGGTGCGTGATGGTTGATACCATAATGAATCAAACGCTATTGCAAGTGCGATAAATGGAGGGCAGTTTTGTCAATACGAAAATACATAAGCTGATCCGTATGGATAACTATCAGTAGGTGGTGTCTAACAGTTAAAACTGTAGGCGGGTTTTGGAAAATAATTTACGAGCAGGAGGTTTTTGGTACACAGCCAAAAAGACAAGTGCCATTTGTAAAAATCTCAAAAACAGTTGATCCCACGGCTCAACTGGACCACAACACATAAAACTATGAGAATATTGACACTGACGGTTGGAAGCTTTCTAATGCCCATCCTAATATTTATTTTTGATCCAACATGTTCATAACATTACATGGACCTAAATAAAGGGAAATCACAAATATCAACTTGATCCAAACTTTTGTGGCCCGTAATAAGTTTTCAACAGCAACAGTTAAGTTCGTATTGATTCTTATGGTATGGTCCACTTGAGCTTTAGACCTACCTTATTTTTAGTCTCATGTCCTAAAATGATCTGTCAAAACATATAAACTAAATGAGATGTATAAAACACATATGCTGCCCATAGAGCCTAAGATTCTTGGAAAAGTGGTTCAATGGAGATTGTACTAGACCCACCTTATATTCTCGGAAAAGTGGTTCAATGGAATTTGCACGGGCCGACGTTGCCTGTGGTGGGCTAGACCAATAAGAGCACTTCAGGGTTGTTATTTGTATTTAAAAAATAAGGTAAAAGCAACTTTATGTTAGTTTTTTAGCCTTTAGAGCCTATTTGACTTGCAAGATTAAATGGTATGAAATTACATTGGATGGAATTAATGTGGTATTTTCACATTCTAATTCTATATTTAGGATTAAATTATTCCCTTTAAAAATATTGTGGTATTGTCACTGTCCAATCCCATATTTGGGATCAAATTCTTCCCTTGGAAAATACATTGTATTAAGTAAAGTCTGCATTTGGTAGATGATGAAAGTGTAATTAATAGACCATATTTCACAATTAATGTTGGTTATATGTACATATATGTAACTTAAATGTCACGTGTAAAGGGCATATATAGATGGACGACATAGATAAAACACATGCATTAATGTATAGCTCACCGATGTAGTGGATTTCGAAATCAAGTAGAAATCCCGCGGTATCCACTATTAGCTCTCAAATATATGATATCGGGATTAATCCAATCATTCATGTTATTTCCAACCAATAGATGTAATTTACATGAGACCAAATGCCCATACCACCTAATCTCATATAATACCATACACCAAACAACCCTTAGGGCCTGTTTGTTTATAATTTACTGCTCGTAAATGTAGGCAATTGAATAATCATTGTTTACTATTATAAATGGTATAAATTTTCTCCATTTCGCCCACGTTATTTTCCATATTTGATTTTAAAAGTAAATGTTGAAATTAGTCATCATTGTTAATTTCTGACATTTGATTCTTGGTTAAAGGTGGGAAATGCAAATGTTTTCTATGGTATGGTGCTTTGTAGACTATTCGCTAATGTTGTTGAAGGAGGCATATATGATTAGTCCATGCTCAGATCTTACACCAAACTGATGCAGCCATGTACACGATTTGGCTGGTGAGCTTGCCACTAGCCAGGTGGGGTATTAGTCAGTGCTCGTAGGGCTTCACCATGATGTATTTGTTATATCCATGTCGGAGGTCCATATTTCTAAATTATTTTAGGGCTTGCTTCCAAAAAATGGAGTAGATCTAAATCTCAGGTGGACTAAATTATAGGAAAAACGTTTGTGGCCTCCAAGAAGTTTTTAATGGTGAGCTTTCAATCAGCATGGTTTCTTGTGATGTGGTCCACTTGATTTGGATGTCACTCAACTTTAGGCTCATATCATAAAATAATATGGAAACAAGATCATCAAGGTGGGTCCTAATATATAGGCGGAGGGAGTTCGATTTTATTCGAAATCTTTTCATCTTTACATGGGTCTAAATGAAGAAGGACACGGATTTCTCCTGAAATCATTCATATTTATTCATTACAATCGGATTTTCTCTGACTATGTTAAGATCATATGAGAGGCCCACCATGTTGTGTCTAAACATTAAATTCACGATCACAGTACATGTGACAATAAGGAGAAGATCGTTGACCTATTTTGTTTTCAGAGCTGTCGCCCATAGTCAATTAAAACTTCCAAAGAGAACACCAATTTGTGGCTCACAATCATCTGCAAAGAAATCGGATGAGAACAGAAGAAGGAAGGGGATTAGTACAAATGAGCAGGCCGACATGAGTCGAAAAGCTCCATTTATATGTAAATAGGTACTTCAAATGGAAACCATAAAAAACTTACTAGGCGTTCGACGATGGTTCAAACGCGAGAAGAGTAAACCCCTTTGGCATTGTAGATCGTCTACTGAGAGAAGAACAACGAGTAAAGAAGAGAATGTCAGTGAAAATATGCATCTATCAATCGAAATAAAGAGGATGGAGAGGTGGCGCATATAATTTGTGCGGCAACAAAATCTACTGTGAAGTCGCCCGAGCATAGATGAAGATGAGGAATAAAGAAACAAACTTCTTAAAAAATAATCGTCATGTGTGTAGAGTAACAGTTCAGGCGCATGTTAAAACTAACAAAGTTGTAAAGACGTCTTGTCTCAGCCTCGAGAACCGAGTGGGATTTCTCTTGAATTTCTAATGAAAATCAGAAAGATATCTCCTTGCCAACGACTATAAATACCAGGTTGAAAGTTACTTGTAATTATGACCTCTACCAAATGCTTTCCACTTGCAATAAATTATGTAGTTACACCTTACATTTAATTCCCACCATTTATAGTAAAACAAACACCACCTTAGTGAAATCTTTAATCTAAAATTGGATAGAATGAGAGTTATAAATAGCTTTAATAAGTTTTTACTTTTTATAGACTTTTGTGAAATATATTAAGCTATGTCTAAAGCTCGTATGCATGCATAAGACTGACCCAATAGGAAGACATGGCAGAGAAACCTTTAATCAGGTGCCTACCAAGGCCCATCAGAGTCCGATGGGCCTTGATGGGCTTAGCTTTACCCAAATTCACAAATATTTTTTAATATTTGTTTTATCATAACCGTTAAATGTGGCCCATTTGATTATGTAGTTTTCACAATGAAGTACTTCTGTTATTGTGTAGTATTAGTGTTGGGATTCCCGTAGCTAGTGTATGCTTTAGAAAATTGTTTATTGAGGCGTTGTATCCTGGGAGATCACATGTCAACGATCTTTTATATCGGTTCAGCATACCAAGGGGTGCGAACTATTTCAAAGATAGCGACCACAAATGCACCTCGACCCAACGACTATTTCAGATTATCGTCATTTAGGTTATTGTTGTCATCATAGATCTTGAGTGCAGGTGTTGGGTTTCTTTATTCCATTTCATTACATTCGTATATTTTTCATTTCCATTGTTATAGTTATAATGAATTTGAGATATGTATGCCCTGTGCCTACAGGAATTTTGAGTGACAACTCTGTCCGCCATAAATTTTTTTACAGTAAGCACATTAAAGGGTGAAAGTAAAAATAAATAAATAAAATTCTACCTTACCACCCTTAATGTTGTGTATATCATCATTCAACCTTAATCGTCAAGTCTTCTCAAATTAAGCCGTCAGTGGTTCATCGGAAATGGGATGAAGATAATTATCTATACAAGAATTATATTTTAAGTGTCATGTCGAACTAATAGTCTGATCTTTATTGGACTATGATACATCTGCTGAAATCTCGAAGGCTTTATAAAAGAAGTACAAAACCAAAGAGGCAGGTCTGAAAAATGCATTGTTAATCAATACTTCAAGTTCTAAATGGTTGATGACAAATCGGTGGTACAACAAGCAAATGAGTTTAATCTCATAGCCATGAGATTATGTCCGGTGGAATCAAGTTATTCCAAATGACTACCATTATTGAGAAACTACCACTCAATTAGAAATATATCAAAAACTCTCTTCAATGTAAAATTAAAGAGCTAATGATAGAGTAATTAATTGTTTGTCTTTGAATTAAGGAAGAGGCAAGATTCTAGAATAAATTAGAAGATAAGAAAGACGGTGTATCTAATGTTTTAATGATTAATGAAACACATAACCAGAACCAACATAAATGAAAAATCAAATTTAATAACCTAAAGTCGAACTAAAATCAGTTAAAAAAGAATTTCAAACGTAAGGCTAAGAAAAAAAAATGATGACCAGAATAAATCACTCAATTGCTATATGTATAGCAAATTAGGTCATTTCACAAAAGAGAGTTATAAATGAAAAAAACTAACACTTACACCTTAAGCAAAATTAACTGGAGAATCTGATATTGTGACTATGCTTAAGGAAGTTAACATAGTTCACATATAATCGTGTGACAGTTGGTAGATTAACACAGGTGCTAACACACAAGTGTGTTACAATTACACTTGGCTTAAAAGTTATGAGGAGGTTCCTTCGGGTAGAAAAGTCCAAATGGAAAATGTTGTCACAACAAATGTTATAGAACAAGGAAAGGTTGAACCTGTGTTCACCTCTGGAAATATCGTTAAATTAGTTAATATTCTCCACGTGCTATATATGTGAAGGAACCTATTTCGGCATATCTTTTAAAAAAAGGTGAGTCTGAAACAAGTTACCGAGTTAAACCAAATCATAATAAATAAGAATGAATTCTTTGTATATAAATGTCATAATGATCATGTTTATGGTATGTTTAAATTGAATGTGGAATCGAATAAAACTTATTGTCCTTATGCTTACATGTTGTGTCCTATTTCACTATGGCATGATATACTATGCAATGTGGATGTTAAGTATATTAGAAATATGTTTACTAGTGGTGTAATACGTCATTTATAAATTAGTGAATTTTAAAAATGCAAATCCTATTCTTAGCATAAAATAATCAAAAAATAATTTCCTATTGTAAAAAAAGGAATTCTAAGTTGTTAGGTTTAATTCACACTAATATATTTATCTTAAAGAAAATCTTACTAGAGAAGGTAAAAAATATTTTGTTACCTTTATAAATGATCATTCTAAATATACATATGTATATTTGTTAACATCTAAGGACAACGCCTTCTTCAATTTTTTAATTTGAAAAAATGAAGTAGAAATTCAAGTAAATGAAAAATTTTAAATCCCCAAGAGTGATAAGTGTTGCGAGATGTCTTAAATCTGAGTCCTTTCGCAATCGAGATGCGAAAAGGTCCTTTCGCAACTGCGATGCGAAAGGAAAGTTTCCTAAATTATAAATAGGTGTTCCTACGGCTTTTCTATTATATGGAAAATAATTCTAAGGCTTTCTAAAGGGGTTCCAGGAAAATTAAAGGGTATAGCAAGGGTGAGATTCGAAGTTGTTCGAATCAGGTAAGTCCTCTCTCTTTGTAATTTCTATTTTCATAGTGGAGATCTGTCGCTTTGTACCGTGATTTTTTTCTCGCAAGGATTTTCCACGTTAAATCTGGGTGTTCTCTGTGTTCTCTTGTGTGCTTGGTGTCATTGAATGGCTATCCTAGATCTAGATCTGTGTGATTCCGCAGGTCAAAATTCCCAACAAGTGGTATCAGAGATATAGTTGGGGCACAGATCTGAATCTGAGGGATTAGTAATAATGGCAAGCACTAAGTATGAGATTGAGAAGTACTCTGAAAAAAATAATTTTGAGTTATGGAAGGTTAAGATGATTAGCCTGTTAACCAAGCAAGGCAAGGATGGTGCTCTTGAGGAGCGAAAGTATACTATGAATGATGTTGATTGGAATGCTCTTGATAAGAAAGCTTTATCATCGATCCGTTTATGTCTTACGGATGAGGTTCTCTACAATGTCATGAGGGAGAAAACTGCGGCTAAGTTATGGGCGAAGTTAGAGGATGTTTATGCAAAGAAATCCTCGAAAAATCACTTACACTTGAAGCGACAGTGGTATAACTTCAAGATGGCAGAGGGTGGAGATCTGGAGGCTCACATCAGCAACTTTAATAAATTGGTTTGTAAATTGCTGGATATGGAGGAAGTGATGAAGGATGAAGAACAAGCATGTATGTTGCTGAATTCTCTCCCGGCGTCCTATGAGACATTCAAGGACACTATGTGCAGCATGAATAAAACCCTGAGTGTCGACACAATTATCTCAATCCTTCAAGGGAAGGCTATGAGACAACTAAATAACGACATGGGAACGTCTTCTGATACACTGTTTACAGTGGGTAGGAATTCTGGATAAGGTACAGGTTCTTCTGGTTCTAGATCTAAATCTAGAGGTAAGGGCAAAGGAAAGGTAAAGTGTTGAAATTGTGGAAAGGAAGGACATGTGAAGAAGGATTGTAAAAATTCTAATTCGAAGAGGGAAGATTCTGAGGCTTCATGCAAGGAGGCCAATGTTGCCGCGTCAGATGGATCGAGTGGATGTGATGGTAATTTTTTATCTATGTTTTCGCTCAGACGGTCATACGATGATTGTAAGGATGAGTGTATGCTAGACACAGGGACATTTTTTCACAAGACTTCTCATCAGAGTTGGTTCACCGGGTACAGGGAGTGCGATGGTGGACGGGTATTTATGGGCAATGATATTGCCTGTAATGTTGTGGCTGTTGGTTCTATTCGCATCAGGATGTTTGATGGGGTGGAGCGTACCTTGACAGATGTGAGGCACATTCCTGATTTGAAGTAGAATCTGATTTCTCTTGGTGTGCTTGAGGCAAAAGGATGCAAGTACACATGTATTAATGGTGCTCTTAAAGTATCCAAGGGGGCACGGATAATCATGAAAGTACAACAACTCGGTAACTTGTACAAGTTAATCGGGAACACTTCAAAAGGTAGAGCTACAGTGGATGTAGCGGATTCCACCTTTGTACATGTGTGACATGTTGGGCATGGCCACATGAGCGGGCAGGGTAGGAAGGCTGAGATGCTCGGACAGGGATACAGAGCAGGTGGAGCAGCCACCTGTGAGAAGAAACCCACGGCATGATCGTGGGATATCGGCGAGGTACATGGACGACTCCAATATTGCAGGAGTATTCATCTTCTATTCAGATGACTTTAGGTGAGCCTGATGATGAGAAGTGAAAGGTGACTATGGGCGATGTAATGGATTCGTTGTACCAGACTGACATATGGGAACGGATGGAGCTTCCAGTGGGCCGGAAAGCGGTTAGATGCAGGTGGATCTTCAGGAGGATACAACATAGATATAGAGCGAGGTTGGTGGCGATGGGTTATGCTCAGGGAGAAGGGATCGGCTTCTCAGAGATATTCGCGCCAACAGTATAACAGGTGTCTATTAAATCAGTGATTGGCGCTGGTTGGGCAATGTGATCTTGAGTTGGAAAGATGGATGTGGAGTCTACACTTCTGCAAGGGAAAGTGAAGAACAGATCTACATGAAGCAACTAGGGCGGTTCGAAGTGAAAGGGGCAGAGAAAAGACTTTGTAGGAGGTCGTGGTTCGGCCTGTCGCCTAGGCAGTGGTTTGATTCTTTCATGGTGGGTCAGGTATTGTATGTTAATGACGTGTGGATCGCCAATTGTGACATGTCTGAAATCAATGTACTGAAGAATCGGTTAAGTGAGACATTCAAGATGAAGGATCGAAGGGGCTGCAAAGATGGTTCTCGGCATTGAGACTAAAAGAGGAGTAGGCTTTAGTAATCACAGGAGGAATACCTTGTGAGTAGGTATCGATCAAGGATGTGATGAGCCAGGTAAAGCTGGAGAGCATTCCCTACGCGTCTTTCTTCAAGTTTTCCTCAGGATTTGTCCCAAAATATATGAGGAAAAATGGGATATCTCATGAGCCTTATTCGAATGCGGTTGACAGTGTATATCAGGGTCTGGATTAGACCGGTTATTTCACAGGCTATCAGTGTTATGAGCAGGTACCCCGGCAAGCAATATTGGGTAGCGGTGAGATGGTAAGAAGACTATGTTTTCCTTTTGAGAGGACAGGAGAAAGGGTGGTTGGGCACGTGGATTCTGATCCGACGGATATGCTCTCCTAGATCATTCCTATAGAGAAGTTCAAGTTCTGTGTAACTTCTCTGGGCTTAGCAATGGCGTAAAAGGAAGACAGAGTGTGCAAGAGAAGCTATGATGTGATGTAGAAATAAGAGAAGAGGTTAAGATGCTACACGGTTGAAGATTGAAGACATGGTGGAGATTGTTGCGAGATGTCTTAAATCTGAGTCCTTTCGCAACCGAGATGCGAAAGGGTCCTTTCGTAACTGGGATGCGAAAGGAAAGTTTTCTAAACTATAAATAGGTGTTCCTAGGGCTTTTCTATTGTATGAAAAATAATTCTAAGGGTTTCTAAAGGGGTTCCAGGAAAATTAAAGGGTGTAGCAAGGGTGAGATTCGAGGTTGTTCGAATCGGGTAAGTCCTCTCTCTTTGTAATTTCTATTTTCATAGTGGAGATCTGTCGCTTTGTGCCGTGGTTTTTTTCTCGCAAGGGTTTTTCACGTTAAATCTGGGTGTTCTCTGTGTTCTCTTATGTGCTTGGTGTCATTGAATTGCTATCCTAGATCTAGATCTGTGTGATTCCGCAGGTCAAAATCCCCAACAATAAGAGGTGGAGAATACACTTCAAAGGATTTTGATAATTTTTATGAGTCGAATAGTATAATTCATAAGGTTACTACTTCATACTTTCCTCAACAGAATATAATGGTAGAATATAAAAATAGGTGTTCACTCCCCAAGTGCAGGGTTGTGATGTAGTAATAACTTGGTAAGACCGAGGTCGAATCCCAAGGGACTGAAACTTGTACGTTATCTAAAATTATCTAGAACTAGAACTAGGCTAAGATGAAATCTAATCTGATTGAATTTGAAGGAATACTAGTGAAATAATTATCTAAACTTGAGAGAAATCAGGAGACGAGAACTAGGGATTCAGAGGATCCACTTGTAGAGATCAGGGAGATCTTTTGCCTGTTTCATGGAAATTAACTGAACTGACATTGATCTAGTTTTAGAGAGATGAAAGGTATATGAATTAGAATGGACTCCATCACCAAACCATGCCCAAGGGACTATGGCAAACAACAGAATTAAACTAATTACCAACCAATCACATGTATGGAGGTTAGGAAGGGTACCAACATCCAACCATGCCCAGGAGACTATGGTGAATAACAGGGCTTCCTGACATCATAACATTAAGGAGAACGGAAATATTCAACGCCATTGCAGACCCATTATAATTTCAGTCACAACAGATCATTAAAAACCTACAACATTCCCATAATAATCAACTAAAATCAACGTCAATTCATGAATTAAAATTAAAATAAAATAAAATCTCCCATCTCACTACAACCTTCACCCCTTAGCCCTAGGTAAGAGGTTTAGCCTGACATAATCATAATTAGGCTAACCATAAAATAAAATTAAACCAAAATAAAAAGGAGAAAAAACCAACTCTCTCTCCTGCTCAGCTTCCACGACCAGGACTGCTCCACGTTTCTCTCCTCCAAGCCAAGGATCTTCCTCCCGAGGTCTGAATGAATGCTCCCCACGTCCAAAACCTCCTTATATAACTACTGGAGTGGTGAAAATTGGATTTGAAAAGCTATGCATGCCTAGTGAAAGCTTTTTCGCAGCCAAGTTCGGTGCCTCGAAACACGTCACCTTTCTCGCTCAAATTCCAAAGAAACATCGTCCCTTAGTACTTTCTTGGGTCCTCTACATGATAGACGGTTCAGATCTGCCATATGATCAAAGATGGTGGGCCAAAACCGCCTGAAAAAGTCAGTTTTTACGGATGTGCGAAACCTTTCGTACCATTTCGCTGTTGTGATCAGTGGGACCCACAGAAGCATTTTCTGAAAAATCTACCCCATCCATTGGATTCAGAATGAAATTTCAGTCAAGAATAGGTGGTTTTGAATATCCATTGGCGTGTCCCAGAGAAGAAATAACTAAAAGATCATATTTGACTGCTACAGGGCAGCCCTTTTGTGGCCCCTGTATCTCACGCATGTGTTTGCATGAGTGAAAAGTTTAAACATGGTTTTGTAGTGGTCACGGCTGTCTACACGGTGGATGGTTTGGATTGAGCTTACGGAGCACGTGTGGGGCACACTATCATTCGCAAAACGGCCAGCGGCCGATTACGCGACACGTAAGAAATTTTTTTTTTTTTTTTTTTTTTTCTTTCGATCAGAGATGGTCAAACCGTCTCTGACGCTTGCCGTGCACGGCTAGTGCATATATGCACTATGCATATTTTGTATATGTGGGGTCCACGATGATGTATTTCTGAAATCTCATCCAGTCATTCATCTTCTCATATTATTTAAGCCGTCAATACCAAAGTTGAGGTAGTTCCAGATATTAGGTGGGCCCCAAATTGAATATTAATGGGCTGATCTGTCTGTTGGCCCACTTCCCGAGATCTTCAATAGCTGAAATTTTATATGTACGGTTAATTTATGGCCCTCATCACGTGTATAAATTTTTTAGTCAATCGGATAGCGGGAACCATGTGATCTTGCATTCTACACCAATTTCAGGCCATTTGCAAGTGAACGGCTGGAATTTCTCGGGTCCCTGGCGTGCATATTTGTCGATTTTAGTCCCTGGAGTCCGTCCCTTGCCCTGGTGATTATCAGAACGTTAAATCTAAGCTTTTGGCATCCTTTTTCAGTCAACTCTCCTAATCACACCCTACAACAAAACACGATTAAAACCGGGCGTTAAATGGTATTATGCTCGTAAATCTAAGTAATAAATGGGGTCTAATATGCACTATTTGACCCTCAACAATAGGACTCTTATTAATATGGTGAATGTTATGTTGTTAAGTTTTAGTATTCTTTCAATCTTTGGGTTGAAGCCTTGTATTCAGCTTATTATATCTTAAACAAAGTGCCTACAACCAAATTTAAAATAATTCCATATGATTAATGAAAGGTAGAAATCAAATTTAAATTATTTTAAAGTTTAGAGTTGTCTTGCGTATGTTAGGTCAATTGATCGTAAAAAACCTAAATTAGCAAATAGAACTTTTAGGTGTGTACTTGTAAGGTTGATTTCATAATAACGTTTATAGATTCTTAGATATTAACGAAAATTTATTGAATATATAAATGTTGCATTTTATAAAAATATTTTTTCTTATAAAGTAAACAACAGTGAATGTCAATATAATAGAGTCTCCTCTGTAATATATATGAACTTTCATACTCTCACCCTGAAGACTTCGAAGATTTTATGTTTGAATTTAGGATTATATATGAGAAGTAAATGATCGAGGATTGCCAAAAACTCTGATCTTTATTTTTAAGTTTTTTGAGCTTAATTAGAAGGTGATCTTATAATATTTAGAAAGGTTATGTCCTCACTTGATGCTACCTTTTGGAATGAAGTAGTCATATATGAAATAGATTTTATTAAAACTAATAACACTTGGAAATTAGTCGACCTACCTCATGAGAAAAAAATCCCAAGTTATAAATACATAATTAAAAAGAAATAAATGGTTGATGGTTCAATTAAGAAATATAATGACAGAATAATAGTCAATGAGTTTAAACAAAGGGAATGAGTTAACAACTTTGACACATTTTCCTATTTAAAAAGTGATATTCATTCATATTTTATTTGGCATCGTATTTGTAAATAATTATGTAATTCACTAAATTGATGTTAAAATTGTTGAAACTTCAAATGAGGAGAGAAAAAAGAGAATTGAGTAATGCCCTTAATCTTTATATTATATATACTAAAATACAATCCTTATCTAAGAAGAAAATAAACTAAGATAAGAAAATAAAGGAGAGATAAGTGTTGGGGATTTTGACCTGCGGAATCACACAGATCTAGATCTAGGATAGCAATTCAATGGCACCCAGCACACAAGAGAACACTCGGATTTAACATGAAAAACCCTTGCGGGAAAAAACCACGGCACAAAGCGACAGATCTCCACTATGAAAATAAAAATTATAAAGAGAGAGGACTTACCCGATTCGAACAACCTCGAATCTCACCCTTGCTACACCCTTTAGAAACCCTAGCATACCTTTGGAACCCCGTTAGAAAGCCTTAACATACCATTTCTCATTCCTAGAAAAGCCCTAGGAACACCTATTTATAGTTTAGGCAACTTCCCTTCCGCATCCCAGTTGCGAAAGGACTCAAAATTCACAAAATCTGCGTTTCCGCAATCGCATCTACGAAACTCTTCGATGATATCGAAGGACTCTCGATAACAGCGTCGATATGATCTGAAGGTCTCTCGATCATATCGACAGAACCAAGAAAACTGTCCAGTGACTAATGGTGAAAATTTTATGAATTATCGATGTCATCGAGCCTCTCTCGATAACAACCTCGATTCCATCTGAAATCCTGTTGATATCATCGACAGACCACCAGACAGATTTAAGACATCCGTCCATAACAATCTCCACCGTGTCTTCAATCTTCATCCATGTAGCTTCTTGTCCTTTTCTCTTATCTCTACATCACATCATCGCTTCTCTTGCGCACACTCCATTTTTCTTTTACGCCATCGCCAAGCCCAGAGAAGTTGCACAGAACTTGAACTTCTCCGTAAGAACGATCTAGGTAAGTATGTCTGCCGGATCAAAATCCACATGCCCAACCACCTTTGTTCCTTTCTTTCCAAAAGAAAAGACATAATCTTCTTACCATCTCACCGCTACCCAATATTGCTTGTCGGGGTACTTGCTCACAACATTGATATCCTGTGAAATAACCGGTCTAATCCAGACCCTGACATACACTGCCAACCACATTCGAATAAGGCTCATGAGATATCCTGCTTTTCCTCATCTGTTTTGGGACACGTCCTGAGGAAAACTTGAGGAGAGACACGTAGGGAACGCTCTCTGGCTTTACCTGGCTCATCACATCCTTGATCAATACCTACACACAAGGTATTCCTCCTATGATTACCAAAGCCTACTCCTCCTTCAGTCTCAATGCTAAGAACCATCTTTGCAGCCCCCCAATCCTTCATCTTGAATGTCCCACTTAACCGAGTCTTCAGTACATTGATTTCAGACATGTCATAATTGGCGATCTACATGTCATCAATTCCTAACTCACCATGAAGGAATCAAATCACTGACTATGCGACAGGTCGAAGCACGACCTCCTGCAAAGTCTTTTCTCAGCCCCTTTAACTTCGAACTGCTCTAGTTGCTTTATGTAGATCTGCTCTTCACTTTCCCTTACAGAAGTGCAGACTCCACATCCATCTTTCCAGCTCAAGATCACATTGACCAACCAGCGCCAATTACGGATCTAATAGACACCTGCTATACCGTTGGCGTGAATATCTCTGAGAAGTCGATCCCTTCTCTCTGAGCATAACCCTTCACTACCAACCTCATCCTGTATCTATGCTATATCCTCCTGAAGATCCACCTGCATCCAACCGCTCACTGTCCCACTGGAAGCTCCACCAACTCCCATATGTCGGTCTGGTACAACGAATCCATTACATCACCCATAGTCACCTTTCACTTCTCAGCACCAGGCTCACCTAAAGCCATCTGAATAGAAGATGAATCCTCTACGATATTTAGAGTCATTCATGTACCTTGCCGATATCCTGCGATCATGACGTGTGATTCTTCTCATAGGTGGCTGCTCCACTTGCTCTGTATCCCTGTCCGCGCCTGTCAGCCTTCTTACCCTGCCCGCTAATGTGGCCATGCCCATCATGCCACACACGTGCAGAGGTGGAATCTGCTACATCTACCGTAGCTCCACCTTTTAAAGTGCTCCCGATCAACTTGTACAAGTTATTGAGTCGTTGTGCTTTCATGATTACCCGTGCCCCCTTGGATACATTAAGAGCACCATCAATACCTGTGTACTTGCATCCTTTTGCCTCAAGCACACCAAGAGAAATCAGATTTCACTTCAAATCAGGAACGTGCCTCACATCTATCAAGGTACGCTCCACCTCATCAAACATCCTGATGCGCACAGAACTAACAGCCACAACATTACAGACAATGTCATTGCCCATAAATACTTGTCCACCATCGCACTCCCTGTAGCTGGTGAACCAACTCCGATGAGGAGTCATGTGAAAAGATGCCCCTGTGTCTAGCATCCACTCGTCCTTACGATCATCGTATGACCGTCTGAGAGAAGACATAATAAAATATCACCATCACATCCACTCGATCCATCTGACGTGGCAACATTGGCCTCCCTGCATGAAGCCGCAGAATCTTCTCTCTTCGATTTAGGATTTTCACGATCCATCTTCACATGTCCTTCCTTTCCACAATTACAACACTTTACCTTTCTTTTGCCATTGCCCTTGTATTTGGATCTAGAACCAAAAGAACCTGTACCTTATTCAGAATTCCTACCCACTGTAAACAGTGCATCAGAAGATGTCCCCATGTCGTTGTTCAGTTGTCTCCTAACCTTCCCTTGAAGGGCTGAAATAACGGTGTCGACACTCAGGGTTTTATTCATGTTGCACATAGTGTCCTTGAATGATTCATAAGACGCCAGGAGAGAATTCAGTAACATACATGCTTGTTCTTCATCTTTCATTACTTCCTCCATATCCAGCAATTTGTAAACTAATTTATTAAAGTTGTTGATGTGAGCCTCCAGATCTCCACCATCTGCCATCTTAAAGTTATACCACTGTCGCTTCAAGTGCAGGCAATTTTTAGAGGATTTTTTTGCATAAACATCCTCTAACTTCGCCCATAACTTAGCCGCAGTTTCTCCCTCATGACATTATAGAGAACCTCATCCGTGAGACATAAACGGATTGATGATAAAACTTTCTTATTAAGAGTATTCCAATCAGCATCAGTTATAGTAGACTTTCGCTCCTCAAGAGCATCATCTTCGCCTTGCTTGGTTAACAGGCTAATCATCTTAACCTTTCATAACTCAAAATTATTTTTTCCTGAGTACTTCTCAATCTCGTACTTGGCGCTTGCCATTATTACTAATCCCTCAGATTCAGATCTGTGCCCCAACAATCGCTCTGATACCACTTGTTGGAGATTTTGACTTACGGAATCACACAGATCTAGATCTAGGATAGCAATTCAATGGCACCAAGCACACAAGAGAACACCCAGATTTAACGTGAAAAATCTTTGCAGGAAAAAACCACGACACAAAGTGACAGATCTCTACTATGAAAATAGAAATTACAATGAGAGAAGACTTACCGATTCGAATAACCTCGAATCTCACCCTTGCTACACCCTTTAGAAACCCTAGCATATCCTTGGAACCTCTTTAGAAAGCCTTAGCATACCATCTCTCATCCCTAGAAAAGCCCTAGGAACACCTATTTATAGTTTAGACAACTTCTCTTCCGCATCCCAGTTGCGAGAGGACTCAAAATCCGTAAAATCTATGTTTTCGCAATCGCATCTGCGGAACTCTTCGATGATATCGAAGGACTTTCGATAACAGCGTCGATATGATCTGAAGGTCTCTCGATTATATCAACAGAACCAAGAAAACTGTCCAGCGACCAATGGTGGAAATTCTGTGAATTATCGATGTCATCGAGCCTCTCTTAATAACAACCTCGATTCCATCTGAAACCTTGTCGATATCATTGGCAGACCACCAGACAAATTTAAGACATTTGTCCATAACAATAAGGAGATGAGGATGAGCTATGTGGAGAGATAAGGATGAGCCACGTGGAGAGATAAGAAGATAAGGACGAGCTACGTGGAGAGATAATGACGAGTTACATCCCCGATGGATGATGCATTTCCTTGACTGCTTCTTCTTCAATAAAAACTACATTCCTAAATGGTGAATTAAAATATAAAATATATGTGGAGTAACCTAAATGGTTTGTTGAATCAGGATAAAAACATAAAGTATGTAAAGTTTTCAAGTCTTTATACATAAGCAAATTTATAGACAATGGCATAAAAAATTTGACCAGGTGATGATGTCCAATAGATTTATATTTAATGAATGTGAAAGATATCTATTTTTTAAGATGTCTAATGACTTTAGAGTTACAACATATGATTTTTTTATCTTTAGTACAAATATTGATATTATTAACGAGAATAAATATTTTCTATATTTTCACTTTGACATGTAAGATTTTGGAGGGTTAGATGTCATTTTAGTAATTAAAATAATTAGGTATGAAAATGATATAACCTTAACTCAATTCTATTATGTAAAGAAGATATTTTGAAAATATAAACACTTCAATTATAAATATGCATGTATTTCTTTTGACCCTAGCATTAAACTAGAACAACATACTAGTAAAGGAATATTTCAAATTGAGTATGCGAATATTATTGGTAGCTTGACCCATGCTATGAATTGCACTTGGCTTGACATTGCCTTAAAAGTTAGCAAACTGAGTAGATATTCTAATAATTCAAGTGAAATGCATTGGAATCCTATATATAGAGTTTTAATGTATCTTAAAGGGACATTGAATCTTGGTTTTTATTACCAAAGATTCTCAATTATGGCAGAAGGATACAATGACACTAATTGAAATTCGAGGTATGTAACGTCTCAAAAAATTTCGTACAAAGACCCGAGTACCACCTCAGACAGAAATCATTAAGGACCAAATCCTTTGGAAATTAAATGAGAATTAACTAGTGCTAAACTAGATTACCTGTAAAATTAGCCCTAATCATTTTAAATACAATCTGTAAGACGCAAAATATGTAGGATCGCTAACACTACATTACCTAAAAACTTAGGATCCATCTCAAAACCCAGTTGCTTTCGGGAGCATCACGAAACTCTGTATCGGATCCGGACCGCACGTCGAAAGTCTGATTACCGCGAAACTATACGATCATGACCGCCTTACTGGACTTGACAACTATCTCGAAAATCAAGTCCTAATAGTACCTAAAAACGCACAACTTTAGCCTAGAGCGAAGTGTGTGAGAAACGTGAATATCTTTAGGAAATGAACCGAAACTTAAGTGAATTGAGTCGGTTTCCTTGCAGGCAAAATCTTAGGATTCAGACCATCAGAATTTGACCCAATTACACCCTCGAATTAGGAAAATTTTTTAACACATATCAGAGTACTTGTTGCCCTGATCAAGTACCGGTGACAGTTGAACTAAAACTAGTTCCCCGCGGTCAATCTGTAAACCTGATCAGACCGAAAACTTAGCCTGACCTAGATCCATTGTCAGGGAGCTTAAGTCCGACTGCATGTAAAAAAAGGGCCTCCAAAATAGCTCATTTGGAAAGAAACGACCAGTCTTTGGCTATAACTTAAGTATACCTTTACCCTGGGGCCATTCCCATCAGTTTTGGGCCTAGCCTTAAACCCCTCTCTACCTTGCCATACGAATTTTCTAAAACCTTAAGGGAGAGAAGAAAAGAAAGAGAAGGAAAAAGAGAGAAAGTGGGAGAGAGAGTTGGGGTTGCTCCTGGGATTTGATCCCTGCTACTCCATGTGCTTAACCACTGCTTCTGTATCGCTATTCCGGTGATTTTGACTCCGTCTTGGGTAAGAAATTCAAACCTTAATTTGTTTTAGATATTTAAATACAGTAGAAGGTGCAATAGTTAACTTATTCCATGTTATAGGTTGCTGTTGCGCAATAGATGAGGAGTTAACATTTAAACTGAGTTCGTTACGAGTCTACTGGCGAAAGATACAGATTATAAATGTTTAGGTTATAGTTTTTAAGGCTTTCAATGTTAGTAATGATTTATGACTGACTTGATGTTGACACACGTGCCTAGATACGACGTTTTTCATATATTATGTATATATGTGGGGTATGTTGATTTTAATGCATTTCATGTGTCTGTTAAAATGTTTGAGTGAGTATTGAATTATGATTTATGCTTGCCATATTCATTGACTAACAATACATGATTGTTTTACGTATGGTGAACCCCTTGTAAAGAGATTTGCTATAATACCCGTTATAACTACTTAACTACATGTATAGGTTATGTATACCCTAAATGTTTGATAAAATATCTGAATGTGAAAATACTTGTCTAAATGCATGTAATAAGGGTGTTGAGATGAGATTCTCAATTCCTCTATCCATGGATATAGTATCATTTACATAACCTATCTTATTACTATGTGAATTTAGGATGAAATGCCTATATATGGTACATATGTAGTAGGTGTTTTGTCAAACTGCTTAAGGTAAGATTTACATTTGATTTTAGTTCTCACATGCTATCTTTAGCTACTACATGCGTATATTGCTATTTGGAGTATGCTTGGGGCTACGATGTAGTCCAGGCAATTGGTAATGGTATGTGATTGGTGGCCGAACTATTTAGCCACGATAGACATGCCCGATGAATCTGAGTCATACGTCGGCAGTGGTTAGGCCACACGGAGTGCTTACGAGTTCCATGTCAATTGGCTCAACGTATGCCCGTACCAGTCGAGTTTGTTAAGCAACCTGATTGGCCTAATATATGTTCATCATGTATAAACGTCACTGCTTGAATCTAAGGTACCAAACTCACCAGCGAAAACCTGTTTAATCTTGGTACCTCGATCCGTTAAGACTCATGAGCCAAACATGGTGGTATGGGACACCGTGGTCAAGCTGTCGGCCTACGCCGGGATGACGAGCCCACCCGTAGTGACCAGTGAGCAACATAAGCTCGTGAGCCGAATACAGTGGTATGAGACACTGTATTCGAGTTGTCAGCCTACGACTTAGTGATGAGCCATTAGTAGTGACATCGAGTATACTCTAAGATTGCGCTGAGGCGACGAACCTTTCCGTAGCAACTAGAGTATAAGCTAGGCTTGCATTGTGGTGACGAGCCCTTTGTAGCGATCTGGAACTATAATATCGTATGAGATCAGCTAGGACTGACGACCCTAGAATGGATCATTGTTTGAAAAATAATATAAGAGAGGTCTAATAAGAACTCTGTAATCAAGCTCACGTACCGCATTGCATGTGCCTTTGGCATGAAAGAGTACAGCGGGAGTGTTGCATGCTGCAATCGTTAGATATTGTCGCAAGAGAGAGTGCAGGCGAGGGAATGCATCATTATAACATACCATACTTATATTAACAAGAGTACCTAAGACATGAGTGTTGTACTGCTTTATTATTACTGCTTGACTGAATTGATAACATGTTAACCTTTGTTTCATAGTTTTAATGAGTTGATCACTCACTCTCACATTTTGGGACGGTGCTTTAAACACCAACTAGACCTTATTGTAGATGTAGATGATGACGATGCTTTTAAGGTAAAGCCGGACTATTATGATGACGAGGAAGAGTTCTCCTACATGCAGGTGTTAGGTGGGTCTATGTAAACCGTTCTAATTGATGGGGATTATTGGGTTGCCGACTAGATGACATTACGCATTTTGTATATTTTGAGATTTTCCATGTAACTATTTGACCTGGTAACATGATCATACTCAGAAGACTTACAATCACTTATATGTTCTATATACTTATCACAGTCTTCCGCTTGCGTAATTAATTGTCTCTGGTGTATGATATGTTGTTTGGTATAATCTCACTTATGTTTAAGGCATTAATACAGGCAACATTAAATTATCATTATTTATGTTACATAAGTGATGCGTTGGAACTCAAGAGTTGGGCTCCTGCTTGGACCCCGATTTTCAGGGCGTTACAGGGTAAAATAATTATAAATCTACTGGTGGTTATATCTTCACCATGGCAAGTGGGGTTGTTTTATAAAAATCTAAAAAACAAAGCTCATTCAACAATTGAATATGAATTGATTACTTTGGCAATAACTGGTAAAGAAACAAAAAAAGGATAAATACACTATAAATAGATACATCTTTCTAGGTGAAACTAGTATCACCTATATCAATTCACTGTAATATTTTAATTGTCATATGAATAGCTAATAACAAGTGTTATAATAGAAAATTCAAACAAATCCATATGAAATATGGTTGTGTGAGACAACTATTAAAAAATAGTATAATAAATTTAGATTTTATATGATCCAATGTAAATCTTTCTGTTCCTTTAACTAAAGATCCAACTAGAGAAAAAGTTTGGAAAACACTGAGGGAGATGATACTCGAATCCATATAAAAATGAATTATTGTAAATGATAACCCAACTTAAGGATTGTAGAAACAAAATTTAAGTTCAATGAGAAAATATAAGTTTCACGTGATTCTTTAGTTGAACTGCATTACATGTTGAAGATAAATTATTTCTTTATGTCATTCTCTATAGTGTCAGTAATGTGAAGCTCTGTAATGTATTAAGGTTGCGTGAATCCCTTTATGAGTTTATACACTTGTCTTAATATGGAATGATGGATGTTATATAGGTACCCTCGATGAACTCACCTATATGAGTGTGGAAGTGGGATCACTTCCAATGAGAATTGTGCTAATTCCCTAGAGCAGTCATGAAATAAGGATAATGCATATAATTGTAACGTGCAACTCTAAATATATTGGAAAACACTAAAACTACTATGTGTGTTTCTTTTATGATGTACTTTAAAAGAAATTTAGTTCATGATTCAATTCACTAATTTCTTGTTGTCCAAACATGATTCACCAAGTAAGGTTCAAAATATTTTGTCACCGTTAATTATAGATAGTAGCTATTCTTTTGCTTGATTTTATATTATTTGAAATAAGTAGAGAATTGTTATATATATTTTAAAAAATACAAAGAAAATAAAAACAACTTTGTATTAACTTTTTGTCTCTAGTGAAATCTTTAGTCCCATATTGGATAGAACATGAGTTGCAAATGGGTTTATAAGCCTTTGTCTTCTATAGACTCATGTGAAATATGTTGAGGCATGTCCAATCCTGTATGCGTATGAACACGTGCACACTTTTGTACACTCACGCCCAAAGGGGAAAGGGGGATCCTCCTTAAGTCGAGTCTTAACTGGCTTGGTTTTATCAAATTTATAAATATAATTTTTTTTTTTTTAAAATTTTATCATGACTGTTAAATGTGTCTTACTTGAATAGACCGTTTCCACCGTGAGAATGTGCCTCTTAATTCGTAGTGTATTTAAAACGCCGCGACAATTTTTCTCAATGGGGCTAATCACATTTTTATATAAGAGGATTAGGATTAGGGTTTTTTACACAATGAAAATTGAAATTATTATTTCCTCCATAATATGCTATTTCCTCCTCTTTTTTATTTTATTTTATTGTTTCAAACTAGATTTTTCTCTTTTGAGTTTAAAAAAGAAAGGTGGTGTTGCAGCGGTTGCTATTGTATGTAATTAGCATTGGGAATCTCCCAATCAGTGCATGTCGTAGAGAACCGTTTGCTGGGGTGTTGTATTTAGGTAGATAGCACATTTCCGACCTCATGCACCAATTCAACATACCGACGGATGCAGACCATCTTAAATATAGTGACCACATATGTAAACAGTATGCGTCTCAACTTAGCCGCTATTTTATATCATCATATCTATTACTGCCATCATAGATCTTCAACCTAAAGTAAAGTACTCTTAATTATTTTATTTCATTTTATTATATTCATATATTTTTCTTTCCCATCGCTATAGTTACAACAAAAGCCTCACCAAACCAAACTTAGTGGTTCCATCGCGGCCAATCCCTTTCCTTTCTAAGGGATTTTGGATTCCTTAGTGACTCCTCCGGGTATACCGATGGGTGCTGACAATGTTCTTTGGGCCCACCATGATGTAAATGTTTCTTCAATATGGTTCATTCATTTTTTTAACTCATTTGTATAAGCCCAAAAACAAGATAGATCTAGATCTCATGTAGACAAAATGATAGGGAACGGTGGTGATTGATTGCCCACAGTTAAATTTGGTTGGAGAAATGTTTTCGATCAAGCTGATATTTGTATTTTCCATTCCTTCAGGTCTGCCTGACAGCATTACGGTGGGCTCCAGAAGTTTTTAAAGTTTGGCGTTCAATCACCACTATTTCCTATGGTGTGGTCCACTTGAGATTTAGATCTATCTCATTTCATTTTATGTGTTAATAAGATGATCCGGTAAAAGGGATGGACGGAGTGGATAAAACACATACATCTTGGTGGGCCCACAGCAACTGGAGGGGTCACTACCGAGTCCGAGTCCAGTTTTAAGCGCTGCGTTCGAAACACGCAACCAGAGTATTAAATGTGCCCCTGTCTACGCCTCCGAAGAGCAGCCGATGCAAACGAGAGAGAAAGATGGCAAAAGGAGAGGCACAGTCGTACTCGACCGTCGTCTGTGATCTTCTGAGCTTCCTCAACGCTTCTCCAACAGCCTTCCATGCCGTTGGTAACCCACCTATCTTTTCCTTTTTCCTTTTCTACTCTTCCTTCTCTCTCTACCACACCTGGTTCAGTAGTCCGCGGGCCATCCGAAATTCCACTTCACCCCCATCCCCCGTCAACCTGGGCTGCAGCACCATGACCCCACCATCCTCACTATCAAACGATGGACCGTTGCTTCTAGAATGCAAGCGTGCGATGGGCGTGATGCCTTTGACAGCCTATGGTTGGAACAGATGGCTTTGATGGAGGAGGATGGAGGAGGGTGAGCCATGCGTGCGGAGGAGGGCCACAATTTAATTAAAATGGAATGAAAATAAATTGAAGGGAATTTTACAAAAAACTACGTACTTATATATAATTTACATTCCGGTGCCTTTTTGAAAATGGTTTTCAATAAGCTACCATTAATCTTAGGGCCGATTTGGATGGGAGTAAATGGAGTTAAATGGGGGGATTGAGAGTAAAAGGAGGTAAATGGCATTTAAGGTGTATTTGGATGGGAGTAAATGCATGTAAATGAAATGAAATAAAATGGGAGTAAATGTGCTGAAAATGGAATCCTCTCCGTGACAGAGGATTTGGAAATAAATGGGGTGAAATGCCCTTTTGAGCTCCCTTGGAGAGTGGCACGAGTAAGCAAAGGTGCTGCTATGCTCATGTCCGCCATACACGTGGCATGCTGGTGACACTCCAAAACAATCCAATTATCGGCTACATTCCTAAAATCACACCAATAGAATGATCCAAACCGTGTAAAGGTTAGCCATCTAAATGGACAGTAAAAAAAATGCGGCAAGTTGCTTGTTTGTGATACTTACATTTGTGGCCCACCCGAGGCTCAAAATTTTCTCATTTTTGGCTAAAGTATATATTTCAATGTGCTTATTACAATCATTCTATTAAATATCACATACGTACACTAGGGTTATTAAAGTTGATTTGGGATACCACATATGTTCCTATGAATATATTGGAAAATTGAAAATTTCCAATTCTCTCCAATTCCTCCCATTTACTCCCATGTAAATAGAATATTTGGATTTCAAATGCATTTCATTTACTTCCATCCAAACACAACTGAGTAAGCCATTTACACCCAATTCATTTATCCCCAATTTCATTTTCCATTTATCTCCATTTACAAGCTCCCAAACAAGCCACAAGTAATTATCATTGGAGCACCTTACATCAAGCAGAAGTTGGGGTTGGCCGTGTGAGCAAAGGGGTTGGTGGCTCGGGTGGGCCCCACCGTGATGTTTATGTGAAATCCACTCTGATCACTAGGTGCTTCACCTCATGTTAGGCCTAGGGCCCAAAAATCAGCTCCATCTATCCCTTAGGTGGACCACACGATTGGAAACAATTTACAGGGCAATGCTCACCCTCCAAATTGTTCCTTAATGTCCCCCACGTGAATCACGGATGAGCCTGATTTTTGGTGCCAGGCCTAAATTTTGATGTTGCATCTTATGGTTGGAGTGGATTTCATATAATCATCACGGTCAACCTTGTAAAAATCAAGGGTGGACATTTCTCTCCCGACTATTCCCTTTGATGTGGCCCACTTGAATCACATGTCAACCTGATTTTTTTTTTTTTTTTTACCTTGGGCCCTAACAGAGGATTACATGTTTAATGGTCAGAGTGGATCTTACACACATCACAGTGGGCCCTACGAAAAATCAAGGGGGGTGTCTTATAAAATTCCCTTAATATGTCAGCGGAAATTTGGGAACAGTTAGGAGAGGGACGCTCACCCTTGTTTTTTTAAGGGGCCCACAGTGATGCATATGTGAAATTCACTCCCTCCATTAGGTGTGTAATCCCATGTTAGGCCTAGGGCCAAAAAATCAAGCTGATTTGTGATTCAGGTGGACCACACCAAAGGAAACAATCGAGAGAGAGAGAGACGTCCACCGTTTATTTTTATATGGTTCACTGTGATGATTATATGAAATCCACTCCAACCATTAGATGTCACACCAAAATTTAGGCCTGGGCCCAAAAATCAGGCCCATCCATGATTTAGGTGGGCCACACCAAGGGAAAGAGTTTGGGTGGTGGGTGTGGCCCTATACACTCTTTCCAACCATGTGGTTCACTTGAATCACAGATGGGGCTGATTTTTGGTCCTTAGGCCTAACATCAGGTGATGCACCTGGTGGTTGGTGTGAATTTCCCGCAAACATCATGTTGGGGCTCAACCTAGTTGCCGACCCCTTTGCTCACACGGTCACCATTTCCTTTAACGGAAGGTACCGCAATGAATGATAATTACTTAAATTAAAGTTGGTAGCTCATTGAAAACCTTTTGAGTATGCTGCCTTGTCAGTGTGATTCTTCTTCTTTGGCTCTAGCCACTTTTGATAGATCCTTGGTAGGTGAGGATCTTCTAAATTTGGAAAATGACTTTGCCTCCTCTTTCTGAGCCCTTGAGCATAAATTGGTTCTCAATAGTCAACCTTCTTCATGAGCGGTGGCTCCTTCCTTTCTGCGTGCATATCTTAGTCCAACCATATATTGCTTTCTTGTTGGTCACATCTTTTGCTAGCTTAGCTAGTATCACCTTGTTGGTGCTTAGAATGTCCTTGGTTGCCACAGAAACAATCTTGATGCCATCATTCTTTTGGGGAATGCCATTTTTCATTGGCTTGAGAGTGACATTTTTCACATTAGGGCCTGTTTGGATTCACGTATAAGAGTGCGTTGTATCGTATTATAACTGAATATTCCCGAATATTCCTATTATTCAGCGTTTGGATAGGAGCGTACAAGCGTCGTATCCTATGCGTGCGATTTCATACCATTTCTAAAAAATCGAAAGCGCAGTATAGTGTTGTCAGAATACAGGCTTGCAGTCAATACTTCGTATTCATTGCACTGTATTCGGCAGCAATTGAAAGTTTGAAATTTGTACAATTACAAGATATCTAATACCTATGCAGTGTAAGATCGGGACCGTTCATTTGGTACATTTCAACGTGAAAATCATCTAAGCTAGAAATCAGAAAGTTCCATATGTCAAATAGGCCACTCGACCCAATTAAGATTGTACAATACGCAGACATAATACGTCCTATTCAAACATTCATCTGTATAACGTATTGTATACTATGCCAAACAATATCTCCAATCCAAACATTGATTAGTATCTGATTGATTTGGATGTATTCTGAAAACCATCCAATGTATACATGAACAGTACCCAAATTCAATACAATACAATACTATACGCGAATCCAAACAGGCCCTAAGTTTCCTGCTCGTTAGATGAGCTAGTAGAGACAGTGTAGTCTGTGTGAGTGATCCAGGGTTCAATCCTTGGTGCTGTTACCTTTAAAAAAGATGTCTTTCTCATCACACAAACAAAAATCTAAGTATTCGAACCCCAGTGTTTTATGCAGCGACCATACATCCATGGTTGGCCAAGTAGGAGGTGACAAGCTCTTATTGGGACAACGTCACACTACACTGACTCAATATAATATTGCCCTAGAAAGCACGTAACTAGAGATTGATAGGTCACTCGCATGATCTCACTGCTTATTCCAGCAACTAGATGGGGTCATGGGTATTTTTCTGCTGGCAATTGTAATTGGTCAATCATTCTCTATGGAATGAGGTTCAAGCTGCTGCCATTGTCAATGATGACCTTGATGGACTTTTTCTCATACATACCCCATGTGTGGAAGATTTGGCATGCAACTAGTCTTCTTTTTGCTCTTCTGTAGGCATCGTCTTGTTATGCCTAACAAAATATGAGTTGGACTTTCCTTTAGGCCATTAAGTGATAAGTCAACATTTCCTTCACTTGTTTGCTCTTTTGGTTCTTCCTCATTGTCTCATTGAAAGTCTCCTCACAAATGTTGATATTCTTTGTTGGGCACGTGGTGGTGAGGTGGCCCATACCTCCAAATTTGTAGCAAGTGGAATTATGATGGTTGCCTTTCGATGCCTCTTCTGATTCTTTTCCCACCTTAGGGCAGTTATTTTGTAAGGTCCTTTGGTGGTCGCCTAGGATGATAATGAGAGACTGTAGATGGTCAGCAACAATTCAAGGCAATCAATGCCCTCCAAATTGATAGTTATTGGGCCCATCTGTTATCCATCTGTGATTCTCTTTTGCCCACAGTGCAATGTGATACACTTCAACTACATTCTTTGGTTGAACCACTATCATGTTCTTTTGAATATTCTTCCTAGCGCTCTGCAACAATGATCTACCTGCTGTACTTCTGGTTCCATTAAATCACACTTCAACATCAAATGATAATACTTTTGAGTGTAGTCCTTAACATTTAGGCTATCTTGTTGCAGATCTAAAAGCTCTTCAAAAATTTTAGATTCATAACCTGATGGAAAGAACCTTTGCCTCATCTTGGCCTTCATTTTTAACTCAACTGAAATAGGTGGAACGTCATAGTGCCATGGATCTCTAACTATTGAGTTTCGCCATTTCAAGGCTGGACCTTTTAGTATCAGCACAACAAATTTTATCTCTACTTCTTCGACCACCTGAAACCATTTGAAGTAATTTTTGAACGATTCTATCCAATTGTGGAAAATGTTTGGGTCTATGCTACCATTGAACTCATCAATCTCCACTTTTACGTGTCCTGCTGGATCTTCAACACGAGGAGGTTGGACGTATTCATGATAATCATGTCAATTACATGTAGGTCTCCAAGATCCTTGCCTAGGTTATTGGGGTTGCTGATATCTTTTATGAGTGTCTTGCTCATATCTGTGATCACATCACCTTTGCCATTTATCTATAATCCTGGATACCATGGAGATTGGTTTCTTGACTCCTGATAAGGATTAGCTGTATTGTCAATTCCCCATAAAGTAGTCACTCAAGTGCTCATCTTGTGTTGTTCTTCCTCAATCGATGCCAGTTGGGTGTTCATTTGTCCCAATTGTTGTATAATTTATTGAACTCCAACAAAATGACCTTCTCCTTCCATCTTAGGATTGTGCGAATCCCTGCTTCTCGTGGACATAAGCAAGTGGTATCTAGGTGGGCAATAGATTGCATATTTGTATTTGGAACTTGGGGCATGATCAATGGAAGGGATGATTGAGATTTAGTTTTTTTGTTCCTCGATTTGCAGCTGTGAATGAGATGATGTTTGGGACAACTTAGGATTGTTTTGGATGCAAAATGGGGGTCTGATTTGGCTGGGGAAATTGGACATATATGGGGAAAAAAGGAAAAGAAGAATAGATAGAGAGAAATTATAAAGCTCTCCCAAGACCAGAACTTGCTTTGATACCAAAAGTAATGCAACTAGAATAAAAATAAATTGAAACTGATTACAAAAGTAAGACCTGCATACTGGATTGAATAAGCAACACATGCAAAGATTCAAAAGGCAACATGTGCCACCATTATTATTTTTTATTTTGAGAGGCAACAAAATTTATTGATAAACCCCCAAAAAGTAGGAAAAGAATACAATGCAAAGCTAATTAACCCAACTAGAGGAAACAAAAGCAACTTTTGCTACATTGACGTATGGAGCTCAACTCTTCACAAAACCTTTGACTGACCCTATCACTCTTTCCACCAAGGTCCCACAATTCCTAAAACATTGCTCATTTCTCTCCTTCCCATGGTGTGCCATAAAGGTCATTACGGGACCGTAAAGGCTGCTATGTAAAGGTAATGGTAGCAACCGTTAACAGCCCCATAATGGACCATTACGGGACCAATTCAGGTATTTCAAATTTTTTTTTTTTTTCAACAAAAAAAGAGGCCGTACTGGTCCATTACGACCCCCCTTAATGGCCATTATCCCCTGCATCGTAAAGGTAATGGTGTTGGTCGTTACGACCATTGTTACTGTTACGGAATACCTCCTTCCAAATAGCCCAACAGATGGCCATAATGATGAGACCCCCAACAACTTTCCCAGCTGTACTGGCACCGCCACAATGCCACGCTCATAAAAAACATATCCATGGATTTTGGCATGACCCAAGATATCTGAAACTCGGTCAGGGACGAGTCCCACACCTTGTGGGTGAAAGGACAATGCGTAAACTTTTCTTCCTTTCTTAATATTCAAGCTCTAAAAAATCACATGATCCATAGTGGACATTTATAACCTATAAAAAGAAAAAAGGTTGATAAAGAAAAATATGAAAACAAGTATTCGTCCAATCAGCCCTTAAGTGAGGGTATTTAGACCTTTTTATATTTATTTTAAGACATAAGACCAAAATAAAAAAGAAAAACAAAAATTCCTTCTCGTGGACCCCATGTTGGGCTCACGTGTGACCATGTGGGACCCACAGTTGTGATCAAGTGGGTACACGTGTGAGACTCAAGATCTACTCATATCGCAATTTTGGGCCCATGGCTACTAGATGTCCCAACCTTCGTTACTGTAAAACCAGTCTCTTCATTTTCCAGATGAAGCCAAGAGGCGTTTGAGGGATTCAGGGTTCGAGCATGTGTCGGAGCGAGAGGATTGGAAGCTTGAAGTTGGGAAGAAGTATTTCTTCACCAGGAATTACTCGACCATAGTCGCATTTGCGATTGGAAAGAGGTAAAAAAGAGATGGAGTTCTACGATTTTGTCATTGCTATTAGAATTTTGTTTAATTTGCTGTAATTGTCGAATTTTTTGGTAGATATGTTCCAGGCAACGGATTTCATATTGTTGGGGCACATACTGACAGTCCGTGCTTGAAACTCAAGCCGGTTTCGAAGGTATTTATGTTTTTTTTAATCTTTTCTAAAGTTTTGGTTTTTTTTTTTTACTAATTTTATTGGAAGATCATTTGTGGGTTTTATTTATTAAATTCAGATTTACTGTAAAAATTTAGGCTACCTTTTTCTTTCATCATGACATGTATCCAATGCATCATCGATGAATTGTGAGGAAATGCCAAGGTTAAGTTTTTGAAATTCATCGATATGAAGCGGTTGTTCTTCGTTACTGATCTAAAATGTGAGGAAATATACTCCAGTTAAGCAAAACTGCAATGAACAACTTCATTGTTCTTTGTTTCATTCGTTATGTTTTGTTTGGGAACTATACAGGTGGGAGGCACCTGTTAGGAGTGCAACTCGGGTGGGTTGGACCAGGTTGAGGGTCAAATCAAGCCCAACCTGACCTCAAGAGGACCCAACCCACAATCCGACCCAACCTGAATTCCAACCTGAGGTGCTAACCCAAATCCTCTATGCTTGACCCCACCTGACCCAACTGAATCTGATCCAACCTGATCTGAGTAGACGCGATTATTCCCAAACTGACCCAACTCAACCCATCACGAATTTGCTCAACCTGTATCCAAATGGGGTTGGCGTTTTCCAACTTGAACCCAACCCAAGGACCTTGATAACCTGACCCGAACTTGGGTAGGGTGAATTGAGTTTGGTTTAACCTGAACCTAAGTTGCAACCCTAAGCACCTGCTCCCAGACTGTTCCTTCAAATGGTCTCTGTGATGAATGAGCTATGTGCCAAAAATCTCTTACACCTGAGAATTTGTGGCTTCTTCTTTTTTCTCATTCCCCTGCTGAATATGCATCATTGGCTAAGTTATTGCATTGTCCAATGGAAGATGTTTTTGAGACATGGCTCGTGCATGATGGGGCCCACCACATTAATGCCCGAGATAAGAGGTGGGTGCTACCTGTACGGATGTTGGGTAAAGCAAAAAAACAGCAGATAAGAGGTGGGTGCTACCTGTACGGATGTTTGGTAAAGCAAAAAAATGCTGTTTTCTTCGGTTACATCATATGGTATCTGTCCTGAAATTTGATTACTGTCAGGTAGCAAAAGGGGGCTATTTGGAGATAGGTGTGCAGACATATGGAGGCGGGTTGTGGCATACCTGGTTCGATCGCGACCTGACTGTTGCAGGGCGACTGATCATAAAGGAAGGGAAAGATGATTCTATTTCCTACATGCATAAGCTTATCAGGATTGAGGAGCCGATTATGCGGATACCTACTCTGGCTATTCACTTGGATAGGTTTGTTGAGGGTTGTTTTCAACATCTTAACTTGGATTTGCTTAGTGTAAGGCTGTTTGATTTCAATCTTCTGAGGCAAAAAATATAAACTTATTAACATTCTAGATTAGTTGTTGCTAAATTAGGGCCATGTTGGGTTTGAGCCCGTAGCTCAATGGTAACAATCTCTGTTTCAATGCTCAATTTTGATAGTACCATCTGGTCACCATGGTTCCTCTTCCATAAAATGATGAATCCATGTTTTTTTTTTTTTTTAAATAAAAAATAAAAATAAAATAGACACTGCACTGGCTCCTCCTGATATGCTACATAGGAGTCAATCAGGCTGTCTCAAACAATGCGCCATATACGGGCTGTTTGGGCATCATTATGTGGCCAATATGGCAAGTATAGCCAATGGCCATAAAAGGCTCCCTTTCATTTTTTTTTTCTTCTCATGTTTCTACCTTCATTTCAACCATAGAGGAAAGCTTAGAAAGACATTGTTGGCATATTTGAGTGAGATTTGATGAATCGAAGAGGCATGGACCATTTTGGAAAAAATCGGGAGAAGGGGTATGCCATCACCTTTTTTTCCTCGTTTTTCATATATATTTTTTATTGTATTTCAATGTATTGTGTTGGAATATGACCTATTTGGTTAACTTTTAGCAGGTCAAACCAATAGACAACGTTATCATCAGATAATGATATGATACCATTGAATACATGTAAAAAACACATTAAAAGATAGATCCCGGTGTCTCACAAATTTTCCTATTTTCCCAATAATTGAAAAAAAAATTTGGCCATTTTTTTTTTTCTACGGATAAGGGCCCAACATACCCCATATTGTATTTTCTTTTGGGCCCGGCTGATGTACTCCCTGATACCTGTATTTAGAACTTTGGATGGATTGGAACTGATTGTGTTCCATTCTCATATAGGGTATATCCAAAGCAACCCCAGCCATGTAAATGAAATACGAATGATCTTTCTGATACTTGTTGGTGTATCTCATTTCTTTAGTTGCATTACAAATTCCTTTCTCGCAATTGAGGTTGTGGATTTTCAAATCTACCATGTAATTGAATAAAAATTTCATAAACTTGTGAAATTTAGAGTTACTTGTAACTTAATTTGTAAAATTTTCTTATATTCATTTCAATCTTAGGGCCTGTTTGGATTCATGGAAAAACATTGGAAAAATGGTGTTTTTCGGGAGACACGGTTTCTAAAGAACAACGAGAAATAAAATGCTGTTTCCCTTGATTATTTCTCAACAAGATTTTCTTGAAATTTTTTCTTCATTTACTCCAAGACAGAAGGTGACACATGTATTTGCTAAAGATGAATAGTAGAACATATGTCACATTGTCACACATGACAAATTGACACATGTGGGACATTGGCACTTGTGGGAAGCTTAAAGATGGATGGGGGCACATGTTGCATGTGCGACACATGTGGAGTGCTTAAAGGTGGATTGGTGCCACATGTGGCAGAATAGCACACACAGTACATTTGCACCTGTGGGGTGCTTGAAGATGAGGGTTGCTCATTATACGTTGCATATGTGGCACATTGGGGCATGTGTCACATTGACACACTTTGCAATGGGTAGTTGTACGTGCCGCACATGTGGCACGTTGGTATGTGTGTGGTGCTTTAAGATGGATTGTGTCACATGTGGCACATCAGCACATGTGGGGCACTTGAATGGATGTTTGCAATCTTGGGCACTTGAAGGTGGTTGGTGGCATGTTGCATGTTTTGCACATGGACACGGGTTGTGCATGCGAAGCGCTTAAAGATGGACAACAATCATGTGACCTGGTAAGGCATTTAAAGATAAGAGTGGCACATGCTGCGCATGGCATATTAGGGTGTGTGGTGCATTGAAATGTGGGTGGCCAATGACACATGTTGCATATGTGGCACGATGGTGCATGTGTGACATTTTAAGATGGATGGTGGTACATGTAGATATTGACACATTTGGGGCACTTGATGATGGATGGTTAAACAAGTTGGAACGTAGGAGATGGGCGGTGGCACATGTGACTACTAGTTGGGGCACTTTACAAAAGAAGGGGTCATTTTCTCCCATTTCTCTCAATTTCTTGGAAATGGTGTTCCTCAAGTCTTGGCAAGGAAATGAAAAAGGGGATTTTTTTAAAGAAATGAGAGGGTAATAGAAATGGTGTTTCCAATAAATTTACAAAAGCAAACAATGGAAACACCATTTTCATGGAAATGACTTTTCCTTAATTTATATTTCAAGGAATCCAAGCAAGCCCTTGATAAATTTCCTCACATGTTCTGTTTGATTAAAAAAAGAAAAGAAAAAGAAAGAAAGAAATTCATTTCTTCTTAGAATGTTCTCCCTGCGTTTTGCAGGGATGTCAAGGATGGCTTCAAGGTTAACACACATAGTCATCTTGTCCCTGTTCTAGCGACATCGATCAAGGTACACACTCATAGTTATTCATGAATACTAATTAAGATGGTTTTTACTTCCTACGGTAGGTATCAGTAGATTTTTCCCCCCCTGTTTTATGATGAATAGCAGGTTACTAATAAAAGAGCAATTTACTTCTATTTTTTCCATAGCTTGTCTGATTTCCTCATGGTGATTCTGAATTTAAGGTGGATCATTTGAAGCTTGATGAAGTTCTTTTAGTTATCTTCATAAGTGTCACTGGGTGCTGTTGATGGAGTTTTTTTTTTTTTTTGAAATTCCCTTTCTTCTCATTCACATGCAGGCAAACCCTCACTGCATGATTTGGGAATTTCTCCACTTCCCTTCATTTTGGTTCCCCTTGGCGGAGATTGATGAGCTGATGGATAATGAAGTGTTAGAGATGGGTGTTGTAATCCTCAGACTGTCCTAGCAAATACAGGCTTTTAAGGACCAAAGAGGCATATGTGAAGGTAGAAAAAAAGGGAAGAGGCTCTTGGCAATTGGCGAATTAACCTTTTTCATGAATGAGCAACAAGGTTAACTGGATCATGGATCGCTCCAGTATGGTGTATGGGAATGGGTTGCTAGTGGTAGGATTGTGTGGGTTACTTTATTACGTACACTAAAGTATGTGCAATCTTGTATTATATATGAAGTGATATTTTAATTTATATATTAGCGTTACATTATTTTTTTGAAGATTAATATTGGCATTATATTAAATTCATGCTACTACATAAATCAAGAACAAATGTCTACTTTCAAAATTGAAATTTATATTTCAACTTAATCAACAGGAGTATTAGATTTACAATTCCAGGTTCAGTAAAAGTAATGATCAAGATTGCAAATTATTCTTAATCCAGATTGTGGGATTCGGTGCAGAAAATGTAGTGTGTTTGGTGATTTAGGTATACTTGAGAGCTAACTTGAAAATCACAGGTGATCAACGGAGTAAGTGGGACATCTTTGTTGGCAGGAAGTGAAAATCACCAGTGATCAACTTTGGATGCTCTCTACCCTTGGTTGGGAAAATCCTTGCTGGCATGGCCGAACCCTGTCAGGAATGAGAGGTCAGTGCAATCGGAATTGTATGCAGCCAATATGGTGATTTGGATTCTAGGTGGCTATCCCTAGGTTCCACTGATGGGCATATTGTGAATCAAAACTGGTTCTTGGTCATTTGTTCAAAACCTGACTAAAATAAAGGAAGAAATTAAGCAACTCAACGTCTTGCCATCCTAACCCCCAATGGGAGAACTGCACGAACTAAATGACTGTTGTACTTGGTCCACTCTTGGGAGGAGCCCCTCCTTCCACTCCACCTTATTGAGCCAAGGGATGCAGTGATGTACAAGCTCTATCTATGAAAAAAGAAGAATCCCTTTGTACTTGCCAAATTAAAAGGACCGAGCAGCGAGTCGCTTATAAGTAAGCACAGAATGAGCCCTTATAGTTGTGAGAACTCCATGAGAAAAAAGGATATTCAGTAGATATGGAATGCGGAACGAGCACATTCAATAGAGAGTTCTGTTCTGGAACAATCATATTCAATAAAACAAGTGGAGTGCTGTAGCATGTAGTGAACCTAAGGGAAGTGAAGGTTGCTAAGCTGTAGCTATAATGCAGATATTTGCTTGGTCAAATAGAAATATACTCTCTCTGAAGTATGAAATAGAAGATAGAATGTGCTATGTGAACATTAACTGTCCCAACCCTTTGAACATTTATGAATAGCTGATATTGGTTGCTATACTATGAAATATATCTACAGTTAGGTGCAAGAGCATTTGAGCCAACGCCAACGGGAATTACCTGCTCATTTCTGTGAAGAAAATTCAAAGAAGTGGTTTGCAAATCAATGTACTATGTCAACAATCCTGTTGGGGATTGTGATGTGTATGTTCAAGAACAGATCTGGTCTCATCATGAATTGGTCATACAAAGTTCACAAGAACTATGTCATATTCAAGAAAACATTCTCCGCCAGATTTCTGTTGCATTTGAAGTCGTATGACACCAGAATTGGCCTGAAAAGTTCTCCACAAAATTCAGGTATCTTCCACAACAAGCTCTCTAGGATTTTGTGGGGATTCGTATGCAGTTCCAATATGAGAAAACATAGATATATTGATTATAACAGCCGGTGATAGGATTTGGGCATCTTTTTTTCCAAAAGTTGTTTTGATCTCTACTGGTTATAAATTTATTTTTGCTATTGGCGGTTCTTGTGTATCCTTCATTCCTTATTCACCTATTCTATGTCATATGAAGTTAAGCTTCTTTCAATCTGTGTGTGTGTGCGTGTGTGCACGTGCGTGTGCAGAGTAATTTTTTCCTTCTTCATCTTAATAGGATAATATTTGCAGGCTGAGCTACAAGAGGTGGCGATAGAAAATGGTCCAGTTGAGGGTGGAGTTCAAGGTGATGGAAAAGAATCACATGGAACAAGGAATGGCAATGTGAAGAAGCATCATACTACTCTATTACAGGTGGAGTAATATTCAGTTCTGGGTGCCTCGTTTCAATGATAATTGCACAGATGGATACATCTCAACAGTTAAATAGTTTTTTTTTTTTTTTTTTTTTTTCAAATTTTCTTTTACATAGATTTCATCTTTTGATTTTGAATATGAAGTTATCTGGATCAGTGTTCGAAATATCAGTATCGCGTTACGTATCGCATCCTTGGGATACGGATACGTATCGGTTATCACATGGGATATATCGGTTGTATCACGTAATGTATTATTGTTGTTGGAAACATGGGGATACATTGGAAATTGGTTGAATTTTTCAATGAAATTTTAGTGATTATTAAAAAAACCATCAATACACACTTACAAATCAAAACATTACAAGAAACAATTGCACATAATAGGTATTCTTTATATGGGGCCCTAATCTATGTGTTGTCTAACTGAATTGATGCAAGTATATTCAAAGTATATTCATATAATTTATAAATGTAAGAAGACATGTGGAAACACAAGTAATACATTCAAAAGCAAAAGAAGAATCAGTAAATCAGGTTACATATATGTTTGATTTTATGTTTGGACACAGAATGCAACCGGTTTGCGAGAAATTGGGAAAATTTTAATTTTTTCAATTTTCTGCAACTTGATCATTCTCCTCCAAATCTCAAAATTGAAGCTCTCAATCCATGATTTTTCATGCAAAACATGAAAAAACATGGATTCTTAACAATTTGACACTGATTTAACATGATTTACAGAAAAAGAAAATGATTGAAAATGAAAAATGCTCACTGGATCGAACATGTGGGATATATCCCACTATCTGTGTGTTTCGTATCGCACAGGTGGGGTGCAAGAAAAATCGTGGGATACATCGGCCGATATCGTCGATATTTAAAACACTGATCTGGATCTTGCCTGATGGTAATCTTTTGTCTTTTTTTTTTCCAGCTGCTTGCAGATCAGGCTTGCTGCCAACCGGATGAAATATGTGATTTTGAGTTGCAAGTCTGTGATACTCAACCAAGTATTGTAGGTGGTGCTATGAAGGAATTTGTATTTTCAGGAAGGCTCGATAACCTATGCATGTCGTTTTGCTGTTTGAAGGTCAGTAATATAATTTAGTTTATAGAGCCAACTGAAAAGCTTTGAGACAGTTCATATCGTCTAGTGGTGTGCATTTCCTGCAAGCAGTGGGAGAATCTCACAATACAAAATATAAGCCACGTGTTCATTTAACCTCGCAGTCTACAATACAATGACAGTGTTGCATTTACATTCAATTCTGGTTGGCGCCCTTATGAGTTGATAATCCTTGCTAATAATGTATTTTAGAGAGGGGTTCAAGCCCGTAGCTCAATGGTAGACAAGGGATTTTTCAACATTGAGGCCTTGGGTATGAGCTCAGCTCACCTATCCACCACAAAAAAAGTATTATATAGGGACGAGGACCATGCAAAGTACATTGCTCATTATAAGAATGGTGCTTTTTTTTTTTTGGTTAGAATGCAGCACAGAAATGCTCAGATATGATTCTCAGTTCTGAAAAATCTGGTTTAAACTTTAATAAAGAACTAGATCGCATGAATGCTGTTTAGGTCCAAAAAGCAGTATGCACGAGGAAATCACCTTTACAACATATATGTGATGATGCATCATGCATGGGCTGTGTTCTGTTACATCTCCCTCAATACAAGGGATCATGAGAAAATATTTGGGAATGGGAATCACTATATGAGAAAAATGCGAATTGGCGACCATACATGTCATATAGTTGGAATTTTTCTTCAATTCAGGCTCAAATTAGAAGTTTAAAGTTAGCTGAATGAACAGTTACTCAGAGCTCCATTTCCCTTCACAAATACATTTTTTCCTGTCTTTCACTTTCTCCGTGTCTACTTCACTTATCTGGTACCAGAAGATGTCAAATGAGATGATTTCTGCATCATTTCCTGCATCTGCTTCTTTGACTTCTAACCATAATTCATTTATTTTAATCTCTCTCTCTCTCAATAAAAAAAAAGGTGCTTTTTTTTTTTTTTTGGAATCTAATTAAGCTTTAGCTGTACTATTTAGCATAATTTGCATCCCACATCCAGTGGCGCCGTGCATATCCATGTGCTTTTCTGTCATTTAGAGATGTCAATAGCCATCTGGGATTATCTTGTTAAGGTGTTTGTGGACGTCCATGATTATCTTGCAAAGGTGTACGTGGACATCCATAGACTCCATACACCATCCTCAACCTGAGAATATGCATAGTATCCTTGAATCTTGAGTTTTTACATGTGGGCACATGGTTCCTTAATCCAGATTGTCAATCCAATGGGCCCCACAGTGGATAGACCATTCCCAGAAACCTACTTAGCTGTATCATTTTCGTCAGGCTATAGTTTCATTTTTAATGATTGTGCAGAGGAAAAACAATTGTTTTGGCCTTTTGGCCATTGTCAGTGTATAATTATGCCGCATGCTTCATCCTTAATTTTAATTTAGGTAAACTCAATTTCAGGCATTGATAGACTCAACATCTTCTGAAAATTCTCTTGATAATGAGCCTGGTATAAGGATGGTGGCTTTATTTGATCATGAGGAAGTGGGATCTAATTCAGCACAAGGAGCTGGTTCTCCTGCAATGTTAGATGCTCTATCAAGAATAACAAACTTCTTCAGCTCTTCAGATTCCCAGGTAGAATCGATACTTGCTAAAAAGTTCCAAGGTAGAATATTTTAACTTTCTGTTTCTGCATCTAAGTTTGCAATCACTTCTTTTTCATGCATTTTGATGTGGAATAGGATACCATGAGTATGTGGATCTATAGAATGAATGTCTATGTACTTTTTGGAGGGGGGGGGGGGGGGGGGGGGGTTAGGACTAAATAAAGTTTATGTATTTCAACACACAATTGCTTACTTAAACTAGAAAGGCAATGAACTCTAAGGCTTCCAAGCTAATAGAGGGTCCAATCACATAAAATATTAAAGATATGCCAATTATGCAACTAGTTTATAATTGGTAGTGTACATGTGTGTGGGATGTGCTAACTGTTTAAATCCTAGCATTCATCTAATCATGCATACATTTAATTCAACAAAACAATCACATAAGCATAATTAGAAAAGTGCTCAAATGACAATCTCAAACACAAGCATGTATAGCGGTTCAGTTTCCCTACTCCACTCCCGGCGGACGCACTCTCCTGAGTGTACCGGATTTCACTATCGGAGGTTTTAAACCAGGTTCACCTCTAACCTTTATAGCCCTACACAAGGATCGCGATCCTACACAAGAACCTGTCTTGCGTACACTCCTGTTGGAGGCTCCCGCAAGAGGCTTTTAGTTGGTTTTCTATCGGCTAACCAACAACCTCAGTCCTAGTCCAATGACATATGTTCACTCCCGCCGAAGGCTCTTATGAAGACTAACACATAAACACTCATGTTCGGTGAATTTGGCTACACAAGAGCCTAAGTCCTACGCTGTAACCTATTGAGTATGAGTTACAAACTTTTACCTTCAATCCTACACAAGGAAAGAGAGTATGGGCTCTCTAATTGACACTTGTCGAATTGAGCCCCTTTAATGTGTTGTCTCGGGTTACTTGATCGATGCTCTCCCGTGCTTCAATTAGCTCCCCTTTTATTCTTCTGATTGTTGATGTCGATGCTTTGTCAATGCTTCAGCTCCAAGATCAAACACTTTGTATGCGATGCTCCGTTGAGGTGACCAAGGTGGTGGGAGGTTTGGTGAATCCCCTATTACAACACATGGAAATGTTATAATTTATAGGGGATTCACGTAAATGGGTGTTCTAGAAGATTTGGACAAGGATTTTACTATTGGTTCAAGTCTAATCTCTAGAACAAGGAAGATGATTTAGATCTCATGAACAAGGAGATCAAGTTCATCTTCTTCAACGAGGTTAAATTCCTCTTTCAAGTGATGAATCACAAGGAAGATGACTTAGATCTCATGGACATAGGCTATGAATGTGGGATATGAGTGTGGAATCTCTTAAGCTTCTATTACACCAAAAACTCATTATCTTGCCCAAGAAGCAAATGCCATTTTATAAGAAACGGATCTGCAATGGCTATAAAACGGCTAGTTAATGGCTTTGTTGATCTAATCGAAAGCCCATTCGATTGGATCGAAGGTCCTTTGATTGGATTGAACAGTCCGTCAATCCCATTGAGAAAATCCAGGAATATATTTGTTGGGTTGCTAGACTAATTCTTTGATAGGATGAAGTGGTCCTTCGATTCCATTGAGTCCCATCGATAGCCTGTCGATGGGATTGGGGACCACTTGAAAATTGCTGTTTTGAGATGAATTGTTTACAACAACTTTGCACCTCCTTTTGCCTTACTTATCATGTTCTAATTGAGCTTATAAAGCTAAGAGATGATCACCAGGGCTTTACCTATTAAGTTAAGGATCATCTAGAGGTATGGGTTGTATTGAGTCAAGGTTAGGGTCATCAAGGCACTTCATTTACCTGCTCTTTAGTCAATGTTCCACATCATCTTGTGTCTTCGATCTTCAGCTTCTAAGGGCTCAACTGACTACATGACACATAGACTCACGTGATTGACAAACAGGGTGGCACAAATTAGTGCACAAACACATTTTGCTAGCCATTTATTCCTGCTGATCCAGAAAAAAGTCTCCCTAAGTGAGCTACTTAAGAAATCCAATATGATTACTGATTTTCAGATCAGAAAATATATTCTAGAACATTCTGACATATCTTTTTTTTTTTTTTTTTCCCGTTTTGCATTTGTGCTATTTATCTAGGACCTACAAAAAGTGTTTTATCAAGGTTTAAAAGCTTGAAAAATCATGTGAGATATCTGTTTTGTACTTGTCTGGTTATCCTTTGGGCTATTAGGGAGGAAAGGAACACTTTTTATGGTATTAGTGCACTGGTCTTGGACATCATCACCAAAGTCAGACAACTTGTTTGCTCTTGGGCGGAGTATCGGGTTTCTTTCCTTCAAGTTCTGGGGTTGAGCTCCTCTGTTGGTGGGTTGTTTGGTGTAATATGTTCGCTTTGTAATGGGCCCCTAGGGCTCTTTTTTATTTTAATAAAGCATTACTTACTGATCATACATACATACATACACATATGTATAGATATATATGAGGAATGACCCAATACAGTTGATTGGTTTGTAGCTGTCTGTCTGGGCCTCACTGATGCATGCATGACATCTGAGCCAATCATCAAATGTACCCCAATGAATTAAGCGCAGGGAAACAGTTGGGAGGTGATGCCCTCCCTTGATTTCATTGCATCCCACCTCCTGTGCAAAATGACATGGTTTTTCGGGGACACGAATTGCCTGTAGCCTGACAAAAAAGCACGACATGTGTGTGTCAGAGGTGGGGCCTGCAGTGAAAAGCAAAGATTCCTTTGAGTCAAATGATGTTTTTGCTCTTTTGACTGTGGCCCCCCCACCTTTGAGACGTGCACTTGGGGCTTTTTCATTGGCCTATGTCAAGGGTTAGGGAAGATTCTTGTAACACCTTGTTACAAGCGATTCACTTCCGATTTTTGGCATGCCCTTTATCTAGTGCGGAGGAAAGGGCTGAATAGCCCATATTCCACACACACAGCAGGGTGGGCCCATACAAGAGCAAGGATGGGATCCCCTTATCTATTGCTTCCCTTCATGTGGCGAACCTGATTTTTGGGCCCTGGGTAATATGAAGGGACACCCATGATGGTCAACTTGGATAGCATACACATTGCAGCAGGGTCCACAACTGTCAACTGGATGGTAACCTTAACCATCTGGCTGACTGTATTGGATGATTTGGATCATTCCCTATATATATGTTTATGTACATATATATTTCATGCACCTGATCAGTTTTGCTTTTGCATACCTGAGAGTTTCTCCAGTGCTCAATTGAGATTTCAAGCGTTTGAGCTTTTTGAGTACTTGATCAGTTTATTTTGGCCGGTTTTGGTAAAACAATTCACCCCTTAACCAATGACTTGATTGAGGGGAGCTGACTCACTGAGTTCCTTTGAACAATTGATCAAAAATTTTAAATAATGCTTTATATTCTTATTGAATGAATCCATGCATGTGATTCCTGTTTGTTTTGTCTTCATTTTTCTTGAGTTGATCCATAACTCTGATGTTTTAGGCTTCAGTTACTTCGTTATTGCCATTATACTTCTTTTATAATAAAATGCTTGTTGTATCCAATGCTGTCAGCTGCTCGAGAAAGCGATACAAAGGAGTTTCCTTGTCTCTGCTGACATGGCACATGCCTTACACCCCAATTACATGGTATGCGATGTCCTTATTATTGTTGTTACCACCAATACTATTATTATTTTAAATTTCAAAGGTCAAATGCTTGGAATTTGCCGTCTCATGATGCACCTCCCCCATGTCAGGACAAACATGAAGAAAATCATCAGCCGAAATTGCATGGAGGCCTCGTCATCAAACACAATGCTAACCAGCGCTATGCCACGAATGCTGTCACTTCTTTCATATTTCGGGAGATCGCTGAGAGGCATAACCTTCCTGTTCAGGTCAGTTCTTATCTCTTATTGGATTATCTTATGCCATTGTCATTGTGAGCCTAGTTCTGAGAAATATGAAATCAACCATAGCTTTGAGAACTGGGGAAAAGAAATCAAATCTAATTAGTTCTCATGATTTTTGGTTGCACAGTGAAAGAAAATGACGAGGGCCTCTGTGATTGACTATTATTTATATTTATAAAAAAAGAACAAGATGGATGTCATTCGCCATCACAGTTAAGAGTATTACCCTTTTGGTATATTTTTGGAACCTCTAAAAAGGTGCATGCACTCTTCTTGTTCTTCTAACAGCTAAAAAGGTGCATGTGTATAGGCCTGCACTCTTCCTTTTCTTCCCATCTCTTGGAAGCTTCTTTGGGCTTGGGTCTCATGAAAGCCCAACCAATTACCACACCAGAAATTTTCCTTTGATAGCATCTGCCATCGAAATTGTCCCATTTATTTCTTTCTGCAAGCTGACATCATTTAGTTGGTATGAAGCTTCGATGATGATTATGATTTATCTTTCTGCACCCTTCACAAAATGGGAAGTAGCACCATTTTCCATAAGATTTTTCCTTTTTTTGTCAGAAAAGGCCAAGTTGACCAGCCCTTAACCATTGCCCAGATGACCAGAGTCATTGATCAAATCATTCAGGATCCATATATGATCTTATCAAGTCCAAAAAGCTCAAAACCTAATCGACTCCGAAAAGCTCAAAGAGGTGGTTAACACACATATAACTCAATCTATGATGCATCACAAAAGATAGATTCTGAATTTAGGACAAACTGAATACAAGTTAGTAGATCAATTATTGGACATGATTGGCAACTCCAATAGAAGTACTGCTGGTAGTGACAATGGATGGAAGTGGTATTGGGACAGACATTCTGCATAAAATTTCTATTTTCATGTGGAGATGTGTCACTCTTGTGTGGCTCTTGACTCAGCTGTTCAGTGTATGGGCATCCAGATGGTCTGGATGTGCTCTTGCTGTGAAAGGGATAAGCACAATGAGTTTTAACATCACCTGTTCATTTAATGATGATTTTTAACAACCATGCCCTAGTGACCTTAAGTAAATTATGATTTTTAACAACAATGCCCTAGTGAACTTAAGTAAATTATGATTTTTAACAACAATGCCCTAGTGACCTTAAGTAAATGATGATTTTTAACAACCATGCCCTAGTGACCTTAAGTAAATGATAATTTTTAACAACAATGCCCTAGTGACCTCCAGTAAATGATGATTTTTTCGCTCTGCCATGCCATTCTATGGTGGTGTGTGAGCACATGAAGTTTAGTGAATGATGCCATTGGATAGGAGATGGCAGTCAAAGTTATGTGATGCATGTTCCCTAGCTTTGTTTGACCTTAGAATACACACTTTAACATTAAAAATAAGTTTGTATTTGCATATGAGTGAAAAATACCTTGTTTCAACACTGAGGTCTTGGTATTGATCCCTAGTGGGGGGTGGCTAACAGTGAAGTGTGAGCTGACAGTGGGGTGTACTAACAAGCTAACGAAAAAAAAGAAGAAGTTTGTATTTGCATATGAAATTCCTTAAAACAAGTGAACACCTCAATGATCCTTCATCAAATATAACTACGTCATTCTACAGCAATCGTTCACAAAGATAACAAAAATTTATAATATGGTAAACCAAAAACACGCACTATACCCCAAACATTAGAATGTATCAAATCGAACAATTTATCACTTACTTTATCCTCCCATCAAATATAACCATGTCATTCTAGAGCAATCATTCACAAAGATAAAAATATTTAAAATCGGATAAACCAGAAACATGCACTGGGCCTCAAACATTAGAATGTATGAAATAAAACAATTTATCACTTAGTTTATCCTCATGAGGGAGGAATGACACTTTTTGATGCTTGCTTAACTTGCAAGTGATGCAGGATGGTTTTTTAACCTAGGATGATAGATGAAATCAGATTTTCAGTTTAAAACATGAGCAACAAAAGTATGAAATTTTAGCAACCTCATTATAAACCAAACAATAAGCAATTACATGTAATTCTAGTCTATCACATGCTCGTATGAAGGAACTAGTCTACCACCCGGGTCCTTACTCTTACCTGGGTGGTAGACTCCTTGGAGTTTCAACACCGGGTCAAGGGTTCGAGTACCCATGGTGGTGAAATCCCACGGTGTGTGTGTGTGGGGTGTGGCGTGAGTGTGTGGGGGTGTGTGTGCGTGTGTAAAAAAAAAAAAAGATGTTAAATCGAAATAGGCCCAATGGAATTAAGAAATTCCATCCAAAACATGAGGGTGGAACTATTTTAAAGGGAATCAATCACCTAAATTCTAAAGGGATTCTAAAGATTTTAGGTTTAGGGAAATTAGGGTTAGGGTTTGGAAATTGGGAAAATCTGAAATTAGGGTTTATTTGAAAGGGGAATCTAGGGTTTTGGGTTAGGGTTTGGTTAAAGAAAGAAGAATAACGATGCAAGAAAAGGATTGAAGTGAGGTTCACAAAAAAGTACATACGAACTGTTCGTACAGTCGTACGGATTCACATGTATGGATGGACTTTTTGTTCGAGTATGGGTTGGGATGGTTTGTGTCTAAGAAGAAAGGAGAAAAAAGGAGAAGAAGATTTGAGAGGAAAAGAGAGAAGAGATGAGAAAATACCTTTGGAGCTTGAGAAGAGAGAAAAGATGGATGAACAAGGCTTCACACTAAGGTAGTTTTCATTTGGATCGCACTGAATGGGGTTTCACACCACATTCTCCATAAACACAATAGAAAGATAAAAGAACTTCATGCTTTTTCATTAACATCATATAAAAAGTATAGGGTTGGACGTCCAAGCCTTTATAGTCTAAAAGTTGGTCTTTTACAAAAAAGGCAATTAATGAAAAACCTGTTTGCTTTTAACCCCATACTTTGTAAATTACAATTACCCCCCACCTGGTAAAAGCATAAATCCAATAAAACATGTAAAGAAAATCTTAAAAGTAAACTAAGTGCTCAAAACAAAAATAACTATAATCCTAAGAAATTAAGACTATCAGTTGAACTCTGAAGATGTCCGCGATCACTGCGGGCCACAATCAAGTCACATCCAATGGTCTGATCGTGAAGTCCTCAGTGATCCGAAAGCTTCCTCTACGCAATGCACATGCTATGTGGGGTCTCGGCTCCTCCATTCTCGAACGGGTACTCGCCTAGCCACAAGGAAACTGGGGCTCAAACCCTCATCTGATATGTACGTAATGATGTCCGTAATGTGATGTCCCCATCAACAAGCCTCACACTCTAGCCTAAATACATAAGACAGAAGGGACAAGACTCTTTAAATAATTTAAAGAAGGATGGCCAAGCTTGGAATGCCACTAATGAGGAGAGACTTCAGCCCGCAATGTAGTTTCAGCTTTAGATATTCCGCTATCGAGGTAATAGTGCTTATTCACTTCATGTCCTCCAATCATCCTCGCCGTCTTTAGATCTTGGAATTCACAATAGGAGGATAGAATTTAATAGAACAATTTGAATATTTGGTTAGTTTACTTACTGACAATAAACTTAGAGGAAACTTAGGAATGTATAATATTGATGATAATGAAAGAGTTGGGAGTAGGATGAACAACCCACCCTAGATACATGAGTTGAAGTACTATTAACTAATGTTAAGGAAGAAATAAGTGAAGGCTAAATTGACTGAGATAACACACTGTGCTTATCGGTCATATGATCAGAAGCACCAGAACCAATTACCTAGGGAAACTTAGAAGGAGTGAAACAAGCTATGCCTGACTGGGTAAAATTAGATATGGAGGATGAGGTATGAGTGGAGCAATCTTTTAAAGCTTGGCATACTTTTTCTTGGACAACTTGATTTGCCCAAGCTAGTCTTCTAACAAGATCCCATCATATGTCAGCTGTATGATGGGATGCACGAATTGAAGTATTATCAGCTAATGTTATGTAAGAAATGATTGAAGATTAAACTAACTGAGACAACGCACTGTGCTTACTGATCGTATGATCGGAAGCACCCGAACCAATTACTCAAGGAAACTACTTGGAAGTAGTGTTCGAAATATTGGTATCGCACAATGTATCGCACCCTTGGGATACAGATGCGTATCGGTTATCGCACAGGATATATCGTTTGTATCGCATAGTTTATCGCACTTTTTGGGAAACATGGGGAAACATTGGGAAAATGGTTGAATTTTTTAATGAAACTTTGGGGATTGTTAAAAAGCCCCTTAATACACACTTTTAAATCATAACATCTTAAAAAAAAGATGCACATAATAAATTTCTTTGTATAAGGTCTTAAGTTATGCGATGTTTAACTGAACTAATGCAACTATATTTAAATTGAATGCATGATATTTATAAATATATCATAGTCATGTATGAAAACACAACCAATTCATTAAAAAACAAAATAAGAACTGAATAAGTAAAATTTGATAAATATACATATCAATGATGTAAATCAAGTGGACTAGAGCACCATCCACACGTACAGTTGTCTCATTGTTCATACATTTTATCCAACCCGTTCATCCATTTCACTATATAATTTTAAGTCTTTAGCAAAAAAATGAAGCTTATTAAAAAATCAAGTGGACCACATCGAGGCAAACGGTGTGAATTGAATGTCTTCGCTGCCATCTGTGGCGTGGTCCAGCTGATCTTTGGATATGATTCATTTGTTGGATAATGCTCTAATATGATCTCTAAAAATAGATGAACGGTGTAGATATAATAAATACATCACTTTGGGCCCATGTAACTTTGATCTCCTTTGAACCGTTTGTACAACTAGAGCTCGAGGAGCATAGTGCTCATCTTGGCAGACATGGATGCAGATTTCCTGCGCTGGAAACCTGGGTGGGGCCCAACTTGATGTTTTTGAGAAATCTATCCCGTACATCCGTTTTTTGAGCTCATCTTAGGACTTGAGACCAAAAGTGAGAAGGATCCAAGACTCAAGTGGGCCGCACTAGAGTAAAAGGTGGGTAGGAAAATTTCTACCGTTGAAAACTTTCTGAGGTAGAAAGCGATGTTTACATTATGTGTAATAACCATGTGTGTGGTCCATTTTAGTGTTGAATCTGCCTCATTTTTGTTTTCATGCTTAAAATAATTTGAGAAAAAGGGATGGACAGCTTAGATGAAGGGAACAAACAAAAATCAGCCTGATCCAAAACTTTAATGGCCCCAAAAATGTTTTAATGGTCCAAGCTCATTCAACACTGTTTCCTGTAATGTGGTCCACTTGAGATTTGGATATACTCATTTTTAGTTTCAAACTTTAAAATGATCTATAAAAATTAGATGGAAGGCATGTATGAAAAACACACATCATGGTGGGGCCCATAGAGCACTGACCAGCAGCGAAAGGCCGGTTTCACGTGGAGTAGCCAATCTGTCTCTGCGGTACATCCTCGCACCGACTTTGAATCGGAAGAGGATTGCGTATTGAAAAGCGTACTGAGTAAACTATGTGGGGTCCACTGTGATTTATGTATTTTATCCACTCCGTCCATCCATTTTAACAGATAATTTTAGGATTTGAGCATAAAAACGAAGTATATATAAACCTCAACTGGACCACACCATAGGAAACAGTGTCAATTGAACATTTACCATTGAAAATTTTTTGGGGGCTACAAAAGATTTGGATCAAGCTTGTATTTGTGTTTTCCCCTCATCCATGTCTGTATGATCTTATGAACAGGTTGGATGAGAAATAAACATCACTCTGGGCCCTAGAAAGGTTTCAACGGTAGAAGTCATTATTCCAACTGTTTCCTATGGTATGGTCTACTTGATCTTTGGGTATGCTTAAATTTTGGTCTCAACCACTAAAATAATATGGAAAAACGGATGGACGACGTGGATGGACCATATACATTCACGGTGGGCCCAACAGAGTTTACTCAGTATGATAAGAGTGTACTGAGTAACTCGCAATCCGATTTCCTCTTAATGGCAACTGAAGTAACGTTAACAAGTTACGTGGGTCCCACCATGATGTATTTTTTCTATCCACACCGTCCATCCATTTGAATAAGATCATTTTAGTATGTGAGCCAAAAAATGAGTCAGATCTAGCTCGAGTGGACCCCACCACAGAAAATAGTGGAGAGAGTGACATTCACCATTAAAAATTTCTTGAGGCCCACAAGAGATGGATGGTCAAGATGATATTTGTGTTTTGCATTATTCCATATTTTCCTGGACTTATAAACAGATTAGATCACAAATAAACATTATGATGGGCCCTCAAGAATGCTACAAGTTTCAATGGTGGGCATCACTCTCTCCTCTTTTTTCTGTGGCGGGTCCACTAAAGATTTAGATTGACATCATTGCTTGTGTCATGCTCTCAAAAATTATTTTCAAATTAATGGACGGTGTAGATATGACACACATTACCGTTGGACCCACAGAACACGGACACTAAAATTAATGGACAGTGCGATTGTTCATGGAGTAACGCACTACGCTCACCGTACTGTGTAAACTCATGTGAGGTCCACCACGATTTATGTATTTTATCTGCTCCGTCCATCCATTTTACCAGATAATTTCAGGGCTTTAGCCCAAAAATAAACCATATACAATGTTTAAATGGGCCACACCTTACAAAACAGTTGAATTGAACATCCACCGTTAAAATACTCTTTTTGGCCAAAGAAGTCTTTGATGATTGGATCAATATTAAATTCTTATTTTCCCTTCATCCACGTCTATATGATGTTATTAACGGTTTGAATGACTGATAAACATCACTACAGGGCCAGAAAGGTTTCAACAGTGGAAATCAGTATGACCACTGTTTCCTGTGGTATGATCCACCTTTTGTTCTAAATTTTGGTATCAACCCCTTAATTTAGATGTTAAAACAGATGAACGGCGTGGATAGACCACATACATTAAAAGTGGGCCCAACTGAGTTTAATGAGTACGATAAGATCGTACTCAGTGAACCACCAATAGCGTCACCATCCCTAATTCACCCCTCCCGTGCATCTTCTTTATTTTCCCTCTCTCTCACCGAGCGCGCTCCCTCTCCCTCATGCAGCGAGGGTTTCGGAGAGGATTTTTCGTTTCGTTTCCTCAAATCGGTTTGATTTATCGCCGAATCTCCGAGAAATCCGCCAAGGCACGCTCCAATCAGTGAAGAAAGGGAAAAATCGAAGAAAATATCGGAAAAAATCGAAGAAAATATCGAGAAAAATTCAAAGAAAAGGGGGATACATATACTTACTTGTCGAATGACCCACCTCCGATCACCGTTACAGCCTACGGCTACAGGTAGTCTCCGATTTTTTTCTCTCTCTCTCTCTCTCTCTCTCTCTCTCTCTCTTTTCTAATTCAAAATTCAAAGAAAAATCGGGTGGGTTGTATCGGCGATATCGACGATGTATCGCACGATATCGACGATAATATCGCACGATATCTGAACTTTTGGATTTTTGGTATCTTCCGGGTGTTATCGGAGGTGTTTCGTCTCGCAGTGGGCCGATACTGATAATATCGGCCGATAGTATCGATATTTCGATCACTGCTTGGAAGAAGTGAAACAAGCTATACCTGAGTGGGTAAAATTAGTTGTGGAGGATGAGGCATGAGTGGAGCAATCTTTTAAATCTTGACATACTCTTTCTTGGATGTAGTAACTTTGTCAATTGAGGTACTTAGCTCAGTATGGGTGGAGGCGAACTTGGAGACAAGTCTTGTAGCCATCATCCAATGAGCGAACTCGATTTGCTCAAGCTAGTTTTTCAACAAGATTACATGTGTCAACTGTATGATTAGTGAGACCATTTATAGACTGTCGATTATCATGGCCATATCCACCACCAAAGTTTGTGCCAGGACCACTCCATATACTCCTGTCTCCAACTCAAACTCCTCTAGAATCTTTACAAACCGTCTGCCACGACCATGACTACCTATGTTCCCCCCATTTCCTCTACTAGACATAAAGATAAATGCCGATTGATCAGATGAGGATGGACCTTGCAAATTCATATTGGCTGTATGTTGAACTCTAATGAATGCTTTTGTGACGGATGGAATTTCACTATGTCCTAGGATCTGAGCTCTTTCAAGCTCAAACTCAAATTCAAAGCAGAGTCCTCAGAGGAATTTATCAACGTGAAATTCTTCTTTTTGCTGTCACAGTCTCATAATCTGTTGACAAAGGCTGATACACATTTAGTTCTTCCCACATGCCTCACAACACATAGTAATACTCTTACACACTTGTATCTCGCCGCTGGAAGGAGAAAATATTCTGGGGTAATTTATAGATACGACCATACGGGTCAAGTTCGTCTTACTTGAATACATCTCCCTCAAGTTTTTCTAAACTTTTTCCAGTCCTGAAGAAGATATTTACATTGATATGTGGTTTCATGCAATTCCACAACAATGCTTTGATCAGAGCATCTTCTGCCACCCAATGTTCATACTTTGTTGAAGTCAGTGTTTTAAATATTGCTAACGTGTTGCATAGCATTCAGCCCTCTGTAGTGTGTAGTGTAAGTAGCTTCGCGTGTAGCTTACGCTACACGACACTTCTATTTTTAATTTAGAAGTAGGAAAAATATGATAAATAGTAAGAAAATACAAAAAAAGCCCTAAAGATGATTAAGTTTTTCTAGTATAAGCATGTTCAAACAAATTATTAATTATCATTTACCAAAAGCCAATCCACATACAAATCAAATCAAATCAAATCCTTAGCACATCAACAACTTTCTAAGCAAACCACTTAAAACTAATAATGTCTAATTGAAACCACAAGTTACAAGTATGAAAATAAATTAAAATTCTACAAGTTGAGAATATCAAGTACTACATACAAAATACAATTATCATTTATAAAAAAGTAACTTACGCTACATTCACTATGTGTACACTACATACGCTACATACACTACGAGTATGCTACATATGCTATGACTCTTGTAGCGTACACTATAAGGGATTTACGCTATTTGCTAATGCTACGTAGCATTGTAGCTACGCTATGCTATGCTATGCTAGGTCTACTATTCAAAACACTAGTTGAAGTTTCTATCGGTTTGGAGGAAGTTAAATACTTTAACATTCTCTTTCCTCTAAGAAAGAATTCTATAGATGTGGTCCACTGTAGGTAATTTGCTCCATTAAGTTCTGTTGTTGTGATTGGCAAAATCATTGACTCAAATGGAGACATGATATTATTTTTTGTCTCACTTGTGATATTCATATTCTGTTAAATAAGAAACTTGAACACACAATGGGAAGAGCTTTCAACTTAATTTTACCACAAACAAACTTCCAAGATGATAGGTATCCACAAACACAATCACTTAGAACTTTACGTGCTGTATGGCTTTTATTCGTGCACTTGCTCTTCAATCATGACAATAAAAAAACTTCGCACACAACTCATCTTCAAATATGACCTCTTCCACTTTGACCCATCACAATGGTAGAATATAAAAGTGGACCTTACACACCTTTATAGAATATATGATTACATAACCCACCAAGTGGTGGTACAATGAGGGAATGGATTTAGCATAGGTAAGATCCAAACACGTCAGTGTTTCACGACAAGAGGAAGAAAGAAGTGAAAAAAAAAATGGAAGCGAGACAAGATATCGGATCAATCATGCTCCGATACAAAGAGGAAAAGTAGAGAGGACAACAAAATAGCCCCTCATGCCCCCCTATTTATATTATATTTAGGGCTCCACTAAAAGATATAAAATGATAAGCATACCCCTGCAATTGAAGTTATTACAATACCAATGGTCATGGGCCTAAAACTCTCCCTCCCTCCCAAATATATATATATAAAAAACACACAAAAAACAACCCACGAGAACCAAGAATAGCTCACACAGTCACACAAGGGACACGTGTGGACTCCATGAAGGCCATCAGCAAATACTATTGGCCTCATATTTGCTGTGACATTGAATAGTTCATAGTATGATGTTTGTGATGCCAAGTGTCATAACGTCATGTGTAGAATATTGGCCTTTATGCCTTGCTTCCCATTCTAGTCACACCATGGGTGGAAATTTCTATGGACTCAATTCTGGGTTCTTCTAAGGCTTGAAGGGGAGCGGATTCGATTTTTGTTGTGGTGGATGATTTTTCGAAGATGTCACACTTCATTCCATGCAAAAAGACAATTGACACTTGCATATTGCCAACATATTCCTCACAGAAATTGTATGACTTCATGGGTCATTGAAAGCAATAACTTTGAAATGCAAATTGAAGTTTGTGGGGGCACTTTTGGCGCATGTTATGGAAGTACTTGGGGACTAGGCTTTAATTCTTTAGTGCATGTCATCATCAAACAGATGGCAAAATTTAGGTAGTCAACATGAGCCTTGGTTGCCTCTTGAGGAGTATCGTAAGCAACAACCTATCTTAGTGGGACTCGGCCCTATCCCAAGCTGAGTTTGCCTACAACAACTCAGTAAATCGTACCACCAGAAAAAATCTCTATTTGGGATCGTATATGAGAGAAGTCCACATCATGTACTTGATAGTATCATTATTGGTATGAGATCAAGGGAGCGATAGACATTCTAAATTTTCTGAGTTTGAGTTTTCTCAAGTATTGTAAGAAGAAGTTTGATATCATTAAAGTTATTTCTTCCTCTCTACTCAAATATTCTTGTGGTCTTACTCTTGTCCATTTCTTTGTGATCCAGGTGTTGAGATCTCATTGATTCGATAACTGGGTTGCACTAGAACACGATTCCTATGAAGGCTCCTCAGGAACTCCAAAATAAATCCCCAGGAATATTCAACACTCCCACTCCCATTAGCTCTTCCAGTCTCCCAATTTCGTCATCCTTGAGATGTCAATACCATGATTTTCCAAACAATCACACCCTCAAGGTTTCATGGCAATCTTCAATAAAACGCCCCTCTTTAAATGGATAACAGCCTAGATTTTTAGAAGGCAAGGTAACATCTCTAACCCAAACATCCTCCCATAAATGAACTTTGTCACCAGCCCTAATCCTTAAGTAAACACCTCTATGGAAAAGGAAAAAAGGGAGAAGAAGGGGGTGGGGGGATGGGGGACTCCCCACCTTGTAAGAATGATCCCTACCACCCCATTAGTAAATTCTCCTATTTACTGATCACTTGCCACATCTCCAATCCATTCTCATTGGAAGGCAATTGGGAGCTATTCCCCATCTGCACAGCATTGTATTTTCTAGTGGTCAGTACCTTCATTAATGCCTTGTTCTACGGCCAAACCTCCACCACCATTTGCCAAGGAGAGCCCAATTCCTTTTCCTTACCCAAACGGTCTTGATATCAATATCGTTTCCTTTTTCATAAATGAAACATCTCTCTAATTATTTTAGTGACACACCCCTGCCACCTCACAAGAAATTCCTTTTGGTGTGCTCAATCTTCTTAGTCACAACAGCCTACATTTTTAGAAGGCAGAGATAGCACACTGTAAGCTTTTTCACTGTTGATTTAATCAGGGAATTCTTCCCCATGAAAAAAAAAAAGCCTGAAGTTTCCAGCCTTTTTTTTTTTCCCCCAATCCTTTCAATGATCCCCTTTGATAACCCATTACCAAGACAAAGGATAGCACACTCCTTTTGCAATCCAACCTGCTGCTAGACAAGGAATTGAAACCGGGTGTTCAACACTCAGTAATTTATGTTGACTTCAGCCCCATAATAACTTGGTTGCCTTGCTGAGTTGGGTAAGACTGGTGACTTGCTGTGATTTGTTTTTCTGAAGAAAAGGATGAAAAATAAATTGAGCAAACAGGGGAATTCATCGAAAGTAATAAAGAAGTACTAAATGTTTGTTACATGGTGTACTCTTTCTAATTTTTATGTACCGTTTTCTACACTATTCTAATGAAAGTTTTTGGCTGGAAAAAAGTTCCCCCAAGTAGCGAGTCCAAAGTCATTTACTTGAGGGTTGATAGGGTGTTATGGTAATTATGCATTCACCGTGTAGTGGGAAGATATCACTAGCTCTCCATGAGAAAGTCAAAAATCAAAAGAGAATGTATTGTACCCCGTAGCATGTAACGATCTGTACACATGCAGTCCTACTGTGGACGCCATTTTAAACTGTTAAAATCATTGATCCTGTTATAGATAGACTCGTATCTAATAAATCATAATATTGGATCACCCTAATGACTAATTGGTAGCTATCAAATGAATTTAAAGTTGAAAATTTTCAACACTTCCTAATTCGACAATAAATGAGCAGTAATAAGAGATCATGAATATTTATTCTCCATCTGAAAGTTTCTGTCCCATCTATACTGAGGCTGTGATCTGAACAGCTTGGATTGACTTGTGCATGCTGCATGTACAATGCCTATATGTAGGCACGCATATATTAATGATCTACCAGTGCTAAGAATGCCCATGGATGGTCATAGTAATAATCGTAACAAAGTCTTCGTAGATAATGCCCTTCCCAAAAAAATGTAGAAGCTCATCTTCTAAAAGCAAGAATACCCAAAACAAAGGAAGACGAGAACAAAAGAACTAGCCTTTTTTTTTTTTTTGAAATTACCTGACAATGCTTGTGTCTCAGCCATGCATTCGTAGCCAAACTCAGACTAACTTGTGGGCATCCATCTGATTTCGGTTGGTACACAAAGCTGCCTGGATACTTTTTCTGAGTTGACTTGGATCATTCTTGAATGTTTGATTGATTTTTCTTTTTGTGGGCAGCTGAGAATTTATCTGTTTCTATTTTGTTATTATATATTTGCAGGATTTCGTGGTTCGCAATGACATGCCTTGTGGCTCAACCATCGGTCCCATACTTGCAAGCGGTGTTGGAATCCGCACCGTAGATGTTGGCGCGCCGCAATTGTCAATGCATAGCATAAGGGAAATGTGTGCAGTGGATGATGTAAGGCATTCCTATGAGCATTTCAAGGCATATTTCCAAGAGTTCTCTCAGCTTGATGCCAGGATTAGTGTGGACTGAGATAGCTCCCTACAATAAACCCCACTTAATGGTGCCTACTCATACTTTAAGTTTAGACCAGTAACTCATCCGCAGATATTCATGAATGCTGTCGTGCTTTTTTTTTTTTTAATTTTATTTTATTTTAAAATTTCCTCCAAATAATATAATTAAAGATTATCTGAACTGTTTTCCTAACTTGCGTCATGTGGTTTACGGCCTTAACATGTGGCCCAAATTGACATTGGACTTGGTTCACAGGCTCGAGATCTATACCTTGTGGTTTAACATCCTTCCAGACATTTTATGTAACTGATTCTTCTTTTTCAGTGGGAAGTAAACCCATCTGCATTTGAGTTGGCTCCTAAAACTGAAACTGCATTAGGCATGTTTTAGGTCTCGTTTGGATGCAATTTCCATAAAAGGGGTTTCTCGTAGACCCATTTTGTCTATCACCCCATGGTCACTTGAACCTTGACCTGGTGTTCAAACTCTTTTGAGTCTACCACCGGGGTAAGTACCCAGGTTCCCTTGTTATTATTGATATTTCTACCATATATAAAGCATATATAAAGCGAGTTGCTTTGGACAGTCTCACCCATGCAACTAGTAGGAAAGTCGCAAGCATTTAGGTTTAAGGGGATATCAGATGGAATTTTGAAAATGGAAAAGGGTGTTTAGATCATCCATATTTGTGTGTGCTTTTCAACTTATGTTTTAATTTACGACTGCTTTGTGTCACGACTCACCACTGGTTTTTGATGCTCCTTCCCTGCCTCTGCTTTTCAACTTATGTTTGAGTTTACGACTGCTTTGGGTCACGACTCACCACTGGTTTTTGATGCTCCTTCCGTGCCTCTGCTTGTAGCCACCTCTCTCTCTCTCTCGGCTATTCATCATGTGGATGTTTGCTGTTCTCTCTCGGCTATTCATCATGTGGATGTTGGCTGTCTATCATGTGGGGCCCACCTTGGATTTGGCCATCCACAATGTGGGTCGTTGATCATGTAGGGCCCAACTTCGAAGTGGGTGGTCCATTATGTGGGGCCCACCTTGGATGTGGGTCGGTCATCATTAAGGGCAACTTTTGATGTGGATGCCCATTATGTGGGCCTACCTTGATGTGGGTTATCCATCATGCGGGTCCAACATCAATGTTATTGTCGATCATGTGGGGCGTACCTCTGATTTAGACCGTCCATCGTGTGGGCCCCACCTTCAATGTGGGTTGTCCATCATATGGGGCATGTCTTGGATGGTTGTTCATCACAAGGGGGCAACCTTTAATGTGGATCGTCCATTATGTGGGGCTTACCTTCAATGTTCACTGCATCTTGAAATGGACGGTTTGGATCCAGCATATGCCTGATCGTGGTGGGCCACAATGCTTCACAAACGGGCATCTGTTTGAACGGCTGACGAGCGGGAAAGCTCTCTATTTCTTTTCCATTTCTATCGGGGCAAGCCCAATTGACTGGGTTTCTCAGTTTCGGTACCTCGTGGATGCACGTGCAATCTGTGCACATGCAATCATAGGTGGAGTCCACAGTGATGCATCAGAGAAATCTAACCCGTCAGTTAGTTTCAATATTAGTATAAAAATAATATATATCAAGTAATAATAACTACATTAGTATATAATGTAATATATATTATAAACATATATACAACTCATAATGCATTTATTGTATTATTTTATATTTTATATTAATATTTATTTATCAATTAATAAAGTGTTTAATTTGTAATATTATATATTTTTATATATAAATATTATTAATAATATTCAATGTGTACTATAAGTAATTAATACAATATTATTATATATTCATTATAATAAATATTAGTAAATAATATTTCAGATTATATAATAAAAATATATTTACATATTTGTTTAGTATAATACATTAATAGTTATAGATAAGTATTTATGTATAATTATTAATATTTATAATATATTTTTATGATTATATATGCATATATAGTATAGTAAAATTATATTAAGTGATATATATTATATATATAGTATAATACAATAATATATAGTTAAAATTATAAAATGTAAATATTAATTAAAATACCTCAATTATATAATAATGTATTGGTATACAATTTATTTTATATTTAATTTAAATAATATACATAATTTGAATAATTTAAGTAACATATGTATTATTACAAATAACTATAAAATTATTTTATATACACAAAAAAAAAATAAATTTATATCACATTTAAAATAAATTATTATGGTATCAACTTAAGATAGGCCACCCATCTGACTTTGAGGTAGATATACAGTCCAAGTAGGCCTGATCCGGTGGTTTAATATTGCATCTAGTGTTACTCGACAATCCAACGGTCGGATCATGCCCATTCTTGGTTTTTCGACGTCTTTAAACCTTCCCTACCTAATTTAAAGGAGACGTGATGGTTTACTCACGTGTTTAGGTTACAGTTAACACATTATAAATCCTTGGCCCTATGGCCAATGAACTGCGAATTTGTTGATCCAGAGTTTGATATTGACAATAGACCACTAGATTTGTCTATCAAGTGATTGAAACACAAAAATAGACTTCTCTTGTAATGTGATGCTCCATGTTGGGAATTTAATGGATGAGTTATGGATGGAGGTCACTATTAACAGATGAAATTAAGCTAGAGTGTGTGAATAATGACATAAGTCGCGATTGTGTTTATACTAAATCATGTTCTCATGGTAACACCCGAGTACTTAAAAGTACGGGGTGTTACATCTTGCTTTAGGATGGCACTTACTTTTTCAGTTAAAAAAGTTTTCTTTAATTTGAATATTTTGTCGTCTTTTGATCATACATAAGTCTTTCAGAAAGTTGATATATGAAGGTATTTGTTTTACGGCATCAAGTAGAGGAATATTGACCTTCACTTGTTTCAACACCTCTAGAATGTCCTGAGAGTTAGAGAGAGGTTTTGGGACAATCAACCGTTGGGGGAATGGTGCAATCGGCTTCCCTTGAAGTTTCAGTTCTAATTCTTGTGGAGCAGTGCTAGGTCTATCATTGTTGTCCTCTTTCGGTTCCTTAGGCTTTTCAGCCCTAAGCGGAATAGTTTTGTCAATAGTATTCCCACTCCTAAGAGTGGTGATAGATTTACCTTGCTCGATCTGATTTGAAGAGCTTCAATCACTTATCTTATATTGCGGTTTGGGATTGGAGAGAGGTTGAGCAGGAAGCATCCTCTTTCCCTCAATTGTTAAGTGCGACTCTATCCTTTGAATAGATGACGCAAGTGTTCCCAATACTGATCTAATATCCTGGTTGAGTAGCTCTTGGTCTCGAATATGTTTTTGAACCGGATCCTCCTGAGGTTTCCCTTGAATTGAAATTTGATTAAAGAAACCTTGAAGGGTAGTAGTTTGTCCATTCCACCAATTGAAGTTTGAATGATTTTTCCAACTAGGATCGTACGTATTAGAGGTAGATCCATTGAAAGGTCTTTGGTAATTATTCACAGCATTGGATTGCTCATTCAATACCTCTTGAAAGGTAGGTATTGTTGGACAATTTTTGGTTGTGTGAATGTTGTAAACATAAATACCGCAAACAGTTTCCTTAGCCTTATCCTTCTTTAGTTCCATGGCCTTGAATTTTCTTATGAGATTAGACACTTTAGCATTGATATCATCATCTTCTTTCACAAGGTATATTCCGCTCCTCTCCTTTGATTGAGTGGGCCTAAAGGTGGTGCTCGATTTTGGAGAGATGTCCCATGATTGTGCGTTTTTCAACAAGTTTGTCTAAATAATCCCACACATCATCGATGTTTTCGTTCATGAATTCCCTATTGCACATTGTCTCAACCAATTGGTGCATAAAAGATGTCAGTTCATCATAGAAAAAGTGTGTAATGCACCACGTTTCAAAACCGTGTTGTGGGTATGAACTTACAAGATCCTTGAACCGCTCCCAATATTGGAAGAATATTTCATCTTCCTTTTAGGTGAAGTTCATGATTAACTTTCTAAGGGTGTTCGTTTTATGATGTGGAAAAAATTTCTTTATGAACTCCCTTATTGTGTCATTCCATGTACCAATAGATCGAGGACGTAATGAATGCAACCACGTCTTAGCTTTCTCTTTCAAAGAAAAGGGAAAGAGTTTTAGTCTGACCGTGTCCCGAGACATGTTAGGAAAATATAAAGTGGCTATAATCTCGTCAAACTCTTTCAAGTGTAGATATGGACTTTCAGATTCTAGTCAATGAAATTCTGGAAGGAGTTGGATCACCCTTTACTTAATATCCATATGTCCCATATTTTTTAGAAAAATCATGCATGAGGGTGTGCTCACCCCTGTCGGTTGTAAATAATCTCGCAAAGTACGAGGCAGGGGTGCTTGATGCACCTCATTCTCATCCTGGACTTTCTCAACCCAAGGTTGAGGTTATCCTCCCGGTTGATTTGCAGCCATCACTTCAATTGACTCTTGGGATCTTAAGTGGTGTCTAATCCTGTGATGGATAGATAACCCCTCAACCAATCCTTCTTCACTCAAAAGACGTTGAGTGTTGTCACGGACCCACTTGGGCATGAAACACTTTCAGCCCTCAATTTCAGATTCCAACCTAAACCTAAAAGAAAGAAGGGAAATAAAAATCTAGAAATAGATAGAGAAAAGGAATTAGAAAGAAGTTATCAAATTAGAAGTTTCTAAATTAAGATTCTACAGAACAAAACAAAACAAAAAAGTTTCTAAAAACAAAAATTTTAAAATTAGAAAGTTTCTTAAAACAAATTAGGAAAGTAAAATAGTTTCTACAAAGGAAAGTTTCTAAAATTAGAAAATAGAAAGTTTCTAAAAAGAGAAAGAGTTAGATTCTAAAATTAACTTAAGAAAATTTCTAAATCTAGAATTAGGAAGCTAAGTTAGTTTTTAAAATAAAATAGAAAAACCCTAATCCTAAAATTAGAAAATAGAAAAACTCTAATATTAACTTGTTTCCAAAAGTAGCTAATCTCAGAAAAATGTAACCGTTAGTCCCCGGCAACGGCGGCAAAAACTTATTCACAACCTCAAGTGTAGGGTCTCAATGTAGTAATAATCTCGGTGAGATAGAGGTCGAATCCACCGGGACTAATCTCGTGTGTATTATGAAAGTAACTAGAACTAGAATTAGAAAAAGATGTGAATCTAAACCAGAATTAATTGAGAGAGTAATTGTGATTAAAGTGATTAAAACTAACAAATTTAAAGGTGGTAACTAGGATTTTCAAGGATCCACTTGTAGAGATCAGAGAGATCTATGCTTGATTCAAGGACAAATCTGAAATTAGAGTCCCATCCTATCCAATTGAAAGATATCTCAGTAAAACCAAATCTGAACTTCCTTTGACCTTATTCTCAATGGATGATAGGTGTGAGAACTGGAAGTGATTCCATCTCAAAACCATGCCCAAGAGACAAGGCAAACAACAAGATTTACCAATCCCACAACCAATCATAAGAGAATTCGGAAGATTAGGCAAGATTCCATCACCCAACCATGCCCATGGAACGATGGTGAACAATAAGATTTTCTAATTTTACAATCTTAATACATGAAAAGAACATACTCAAAGCTATCACAGATCTATTGTAATTTGAGTTAGAACAAACCATTAAAAACTGAAAGTTTTTCTTAAATATCATACTAGAATCAAAGATAGTTCAACTTAAACAAGAATCAAAGTAGTAGAAAACATCTCATCACGTTACAAGCTTCACCTCTTAGCCCTAGCTAAAAGGTTTAGCCAACTATAAATGTGATTGATCTAAAATCCCCTAAAAAAAGCATAAAAAACTAAGGAAAAGGAAGAAAAACTCTTGGTAATGGCTTTTCCATGCTTTTTTTTTTTTCACTCCTCAAACCCTAAAAGATGCCTAGGGATCCCCTGGGGACTTCCATTTATAGTTGTGCATCACCTCCTTTCATACCAAGTTAGAAAATTCTGGAAACCGTTTCAAATTTATGCAGTTCGTGCAACATCTATGTAACCCTCGACTGGTCGAGGAGCGCCTTTGACTGGTTGAGGATGACTAGAATTTAGAGGATTTTATCGCTAGAGTTCGAGTCGAGGAATCTTCGACTAGTCGAGCAGGAGCCTTCGATTGGTCGAAGATGGGCTTAGACTAGTGGAAGGATGCAAATTTTTAAGGTTCCTTTTCTTCATTTCAAGTCTTCAATTATCTACATTCGTCACTTGATTTTCTTAGATCTTTGGCATGTAAATTCTTCATTTTTGGTCTCATAAGATCCATCCTTGGTTTTGGTAATTCGTGAGTGTTAAATTCATGCTTTTAACATCCTTTTCAATCTAAGTTCTTAAATTCATCTTGCAACACAAATATGATTAAAATAGAACATTATGCATTATCATGTTCATAAAACCAAATAATAAATGAGGGATAATATGTAATTTTTGACCCTCAATAGTTGGCCTAAGATTCAGTTCGGCTGGCCTAACTCTAAGACCACGTTCTAATCAAAATATAAAAATCTCTGTATAAAATCTTTCAAACTTCTGCTAGCCTAAGCCCAGGTTCGGTTGACCTAAGCTCAAGTTCGGCTGGCCTAAGTAGCTTAGATTCCAAAATCATTCCATTGCTGGAAACTTGATCGAACTTCCTTGGGTTGGCTGAAGTAAGGTTCGACTGGTCGAGATCCATCTTGGGTTGGTCGAACCTACCACAAATTTTGATCATATGAGATCAAATTTTTATCTGAATGTTGCATGGTTGGTCCAAGTAGTTAGGCTAGTCGAACCAGACTTTGGGCTGGCCTAACTAGAGTGTATTTAACATAAAATGTGTTTCAAGATACACATAAGTAAAATACACTTATCCTATGGTCCAACTAGGTTTATACCACCTGTAGGTTGACTCATACAAAGTGTTCTGAACTTCAAACCATTGCTTTGATCTTGCATTGAGATGTCAAATCTTCTTTTCAGGTACTTGATCGAGTTGATAGCTTATCTTCAGTTGAGCTTGGGATCGTAACTGGACTATGAAATTTGACAAACTAATGTGTGCTTTAATTATAGGCACTTACAATCTCCCCCTTTGTCAATTTCGTGATAAAACAACAATACAACTCAGCATAACATATTACAACATCTCAAACAACACAAATCTTTTGAGTCAACACTAGTAATCTTGTTACTCCCCCTGAGATCATGCATCTGCATCACTCTCCCTGAGTATGTAGTCATATCTGCACAAATATAGTTCATAGAATGCATGCAAATATATGTGTCCTCATATTTGTGAGAGAAATGATGATCTCATATCCATATCACAAAAATATAATATTTTTCCCCCTTTTTGTCAGAAGTTGACAAAGGAAGAAACAATCAATGAAGCACAATGGATATAAGGAGCAAAAAAAAGAAAAGAACATAAGAATTTAGTAGTATAAAATAAGCATAGCATAGTGTCATATCTACATGTATGTCAGCAAGAGTAAAAATATAGCAAGTCATTACAGACCAAGTTTAAGAAAATCAATCAGAACTGGAGGAAGATGGTGCCGACATGTCAAGGTCATTAATTCACAGACTCCTGTTGAAGTGATGAAAGTGCTTTTTCATGTACTTCATCTGTTGTTTCCAAGAGACATGAAGGTCATTCACCTTCTTCTCTAAATTATCTAACCTCTCTAAGAACTTTGAGGGATGAAAATCAGAATCATTGGTATCATCAGTTTCTTCCAGATCTGCAAATATATCATCCATGTTTACATCTCCTTCAGGAACACCTTCCTGATGTCCTCGCTGCTCAGGTCTTAGCTCAAGTAGCATCATGTTGATATTAACATTACCAAATGGGAGTTGAAACTCCAGTGCTTTAGTTGCAGGGAGTTGAACATTATAGCGCAATACAATGCAAGTTATGAGATATGCAAAAAGAATAGAGCCATGACTAGGATGAATAAGGTAATCAATAATCTGATAAGTAATCAACAGGAGAAGACAAATACGAATACCAGAAACAACTGAATGAAGAATACGCATCATATAGGGAGTAAGATCTGTCTCATTCCCATGACAAGGATAAACATTCAAAGTAAAAATACGATGCAAGACATGGTATTTTGGAAGAAGAATGAAGGTGGGGAGCGAGTTATGGTTATGCCAGGTTGCATTAAAACTACATTAAAAAAATGATGCATTAAAACCGCAATTTATGGAAGACAGTTTCTACAATAATGCATGACAAAGAAATTAAATTTAGAAGAAAACTTAAAAATATTGACTTACAAGAACACTAGAGTGATGGGTTGTCCAAAGGAATACATAGGCTAACCAAAAAAGATAAAAATGAAATGAGGGTTTTGAAAAAAATACCCAATATAACCCATTTGAGAATGGTTTGGCTAGCTCGAGCGCATCCTCGGCTGACCGAACCAGGCAGTCCGCTCAGGGTTGGCCGAAAATAAAAAAACATTTTATAAACAATTAAAGAATGACATGAATATACATTATTCTAACAAAGCAATAACATAACACAACAAATTGCAATATAGAATAATTAAGAAACACTATATAAACCAATATCATTTTTTAAAATTAAAAATCCGACACTATCAAAAGGTTTTGTTAGAATATCTGCAAGTTATTTTTCAGTATTAATATATTCAAGTATAATAGACTTGCTTTCAATTAATTCTGTAAGACCCGTATCCTAGACCGTATCGTTCCATGAGCTTCCGTGGTCCTCCGGTTGAATTCCGGTGACCCGCGATCTATAACCAGTATTTGCACGCGATCCTGAGTCGTATCCTACATTCTAGAGTCTGCTTGACTCGAGACTTATACCCTAGCGACCGCGCCGTCCCTGCAGTTCCAATGCCGCATCTCGCGCGCCGAGGCAATACTCGGGCCAGGAGATGTGGGCCCATGTTTAGTTCGAAGAAAATGTCACGCATTTGCAAAACTCAAGAGAACATCATATCAATCCCATCAATCCCATCAATCAAGTACATATCACCTAACATGTCAATTACATGCCCCATCCCCAAGCAACCTCTAAAGTCAAATCTCTCTCTCTCCACCCATCAAGTACACCCGTCACTCACTTCACCCATCACTACATCACTCACCCAACCATTTTTCTCTCTTTCTCAAACCCATCTCCCAAGCAAGCAACCGTCCAAGCTTTCCATGAGAAGAGCTTGGTGTGGCCCATCTTCCTACCCCCCATCTCCATCGTCCAATCTCCATTATCTTCCATCATAATGGTAGCCAAGGAGCTAGGGATCTCATGGAGCCAAGAAGCAAAAACAGTGGGTGATTTTATGTTTTGATTTTGTGATTTAAGGGCCTACTTATGGTGGGACCCATCTTGATGTATGCATTGTTTAAAGAGGGACCCATAGTGGCGGGGTCCCTCCGCTACTCATGTCTCTTTATCTCTCTCTCTCTCCCTTTTGATGTGTGGCCCACCTAATCAGTTGCACGTGGGGCCCACCTTGTTGCTGCCAAGTGTGGCCCGCCATGATGCATGTATTTTATATCCCAGCTGTCCCTCGCTTCATGGACGTTGGATGATGGGGAAACAGAAATATCAGCTTGATCTAATACAAGTGGCCCACCACGTGGGACCACCATAGTTTATATAAAATAATAATAATTAAAATATATAATATAATATATGTAGATATGATATACATATCCAGATGTCTATCTGGGGACCCCACCTTGCTGTGGCTTGACGTCATCAAGTCATGTGGGTCCCACGTGTGATGTGTTTATATCCTCACCATCCATGTTAGGACGGTGGGACCCACCCTTGGCATTTTTGTTTATCTAACCGTCCATTGCAAGGACGTTACCAGGTGCTCTAGGACGCACCATGATGTATCTTCATCCCATGCTGTCCATCTATCTTTCATCTGGGCCGTCCATCCGTGGACCCCAGCAGCAACAACTGCTGTATCGTAATCAACGAGTTCTGTGGGGCCCACACGAAGTATGTAACTTATATCCTCACCGTCCAGTATTTTCTGGACGATGGAGCCAGGCCACGCGTGTGGCATCCACACCGTCCAGCAAGGACGGTGGGATTCACCGTGATGTAAGTGTTTTATCCATGCTGCTCAGGAGCGTGGGCCCCATACGTGGAAACCATGTGATGTATCTGTTTTTATCAACACCGTCCATCTGTTGGCTAGCGGATGTCAGCAAGTTTCGTGGGCCCACTTAATTTATGTGGTGTATTCCACGCCGCCCACCTATTTTACATCCACGCTGCTCATCCGTTTTGCTTCCACGCTGTCTATCTTATGTGTGGTCCACCACTGATGTATGTGCTATATCCACATCGTCCAATGTTAGGACGGTGGGCCCACTATAGAGGTGTCAGCAAGTTTTGTGGCCGACGATGATGTATGTGACTTTCAGCCACACCGTCCATCTGTCCAGGACGGTGGGGACCCCCTTGCAATGTATGTGTGTGCTATGTGGCGCACACCTTGATGTATGTATTTGTTCACCACGCCACCCATCTATTTTCTGAGGCGAGGCCCACCTTAATGTATGCGTTGTACGTTGGCACCGTCCATCTGGACGTGCTGTGGGACGCACCATGATGTATGTATATTTATGCCGTCCATTTGTATGGTCCGCCGTGATGTATGATTTCAGGCTGCCCATCCATTTTCCTTGGTAATGGGCTACCCCATTAGGATTAGGCCCACCTTATGATGTAATAGGCCCACTTGATGTATATGAGGCCCATTGTTGAGGCCTATGTGATACAACCCACTTGATTATACGAGGCCCATGTGTTACGGCCCATAGTGATGTATTTGAGGCTCATATGATGAGGCTCGACGTAATGTATGAGGCCCATTGTGATGTATATTAGGCCCATGTGATGTGGCCATTGTGATGTGTATGAGTCCCGATGTATTGTCTATGAGGCCCATATGATGAGGCTCGATGTGCTGTATAAGGCACATGTGATGCGGCCCACTTGATGTATGAGACCCTTGTGTAAGGCTCATTGAGATTGTATGTGACCCATTATGATTGTATGAGGCCCTTATATGAGGCCATGGGCCCATGATAATTTTGGCTCTATGTGGGCCACTTACTGGGAGCAATGTTGGTTAAATGTTCACATTGATGGGCAATGATGATTAAATGTCCTCATTGTAACCTTTTCCTTAGGCCTTGTTAGGCCCATTCTCCTCATTTTCTAAGTGGGTTGACCCTAATTATTGAACCCCATAGGAAGTCTAGTTTATTGCGCGATAGGGGGTATGGAAACCCACTTATTGCACTTAGACTCGGATCTGCCCTTGGTGGGAGATATTGTGACGCTCCATCATTATGATTATATGTGGGCGGGCACACGTGGGGGGACACTGAGTGGGCGGGGCATGAGGACTTGAGAGAGCTACCAGTGATTGGCAGGCTACTATGCTGCAGGCTACTGTACACACAGTGAAGGCAGAACTTTGTCCCACATCACGAGCATCGTCCGATGTTGTGGTGGTTATAAGTTGAATTCTTTCCTTAACTATTGTGACGCGTTTTAAATCAGTGATTCTATCTTGATATTTGGACTAGATCTGCCATCCTTCTGTGGACCCCCATCATTCGTATGTATGTTGTGATGGATGATTGATTAAAGTAGATGTCATTGGGCTGAGATGTTTATGGGACTTCTTGTGAGACGGATTATCCCCACATGATCGCTCGATATGTGTAGGTTTTGTAAGACCCGTATCTTGGTCCGTACCTTTCCGTAGACTTCCGCGGTCAAACAATATCGACGCGCGACCCTGATTCATGTACCGACAACCCGAGTCGACTCAACCTGAGACCAATACCATAGCGACCGCGCCGTCGTTGCAGTTCTGATACCGCGACTCGCGCGCCGAGGCGATACCCTGGTCAAGAGATATGGGCCAACGTTTGGTGCGAGAAAACGTCACGCGTTGCGAAATCTAAGAGAATCTCTACGATATGTCACATCAATCACATCAATCCCATCAATCAATCACCCATCAATCCATCACATGTCAAGTACACATCACTTCCATCCCTTTTCCCAAGCAACCACAAAAGTCTTCACCACCCATACCTCTCTTACACAAAAAGCCACAAAAGTTTTCACCACCCATACCTCTCTTACACAAAAGCCTCAAAAGTCAAGCTTTTTTTATACAACCATCACTCACCCATCCATCAATCACTCTCTCTCTCTCCCTTACATCACTCTCTCTCTTTCTCTCTTTCTCATTTCAAAAATTCCAAGCAACAAAAGATTTCCAAAAACTCCATACGTATGAAATTTTTCAAGTCTCTCTAAGCTTCAAGTGGCCCACCTTCCTACCCCAAAATCTCCCATCTCAACCCTCCATTCTTCATCTTAACCATTGAAGTTGAAGCTAAGGTGCTAAGGAACCCCTAGGAGCAAGAAGATCGGACGGTGGGTGCCTCTATAGAGTAGTTTTACTTGTTTTTATGGTGGACCAAGTGAGGCCCACCGATCAATGGTGTGGATCTCACTTGGGACCCTTATTTGTGGCCAATGGACCACTTGGATCATCATGATCATTCCATAATGGGGCCATTTTCCATGGACCCCATTATGATGTTTATTTCATTTAGAAAGGTCATCTAGACCGTCCATATCGGTGGGGAATGGATCTCCACCGTTGATTTATATTTTTGATGGTCCCTTGTTCAAAGGGGTCCGTTGATTGTATGATTTCATGTAAGGGAGGGCCCATAATGTCGGGGTCCCTCCATCACAAGCCGTGTCCCACTCTCCATGTCTCTCTCTCTCTTTTATTTCTTTTATTTTATTTTATTTTATTTTATTTTATTTTATTTTATTTTTCTTAGGATTGTGTGGCCTACTTGAATGGATCCCACCTTGATGTAATTTTTATTCAAGTGGGACCCACCTTGGATGTTGAACCCATGGCACCCATCAGTGGTGGCCCACTCCATCAGGGTCCACACTAAAAAAATAAAAAATAAAAAAAAATAAACCGTCCAGCATCTGGAACACTGGACGTTTCAAAGGAGAAAGAAGAAAAAGAAAAGGAAAGAAAGAGGCTTTTGGTTGGCTCCTAGTGTAGGCCCCACCTTGATGTTTAGGTTCAATCCAAGCCGTCCATCCTCTTACCCACAGTATTTTAGCCGTTGGGTAGAAGTTTGGAGCTGATCCAGTCACCTGGTGGGCCATAGCGCTAAATATTACGTCCTCACCATTCAAACATCATTTTCTTAATTTATTTCACTTCCAAGCATCAAAAAAATTCAAACTTTAGACTCATTTGGTCGGTCTCGCGCCACTGAACGCAATGGCCGGGGTGGATTTCATTAAAGCGGACCCCACACTAGAAAAACCCTGGGAAAATAATTTTTTTCCAAAATTGAGAAGAGGCAGAGCCTCTGCTTTTTGGCGTCAGGCGGGTCGCAGCGCTGCACCCTGCTGCGTGCAGCCGTCCAGGGGGGCGGGTGACGTCCGGTTAGGGACCCACGGCTCCAGCCGTGGGCCCCACAATAATGTTTATTTTGTCATCCAACTTGTTCATTAGGTGGGCCACCCCAGTGGTGGGCCCCCCTCCAAAAATGAGTCAGATCCAAAACTCAGGTGGCCCACACCACGCGAAACAGTGTGAATTAAATTCTATCGTTGAAAAGTTTCTGGGGCCCACAGAAGTATTGGATCAAGCTGAAATTTATGTTTTCCCTTCATCCAGGTCCAAGGGACCTTGTGAACGGGTTGGATTTTGAAAGAACATTACGGGGTGGGCCCCACATGGGACCCACAATTGATGCATATGTTGTAGCCCACCGTCCAGGCGGACGGTGGCACCCACCTGACGCACGTGCTGCCTCCACCGTCCACGGACGGTGGGGCCCTGTGTGATGTATGTGATTTAGCCGCACTGTCCACTGGACAGTGGGACCCACCATGATGCATGTGATGCATCCGGACCGTCCATCCACTTTAACACATAAGGCCTATGGGTTAAGCCCCTTTGGACTGTAAAAAGGGCTATGGGTTAGGCCCATTTGATTTATAAAATGCTTATGGGCTGGGCCCATTTGATCCATTTAAGGCCTAAGAATTTGGGCCCACTTGATACGTAAAGCCTATGGGCTTAGGCTCACTTGTTATTTAAGGGCATGGGCTAGGCCCATTTGATTTATAAAATGCTTATGGGCTAGGCCCATTTGATTCATTTAAGGCCTAAGAACTTAGGCCCATTTGATGTGTTGCAAGTCCATGGGACTAGGCCCATTTGATGTACTTCAAGGCCCATGTACTTGGACCCTTTTGTTGAAATTTTAAAGTCTATGGAAGTAGGACATTTGATATATTGTAAGGCCCATGGGACTAAACCCATTTGATTATAAAAGGGTCCATGGGATTAGGCCCACTGGATTTATTTGAGACCCATGAGTTAGGCTCATTTTATTTGATTAAGGCCTAGGGGTTTAGGCCCATTTGACTCATGTTAGTTCTATGGGTTGAGGCCCACTTGATCTACATGTGGGGCCTAATTGGTGTGGCCCAATTGGTACATATTAGACTCATGTGACTAGGTCCAATTGATGCAATCCAAGGCCCACGGGTTTTGACCCATTGCAATGCACATAAGACCCATTGGTGTGGCCCATTTATGTGGCCCATCTGATGATTACAAGGCCCATAGGATATGGCCCATTTGACATATATATGAAAAGCCCAATGGGATGAACCTAAGGTCCATTGCAATGTGTAATCCCAATACTGATTACGTAGCGATGTTTAAGAAGATCGTGCCTTGGGAGCAATGTTGGTTTGACGTCCACATTGCGAGTGTAATGTTGGTTGGATGTCCACATTACGACTCTCCCTAGGGCCCATTACTGGGCCGTACTTATCGTGTATAGGCCGTCCAGGTCCATCTGCATTGTGAGACAGTTCATTTTATTATATCATGTTTAGTACAGTTTCATGACTCATGATCATACACATCATATGTATGCTTGACATGAGAATTGTCTGATCATAGCATTTGCCTTCGGACAGGTTGTTTATGGGCTCCCAGTTAGGCGGTGTTGCCCTACACGAGCGCACGGTATGCGCAGGATTGGTTGCATGACTGGATAGCGTGATTTATGCATTCCGCATTTGTGTGACATGGTTATTGTACGCCCTAGCGACATCAGGGCCGTAGCCTCCATAGACGCATCGTGGTTGGCAGGATTGGATACCAAAAATCATGTTCTACATGGGGTACTATAGATATCCTTGGGTGAAAGTCCCTAAACCCTTATGGTACCAAGAGGTTTCTCCAACGTCAAGACCGAGTGGGTAGATGAGCGCTGAGTGCCGAATACCAGTTGGCTGTGCTCTCCACTGTGTCGTGGTGGGTTGGAAGGGGGTGCGGCTTTACCCGCCCGATAGTAGGGGGCAATGTTGGCTGAGTCTGACCAGCTCGAGGAATGGGTCCCCTATCGACGAGTCGCGCCTGATATTGGCAGACGGATAGTGTGGTCTCTTCCACTTACCTTATTGCGCGCGATGTGGCGGAAAATCTGGTTTAGAGTGTACTAGACCCCGGTGATATTCCATATTTTGAGCTGTATTGATGTGTGGACATAAATGAGGATCTGTATGCTTGAGTTGCATTACACATCGCATGGCCTTGGGATAGCCGATACCATTCATGTCTTGCATCGCATAAGCCTTGGTACGGCTCATGATATTATGATTCTATTTGCATATTCCGCATTACTCTGACATTGCATGTTCATATTCTACCTTGCGCACACACTTTCACCACCCTCTAAGCTTTCTGTAAGCTTATGCACGACCGTTGCGTGCAAGTGACGTTGGTTCGCAGCAGCGCTAAGGCAGGAGCACGTTGCTGAGCATTTTACAGTTTTTATTCTTTACCATTGTATTTTTCTTTATGCTCATTGTACTTGTAAAGTTTTTGATCATAGTGGAAATGTAATGGAGTTCTTGGTTGTTGTTTGTGGGTTATGCCTTTGGTTATGCTTATTACGAATCAAACTGATGTTGAAAATCCTCCTCGTAGCATCCCAGGATCAGAACCTGACGAATGGGAGATAGGAGCCGAGAATGGGGTTCTACGGAGGCTGTCGGCGCCGGATTCGGCGATCGAGAATTTTGTGAGCCCGGTTTTCGAGTTTGGGGCGTGACAGGTTTGATGTATGACTTAGATGAGGTTGATGGTATTTATGGACTTACCAGCATGTTTCCGCATTACTTTGATATTGTAAGATTTATAGATTGCTAGTATTTTCGCTTATTCTGATATCTATATACACGTACATCGCACACACTTACACCACCCTTTAAGCTTTCTATAAGCTTATGCACGATAGATGCATGCAGGTAGCATTAGGTCACATCAGTGTTGGGCTTGGAGCGTGCAGCTGTCTACTGGAGCTTTGAATTTCGATATATGTATTTTCCTTTCAGCACTGTATTCAACTGTTTATATTAGTGGATATGTAATGATGATGTTGCCTTTGTGATTTGGGTAAACTTGTGGTTATACTTTTTATGGATAAATGTACGTTGAAAAATTTAAGTTGTAGGATCCTAGGATCGGAATCTGGTGTATGCGCGTTGGGAGCCGAGAATGGGGTATTACGGAGGCTGTCGGCATTGAATTCGGTGATTGAAAATTTTACGAGTTTTCGAGTTTGGGGCGTGATAAATTCTCTGATATAATGATATCGAATATCAATGTGCTTAGTGCGAGAATGTTGAATAAGATTTTTGGATATATTTATTGCACTAGTATTATCACAGTATAAATACATTATTTCTTGATTAACACTATAGTCTGCTAACATCCTTTCCATCCACATTAATTGCGTGCATACATTTCCTGCTGTAATATATTCAACTTTAGCAGTAGACAAAGATATTGAGTTCTGCTTCTTGCTCATCCAATAAACAAGACAATTTTCGATGTAAAAACATCTACCACTTGTGGATTTTTTATCGTCAACATTACCTGCCCAGTCAGCATCAGTATATCCAGCAATTTGTAAAGACGTATCATGAGGATACTATAAACCCAAATTAACTATACTGACAACATGTGTAATTATTCTTTTTACTGCGGACAGATGAAATTCTTTAGGGTTAGATTGATATCTGACACATACGCCTACACTGAAAGAGATATCAGGCCTGTTAGCCGTTAAATATAAGAGACTACCAATCATACTACGGTAAAGATGAGGATCGATGCTTTTACTTGTGTCATCTTTAGATAATTTGAGTGTTGTAGCCATAGGAGTAGCAAAGTTTTTACCATTCTCAAAACCCAAATTTCTTAACTAAATTTATTGCATACTTGGTTTGAGATATGAAAATTCCATCTTCAAGTTGTTTCACTTGAAGTCCAAGAAAATAGTTCACTTCTATCACTATGCTCATCTCAAATTCTGATTTCACAGACTCTGTAAACTTAGAAGAAAGGTTAGCATTTGTTGATTTATAAATAATATCATCTACAAATATTTGAATGATCAGCATTTCTTCATTAATTCTTTTGATGAATAGAGTTTTATCAACACTACCCATTTTAAAATTTTGACTGAGAAGAAATTTTGTCAATTTCTCATACCACGCTCTAGGAGCTTGTTTTTAATCCATACAAGGCCTTTTAAAGATAGTATACATTGTTAGGAAGTTTAGGATCTTCGAAACCTTTAGGTTATTCTATATAAACTTCTTCATTTAGATCACCATTTAAGAAAGTACTTTTAATATCCATTTGATGAATTTTAAAGTTTTTATGACATGCAATGGAGATAAATAGTGTAATGGATTCGAGACGAGTGATTGGAGTAAAAGTTTCATCATTGTTGACTCCTTCAATTTGGGTGTACCCTTATATAACTAATCTCTCTTTATTTTTTAAGATATTCTCAAATTCATTACATTTATTTTTGAATATCCATTTAGTTCCAATCATATGTTTGTCAGATGGTCTAGGTACTAGAGACCAAACATCATTCCTGAAAAATTGATTTAATTCATCTTGAATAGCTAAAATTCAATTTTCATTAGCTAAGGCTTCATTTACATTTGACGGTTCTATCTGGGAAGTGAAGCATGCATGATTACAAATGTTTTCAACTTGTCTTCTGGTTTGAACCCCAGTGTGAGGGTTACCAAGAATTTGATTAGTCGGATGGTCTTTGACTAGTCTATTCTCTGTTATATTTGATGAAGGTTCTGATTGATTATATATAATAACCTCATCATTGTGTTTATCAGCTGGAGTGATAGTTTGATCATCAATTGCAACATTTATGGATTCTGGTATCATTCCGGTCCTTTTATTTAGGACATAATATGCTCTACTATTCAAAGCATATCCTAGAAAAATACCTTTATCACTTTTTGCTTTAAAAATTTTCAAATATTTCCTATCCCATAAAATGAAACATTTGTTTCCAAAAGTATGGAAATGTTTTACTGATGGTTTTTTGTTAGACTAGAGTTCATAAGCCGTTTTATTTAAACCTGCTCTTACATATACTTGATTAATAATATAATAAGCAGTGTTGACAGCTTCAACCCATAAAGTTTTTGTAAATTTTTGACTATTAAGCCTAACAATTTCAATTTCTTGTAAAACTGTATTTTTTCTTTTAGCTATACCATTTTGTTGAGGAGTTTTATGAGTAGAAAATTCATGTAATATCCCATGGTCATCACAAAACTTCTCAAAATTGCTATTTTGAAATTCTGTTCTATGATAACTTCTTATCTTCTTTACAGGCAGTTCTTTTTCTATCTAGATGCATTTAAATAACTTTTTGGCTTCGTCAAAAGCATCCGACTTTTCTCTTAAGAAGGCCACCCATGAATATCTTGTATAGTCATCAACTACAACTAGAAAGTATTTTTCACCTCATCTACTCTCTGTTCGGGTTGGTCCAACAAGGTCTATATGGAGTAATTCAAGGGTTCTATATGTGGCTAAGGAGTTCACCTTTTTATGACTACTCCTGATTTGCATGCCTATTTGACAGGCACCACATATTTTCTTTTCTAACTTTTTCAACTTGGATAGGCCTCGAAGATGATCTCTCTTACTAAGTTTGTATAGATCTTTAAAGTTAACATGTCCAAAACGTTGATGCTACAATTCAGTTTCGTCTGTTTGGACCATATAACAAGAGTGATTTGTTGAACATGATTCATCAATGATATAATAAATTTCAGAGGTTCTTCGACCATTTAATATTATATGACCTTGATTATTAAGTATTTCACATCCGTGATTAGAAAATTTAACACTATGTTTATTATCACGGATTTGAAATATACTTAGCAGATTGTGTTTCAAACCTTCAACATATAACACATCTTTAAAAATAGGAAGATTGAGAAGTTTTACATTACCTCTTCTGCTAATTTTGTAATTGCTGCCATCTCCAAATGTTACTGAGCCTCCATCAATGTGATTGATGTCTGAAAGTATCACTTTAACACCTGTCATATGTCTAGAGCATCCATTGTCCAGGTAACATCTTGAATGACTACTAGTTTTGAAAGCTATGTGCATGACAAAACACTTATTTTTTGGAACCCATTTCAATATGGTTTTGGGCTTAGGAGGATCTCTAATAACATGATTAGTTTGAGAGCAATATTTCTTTTTATTCTCATTTACACTCATAGTTCTAGAGTTGGATTTCAAAAGCTCCTTATATAAGTCCACTATTTTATCTGTAAGAGAGGGATTATAATTTTTCTTTTGATAGTTGGACTTAGTTTTTGGATAAAAGGATTTTTGATAAGTTTTTGTAATCTTCTTAGTGGTTTCTTCTTTAGATTTTGAAGATTCACCTTTAACAAATATAGGAGTAGTATTTTTAGATTTTTTTGAGCTATTCTTGATATAACCAAGTTAAATTTGTTGTTACTTCGTCAAGACGCAGATAATAGCTTTTCAAGTCTCGGGTCACCTTGAGTGTATATCCAAGTCTCTTTAGAATTTTTTACAGATGTAATTTCTAATCGCAAGTTTTTATTTTTAGTTTTGAGATCTTCAATTTCAGAATTTTTTTAAATTAAGTTTAAGTTTGGTTTTCTCAAAACAATCAGAAAAATGTGATTTCTCCAAAATAATTTTTTTACGTTCTAATTTTAAATCTACACATTTATTCTTTTGAATTTTTAATTTGTTGCAATCTTATAACTTTCTTTATATATGGCATCATAGGCTACCTGAAGGTCTTCTTCATTTTCAACATCACTTCCCGACATTTCATAATCAGATGTTTCATCTTTATTTGAGGAAGTAAGTCTAACTATGGTCATAAATGCCTTCTGATCATTTTCAGTTTCATGATTTGATTCGTCAATTTCGGAATTAGATTCAGATTTAGACGATTAATCCCATGTGGCGATCATGCCTCTTCTTTTAGATTTATCCTTCTTAGGACATTTTGTAACTAGATGCCCATATTTAGAACAGTTAAAACATTGAGAGTTTTTAGATTTAGATTTCCAATTTCCTTTTCTTTCATCAACCGGTTTTTGAAAATCAGATCTATTTTTATTTTTAAAAATCCTATAAATTTTTTTAACAAGCATAGCCATGTCATCCTCATTTTCTTCATTATCTGAATCTTTTGATTTGGATTTTGAGGATTTTAGGGCTGTCAATTTACTTTTGAAAATTTTAAAATTCAACTCATATGTTTGTAGAGATCCCATTAATTCCTCTACCTTCATTGTATCAGTGTCCCTTAATTCTTGTATAACAGTGACTTTAGAATTGAACCGGTCAGGAAGTAATCGTAAGATTTTTGTACACACTTTGCTTTCAAAGACTTTTTCTCTAAGACCCCACATAGAATTAACAATGTCATTTAGTTTGGTGAATAAATCCATAAATGATTCGTTTTCTTCCATATGGATTTCTTCAAACCTTGTTCTAAGGTTTGAATCTTAGATTTCTTGACAATGTTAGTTCCTTCATGTGTCATTTCAAGTATATCCCACACTTGTTTGCTGTATCACACGAGATGATTCTTTTGAACTCGTCTAGTGATAGAGCAAAAGTGATAACATTAAGTGCTTTTGCATTGGCATTACTTTCGCTTTTCTGACCTGGAGTCCATAGATTATAAACTCGAACTTTTATGGACTTAGTTCCATCTTCACTCACTACTTCCAACATTGGAAGGACGCATTGGGTCATGGTGGCTTGCCACACACTTTCATCAATAGATTTGAGGAAGATTCTCATTCTAACTTTCCAGTAATAATATTTCGAGCCATCAAAGGGCGGTAGCCTGGAAATGGTAGACTATCGAAATTTGACATTCCAATAGCTTTGGATCTAGCTCTAGGAAGTTAATCCCAAAAAGAGTAACCTTGCACTAATACCACTTGAAAGGACGAGCTATAGATGTCCTAGAGGGGGTGTGAATAGGATAATGCCAAATAATTTGATATAATGTGGAATAATGAATCAATTAAATACAAAATTATAAAGTATTGAATCCTTAATACCAAATAGTTCATAGGACAACCTTTCACCTAAAATATTTAGGTAGGACAACCTTATGTCACGACATCTTTGAAGTCAAAAACTCAAACTAATTGCAATGAATAAATAAAGCACAATAACTCAAATAATAATATCCAATCACCACGATGCACAAAAGAGTTATAGTGGTTCGGTGCGTCAATGCAACCTACTCCACTCCTAAAATTACTACCCTCACAATTTTGGCTTTCCACTATTTCAAGATTTTTTAGGTTCACCTTAACAACCTTATACAGTTATTACAATTTTTACGGGCTATCACAATCAAACCCACTTTATGATTTTACGGAGCCACCACAAATAAACCTGCTTTGTGATTTTACGGGTTCACCACAAACAAACCCTCAGAGATTTTCGGGCTATCTCAGAAAAACTCAAAACTGAAGTAATTAAAAGCAAATAATACTTATCTTCGATTTGGCTAGTCAAAGCCATAGCTGTAGCTTTAAGTGCAGTGATCTCCTTCTTCAGATATTGATGAAGCCGCTGAAAGAGATACAAAGGGATCTAATAGTCTTCAATTAAATGAATGAAACCCTATTGTTGCAGATTCAATTCTCCTTCTTCTCAAAGTAGAGTATAGATTACTCTTATCAAAACAATTGAAACTAACTTTGAAAATGAGAATAATATAAGCTAATAATAAAATATGAATTACAACACAAATAGCTTAAAGAGGTTTGAGAGATCTTTCTTTACAACACAGTAAAAGTAAATGAATTTTCATGATTAGAATGTAATAGAAAGCCTCTATTTATAGCCAATGATCTATGTAGTTCGACTGATCTAACTCTGTTCACACCCCACGTATAGGGTTGTGATGTAGTAATAATCTCGGTAAGACTGAGGTCGAATCCACAGGGACTGAACCTTGTACATACGGTGTTTGCATGGGGCCAAACGACTCCTAGGTGAGGGTCACTGTCCCCCTCTGGATATCATGGGTGTTCCGAATCATCGACATAGCTAATGAGTGGGGCCCGCAAGCCTCATCCGCTAATCGCGTTGAAGATGCTGTTGCGTCTTTGGATTTTTGAGAACTCATTGGATTCTTGTGGTGCGCGGCGGGTCTTGTACACACTATGTACATGCATCATGTGTGTGGGTCCCACGGTATGTATTCTAGAGATCCAATTTGTCCAACCATTTTTTTTCATCCCGTTTAAAGGGTTGAGACCAAAGTTGAAGCATATCTAGATAACAGGTGGGCCCCAGATCAGTGTATTATGGCCTAATCTGTCCGTTGGGCCACTTCTACAAGGATCAAATGGTTGAAATTTGACATGTATGATTAATTTATGGTCCTCAGGCTATATATCAAGTTTTGAGCCGAACGGATGGTGGGAACCCTGTGATCTTGCATTCTGGACGATTTTCAGGCCCGTTTAATGTGAGTGGCTTGATTTTCTCAGATATCTGACGTGTAAATTTTTTGATCTCAGTCCCCTTTAGTTCGTCTCTCACCTTGGTGATTTATGAGCGTTAAATTCATGCTTTTAGTACCCTTTTTTAGTCCAGGCTCCTAAATTCACCTTGAAACACAAACACGATTAAAATAGGCCATTAAACAGTATCATGTTTGTAAAATCAGGTAATAACTGGGGTCTAATATGCAATATTTGATCCTCAACACAATCCCCAACCAGCATTTTGCTACTCCCGAGCAAAGTATGAGAAAAATAAGTTAAGAACTATAGGATAATTTCTATAAACTAGAGTGATTTTTGAACTACAATCCAGTCAATAGAATTCTAAGATTCATGCATGTTGGGCATTACTTTCTCCTGGACTCAAGTGCACTGTAAACTTCATAATCAAGTTTAAAGCATTAAGCCTTCAATTAGAACAATTCTAAACATTGAGTTCCATGGGTGTATAGTGTAATCTCGACTTATCACCATTAAGAGATATAATCGTCAATTTCATGATAACATTGATAATAAAAAAGGGTATTCAGGACAACTAAAACCAAAACCAAAACTTGCCTTACAGTTCTTCTTTTCATTCTTCCAGCTTTTGATTTTTTCATCAATGACTTTCACGCTATGTCAACTTTTTAAAGGTAAAGCTAAGGAGGGGAATTGAATCCTCACCTATAGGGAGCAAACCCATGGTGAAGACCATTCACCCAACCCTTCCCGATGACAACTGTTTTTTAGCTGGGTATTCATCTTTTTTTTTAATTGATCATGATAGGCAAATTTCCCAGGCTGGTTCCTTTCATGCTTAGTGATTACCAAGTTAACCCTTCAATATTAAATTGACACCTTAATATATAAGCAAGATGTGACATGTGAAATCATGACTCAATCAATGTTTATAACTTCTAATCATGGATTAACAATTCAAACTTAACTGTGAAATCTAATAGATAACTGAATCCAAGAGTCATAAATTACCAATATTACGTACCTTATAATTCTAAATCAAAGATGATCGTCAAAATCACTTCGACTTCACAAGAATTTTTAAAATTTTTTTTCAAAATTTTCACAATTTTTGCTCGAGACTAAAAAAATACTGATTAGGTAACCTAATCTCCCATCCCCAACCTGAAATCTACATTGTCCTCAATGTAAAAGAAATAAGTATGCAATGCACATGGGACAACGAAAGTAAAAGAGAAGTGATGGAAAGATAGTACCTGATGACGAAAATTGAACGACCTTTTCAAAGATATATCGGCATGAGAGCGGGTCAGCACAAGAGTGAAACCAATGAAAGAAACCTATCCTAAAACAACGTAGAAAGTAAACTAACCTAACGGCATAAAGCCGACTATCCTAAAACGACATAAAGCAAACTACCTAGTCTTATGAAAGCAGGGAAAAAGCTACTTAGTCATGCTCCAAAGTTCATCTTTCAGCCAATATTTGGAGAAAATTTCTCAGTAGGTTTCTCAACAGGATCATCTAAAAGCCTTTTTATAATAGGCTTCGATGCCGTGGAGCATGAATGTCAAGAGAAACTTATGTATCTCAGCAAAAATTTACCGTTGATTCGCCTGAGGTATCCAAAAGATATATGATTTACCTGTGTTAGAAAAAGTTTCAAAGTTAATATCCCGTGGTGAATCAAAGCTATAGGTAGATAAAATTCAGAAAAATTTTCAAGAAGTGATGTAGTCTCAACGCATTCCGAAGTTCCAGACTTCAGTTCCATTGTCAGCTCCTCCTCTTTTAATGGTAAACATTCAAGATCAGGGGAAGGAGGGGCTTCAAAATAAGGGTTTTCTCAGTCCATAATGACTACTGAGATATTATCTTGTAAGGCATTCACTGTCTTTTATCATAAGATTGTTTGAATCTGTAAAATGTGCTAAGAAATTATCTAAAGAATTGGAAAATTCAGCTGAGAGTGACTTATTTTTCACATTGAAGATCATGATGATTTGCTCAAGGAATCCATCGTCTTTGAAAGTGGATGGATGATGCTTTCTTACTCTTGCCCTACACAGACAGATTGAAAATTAATAGGGAAAGCATTGATGTGAAAACTCTGTTCATTAAAGCTACTTAGTAGAGGTATTAAATCGTCAAAAGTATATAGATCAGATGGTGGCCTCAACTGGGTGGTTTCAAATTCTAGAGTCATATTGAGCAACTCGTCCTTCTCCTGACTCATATCATCATTCAATGTAAAGGAGTGGTCCAAACATATTTCACAAGAGTTAGGAGGGTCAGTTGTAAGGGGCTCATCCTCCTTATTTAAATCAGGCATGTTAGTTGAGTGGTATAAATCCTTATGACCGATCACTTCATGTACTTCTTGATCACTGACCTGGACCATACTTGAGATTGATTCTAGGAAAATTTAGGCTGCACATTCATAATCGTCATCCCAATACAAATCATCGTATATTTTCGTGCAGTGCACACTTGAGATGAGATCACTTTCTTCACACTCTATTCTTAAATTAGGTTGAGGTTCAAATAAACTAACCTCTACCTCATCATTGAAATTATGTGTGTCATATGAGTGAAGTGTATCACTATCATTATATTTGAAAGACACCCACATCTCTTGATCATTCCTTTGGACAGTCATCGAGATCGACTCATCGAAAAATTGAACCATATGCTTATTAATACAATTCAACTCTTCATTCTCAATTGTAGTATTTTTCATAATCGCATCACGCAAACTTCACTGTTGTACATCTTTTACAAGTTCTTGAAATCTTTGGAACGTGTTTTGTTGAATGAGATTTAGATTTTGTATGGAATTTTGAAGTGAATTCTCTTGGATTATTTTTTGTTGGATTTCAGAGGTATAGGACCCAAGAGAATTGTTACTATGATGTATTATTAATTCAACTTTCCAATCTTGATGGTTCCATTGATCGTAGGTAAGGAGTTGCGAATGGAGAATTAGATTGGGTTGAGGCTGAGGTGAATTAGCCTCCATTAACCCATCAAGGCATGATTCAAGCTCTTCTAGTAATTTTCTCATGTCAGCAGAAGAGTTTGTGTCACTTTGAAATGAATTCTCTTAGATCGATTTTGGTTGGATCTCAAAGGTAGAGGATCCACGAGAATAATCGTTATAACATGTTGTTGGTTCATCTTTCCAACATTAATGTTTCTATTGATTATAGTCATACAGATCATATGTGGGAGAATCTAATGGTTGTTGATACATATTATCACCCATAATATAATCACACATTATTTTCTTCTTATTTGATGGGTGATAATAGTCATCATTCTCATAATTATGATAATCCCAACACTCACGTATTGTCCATGGGGTGCAATTGTTCTCCCGTATATGATTACGTAAGGACTTCTTAATCGATGGAGCGTTATATTCCGGTCAGTTCTTGATGATGGTTTCAGAAAAATTCTAAGACATAGGTTGATTTCTATCATAATCATCATACATCCCTTCCCAGTGTCTCTTAGCTATCTCATCATACTGATGTTCCCATTCTTACATATACATGGTGAAACCTTAACTCTGAATTTAATCCTAAGAAAGATAAAAGAAAAGATCCCACAACAATATAGAAAGTAAGAAGAGGGAAGAAGTTACTAAATTAGAAGTTCTTATGTTAAGATCCTGCAAAAGAAAACAAAAGAAATTAGTTTCTAAAAATAGAAATTCTAAAGTTAGAAAGTTCTAAAAACAAAAATAAAAAGTTAGTTTCTAAAAAGGAAAGTTTCTAAACTTAGAAATAGAATGCTAAGTTAGTTTCTAAAAGAAAACCTAGAATTAGAAATTTTCTAAAAATAAAAAAAAGGAAAGATGAGCTAGTTTCTAAAAGCAAAAGAGGAAAGTTTCTAAAAATAAACTAGTTCTTAAAAATAGAGAAATCCTAGAATTAGAAAATTTCTAAAAAGAGAAAATAAAACCTAAAATTAGAGAGTTTCTAAAAATAATTAGGAAAGTTCTAAACCTAAAGTTAAACCGTAAGTTAGTTTCTAAAAAGGAAATCCTAAAATTAAAGTTAGAAAAATAAAATCTAATCCTAAAGTTAGAAAACCGTAATCTTAACCTAATTTTAAAATTAGTTAATCTCAGAAAACGTAACCATCAGTCCCAGACAATGGCGCCAAAAACTTGTTTATACCCCAAGTATAGGGTTGTGATGTAGTAATAATCTTGGTAAGACCAAGGTCGAATCCATAGGAACTAAACCATGTACGTACGGTGTTTGCATGGGGCCAAACGGCCACCTAGGCGAGGGTCATAGCCCCCCTCCGGACACCATGGACGGTCTGGATCATCGATATAGCTGATGGGTGGGCCCACAAGCATTGTCCAACCAATCACATTGAAGACGTTGTTGCGTCTTTAGATTTTTAAGAATTTGTTGGACTCTTGCGGTGCGCGGCGGGTGTTGTACACACTATGCACACGCATCGCGTCTGTGAGTTCCATGGTGATGTATTCTAGAGATCCGATCCGTCCAACCATTTTTTCATCCTGTTTAAAGGATTGAGACCAAAGTTAAAGTATATCCAGATATCAGGTGGGGCTCAGATCAGTGTATTGTGGCCTGATCTGTCCATTGGGCCAATTCCATAAGGATCAAATGGCTGAAATTTGACGTGTATGATTAATTTATGGTCTTCAAGCCATATATCAAGTTTTGAGCCGAACGGATGGTGGGAACCCTCTGATCTTGCATTCTGGAAAATTTTCAGGCTCGTTTAATGTGAGTGGCTTAATTTTCTCTGATCTCTGGCATGTAAATTATTCGATCTCAGTCCCCTGGGGTCTGTCCCTCACCTTGGTAATTTATGAGCATTAAATCCATTATTTTAGTACCCTTTTCAGTCCAGACTCCTAAATTCACCTTGCAATACAAACATGATTAAAACAGGCCATTAAACAGTATCACGTTTGTAAAATCAGGTAATCACTAGGGTCTAATATGCAATATTTGACCCTAAAAAAGCTCTAAAGATCACATTCCAATCAGAATCTAAAAATCTCGGGATAAAATCTTTCAAATTTCGGCTAGCCTAAGCCCAGGTTCGGCTAGCCTAAGCTTAAGTTCGACTAGCCTAAGTAGCCTGGATTCTAAAATCATTCCATTGCTGGAAACTTGATCGAACTTCCTTGGGCTGGCCGAAGTCAGGGTCAGTTGGCCAAGATCCATCTTGGGTTGGCCGAACCTACTACAAATTTTGATCTTATGAGACCTAATTTTTATTCGAATGTTACATGGTTAGTCTTAGTAGTTAGGTTGGCCGAACCAGACTTTGGGCTGGCCTAACTAGAGTGTATTTAACATAAAATGTGTTTCAAGATATGTATGAGTGAAATACACCTATCTATGGTCCAACTAGTTTATACCACCTGTAGGTTAACTCATACGAAGTGTTCTAAACTTCGAACCATTACTTTAATCTTGCATTGAAATGTTGAATCTTCTTTTTAGGTACTTGATCAAGTTGATAACTTGTCTTCAGTCGAACTTGGGATTGTAATTGGACTATGAAATTTGACAAACTAATATGTGCTTTAATTATAAGCACTTACATAAGATATGGTGGTAAAGGGCTAGGAATTAGAGCCCTTAAACATTTCTCCTTGTTTAAAGCCATGGCTGAATGAATTCAAAGAAATTTGCCCTGATGACCTTCTCGATGGTTGCCTCTCATGCGAGATATACATCACCATATCGACCTTGTCTCAGGGTCTGATTTATTTAATCATCCTCATTATCGGATGAGTCTGAAGGAGTGTGATATTCTGAAAGGACAAGTGGAGAAATTGATTCGTATGGGTCTAATATGAGAAAGCATGAGCCTATGCGCCGTGTTAGCCCTATTAACTCCAAAGAAAGATGGGAGTTCGCGCATGTGTGTCGACAGCCATGCGATCAACAAGATTACCATGAAATTTAAAATTTCTATACCACAACTGGATGATATATTGGACATACTTGAGGGTGAGAACTTATTTTCTAAATTGGATTTAAGGATAGCTACCATCAGATTCAAGTACGATCGGGTGATGAGTGAAAAACAACTTTTTAAGACCAATGACGGGTTGTATAAATGGTTGGTCATACTTTTTGGTCTTTTGAATGCGCTTAGTACACTCATGAGGTTGACGAATCAAGTTCTAAAGCCATTCATTAGGTGTTTCGTAGTAGTTTACTTTGATGACATTTTGATTACGGTCAAGACAAAGTAAGCCATATGGAACACCTCAAACAAATCCTTCAAGTGCTCACCGAAAATAAGTTGTATCTCAATTTTAAAAAATGTAGAATTTTGATCGATAGCTTGTTATTTTTGGGTTTTGTCGAGGCATCCACGGGCATCTGAGTGGATGACGAAAAGGTGAGAGCTATCAGAGAATGGCCGGTTCCAACAAAAATCCATGAAGTATGGAGTTTTCGTAGATTAATGACATTCTATCGTCGGTTCGTGAAATTTTTTAGCACCATTGTATCACCAATTACAGATTGCATAAAGAAGGGACCATTTTAGTGGACTAACAAAGATGACAGGAGCTTTGCTGAAATCAAGTATAGATTGTCTACAACCCCAATTCTTATACTTCTCAGCTTCGATAAACTATTTGAGATAAAATGTGATGCTTCATATGTTGGAATTTGTGGAGTATTTTTGCAAGAAGGCGGGCTAGTAACCTTCTACAGTGAAAAGAGTTTATTCTTTACACATACCATCAGGCTCTCAAATTCATTAATAGTTAGGATAACATGAATTGTGTGTATGTTAGATGGGCTGCATTTTTACAGGAATTCACATTCGTTCTGAAGCACAAGTTAGGACAGTAAAACAAGGTGGCTGATGTACTTAATTACCGTGCTTCACTATTGGTTACCATGAGCAATGAGATAGTCGGCTTTGACCGCCTCAAGGAGTTGTATGCGAAGGACGAGGACTTCAAAGATGCATGGATGAAATGCAAAGAGGGTCATCCTATTACCTATATATGTAAGATGGTTTCCTGTTCAAAGAGAATTGACTATGCATCCCTCAAAGTTCTCTGAGGAGCAGATTATTCAAGAGCTACATTGAGGTGGCCTTGGTGGACACCCTGGGCGAGACAATATGTGGGCTCTTGTGGAGAAGTGGCATTACTTGATGTAATTGGTACGTGACGTGGGTAAAATAGTATAGCGCTGCCATGTTTGTTAGATCTCTAAGGGGCAGTCTCAGAATACAGGCCTCTACACCCCATTACTTGTGCCTGATGTCCCTTGGGAGTACTTATCCATGGACTTCATGCTTAGTCTCCTACAAACATAACGTGGCATGAATTCAATGTTCATGGTAGTAGATCATTTCTCAAAGACGACACATTTTATCCTATGTAAGAAGACCCTCGATGCAACACACGTGGCGTATCTATTCTTGAGAGAGGTCGTGCGGCTACACGGGGTTCCCAAGACCATTTCTTCAAACTGTGATATAGAGTTCATTAGCCACTTTTGATGAACTTTGTGGAATTGGTTCGGTATATAACTTCAGTTTAATAGTGCCTACCACTCACAAACTGATGAGCAAGCTGAAGTTGTGAATTACACTTTGGGAAACCTCATTTGATGTATTTCAGATGAAAAACTAAAGCAGTGGGATTTGTAATTGTCTCAAGCAGATTTTGTATTGAAACTCAAATATTACATATTTAACCCTTCAATTACATTAGTTTTCTAACTTGGACCCGATCCAATGGATCAGACCCAACCAGACCCGACTCGGTACGGTTTCGAATAGAACTGACAATCTGATCAGGCCTGATCGATTCTGATAGTCCAGATCTAATGGTTTTTCAGGTCGGGTTTGGATTGGCCCTGGTCCGACCTGACCTGACCCGAAAACCCGATCCGATTGGATCCGGACAGATCCAATCCTACCCGATCCAGAGTAGTTTTTATCAATCCTTCTACTTTTTCCTATGGTATGGTCCACTTGAGCTTTGGATATGCATCAATTTTGAGTTCAACCACTAAAATAATCTGCAAAAATGAATGGACGGTGTGGATAAATCACACACATTCAAGGTGGGCCCCAACAGAGTTTGCTGTGTCCAATAGCAAGTAAATTTGCCGGTGTACCACACACAGCCATGTAGCTAGTTGTAGCCTGTAGGCACTAGCTATGTGTAGACGCTAGCTATAGTTATGTGTCATGCCAAGACGAGCACTGACGCTCCTTAAGCTCTGAGTAGTACAAACGGTTCAAAGGATATCAAAGTTACATGGCCCCCACAGTGATGTATTTATTATATCTACACTGTTCATATATTTTTAGAGACCAGTATAGAGCATTGTTCAAAAAACGAATAATATCCAACAATCATGTGGACCTCATCACAAATAACAGTAGAGAATGATTTTCACCGTTAAACAATTTGTGTGGTCCACATGATTGTTAGATCTGTCTGAATTTTAGTCTCAAGCCATAAGACGAGCTCACCAAATGAATGTACGGTTTGGATATAACACGTAGGCCACCATCAGAACCATATAGCTTGCTAAACTCAATAAGGCAAGTAACGTACTTATCGTGAAAAGAAAGTCTTTGCATGCACGCCAACGTAATACATTAATACATCAGAGAAAGCATGAAACACATTTTTTATAGTCACGTGGGTCCCACCTTCATGTATATATATTATCTAAGCCATTTATCCATTTTGAAATATCATTTTAGGCGTTGAACAAAAAATTACGATACATTGAAGACTGAAGTGGACCACACCGTATCAAATGATCCGAATAGTGCCCAATCCGATCTGACTCGATTTCCTTGACTGAGTTGGACTCAGATCGGGTTAAGTTAATCAAGCAATGGATATGTCCGAGTCAGGTGACCTGGACTCGGTCTCGGATCGGATCGATTTCGGGTCGGCTTATTAAAATTTCGGATCTGATCGAGTTAGGCCCAATCCGGTTTGACCTGGACCGATGCCCAGCTCTACTGACATTTAAGTGTTAATTCAATTTAATTATATTTGCTTTCATCATGCGAGGTGATTCAGAAGCTTAGGATGAATATGTGCATAAAAGGATGAATTTATAACTTAAGAGAAGATAATGAAGAATTGGATCCATAGCTCTTATGATTGAAGAATTCAAGAGTCTGAGATCCAAGGAACTCAAGCGTGGAAGGAAGAAAATTGAAGTTAAAAAGTGATGAAAATTAAAAGTGCTGAAATCGAAAGTTCGATGCCATCGATGACATCTTCGATGCCATCGAAGGTAGTTTGATGACATTAAAGCCCTGTTTAATCCCATTGCAAAAATAAAGAATTTCTTCGAATTCTTGCTCGGCATATTCATACATCATTCTATGTCATCAAAGGGATGTTCGATGCCATTGAATGAGGTTCGATGACATGGGAAGATTCCACAAATTTGAAAATTGGCTGTTGGATAGTTTTATATTTTTATTCGGAATCTTCGATGAGACTTTGATGCCATCGAAGATGCGATAACTGCATATTTCAAAGTCAGTTTACGATTTTTCAAAGACGGTGCCAAAGATGGAGTTCGTCAACTATAAATTGGAGTCCTTAGGATATTCTAAATAATCTTTTAGGATTTAGAAAGGGAGAGAATGCATAAGCAGAGCACCGATAACGTTCTTCTACTTCAATTTCTTCTTGGGTTCTAGTAGATCTTTTAGTTTTTCTTATAAGATGCTAGTCTTGTTAGGATAATCTCTTAGCTAAGGCTAAGAGATGAAGCTTATAGTTCTTCTTAATGCTTAATTTACTTTAATTTAAGTTATTTAATTTGAATATTGAACAATACATTGATTTTAGTTTGAATGAAGATTTATTTCTAGTTTACTTTGATCCATTGTTGACTTCGAACATATTTGATGCTTAAGAAAACTAAAAATAGTTTCTTGTCTAATTTGTAGGTGATTGATATGTAAAATTCATTGATCTATAGTAGACTCCGGGCACGATAGATGCTTTGAATTTTCTGCGATCAATACTTTGGTGTATGATGTGGGAATCCATTTAATTGAAGTTCAAATATATTTTGATACATGAATGATGGTTTAATAGAATTATCTTCCGATTGGATAGGATAGGACTTCGGTTCCAATTGATTTATCCATTGAATCAGAAAATTAAATATTGAGATTGCTATGACTGAAATCCTAGATCCTTAGTCTTTTATTTATTTATTTTAAACTCATTACTAAATTGCTAGATTAAAAACCCGGACCAACACATTAGACTTAGATTAGTTCTAGATTGTCTTCCCCATTCCCTGTGGATTCAACCTCGGTCTGATTGAGTTATTACTACTTCTCAACCCTGCACTTGGGGTTCATGAACAAGTTTTTAGCGTCATTTTTGGGGAGTGACGTTGAACACGATTATGTTTAGATTTTTTAAGTTTGATTTTTTGTTTTCGGTTAGATTTTTCTTATTTTCTGAAAATTTTTAACCTAAGGTTTTTAGAAATTTCTAATTTTCAATTTTTTTAAAGGTTTATCTTATTTTTTTCTAACATTACTAACACTGTTTATTGTTTCTGTTTTATAGGATTTTTATTCTAGTTCCTCTCTTCTGGTAACATCCTTCCTTACTCCATCTGCTTCCTTTCCTTATTACTGAAGGATTTTTCATAGATTTTTTTAAGGTTTTATCATGTTCATGTAAGGGTGGACACGTGAATACTCTAATCAATTTCTAAGAGATAAGAGATTTGCTGAAGGGCTGTTAGATGATTATGTTAGGAAACAATTTATATCTCCAAAATTTACTGAAATCATGATTGATAATCGACTGAGATATTAGGATTCGCTGGTTAAGAAATCACTACGTGAATATAGGAGGGAGAACAATTATCATCCATCGATTAAGAAAACAATGGGTGATTATATTATAGGTGATAACGCTTTCTAGCAACCATCAAATACTCTCACATATGGCCCATATGTTTTAATTGTTGGAACCATCAAAGTTTAAATTCAAGAGGTGAACTATAATGCCCTGAAAATTGGCACCCGAGTATAAAAATGTAACATCCCGAAAATCGGGGGTCGGATAGAAACCCAACTCTCGAGTTCCAGAACGTCACTTATGCAACATAGATAATGATAAATGCATGTTGTCTATAAAATGACATTAAACAAGATTGAGACTAAGCTAAAACAATATATCATACTCCAGAGACAGTTAAATTAGCAAGCAGAAGACTGTGATAAATACATAAAATATATAATTAATTGTAAATCTCCAGAGTGTGAACATATTACCAGGTTAATTAAATACATGTATACTCTAAAAATGGAAAGAAAAGAATATACATGAGTGCTCCAAAAATATAAAATGACAAGTGTCAAGGCGTCTAACCAACCTCCCTGTAATCCCGTCGATCAGAACACACATAAAGGAGGGATCCTCCTCCTCATCATCAAGTCCGGCTCCGCTTCACAAGCAGCGCCATCATCTGAAATAAAAATAGGGACTGGTGGGTGTCCGGAACACCATCCCGTAACGTGGGAATGAGTAATCAACTCAGTGGAATCATAGAGCAAAGATTAGCATGTTATCAAATCAATCACGCGATAATAGTAAAGCAAACAATCAAACATTCCTAGATACTATTGTTAATGCAAGCATGAAATGACATGATGGATGCCCTCATCGACATACTCCCTCATACGACACCATCGTATGCCCGCGGCATGCTTACGTTCCTCAGTGCTCCACATCTTCTAGGCACATGCAATGCAATATGGATAATGATTACCGAGTGGTTATTAGTCATTTTCATACAGTCAGATTAGAAAACTAGGGTACCTTCCTTATATCAATCTCAACACAGATCCTGTCTAGGGTCGTCACTCCTAATAATCTTATACGATGTTATATTTGTAGGTCGCTGCAAGGGCTGCCAGGGATGTTGCTCGCACTCGTTGCACCACTCCCCCATCACCTTATTAATATAGGCCTAATGTACTCTTGTCGCTATGGAAGGGTAGTTGCCTCCCACAGACTCAGAATACGCTCGAGGTCACTACAAAGGGCTCGTCACCTGATCAGTGTAGGCCGACAGCAAGAATATAGTGTCCCATACCACCATAATCTACTCACGAATTTGGGTTGCTCATTGGTCACTACGGGGAGATTTGTGGCCCCAGTGTAGACCGACAGCTCAACCACAGTGTCCCATACTACCATGCCCAGCTCATGAGTCTTTATGGATCAAGGTACCATGGTTAACAGGATTTTCAATGGTAAGTTCAGTACCCTAGGTTCAAGCAGTTATGACTCATGCAAGGTGAACATACAATGGCCAGTCGGGTTACTTGACGGGCTCGACTAGTACGAGCGCATCTCAAGCTGAGCGACATGAAGTGCATAAAACACTTCGTATGGCTAAACCACTGCCGCCTTCCCAAAACACGACTCGTGTTAATCGACGCGTCCTTCGTGGTAAATAGAAGCTAACCACGAATTCGATCCATTACCGACTTCCTGGACTAGGTCATAGCTCCAAGCATTTGTATATCAACATCAGTAAGCATATGTGAGTAACAAGAATGAATATAAACAATACAAGCATGTTGACACATGTTATAACTCACAATGTAAGCAAATCATCCAACACATGCATTTCATGTATATAATGAAATCAATATATATAGCCAACATGATGGAAATCATTTACATCAGCATATTACTTGAGAATTCAATCTCAAAACTCATTCACAACACCATCTACTCAATACATACTAATACAAACATTTATACAAACACTTAGCCTACACACTTTAGTCTACATAGCGTATGTCGACTCAAAGTGCGCATTAGGGCAAATCTCTTCGCCAAACAGATTATACACTCATACATAATATCATAACACGATGAATTTACATGTCAAGCATTTCAGCAAAATACGGACATATACAATATTTTCTATAAATGCCTAAATACCCTAAATCTCATATTTACCATACGTTTACGAAACGAAAAACGGACAGCATGTTGTACATGTCAAACGGTGTTGCCGTCGATAATCTACTATTAAATAACATTGAAAGCTTTGAAATCAGTCAATCAAAGCGTCTAGAATCCTCACCTTTCGCCTTAGACGTGTATCGATTCGATTTGATCGTATACGCTTCGTCAAAGGCGTAAAGGCGACCTCATGCACAAGATATATAAGCTACTTTGCCATATGAATCGAAGGAATCCCTAAAACAGCAAGTGGTTAGGGTTTTTCTTACCTAGAAGTGCGTTAGAATCACCGAAAAAGTGATTTGAACGCGGGAATTTAGCACGCGTAACAGCCGTAGCAAGTGACAGGAAAAACTCTCCCACACTCTCTCACAATCTCTCACTTTCTCTCTCTTTCAATCTAGGGTTTCTAGCAAATTCGGATGGGAGAGATATGTGAGGGTTTAAGACCCTTATATAGGCTACAACCTCACCTTTTTAGACTTAGGAACAAAGTATACTTGGGTTATAACCAAATCAGGGCTGTTTCGATCCAAAAGAGCATTTCGGGAGGTCCCCTGGCCGAACGCGGTCGGACTTAAGTTCATGCCTACTGGATCTTGCTCACACAAAGTTTTCAGTCTGGTAGAGTTCGCAGATCGCATGTGGCGGTCCAGTTTCAGTTCAGCGGTCATCGTACCTAAATTAGGCCTACAAGTCTCATAATATGAAAGAGAAATTTTTCCTGATCCGAGGGTGAAATTTGGCTGAATTCTGACAGTCAGAACGCTTAATAATAACGCGCAAAGACTCGAGCCAGATTTGGAATTAATTTCCTAAACCTTTACCTTATTCTCACTCTCTTCAGTCCAGGCTCAATAAAATAGCCTCAGAACATCGGTTGGGCTTGATTTTCGAAACGATTGTCAAGTCCAGCCAAGCGGTCATAACGGTCTAAGATTGTAGATATCGGACTTTCGATGCGCTGTCTAAATCAAATACGAAGTTTCAAAGGGTTCCTAGGAACAAATCGGTTTAGAGTTTGATCCTGGATTTCAGGGTAAGATAGCGTCATTGGTTCTACAAGTTTTGGGTCTTGCAAAACCTATTTAAAGCGATCAGGGACAATTTCACAGCTAATCTAACGTAGCGCTAGTTAACTTACACTTATTTTCTAAAAGAATTAATCCTAAGTGATTTCTTTGACTTTGGAATTGGGTTCTGAGAGGTTACCAAGGTGCTATGGTTGACCCATTGCCTAAGGACGTCTAATCCCAAGTTGGCAAAAATTTGGGGTGTTACAAAAAACCTCAGTCCTGAGTTCCCGAGTGTGAACCAAATAAAATGCACGCGTGAGCTTATTCAGATTCACATTCATTTCAGACATGAGCAATCGGAGTAGTGTAATATAAAATAACGGATCTAAAGCGAGGTAGAGATAATAAAAATTAATAAATATATGGTTAACAATCAAAGTATAATTAAAAAGTGGTGTTTGTACGAATAAAGATTATACAAGCCATAATATATATACCCAAGACGATTAAAGTGTAAAGTTTTCGATTTTCTCTCAATCCTCTAAAACATAATGATGGTGGAATAAACCGATCTAAGCCTACTCGTCTAAGATCTTGATAGTATCTGCATTAATAATATTTCCTGGTTGGTATTTTAAAACACTGTTCCAGGTGAGAATGAGTAGCTAACTCAGTAGTTCCATTAGTTCTAAGTTACATATGTTATTAACCCAATCAGCGCATGTAATGCTAAAATAAGAAATTAAACAATTTCTAAATACTCTTATTAAATGCATGAATGAGATTATGAAATGATGCATGAGTCGTACAATCTAACACTCCCTCACAAGTGACTTCAATGTATATTTTAAAAATGGCAATACTCCCTTATCAAGCGACTCAAATGCCAAATCACAACATTCTATTGTAGTGCAATGCAATTGTTGTGCATGATTAGTTGAGTAACTATTAATTTCAATTCATACAGTAAATTAGCAAAGCTATGATACCAATGTTATATCATGAGTCCTTAACCAGATCATATGGTTCGTTGCAGCACATAATAACTCCTCCCCAATATCCCTTGATCCGAATTTAGGTATCACCTGTTTATCTTATAAATTAACAATTCTAAATGTATGATATGATACCCAAAGGTATGAGGATCAACCTGGTATAGGTTGTTACCTAAACACCGAGTATGATCACTCAGTTTTGAGGTGCGGCCATAAAGGAAATGACTCGTCACCCAATTTCATTTACTCTCAGGTCGTACGAACGACACTTTTGCATGAAACCATCGGTTAAATAATTTGATGGGGGCCATTCAAACAACAATCTTTCATCTCTATCAATGCTCATTGGTCATTACGGGTAGTCTCGTCACCCCAGCATAAGCTGACAGCTCGGACACGGTATCCCATACACCATGCTCGGCTCATGAGTCTTAGTAGGATCGTATCGCGTTAACGGTTATGAATGAACTCATCTGTGTTATCATTATGAACATACATGATCAGTCAGCTAGTGAAATAATTTGATTAACCTAGGAAAATCTCAGTGCTACCAGCATTGGGTGCAAGCATCCTATGTAGTCCAACTACTATCGGTCATTCTTGTTTAACAAGGGTTGATCAAACAAGCCTAAGGTGGACAACTTAACTCAGGCCACCCCTTGGTTTAGGCAATTTATCGACTGATCCAACATTGTAAGTAATTCTAAACATTGTTAAGGACTAATAATTCATTAGGCAATCACAACAAAATTTCATATGAAATCTAAATTTAGTATCACAACCACCTAAGCATTTCATCGAACATATGAGCATCAATAACATAACACCATCACTTAGAAATTTCATCGAACATGTGAGCATTAATAAAACCATACATTCACCTAGTCATTCCATCAAATATGTGAGCATTAGTAGAATAACACATTCATTCACTTAAGCATTTTATCAAACATGTGAGCATCTATAAATAAGCAATAACACATGTTACGATTAAATCAAAATGTGAACATTTTAGCATACACCAACCTATCTATAAACAACAAAATCATTAACTAAAACCCTCATGGTTCGATAAATGAAAAAATAAGAATAATGGTCCACACCTTGTGACGATCTGCCCAATTCATGGTGCTCTTAGGGTCAGTGTTTTGGAGAAAATCATTGAAAGCCCTAAATAAGCATACAAGCTTGCGAGATTAGGAATAAACAACTATTAAAGCCCTAGATTACAAGTAGAATTAAACACTTACCTTCAATTATTGCCGAAAAAGCTTCAACGATGGCTTTGGTTATGACGAGGCAACTACAGAGGGGATGAAAGGATGGATGTGACCAACACTCATACCCCAATCTCTCTCTCTCTCTCTCTCTCTCTCTCTCTCTCTCTCTCTCTTCTCCTTTCTCCTTTTTCTCTCCTCCCTTTCTCCCTTATTCTCTTGTTAAGGGAGGAGGGGGTGCCTAAATAAGAGCCTTATATGGTGCCACAAGTGGCGCAAATTGCCCCAATGACCCTTTATTCATTATATTAACCTTTGAGGGAGTTATTTTCCACTAATGAGACTCAATGAAAGGCATATGGGTTAATCTAAGCCATGGAATAGGTGTCTCATAAGGTGATCTATGTTTGGATTAGCCAAGTTTATAGTATGACCTATTCGTAATTAACGAAAATGACGATTTGGTCCTAATCACTCCAAAACCATTGGTTTTTAGGCTAAAGGAGTAATTGGATTGATTTGGTTTGTTAATTAAGATCCAACCCCTAGTTATCTCAGTTTTATGTAGGTTTTTATTTATTTATGATTGTTTCGATTAGTCAGTAATAGGCCAACTAGTTTTGGGTCTTAGATGAACAATCATGATGCTAGACTCGAGGTTTAAGTGATCAAGTGGATTCGTTGGCTTTTTACAATTAATTAATCAGATTTGTGTAATTCTTTACTGGTACTACCCACCTATAAATTCACCTCAAGTATTAAGAATTTTTGGTACCACCTAGTAAGTGACAACGCAAGCCAATTATATAAAAAAATTTCAAGAATTTTTGGAAATCCAAAATAGTAAAAATCCAAGACGTTACATGAACTACCAATGGATTTTGAAGATTAATATTCCCTTAGATCCACTACTTATGAGATCGAACTAGAAATCATCTAAGAGGATTCACTTCAAAAAATCATTGATGCTCAAGAATAATTCAACCAACACATCATACAAGCATTCATAAACGTTAGATCATCATTAGAGTTACTTGAATCCTCCATTTAGAAAATTCAGCCGTGCCTTATTGATGAGGAAGATACTAGTTTTTCCCAGCCTCAATACAATCTAGAAACACAATGCGAGGAGAGTGATCCCAACTCGCTTGTGAAGGAATGAGGAGTTGGATTATGATCATGAGTATATGGTTCAATTTTCTGAAGAGTCGATCTCAATTACAGTCTAGGGTAATGATCAAGAAGCACAGTTACTTTTTAAACATAATGATGATGCTCTATTCCACTCACATGACATGATTGACCTCAATGTGGAGAATGAGTCCCTTTTAACTAAATGTATAGACTCTTTAAAAGTTTTCTTGGCACACTTTAAGGATTCTAATAATATTATGATTAAAGAAATAGTGGATGCCTTGCAGGATAATACCTCAGTAGTTGAAACTGATCGAGGGAATCATTATTCTAAAACACCTATTTCCAAATATTTAGAATGTTTACCATCAAAAGGTGGAGGTGCTGGAATTTGAACCGAAGTCTGAAACTTTGGAATTTATAAAGACTACATTGCTTATTGAGATTTTTTTCTTCTTCTGAATTTCACCTACTTGTAGTCTCCGATTCACTACAGTATACTAACATTGAAAATTCTTCTGCCACAGGTAAATATTATATTCTTTAGAAACTTTACAGTTTTGATTGACAATATGTTGCTAAGGTTTATAAATTTCTTTGGACACTCATGCTTCATAACATCTAAGCCTATTGTAATAGGGCTTTTAGATGATCTTGTTAAGAAACCTATTGAGAAATTTATCGAGATATTAGCCAAAGGAGGAACCTTTCTATAAAGAACGAGTAGTTTTCCATTACTTTCCTAGTTTAGGATTAGGAATTTATTGCTTTCTTAGAATTAGTTTGCTTTACTTAGTTTAATATAGTTGTTGAAACATATTTTGATAGGAAGATCGCACTAGCCCTTTATTTTTCGACTTCCAGGTACTTCTTCTCTACTCTTTATTTTTGTTGCTCTCAATATTTCTCTTATTACATATGTTTATACATTGAGGACAATGTAGAATTTAGGTTGGGGGCTAGGTTTTCTTTGAAAATTCTTCGGTTTTGTTCTAAAATTGTTAATTTTTTTAAGCTATAATTTTTTTTAAAGAATTTTCTGTGAATATATATGATTTTAAAGATAATCCAAATGTTAGAATGATAAGATACTTAATGTTAATGATTTTTAAATTCTAAATTTTAGTTATTTGCCAGATTTATAAAGATAAGTTTGAGTTATAAATTCTTAATTTGAAGTTTTAAACATCGATTGAGTCATGATTTCATATATCACATCTAGCTTACATATTAAAGTTTAAATTTGATATTGAATTGTTAACTTGATGAATATTAAGAATGATATGAACTAAACTCAAATTTTTTTTTTCATGATGTTTAAATTAAAATTGAAAGAAAAAGAGAGAGAGAGAGAGAGAATTAATACCCAACTAAAAAATAGTTGTTGTCGAAAAAGGGCTACTTATTAAAGTTCATTAAAAACACTGAAAAAGAAAAGAAAAGATGGAAATAATGTGAAAGCCGTCGATGGAAAAATCAAAAGTTGGATGAGTAGAAGATTGAACTATAAAGAAAGTTTTAGTTATCCTGAATGTTCTTTGGATCATCGATATTATCATGAAAGTAAAAAATTGAACCTTTAGTTATGATAAGTCTACACTTCATCATGAAAGTAAAAAATTGAACCTTTAGTTATGATAAGTCTACACTTCATTATGTACCCATGAAACTCAATGTTTACAATTGTTCAAAATATAGGATTAATGCTTTGAACTTGATTATGAAATTTACGAAGCACTATAGTTTAAGAGAAAGTAGTACTTATCATTAATGTAATTTAGATTTCTACAATCTAGATTGTTTTAAAAACCACTTGAACTCATGAAAATCATTCTTTTATTTTTGAAATATCTTCATATGTTTTGCTTGGGTCTAGTAAAATGATGGTTGGGGTATGTGTTGAGACTTAAATATTGCATATTTAACTCTTCAATTACATTAGTTTTCTTGACATATAAGTGTTGATTCAATTTAATTATATATATTTTTGTCACGCGAGGTGATACAAAAGCTTAGGATGAATATGTGCTTAAAGGATCTATTTATAGCTCAAGAGAAGATAATGAAGAATTGGATCTATAGAGGTTAAGATTGAAGAATTTAAGACTTAAAGATCCATGAAAACTAAATGAGGAATAAAGAAAATCAAAGTTGAAAAGTGCAGAAAATCGAAAGTGCTGAAATCGATAGTTCAATGCTATTGATGACACCTTCGATGCCTTCGAAGGTAGTTCGATGACATCGAAGCCTTGTTCGATCCCATCACAAGAATCAAGAATTTCTTCGAATTCTTATTAGACATATTCATACACCCTTCGATGTTATCTAAGGAGGCTCGATGACATCGGGAGATTCCACAAATTTGAAAGTTGGTTACTAGAGACAGTTTCATGTTTTCACTTGGAATCTTTGATGGGACTTTGATGCCATCGAAGGTGCGATAATTACGTATTTCAAAGTCAGTTTGCAATTTTTTTAAGACGGTGTGAAAGTTGGAGTTTCACAAGTATAAATTGGAGTTCGTAGGGCATTCTAAATCATCTTCTAGGGTTTAGAAAGGGAGAGAAGGCATACGCGGAGTGCCGATAATATTCTTCTACTTTAATTTCTTCTTAGGTTCCAGTAAATATTTTAGTCTTTCTTATAAGATGTTAGTCTTGTTATGGTAATATCTTAGATAAGACTAAGGGATGAAGCTTGTACTTCTTCTCAATATTTAATTTACTTTGTTTCAAGTTATTAATTTGAATATTAAACAATTCATTGATATTTGGTTTGAATGAAGATTTATTTCTAGTTTACTTTGATTCATTGTCGACTCCAGACACATAGAATACTTAGGAAAGTTAAAAATAATGTCTTATCTATTTTGTAAAAGATTGATCTGTAAAATTCATTGATATATCGTAGACTCTGGGCATGATAGATGCTTTGAATTCCCTGTAATCAATACTTTGCTGCATGATGTGGAAACCAATGCAATTGAAGTTCAAATATGTTTTGATACATGAATGATGGTTTAACAGAATTATCTTCTGATTGGATAAGATAGGACTTCGATTTTAATTGAGTTATCTATTAAATCAGTAAATTGAATATTGAGATTGCTATGAGTGGATTTTTGGATCATTAGTCGTTTATTTATTTGTTTTAAAACTCTTTCCTAAATTACTAGATTAAAAACCTAGACCAACACATTAGACTTAGATTACTTCTAGACCGTGTTCCTGATTCTCCATGAATTCAACCTTGGTCTCACCAAATTATTACTATTTCACAATCCTACGCTTGGGGTTTGTGAATAGTTTGCATTCAACAACATGATGAAGTGTTCGATAGGGAAGTCTCCATTCCAGATTGTTTATAGTCGAGTGCCTCACCACACACTTGACTTGGTCCCTTTACCCAAGCTTCTGGGTATGAACATAGCAGTAGAACATATGATAGACCAAATTGTGGGTATTCATGAGGAGGTGTTAGCCAAGTTGCATGCGTCAAACAACAAATACAAGGAGCAAGCCGACGAGCATTGACGACAAAAGGTGTTTGAGGTGGGTGACCAAGTTATGGTCTATCTACATAAGGAGAGATTTCTGATCGAAACTTACAACAAGTTAAAGAAAAAGAAGATTGGACTGATACTGATCCTCCAAAAGATTAATGATAGCGCTTACATTGTTGATCTTTCGAATGACATGGAAATCTCTCGTACTTTTAACGTCACATACCGGATCGAGTATCATGAAATGAAGCGGGACGAGTTCTTTTGAAGTGAAGGGGACTGATGTAGAGTAGGTCACAGACACTTTCATGTCCAAGATGGACCAGAGAAGGCTCGATCAAAAACGGAAGATCAGGACCATAAGAACCCTAAATTAGGCACATCTCGCAAACCGAAATGAGTTATTGAATGTGTCATATATGATTTTGGGGTAGGAGAAGCTACTTTAGCCACCTAAAAACTAAATTTTCAATATTCCATCATATCAAAGATAAAAAATCCTTTTTAATTTTGTTTTTGCTATTTATAGTAAGTTTTAGTTCGATCATATCTCTTGATCCTTTGAGATTTCTGAGTCGTGCCCAACATGAAAAGGGCTTAGAAAATTTAGAAGAATAACATGGTTAGGCTAAATTGGAAGCTTATTATTTTTGGCCGAAAACCATGAAGTCTAGTAGGAATCATGACCGTTTATAAATAGTAAGTTTACTATTTATAGTAAGTCATGAATTTTAGGGAGTTTGAGTTGGAGTTTGATTATGAAACTTCTTCTTAGGCTTGGGTATCACTATGTAAAGGGTTATAAATTCATTTTTATCATCAATTAATAATTTTTGAATTTTTTTGAATTTATTTATATTTTCCTATTTCCCCTATTGAATTCGAGGAATCTCTATGAGGATTCTAGAGAACCTCCGTGGATTTGGACTAATTATCACCATGAGAAAGACGGTGATCGACCTCATAACGTCCATCCTTGCATCAAATATCATTACTAGATTCGTGATAGATCTTTTCTTTGGTAGGTCTCTTATAGATGTGCCTAATAGATTGCCCCATAAATAGGCACTTTGATCATGGCCACATGACATGCCATGACTCACCCCCTCAAGGGCATAAGTAAGGGTATGTGCCATCACATTAATAATAGAATGAGTAATGTCAAAGGGAAATCAACTAAAGATCTCTTCAAGTGGGAGTACGCTTCTCGTATATGCTAAACACGTAGTGTCACCATGTGGCGATTTCTTATTAGGCCATATTAGGGTGTCAAAAGCCCCCCCATCCTTTTGCATCAGGGGATCCAATGGGATGCACGATGTTCGGGTTTCAGTGGTTGTTCTGGCATGTGACACATGACAACGTGAGGCTTGCACTTGACCGTTGCATAGTTTAATGTGGACGTGAAAAATTAATGCTTATAATAGGCAATAGTCTAAGATTGAAAGGTTTGGATCTCTATCATTTCAGGGCTCATGCACTAAAATGAGTTGGCAAAATGAGTGAATGGCATGGATAAAATGCATACATCACGGTGGCCCGTTAACAATACCACTACTCATGACTGCATGTGCTAATATGCTATGTGAGGGATGATCCATCACCAAGACCACTATGGATGTACGAACCATTATCTAGATAGCAGATCCATGTTTCGACAAGAAACAAATGCATTTGATTTGGGAGAATTCATTCAATGATAACAAAGAAAGGATAAAAGAACAATGATCACAAAGTATTTTATTCAGTCTGAGTTCATTTATATCCTCACATTTCCCTTGATTATGAAAATAAAGTACAATGAATTAACACAATGAATGAAAGAAGAAGTAGTTCAATGGTAGTTTTAGCAGCATTTCGACACTTTTGATGTTCATCGCAAAGGCAGATGAGTTGTGTGGGTGCAAAACTGAGGAAACAGCGGAGACTTCTCAGACTTGGGTTATGCCATAATTCCATTATGATACCTTTCTCATTATGCTACTTTTCCATTGTGCGGATCTTCCATTATACTCCACTTTTCTTTCTCTTCTGTGAGCTCCTTGAGACTCCAATTTCTGTCTTCTCTCACTTCTCTTTCTCGCTTTTGTCTCTCACTACCTTTTCCAAATGAAGATGGGAGAGGGGTATTTATAGATCTCCCACACGTGTGGAGGCCATTTCCGCACAATAGGGAGTACATCACCAAGGGGCGCATTACCATGGAGTGCACAACAACTTCACCAGGAGGGGGCACACAACCATGGAAAGGTGGAGGGAGCACAACTTCATCAAAGGTGGGAGCGCACAACCAACAGGGGAGAATGGTACACCAATAAGAGGGTTGTTCGCCCACAACCATTATTCATCAGAAAGGGTTGTGCGCCAGCAACCATTGTGCGCCCTTATCGGTTGTGCACCCTCATCCATTATGTGCCAACACAGTTGTGTGCCTCATGGGCCATGTTCCACACAACGGGTGTAGACGATACTTGAGTTCTTCTGAAGTCTGGATCTCTCTCCTCTGCTTGAATCTTGCTCTAATGAATGAATTATAGAGGGATGGTGGGGTATATATAACCTTTCGCATGTGTGAACACCTCAACATGTTCATTGTGCACCCAACCCTGTTGTGCGATCACCCCTTTGTGCACTGACCCCACTTGCGCGGTCATGCCTTTGTGCGTGGACCACCTTTGTGCATGAACCATCTTTTTGTGAACCTATAGTCAAGATAACATGTAGCAGCCAATTCAGATATAAATATCATTTAAGAATTTTAACAAACATATAGAGTACATGTTAACATACATAGACATTTCATCCATATATCACGTAGTAACGAGGTAAATTACCTTAAGGAAATTGTACTTATAAATAAGGTAATTGAGAATCCTATCTCAAAACCCTCATTAAATACATTTTATCAAGCATTTTCTCATTCAAGCATTTTTTCAAATACTTAAAATACACATATGCACATACATGTGATAAAATAGTTATAACATGCATTATGGTAAATCCTTTCACATAGGAGTTACCACATGCACAACAATCATGTATTTACGATCAATTATCATGGTAAGCACCAATCCATATTTTTTCATATTCATTCAATCATTTCAACAAACACATGGGATGCATTATAAATTAACATAGCATATACATATAAGTAACATACGAAAAATCTCGAATCTAAGCACATGTGATAGCAATCAATTCAGTCATAAATCATTATTGACATTGAAGGCCTTGAAAACCATAACCTGAACATCTATAGTCCGCACCTTTCACCGGTAGAATCGTAACGAATTCAGTTTCAACACTAAGTCTTCGTCTACGTCATGACGACTACCTATAGCATGAAATAGGTTAGCTATTTCATCACTTACACTACTTGAAATCCTAAAACAGATTAGGTTTAGGTTTTCTTACCTGAAAACGGAATCGGAATTGCCCGTATAGCGATACAAGAATGGTGGTTAAGCACGTGGAGCGGTGGGATTCAATCCCAAGAACGAACTCCAACTCTCACTCTTACTTTCTCTCTCTTTTCTTCTCTTTTCTCTCCTCTCCCTTAGAGTTTTTCAAATTCGTATAGAATGTGAGAGAGAGGGTTTAAACCCTTTATATAGGCTCAGAAGTGATGGGAATGGCCTCAGGGCCAAGGTATACTTAGGTTACAGCCAAATAACGTCTGTTCCGATCCAACAGAGCACTTCTGGAGACCCCTTTGCTGAATGCGGTCGGACTTAAGCTCCTGACACTAGATCTTAGTCAAGCTAAGTTTTCGGTCTGATCGGGTTTGCAGATCGACCATAGCGGACCAGTTTCAGTTCGACGGTCACCAGTACTCGATCAGGGTCATAAGTACTCTGACCTGTGTTGAAAATATTTTCTGATAAGAGGGTATAATTAGGTCAAATTCTGAAGGTCTGAATCCTTAGATTCAGCCTGCAAGCGAACCGACTCAATTCACTTAAGTTTCAATTCATTTTCTAACGATATACTCGTTTCTCACACACTTCATTTCGGGCTCAAGTTGTGCATTTTTGGGTACTATTAGGACTTAATTTTTGAGATAGTTGTCAAGTCCAGCAAGTCGGTCATAATCATATAGTTTCGTAGTAATCGGACTTTCGACGTGCGGTCCAGGTCCGATACGAAGTTTCACGATGCTCCCAAGAGTAACTGGGTTTAGAGATTGATCTTAGGTTTATAGGTAATGTAGAATTAGCGATTTTACTCATTTTAAGTTTTATAAATCATATTTAAAGTGGTTCAAGCTAAATTCATTGATTGTTTAGTTCAGTACTTAACCAAATTCTACCTTAATTATGACATAATAAGGTCCTAGGGCCATTCTATGCCACTTTTTGGCACTTCTAGTTAGTATATTATTTTAATTATTTTTTAATAGTTCATCATCGAGTTTACTTTATCTGCACCAAATTTTATAAGATTTCCTATTATAGAAAAATTCTAAAAATTTCAAAAGCAGCAGCTGTCCAACAAATAATTTTTAAATAGTTGTCATAAAGATCTATTTTTAACTATCTTAAATGTTTTAATATATTTTTTACTTATTTTAATATAAAACTAGACTCATTTATCTTCAATCTAACTTTTGAATCACCTAAATTAGAGTTATAACGAGGGAGATATGACTTTTTGAAGTCGGATGACACGTGTGGTAAAAACATAGGGCCCGACGAGGCCTCGCCGATCTGGCGATTCCATCGCCGACCGCTGGACATCGGGGTGATGGCATCCCCCCCAGGGTGTCAGAAAAGTTCAGGACCCACTTCGGGTTCCCCTGATTTGCATTGTTTGGCCCTCCGAGTCCGTTTGATGTGGTTTCATCAATCTGATATTTAAAACGGGTGCATCTTTCAATTTGGAATGAGTTGTGTGACGTGCAATATATGATTTTGAGGCAAAAAAAGCTAATCTATCCAAATAACTTATTGATATCATGAGATTTTAAAAACATTAATGGTTAAAAGCCTATTTTATCCATGTATTTACATTTACAGTAAGTTTTAGTTTAAATATTGTTCTTCATCATTTAAACTTTAGGATTAATGTCTAATATGAAAGTACTTGGAAAAAATTGAAGAACGAGGTGGTGAAAGGTGAGATTTTGAAGGAAATAGGTTGAAAGGGGATTTGAGGCTTTATGATTGACTTTTGAGAAGTCAATTTAGGTGTTATGATCGACTCATTTTCCAAAGATATCTAACTCTAGGTTGGAAAAAATCCAGGGTGTTACAGGACCACCTTTGTACGGACCACCTTTGTGCACAAACCATCTTTGTGCGGACCACCTTTATGCGCAGACCACTTTTGTGCTCGGACCATCTTTGTGCGCGGAACACTTTTATGCACGGATCACCTTTCATTGCATCCTTCCGTTGTGTGGTGCACAACCTCCCACACGTGTAGAGGTCATCTGCGCACAACAAGTTCATTAGGAGAGAGCATGGAGTGCACAACCATTCCCCTTCAAAAGTGGTGCACATCCACTTCTTCTTTAGACAAGTGCGCACAACTCCCCTTCAAAAGTGGCTCACAAGCCTTCTTAAGACAAGTGCCACACTTCCTCTCCTTCAAAAGTAGCGCACAAGCCTTTCTTTCTTCAGACAACCTTCCTTAATGCAAGGTAGCGCACAACCATAATCTCTCCCCACTCCAAATGGCGCATAAGAGGAGGGGCAGACAAGCATCTCTCCAACTTCCGTCTCCTCAAATGTGGAGAGGGGAGGAGTAATTATAGACCTCCCAGGCTCTTCCCTTCCTTAAATAGTAGTGTTCACCACCATTTCCTGAGGAGGAGTGGACAACACCATTTCTCCCCCCAACCTTCTTCCTTAAATAGTGGTGTTCAACCACTTCTCCCTTCATACAAGGCAACGTCCATCCCTCCTCCTTAAATAGTGGCTTTCAACCACTACTTCCTTCACACAACACGTCAGGGACTCCTCAAATAATAGCACAAAACCACTCTCCCTTCATACAAGACAACATCCAACCCTCCTTAAATAGTGGTGTTCAACCACTTCTCCCTTCATACAAGGTAACACACAACCATCCTTCATTCAAGGTAACGCCCAACCGTCCTTCATGCAAGGCAACACCCAACCATCCTTCATTCAAGACAACGCCCAACCGTCCTTCATGCAATGCAACACACAACCGCTTCCTCTTTCATACTAGGTGGCGTACAAGCTCCTTCATTCTAGATGCCGCACAAGGCTTTCTTCAAGAGGAGGGGCGTACAACAAAGATGGAAATTGGCGCGCTTATCCAAAGGTGCACCACAGGAGGGTTTCAACTCATGCAATAGAAAGAATATTTTTTGTGCCTCAACAATCCACTAGCACCACTGTTAATGTTTGATGCCCAAAAATCTCCTCAATTGAAAGACAACAACTCTTTAATATCCAAAGCATGCATGAGTTTGTAAAGAAAGAGGGCCATTGATGCACATGCTACACATTTTTTTCCAGCCTAGCAAAATAGGTCCACGATCTATCATTATCTTGATTCCTGCCCAAAAAATTAGGTTGATCCACCTGTCAGATGGACTACAATTTTCAAAACAAACATACCACTATGTAAAACTTAGATGACATTTTTCTCTCACCCAATTTACATGTTTTCTATATTGGAGACTATATGCTAATTGAACTCTATTTTATTTTTAAAAGAACATGTACAAGGTCAGACTAACCTAATGAGTGAATTAGATCTAATACATGTGCATCATGTTGGCACATGTGTGGCATGCACATGAGCTTTATTGTACACACATGCGTGCTCAGCACGACTCTTTATTTCTTCATTGCCTAAGTTTTCATCTCCTTTCAAAATAAAGGTAAATATGTCATTTTGGCCTCTTTAGTAGAACAAAAGTGATGTAGAACAGTTCATGGACACTTTCATGGCTAAGAGGAATCAGAAAAGGCCTGGTCGACAATAAAAGTGATCCGGACTGTCAGAACTTAAAAACGGATGTAGCTTGGTAACTAGAATGAGCAATCAGACGTACCATATATGATTTTTGGGTAGGACGAGCTACTTTAACCACCCAACCCTTCCATGCTGGGTTGCCCATGCCGAATTTGCAAAATACCATCAGATCAATGGTCAAATTTATATTTTAATTTCGTTTTTACTATTTATAGTAAGATTTAGTTTGGTTATATCTCTTCATCCATTGGGCTTTAGGAGTTGCGTCTAACATGAAAAGTGCTTAGAATAATTAGGAGTATAACATCGTTGAGCCAAATAGTACACTTACTATTTTTGTCCGAAAACCATGAGGTCTAGTGAAAATCATGACTGTCTATAAATGGTAAGTTTACTATTTATTGTAAGTTGCGATTTCTAAGATTTTTAGTTATAACATGATTCCAAAACTTCCCCTAGGATTTGTAGCCTTATTTAAAGAGTTGTAATCTCATTTTTTATTATCAATAAAATTATTCTGAATTTTTAAAAAATTATTTTCTATTTTCTCATTTTCCTCCTGAATTCCACGTATGTCTGTGAGGAGTCCATAGAAGTCATGTGAATTCGGAAAAGTTATCCCTTGGGGAAGATGGGGCTCGACCTCAACGCGTCCTTCCAACAGTTAAGAAAGCATGTTTATGTAAATATGAAAGCTGAAGTGTGTTTTCAGAGAATTAGCATTTGCCATAAAGTTTTGGATAAAAAGAGCAAATGCAATTCTATATTTAAAGCGTAATGATAGCTTATGGAATCACAGTAAAAGTGGAAAACAATTATCATTTCCGCATATCCAAACATATATAACCTAAGGTGTGATAATTTACAAATGAAGAACCATCCATATTGTAAAGACCAAATTTCTATATATAAGCCAAACCAGAAATCAGACGCTCTATGTTCTCCATTCTAACCTTATTCACACGAGGAACTGACTCCAAAAACTCTTGTGCGTGGCGCCACTTAGTATGCATGGAATCCAGCCTTTCCAGTTGAGTCGTCGTACCGCCGTGAAAATGGATGTCCAGCATGTAAATTCGGAGGCTTTTGGGTGGTGGCCCATTCTCCACAGTTGTGGCCCACCTAATTATCGAATTGGCATGGGGCATCCCATTTTCACGGTGGGGAGACACAGCAAGACAGGTTGGATGGCATGCAAAATCCCAAGGGGACCCCACACGCAACAGTGGCAAAGGTCGGTCCATGCATAGAGAAGGTTTGTTTTGCATGTGTGGTGTGATTGACCCATCTAACATGCGTCGTGGATGGAGCCCACACGTACCATAGCTGGATTATCTGAACCGTCCTTTCGAGTATTAAACAATGGGCTATGGTCCAAAAATGGCGCTGAGCAGACTATCCATACACCATAAATCAGTGGCCTCTCAACTAAAAAAGATAATGCATATATCCATTGCATATGATTTTCAGCCATGGCCCATCCAGGGTAGTGCACGAAAGATGAACGGTTCTGATCATCTAACTATGGTTGCATGTGGACCCCATCGAGTGAGACATATGGATGGTCACGTGTCACACCACATGCAAAACGTAACTCTATAGTTAGAATGGGAGATACTTATTCTCTTCTAGGCTATTGCTTTCTGATGAACGGTGCTAAGGCGATCTTCTATGTATGGTAACCAATGGCCCACCTATGCTCTTCAGCGTTACAGGGCAACTCTCCCCTCCTCTACCACCAGGAGAGCTATAGTGGCCATAGGTGCACGAAGACGGCCTAGATGGTGCCACCGGTGTATGCGGCGACAGCTCATCTAAGCTCAATAATGGCGGTGACGTGGACAGAATCACTCCCAATGGTCGGATTGCAGACACGTGGAAGAAGAGGATAGGCTATTGCTTTCTGATGAACGGTGCTAAGGCGATCTTCTATGTATGGTAACCAATGGCCCACCTATGCTCTTCAGCGTTACAGGGCAACTCTCCCCTCCTCTACCACCAGGAGAGCTATAGTGGCCATAGGTGCACGAAGACGGCCTAGATGGTGCCACCGGTGTATGCGGCGACAGCTCATCTAAGCTCAATAATGGCGGTGACGTGGACAGAATCACTCCCAATGGTCGGATTGCAGACACGTGGAAGAAGAGGAGAGGCAAGAACAATAGTGCAATGGGCCATGTGCAAGTAGCCATATGGTTTTCTTTTAGGATGAATTGAGGGGAAAGAGAAGATATGAAAGATACTGTGTTTTGGGTCTTTTGTAGTGTAGTTGGGGTGCACATATATTTATACTGCATGGTTTTTGCTTTTTTGTTGCTCGTGCAAATAAGAATATGACAGAAGGAAAAAAGTGCGAATGTTTCATTGACTCGACTTCCTGGGAAGCGGATTGCGTGTGAAGCAGACACAGACATATACTTAAGCACTGGGCTGTTTGAGGTCACAGAGATGTACGTTACAAATCCACTCCGTCCATCTGTTTCGAAAGATCTCACAATAGGAAAAGAATTTAAAATTTAGGAAGATCCAAAACTTAGGTGGACCACAACATCGAAACAGTGGGAGCATAAATGTCCACCATTGAAACGTTCTTGGAGCTGACCATGATCTTTATAACCATCCAAACCGTTCATACAGTTATTACAACTCAAATAAACTGTTGAAAAAAAATATCATCCTGATACAAAACTTCTTCACCTCAGTGTTCAATCCCATTGTTTTGTGTGGTATGGCCCACATGAGTTTTGGATCTGCCTGATTTTTAGAAAACTGTCCTAACGTGGTCTTGCAAAACAGATGGACGGAGTAGATTTGTCATGTACATCTATTTAGGTCCCACGTAGCCCTGGGCATAGGAATATATATATATATGTGGCCGGGGTGAGTGGCAATCTCCTCCCAAATTCTTGTTTTTCGTTAAATAAAATAAAATAATAATAAAAAAAGTCCCTGGATGCCCAGTTTTACTCTATTTTTTGGCAGGGGTTATTTGGACGCTTGCACGATCCCCACGCTGGAAAGGGATTATAGGTAATTGATGTAGAGCGGGTTGCAGACACTGAAGATGTTCCGGATAGGTTCCCATCGGAGGTGAAAACAATTCAGACCATCGGGACCTTAAATCAGTCATATTTTGTAAACTAAGATGAGTTTTTCGACATATCATGTATAATTTTGGGGTAGGAGAAGCTACTTAAGCCAACCAACCCTACATGCTGGGTTGCCCACACTGAATTTGTGAAATTCTGTCAAATCAATGACCAAAAGTCCCATTTATTTTCGTTTTTACTATAAATAGTAATATTTAGGTCAAGCATAACTTTTGATCCTTTGAGTTGTAGGGTCATGCCCAACATGAAAAGGGCTTTAAAAAGTTAGAGAGAATAGTGTTGTTAGGACAAATTGGACACTTACTATTTTTGGTTGAAAACCATGAAGTCTATTAGGAATGGACGCCGCCTATAAATAATAAGTTTACTATTTATAGGAAGTAACATTTTTAGGGTGTTTGAGTCTAAAACTCCACCTAGGTTTGAGTTCCTTATTTAAAGAGTTATAATTTTAGTTCTCTTTTTTTTTTTTTTGCTTAAAAAATTTATTTATTTACTTATAAATCATCTTTATTTTTTAAAATTTTTTTAATTTTTACACACGCACACACACCCCACACACTCACGCTAGTGGAATTTCACCACCCATAGGTACTCGAACCCTTGACTGGGAGTTGAAACTCCTGAGAGTCTACCACCCGAGCAAGAGTAAGGACCCATTTATAAATCATCACTTAAGTTATTTTGAATTTATTAGAAATTACTTTTACTTTTATCCCTTGTGGATTAAAGGATGCTATACAAGGAAGATATCTCCTACAAAAGATAGTGATCGACCTTATCACATCCCTCCCTGCGCCAACAATATAATTGAAGGGCTATTTGGATACCTTTATTTACTTGTAAATATATTATAACTATTAGTCTGAATTTGAAAGTAGAAAATGTTGGAGGCCTTGCACAAAACCTTAGGATCTAGCCCTCTAGAACAAACCAGAATTATGGGATAATAAAAGTAATGAAGTAAATCAAAGCACCAATCACACAACACCAGAGATTTTTATGTGAAAAACCCTCAAAGAGGTAAAAACCACGGAACCTCGTCTAGATCAACAATCCACTATAAAGCAGAATGTTACAACCGATCACAAGCACACACTGCTTGAATCAAACATTCATCACTCACGCAGAAGCGGATAAACAGTAACAGAAATAAAGACGACAGAGATTTCACCGATTACGAGGACGTGAAAGCGCTGAGATATGGTAGATCACTTCTACGAGTATAGCCTCCCTTCCACAAGCTTCCTCTCTCTCTTTCTCTCTCTCTCTCACAACCCTATGCCCTTGAGCAAACCCTTGCAAAGCTTTAGAAAACCCTAGAATACCCTAGAATACACCCCAATCCCGAATACACCCCTTTATATAAGAACAGAAAGAGGCAGAACCCAAATAGGAAATAAAATCCGTAAAATCTGTGTTTCCGTAATCGCATCTGCGGAACTCTTCGATCATATCGAAGGTCTCTCGATAACATCGTCGATGTCATCTGAAAGTCGCTCGATGATATCGAGACAAGACCAAAACTGTCCAGCAACCAGGGGTAAAAATTTCAACAATTATCGATGCCATCGAAGGTCTATTGATAACAACCTCGATACCATCTAAAAGTCACTCGATGATATCGACAGGATAAAAAAAATACTCCAGCGACCAGGATTGAAAATCCTGCAATTATCGATGATATCGAAACCCATTCGATTTCATCGATTCCACCAACGAGGAGAAAATTCCCATCAAATCTCTCCCTTTTCCACTCAGGAGGAATCCACCTTCTTCAAGCCAGCCCGGTTTCTACAAACCTCAAACTTGCCCTTGAGTAAAGCCTTGGTCATCATGTTTGACCCGTTATCATCCGTGTGGACCTTCTCAAGTTGTAACACTTGCTGTTCCAAAGTATCCCTTATCCAGTGATACCGAACCTATATGTGCTTCGACTTGGAGTGCTGACTTGGATTCTTGCTCAAGTGTATAGCACTTGGGCTATCGCAATAGACCACGTGCTGCTCTTTCTTCAGGCTAAGTTCCTGTAGGAACCTCTTCATCTAAAGCATCTCTTTACATGCCTCAGTGACTGTAATGTACTCGGCCTCTGTTGTCGACAATGCTACGACCTTCTGTAACTTGCTCTGCCAAGAAATCACTCCCTCTGCAAATGTGAACATGAACCCCGATGTAGACTTTCTGAAGTCTATGTCACCTGCTATATCTGCATCTGTGTAGCCCTCTAACACAGGTTTTCCGTCACCATAGCATAGGCTTAACTTGGATGAGCCTCTTAGATATCGTAGTATCCACTTCACCGTTGCACAATGCTCTTTACCAGGATTGACAAGATACTGGCTAACAACACTAACTGCATATGCTATGTCTGGGCGTGTACACACCATAACATACATCAAACTTCCTACGACTGACGCGTAGGGTATCTTCTGTATCTCTTCCACCTCTGCCTTCGTCATGAGACACTGCCTGTCGCTCAATCTGAAGTGACCATCCAGTGGAGTACTGACCGGCTTCGCTGTATTCATATTGAACCGCTCTAGGACTTTCTCAATATACCGCTCTTGTGACAGCCAAAGATTCCTTCTACTTCTGTCACGGGTTATCTCCATTCCTAGGATCTGTTTAGCCAGGCCCAAGTCTTTCATCATAAAAGACTTGCCCAACTCCTGTTTCAGCTTGTTGATCTTTTTGATGTCTTTTCCTATGATGAGCATGTCATCAATGTATAGGAGCAGAACTATGAAATCACCATCTGAGAACTTGCGCGCGAACACACAGTGGTCCCACTCCGTTCTGTCATACCCATGCCGTAACATGAACGAATCGAACTTCTTGTACCATTGCCGTGGAGCTTGTTTCAGCCCATACAAGCTCTTCCTAAGCCTACATACCATATGCTCCTTGCCCTTGACTTCGAACCCCTCTGGTTGGTGCATGTAGATCTCTTCTTCTAGGTCACCATGGAGAAAAGTAGTTTTAACGTCCAACTGCTGTATCTCCAGATCCATGCTAGTCGCCAATCCAAGCAACATCCGTATGGATGTCATCTTCACCACTGGTGAGAATATCTCCTCGAAGTCTATGCCTTTTCTCTGACCGAACCCTTTTACCACAAGTCTGGCCTTGAACCTCATCTGTGAATTCTTCTGCTCAACCTTCTTTCTGAACACCCACTTGTTGATCATAACTTTCTTGCCCTTAGGCAGTTTTACCATGTCATAGGTGTGATTCTTATGCAAGGATTCTATCTCCTCTTGCATAGCTTTCAACCACTCCTCCTTATGCTTATCGGCTAGGGCCTCAGAATAATCTTCTGGCTTTCCCCGATCAGTCAGCATAATGTACTCATGCGGTGAGTACCTCTTAGACGGCTGTCTGTCCCTAGATGACCTCCTCACCTGTGGCTCAACAGGTGGATCAAGTGGGGGCTGCTCACCCGGTCCATCTTCTGTAGGAACTCCCTTATCCTCTGCACCTCGCTGTACTCCCCCGTCATCAGGCACCACGGGAGGAATAACTGAATCCATGTCCTTTAGCTCACCTGAACTAAGCTGATTCTTCTCTGGCTTACCAATATCTTAAATACACTGATCTTCAAAGAAAACCACATCCTGCTCCTGACGAGCTTCTTCTCGGTCGGATCCCACAATCTGTACTCGAACTTTTCATCACCGTACCCTAAGAACATACACTGCCTGATCTTCATATCGAGCTTGGACCTCTCATCCTTCGGTATATGAACGGATGCCCTGCATCCAAACACCCTGAGATGACTGTACGATGGATCCTGTCCAGTCCACACCTTCTCAGGTACTTCTCCATTCAACGGGGCTGATAGAGACCTGCTTATCAGATACACCGCTGTATGCATTGCTTCTCCCCAGAACGTCTTGGACAACTTTGCATGCGATATCATGCATCTGATTCTCTCAACAATGGTGCGATTCATTCGCTCAGCTACACCATTATGCTGGGGGGTCTTGGGAACCGTTTGTTCATGCCGTATACCCAGGGACTTGCAGTACTCATGAAATTCACCGATGTATTCACCACCATTATCAGTGCGGATGCACTTCAATGATCTACCTGTCTCTCTCTCGACCATAGTATGAAACAATTTAAACACACTAAAGACCTCGTCCTTGGATTTCAAAGCATAAACCTAAACCCTCATAGATGCATCATCTATAAAAGTGACAAAATACAGTGCCCCACCCAAGGTTTTTGTCCTCATAGGACCACAAACATCAGAAAAAACCAAATCTAATGCATGCACTTTATTAACATGAGAAACAGTTTTAACAAATAAAACTCTATGATGTTTCCCTGATAAACAATCAAGACAGATTTTGAGAGGTGTACCTGTCACGTTTGGAAGGAGCCACTACCAAAAAATCGAGCAAAGGCTACGGACAAAAACCGTAGCCGTAGACCTATGGCTACGGTTTTTGTCCGTAGCTTGACCGTTGCCGTAGGTGCCATAACAATAGGTCTTGAACCTATGGTTACGAATTTAATTCGTAGCTATAGGGTGCAATAGCTACAGATATAATCCGTAGCAATTATATCTGTAGCAAAAACTTCAGACAGCTACAGATATTATTTGTAGTTAAAAGTCCGTTGCAATATGCCTAAATTGAAAAGGCTACACTTGTAAGATTAATGGCTACGGATATTATTTGTAGCTAAAGTCCATAGCAATATGCCTAAATTGAAAAGGCTACACCTGTCAGATTAATGACTACAGATATTATTTGTAGCTAAAAGTTTGTAGCAATATGCATAAATTAAAAAGGCTACACTTGTCAGATTAATGACTACGGTCAATATCCGTAGCTATTTTGTACATTACAAAATTATATATAATCTTTTGTTCATTCAATTACCACCTGTACAATCATTCATTCATTCAATTACAATCACTCATTCATTCATTCAATTACAATCAAATTACAATCCTTCATTCAATCAATTACAATTATAGTTAATTACAATCCAATTCATTCAATCAATTACAATTACAATTATAATAATGCTGAAAATACAAATCTTTGGCTTCATTAGAGAAATATGCTCGACTTCACGTTAGAATTTCAGTAGCTTCGTATATTCCATCATCCTACAAACAGTCATATCATACATAAATTAGAATGCCCATTGAAAAAAGGAAAGACAAAGTGAAAGAAGTGCATCATGTATAACAACTTTTTTTTTCTTAATGAATTAAAAAAAAAAAAACTCAAAGAGGAATGAAATTGACACAAAAGAAATGGTCTCACCATATGATTATAGGTTTTGGTTTCGGTTTAGGTTATAGGTTTATGTTAAGGTTTAGGTTAAGGTTAGGCTATAGGTTATAATTAAGTTTACGTTATAGGTCATAAGTTTTAGTTTAGGTTAAAGTTATAGGTTTAGGTTTAGGTTATATGTTTAGTTTTAGGTTATAGGTTATAGCTTTTGGAAACTTGATTATAGGTTAAGTTTTAAGTTTAAGAAATCGGGTTCGGGTTCGGGATCGGGTTTAGATTTGGGTTTTCAGGTTTAGGTTTAGGTTAAGGAGTTGAGATTAGGATTAGGTGTAGGTTTGAGTTTAAGGATTTGAGAATACATTTAGGTTTTAAGTTTAGGTTTAGGTTAAAGGTTTAGGGAAAGGTTATAGGTATAGGTATAGGTTATAGGTTATAGGTTATAACTTTAGGGAATTGAGAATGGGTTACGGTTTAGGTTTAGGAAATCGGGTTCAGGTTCGGGATTGGGTTTAAGTTTGGGTTTTTAAGTTTAGGTTTAGGTTTAGGTTAGGGAGTTGAGATTATGATTAGGTGTAGGTTTCGCTATAGGGAATTGAGTTTAGGTTATAGGTTTTGGGATTTGGGAATAGTTTTAGGTTATAAGTATAGGTTTAGGTTAAGTTATAGGTTAAGGTTTAGGGATAGGTTATAGGTTTTGGAATTTGAGAATGGGTTCAGGTTTAGGTTATAGGTTTTGGTTTTGGCTTAGGTTATAGGTTTTGGGATTTGAGAAAGGGTTCGGGTTTAGGTTATAGGTTTTGGTTTTGGTTTAGGTTATAGGTTTTTGGATTTGAGAATGGGTTATGGTTTAGGTTTAGGAAATCGGGTTCAGGTTCGGGATTGGGTTTGAGTTTGGGTTTTCAAGTTTAGGTTTAAGTTTAGGTTAGGGAGTTGAGATTAGGATTAGGTGTAGGTTTAGCTTTAGGAAATTGGGTTTAGGTTATAGGTTTAGGGAAAAGTTATGTTTAGGTTATAGGTTTTGGGATTTGGGAATAGTTTTAGGTTATAAGTAGAGGTTTAGGTTAGGTTATAGGTTAAGGTTTAGGTATAGGTTATAGGTTTTGGGATTTAAGAATGGGTTTGCGTTTAGGTTATAGGTTTTGGTTTAGGTTATAGGTTTTTGGATTTGAGAATGGGTTATGGTTTAGGTTTAGGAAATTGGGTTCAGGTTCGGGATTGGATTTGAGTTTGGGTTTTCAAGTTTAGGTTTAGGTTTAGGTTAGGGAGTTGAGATTAGGATTAGGTGTAGGTTTAACTTTAAGGAATTGAGTTTAGGTCATAGGTTTAGGGAAAGGTTACGTTTTGGCTATAGGTTTTGGGATTTAGGAATAGTTTTAGGTTATAAGTATATGTTTAGGTTAGGTTATAGGTTAAGGTTTAGGGATAGGTTATAGGTTTTGGGATTTGAGAATGAGTTTGGGTTTAGGTCATAGGTTTTGGTTTTGGTTTAAGTTATAGGTTTTGTGATTTGAGAATGGGTTCGGGTTTAGGTTATAGGTTTTGGTTTTGGTTTAGGTTATAGGTTTTAGTTTAAGTTATAGGTTATAGGTTTAGGTTAAGATTTAGGTTTAGGTTTAAGTTATAGGTTTTGGGATTTGAGAATGGGTTCGGGTTTAGGTTATAGGTTTTGGTTTCGGTTTAGGTTATAGGTTTTGGGATTTGAGAATGGGTTCGGGTTTAGGTTATAGGTTTTGGTTTTGATTTAGGTTATAGGTTTTTGGATTTGAGAATGGGTTATGGTTTAGGTTTAGGAAATCGGGTTCAGGTTTAGGTTTAGGATTGGGTTTAAGTTTAGGTTTTTAAGTTTAGGTTTAGGTTTAGGTTAAGGAGTTGAGATTAAGATTAAGTGTAGGTTTCGCTTTAGGAAATTGAGTTTAGGTTATAGGTTTAGGGAAAGGTTAGGTTTAAGTTATAGGTTTTGGGATTTGGGAATAGTTTTAGGTTATAAGTATAGGTTTAGGATAGGTTATAGGTTAAAGTTTAGGGATAGGTTATAGGTTAAGGTTTAGGGATAGGTTATAGGTTTTGGGATTTGAGAATGGGTTCGGGTTTAGGTTATACGTTTTGGTTTTAGTTTTGGTTTTAGGTTTTGGTTTAGGTTATAGGTTAGAGGTTTAGGATAAGGTTTAGGTTTAGTTTTAGGTTATAGGTTTTGGGATTTGAGAATCGGTTCGGGTTTAGGTTATAGGTTTTGGTTTTAGTTTTGGTTTAGATTATAGGTTTTTGGATTTGAGAATGAGTTATGATTTAGGTTTAGGAAATCGGGTTCAGGTTCGGGATTGAGTTTAAGTTTGGATTTTTAAGTTTATGTTTAGGTTTAGGTTAGGGAGTTGAGATTAGGATTATGTATAGGTTTTGCTTTAGGGAATTGAGTTTAGGTTATAGGTTTAGGGAAAGGTTAGGTTTAGGTTATAGGTTTTGGAATTTGGGAATAGTTTTAGGTTAGGTTATAGGTTAAGGTTTAGGGATAGGTTATAGGTTTTGGGATTTGAGAATAGGTTCAGGTTTAGGTTATAGGTTTTGGTTTTGGTTTAGGTTATAGGTTTTGGGATTTGAAAATGGGTTAGGGTTTAGGTTATAGGTTTTGGTTTTGGTTGTTTAGATTATTGGTTTTTGGATTTGAGAATGGGTTATGGTTTAGGTTTAGGAAATCGGGTTCCGGTTCGGGTTTGGGTTTTCAAGTTTAGGTTTAGGTTTAGGTTAGGGAGTTGAGATTAGGATTAGGTGTAGGTTTAGCTTTAGGGAATTGAGTTTAGGTTATAGGTTTAGGGAAAAGTTAGGTTTAGGTTATAGGTTTTGGGATTTGGGAATAGTTTTAGGTTATAAGAATAGGTTTAGGTTAGGTAATAGGTTAAGGTTTAGGTATAGGTTATAGGCTTTGGGATTTGAGAATGGGTTCAGGTTTAGATTATAGGTTTTGGTTTTGGTTTTGGTATAGGTTATAGGTTTTTGGATTTGAGAATGGGTTATGGTTTAGGTTTAGAAAATCGGGTTCAGGTTCGGGATTGGATTTGAGTTTGGGTTTTCAAGTTTAGGTTTAGGTTTAGGTTAGAGAGTTGAGATTATGATTAGGTGTAGGTTTAACTTTAGGGAATTGAGTTCAGGTCATAGGTTTAGGGAAAGGTTAGGTTTAGGTTATAGGTTTTGGGATTTGGGAATAGTTTTAGGTTATAAGTATAGGTTTAGGTTAGGTTATAGGTTAAGGTTTAGGGTTAGGTTATAGGTTAAGGTTTAGGGATAGGTTATAGGTTTTGGGATTTGAGAATGGGTTCGGGTTTAGGTTATAGGTTTTGGTTTTGGTTTAGGTTATAGGTTATAGGTTTATGATAAGGTTTAGGTTTAGGTTTAGGTTATAGGTTTTGGGATTTGAGAATGGGTTCGGGTTTAGGTTATAGGTTTTAGTTTTGATTTTGGTTTAGGTTATAGGTTTTTGGATTTGAGAATGGGTTATGGTTTAGGTTTAGGAAATCGGGTTCAGGTTCGGGATTGGGTTTTTAAATTTAGGTTTAAGTTTAGGTTAGGGACTTAAGATTAGGATTGGGTGTAGGTTTCGCTTTAGGGAATTGAGTTTAGGTTTTTTTTTTTGGTACAACTTTTTTTTTTTTTTCAAAATTTTTCTAGAATCGAGACAATTACAAGCATTCGGGAGGGACCATACAAAAACCTTTGGCGTTTAGGTTATTGGTTTTGGGAAAGGTTAGGTTTAGGTTATAGGTTTTGGGATTTGGGAATAGTTTTAGGTTATAAGTATAGGTTTAGGTTTATGTTATGGGTTTTGGGATTTGAGAATAGGTTTAGGTTATAAGTATAGGTTTAGGTTGGGTTATAGGTTAAGGTTTAGGTTATAGGTTTTAAGTTTAGGTTTATGTTTAGGTTAAGGTCTAGGTTTAGGTTAGAGGTATAGGTTTTGGGATTTGAGATTAGGTTTAGGTTAAGGTTATAAGTATAGGTTATAGGTTAAGGTTTAGGTTTAGGAAATCGGGTTTGGGTTCGGGATCAAGTTTAGGTTTGGGTTATAGTTTATAGGTTATAGGTTTAGTTTATAGGTTAAGGTTTGGGTTATAAGTTAAGGTTTAGGTTATAGGTTATAGGTTATATGTTTAGGTTTAGGAAATCGGGTTCGGGTTCGGGATTAGGTTTAAGTTTGGATTTTCAAGTTTAGGTTTAGGTTTAGGTTAGGGAGTTGAGATTAAGATTAGGTGTAGGTTTAGGTTTAGGGATTTGAGAATACATTTAGGTTTTAGGTTATAGGTTTAGGTTTAGCTTATAAGTAGTTGAGATAAAAATTTTAGCCACATACAAAAATATTGAACTTAGTATTATCTACTATATACTAGTAACTTACAACCAATATTGGGGCACCATAACATAAGCTACAAGAATTTCATGTCACACTAATCGAGGTGTCCTCCATTAATAACATATATATATATATATAAATATATATTATAAGTTGTTTATTTTCGTTTACATTCGCAAATACAATACCATTCACATTTGTAACAAATAAATGTAATTATAATCACATAATGTATTGTTTGATGAACTACACATGTGCATTCTTGACAAGAGACGTACCAGATGCTTGAATCTGAAATATGCAGCTCCAATTCTCCCACATGCAACATCCACCTGAAAGAATGCGCATAACCGTCATGCTTGAGTAATCAATACGGGAATGTATAAGTAAAACTATAAAGCTAGAGATACTCACTGCATTTTCAGGATCTCCTCTATAGTTAACGATCTCATTGTAAGGCCCTTCTCCCTCTTCCTTTACCCGGGCTTGGGACCGGCAATGCAATGAGTTGCATTGGCGGAGTTAAAAAAGGGCTTGGGCTCCATTTGGTTTTTTTTTTTTAAAATGTTTTCATAAATACTAATGTGATGACCAAATGGAGCCTAAGACTATAAATACGTTCAAATATGGTTACGAGTATTTCCCTTGCAAAACGATTGTAACATCAAAACTTCAGTCCTTTCAGGAAAATCGATAGTCAAAACAAAAATTTGAAAATTAGAATAAATGGGGCAACATCATTTATGGCTGACCATCCTTCTCAAAAAGATGAACAAGAAAAAGAGACATAAACAGTAGGAATTACCTAACTCTTCATCCCTAAAAAAAAAGAAAAAAAGTAAAAAAGAAAAAAGAGAGGATTAGGACTTACCTCATCAAAGAACCTGATAATACAACTGTTTGGTTTCCTACTCTCTGGAATTAGGTGCCATTGAACTAGATGATCTATGACAGATTGTAGAATTGAAGGCGTCGGTTCAATATGGCCTGCAAGACAAGATTACAAGATTACAAGATTACAAGTATGTAGTGTAAAGGCACAAAACATATATCTTGGGTTGTTAATTCATGTTACTTGAGACCTAACTTCCAATAAAAAATAATAAAATACAAATAACCCATGTCATTAGAGAGAGCTCATCACTTGTAAAGGAAACATGAATCATAATAAAGGGCAATAAAATATTTTTTAAAAATGAAAGAAGTATAAACTTACAGTCCAATAAGTGAAGAGCCTTGTGTTGTTGTCTCCATAAAGATATGGGCTGATCTATTTTTGCATTGTTAACGCATTAGGAAAAGGATTTGGGTCTGCATTGTTAAGCAATAATCCACATTAAATTTGTATGTGGCCCACCTGATGAGCTGATTGGCCTGATTTTTGGGCCAGGGCATGTTAGTGATGGGACTCACCTAATGGAAGTGCAGATAACATCCGATGTTAGCATTCATCCTTGAATTATAATGTTTTGATCCTCTCCTCTGACAAACAGCTGCTATTGTTGAGGACTGTTGGAATTCTTATTCCAGTTTATATAATGGCAAGAGAACTGACTATAATTCAACGCAAGCTCCAACAACAGGTAGTTTCCCTTTTCCAAACCTACAAGCAAGATCCAGGTTGTTGACCAGGTAGATCCCAGCAAATTACCCACGAACCAAAAATCAGGTCAGGCTTGGCACCAGGTAGGCCACATTATATATGGAAAAAAATGATGATATTTGAAACTCATCAATGGCTACACATGTGGACCATCTGATGATCATGCTGCAACACATAACATTGATGGGCCCCACTAATGAATAGCTTAGAGCTCGCATCGGGCAAGAGCACAACTTCCTCAGTAGATGTAACGCTTTATGCTCCAAAATTCACTATTTTGTTGTGGTACAGAGCTTGTCACTAGATATAGAAAGTACAAATTCCAAAGGTTTAATTTATTGGCTACACTAGAGTTCACATATTTAAAGGAGAAAGGAAGCTAAAAGTGAGAAAGCACATGATGAACCATACATATTGTTGGATGGCAAGACCTAGATGATAAGTGCAAGGACTTCGGAGTTGCCATTAGATGATAGAAATCGCCTTTCTTCAAGTCATGCCACAGTAATCTTCCATTCTGATGGCCCTTCACAAAGAAAATAGTTGGATGAAACTCAAAAGTCAAGCAAATACTAATTAGCTAGATAGGGGGACTTTGGATGCCAAATGTTCTATACACTTAGCTAAATAGATCGTTTCTCAAATTTGAACACTCCAAAGATAGCGATTAACTAGAAGAAACCGTCGACAAGTAGAGCATGTGAGCCATTATGAAAATTTTGGATCAAACTGATGATTTTCTTTTCCCTTCATCTAGGCCAATGAGACTTAATCAACGGATTTCATGGCAAATAAATATCATGATTGACCTAGGAAGATTTTAATGGTGGTATTCAATCACCACTGTTTTCTTATGGCGTGATCCATATGAGACTTAAATATGCTTTATTTTTGGGCTTACCCTTAAAATAAAGATGCAAAAATGAATGGATGGCGGGGATGAAACACATATATCATGATCATGGTGGGAGCCATAGGTCACCATCGACGTTGCTACTGTCATAGTATGGAATCCTCTGAAAAGGAGAAAAGGAGTACATGCGCATGTTACTATAGGGAGTGAAGAAAAGGGAGCAAAAAAGAAAATGAGAGACACAAAAAATCCATGTTACTTGAGACCCAACTTCCAATAGAAACTAATAAAATACAAATAACCCATGTCATTTGAGAGAGCTCATCACTTGTAAAGGAAACATGAATCAAAATAAAAGGCAATAAAAAATTTTAAAAAAATGAAAGAAGTATAAACTTACAATCCAATAAGTGAAGAGCCTTGTGTTGTTGTCTTCATAAAGATATGGACTGACCTGTTTTTGCATTGTTAACGCATTAGGAAACAGCTACGATAGCTAACAGCGGAAGTTGACAAGTGAGTGAAAGAAGATATTAAGTAAACTACATGACCCACACATATATGATCATGCCTAAGCTGAATTCGACATTGTTCATGGGCTGATTAGTCAGTAACATAATGAAATACAAAGTCACGTCTCCAAAAGTTTATTACTATTTTTGGAAAGGATACTTGCATAATGGGGAATATTTGGAGCACAATGAAACAGCTCCCCAATGCTCCCATAAAATTGTTTTGACCAGTCCAATTTGTTCAACATGAGAATCTCACGTATATACAAGTACACACAGCAACATTACAATTCGGGCTCAGTAACCTAGGCCGCTGATCTGCTAGGTTAAATCATGGGATGGGCCACACTAGTATCTTCCCTAACAGATGCTCCTCTTCATCCAATGCAAATGGATGCTAGAAAGTTCCAACCACTGGCTAGAATATGGGACCATCTGATGAGGAAGATCTTTGTGGTAGGCATCTCCCATCCATTGGATCACCAAAAGGTGTCCACTGTATAGTTCAACGGCTTGAACAAATGCTCAATTCTCCTGAATATTGTATGATTGCTACAGAGAAAAACAAACTCACCTCGCCATCCATGTAGATAAGGCACTACTGGCGGACTCATCACTGGCGAAATTCACAAACCCAAATCCCCTCTACCTCCCAGTGTCTCTGTCGGTGATAACCTTTGTTGCATCACAACCAAGGATAACTAGATACAAGGTTTATAGGCATGTAAAATTCCTTGTTGTCGTTAGGCCGTGGTCATAAGCCATCCTACTACAACGAGTTTGTGTTAAAATTTAAATTTGCAGGTACATAATGTTACATAATTCAATATTGTGAGAGATCTTCCAAATAAAAAAGACAGAAGATGGCATCGAGTTAAACTTATTACCTTATTGCTTTGAGAAAATGATGGAACATCTCAAGAATCAAAGCATCAAATTTGAGGTCCATTCAGCATCATACACACAAACGTTGACCTTCGCGTTAATCAATTCCTTCCACTCGAAGAATTACACCTACTATCCTATTTAACCGGCCTACGAATTCTAAAGGAATGTGTTCAAACGTGCCATAAGTCTTATATAGACAACACACTACTTATAGAAAGCACTTTACAAAGTCTTCTCAAACTATCATCGCATGCTTGTATAGACAACACACTACTTGTAGGAAGCACTTTACAAATGTGCTTTCATGGATTCTGAGTCAGGGCACATCCACGACCACCAAACAGATGGTCCGCATCACAGTATAGATGACCATGTGAATGATGGAGACGAAAGTCCACAATTGATAGACAGAAAATAACCTCAGGGAAAAAAATCCAAATGAAGTACAGTTTCAAATTTGTTTCGACCTGACAAAACCCATTGCAAGAGATGCTGCAAGATGGAGACATACTTCAATAGTTAATTTGGAAATATTATAGTCATGTTTACCCTTATCATCTATAAGTAACAAACTTGAGTCAAATATGTTAGGACAACAATATTGGAAACATATGAGTGAGCCACCTAGCCATTACATGCCACTTATGGTAGAGTAAAGATGACGATTTATTTGCATATTGAAAGAATCCTCACCGTGGGCTATCTTGGTGTTCGTCTAAGAAATCTAACATCAACCTTTGGCTTACATTTTTCCCACTAAATTCTTTCCTTGCATAATTTAATCCATAATCATGGTCATCTCATGTGCTAATAAATATTCAGTAACAAAAATCAAAACAGATAGAGATCAAGGACAGTTGTAAATCACAGGACTAAATCTAACTTCAACTCGGCTTTCTTTCAGAAATACAGCAGGATCCTCTAGCATCTTCACATAATGATATGCAATTCTATACCCACAACAGAATACATGGCACAAATGTACATTTAGTTGGAAATCCTTCCATGGGGCCCTCCTGCAAAGGGGCTATTTGCTGGTCTCATAACTGTTGCTTGCCAGTGGAACATGTCTTCAACAACAAGACCTATAATCATATAAAATATCCAATTCATAAAAGTTGAAACAACAATATAGATTTTGAGGAAAAGAAACATCAGAAAAGGAAAAAGGAGAAAAAAAATGGCACAAACCAGCATTGCCACCAAATGAAACAGTTATGAAACATGATAAACCACTTCTAGCTATTAGGCCACCAAATGAATTTCAATCAAATCAAACACTACATACAAACATACTCCTATACAAGTCATCAATATCAACTAAAAAAATCTATTTTCTTTTATATTGAATGAAGAAAAAATGAGTTAATAGAAATTAGACAACCTTCAAATGGGCAGCAGGCAGCAAGCAGCCTTGTCCTTTTCAGTAACACTCTAGTTCACTCCACAACATAATGCAGCACCAGTCTCAACCCATTGAATCTCTCCAGCGTTCCTAACAATAGAGATCTCAACAACCCATTGGTTGTCTTTCACATATGCATTTCAAATATTAAAAAAGAGCTTCCAAAATATATGAGATGTGAATTTCAATTACCTGACACCAAATAAAGTAACTGGTTTCTCATCAAAGAGAAGGGTCTTGGAGTCCTTCACCTTGAGAACATGATCTTCTATTGCCCATGGACACTATCATACTTAAACATGTAAGTCTGCATGCACCACAAGAAAGTAACAAATGGCACCTTCACATACACACACGCATGTTTATATGAACCCCACATTTGATTGATGGTTCATATTAAAATATTGCAATAGCTAATATTGGCAATCCTTCCATGGGGCCCACCTTTTCCCATGTCTCTCAACTTTCAAGATATACTTCCATTGGAGATTCAGGGCTGGACAATACTTGTTAATCATATTTGAAGAGGTATGATCATTAATATGGATTTTTCTATCATGTAGGCCTCATCTTTGATTGCTCGCACATCCCAATATCATTTTCTCTAAACAATCCAAGCCATCTGATTCATGATCAAGAAATTAGATGATTTCGATTGATTATAATGACAAAGATCTGATCCTTAATCTTAACCATCCATTGGTGAGATCCACCTTGAAGTTCAGTTTTTCATCTTTGTCAGTATCTCTTTCCCTGATAAGCAAAAAAGACAACAATTAGCAATAAAATGGGCCAAGGTTTATGTGGAATCTACTTTCGTACCAACATAGTGGGAACCAACTAGTTACAAAATTCACAAAAAAAAATAGACAAAGGATACACCTTCTAGGAAAAAACACAAGCTTTAACACCTTATTCTGCCATGAGATTTGCAGAAAGTGAATTTACATTCGAGACAAGCATTTAAAGCATTCTTTCAAAATAAAACAGGAACCTTATTCTTGAATCTTGATATCAGGAATCCAAAGTTAATGCAAGAAAGAACCCTTATGCTTAAGAACCCCTATGCCAGGAAGACAACTAGTTGTGAAGAAGGTGACCCATCTTATGAGTGGAACAACCTGATTTTTTAACCATGTGACCTTGTGGGGCCCACATTTTCAACAACATAGATGTCCTGCACACGTTCCATATTGGCACCAGAGATGGATTGTACATTAAGCTAAACTGCAACTGATTGTAGGAGATCATTTGCACTTATAGATTCCAGATAGATTTAATTAATGTTTGAGACAGAGCATCAAACTTCTCACACAACTAAATTACATCAAAACCATAATATCCCGTCTATCTTTCTAAATGAATTCCACAAACATCTTAGTACAGTTCATGATTTCCACACAACAGAATTTGCTGAAACAACAGAAAAAGGGAAAATTGATTGCAACACTACGATATGCAAGAACAAATTCATACAAACTTACATTATCATACTTTAAACTATAAACTATAAAACAAAATAAAATTTTTTTTAAAAAAAAACTTCAAATCGACAATGACAAAATCGAAACAAGAATTTACCAAAAGTAAAGAGATTGGTGCTCCAATTCTCCTTGATCGGCAAAGGTTTTCCAATTTCCAGCCCCATTTTGGCCATTAAAGAGCTTATGAAGAATCGTATCTTGAATTGCAGCTTCCAACAACAGAGAGATCGAAAATCCCCACAAAAGCTTTTTAAAAAAACAAATGTAGAATTAAGAAGTTTAGGGCAGAGAGAGAGAGAGAGAGAGAGAGAGAGAGAGAGAGAGAGAGAGAGAGGATTTAAGATCGGAGAGATTTATATTTTCCTGAAATGAAAGAATAGGGTTTTGCGAATTAGGGTTTTGGAGAGAGATTCAGAGAGAAAAAGGGGATTCTGGTAGATGATTCGAGAGGATACAATATTGTTGAGAGAGATATGGAGAGACCTTACATCACGGCTCTTTTTGGGCATAGATTGGGTACCCACCAGCATTTTTTTTTTTAATGAGAAGATGGTAGTGATTGAATTGTCCAGAGATGCAAAGCTTCTAAGAATGCAACCGTTTTAACTTGTAACGAGTTGGAAAGCCAAAAAACCCCCCAAAAAAAATAATTTTAAAAAGAGAGAAACAGAGCATACTGTGCCATCATCATCAGTCAAAATTCCTCATGGAAAAAGAGTAGAAACCCTAACAAAACCCAAGTAAAACTGGAGAAATAAAGTCTCTCACTTGAGAGGAATGAACCTCGAAGAATGGGTGGCACCAATACTGGGCCTTCAATGCTTCACCGACTTGTAGGAGATGGAGAACTGTGCTAAGTAATGACTGATCATCTCGGGCTTGATTTCAACCTGGTTGAAGGTCTTCCCATCGTATACCCCGATGATGCTTCCAATCATTTCGGGCACTATGATCATGTTGCGGAGGTGGGTCCTAACTGGCTCGGGCTTCTCGCCAGGTGGAGCCTCTCGTTTCGCCTTGCGCAGTTTCTTGATTAAAGCCATCGGCTTCCGTTTCGGACCACGTTGAAACCTTCTATGGGCCCGAGCATGGAATAGCTTAACCAGTTCATCGGTAGACATGTCGAGTAGGGCATCCAAATCCACGCCTCTGAAGCTGAACTTCTTGAACGTCCTCCTCTTCGGCTACCCTGGTGCCACGTCAGCATCCACATATGCCATGGCTGGAATGTAAGGGTGTAGATTGGAACCCTAGTTCCTCTTGAGATGAAGGTCTGGAGCGCGAGGGAGGGAGAGGTAGTGGCCGCGACTGGGTACCCACCAACATGGAGCTATAGAGAGAGAGGGAGGGAGGAGGAGATGAAGGGAATTTTTTTTTGAGAGAGAGAGGGATTGGGAGATGAAAGGGTTTTTTTGGGCATGGATTGATTCCCACCAGACGAATTTACATATGGACGGTCCTGCCAGGGCTCCGTGGGGCCCACCATGATGCATGTGGCTTATCCATGCCGTCCATTCATTTTGATACCTAATTATAGTATATGACCCCAAAAAGGAGTTATATTGAAGGCCTAAATGGACCACACCATAGGAAGCACATATGATTTAATCTCCACTATTTCCTACTGTGTGGTCCACTTGAGCCTTCGATCTACCTCATTTTTTGGGTTCATTCCCTGAAATGATATTTCAAAAATAGATGGAAGGTTTAGATAGAATACATATATTGGGGTGGGCCCCATAGAGCCCCTTAAGGGACCGTCAGCTCGAATTGCACAAGGGAAATGTAGCAATCGATTAGCTATGGTTTAAACACATAGCAAAATAGCTACGGTTTATAACCATAGCAAAAAGATCATTTGGTCCATAGCCTTTGTCCATTTTTTTGGTAGTGAGCCGCTTCCTCGCTAGTAGTTGAAGCCCTTTTCACTCATGTGGCCTAGACGCCTGTGATACATGTCAATAGCTGAATCTTCCGCTACATTCAACCCACCCTTACACACACTGAGACATGCCTTGTAAAGGGTGCACTACTTCTTTCCTCTGGCTGTTATCAACGAACCCTTGATGAGCTTCCAGTGCCCACCAACAAACTGGCTTTCATAGCCATCATCATCCAACCTTCCCATCGACATCAAGTTGAAGCGAAGGTCTGGGATATGCCTCACATCCCTGAGAACCAATGTGCAGCCTACATCAGTTTTCACATAAATATCACCGACCCCTATGATCTTCGATACGCCAGAATTTTCCATCTTCACGGTCTCATGGTTCCCTGACTTGTAGCTTGTGAAGAAGTCCCTGCGTGGAGTCGCATGAAAAGAAGCTCCTGAGTCAATCACCCAGTCGGTGTCCTGACCCATAGCCGTGAGACAAACATCATGATCTGTGGAAAGAATAATAACAACGTCGCCATCTGAAGCGACCGCAGTAGAATCTGATTCATCTTCCTTCTTCTTTCCTTTTCCTTTCTTGTCGTTCTTATTCTTATGACATTCATGCTTGTAGTGGCCCTTCTGAACACAATTTTAGCATTCAACATCCCTTCTGTTACTCGACTTGCCTCTTGATTTATCTCGGGCCTTCTCGCCCTTCCTGTTCTTTCCTTTCCTCCGTTCCCGTGTCACAAGTGCCTCTTGCTGAGTAGACCCCTGAGACTTCCTCCTTGTCTCCTCATTGAAGAGACAGCTAGTAACCTATTCCATGGATATCTTTCCATCTGGCACGGAGTTACTTAGAGACACCACCAATGTCTCCCAACTGTCAGGCAATGAACTAAGCAATAGTAAAGCCTGCAATTCATCATCCAGGACCATCTTCATAGCGGAAAGCTGATTCACTATATTGCTGACCTCATTCATGTGCTCGGCCACAGAACCACCATCATTGAACTTGAGATTCACAAGTTGCCTTATCAGAAAGATTTTATTACCGGCTGTCTTTCTCTCATACAACCCTTCTAGTTTCAGCCATAGGCTAACGGCTGAGGTTTTTGTAGACACATGGTGGAACACAAAATCATCCAGCCATTGTCTAATAAATCCCACCGCCTTCCGATCTATCTTCTTCTAATCATCATTAGTCATAGGTCCTTGCAATAAAGCAAGTCCTCCATCTTAGCCTTCCATACGATCCAGTTGGAACCATTGAGGCTGATCATCCTTGATGAGCCACCTTCCATAATTCCAAACCGATCTTACCCGTTCAATGAACTTAGCTCTGATACCATTTTGTTAGGGGCCTTGCACAAAACGTTAGGATTTAGCCCTCCAGAACAAACTAGAATTATGAGATAATAAAAGCAATGAAGTAAATCAAAGCACCAATCATACAACACCAGAGATTTTTATGTGGAAAACCCTCAAAGAGGTAAAAACCACGGGACCTCATTCAGATCAACAATCCACTATATAGCAGAATGTTACAACCGATCACAAGCACACACCGCTTGGATCAAACATTCATCACTTACGCAGGAACGGATAAACAGTAAGAGAAACAAAGAAGACAGAGATCTCACCGATTACGAGGACGTGAAAGTGCTGAGATATGGTAGATCACCTCTACGAGCATAGCCTCCCTTCCACAAGATTCCTCTCTCTCTTTCTCTCTCTCTCACAACCCTAAGGCCTTTAGCAAACCCTTGCAAAGCTTTAGGAAACCCTAGAATACCCTGGAATACACCCCAATCCCGGATACACCCCTTTATATAAGAATAGAAAGAGGCAGAACCCAAATAGAAAACAAAATCCATAAAATCTGCGTTTCCGCAATCGCATCTGCGGAACTCTTCGATCATATCGAAGGTCTCTCGATAATAGCGTCGATGTCATCTGAAAGTCGCTCGATGATATCGAGACAGGACCAAAACTGTCCAGCAACCAGGGGTGAAAATTCCAACAATTATCGATGCCATCGAAGGTCTATCGATAACAACCTCGATACCATCTGAAAGTCACTCGATGATATCGATGAGACAAAAAAAACAGTCCAGCGACCAGGATTGAAAATTCTGCAATTATCGATGATATCGAAACCCATTCGATTTCATCGATTCCACCAATGAGGAGAAAATTTTCATCAGAAAAAAGCTATATTTCACATTACAGGTAAATTCTTTAAAGCTAAAAAGACATTATACATAATAAAATATAACAGTTGATCTGTACTTGTGATGTGTGAGATCCATCGTAATGTGTATATTACTTTCAATTTGTCCATCACATGAGTACTCATTGATGCTTCCTTATGACCCTACAAAAAAACAACTTGATTGATCATCAAATGAACCACACAAGAAAGAAGGATGTGGCGTCTAGAGCTATACATGAACCGATTTAGCTCGGTTAACTTGCTCAACTCGACTTGAAAAGCTCGATTTGACTCGATTTGAAACTGAGTTTGAGCTGAGTTGAGCTGATTTTTGGAGCTCAAAATTTTTTTGAGCCGAGTTTGAGCTTGTTCAAGCACGAATCAACTTGGATCGAACCAGTTCAGTGACTCGGTTATTTTGATATTGATCACTAATTATTTGATGAAATGACTCAATGAAGTGTTGTTTTAGGTGCATACATTTTCCGTAGGATCGACTGATAGCGAGAAAGGTATGGATATGAAATAAATCACTACAAAAAAAGCAACATTATATGATAAAACTACCATTGTATCTTGATTTTGATGCTACCTACTAAGTGTTTGATGAAATAACTGAAACTGCTGCTGTTGTTTTGAATACTGTGAGAAATTGCAAGTGCACTCCATGTGTTTGAGAAAATGCCGCACAGGCTCGAACTTGACTCGAATTGGTCAGTCAGGCTCGAGGATCGAGCCGAGCTGAGTTCAACCTGGGGTCAACTAGTAGCTGAGCCGAGTTGAGCTGTGCCAAGCTCAACTCGGTTCGACTCATGTACAGCTCTAGTGGCGTCCACCATTAAAAATTTTTAGATTGCATTTGAGGTGTATTGTAATGAGTATAGATTACATCCCATTCGTTTAGCTCATGCATGTTTTGATGTTCCCCTAAAAAAATCAAGTCGTTTTTTACGCAATTTTGATTTGCCAATTTTGACTGGATTTATCTTCCCAAGCTCCATGTGATGTGAATACTTACTTTATATATTATAAGTTGGCCAAACACTATCTGTTTACCTGTAACCATATTATCACTTAAAATCCAAACGAGTTTACACTAGAGGTTCATGAAGATGTCATGATCCTGATGTTCATGCTAGAGATTAAGTCCATCTTTGCATTTGCTTGTTAATCATGCTTCTAATTAATTTCATTTTATATTAATATAACAATAATAATTATTATTTTAAATAATTTAAATAGAGATTAAGAAGAATAACGTCTCCTATATGAGAGGGCCATTTCAGCTTCAGAGAGTTGATGATCCAACTGTTATAATAGTGGATCCGATTTTGTTAAAAAGGGATAACCAAAATTATTGCAATTGGACAGAGAAAACACAATAAATTAAATGCAACTTATAGTCAGGAAGAGCACTCTCCCATGTCGCAGGTACCTGTCTAACTGCATTTCATTCTTCATTTGGATGACATTGAATATTTTAATTTTCACCTTCGGTTGTTCTGATTCGTCCCTGAGGGCTACATCCCTTATTTTTTAAAAATTCTACTTTTAATCTTCAAAGCATATAATTTTGCCTTGTGCCCCTGTCAGTTGGTAATAAAATTCTACTTACCTTCTAGAAACAAAAAAGAAAATAAGATGCTATTTATACGTCCCCACACATTACAATAAGTTGAGTCTTTGGCAATTGGACTAGGGCGCTTTTAGCTTTTTTGAATAGATCAGCCAATAATCAGCGGCGTTGTCGCAAAGCAAGGGAGGTAAGCATCAGTCAATTCAGTTTCTTGGTTAAAAAGGCAGTCTCCCTTTTCCTCCCATTACTTCAACTCTACACCAGCTGCATCAGAGGATTGAAATAATACAATTGAAAGGTTTTTATTTATCGTGCATTCACGATGCAAAATGAGACTAATCATGTAAACAGTTTGTATTATTGAAAGATGACATGATTATAAAGACAAGTCTAAACATATCCTATTGCAATTAGCCATGCTAGCTTACCTTGCGTGGTTACCTCACTTACGTCACTTCATCTGATTGAGTACCACGTCATCAGGGCCACTATCTAATGTTCACTTTGGAACCCAAAGATTACGATGATCCAAAACTCAAGTACTCCAGTTGAGATGAGATGCCAGCCATTTGTTTTGTGTAAGGTCCACCATAGTGTTTATATGCCATCCAATCTATTCATATCACGTGCCTCATCAGGACGAACGAAGGAATTATCCAAAATCTAAATGTTATCAGACTCAAATGGGACATACCTTTAGAGTTTTTATGTATTATTGTCTATCAGGTGGTCTACCTGAGTGTTGAATCAGCCTGAGTTTTGGGATTTAGCTAGGACAAACAAGGGGTGATGTACCTGATGGCCGGGGTGGATTTCATGCATATTGATTGAACCCGGTAGGTAGCTATGCGTATTCCTATTGCCATAGGTCAGCATGTATTGCAGCAATCTTCGACTGAAGCCGGAATATTTGAGGTTTATGTTTTCACTTTTGATCTTCGCCAAGACAGAAAGGAAGTTATTTGATACTCCAGCTGCGTGTGACGCTTGATACGCAGGCACTTCAAAATGGTAATTAAACGTGGCACAAATTAATTTAAAGTAATCTGGCTAAATTGTGGAGCTCGCTGTCGCCCATTGACAGTAAAAAATTAGATTTGTGCACAATGTGGTTGAAATAAGACCGTTGGATACTTTTCATTTTTTAACGTATACAATCAATATCCACAAATCTTGATAGTAAGATACTTAAATGAGCTCAAATTTTTATTATTCTTTGTGATACATCTAGACTTGTGTACATAAACTGGACCATTTTAATCTGATTTGCGGGTATGAAGTTTCTAACTAATTTATAAGTTGCTGTGTATCATCATCACACTCTGCCAGAGTATCCAAGTTTTTCTAGAGAGACAGAAAAGGAAGTGGGAATGTTTGAAGTTTGAATGGAATGAAGTTGAATGTTCCAAACTTGACTGGAATGGTGAAACTGGGCCCCACCCTAAAGTTGCCTTACCACCGAATGATTTGCGCAGATTTCGGTTCTGATAATCAGGGCCCATGCATCAGTAATCCATCCAGACCCTTGGTCAGTTTGGTCCCATTGCAGATGGAACTTTCCGAAAAAAATATTCCGGATTGGAAAATACTAGCTCTCAATCTTGGGAGTTTTTCCAGTTGCATCTGCATGAGGACCACTATTCTATCGCTCTTCTTAACCGTCCATTTGTGGGCTGCAAATCTAAAGGTTGAAACTGCACTATCAAGATCTGATGGGGGCATGTTCCATCCATGATGGGATTCACCAGACAAGTGGTCTGGATTTACGGAACCATGGGCCACACTCGAAGAATTTAAAACCCAAGGACCCCTGGATTTTGGTTGATGGCCTACAGAATAAATGAGTGGGTCCCATCGCTTCTGCGAATGAGATTCCAACATAACCATTCTTGGGTGCCGTCTCTTTTTTCCAGTACCGCAAAAGAGATTCTGCACAACCAAAATAACCGTATTAGATATTAAGGACTGTTTGATCTATGTAGTTTTTGTGAAATGCTTTGGGTGCATGAATGTTATGCCCACTTGAGTTATATTTTTATTTTTAGCCACTACTGGCTTGCAATGCCTATGATGATACATCCATGTTTTTTTTTTAGGTGTAGTGAATACCTAAGTCCCTTATTGTTGTATTTGATGTCTCAAATCGAGTTAGATACAGGGTCTGTCGATGCCATCACAGCCTGTTCGATGTCACCTCCATTGACATCGAACAGTTCTCAATCCCATCAATATTTTATAGATTTACTTCAGTTGGTCGCTAGACTCACTGGGCACTTTTTCGATGCCATCGATGAGTGTTCGATGCCATCAAGAATTTTTAGAAAATCATGTTGTCTCTAGACAGTTGAGGTGTTAGTTTGATGCCATCTATGAGTGTTCGATGGCATTGACATATTAGTTTGGATGCCATCGACGGATTCCATGCAGATTTTACGCAAAACTGTGAATTTGCGGGATTTGTTTCCGATTTCGTTTGAGATTATTTCCAAAGTTTTTATATATATATATAATTGGGAGGTATTCTAAAGGTTTCTAAATTGTCCTAGGGTTTTAAAGGAGTGTAGCAAGGGTGAGACTCGAGGATGTTTGAATCGGGTAAGCTTTTTCTTTGTAATTTCTGCTTTCATAGTGATCATTTGTCGCTTTGTGTCATGGTTTTTTTTCGAAAGGGTTTTTCCACGTTAAAATCCTTGTGTTCTCTTTTTGTTTGCTTGATGCTTTTGGATTGCTATCCTAGATTCATCTCTGTGTGCTTTTATGAAAACCCAACAAGTGGTATCAGAGCTAACGTTGGGGCGCATGCTTGAATCTAAATGATTAGTCTTAATGGGAAATACTAAGTATGATATTGAGAAGTACTCAGGGAAAAATAATTTTGAGTTATGGAAGGTTAAGATAATTAGCCTTTTAACTAAGTAAGGCAAAGATAGGAGGGCTCTTGAGGAGTGACTACTGTTTATGAGTAATAAAGACTGAAATATTCTTGATAAAAATGACTTATCTTCTATCTGATTGTGTCTTACGGATGAGGTTCTCTACAATATTTTGAAAGAGAAACCGCAGTGAGTTTGTGGGCGAAGTTAGAGGATTTTTATGCTAAAAAGTCTATTGAGAATTTCCTACACTTGAAGCTGCAGTCATTCAATTTCAGAATGACAGAAGGTGTAGATGTGGAGCCCCACATTAGTAGTTTTAATAAATTGATTTGCAAGTTGTTAGACATGGAGGAAGTGGTCAAAGATGAAGATCAGACATGTATATTGTTGAATTCACTTCTGGCATCATATGAGTCATTCAAGGAATCATTGTGTACCAGAAATAAGTCCATGAATGTGGACATTGTTATCTCTTCCATTTAAGGGAAGGCCATGAGAAGGATAAACGGCAGCATATGGACATCTTCTGATGCACTGTTTACGAGATGCAGGAATATTATTCAAGGTACATGATCTTTAAGACATAGATCCAAATCCAACGGCAAGGACAAAGGAAAATTAAAGTGCTGAAACTGTGGGATAACTAGACACATGAAGAAGGTTGTATAAATAATAAAGCAAAGAAAGAAACCTCAAAGGCTTCTTTCAAGGAGGCTAATGTTGTCACATCTAATGAAGAGGCAAGTGGAGGTGATGATCTGCCTATGTCTATGATCGGACACTTGCATGACGATCATAGAGATGGATGGATCTTTGACATAGGAGCTTCATATCACATGACTCCTCATTGGAGTTAGTTCACTAGTTACAGAGAGTACAATGGTGGACATGTCTTTATGTGTAATGACAATGCTTGTAATGTTGTGGCCATTGGTATGCTGCATATCAAGATGTTTGATGGGATGGAACGTATAATGTCAGGCACGTTCCTAATATGAAGAAAAGTTTGATTTCTCTTGGTGCACTTGAGGCTATAGGGTAGAAGTTCACCGGCGTCAATGGTGTCCTTAAAGTATCAAAATGGGTACTCGTGGTTATGAGAGCGCATAGGCATGAAAATATTTACAGGTTGATCGGAAGCACTTCAGTAGGTGGAGCAGAAACGAATGCTGTAGATTCCACATTTGTATGTATATGACATGCTCATCTGGGCCACATGAGTGAGTGAGGCATGAAGGTACTTTCTGATCGATGTTTGATTCTAGCTTTTACGAATTTTAATTTAGATATATGCGATCATTGTATATATGGTAAATAATTTAAATTATCTTTTAAATATGAAAAACATGTATGTAAGGTAGTACTTGATTATGTGCACTTTAACGTATGGGGGTCATCGTCAGAGATTTCTGTTGGAGGGTCGTCATGGTTTGTCTCATTCATTGATGACTATTCTTAAAAAGTTTGAGTTTAGTTCATGAAATGTAAATCCGAAGTTGTCACCATATTCAGACAATGGAAGATAATGATGGAAAATCAGTTAGGGCAAAAAATAAAGGTTTTGAGGACTGATAATGGTGGAGAATTAATTTCTACTGAGTTTAATAAATATTGAAAGAATGAAGGGATCATTAGGCATAACATAATGCACCACACACCCGAACAAAATGGTGTGGCTAAACGGATGAATCGGACCCTTTTAGAAATGACTCGATGCATGTTAAGTAACGCTGGGTTAGGCAAGGACCTATGGACTAAGGCCGATAACACGGCTTGTTATTTAGTAAACTGGTCTCCTTCTACGACAATTGAATATAAAATCTCAGATGAAGTATGGAGTGGTCATAAGATGGACTACTTAGATTTACGCATATTTGGTTGTGAGACTTACTCTCATGTACTGTTAGTTGAAAGAGATAAGCTAAACCATAGAATAAAAAGTACATATTTGTTGGATATGGTGTTAGTGTGAAAGGTTACATGTTATTTGACAAGGTTACACCTAAGGTCATCACTAGCCGTGATGTCAGATTCGATGAAAGCTCCCTATTCCATAAGAATGATCAAGAGGAGCAAGAAGAACTAGAAAGGTTGACCGTATACGTCCACATGGACATAAATGATATTCAAGTAGAGATAGATGTACAGAGGTATAAGAGCAGGTGGAGTAGCTACCACTGAGAAGAAGCCCATCACGTGATCGTAAGCTACCGACAAGATATAGGGATGACTCTAATATCACATATTCTCTCGTTACAGATGAGGGGGACCCGTCTACTATTCAGGAGGCTCTTGATGAGCCTGATACATAAAAGTAGAAGGCAGTTATAGATGATAAGATGGACTTTTTGTACAAAAATCACACATAGGAGTTAGTGGAGCTTTTAGCAGGACGAAAAGCGATAAGATGCAAGTGACTATTCAAAATGAAACATGATATATATAAAGCGAGGCTGGTAGTGAAGGGTTATCCTCAGAGAGAAGGAATCGAATTCACAGATATATTCACGCTGGTGGTTAAGCAAGTATCTATCAGATTCGTGTTAGCATTGGTTGCCCAATATGATCTCAAGTTGGAATAGATGGGTGTCAAGACTGCATTCCTGTATGTAGATTTGGAAGAACAGATCTACATGAAGCAACTAGAGGGCTACAAGATAAATGAACAGAGAAAAAGGTTTGCAGGTTAATGAGGTCATTGTACGGCCTGAAATAGTCGCTTAGGCAGTAGTATAAAAAATTTAATTCTTTTATGTTGAGTTAAAAATTTACTTGGAGTGAATACGATTACTATGTCTATTATAAGATACTGAATGATGACAAATTCATCATTCTAGTATTGTATGTTGATGATATGTTGATCGCTAGTCATGACATGTCTGAAATCGATATACTGAAGATTCAGTTATCAGGGACATTCGAGATGAAAGATCTGGGGGCTTCAAAGAGGGTTCTCAGCATAGATATTCATAAAGACAGGAAGAGGAGAAGGCTTTGGTTATCACAGACAGAATATCTTGAAAAGGTGTTGATCAAGTATGGAATGGATTAGGTGAAGCCGGTGACCGTTTCCCATGTGACTTACTTTAAGCTTTTCTCAGAACAATGTTCCAAAACAGATGATGAAAGCATGATATGTCTCATATGCCTTATTCGAATGCGGTTGACAGTTTAATATATGTCATGTTCTGTACGAGACCAGATATTTCATAGGCAGTCGGTGTTGTGAGCAGATATATGTCAAACCCCAACAAGTAATATCGGAAAGCAGTGAAATGAATACTTCGATACATTCGAAGTAGAAAAGACTACGTCTTAACGTTTGAGAAGATAAAAGCAAAGTTGGTTGAGAATGTGGATTCAAACTACGCAGGCAGTGTGGTTTTCAGAAAGTTGACTTCAGGTTAGTCGTTTATACTAACAGGTGGAGCAATTAGTTTGATGTTGAAGCTTTAGTCTGTGGTGACTCTTTCTATGACCGAAGCAAAGTATATGGTAGTGACGGAAGCGTTTAAGAAAGGTGTTTCGTTGAAAGGTATAATAAATCAGTTAGAGCTTCGGTAAGAGGCCGTGCCGGTTAATTGTGACAGCGAAAGTGCTATAAATTTGGCTAAAATTTTTATTTATCACTCTCGTACTAAATAAATTGATGTTTATCACCACTTTATTCGACAGGTGGTTGAAGAAGGAGGCGTGACTCTGGAGAAGATTCACACCAGCGTAAATCCGACGGATATGCTCAATGGGTCGTTCCTAAAGAGAAGTTCAAGTTCTGTGCAAATTCTTTGGGCTTGACGATGACGTAAAAGGAGGACAGAGTGTGCATGAGAAGCATTGATAAAGCTATGATGTAAGGAAGAGATAAAAGATGAGGACAAGAAACTACAAGTTTGATGATTGAAGACATGGTAGAGATTGTTGTATTTGATGTCTTAAATCCAGTTAGATACAGGGTTTGTTTATCCTATCGACAGCCTGTTTGATGTCACATGTTCTCGATCCCATTGATATTTTATTGATTTTCTTCAGTTGGTTGCTGGACTAACTGGTTATTTTTTTTCGATGCTATCGATGAGTGTTCGATGCCATCAAGAATTTCTGAAAAATTGTGTTTTGTCTCTGGACAGTTGAAGTGTTAGTTCAATGCCATCTACGAGTATTCGATGGCATCGATAGATTAGTTTTGATGCCATCGACAGGTTTTCGATGTCATCGACGGATTCTGCGCAGATTTTATGCAAAACTGCGAATTTGCAAGATTTATTTCCGATTTCGTTTGAGATTCTTTCTAAAGCTATATATATGGGTGTAAAGGGGATTAGGTAGTATTCTAAAGGTTTCTAAATCGTCATAGGATTTCAAAGGGGTGTAGTAAGGGTGAGATTCGAAGTTAGTCGATTCGGTAAGCTTTCTCTTTGTAATTTCTGCTTTCATAATGATCATCTGTTGCTTCGTGCAGTGGTTTTTTTTTTCCAAAAAGGATTTTTCCATGTTAAAATCCTTGTGTTCTTTTTGTGTTTTCTTGGTGCTTTTGGATTGCTATCATAGATTCATCTCTTTCCATAAAAACCCAACAATGATTATAAGGAGAACCTACTTGGAGGACTTACATTGCAAATGATTTTAATGAATCTAGCTGAGGCTATGAAATCATTTATTGCCTTTTATTGTGGTATTTGAAAAACATTAATTCATTTATTGGAATTACATTTCTTATGGTTGAGATCATTAGACCAAATTGTTCTGTTTGATGAAATTTGCAGAATTTTAGAGAGAGAGAGAGAGAGAGAGAGAGAGAGAGAGAGAGATTATATGTTAATAATTTATTCCTAGTTTCAATGACATTACAAGCTTGACATACTTCATTGTTCAACATTTATAGTAATGTCCATGGATGCATTAGCTAATGATTAAGATTTTCTCTTCGGATTGATTTAGATGCTCTTACTTTGATGTGGGGAGCTTATTTTGAAGCAATTTTTATTCAAATTCATACTTCAATTCATTCATTTTATCTCATGAAGTTGTTGGAATCGAAGTATTCTAATACAGTACCACTTTGACAGACGAAGATGGTTGAATTAGGATTATCAGCGAAACAAGTAAAAGTTGATAGGTTCCAACAGATAAAAAAAAAGGAAGTCATACTTTCATATTTGCGACCTTCACATCTATCATACTGTTGCTTGTGATCTGAGTCAGTAAAACAGATGGCGCTTAATCTGGCTTTATTTACCAGACTATCTGCATCAAAACACAAACCATACTTTTTTGGTCTTGGAACTAGAAGTCCTGCCAAGGGTCTCTGCAGCACCATCTCGCACTGGTATGGATGTAGTGGTATACGCTATTGAGTTGTGCTTGCTGTGTTATTGAGTGGTATATGCAGATGGAAATCTATTGTACATATGTGACGCATGGAACGTTTAGAAGTCAAGAACCGTCTTCCTCAAGGATAACTACTCTGAATCCACGGAGTTTCTCTAGATTCCTTACACCTCGAATCCATGAGGAAAAATAGATTCTAGAAAATTCGAAATAACTTTATTTATGATGAAAATGAGTTTAAAACTCCTTAAATAAAGCTACAAACCCTAGGGAGAAGTTTCGGAATCCAATTACAACTAAAACTCTCTAAAATCGCAACATACCATAAATAGTAAACTTACTATTCATAGACGGTCGTGATTTCTACTAGAGCGTATGGTTTTCAGCCAAAAATAGTAGGTGTCTTATTTGGCCGAATCATGATGTTCCCTAATTTTTCTAAAGCCCAATGTATAAAGAGTTACAATCAAACTAAAACTTGCTAAAAATAGTAAAAACAAAAATAAACATGGATTTTGACCATCGATCTGATGGAATCTCATAAATTTGGCATGGGCAACCCGGCACAGCGGGGTTGGGTGGCTAAAGTAGCTCGTCTTACCCCAAAATCATATATGGTAGTCCGATAACTCATTCCGGTTCGCGAGATACGTTCGTTTTAAGTTTTGATGGTCCGGATCACCTCCATCTCCGATCGGGCCTTTTCTTATCCATCTTGGCCATGAAATTATACAAAACCCGCTCTACATCAATATGTATATGCAGATTTCCAACGTTTGTATATTCCTTTGTGAACGTCACAGAAAAATGCCCATCGATGACAAGGGTCCTTACTTGTGGAGTTCCACCGTCAACGTTCAGGTCTCATAAACCATCGCTTTGAGGAGGCGGCCTTGCTTCCGTGACCTCGGACAGAGGATCTGTTATTGTTCCTTTTTTCTGACATCTTGGTGTTCATCTCATTGGATTATTTTCGATTATAGCTTTGTCTGACATGTTTCAGTTATATAAATAATTCATCGAAGAATACATGGTGAAAGAATACGGAGTTAAGGAGTGTTTATCTAGAAGAGGCATTAATTTATTCATTGTTTGAATTAATTGATTGTAATGCTTTTATCTGGTATTTATTTTCCTATTAAAGAATTGATTGGTCAGTTTGAGGTTGAACACTTTTAATTTTGGATATGTTGAGTGCATTTATGTATGATCTTTTGTGATTACATCAATGGAAATGTTTGTGTAATCTTTCTTAATATTGAGTTAAAGATTAATTGCACTCTTTCCTGTTTTGCTAATATCCAGTTCTGCTCAACATGCCGATGCATATATTGATTTATTTATTTCAATGTTTCAGATTTCACTTATCAATGTGGTTATGGAATTCCAGAAGCTCTATCGTCATGCATACATGTTATGCTGTAGAGCAGGATAAAGGATCCAAAAGAAGCTTTCAAATATGCTCATAAAAAGTTTAATTTTGTCTGATAGGTATTTCTTTTATTTAGATAAGAGTGTTGAGCTTTTTTGGCCTTGTCTTTCACTGACTGGGCTGAGAATGGGCCTGGTGGTTGTTTTATAACGCTTATTTTTGGTCGGTCTGGGTTTTATAGCTGTCATTGCCTAGACTCGTGAGGCAGGGTTGAACGTGATGACGTCAAGTACCGTCGTCCTCAAGGATAACTACTCTGAATACGTGGAGCTTTTCTGGACTCCTTATACAGACTTCTTGAATCCATGAGGAAAAAGCAAGAAAAATAAAAATAAATTGTATAAAATTCATAATTTGATTGATGAATGAAAAAAATGAGTCCACAACCCTTTAAATAGGGATACTAAGCAATGGGATAAATTTCAGAATCAAACTCTAACTAAAACTCCTAGAATTCGTAACTACTATAAATAGTAAACTTACTATTTATAAACGTTCGTGATGTCTACTAGTGCGTAAGGTTTTCGGCCAAAAATAGTGTCCTATTTGGCTTCACCATGTTGTTCTCCTAATTATTCTAAGCACATTTCATGTTGGGCACAACTCCTAAAGCCCAACGGATGAAGAGTTATAATCAAACTAAAACTTACTATTTATAATAACAACAGAATTAAAATAGGGAAACAACCGTCGATCTGATGATATTTTGCAAATCCGGCTTGCGCAACTCAGTATAGCAAGGTTGGGTGGCTAAAGTAGCTCGTCCTACCCCAAAATCATATATTTTACATCCGATAACTGATTTCGGATTGCGAGATGGGCCCGATTTAAGGTCGGACTGTCCAGATCACTTCTGTCATCGATCGGGCCTTTTCTAATCCATCTTGGCAATGAAATTGTCCACGACCCACTCTACATCAACTTGGGCCAAAAATTAAGTCTAGCGATTTTCTTTTTTTTTTGAGAAATTTCCAACTGTACGACCCATATATGGCCCATTAACCTTTCGAAGCCCACTCGCTTTTTACCTCCCAAGAATAAGCCCCGGCTGTACGGCCCCATGTCGTAGGTCGAAAATGCCTCTGCTTTTTCAGCTTTTTGAGTTGTGAAAACTGGGGCTATCTTTTGCTACGAATAATAACTGTAGCTATGACCGTAGCTATAGCCTCATCCACAACCTGCTGATTGTAAAAGGGTGGACAGCGAGTTGGGGTCGACCGGGTTTGGACTCGGTTGACCCCGAGTCACTGTCCCACTGACCCGGTCGACCGGGTCCAAACCCGATCGACCCCAACTCACTGTTCCACCTTTGTACTTTTTTTTTTTTTTTGACAAGGAGAACTTTTTCTCCCCTACAATTTTCTCTAATACATATTTATATAAATATGTATATATAAGCATATAAAAAAAAATTTCTCTTTTTTTATTCATTTCATTCTTTATTCATTTAATAAATATATCTCTTAAACCACAATGAGTTACATGACGTACCAGGATTTGGGGGTAGGAGATGCTACTTTGGCTAACCAACCTACTTATTTTCCAAGATTCCATCATGTTGATGGTCAAAAATTCATTTCATTCACTTCGTGGCCAATTTCAATCAGTTCGTGGTCAATTTCATTCATTTCATTTCACGGCCAATTTCATGCATTTCACGGTCAATTCCCTTTACTTTCACGGTGCGTGGAAATGGCCGTGAAGTGAAGTGAAGTGAAATGACCGCGAAGTGCGTGGAAATGGCCGTGAAGTGAAGTGAAATGACCGTGAAGTGCGTCGAATTGACCGTGAATCAACACGGAATCGATGGGAATGACCGTGAAATGCATGGAAATGACAGTGAAGTAAAGTGAAATGACCGCAAAGTGCGTGGAAATGGTCGTGAAGTGAAGTGAATTGACCGTGAAGTGCATCGAATTGACCGTGAATCAACACGGAATCGCCGAGAATGACCGTGAAATGCATGGAAATGACGGTGAAGTGAAGTGAATTGACCGCGAAGTTCGTGAAAATGACCATGAAGTGAAGTGAATTGACCGTGAAGTGCGTCGAATTGACCGTGACTTAACATGGAATCGCCGGGAATGACCGTGAAATGCAAGGAAATGATGGTGAAGTGAAGTGAAATGACCACGAAGTGCGTGGAAATGGCCGTGAAGTAAAGTGAATTGACCGTGAATCAACACAGAATCGCCGAGAATGACCGTGAAATGCATGAAAATGACGATGAAGTTAAATGAATTGACCGCGAAGTGAATGGAAATGGCCATGAAGTGAAGTGAATTGACTGTGAAGTGCATCGAATTGACCGTGAATCAACACAGAATCGCCGCGAATGACCGTGAAATGCATGGAAATGACGGTGAAGTTAAGTGATTTGACCGCGAAGTGCGTGAAAATGGTCGTGAAGTGAAGTGAATTGACCATGAAGTGCATCTAATTGACCATGAATCAACATGGAATCGTCGGGAATGACCGTGAAATGCATGGAAATGACGGTGAAGTGAAGTGAAATGACCGCGAAGTGCGTGGAAATGGCCGTGAAGTGAAGTGAATTGATCGTGAAGTGCATCGAATTGACCGTGAATCAACATGGAATCGTCGGGAATGACCGTGAAATGCTTGGAAATGGGGGTGAAGTTAAGTGAATTGACCACGAAGTGTGTGGAAATGGCCGTGAAGTGAGGTGAAGTGAATTGACCGTGAAGTGCATCGAATTGACCGTGAATCAACACGGAATCGCCGGGAATGACCGTGAAATGCATGGAAATGACGGTGAAGTTAAGTGAATTGACCGCGAGGTGCGTGGAAATGGCCGTGAAGTGAAGTGAATTGACCGTGAAGTGTGTCAAATTGACCGTGAATCAACACGGAATCACGGGGAATGACCGTGAAATGCATGGAAATGACGGTGAAGTGAAGTGAATTGACCGTGAAGTGCGTGAAAATGGTCGTGAAGTGAAGTGAATTGATCGTGAAGTGCGTCAAATTGACCGTGAATCAACACGGAATCGCCGGGAATGACCGTGAAATGCATGGAAATGACGGTGAAGTGAAGTGAAATGACCGTGAAGTGCGTGGAAATGGCCGTGAAGTGAAGTGAATTGACCGTGAATCAACATGGAATTGCCGGGAATGACCGTGAAATACATGGAAATAACGGTGAAGTTAAGTGAATTGACCACGAAGTGCGTGGAAATGGCCGTGAAGTAAAGTGAAGTGAATTGACCGTGAAGTGCGTCAAATTGACCGTGAATCAACACGGAATTGCCGGGAATGACCGTGAAATGCATGGAAATGACGGTGAAGTGAAGTGAATTGACCTTGAAGTGCGTGGAAATGGCCGTAAAGTAAAGTGAATTGACCGTGAAGTGCGTCGAATTGACCGTGAATCAACACGGAATCGCCGGGAATGACCGTGAAATGCATGAAAATGACGGTGGAGTGAAGTGAAATGACCGCGAAGTGCGTGGAAATGGCCGTGAAGTGAAGTGAATTGACCATGAAGTGCGTCGAATTGACCGTGAATCAACATGGAATTGCCGGGAATGACCGTGAAATACATGGAAATAACGGTGACGTTAAGTGAATTGACCATGAAGTGCGTGGAAATGGCCGTGAAGTAAAGTGAAGTGAATTGACCGTGAAGTGCATCGAATTGACCGTGAATCAACACGGAATTGCCGGGAATGACCGTAAAATGCATGGAAATGACGGTGAAGTGAAGTGAATTGACCGCGAAGTGCGTGGAAATGGCTGTAAAGTAAAGTGAATTGACCGTGAAGTGCGTCGAATTGACCGTGAATCAACACGGAATCGCCGGGAATGACCGTGAAATGCATGGAAATGACGGTGAAGTGAAGTGAATTGACCGCGAAGTGCGTGAAAATGGCCGTGAAGTGAAGTGAATTGACCGCGAAGTGCGTCGAATTGACCGTGAATCAACATGGAATCGCCGGGAATGACCGTGAAATGCATGAAAATGACGGTGAAGTGAAGTGAAATGACCGCGAAGTGCGTGGAAATGGCCGTGAAGTGAAGTGAATTGACCGTGAAGTGCGTCGAATTGACCGTGAATCAACACGGAATCGCCGGGAATGACCGTGAAATGCATGGAAATGACGGTGAAGTTAAGTGAATTGACCACGAAGTGCGTGGAAATGGCCGTCAAGTGAAGTGAATTGACTGCGAAGTGCATCGAATTGACCGTGAATCAACACGAAATCGCTGGGAATGACCGTGAAATGCATGGAAATGACGGTGAAGTGAAATGACCGCGAAGTGCGTGGAAATGGCCGTGAAGTGAAGTGAAATGACCGTGAAGTGCGTCAATTTAACCGTGAATCAACACGGAATTGCCGGGATGACCGTGAAATGCATGGAAATAACGGTGAAGTGAAGTGAAATGACCGCGAAGTGCGTGAAAATGGCCGTGAAGTGAAGTGAATTGACTGTGAAGTACGTCGAATTGACCGTGAATCAACACGGAATCGCCGGGAATGACCGTGAAATGCATGGAAATGACGGTGAAGTTAAGTGAAATGACCGCGAAGTGCGTGAAAATGGCCATGTAGTGAAGTGAATTGACCGTGAATCAATACGGAATCACTGAGAATGACCGTGAAATGCATGAAAATGATGGTGAAGTGAAGTGAATTGACCGCGAAGTGCATGGAAATGGCCGTGAAGTGAAGTGAATTGACCGTGAAGTGCATCGAATGGACCGTGAATCAACACGGAATCATCGGGAATGACCGTGAAATGCATAGAAATGACGGTGAAGTGAAATAATCGCGAAGTGCGTCAAAATGGCCGTGAAGTGAAGTGAATTAACTGTAAAATGGATTTTTAACCATCGACCCAATAGAATCTTGGAAAATTACTATGTTGGTTGGCTAAATTAGTTTCTCCTACCCCAAAATCATATATGATACATTAAGTAACTCATTATAGTTTAGGAGATATGCTTGTTAAATTAATAGACAAAGAAATGAATTAAGAGATAGAAAAATATTTTTATATACTTATATATACATATTTACATAATTATGTATTTGAGAAAAATGTAAGGAAGAAAAAGTTCTCTCCAGAAAAAATTTTTAAAAAAATAAATAAAAATACAAAGGTGAAACAGTGAGTTGGGGTGAGAGGGACCGTGAATCGGGGTCGACAACCCGGTCGATCGGCCCAAGCTGATTTTTTTTTTTTTCCTGTTGTAATTTTATCGCTGTTTATAGATCCCATTATGATGTATGTGTTATATCCAAACTGTTCATCTATTTGGCGAACTCTTATTAAGGCTTGAGACGAAAAAATAAGTCCGATGTAGCTATCAAGTGGACCACATCGTAAAAGGCAGTTGAGGATTGAACGTCTAGCATTGAAATCTTTTTATGGGTCGCAGAAGTTTTGGATCATTATGAAATTTATTTTTCCTCTTCATCCGTGTCTTTGTGACCCTGTGAATAGATTGGATGGAAAATATATGTTATGGTGGCCCTACAAAATTTTTAACGGTGAAAATCTATTTTCCCGCTGCTCGTTGTGGTGTGGTCCAGTTGATTTTTGGGTTTGATTTTTTGTTTTTGATAATGCTCCGAAATGATCTCGAAATATGGATGAACGTTGTGGATATAATAAATGCATAACTGTGTGGCCAACGTTGATATCTTTTGAACCGTTCGTACAACTCGGAGTTCGAGGAACGTAAGCGCTTGTCTTCGACCACCAGGCGATCCGCCTCAGGAAAGAAAGCAGGGCCATTTTCGACCTGAGAAATGGGGCCGTACAGCTGGGGATTATTCGTGGAAGGTAAAAAGCGAGTGGGCTTAAAAAGGTTGTGGGTCATATACTGGTCGTACAGTTAGAAATTTTTCTCTCTTTGTTTTTATTATTATTATAGAAATACAAATTATAGGAGACATTATAATAGATACCACAATTATGACAATGTGCATGAAGTAAAAGAACACTAATTCAACACGTAATATAGTAATAGAATGAAATTATTATTATTTCTTAATCATAGAGGTCTGGATTGGATAATTTTGGAGTGGGAACAGCAACAAGTGGTGTTGCTTTCATCAAGGTGATCCCGCATTTCTCTACAAGTTGGAGCTTTGTCCCCTTTAGTAATCGCCACATGAATGAGTGCAGTAATGAAGCCAACACGTGCATCACCATCTTCTCCACGAGGGGAATCACTGCACAAATCCTCCTACCTAATCCGAACAGGATATAATGGTGATGGTTGCCCTTGTAATTATATTCGCTATGACGATTCAAGAGCTGGAACTCTGAACTAGGGTTCACCCAAATCTCAAGATCCCTATGTATTGCCCATGCATTGATCATGATTTGGGTACCCTTGGGAATCATATAATTGCCAAATGGTACATGATTCGCTTGGACTTGGAGGAGCTAGGAGTGGGACCGCCAGACGCAGATGGAGGACTTCCCTTCACGACGGCATCTAAGTAACACCATCTAGGCAAATGGAATTCTTCTAGGCCTTACTCTCCCTGATGTAACCCAACCCAACTTTGTCCAAGAATAACAAACCCCAGAGAGATGATGGAAAATCCGCTACCGATCGGAAAATTGACCTGTTTTGGGAGCTACTCCCTAGCCTGGCAAGACTGTCTGCCACCGATCGAAAAATTGACCTGTTTTGGGAGATACTCCCTAACCTGGCGAGACTGTCTACTTCCCTAGGCACAGGAGAAATGGAGACATTGATGTGTCTCCTAAGCCCCTTAACTTGGTTCCACCAATACCTTATGCTCCACACAGAGGGATGGTCCTTATTTAGCATGTCTACTATGATTAGAGAGTTGGTCTCCACCACAATTTGGGTCAGCCCATGCTCAACGCATAATTCCAGCCCCTCCACCAAGACCCTGGCTTTGGCTGGGTTGTTAGAACCTCACCAAAAACCTGCTGCGAAGGCTAGTTAGAATCCCTCCTCCCAGTTCCTCCTCTTGACTGGCCTGGTTTCTCACATGCTGCTCCGTCTACGTTTAACTTTACCCAACCAGCCGTAGGCTTTGCTCATCTCACCATTGAGAGGGAAGGTGGCTTAACACTCCGCATCCCAATCCCCAACGCCTGTTGAAAATTAGTGGTTTTTGGAAAAAAAAAAAAAAGAAAATTTGAAATTTTCAAAATTTTGGGATTTTGCCGCCAAAATGCTTTTTCGAAAATTTCAAATCCAAAATGTGTGGTGTGTGCTTTGTCCCACATCAGAAATGGTTGAAATCTTTTTGTGGTTTATATGTGGACTTGTGAAGAGTATTCTTACTTAGAGTTTTTGGAGGAGGTGATACTCGGGTTGCATGTTCCAGTGCATAGCACTGGAACACACGCACGTGCTCATGCTCGCGCTCGGGCTCAAGCTCGAACACGGGCACGGGTGTGGGCAGTGAGGCAGTGTGGCTGTAGTGTTGCTAGATGACGCACTTTGCACTTAATAAGCCTGGATTTCTTAGGTGACTAAGAACGGTCAGATCTTAAATCCGAAACATCCAGCTATTTTAAAAAATGGATAGCTACCTTAAAAGCTACAACGGTTCGAAAACGGATGGGCCAGAATGATCCAACGGTCAGATCTTCTGATCTGACAACCAGAAATGTCTAGGATTAATTAACCATGGCCAGAAATGTTTTTCAAATATTCTGGACCATTGAATACCACACAGCAACAGTGCTATACCTGATGCCTATATAAATTGGACCATTCCAGTCTGATTTCATCATCTCAACATACCATCTCTCCCATTAAATCAAATACAATCCAAAATCTCCATTATAGAATACTTTAAACATCTCTACCATCTGAGTTTTCCAGAAGAGATCTGCTCCATTAAAACTGTTCCATAGTGGACCTATCATGTTTGCTGCACACTAGATCCAGATAAGGCTTGTTTTATCCTGGAAGCAATTCGCCTGTAACCCATTAGCAGTTGATAAGGGGGCGAATCACGCTTTAAGGATAGAGTATTTTATACATGATTCAGCCTGGTGAAATAATTTTTTATAAATTTATTTTTTATATTTTTCAGTGTATCCAAACATCAGTTTCTAACAATCTTAAAGTGTGATTTCATGGACACTGAAAGTGTTGCATCAGTCAAACTGATGAACCAGGATATGATCCGATTGGACCGATTCGATGGTTCAAATTTTACTAGATGGCAAGATAAGCTGAAATTTCTGCTAACCGCTCTGAAGAACTTCTACATCTTGGACCTGACTCTCCAGCCTCTGCCTAAAGCAAAGGACACTGACACTCCAGAATAGGTTGTTGCTAAGATCAAACGACAAGAAGATGAACTTCTGTGTCGTGGCCACATCCTCAATACTCTCTCTGATCAGTTGTACGATTTGTATACGGGGACCACATTAGCGAAAGAAATTTGGAGTGCGTTGGAATACAAATATAAGGCTAAAGAGGAAGGTACACAGAAATTTTTAATTTCTAGAAATTTCGATTTCACGATGGTAGACAATCTATCACTGCTTGCCCAAATCCAAGAACCGTAGCTTATTATAAATAAAATAAAAGCCATAAAAATTGATCTTCCTGAATCCTTTTAAGTCAGAGCTATAATCGTAAAATTATCCCTGAGTTGGAAACACTACAGGAAGAAACTACTGCATAAATCCGAAGAGTTTACCCTGGAACAAATCTAAAAGCATCTTCGAATTGAAGAAGAATCTTGTAACTGAGACAAAAAGGATGATGCTAATAGTGCATCTTCATTCAAGGTGAACGCAATAGAACGACCATCACAAAATAATTTCTATGAGAAAGCTGAATCCCTTAAACCTAACAAAGATCAAGGAGAATTCAAGAAAACTCAAAAGAAGAAAAATGACAAACCTAAGGAAGCTTGTTATGTTTGCAACAAGACCGGGCATTTCGCCCAAGTTTGTAGGGACTGAAAAAAGCCCAAGAAAGAGGCTAATGTGGTAGACGATGAAATTGTAGCCATGGTCACAGAAGTAAACCTAGTTCAAGAGAAAATTTCTAGTTGGTGGTATGGTACAGGTGTCATAGTCCATGTATGCAATGATCGATCTGCCTTCAAAACCTATGAAGATGAGACCAAGGGTCAAGAGGTTCAAATGAAAAATGAAAGACGATTGAAAGCTGCAGGAAAAAGAACCATGAAATTACTCTTTACCTCTGGAAAGAATGTAATCATGACCAACGTATTGCATGTCCTAGACATAAGGAGAAATCTTATCTTAGGGGATCACTTAAGGAAACCTGGGATTAGGGTTATTTTTTAATCAAACAAGCTGATTTGGTCTAAAAATGGAAACATTGTGGGTAAGGGTTATGCTTGTAATGGGATGATCAAGCTTTCTTTAAATGACAAGAATTCTTCTGCTTATATGATTGAGTCTGTAATGCTATGACATGGTAGACTAGCATATATTGGCTATAATACTATAAAACTCATGGCTAAGAATGACCTAATATTATACAATGATAGTGATAAAGATAAATGCGAAGTATGCATACGGTCTAAAATAATCAAGAAATCATTCCATAACATTGAGAGATCATCTCAAATATTAGACCTAGTGCATACTGACATATGTGAACTAAATGACGTTCTTACCCGTGGAGATAAAAAGTACTTTATAATGTTTACAAATGATTGTTTAAGATATGTATGTGTATTTATTAAAATCGAAAGATGAAGTATTTAATGTATCCAAAATCTATAAATCTGAAGTAGAAAATTAATTAGTTAAAAATATTAAAATCTTTCGTAGTGACCGAGGAGGAGAATATTTCTCTAATGAATTTTCTAACTATTGTGAAGAACACGGCATAATACATCAGTGCACAACACCTTATACACTACAACAAAATGGTGTAATAGAAAGAAAATATAAGACATTAGTAGAAATGGTCAACTCAATGTTAATATAAGCACAGTTGTATTAAACCTATGGAGAGAAGCACTGTTAGTTGCATGAATGTTTTAAACCGAATTCCATCTAAGAAAACGAAGACCTCTCTATATGAAATATAGAAAGGAAGAAAACCAAACATAGGGTATCTTAGAGTATGGGGGTGTCTTGCATACTGCAGAACTCCAGAACCTAAAAGAACTAACTTAGGACCAAGAGCTATCAAGTACTTCCTTATAAAATATGCATAACATAGTAAGGCCTATAGAATTCTAGACTTACACTCCAATGTAATCATAGAGTCTAGAGATGTAGAGTTCTTTGAGAATTCTGTATTCACGGAGAAAAAGAATGTTGAAATTCAATCTCCTAATGAAATTATAAAAGAAACTCAAATACAAGAGAAAACTCCTAGTGAATCTCGTAGGAGTCAAAGAGAAAGAGTAGAAAAAAGTCTTGATCCTACTCAAATAAACTCTCAGCGACTCTCTTTTCATCTAGTTGAGGGTGATAGAGAGAAGGTGATTAGGAAAATACCTATGGTTTTAACTATAGAAGATGAACCTAAAAACTTTAATGAAGCTATGACTTCAAGAGACTCCGCATTTTAAAAAAAGGCCATTAATGATGAAATGGACTCCATAATATCTAACCAAACATGGAAATTGGTAGATCTACCTACAGGTTCCAAACTAATAGGTTATAAGTGGTTATTTAAGAAAAAATATCACACATATGGTACAATTCAAACCTTTAAGGTAAAGTTAGTTCTTAAGGGTTTTCGACAGAAAGAAAAAATCGATTATTTTGATACTTATTCACCAGTAGCTAGAATAACATCGATTAGGATCTTATTAGCTCCGACATCCATATATCATCTTCATATCCATCAAATGGATGTGAAGACAGCATTCCTGAATGGTGATCTCGATGAAGAGGTATACATAGAGTAACCAGAAGGGTTTGTTCTACCAGAAAATGAAAGAAAAGTATGTAGACTTGTTAAGTCTTTATATGGATTAAAGCAAGCATCAAAACAGTGGCATGATAAATTTAATTCTAAAGTTTTATCTTATGATTTTGAACATAATATTGTTGATAAATGTATATATTCAAAAGTGTGTAATGATTATGTTATAATCATATGCTTGTATGCAGATGATATGTCAATAATCAGTAATAAAATGGAAGGTGTAACTGAAATAAGCAAGTTTCTCTCTTTAATTTTTAAAATGAAGGATCTTGGATAAGTGTATACCATATTATGTATAAAAGTTAGAAAATGCAGTGGGGGTTTTGCATCATGTCAGTCTCATTATATTGAGAAAATAATTAATAAGTTTAATCACTTGAAAATTAAAGAGGCAAAGACCCCATTTGATCTAAGTATCAAGTTAAAAGAAAATAGTAGAAGAGTAATTGCACAGTTAGAGTATGCTAGTGCTATAGGCCGTCTTATGTATGCAATGCAATGCATAAGACCGGATGTAACATATGCTGTAAGTAAACTAAGTAGGTTTACGAGTAATTCGAGTGTTGAATACTAGAAAGTAATAAGTAAAGTTCTAGGTTATCTTAAATAAAACAAAGAACTGGGGCTATTTTAGTAAGAATTTTCAGCAGTGTTGGAAGGATATACCAATGCAAGTTGGATATCGAGTGCAAGGGACAGCAAGTCCACTATTGGGTGGATATTCACCCTAGGAGCTACAACTGTATCTTGGGGATCCAAGAAACAAACTTGCATAGCGCACTCAACTATGGAATCTGAGTTTATAGCTTTGACTGCTACAGGTAAAGAGGCTGAGTGGTTAAGGGGTCTTCTATTAGAAATCTCGTTCTATGCGAAGCTTATCTATAATGGAAAGTTCAGATACATAAGTTTGAGACATGACTATATAAGGCAATTGATTTAAAATGGAATCATTGCGATCTCATATGTAAAGTCGAGTAATAACTTGGCTGATCCTTTTACTAAACTTCTGACGAGAGAAGTAGTAAGGACAATATCTAGAGGGATGGGGTTAAAACTCTTTACTCAAAGTTTCACCAGTGAAAGAAACCCAACCCAAAATTAAAAAATCTCTAAATATTGGGTTTAATGGGTAACAATAATTCACTGATAAGTGAAAAGTTTCAGCAGTAAATAAAATTAAATAACCTCATCTAGGATGATAGTGCTGACTGTTTTAAAAGAGGGATGCGTATTAAACTCTTAATGAAGTACAGTCAAACAGGATAAGTGTTTTAATGGAAACACTGGAAGGATTTCACCTATGTGAATGTAGAAGTGGTGCCGCTTCTCATGAGAGTTAGAGTTATCTCGGGATCGTTCATGAAACAGGATAAGCACATGGCTATTCAAAGTACTAAGTGAGATTATGAAGGAACACGTAACGCAGGAGCTATTATATGTGTGGTATTTTTGGTTATATTATATAGGAATAATTAGTTCAATACTACGACAATCAAAAATTTTAAAATAACTTTAAAATACTTACACTAAGAAAAGATTCAAATCGCAAGATATCTTTCTTTATGCATAATAACAATTATTATTCTAGCAGAGTTTTCATTATTTTAAAAAATCAGTAGGGAATTGTAAGATCCGTATCTTAGTCCGTACTATTCCGTAGACTTTTGCGGTCCTACTGGTCGAATTTCGGCAACCTTCGACCCTTAACCGATATTTACGCGCGACCCTGATTCATATGCCGTCAACCTGTATCGACTCAACCCAAGACCATTACCACAGTGACCACGCCATCGCTGCGGTTCCGATACCATGACTTACGCGCCGAGGCGATACCCTGGTCAAGAGATGTGTGCCTACGTTCGGTGCGAGAAAAATGCCGCGCATTACGAAACCCAAGAGAATCTCTATGATGTGTCACATCAATCCCATCAATCAATCAATCCATCAATCCACCACATGTCAAGTACATGTCAAGTACACATCACCTTTCACCCATACCCAAGCAACCTCAAAAGTCAAGAATCTCTTACAAGCCCATGCTTTTCTTATACAAAAGGGTCACAAAAGTCAAAAAGGTCTTACACACCCATCACCACCACATCCATCACTCCATCACCCATCACTCTCTCTCCCTTTACAACTCTCTCTCTTTTCCATTTTCAAATCACATTCCAAAGCTAAAGAAAAATCACACGTCCAAGCCTCTCCCCATTTCTCTCAAACTACAAGTGTGGCCCACCTTCCCACCCTCTCCATCTCAAAATCTCCCATCCTAGCCATCTATTTCTCATCTCATCCATTGAAGTTAAAGCTAAGGTGCTAAGGAACACATAGGAGCAAGAAGATCGGATGGTGGGTGCATGATAATAGTAGTTTTTCTTATTTTTGAGATGGGCCAAGTGAAGCCAACCGATCAATGGTTTGGATCTCACTTGGGACCCTAAGTTGTGGCTGATGGCCCACTTAGATCATCATGATCATTCATGATGGGGCCATTCTCCATGGACCTCATCATGATGTTTATTTCATTGCATTTAAAGGTCATCTAGACCATCCATATTGGTGGAGAAAGGATCTCCACCGTTGAATTCAATTTTGCTAGTTCCATGTGTAAAAGGGACCCGTTTTATTGTATAATCTCTTACAAAAGAGGGCTCATAGTGGCGGAGCCCTCCATCACTCGCGTGTCCCATTCTCTATCTCTCTCTCTATTCCATTTTCTTTTTTTTTGAGATCATGATATGGTTGTGGCCCACTTGAGTGGACCCCATCATGAGGCATGTATTTTATCTGAACCATCTACTTGTGGGGCTCACCTATATGTATTGTACCCATACCATACATCATTGGTGGCCCACTTGTACAACGACTTGAAGTATACAGCCGTCCAGACGCTGGACGATTTTATGAAAACACAATTACAGGCTTGCTTTTAAGACTATGAGGTGGCCCACTCACATAGGCCCCACCTTGATGTTTGTATTCAATCCATGCCGTCCATTCCTTTCACCAACTCATTTTAGGTGTTGCGCTAGGAAATAAGATTGATCGGAGCCTCTGGTGGGCCATAACTCAGCAAATAGTGATCTCCACCATCTAAAGTTCTCCAGATTTTTTATATACGCTGAAAAATGTCCAATATTGGACTCATTGGGCTTGTTTTGAGCCACAGAATGTGATGAATGGGTTGGATTTACTTGACGAGGGCCCCACACTCAAAAAACCTCGGAACCAAGGTTTTCAAAAAAAAAAAAGGATTTGAGAGCAGCAGCTGCTGCTGCTGCCAACGCAGGCAGTCCCTGCGACTCTGACGTATGGGCTGGCGGCCAGAGTCCCACGGCTTCAGCCGTGGGCCCCACCATGATGCTTATTCTCCATCCAAACCGTACATCTCGTGGGCCCCTTCCAGGGCGTTGGGCCCTCCAAAAATAAGCTCAATCTAAAGCTCAGGTGGCCCACAACACAGGAAATAGTGGTGGTCGAGTGGCTGCCGTTAGACCCCCTTTGGGCGTCCTGGGGTTTTAAATCATTTGAAATTTTGTTTTCCTCTTCATCAGGGTCCATGGGACCCATCCATGCTGTACATCCGTTTTGGTGGGCCACACCATCATGCATGTGGTGTTGGACGGTGGGACCCACTCCCACATGTGGGGCCTTCCCAATTTTGGTGATCGTCCAGGCCCTGGACGGCCTGGACGTCAGTATATATATATATATATATATATATATATATATATATATATATTATGTTATATATTATATATATTATACATCTTATAATATATATCATATATTATATTTTTAATTAATATATGCATGGTGGTGGGCCCTACGTGGAAACCACCTCTGCCATTTGGAGTGCAGTAAGCTGCTGACAGCAGCTATGTAGTTGCTCCTCCTGTCAGCAGCCAGCCCGCAGGCCCACATAATGTATGTGTCCCATCTACACAGTCTGCAGTTTGGATGGTGGGGCCCCACCATGATGCATGTGTTGCATCTATACCGTCCAACCATTATGAGATCACTTTATGGCATGGGATAGCGAGTGAATCAGATTTAAAGCTCAAGTGGACCCTACCATTTAAATGATGGACAGTGGCATCTACCGTTCAAACTTTTAAGGGTCATGATAATTCCCTATTAAGCTGGTATTATTTTCATTTAATCTATCTCTATGTTAACTTATGAATGGGTCGGATTTCAAAAACACATAAGGGTGGGCCAAATTTGATATACTTGTGGCCCATTGACGCGGCTCGATTTAATGCACATGAGGCCCATAATTGAGGCCCATTTGATATACTAGGGGCCCATGGATTAAGGCCCATGGAGATGTACTAGGGCCTATGGGTTGAGACCCATTTGATGTACATATGGGGCCCATTAGTGTGGCCCATTTGTTACATATAAGACCCCATAAGATTAGGCCCATTTGATGCAATCTAAGGCCCACGGGTTATGACCCATTGTAATGCACATAAGGCCCATTGGTGTGGTCCATTTATAAGGCCCATTTGATGAATAAAAGACCCATATGACATGTCTCATTTGATGTATTTAAGGCCCAATGGGATGTACCTAAGGTCCATTGCAATGTGTGATCCCAACACAGATTATGTAACGATGTTTACGACGATCGTGCCTTGGGAGCAATGTTGGTTTGATGTCCACATTGTGAGTGTAATGCTGGTTGGATGTCCACATTGCGACTCTCCTTAGGGCCCATTAATAGGTCAGTACTTTTGTGTGTAGGCCGTCCAGGCCCATCTGCATTGTAAGGATAGTTCATTTCATTATAACATGTTTAGTATAGTTCCATGACTCATGATCATACGCATCATATGTATGCTTGATATGAGAAGTGATTGATCATAGCATATGCCTTCGGACAGATTGTTTATGGGACCCCGATTAGGCGGTGTTGCCCTGTATGAGCGCACGATACGTGCAGGATTTACTACATGATTGGATAGTGTGATTCATGCATCTCACATTGTGTGATATGACTACTGTACGCCCTAGCGACATCGGGGCCATAGCCTCCACAGACGCATCGTAGTTGGCAGGATTGGATATCAAAAATCTTATTCTACATGGGGTGCTATAGATATCCCTGGGTGAAAGTTCCTAAACCCTTATGGTACCAAGAGGTTGCTCCAACGTCTAGACCGAGTGGGTAGATGAGCGTTGAGTGCCGATTACCAGATGACTGCGCTCTCTACTGTATCGTGGTCGGTTGAAAGGGGGTGCGGCCTTACCCGCCCGAGTGTAGGGGGCAATGCTAGGCTGAGTTTGACTAGCTCGAGGAATGGGTCCGCTATCGACGAGTCGAGCCTGATATTGGCAGACGGATAGTGAGGTCTTTTCCACTTACCTTATTGCGCGCGATGTGGTGGTGATCTAGTTTAGAGTGTACTAGACCCCGGTGATATCCAAGAGTTGAGCTGTATTGACATGTGGATTTAGATGAGGATTGTATGCTTGACTTGCATCTTGCATCGCATAGCCTTGGTACGGCTCATGATATTATGGATCCATCTGCATACTCCGCATTACTCTGATATTGCATGATCATATTATTACCTTGCGCACACACTTTCACCACCCTCTAAGCTTTCTATAAGCTTATGCACTACCGTTGCGTGCAACTGATGTTGAGGCACAACAGCGTTGAGGAAGGAGCACTTTGTAAATCATTTTGGAGTTTTTATGCTTTACCATTGTATTTCCCTTTATGCTCATTGAACTTGTAAAGTTTTTGATCATAGTAGAAATGTAATGGAGTTCTTGGTTGTTGTTTGTGGGTTATGCCTTTGGTTATGCTTATTACGAATCAAACTGACATTGAAAATTCTCCTCGTAGCATCCCAGGATCGAAACCTGGCGAACGGGCGCTAGGAGCCGAGAATGGGGTTCTACGGAGGCTGTCGGCGCCGGATTCGGCGGATCGAGAATTTTGTAAGCCCAGTTTTCGAGTTTGGGGCGTGACAGAAGTTGGTATCAGAGCATAACTTGGGAATAATCGAGAACAACATTACATATTTGCTATGAATGTAGAATGGCTAAGTCCCGAAGTTCAGATAGCTTCGCGACCTTCTGTTACAGACCCTTAACGTGCGTGCCTTTGAGAGTTTTGAAGTTGATAGGTTCCTTTGCTCTTTCCTGTAGGACATGGCGCGTGGGAGAGTTACCCGATCGACTCCTGCACCACCACCTAAGGATCCCGCTCCACCACCTGCAGCTCCTGCATTACCACCTACGATGCCTGTTCTACCACCAGAGATTCCTACTGTCCATCTTGAGTATGCTGCTCCTCCACCAGAGACCGGTGAGGACCCGACCATATCCGTGAGTGCCTCACAGTTGCAGCAGATGTTACAGGCTGTGACAGCTGCACTTCAGGGGCAGGGCAGACAACCAGTTATTTCACTAGCCCAGGCAGAGCAGGAGCGTGCGAGTACCCTCCTTCGTGAGTTTCGACGGCTCGATCCGCCGCGTTTATAGGGTGAGCCAGACCCGACGGCAGCTGAGAGATAGCGCGCCGATGTGGAGAAGATATTTGAGACTATGGGATATACGAATGAGCGGCGAGTCAGATTAGCCGTATTTCTTCTCCACGGTGAGGCTGAGCATTGGTGGACATCAGTCTCTCGAGCAGCAGGCGTCAATTTTATATGGACTTGGGAGGATTTTGTGGATCGGTTTGACTGATAGTATTTCCCAGATCACATACGATGACAGCGAGCGTTGGAGTTTGAGGCTCTGGTGCAGGGTGATATGATAGTGGCTTAGTACGCGGCTCACTTTGTAGCGCTGTCCAGATTTGCACCTTATCTGGTTGATGACGAGGAGCGGAGAGCCCGCCGCTTCGAGGACGGCTTACGTTACGGTCTTCGCAGCCGTGTGATTGGCCATGAGCTTCCGACTTTTGAGGAAGTGGTGCGGAAGGCTCAGATTTTTGAGACAGAGTGGGCCGGTTCTTAGTCTGATCGCGGTCAGAGAAAAGATCGGAAGAGGTAGGCTCCTTCCAGTGATTCCTAGCAGCGTCGACCATAGCAGCAGAGGCGCACAGGTCGCCCAGCCTTTCGAGCACCAGCAGCACCAGCAGTACCTCCACCACCACCTCCGAGACAGTTCACCGGTACTTATTTTAGGTGCGGTGCGATGGGACACCGTTCATGTGAATGTCCCAGCCCCCAGCAACAGTAGAGAGGTCCACAACAGCCTCCACCACAGCCGTAGCAGAGACCCGCACAGCAGCAGCGACAACAACCCCCACCTCCGAGGCCACCTCAGCAGAAGCATCAGCACCAGCTTCCGAGGCTACAGCAGCAGATACAGCAGTTTCGACCACCTCAGTGACCCCATCAGCAGCAGCAGCATGCTCAGAGGGGACAGACACCTCCCCAGTTGGCTTAGGCTAGATTCTATGCGGCTCAGCAGGATCTGCAGTCATTTGGAGGAGTTGTTGAGGGTATACTTCCAGTCTCTGCATGCATTGCGCGTGTGCTATTTGATTCCGGTGCTTCGCACTCTTTTGTGGCCGAGAGCTTCTGCTGATCGACCAGCTTATCGTTGGAGTCTTCTTGTGAGAGCCTATCAGTATCGACCGTTGCGTGTAGGTGACGTTGGGGCGCAGCGACGCTGAGAGAGGAGCACTTGCAGATCATTTGGAATTTTTGTTTCTTACCATTGTATTTCCCTTTATGCTCATTGTACTTGTAAAGTTTTTGATCATAGTGGAAATATAATGGAGTTCTTGGTTGTTGTTTGTGGGTTATGCCTTTGGTTATGCTTATTACGAATCAAACTGATGTTAAAAATCCTCCTCGTAGCATTACAGGATCGGAACCTGGCGAATGGGCGCTAGGAGTTGAGAATGAGGTTCTACGGATGCTGTCGGCAAAGGATTCGGCGATCGAAAATTTTGTGAGCCCAGTTTTCGAGTTTGGGGAGTGACAGGGATTGTTGAAAAATAGTGGTTTTTAAAAAAAATTAAAATTTTTAAAATTTTGGAATTTTGCCGCCAAAATGCTTTTTTAAAAATTTCAAATCCAAAAAGTGCGGTGTGTTCTTTGTCTCACATCGAAAATGGTTGAAATCCTTTTGTAGTTTATATGTGGACCTTTGAAGAGTATTCTCACTTCAAGTTTTTGGAGGAGGTGATACTCGGGTCGCTCTCATGATCGGGCTCGGGCTCGGGCACGGGCACGGGCGTGGGCAGTGAGGCAATGTGGCTGTAGTGGCACTAGATGGCGCACTTTATACTTAATAATCTTGGGTTTTATAGGTGACTAAGAACGGTTGGATCTTAAATCCAAAATGTCCAGCCATTTCTAAAAATGGATAGCTACCTTAAAAGCCACAACCGTCTGAAAACGGACGGGCCAAGATGATCCAACGGTTAGATCTTCTGATCTGACGACCAGAAACGTCTGAGATTAATTGACAATGGCCAGAAACATTTTTCAAATGTTCTGGACCATTGAATACTACACAGCAATGGTGCTATACCTGATGCCTATATAAACTGGACCATTCTAGTCCGATTTCATCATCTCAACACACCATCTCTCCCATCAAATCAAATACGATCCAAAATCTCTATTATAGAATACTTTAAACATCTCTACCACCTGAGTTTTTCAGAAGAGATTTGCTCCATTAAAATCGTTCCATAGTGGACTTATCGTGATTGCTGCACATTGGATCCAAATAAGGCTTGTCTTATCCTGGAAGCAATTCTCCTGTAACCCATCAGCAGTTGCTAAGGAGGCGAATCACGCTTTAAGGACAACGTATTTTATACATGATTCATCCTAGTGAAATAATTTTTCATAAATTTATTTTTTATATTTTTCGGTGTATCCAAACATCAATTTCTAACAACGCCTGCATTGCTAGCTTCCTCAAGAGGGCATTGACATTTAAGGGAGGGAGCCAAGGCGAGAGGATTCTAGCCCAACTTAGAATATGCCGGACTAATTTTTGAGAGCTGACCTTAACTCCTTCAAGCAGAGTTTCTCTCCTTACAAATCTCCCAGAGAATGATATAATGAAGTATCCTCTAAGGGAGGAGAAATAGTCTACAATAGATGCCTCTCTCCACCAAAGGAAGGTGAGGTGTTGCACTATCTACTCCTTAAGCTGGGAGGTGTCAAACAAAATAGAGAAGTAGGACCACACCTTCGTTGCCAGCTCATTCGCCACAAAATAGATGGCCCAAGGACTCTCTGCGGCCTAAACTCATCCTCGTAGCAGATACATCTACAAGACATGATAATTCCCTTTGCTTGGAGCCTATCATCAATTGGGACAACTTTGTGCAAGAGCTACCATATAAGTACATATATTGTTGGGGGCAGCTTCGCGTGCCACACCTACTTGGCCCATCTCTTCTTCTCCCCCAATTGGTGACATAACTCTTAATCTGATTTAACCAACAACGACCCCGTTGAATTGATTGGCCAGATACACTCATCTTCCCCTGTGGACGTGCAGAAGCCCTCCTCAGAAATAAAGGACCACACACATAGAGGAAGAAACAACCTGATATGAGGACAGGGAAGCAGCCCAGGTGGCCTAATCATATCTCTCACCTATAAGTCAAGTAGATTATCCAAGATCGGTTGGACAACATATAGGAGTAAGGGGCCAATCCCTATCCAATTGTCCAACCACATATTGCAGTTCCCCAACCTCACCAAACATCTACTTTGTTGCTCAATCATAGGTAACAGCTTCATGATGCCCTTCCAAAATAGGGAGATGTTGCTGGACACTGAGTTGGAATGGCCTCCCATGTATTTGGATTGCATAAAATCCACCCATAAGTTATTTCATTTTGGGCACTTGATAACCCAACCCAACTTTAATATAAAGGCTTTCATAATGTCTTTCAATCTTTTCACCCCCAGGCCACCCTCCACTTTCAGCCTCATAATTGCTTTCCACCTTCTTCAGTGAAATTTTCTCTTCCCCTTGCCTAGCCTCAAAAGAAATCAGTAAAGGAACCTTTGAGGACTGACAATACAAATGAGGGGATATCGGGCTACCGCTAGAGTATGAATGAGAATGCTAGCCAAAACTTGATTGATGAGGACTCCTCTACATGCTTGAGATAAGCTTCTTCCCATCCAACCAACAAAGCCTGTTTCTCTCTCCCTAGCCTTGATGTAGGTGTTGAGGGTCAAATATTGCATATTAGACTCCAGTTATTTTCTAGATTTACACATAAGATACTGTTTAATAGCCCGAGTTAATCTTGTTTATGTTACAGGGTGTAATTGAGAGCATGAACTGCAAAAAGATGCTAAAAGCTTGGATTTAATGCTCTGATGATCACCAAGGCAAGGGATGGACCCAAGGGGACCATGATCGATGAATACACGCGCCAGAGATCCGTGGAAATCGAGAAACGAAAGCGTAAGTGGCGCAAAACTGGTCCGGAATGTAAGATCATGGGATTCCCATCATCTGTTCGACTCAAAACTCTATACAAGGCCTGAGTACTCTAAATGAACCGTACATATCGAAATTCATCCGTCGGATCATCATGGAAGCAGCCTAACGGACAGATCAACCATCAAAATAGTGATTTGGGGCCACCTGATATCTGGATATTCTTCAATTTTGGTCTCAACCGCTTAATTTACATGAGGAAAGGAATGGATGGATCAGATTTCATAAATCTATCACCATAGACTTCACACCACGCTGCATGAACATGGAGTATAAGTGCGTTGGACATGCACACTAATGCTCTCGGTCCAAGTCGGTTTGACCGACCGTCTTAAAAAACGGCAACTGCCGTATTTCCTTCTACAAACAGGGGTTGCGAACGGATGGTTGTGGGCCACCATGATGATCTGAAGGTCCGATCCGGACCGTCCATTAGAACTCCAACGTCTGTTTTATCAAAGCCTAGAGGATGGAATTTTAGGAGACAGCGGGTATCAAATTTCAGCCGTCCAAACATGGGACGGACGGCAGTTTGATTGATCAGGTGGGCGGCTCTAACCGCAATCCAAAATTGGATATCTCTGACCATAATCCTGCGACGAGTTGAATGAACGGAGTGGATTTCTCAAAAACTACTGCTAATGGGCCCCACCAACATTTCAGTGCAAGAGTGGAGGCTCTGTTCGCATTCCGGATGCTGTCCGAAAATTATGGGTAGTTGCAGGCCACCGTCTGTGATCAGATGGAAAATCTAGACCGTCCATGAGATTCAAGAGGCCCCTATCACTCGTGCCTAGGTAGAAATTCTGAAAAGGTATCAAAGATCTGTTTTGTTATCGTCAAAAGCCAGACGAACGGTGAAAGGCTCTGGTACAATGGGCCACACCAAAATTGAAACAAACCAGCCTTTCCTGACCAGTTTTCCGTCATAAACTCAATGGACGGCGTGGATTTCCTTAAAAGATCTGATCAGGGATCCATCATCATCTCAGCGTGGATCCCTTGTACGTGCTGAGTTCGCAGCTGCGTAACATGCAACGGGCTACACAACAGCCTTTCAGCTGACCGACTCCCATCCACAGACCAACACACCTATAAGAAGATCAGACAGAGAGGGAAGAGGGATACACACGACTAAGGCTTGAACGGGCAGGAGAGAGAGAGAGAGAAAGAGAAGAGTAGTTTTTTTTATTTTCTTTTTCTTTGTTTTCTTTCTTCTTTTCCTTTGATTTATTTAGAGATCTTTAGCTAGATCATGTCTGGCTAAACCTCTTAGCTAGGGCTAAGAGGTGAAGCTTGTAGCGCGATGGGAGAGACTTTGCTTGTTCCTTTTATTTAAGATTGAACTAATGGTTGATTTTAGTTTTGTTAATGGAATGTTCTCAGTCTTTAATGGTCTATTGTGACTAAAATTACAGTAGGTCTGCAATGGCTTTGAATATATCTATTTTCTTTTCATGTTTATGACGCCAGGAAGCTCTGTTGTTCACCATAGTCTCCTGGGCATGGTTGGATGTCGGTACCCTTCCTAGCCTTCATACATGTGATTGGTTGGTAATTAGTTTAATTTTATTGTTTGCCATAGTCTCTTGGGCATGGTCTGGTGATGGAATCCATTCTAATTCATATGCCTTTCATCTCTTGAAAACTAGATCAATGAAAGTTCAGTTAATTTCTATAAAACAGGCATAAGACCTCCCTGATCTCTACAAGTGGATCCTCTGAATCTCTAGTTACCCTTCTCTGATATCTCCTACGTTTTAGATTAATTAACCTATAATTATTTTACAATTGCTACTTGATTTAGAGTTCATCTTAATCTAGTTCTAGTTAGTTTTAGATAACGTACAAGTTTCAGTCCCTTGGGATTCGACCTCGGTCTTACCAAATTATTACTACATCACAACCCTGCACTTGGGGTATGAACAGTAGGCCAATGATAGTTTCTGCGAGATGAAACACTTAGCCCGGTTTACCATATGCTTTGACACAGCTTGATATTTATCCTCTCATATGCATTTTTTTACATACATTCAAGTACTAAATTGATATAATTAGATATGTTTTTATATGGGAGGTGATTTCAAAAATAAGGAAGAATATGTGCTTAGACGGGAAATTTAAAGCCCAAATACATGAAGTGTGAAGATATGAAGAATTGAGAACTCTAGGATGAAGATTTCAAGACATGAAGATCTAAGAAAGCCAAGTGCTAAAGATGGAGAAAAGTATGAAAAATCAAGCAGTCAAATAATAGAAAGAACAGACCGTTAGGTCCGACTAAAAGTGATAAAAATAGTCCAACAACAAAGAGTAAATTTTCGTAGTATATTCAGATCGACCGAAGAGTTATTCAATCCAGCCGAAGTTGTGTTCAGTGCAATTGAAAGGTACATTGGCCCAATTGAAAGGAGACAAAGTTCAAAGACATTTTAGAGAAATTCGACTATAACCAGAGGATTTGTTGGTTGGATCCAGTCTGACCTAAGGTGCTTGTTGGTGTGACCAAATCATAACAAAAGGACGCGATTTTGAAATTGGTTCAAATTTGGTGCAAGTTTTTCCTATTTAAATAGGTATTTTTGGCTATTCTAAGTACAAATTAGGGCTTGGGAGAGAGACCAAGTAGCAGCAAAGCTCCCACAAAGTCGTTCTACTTCTTTAATCATTTTTTATTTTTTTTTAGTTTAAGATGTTAGTCATGCTTGGCTAATCTCTTAGCTAAGGCTAGGGATGAACATTTTGATGGATTTTTTTTATATTTAATTCATCTTCAATAAAATTTTTAGGATTTCATGTTGGATTGTGATTGGATGTGATTGAATTCTTATATTGGAGAAGGAATCAATCTGTGAAGTTGATTAATTTATTGTCGCCTTCGGGTACAATACATGTTTTTTATTCCGTGCGATTGATTTCCTAGATCTTCATGAGAGATCAAACCTATCTTAATTCTAATCTATGTTTGATATTGTGATTGAATTTATTACTATATCTTCTAATTAGAACGGATTGGAATCTAGATCTAGTTGAGTTATCAACTTGAGAAGATGAATTCAATTCATAATTCATTGATTGCGAATTTCTAGATCTTTAGTTGCTTTTATTATTTTTTCAACCATTTTAATTACTTTTCCACTAGATTAAAAACTCAGACAACTCGTTAGCTTCATTGTGTTCTCACCAATTCCCCGTGGAATGATCTCGGTCTTGCTGAGTTTATTACTACAACATAGTCCTACACCAGGGATTTCCTAAGAGTATCGTCTACGAATAGTAAATAGGATATGAGCTGACAACCTCTCTGAGCTTTGAATAGCTGGCAAAAGCCGTGCTTGACTAGCCTCTTGAACCCCCGATGAAATGCTTCTGCTACTAGAGTGAAGAGACTAGGGGAAATCAGGTTGCCTTGACATAGACCTCGAGTCGATTTGAAAAAACATGATGCTTCCCTATTGACTAAAACAGAAAACTAATAATTCACATAGCAACCCTCCAACAGATTGATCCAATCTCAAGCAAATCCAAAATTAAGTAAAACAACCTTGAGAAAGTTCCACTCCACTTTATCATATGACTTTTCCATATCAACCTTTAAGACTAACACCCCATCACTTTCTGGTCAATATTGCAAAATAGTTCTTGGGCCCAACATTATACTTTTGGCCATAAATCTGCCTTGAACAAATGCAGCCTGCTCTATAAAATTAGCTTGGAAAGAAGTAAACTGAGCCTATAGGCAAGAACTTTAGAGAAGATTTTATGTGTACAGTTGCATAAATTAATAGGCCTAAAGTCAAATAGCTTATTTGGGCAAGTAGACTTTGAGATCAAGCTGAGAAGCATTGTAGTGAATGCATGCAGAAGTTTACCTCCTTTAAAGAAGAAAATTATAAATTTATGCACATCAGGCCCCAATATTTCCCAGTGGCTAATGAAGAAGGCCCCTGAGAAGCCATCAGGCATCGGTGCACCATCCAAAGGTAAAGCGACCATGGCCTATCTGACTTCTTCGAGCGATGGCTTAGCCTGTAGAAAGATATTATCTTCTTACGAGACACTCTGGAATTAGGTCATGGAAATCCCCTAGCTCTTGTCCCTTCTAAACTAAATAAAGAAAAGAATTTGATTGCTTCTTTGATTTTCTCTTGACCTTCCACCTTTTCCCAATTTTTTAGTTGTAGCACCTGAATAGACCACACTTTTCGGACTCTCCGTGGTCATGCTATAAAAAAACTTGTGTTCCAATTCCCTTCCTACATCCAGTCTACTTGGGATTTTTGCTTCTAAAAGATCTCCTCCATGAGCTCACACTTAGACATAATAACTTTCACCTTTTTAAGGATTGCTAGGTGTTAGTGCACTGACTTTTGCACCATATTTGTCAATCACAGGAGTCCTTGTGTCACATAGTCAGTTGAGCCCTTAGAAAGTGAAGACTGAAGACACAAGCAAAGATAGAGCATTAAAGAGTGAAGAACATGTAAAATAAGGTGCCTTGGTGACCCTAACCATTGACCCAAAATAACCTTAAACCTCTAGATGATCTTGACTTAATAGGAATACCTAATTGATCATCCCTTATCCTTAGGAACTCAAGTGTAATATGATAAGTAAGGCTAGAAGAGGTGCGAAGCTGCTGTGAAAACAAACACCTAAAATAACAGTTTTCGATTAATGCTCAATGGTATCGAGCAGACCTTGAGGGGTCTTCGATGGCATCGAAGACCCCCTCGATGACATCGATCATGAAGTCAGATGCCCACCAAGAATTGATCATTTAAACTAAATTTTTGGATGCAATTGAGGTCCTCTTCAATGGCATCGAAACTAACTTCAATGACATCGAAGACCTGCTCGATGACATCGAAGGTAACTTAGATATGTCCAACAAGAAAACATCACAATATCTGATTCTCTCAATGGGATCGAGAAAACCTTTGATGGCATCGAAGGTGACCTCGATGACATTGAAGGACCTTCAATGACATCAATAAAAATGTTTTCTTCTCATTTTTTGACCGTTGGAACTTGAACTTTTTATAAAAGGCATTTGGTTCTTGGGTATTTTGATGAGTTTTTGGTGTAATAAAAGCTTAGGATATTTCATGTTCATATCCATCATCCCAAGCCTATAAACCAATGTATTATAAGTCATCTTCCTTGATATTACTACTCTAATGAGGATTCCAACCTCCAACTTGAAGATGTGCTTGAACTCATCAACTTTCTAGAGATTAGACTTAATCTCCATAGGTAAATCCTTGTCTAAATCTGCTGAAAGACATATCTAGGTGAATCCCATAGGAATTACAACTTCACACTAGTTGTAGGAGATTCCACCATACCTCTCATCACCTTGGTCACCATATAAACACATTAATGCAATGTGTTTGATCTTGGAGCTAAAGCCTTAACGAAGTGGCGACATCATGATCAGGGGAGCAACGAGGAGATAATTGAAGCATGAGAGAGCAACGATTAAGATACACAAGATGAAGCTACAAAAGGGACTCAATTCTAGAAGTTGTTAAGTGTAGGAATCCATGTACTCTCTTTCCTTATGTAGGATTGATGGTAAGAGTTTATGATCCAAACTCGACCTAGGTTCTTGTGTAGGGCTTAAATCCTAGGTTTTTGTGTAGGACTTTAAATCAAGTCCTTGTGTAGGCCACTCGACATGAGTGTTTGCGTGTCAGTCTATGTGGTAGCCTCCTCTAGGGGTAAACGTAGCGCCTTGTGTTGGACTGAGGTTGTTGGTTAGTCTAAAAAAAACCAACAAAAGTTTCTTGCGGGAGCCTCCAGCAGGAGTGTACGTACCAGGTTCTTGTGTAGGGCCTAAATCCTAGGTTCTTGTGTAGGATTTTGGCTCTTATGTAGGGCCTAAATCTTAGAGTCCTTGTGTAGGGTTGTAAATGTTAGAAGTTAACCTGATTAAAATTCTCCGATAGTGAAATCTGGTACACTCATGGGTTGAGAGTATCTACCAGGAGTGGAGTAGGCAAGTAGTTGAACCACTATACATGATTATATTTGGGATTGATATTGATGCATCTGTATAATTATTTTTATGTGTTGGAAGCTTAATTATATGCATGCATTATTAGATGAATGCTAGGGCTTTATAGATAGCACATCATATGCATTATTTTCTAATGCATTTAAGTACTCTATGGATCTAATTAGATATGTTTCAACATGCGAGGTGATTTCGAAACCAAGAAAGTGTATGTGATAAAATGGACAATTTAAAACCCAAATTCATGAAGTGTGAAGAATTGAAGAATTGAGAACAATAGGATGAAGATTTGAAAACACGAAGATCTAAGAAAATCAAGTGCTAAAGATGGAGAAAAGTCTGAAAAATCAAGCAGTCAAATAACAAAATGAATAGACTGTTCGGTCGATGGTAGGTTCGATTCTATCGAAAGTGCCAAGAACAGTCCAGTAACAAACAATGGATTTTTAAAATAAATTCCACTCAATTGAAGGGCTATTCGTTTCGACCGAAGTTATGTTCGGTGCGACTGAAAGGAGAGAGTACAAAGACTTTTTGGAGAAATTCGGATCCAACTAGAGTATTCGTCAGTTGGATTTAGTCCAACCGAAGCTGCTCGTTAGTGGAAATGAAGTGTAACAAAAGTAGGTTCAAATTCGGTTTGAGATTTTCCTATTTTAGGAGATGTTTTAGGCTATTGTAAGTACAAATTAGGACTTAGGAGAGAGACCAAGTAACGACAGAGCTTCCACGGAGCCATTATTCTTCTTTAATCCTTTAGTTCTATTTTATGCTATTGTAAGTACAAATTAGGTCTTAGGTTTTTATATTGGATTGTGATTGAATTCCTATATTGGAAAAAGAATCAATCTGTAAAGTTGATTAATGCATTGTTGCCTTTGGTTACGATAAATTCTTTTAATTAATTCCTTGTGATTGACTGCATAGATATTCATGAGAGATCAAACCTATCTTAATTTTAATCTATGTTGGATATTCTAATTGAATTTACTGTTATATCTTTTAATTAGAAAGAATTGGAATCTAGTTCTAGTTGAGTTATCAACTTGAGAAGATGAATTGAATTCATAATTCATTGATTGTGGATTCCTGGATCCTTAGTTTCTTTTATTATTTGTTTGAACCCATTTAATTACTTTTCCACTTGATTAAAAACCCATACAACCCATTAGTTTCCTTGTGTTCTTAACAATTCCCTATGGAATGATCTCGATCTTATCAAGTTTATTACAACAAAGTAGTCCTACACTTGTGATTACCTAATAGTATCGTGTGCAAATAGTAAATGGGGCACAAGCTGACAGCCTCTTTGAGCCTTAAACGGCTGGAAAAAGCCATGCTTGACTAGCCTCTTGAAACCCTAACAGAATGCTTCTACTGCTAGATTGAAGAGACTAGGGGAATTTGGGTTGCCTTGATGTGGACCTCGAGTCAATTTAAAAAATCCCGATGCTTTCTTATTGACTAAAATAGAGAACCAACACTTCCTCCATCATCCCTCCAACAAATTGATCCAGTCTTGAGCAAATTCGAACTTAAGTAGAATGACCTTGAGAAAGTTTCATTCTACTCTGTCGTATGCCTTTTCTATATCAAGCTTTAATACCATGTTGTTCCTCCTCACTTTTTGGTCAATGTTGTGGAATAGTTCTTGGGCCAATGTTATACTTTCAGCCATTAATCTACCTTGAACAAATACAACCTACTCCACTAAACTAGCTTGGAAAGAAGTAAGCTGAGCTTGTAGGCAAGCACTTTAGAGAAGATTTTATATGCATAGTTGCATAAACTAGGCCTAAAGTCAGACAACTTATCTAGGCAAGTAGACTTTGGGATTAGCTTGAGAAGCATTGCAGTGAATGCATGGCGAAGTTTGCCTCCTTTGAAGAAGAAAACCACAACTTTATGCACATCAGGCCCCACTATTTCCCAACAGTTGATGAAGAAGGCCCATGAGAAGCCATCAAGCCTCGGTGCACCATCCAAAGGTAAAGAGACTACGACCCGTTTGACTTATTCGAGTGAAGGCTTAGCTTGTAGAAAGCTATTATCTTCTTATGAGACACTCCGAAATTGGGTTAAGGAAATCCCTTGGCTCTTATATCTTCTGAACTGAATAAAGAAGAGAAGAATTTGATGGCTTCTTCTTTGATTTTCTCTTGGCTTTCCACCTTTTCCCCACTTTACATTTGTAACACCTGAATAAACAACACTATTTAGATTCTGTGTGACCATGCTATGAAAAAATGTGTTCCAATCCCCTTCCTACAGCCAGTCTACTCGGGATTTCTGCTTCTAGAAGATCTCCTCCATGAGCTCGCACTTACATAAAACAACTTTCACCTCATTAAGGATTGCTAGGTTCTCGGGAGAGGGGTCAATGTTGTAACCTTCTTTGACATTGGAGAAGCCCTTTGCTTCTTTGACTCTAGAGAAGATGTTGCCAAATGATAGCTTGTTCCACTCAATTAGGGCTTGCTTAACCTTCTTCATCTTGGCTTGAAGATTCACCATGAGGTGCTCCACCTCGACTACATTCCAAGCCTCTTAGACAACGCTGGTTGAACCCCTCATGTAACATCCACATCCTTTAGATCCTGAAAAGTTTCAGGAGACTATGAGGGGGAGAATTTCAATAGTAGTGGAGTGTGGTTCGATCCCACCTTAGGCAGGTGCCTAAATTCAAACCAAGGGAAGTGATTGAGTCAAACCATGTTACATAAGACATGATCCATGCGGGCCCAATATCTAGAGGCCCCTACTTGGTTATGTGACCGTGGCATGGTCCATTGTTCTTTGAGTTTTATGCCTTGGACTTTATACTTAAATGTAACTATCTTTCTTATTAGTTCTGGAAGGCCTTGGTTTGATGTTTTCTCAAGCCTTATTGTGAGAAATGGAGTTAATGAGCGGATCGATGGAAAGGTTAGTGGAGTTGAGAGATAAATTTGCATATATAGATCAATTTAATGCCAAGAATTCCTCCAAGCAGTCCATAAATAGAGGCTTAAGCATAAACCTTGCAACTGCAATGCGATTATCATATATGACAGGTTACATTTGTCCTTTTATTGTTGATCTCAATTCAACAATTGTTATCATTTCTTTTTTTATTTTTTTATTTTATTTTTTATCATTGTCTACAATATTTATATGGCTGGTTTACAAGCAATGGCTAGGGCAGACTAACAAGGTTGGATTTTATGCCCACTGTACTGTGTAGTCAACCTTAATTGGTAGTTATGGAATGCTATAAGGAGATTGTTGGGTGATACCTTGTCACATATTGCAGGTGATGATTTTTAAGATTTAATTTAATTACATTTTATTTGCATTTAGGGCAACTTAAATCTCATTATGAAAGCCAAACATGCCCAATGTAGTTCTCTAGAATTTAATTTATTTGAATTTCTTTCAAAATAGTTGTTAAATTATAGTTTATTATAGATTTTAATTTGGGTTGTTTAACTAAATATACATTTTTCTTTCAATTAATTACAACATATTCAAAATGCAACAAATATACTTTTTTTTTTTTTAAATGTAGAAATTTTAACAATAGACCAAAACTGTCGCTAATATTTGAATAGTTGCAAATTGGCGACGGTTTTGGTCCGTCACTTTTACTAAGATCACTAATGTACCTAATATCAAGTTTAAGAAGGGACGACCAAAAAACGTCGCTAAATGGGGATTTTTTAAAAAAAAAAGTTTTGCGACGAATTTGATCCGTCGCTTCTAGGCGAGGGATGTAATCTGTCACATTTTAGCTATGGATCTCTTTTGTCATTTGTGACAAAAAATGTGACAGAAGAAGTGAGTTGGATTTGGAATGATTTTCTTCCATTTTTTATCTGTTTTGGCATATTGTATTTAATTGTTATACTCAGTCTATTTAAACATTTCAAATATTGGGCTAGAATACTTTAAAGATGCAATTATTATTAATGAGTGATTAGACAGTTTATTAGCTCTTCAAGGTTTAGGAAATTACATTCTTTTATGTTTAAGTTCATGTAAAGACAGATGTACATATTGAATTATATTTTCTTTTTTCACATTTGATTATTAGTTTAAAATTTTATGGAATAAGAATTTGAATTAATTGCTTGAGCATGTTATGAGATAATTTGTTAGAATATGAATCTTCGTATGATGGAATCGAAACAGTGATTGTTAGTAATGATAATATATAATCATATTATCTCGTGGGCTTGGGATTTAATGTCACTCAGCCTAACTAAAAGTGCAAATAATCAAAGTCAAAGAAGCTCTTAAAGTAAAATATTAGGGTTGGAATGTGGGATGCTTGACCATCTAATTTTGTAAAAAAAGGGTGTCTGGTTTCCCTTTTCCTTCTCACATCTCGAATAAGCTTGTACTTTATTCCACACATCTTAAGACATCTATAACATTCATACACACATACACATTGTTTCTAAACTCCTCTCTTATCCACATTCTCATTTTTATTTTTTATTTTGCCTTTCCAAGGTCATAAAACTCCATGAAGTATAACCTAATATAGTAATATTAAATCTCCGTTGAATTTCATAGAAATTGTAAAATCTCATAAGTAAAGACCACATGCTGTGTAGGCGAAAAAAAGTTTCTTAACCCCTTTATTTTTGTAACTAAGGCCCTTACTTAGGATATATGGCACAGATCAACCACATGAGTCCCAGAGTTGGGGTGTAACATCCTGCAAAATTCCATCTAAAAGTACTAGTACATCCATGAGCACAACCGTCAGAGGGCGTACTAGCCCAACTAATTGCCCTAACTATGCTAGAATTGACGGATTTAATTTAGGATAATTAGAGACGAATAGCTATTTTTGCGAATCGTGAATGGGTGTGTCATGAACATAACCAATCCCAACACTACTTGACAACTACGAGAAATCTCAAAGTTTAAGTATCCATAAATGCCCCGATTAACAGAATTAGGTCTAGACTGCACGTTCGTGGTCCGCTAAAGTTGAAACTGTAAAAAATGTTTGTCTTGTTAAGCTTGATATACATTGCGGATATTGAGCCGAGATCACGTGTAAGATTGTCCAACTTGGGCTCGCAAGCTAATAGTGTGAAATTTGTGAATGGCTCAGGAGATAACCTGAACTTAAATGTTCACCCTCCACTACTTACCCAAGTTGTAGCTTTCAGACCGTTAAATCACAATTAAACTTAAGACACTAACTTAGGATAATATCCTGCACATATCCATATAGTCGTAACTCTGATCAACCATCGATGACTGTTGAACTCAATTAGGATCTTCCCCATTTATCGGCATGTCTGATCATCGATAGTTGTGTCTAAACATAGATCTCCTAGTGGGACACCTATCTCATGGCTTATATTGACACGTACACCTCCTGGTGGGTCCCATTGGTTAGAAAAAATCTCTCATAGGGTTAGTATAATAAATACTTGGCCTTTGTGGCATTTGTATCCATTTTGGCACTATAAATAACCTCCTACGTACTTCACACCCTCTCTCCTGATAAGAATTTTGTGCCCAAATATTGAAAGAGAGAGAAAAAGAGGGGAAGAAGAAGAAGAGAGAGATTGATTGAGTGAGGGTTTGTCTTTCTCCTCTTTCAATCTATGTGCTAACCATAACCCGTTCCTTCGTTAGAGCCTTTTTGCTAGTGATCGAAGCTAAGATTTGAGTCTTACTTCAAAAATTTAGATATTTTAGGTTGAGTCTCCCAAATCTTAAGAAGGCTTGTATGAAAACCATAACTCTAGGAGTGCTCTAAGTTGTGCGAACCATCAAAGGGTGCAGACCATTACTCTTAGGTTACCTTTTATCAACTCTTGAGGGTCTCAATTAATGAATCATTTTTGTGAATATATTTTTTTCATAGCATAACATCATTACATATAATTTATTTCTGTAAATCTTATTATTACTTGCTTTTGATTATTTACGTGATTAATGAAATGCCTGAATGAATAAGCATGTTGCTTTTAGGGTTTGTGCTTAACTTTGTTGATGTTGCTTAAATGATCATCTAGTTATTAACTTGATGAGTAGAACCGCCTTTAATGTGAGGTCAGCCGATAAATCATTCAAGTTAGGGGGTGACCCATATTAGGTAGGTTACCCAAGGCTTGTTTAATTGACCATGGTTGAATGCGGATGACCGAATGTATTGGGATTCTCTCATGTTAATCAGATCAATCTAATGCATGGCCAGTCATATTATATTCATAATGTATGATAATGTTCGATTGAATCTAAGATACCACCTAGATACCACTGCTCCCCTTGAATAAGTCTACTTTTAACCATTACTACTATGATCCTACAAGACTCATGAGCTGAGTATGGTGGTATGAGATATCATGTTTGTTGGACTATGCTGAGGTAACGAGTCTCCTTGTAGTGTCTATTGAGCAATGATGAAAATAACTTACTTGTCGTGGGTGATTGATTAGGGTGATGAACCCAAAATGGATCAAGGGACATGGGTGAAGAAGTGCTACGATATCTCCAAGCCTAGCAATCTGGTCGAGACCTGTGATAACATGGTGGTATTTTACCTTCCTCAATATGTTGAATGATTAAGACTTAATAACTACCTAACTAATTATGCATGTCAATTGCATTGAACTAGAATAGGTTGTTGCGATTGGAATTGGAGTCGCATGATGAAAGAGTGTTAGCATTTGCGAAATAGGCATTAAAGTTACTTGTGAGGGAGTGTTGGATCGTAAGGCTCATATATCATTTTATTATGGCATTTGTGCATCTAATAAGATTAGATAAGAAATGTTTGTTTACCTGTTTCTATTATTACCTGAACTGATTGAGTTAATAAAATGTGCAACTTTGAATTAATAGAACCACTGAGTTTATCATTCACTTCCACTCTGGGATGATGTTTTAAAACAACAATCAAATATTGATGTAGATGCAAGGATTACTGAGGCAGATGCATTGGAGGACACATATGTGGATTTAATAGAATTGTCCTAATTTCAGTTTGTTGATGGACAATTGTAGCCGACTTGCCTCGCAGTTGTACTTGGTAGATATTCTTTTATTGGACAGATTATGGTCATGACACATTTTCTGATTTATTTGGAACTATATTTTAGCCCCATTGTGGACCCTATGCTCTAAATGGACGTATGTTGTATATTTCAGCATTGTTACTTTCTTTAGATATATTCATCTCAGATTATATTTAACTATTTAGCTTAGTTCTATGATTGCTTGGATATCTATTAAAAGTACAGTCAATTCACGCTACCATAAAGTATAAGTGATACTTGGAATATTAAGGATTGAGTTCATGCTCAACTCATGAAATTTGGGGTGTTACACGTTGGTATGAGAGCATGAGTTTAGAGATAAACTGGACCATGGGTTGGGGACTTATCATAGGCTACATGCTGACGTGGTTTTTTTTTTTTTTTTTTTTTTGAATTGGGAATGGTGAACCATAGGACCTAAATATTCCATTGTTACTTAAATAGTGGAATTCAAACTTAAAAGTTTGAACCTAGAATCAAACTGCTTGGTATGTTGTGCTTTGGAACTTAAAACTTGGAAATGGGAACCCTAAGATCAATTGGATGTGTATGCTCAAACTAACCATAACAACTTAAATCCTAGGACCACTTCGATCGAGATTATTAAGTACATAAAGCTTGGTTTCTTCAAATCCACTCAAGAAAATCACTCGAGTGGGTGGGTAAATCGAGAAAAGGGAATTAGATCGGAAACACTTAGGGCAAGGCTCTGTTGAACTCTTAACGGAGACCCTAAGCTTAGGATCCATTCACATCCAACAACTTGTTGTTATGAGTCTCTAGCGGATAAAGATGAAAACTCATTATTTTGATCAATCATGACTCAATTCAATTGAAAATTTTGGTGATAAGGATGGATGAATTGCTAGACAATCCAGGTCATTTTCAATTCAATCGAGGATGAGCTCGATTCAATCAAGGAAATCCAAGAAAAAGGCAAATGGTTGCTGGACAATATTCGGCCTTTTATTTAATTGAATTGAATATTACCTTCAATCTGATTGACACCCATCGAGGGACTGTCGATCCAATTGAAGTCATATCGTGTGGGACTGTAACACCCCGAATTTTTTACTAACCTGGAGTTAGATGTCCTTAGGTAATGAGTCGATTATAACACCTTAATTGACTTTCCAGAACTCAATTCTAAAGTCTCAAATCCCCTTTCAACCCATTTTCTTAAAATCTCACCTTTCACCACCTTATTCTTCAAAATTTTCCAAGTGCTTTCATATTAGACACTAATCCTAAAGTTTAAATGATGAAAAATAATAATAAAATTAAAATTTACTATAAATAGTGAATATATAAATAAATTGAGATTTTTGACAATTAGTCTTATGGAATATGATAAAATAAATAAGTGATTTGGATAGAGCAGATTCTCCTATCCCAAAATCATATTTTGCACGTCACGTAACCCATTCCAGATTGAAAGATGCACTCGTTTCAAATATTGCATTGGTGAAACCACATCAAACGGACTCAGGGGCCCAAACGACGCAAATCAGGGAGACCCGAGGTGGGTCCCGTACATTTCTAGCACCCTGAGGGGGGGGGGGGGGGGATGGAATTGTCCCTAGGGCGAGCCATAGCCCTAGGGTCCAGCGATCAGCGATGGCATCGCCGGATCGGCGAGGCCTTGTTGGCCTTTACAATTTTTCTGCACTTATCATCCGATTTAAAAAAGTCATATCTCCCTCGTTATAATTCTGATTTAGGTGACTTAAAATCTAGATTGAATCTTGATAATTCTAGTTTTATATAAAAATAAGTGAAAAATATAATAAAATATTTAATATAGTTAAAAATAGGTCATTGTGATAACTATCCAAAAATCATTAGTTGGACAACTGCTGCTTCTAGAATTTTTAAAATTTTTTTACAACATGAAATCTCATGAAATTTGGTGGAGGTGAAGTAAACTTGATGATGAACTGTTAAAAACATAATTAAAATAATATACTAACTAAAAGTATCAAAAAGGGGGGCATAGAACTGCCCTAGGATCATATTCTGTTGTAATTAAGGCATAATTTAGTCAAGTACTAAATTGAATAATCAGTAGAATTAGCTTAAATCACTTTCTATATGATTTACAAGATCTAAAACTAGTAGAATCACTAACTCAACATTACCTAAAAATTTAGGATCAATCTCAAAATCCAGTTGTTCTCGAGAGCATCTTAAAACTCCGTATCGGACCTGGACTGCGCGTCGAAAGTCCAATTACAGAGAAACTATATGGTTATGATTACCTTATTGGACTTGACCACCACATCAGAAATCAAGTCTTAATAGTACCCAGAAATGAACAACTTAAGCCCAGAGCGAAGTGTGCGAGAAATACGAATATCTTTAGGAAATGAACTAAACTTAAGTGAACTAAGTTGGTTCGTTTGCAGACCGAATCTAAGGATTCAAAATGTCAGAATCTGACCCAATTACACCCTCGGATCAGGAAATTTTTTTAACACATGTCAGTGTATCTGTGGCCCTGATTGAGTACCGGTGACCGTTGAACTGAAGCAGGTCCCCCGCGGTCGATCCACAAGCCCAATCGGATCGAAAACTTAGCCTGATCTAGATCCATGGTCAGGGAGATTAAGTCCGACCGCATGCAGAAAAGGAGCTTCCAGAACAGCTCCATTAGACCGAAACAACCAACTTTTGGCTATAACCTAAGTATACCATGGCCCTGGGGCCATTTCCATCAGTTCTGAGCCTATATAAAGGGCTTAAACTCACTCTCTTTCTCATTCCATATGATTTTCTAAAACCCTAGGAGAGAGAAATGAAGAAAGAGAAGGAAAGAGAGAAAGTGAGGGTGAGACTTGGAGTTCGTTCCTGGGATTAAATCTTGCCGCTCCACGTGTTTAATCACCATTCCTGTATCGCTATACGAGCGATTCCGATTCCGTTCTTAGGTAAGAAAACCTAACCCTAATTTGTTTTAGGATTTCAAATAGTGAAAGTGATGAAATAGCTAACCTATTTTGTGCTATAGGTGGTTGTCCTGCCATAGACAAAGACCCATTCTACAAATTGAGTTCGACACGTGTTTATCGGCGTAAGGTGCAGATTATAGATGTTTAGGTTATGGTTTTCAAGGCTTTCAATATCAGTAATGATTTATGACTGGCTTGATTGCTATCACATGTGCTTAGATACGAGGACTTCTGTGTATTATGCATATATATAAACTATGTTGATTTACAATGCATTTCATGTGTTTGTTGAAATGTGTGAATGAGTATGAAATTGTGATTTATGCTTGCCCTTTTTATTGAATATGAATACATGCTTGTTGTCCATATGGTGAACCCCTTTGTAAAGGAATTTGCTATAATACTTGTTATAACTGTTTTAATATAGGTATATGATATGTGAAGCCTAAGTGTTTTATAAAATGCCTGAATGTGAAAATGCTTGTTTGAATGCATGTATTCTGGGTGTTGAGATAGGATTCTCAATTCCCTTAACTACGATTATATTATTTTTTATATAACCTATCTTACTACTATGTGTTAAATGGATGAAATGCCTATGTTTGATAATATATGTAGTATGTGTTTGTTAAATTGCTCAAGTAAGATTTAATTTGGTTTCAGTTGTCACATGCTATTTTAGATTACTATATATGAATGCTATTGTTTGGAATATGATTGGGGCTACAATGTAGTCTAGATAATTGGTAAATGTCAATGAACGGTGGTTGAACTGCTTGACCACGACACACACGCCCGATGAATCCGAGTCGTATCCTGCTTGTCGGCAGTGGTTAAGCCACGTGGAGTTCCTTGCACACTCCATGTCGATCGGCTCGACGTATGCTCGTACCAGTCGAGTTTGTCAAGCAACCCGGTTGACTCGATGTATGTTCACCATGTATGGACGCAACTGCTTAAATTTAAGTTACCAAACTTACCATTGGAAACCCTGTTAACCTTGGTGCCTCGATCCGTTAAGACTCATGAGCTGGACATGGTGGTATGGGACATCGTGGTCGAGCTGTTGGCCTACGCCAGGGTGATGAGCCCACCCATAGTGACCAGTGAGCAACCTAAGCTAGGGAATCGAATACGGTGGTATGAGACACTGTATCGAGCTGTTGGCCTATGACTTGGCGATGAGCCATTAGTAGTGACCTCGAGTATACTCTGAGACTACGCTGAGGTGATGAGCCTTTTCGCAGAAACTAGAGTATAAGCTAGGTCTGCATTGAGGTGATGAGCCCCTTTGTAGTAACCTGGAACAGTAACATCATATGATATTAGCTAGGACTGATGACCCTAGAATAGATTATTGTTTGAAAAATGATATAAGAGAGGTGCCTTAGCTTCCCAATCCTATTGTATGAAAAGGTCTAATAAGAACTCGATAATCATACTCATGTACCGCATTGCACGTGCCTTTGGCGTGAAAGAGCATAGTGAGAGTGGTGCATGCTACGATCGTTAAATGTTATCGTAAGAGGGAGTACAGGCGAGGGTAAGCATCATTATAACATACCATACTTGCATTAATAAGAGTACTTGGGACATGAGTGGTGTACTGCTTTATCATTACTGCTTAACTGAATTGATAACATGTTAACCTTTGCTTTATGATTCCACTGAGTTGATCACTCACTCCTACGTTCTGGGACGGTATTTTAAACACCAACCAGACTCTGTCTTAGATGCAGATTCTAGTGCGACATATGAGGCTGAGCCAGACTTCTACGACGATAAGGAGGAATTCTCCTATATGCAGTTATCAGGTGGGTTTATATAGACTGCTCTGATCGAAGGGGTTCATTGGCATGTTGATTAGATGACATTAAACATTTTGTATATTTTGAAATTTTACATGTAATTATTTGACCTGGTAACATGATCATACTCAGGAGACTTACCTTCACTTATATGCTTTATACACTTATCACACTCTTCCGCTTGCATAATTAATCATCTCTGGGTATGATATGTTGTTTTGGTATAATCTCACTCATGTGTAATGCACTAATACAGACAACATTTAATCGTCATTATCTATGTTGCATAAGTGATGTGTTGAAACTTGAGAGTTGGGCTCCTACTCAACCCTCGATTTTCAGGGCATTACAGGGACCCCAGAACATTGTAACACCGCTCGTGCACCAAGTGTACTTAACAACCCTACCCAAATGATTTGTCCCGGATGAACTTGAAACCTTTGTCATGAGGACCATGTCGTCGCTATGGTCGCAATAATGGAAACCGGGCGTACGTTAATTTGACGCTCCATTAGTGAGATATGGGCCATTGAATCCAAGACCCAAATTACATATCTTGTGACATATGCAACCTTTATTGGGCTAGGCCCATTGGACATGAGCCCATGTGGGCCTAAAGCCCACTTTCTAGAATATATAAATTATCACAAGATAGGACAAGCACTACATGGTAAATGGAGATGTATCACATATGAGACAAAAATGAATTAATTCTACACCAAAATCCATCATGAGTTGTCTCCTCATGACTTAGAAACTAATCATGACCCATGTCCATCTCATCCTACACATGCATTTAATGCATGTTTTATTTTTTGCTACATCACTTCAAATAACCAATTGAAAATACTCCACCTCATCATCCGCCATCCATCACATACAACTCACAATCCTTATCCATCAACTAGCCTATGAATGCTTATATTTCGTCCACTTTAGCTAATGCATGCTTAACACCATCCACCTCATCTATCCACTACCAATAGCACCACCTTCCACCTCACTTTTAGCACCAATAAGACTGCCCAAATTTGCTACATCATCTTGCCACATCAACCCCCATTCTCTATAAAAGAATCGGGGTTCTCTTACAATCATACTTTTGCCACTTAGAAAATTTCTAAAATTCTGAGGGGGGAGAGTGGGGTTAAAGTGTGGCCTATCATCAAACCTATAGGGAGTGAACCACTCATCATCATTTATTTGTCCATCCATTTGAGGTGAGTCTATGCCTCCTCTCTCTTCATCTTCCTCTTCCTTATTTCTTCCTTTTATATTTTTGTGATGTGTGTGGGGCCCACTAGTGTGGATCCCTGAGTGCATGTATGGCTAGCCGTAGTGGTCAACAAGGTGGCCCATGTCGGTATGGTTCACTGATATAAACATTATATCTACACCTTTTACATGTAATTTTGTTTTCCTATTTAGACAACTTGTAAAAATTGCATAAAATCAATTAAGGTTAGAAGTAAAATATGGTGTTAATATGAATCACACTATGTGATAACTCTGGATTACATTTCGTGGCTATCTAACAGTCGAATCTCTCATAACATCAATTTTACTTGGTTGTTGTCTAGTAGTGCACATATGGTCCTGATTTACAAAAAACAAACCCATGTTTTGTCCCTTTGTTGAACCTAATAGAAATATATATTTCATTGGGTTCGTAATAAATTGAAGTAGCTTTCTAATAGTCTATAATACGCTTGAATCGTAGTTCAAACGTTGAGATCTTGACCTTGTACGAAAATGTATCTTAAGGCTTGTTGTGTCTATATATTGTGTGGGTCATATCAGTTACTCCAGCGGACAGATCTATTTAAGATTATTATTATTATTATTATTATTAGCTTAGTTGAGCTATTTAATAATCATATGTAAGGTCCTTGTGGTATGATTCTTTGTTGATAAAATTTTAAAAAATTTGGATCGAGAGATACTTCTCTAAGGATAAATCTTGAATTGTTGTATATGTACAGTTCAGATGAATCCAAGACCCTGTATGTTTGGAAACCTATATGTAGACTGAATGATGTATTCCAAAATCATCTGTTGGCTTAGATTTTCCAACAGAGAATCTGATCATAGAGATTTGATTAACATATTTCATGTGCTACTTAATGTGTATGTTGTTTGTAACATTCATCCTCTTATTGTGAATCCACTTGGGAGTGGGACCACCTGTGCTTTATATATTTTATTATTTTATCCAATATGTAAATCCATGTACATTGATTTGTGTGTCTTATTTATACTTTGCTAGCATGTGGGCCCCACTTGCCATTGGATTTATTTAATTTCTTTTGCACTTTTACGGTTTGCTGAAAATTTTCCAAGTACCTAATTATATCGCATGTAGGCCTTTTTAACACCTCGTGGTGGGCTCCATGCTCTATAGAAAAGGGTACCACCATAGGGGATGCTTGTTTGATATGTTTGAGTATTGGGATGTCCCACCACTTCATCAGGAATAGCCCCCAAGTGTTTGAGAAGTTGACCCAAAATTGGGGCAGATCCATTCTTGAAACTACATATCTGATTTTCTGAGTTTTGGACCAAATTTGGGCCTCTATGGTGGTCCCAACGTACAGGATAGGAATGAGACACCACCTAGACCTTCTGGCCTATACCTATGGCCGGAGAAATAGTATTTTTCTTGGGCCATAAAGGACCCCACATGATCGGGGTGCGGATCTCAAAAATGGGGTTAGACATAATTGTGAAGAAAATTCTGCGGAGAAAATTGAAATGCTCATGTTTGGCCTTGTGCAAAAAATTATGTGTGCGCAAAAAGTGGGTCCTACCTTATTATTTTTAAAGTCCATATATAGGACTACCAAGGGCACTTAATGGCACACTGAAAGGTAGCCCCATGTGATCGTGGGACATACTTAAAATTGGGCTAAAACTGTTTTTGCACTGTATTTCCCGCACTGTTTCTCCAAGTACCCATGTTTGGGCCATCACCATAAAATATACACACTAAAACAATGAGGCATACCTTATAATTTTTAAAGCCTACATATAGATCTACTATAGTGGGCTTCATAGTTCAACCTGTTGGGACTTAATATTCTACGACGAGGAAACAATTAGATGCATTTGGGAGTGGTGTTGTGATTTGTTGAACATTCCCTTGAAGAATTAGAAAAAGTAAAAGAAGCGCTATATGCTTACGAGCAAAAGAAGTGAACCTCTAGTTTTTTAAATTTCTTTGTCATGAACAATGATGTTATCTGTTGAGTTTGTATTAGAATAAATTTTAGGAGTAATGGACAAATAATAATTGGTTATTAATGTCTTATTTGATGAATGTTTATGTGATTGGTTGATATTCTTGCCTGAGTCACATCGCGACTTGGTGATTGCATCGAGTGTGCTCAATTATTAAGAATCGAAGTGTGACTACGGGAATCTCTCGAGAAAGACCCTAAGTAACCTAGTGATGTTCTCTGCATGGGCCCTGCTGATGTATGTCATTTTCCACATGACCCCTCATATGTCTCGAAATGTTTCTACAACTTCTAGTGTAGTATTTTCTTGGGAAGATGTTCCTATTTCCACATCGACAGGTTATGCCCGTTGTTTCTCATCTTATAGTTCTTCTACATTCTTATGGGGATTACTAGCCTTTGCTCTTCATTTGGAAACCATATTGTTTTATTAAGAAAGTATGATTTAGCACATCATATTAGGGGGGGGGGGGGTTCTTGAAAACAATGACTTTTCTTCTAATAGTGTAATACCCCGGATTTTGGCCAATTTGGGATTTGACGTCCTTAGGCAGTGGGTCAACTAAAACACCTGAAAAATCGCTTAGAACCCAATTCCATAGCCAAAGAAACCACTTAGGATTAATTCCTATGGAAATTAAGCGTAAGTTAGCTAGCGCAACGTTAGAGTAGCTGGGAAATAGTCCCTGATCACTTTAAATACGTTCTACAAGACCCAAATCGAGTAGAACCAATGGCTCTATAATACTCTATAACCTCGGATCAAACTCTAAGCAGGTTTGTTCTCTGGACCACTTTGAAATTTTGTATTGGATCTATACCGCGCGTCGAAAGTCCGATACCTCCTATCTTAGACCGTTAGGACCGCCCAGCTGGACTTGACAATCATTTCAAAAATCAAGTCCAACCGATAAATACAGGCTATTTCATTGATTTCGGACTGAAGAGAGTGCGAATAGGGACAGAATTGGAATTTCAAATTCAAATCTGGCACACGACTTGACGCGTCAGTATTAAGCGTTCTGACCGTTAGAATTCAGCTAGATTACACCCTCGGATCAGGAAAAATTTCTATTTCATATCATGAGACTTTCAGCCTTGATCTACGTGCGGTGACCGCTGAACTGAAACTCGTCCGCCACGTGCGATCTGCGAACCCTGCCGGACTGAAAACTTAATACGTGCTAGATCTGGTATGCATGAGCTTAAGTCCGATCGGATTCGACCAGGGGACCACCAGAAAGCATCTTTTGGACCGAAACAGCTCCGAATTGGTTATACACTAAGTGAACCTTATACCGGAGCCTATTTTGAAAATTTTTAAGCTTATAAAAGGGGTTGAAACCCTCACTCCTCTCTCCCATCCGAATTTGAGAGAAACCCTAGATTGGAAGAGATAAAAGGTGAGAGTTCGTGAGAGAGATTAGGAGGGATTTTTCCTGCCTTCGTGCCACCTGTTGCACGTGCTTCAGCAACACATCTCAATCACCTGGCCGGTGATTCCTCCACTTTTTCAGGTATGAAATAACCTTAGAAAGTTGCTGATTCGAGGTTTATTAGGATTCATAGCTTGTTAGCTGACGTAACTCGTGAATTAGGTTCTCTTATCGCTGTATACGAAACGTATACGCTCCGTTCGAATTTACACATCCATAAGAGACAAGGTGCGGATTTTAGACGCTTTGATTGACTGTTTCCAAAGCTTTCAATGAAGTTTAATAGTAGATTATCGACGACATCGCCGTTTGACATGTACAACATGCTATCCGTTTCCTGTTTCGTAAATCAACGAAGAAAATGAGATTTAGGGCATTTTAGTCATTTGTAGGAAGTACTGATTATATTCATATTTTGCTGATGTGATTGACATGGTTTGTTGTCGCATTAGAAAGTTAGGAATACGTGCATAATTAGTTTGGCGAAGAGATTCGCCAAATTGCGCACTTCGGGTCGACATACTATATGTAGACTTAAGTGTGTAGTGTATGTGTTTGTATAAATGCTTGTATTAGTATGTATTGAATTAAATGATGTTATGAATTAGTTTGAGATGGATTTCTCAATTTATATGTTGACATAAATGATTTCCTACATGTTGACTATGTACATGATTCTATACTATGCATGAAATGTATGTACTTGAAGATTTGCTTAAGTTGAATGTTATGACATGTGTTAACCTGCTCACATGATTGTATTTCAATTCCAATACTCCTACATAAATTATTGATGTGAATTCATATGTGTTTGAGACTATACTTAGTCCAGGCAGTCGGTAACCGAGCGAATTCGTGGTTGACTGGTCTTGGCCACGAATGACGCGTCGACGAACGCGAGCCGTGTTCTGGAGTTGGCGGCAGTGGTTAGGCCACGCGAAGTGTTTTACGCACTTCATGTCGTTCGATTTGAGATGCGATGCGCTAGTCGAGCCCGTCAAGTAACCCGAATGGCCGATGTATGTTCACCCTATATGAGTCATAACTGCTTGAACCTAGGGTACTAAACTTACCATTGTAAACCCTGTTAACCATGGTACCTTAATCCACGAAGACTCATGAGCCGGACATGGTGGTATGGGACACCGTGGTCGAGCTGTCAGCCTACGCTGGGGCCACAAACCTCCCCGTAGTGACCAGTGAGTACCTAGTCTCGTGAGAAGATTATGGTGGTATGTGACACTATATTATAGCTGTTGGCCTACACTGATCAGGCGACAAGTCCTTTGTAGTGACCGCGAGCGTATTCTGAGTCTACGGGAGGCGACGACCCTTCAGTAGCAATAGAGTACAGTAGGCCTGTATTGATAAGGTGATGGGGGAGCGGTGCAACGAGTGCGAGCAACAGCCCTGGCAGCCCTTGCAGCGACCTACAAAATATATCTCGTATGAGATTACTAGGAGTGACGACCCTAGACAGGATCTGTGTTGGGATTGATACAAGGGAAGTACCTCAGTTTCCCAATCCTGCTGTTTGAATGGACTAATAACAACTCGAAAATCATATCACCATAACATTGCATGTGCTTGGAAGATGTGGAGTACTTGAGGGATGATTGCATGCCACGATCGTAAGATTGTGCCGTATGAGGGAGATCGTCGGTGAGGGCATATATCACGTCATGTCATATTGCATTAACAACAGTATTAGGATTTTCTGATTTACTGCTTTACTATTATCGCATGATTGATTTGAGAACATGTTAATCTTTGCTCTATTATTCCACTGAGTTAGCTACTCATTCCCACGTTGCGGGATGGTGTTTGCAACACCCACCAGAACCTGTTGTAGATGCAGGTGATGCTGAGATCCAGGAGGCAGAGCCAGACTTCGACGAGGACCAGGATGAGTTCTCGTACATGCAGTATCATGATGGCTTTGCTTAGGCGACCTGGGTTGACGGGACTTCAGTGGGACTATTTTGAACATTTATTTTTGTTCATATACATGTATATGAGATTCAGTGATGTATTCATACTTTAGTGACAGTTGAGATCTACTTTATTTTTTCCATACAGTGATATATATATTGTTTAGTCTTCCGCTTGCTTTTATCACTGGATCTGGAGTATGAATTACAGTTTTGGTATACTTTTACTCATGTGAATGCTTTAACTCAGACAACATTGAATCATAATCATTTTCGTTGCATAAGTGACGGTCTGGAACTCGGGAGTTGAGTTTATACATGACCTCCGATTTTCAGGGTGTTACAAATAGTGATTGCAAATCAAGTTTCTTAATGAAGTAGTAAAAGATTGGACAAATTTAAAATAAGGTAGGACCACCAATTTTATTGATTCAAGTGCTAAAGTAGTAAAATTAGCGAAAAGAAAATAAACTAAGTAGAGGAAAGAATAAAATACCTATGACAGTTTGTGCTGGCAAAATGGCCATGGAAAATACTAGAGATTGTGAGACGATCATGACGTGAAGTTGGTACGATGTGACTGAAGAAGTATCAAGTAAGGATTTCATAATCTAGGGATCGATGACTGGGTCATAGATATTTAACCTATTCCTATGTGCATACTGCAATAATGTGCTGGACAATAGTGAACTAAGCTAGGAACTACTAACTCCTAGCTACAGCATGGTTGAACAGAAGTGAAGATACTAAGTTAAGAAGCTAAAATTAATAACTATCCATAAAGGACATAAGGATAAGCAACATAGAGTTGAATAAATTGATGTTAATTTGTGTTAGAAAGGGCCCAAAACTCTTCTTATGTGTTACTTTTATAAATTTAGAGAGGTGGTAGCTTAACGTATGATTCAGTAACATGAGATGCTTAGTTAGGTAACCGTGCAAATCTTATTGATTCTGCACATAAGCGTAGCCATTGTATTAAACAACATGCATGAGATATCATATATATCTCTTGTTATTTTGTTCATGCATAGGAAGGTTTTTTGGAGTCTCCATGTCACTGAACTCTTGCATAGAAAACTTTTGCCAGAGTCTTTAAATCACTGAACTCTTACATGAGAAACTTTATTTGAATTTTAATATGACTAGGTTCTTGCATTTGCATATAACTTCTTTTGTTGGGACTCTAGTGTTTAATGCTTATAAGAAATTTGCTTTGTTCAGAATTACTTTGTAGAGAATTATTTTTTTATAAAATTTTAGCATTTAATGCTCTAAAACTGAGCATCTCTAGATCCTTTCTTTAAAGTCCATTTACATTATGTGCAGGATAATTGCCATATGGCATCTTTTGAATTGTTTGATCTACGTAAACACCGACCAATGTGAATTATTTGACAAATGGTATTTACTATAGATGATTAGCATCACTTACACAAAAATAAGTGCACTCGATCCATCTGCTTGTTAGGCCCACCATCCATTGCTTATGATAAAAAAGAATCACTGTTGTCAAGCATTGGTAACCATCCCATCCATGGCATCGAAACGGATGGCTGTAGATAATAAGGCCAAATCAAAGATGGATTGGATCACCACATCAGCACAATTTTTGTTTCATATCATTCAATTGAACAGTCCAAGTGAATCAATGCAACCAGTAGCACTGTAACTTATAGTGCTCTGACCGGACTAGGCATTTATTCTATTTTAAAAGTATGTGAAAAAAAATTACGGAAGTATCCGTTGGCTTATGCGTGGCGACTGAGCACTTAATTGATATTCTTTCATGGGAAATGGATTGGCTCGTGACCCTGCCACTAGCCAATGACTAGTGGTCGGTGTTATGTGGGCCCCACCATGATGTGTGTTTCATCGATGTCATCCGTCCATTTTTTAAGATCATTTTATGATACGAACCAAAAAATTAGGTAGATCCAAATCTCAAGCAGACCACACAGTGTTGATTGAACGCCCACCATTAAAAACTTCTTGTGGGCCACAAATTTTTTGGATCAAGCTGATATTTCTTTTTCTTCTTCATCCAGGACTGTACAACCTAATCAACAGGTTGGATGTCAAATAAACATTACATTGAGTCCTAGGAGGTTCTTAATGATGGATGTTCATTCACTACTCTTTTCCGGTGGTGTGGTCCACCTGCGTTTTAGATCTCCCTTATTTTTTGGATAAAGCCCTAAAATGATCTTTAAAAATGGATGGGCGGCATGGATACAACAAATACATCATGTTGGGGCCCACAGAGCACCGACCCTAGCCACCTGGCTAGGGCAGCGTCAGTAGCCAAACCGCGTCCCAGTGCACTATATGTTATAAGTGCTCCCAGTTGGTATGGCATAATTAGGCAGGCCAATCCATTGATCTGGGCTGTTCACTGGGACCAGAGAACGTTTGATGGGGTAGCATGGAAATATCATGCCCATCTGACAAATCTCATCCATTTGATCAATGTTATCTTTAATATATACGATCAAGAACAATTATACAAAATAGATCCAATCAGCATTTTAATCCATCTATTTGTTAGGAACTATCATGAATTGCTAATATTCTAATGAATCACTTTTGTTAGGCATTCGTGACCATCACATGTATTGGAAAAAGGATGGCTATAGAGAAAAAAGGCTAGATCAAGGATGTATTAGATTATCCAATCAGTTAGATTTTTGCATACTAGCCCATGAAATTTGTGCTGGACTTAATGGACAGTTTAGATTAATTGATTAGCCTGTCCAATTAAACCGACAAGACTAGGAGAGCTATAACTTACGTGCTCTCCAGTTTAGAATATACGTGCTCTCCAGCATGTATATTCTTTCTTAATATATTATTATTATTATTTTTATTGGGTTACTAATGAGAATTATTTTTTCCATTTCAATTTTGAAACTAACATGGACAGATTTATACATTGCCCCAATACTCGGGTCGTTTGAAAGGATGTATTTTACTGTATTGAGAAGTTATAGGGGGTCCTTCCTCTTGCTGGGGTGGTAGACTCTAAGGGCCTGTTTGGCGGAACCGATCCCACAGTATTAGGAGGGATGGGATCGCGATATCCCGGGATATGCATGACGAGCCAAACAGACACGATGAACTTGTCCTGGGATATAAGCAATCCTATAGATCTTAAAACAATCCATCTACATCACCATCATTACCTTAAAATTGATCCCATCCCTTGGTTGGATGGATTGGAAGGTAAAATCCCAGGATATCCCGGGCGTGCCAAACAGACCCAGTGAACTTATCCCAGGATATAGCAATCCCATGGATCTTAAACCAATCCATTGACACCACCATCATTACCTTAAAATCCATCCCATCCATCCTAATCCCATGAGGTTCGCCCGGCCAAACAGGCCCTAAAGAGTCTCAACAGCCAGTCAAGGGTTCACGTACTCATAGGTGGTGAAATTCCACTAGCGTGAGTGTGTGGGGTGTGTGTGCGTGTGCTAAGGAAAAAATAAAATAAAATTAGAAGTGGTAAACTGAGTGAAAGATACCTCAAAGATACCTCATTTCAACACTGAGGTCTTGGTATCAATTCCTAGTGGGGTTGGCTAACAGTGCCGTGGGGTGTACTAACAAGTTAACAAAAAAAAAATTAATTAAAATTAGATTACATGCAATGAATTTATTTTTTAAACTTTTCAATGACATTCCTACACTCCTGTTCTTCCTATGACTGGACCCATGGTTCAGCGATATAAATCATCATGCATTCATGGCATATTGTATACGGCCCCCACTGTACACTACCTATTGTATCCTCTCTATATGTATTGATCATCTATGTTCAAGGAATTAATAGTCAAGATCTAGCCCACTTTACATGTGGGGTCATCCATCTGTCCCGTTGTACATATAATCATGTATCAAACATGACCCTCTTTTTAGTCCATCTTTATCTCTCCTTGTATCTCGTACCACTTTTTATATCATGTATGGCCCGTTGTACACATGGATTGATGGTGCATGCATGTCTCACTGTACATGTTAGCCATGTACACGTGGCCAGCATATGTGGGGGCCACTGTACATGTGGAGCATACTATATGCATAGCCAACATACTAAGTTAGTAGCTAGTTGTTTATATTCAATAGTTTCTCATCATAAGAAGAAATTTGAATTAGTGGGACTATTTATGTGGCCCACAAAATGATTGGTTTAACATATAAATTACCTATAAGATTTATTGAGTCAAGTTGATCCTAATAATTTATCTTAAATGAAGACTTTATATGTCATTTGATGATTGTTAAATGATTTATCACTCCAAGCTCAATTATGTATCAATACCTTTTTTTTATTATTTTATTTTATTTTTTTAACACACGCACACACACCCCACACACGCTGGTGGAATTTCACCACCTATGGGTGCTCAAACCCTTGACCAGGATTTGAAACTCCTGAGTGTTGTAAAATATTGATTTTAATAAAAATATTTTAATAATAAAAAAGTTGTTTTTTGAAAAACTTTTGGGGCTTTGGGAATAGTCCCACATGGGAAAGAGAAGAGAAAGAAAAGTGGTTTAAATGATAATAGTGGAGTACCATAATATTTGCCTACCTAGTCCGTGGACCATGGGACTTGCGTGTTCCAGTGCGAAGCACTGGAACACCGCGCACGCGCTCGCGCTCGCGCTCGGGCTCGGTCTCGGTCACGGTCACGGGCTCGGTGCGAGGGCGTGGGCATGTGAGGCAGTGTGGCTGTAGAGGCGCTAGTGGCGCACTTCGCACGTGCGCATCGTGTCGCTCCCTTCGCGAACCGCAGCGAGACGTGTGCGAGTCGCGGTGCGACTAGTGGCTAAGGCAGATGGTTGGTTGGACGAAAATCTAAAGGACTGAATGAGAGTCCCTTAGAATATATAGAGGGCTGAAAAAGAGCTGTTGCAGAAATTCTGTAACAGCTGTGCAATAAGTGCAGGGTCCAGCTGAAACTGCTGCATGGCTAGCCCCAACAGCTATAAAACGGCTAGCTGCTGTCTCACAACGGTCAGCATGCAGCAGCTTAATGGCCCATGCACAACGGTCAGAAAACGGCTAGTTTTCTCAACAGCCAGAAAACGGTCATGGGATTTATTTCCCTGGACCATAACCCCCAGCCACCATAGCCTATAAAAGGAGGGCCTGGATAGGTTCCAAAAAAATCTCAACTCACTCCATACGAATTCCAGAAAATAGCCTCTCCACTCATATATTCTAAGTGTTATCCAGCAATACAGCAAGGTGTCAACCTTAGCTTGAAGAACAGACCAGCGGTGTGGTCTAGGACGGTTCAACCGAACCAGCAGGCTGAAGATTAGAACTTAATCGAGCAAACCACTTTTCTATTTTTTTCTTTTCTTATTTTTGGGATTTTCCTTTATATTGTAATACTGCCAGAAATAGTGAAATTGAGTTCCATTTGGTGGGCCTTCGTGTTTGCTGAACGCAGACCCACACCAGGCTCGTCGTATCCTAGAAGCAATTTGCCTGTAACCTATCAGCATACTCAATTTTACTTGAGTTGGGGCAAATAACGCTTTAAGGACAGCGTTTCAGACGTGCTTCAGCCTGTCCATATTATTTTCGGTTTCCATATTATACAGAAACTACATTAATCTGTATAAATTTAACAACAATCTTAAAACGTTATTTCTAAAATGGAAGCCGATAGCGTTTCATCTATTAAATTGATGAATCAGGACTTGATACGTCTTGATCGGTTCGATGGAACCAATTTTACAAGATGGCAAGACAAGCTGAAATTTCTCCTGACGGCGCTGAAGATCTACTACATACTAGATCCAAATCTGCAAGCATTGCCTGAAGCAACCGACAAAGACACACCTGAGCAAGTGGCTGCCCGTGCTAAAAGAGCCGAAGACGAACTATTGTGTCGTGGACACATTCTGAACGCATTCTCCGACCGCCTGTACGATCTGTACCAACAGACATCATCAGCAAAGGAGATCTGGGCCGCACTGGAATTCAAGTACAAGGCTGAAGAAGAAGGGACCAACAAATTTCTCATCGCCAGGTATTTTGACTTCAGCATGGTAGATAATAAACCGCTGCTGCCCCAAATCCAAGAACTGCAGCTAATAGTAAACAAAATCAAAGCGATCAAAATCGATCTTCCTGAATCATTCCAAGTTGGGGCTATAATCGCTAAATTGCCACCAATGTGGAAAGACTATAGAAAGAAGTTGCTGCATAAAACCGAGGACTACACACTGGAACAAATCCAGAAACACCTAAGGATTGAGGAAGAATCCCGTAACCGCGATAAAAAGAATGATAACGGGAATGCCTCATCCAAGGTACATGCAGTAGAAAACACCAATAACAAGAATCCCGAGAAAGATGATTCCCTAAAACCCAATAAAGGGAAATTCAAGAAAAACGCCCAAAAAAAGAACGGAAAGTTCAAAGGCCCATGCCATGTCCGTAGAAAAATCGGGCACTATGCTCGAGTATGCCGATATCGCAAATCTAAAAAAGAGGCAAGTGCAGTAGAAGAAGGCGATATCGTGACTATGATCACTGAAGTGAATACCATCCAAGGCAAAGTTCCAGGCTGGTGGTATGATACTGCCGCTACAGTACATGTGTGCTACGACAAATCAGCCTTCAAAACCTATGAGGAATTGACCGATGGTCAAGAAGTCCAAATGGGTAATGAAGTCCGATCGAAGGTCGTCGGCAAAGGAACTGTCGAACTGATATTCACTTCTGGAAAGAAAGTGATTCTAACTAATGTACTGCACGTCCCAGACATGAGGCGAAACTTAGTTTCTGGGGATCTTCTGGGAAAACCAGGTATAAGGGTGGTATACGAGTCAGGAAAACTGATTCTATCCAAGAATGGGAATTTTGTTGGAAAGGGATATGCTTGTAACGGGATGGTTAAGTTTTCTCTGAATGAAAGTAGCACTTCTGCGTATATGGTTGAATCTGCTGGACTGTGGCATGATAGACTAGCCCATATAGGGTATAGTACTTTGAAGTTCATGGCTAAGAATGGTTTAATCTCATACACAGATAATGAAACTAATAAATGTGAAGTGTGCATACAATCCAAAATGACGAAAAAACCTTTTCCAAGTGTTGAAAGATCGTCTCAAATTTTGGATCTTGTGCACAGTGATATCTGTGAGTTAAACGGCATTCTTACTCGTGGAGGTAAACGGTACTTCATAACCTTTATAGATGATTGCTCTAGATATGTGTATGTTTATCTATTAAAGAGTAAAGATGAAGCATTGAACATGTTTAAGATATATAAAGCAGAAGTAGAGAATCAACTAAGTAAGAAGATAAAAATTCTCCGTAGCGATCGAGGAGGAGAATACTTCTCGAATGAATTCGATTACTTCTGTGAAGAACATGGATTGGTACATCAATGTACAGCTCCATACACACCTCAACAAAACGGAATAGCTGAAAGGAAGAATAGAACATTAGTAGAAATGGTCAACTCAATGCTAATAAAAGCAAAGTTGCCACTAAATCTGTGGGGTGAGGCACTGCTTGCAGCATGCCATATAATAAACAGACTTCCGTCTAAAAAATATAAAGTATCTCCATATGAAACATGGAGAGGTAGAAAACCTAACCTAGGATATCTTAAAGTGTGGGGGTGTCTTGCATACTGCAGAACTCCTGACCCAAAAAGAACCAAGTTAGGACCAAGAGCTATTAAGTGCGCCTTCGTAGGGTATGCACAAAATAGTAAAGCTTATAGACTTCTAGACATGGAGTCTAATACAATTATAGAATCAAGAGACGTTGAATTCTTTGAGAACTCACTATCCTTGGAGTCAAAGGATAATGAAATTCAAACTCCTAATAGAGAACCAAATAGCACAGCTCCACATATAATGGAAGCTCCCACTGAACCTCGTAGGAGTCAAAGAACTAGAATAGAGAAGAGTTTTGGAGATGACTATATAGACTCACAACGCATCATTTTTCATCTGGTAGAAGCAGATAGAGAAAATGTTATAAGACGAATACCTATAGTAATGACTATAGAAGATGATCCTAAAACATATAAGGAAGCTGTATCCTCTAGAGACTCAGCTTTTTGGAAAGAAGCTATAAATGATGAAATGGAATCTATACTATCAAATCAAACATGGGAACTAGTAAACTTACCTCCAGGTTCTAGACCCATAGGTTACAAATGGGTATTTAGGAAGAAATATCACACTGATGGGACTATCCAAACCTTTAAAGCTCGACTAGTAGCTAAGGGTTTTAGACAAAAAGAAGGGATAGACTACTTTGACACATACTCACCTGTAGCTAGGATAACATCCATTAGGATATTATTTGCGCTAGCTTCCATACATCATCTTCACATCCACCAAATGGATGTAAAGACTGCTTTCCTGAACGGTGACCTCAATGAGGAGGTATACATGGAACAACCTGAAGGTTTCGTTCTACCAGGAAATGAAAACAAAGTATGTAGATTAGTCAAATCGTTATATGGATTAAAACAAGCACCTAAACAATGGCATGAGAAGTTTGATTCCAAAATACTATCTCATGGTTTCATGCATAATGTAGCTGATAAATGCATATATTCTAAAAAAGATGGTAATCATATCATTATTATCTGTTTATATGTTGATGATATGTTAATAATAAGTAATAAAATGGAAGGTGTGACTGAAACAAAGAAGTTTCTTTCTTCCGTATTTAAAATGAAGGATCTTGGACAAGTTGATACCATCTTAGGTGTCAAAGTTAAAAAACATTGTGGGGGTTATGCTTTGTGTCAATCTCATTATATTGAGAAGATACTAAACAAGTTTAACCATCTAAATATAAAGGAAGCAAAAACCCCATTTGATCTAAGTATCAAACTAAAAGAAAATACTGGAAGAACAGTTGCACAATTAGAATATGCGAGTGCTATAGGAAGTCTTATGTATGCTATGCAATGCACTAGACCTGATATCGCATATGCTGTGAGTAAACTTAGTAGGTTTACTAGTAACCCCAGTAATGAACACTGGAATGCAATCAGTAGAGTCCTTGGTTACTTAAAAGCAACCAAAGACTTAGGACTATTTTATTCAGAGTTTCCTGCCGTATTGGAAGGATATACCGATGCGAGCTGGATATCGAGTGCAGGGGACAATAAGTCTACTACAGGGTGGGTATTCACCCTAGGAGGTGCTGCTGTATCTTGGGGATCCAAGAAACAGACTTGCATAACGCACTCGACTATGGAGTCTGAATTTATAGCCCTAGCTGCAACAGGCAAAGAGGCTGAGTGGCTAAGGGATCTTCTATTAGAAATTTCTTTTTGTGTAAAGCCTATATCGGCTGTATCACTACATTGTGATAGTGAAGCCACATTAGCTAGAGCCTATAGCGGTACTTATAATGGTAAGTCTAGACATATTAATCTTCGACATGATTATGTCAGACAATTGATTCAAGATGGAATCATTGCTATTTCATATGTGAAATCAAGCAATAACCTGGCAGATTCTTTCACTAAACCTCTACCGAGAGAGGTAGTAAAGGCTACATCTAGAGGGATGGGGTTGAAACTCTTCAACCAAAGTTCCACCAGTGATGGTAACCCAACCTAAAATCAGAAAATCTCTAATCTTGGGTTTAATGGGTAAGAACAAGTCACTGATAAGTGGAAAGTTTTCAGCACTAAATTATATAACCTCATCCATAATAGATAAGTGCTGAGCGTTACGAAAGAGGGTTGAGTCTTAGAACTCTTAATGAATTCCAGTCTTTAGGACAAGTGTCTTATAGTAACGGAGACACTGGAAGGATTTCACCTATATGAACGTAGAGATGGTGCCGTCTCTCATGAGAGTTAAGAGTTTTCTCTCGGGATCGTTCACGAATTAGGATAAGCACATGGCCATTAATTGTGCTGAGCAAGATTGTGGGAACTCTAACAACACATAGCGAATATGTGTGTGGTTTCTCCAACTCTGTTATCTAGAAATAACTGGTTCAAAGCTGCGGCTACCAGTCATTTCGATAGAGTTTTGAGATACTTACACTAAGGGAAGATTAAAATCGAAAGATATCTTTCTTTATGCATATAAGCTAATTATTCTGGCAGTATGTTTAACCGAGAAAATATTTTTATAAAAAAATCAAGTGGGGGATTGTTGTAAAATATTGATTTTAATAAAAATATTTTAATAATAAAAAAGTTGTTTTTTGAAAAACTTTTGGGGCTTTGGGAATAGTCCCACATGGGAAAGAGAAGAGAAAGAAAAGTGGTTTAAATGATAATAGTGGAGTACCATAATATTTGCCTACCTAGTCCGTGGACCATGGGACTTGCGTGTTCCAGTGCGAAGCACTGGAACACCGCGCACGCACGCGCACGCACACGCGCTCGCGCTCGCGCTCGGGCTCTGGCTCGGTCTCGGTCTCGGTCACGGTCACGGTCACGGTCTCGGGCTCGGTGCGAGGGCGTGGGCATGTGAGGCAGTGTGGCTGTAGAGGCGCTAGTGGCGCACTTTGCACTTCGCACGTGCGCATCGTGTCGCAGAGGGTCGCTCCCTTCGCGAACCGCAGCGAGACGTGTGCGAGTCGCGGTGCGACTAGTGGCTAAGGCAGATGGTTGGTTGGACGAAAATCTAAAGGACTGAATGAGAGTCCCTTAGAATATATAGAGGGCTGAAAAAGAGCTGTTGCAGAAATTCTGTAACAGCTGTGCAATAAGTGCAGGGTCCAGCTGAAACTGCTGCATGGCTAGCCTCAACAGCTATAAAACGGCTAGCTGCTGTCTCACAACGGTCAGCATGCAGTAGCTTAATGGCCCATGCACAACGGTCAGAAAACGGCCATAAAACGGCTAGTTTTCTCAACAGCCAGAAAACGGTCATGGGATTTATTTCCCTGGACCATAACCCCCAGCCACCATAGCCTATAAAAGGAGGGCCTGGATAGGTTCCAAAAAAATCTCAACTCACTCCATACGAATTCCAGAAAATAGCCTCTCCACTCATATATTCTAAGTGTTATCCAGCAATACAGTAAGGTGTCAACCTTAGCTTGAAGAATAGACCAGCGGTGTGGTCTAGGACGGTTCAACCGAACCAGCAGGCTGAAGATTAGAACTTAATCGAGCAAACCACTTTTCTATTTTCTTCTTTTCTTATTTTTGGAATTTTCCTTTATATTGTAATACTGCCAGAAATAGTGAAATTGAGTTCCATTTGGTGGGCCTTCGTGTTTGCTGAACGCAGACCCACACCAGGCTCGTCGTATCCTAGAAGCAATTTGCCTGTAACCTATCAGCATACTCAATTTTACTTGAGTTGGGGCAAATAACGCTTTAAGGACAGCGTTTCAGACGTGCTTCAGCCTGTCCATATTATTTTCGGTTTCCATATTATACAGAAACTACATTAATCTGTATAAATTTAACAACACTGAGAGTCTACCACCCGGGCAAGAGTAAGGACCCGGGAGTTAAATAATTTATAGGTTATGCAAACACAAGTAACTATTTACTGATTAATAGATCACGGCTTAAAGCCAAATAGAATAAATTGTAAACAGCTTACACTTGTAATAAGATTACAACTTAAAATATTTACGGGCATCTAAATGACCCATAGAATTCATGTTTAGAAAGATTTTTAAAATGCTTCTGACAATTACATATTTCCATAGGAATTATGTCAAACCTTAAAGACTGTAAACAATTTACACCTCCAATCAGATTACAACTTAAAATATTTATGGGCATATAAACGACCCCTAAAAGTCAGGTTTGGAAAGATTTCTAAAATGCTAATGACAGTTATATGCATGTTTCCACAGGAATTATGCATTGTTCGGTTCAGTGTCATTCAGATTCAATTTTTCTTGGATTTTGTACTATCGATACATTGGCTAAACAACTTTCCCTTAGCCATCATGAACCATCCTATTAGGACTCTAAACATTGAGTGAAATCCACCAAACCTTTCGAAGAAAATAAAAGTTGTCTTCCGTGTCTAACTTGGAGGCTTAAAAATCCTAGATGCCAAGCAAATCCAAATGATGTACTGTCAATACAAGGAATCCAAGGATTGGATATGAAAAAAAAAATTGATTATTTTCATAAAAACAGTTGAAAAAGGAATTCCATATTTAGGCCTAATGATTAATCACGTATTCCAATAAAAGTGGAAATTAAACCATTTCCATTTCCATATGGATTCTACGTATCCAAACATGTCCTAAGATGTCGAAGTTCTGTAACCATGCATGTTTACACATGAAGAACCATCCACATCATAAAGCCCAGAAATCAGGTGCTCCATGTTTTCCATTCTAACCTTATTCCTACGAGGAACGGACTCCAGACACTCCTGTTCGAGGGGCCCACTTAGTGTGCATGGAATCCAACCTTTTCAGTTGGGTCATACCACCATGAAAAGGGATGACCAAAGAATTAGGTCAATCGACAGTCATGTGGGCCAGCATGTAATTCGGAGACTTTTGGGTGGTGACCCGTTCTCCAGTATTTTATATGTGTGGCCTACCTAATTATCAGATTTGGATAATTTTTGGCGCATCCCTTTTTCACGGTGGGGAGACCTAACTGGACAGGTTGGATGGCAAACACAATCCTCAGTGGACCCCACACGCAACAGTGGCAGATGTCGTTTTATGGATAGAGAAAGTTCGTTTTGCATGGTTGGCGTGATTGGCCATGTAACATGTGTCGTAAATGGAACCCACATACACCATAGCTGGATTATCTGAACCGTCCATTTTTTTAGATTAAACAATGGGCTGTTGTCGAAAAATGACGTTGAGCAGACTATACACACAAAAAATTGGTGGCCAGCTCTCAACAAAAAACAACAATGCATATCGATTGCGAAAATCGCAATGCCCATCTGCGGTAGTGCATGAAAGATGAACGGTTCGGATCATCTAGCTATGGCGACAGACTCACAACCATTGGTCGGATTGCGGACACCTAGAAGAAGAGGAGAGGCAAGAATGATAGTGCAATGGGCCATGTGCAAGTAGCCATGTGTTTATTTATATATATATATATATATATATATATATATATATATATATATATATATATATATATATATATATTATGGGCATCTAAAGAAGAATGGGGAACGAGAAAGGATATGAAAACTATTGTATTTTTTGGATCCTTTGTAATGTACTTGGGGTGCACATATATTTATAAGGTACGATAATTTTTGCTTTTTGGTGCTCGTGCAAAAATGGAAAGAATAGAAAAGAAAAGTCATGCGTTGTACAGTCGACTTCCTTTTCTCCGTGAAAAAATAAAATAGTAAAAAAAAGTGGTATGGCGTGCCTTTTTTCTTCCAATTTTTTTTATTAGGGTTACTTAGATGCCTGTAAGATTCCTGAATTATGAAGGGATTATAGGTAATTCAATAGTTAGTAACTATTTGAATGCCTTCATTTGCCTGTAAAAAACTGTAAAGGTGCAAACATATTACAGGTATTAGTTGTACTATGAAATTTGGCATTTCATACCATGGGTGAGGTCTTTATAACTAAAAGCATAATGTACATGATCGAATACAATAGTTAATATACATTTGTGATATGTGGGGCTTTGAGATAGGGATGAACATGATGAGGTCGATTACCATCTTCTTAAAGGATAACTACTCTGAATTCATGGAGCTTCTCTAAACTCCTCACAGATACTTCTCGAATTCACGAGGAAAAAACATGGAAAATAAAAAATAAATTCTATAAAATTTGTAATTTGATTGATGAATGAAATAAATGAGTTCACAACTCTTTAAGTAGGGATACCAAACAATGAGAGAAATTTCAGAATCATACTATAACTAAAACTCCTAGAATTCACAACTTACTATAAATAGTAAACTTCATATTTATAAATGTTCGTGATATCTACTAGTGCGCAAGGTTTTCGGCCAAAAATAGCGTCCTATTTGGCTTCACCAAGTTGTTCTCCTAATTATACTAAGCCCAACTGATGAAGAATTATAATCAAACTAAAACCTACTATTTATAGTAAAATTAAAATTGGGAAACAACCGTTGATTTGATAGTATTTCGCAAATCCAGCTTGCGCAACCCAGCATAGCGGGGTTAGGTGGCTAAAGTAGATAGTTATACCTCAAAATCATATATTTTACGTCTGATAACTCATTCAGGATTGTGAGATATGCCCGATTTAAGGTCCGATAGTCTAGATCATTTCTGTTGTCGACCGAGCCTTTCTGATCCCTCTTGGCCATGAAATTGTCTGCGACCTGCTCTACATCACGCTTACCATAATGTGTATGGTAGATTCAATTTGTCCATCATGTGCATGATCCATTGATGCTCTCTTATAACTCTAAAAGCATCTTGATTGATCATCAAATTAATCAAAAAAGAGTAAATGATAGAACATCCACCATTAAAAACTTCTAGATTGCACTTAGGGCCCACTGAAATGGGTAGAATACATCCAATTTGTCTAGTTCATGAATGCTTTGATGTTCTCGTAAGCCTAAGAACATTTAGTCATTTTTATGTCATTTACTATTTTAGAGGAATTTACCCTCTCACGCTTTATGTGGTGTGAATACACTACTCTATATATGCATTGTAAACATTTTACAAGTTAGCCAAACTCATAATCTACTTACATAACCCGATACCACTTAAAAGCCTAATAAAATATCATATAAACAATTTACACCTGATGGCCATGACCTCATGATCCTAGACATTGTGCTGGAGATTCGGTCAATTACTATATCAGCTTGTTAATCATACTTCTAATTAGTTTGATTTTAAATTAATATTAATTGTTATTATTATTTTTTAAATATATTTTAAAACATATTAAAACTAGATTAAGAAGAAGATCAATGTCTCTTAGATGAGAGGCTCATTTCATCATCGGAGAGTTAATGATCTGACTGTTACAATGATGATTTAGAGTCTATAAAAGGGGATTTATAACATAATTATTGGAAGTGGACGAGAGAAAACAGAACAAAATTCAACTTATGGTTAGAAAGAGCACTCTCCCGAATTGGAATACCAGTTTTATATCATTTTCCTATTCATCAACATTGAATATTTTACTTTTCACCTTGGGTTGTTCTGATTCGTCACCTCTCTCAGTTGGTAATAAAATTCTACTTACCTTCTAGAAACAAAAAGAAAATAAGATGTTAGTGTACGTCCCAACACATCACAATAAGATAAGCTAGGTCTGTGGCCATTGGACTGGGTGCTTTTAACTTTTTATTTTGAATAGCTTAGCCGATAATCAGCTGCAGTCAATCGAATTTCTTGGTTAAAAAGAAAATCTCCCTCTTCTTCCCATTACTACAGGGTTGCACCAGCTGCATTTAAGGGTTGAAATAATCCATTTGAGGGGTGAAGCGTTAATGTATGGGATGAGGTGGATTTCGTGCATGTTGACTGAACCTTAGGTAGCTATGAGTGTTCCTACTTCCGTACGCCTGTTGTATTGCATCAAACTTCAACGAGGAATATTTCGTCCCAGGATGGCAGCTGAATGATCCGTACGCCTGTTGTATTGCAGCAAACTTGACTTTAGGTTTAAACATGAATTCAAACTAGTATATAGTATAGATGTATATATTCCACCACGCGTATAAATTTGAAATTAAAAAAGCTTAGGCGAAAGGAATAGTAGAATCTTTACTCATTACCCTTAGCTAATTTCGATGACGAAATTATTTTTAAGGGAGGTAAATTGTAACACTCCGAATTTTTGCCAACCTGAAATTAGACGTCCTTAAGCAATGGGTCAACCATAACACTTTTAGAGCTCAATCTCAGAGTCTAAAAAAAAACTTTTCAACCCATTTCCTTCAAAATTTCACCTTTCACCACCTCATTCTTTAAATTTCTCCAAGTACTTTCATATTAGACACAAATCCTAAAGTTTAAATGGTGAAGAACTACACTTAAACTAAAACTTACTATAAATGGTACATATATGAATAAAATGGGATTTCGACTATTGACTTTTTGGAATCTCATGACGTATATAGGTTATTTGGATAGATTAGCTTCTCCTATCCCAAAATCATATATTGTACATCGCGTAACTCATTCCAGTTTACAAATGAGACCCGATAAATGCTTCGACAGACTCGTGGGCCCAAACGACTCAATTCGGGGGGGACCCGAGGTGGGTCTCACATGTTTTTGGCATCTCCAAGAGGGGGGGAGGACCTCGCCCTAGGGGCGAGCCCTCGCCCATATGTCCAGTGACTGGCGAGGGGCTCTCCGGTTTGGCGAGGCCTCGTCCGTACAGCGGATTGGGCAGTCCGTTTCTGCATTTTTTCTACTCATTTTATCTAACTTTAAAAAATCATATCTCCCTCGTTATAACTCTGATTTAGGTGATTTAAAAATTAAATTAAATCTAAATGAGTCTAGTTTTATATAAAAATATGTAAAAAATATAATAAAATATTTAATATACTTTTAAGTAGGTCATTGTGACAACTATCTGAAAATCACTTGTTGGATAACTGCTGCTTCTGAAATTTTTAGAATTTTTATATAACACGAAATCTCCTAAAATTTATTGGAGATGGGGTAAAATTAATCATAAACTATTAAAAAAATAATTAAAATAATATAATAACTAAAAGTGTCAAAAACGGGGCATAGAATGGCCCTAGGACAGTATTCTGCCATAATTAGGGTTTGGTTAAGTATTAAACTGAATACTCAGTAGAATTAGAACCACTTTAAATACGAACTACAAGATCCAAAATGAGTAGGACCGCTAATGCTATGTTAACTAAAAACCTAGGATCAATCTCTAAACTCAGTTTCTCTTGGGAGCATCGTGAAACTTCGTATCGGACCTAGACCGCACATCGAATGTCCGATAGCGACGAACTTAGACGAATATGACCGTCTTGTTGGACTTGATGACCATCTCAGAAATCAAGTCCAGATGGTATCCCGTGACGATTTTCTTGAGTTTAGAGCGAAGTGTGTGAGAAACATGAGTGTTTTTAGAAATTAAATACAAATTTAAGTAATCTGAGTGGTGTCGCTTGTGGGCCGATTTTAAGCATTCAGACCGTCAGAATCTGACCCAATTACACCCTTGGATCAGGGGAAATGTCCCACACATGTCAGTGCACTTGTGGCCCTGATCGAGTTTCGGTGACCGTTGAACTAAAACTAGTCCGCCGCGTCTGATCTGTAAACTTGATCGGACTAAAAACTCAGCCTGACCTAGATCCATGGTCAAGGAGCTTAAGTCCGACCGCATTCAACAAAGGGACCTCCAGAAATACTCCGTTGAGTCGAAATAGATGGGTTTTGGCTATAACCTAAGTATACCTCAGTCCTAGGACCATTTCCATCAATCCTGGGACTATATAAAGGCCTAAACCCACCCCATTTCTATTCCATACGATTTTGCTAAAACCCTAGGATAGAGAAGAGAAGAAAGAGAGAGAAAGTGAGAGAGAGAGTTGGAGTTTTCTCCTGGGATCCTTCATTATCGCTCCTCGTGCTGCATCACTGCTTCGTATTGCTATTTCAGCGATTCCAACTTCGTTGTTAGGTAAGGAATCTTAACCCTAGTTGGTTTTAGGGATTTGAATAGAGAGTAGGGTGGAATAACTAACCTATTTCATGTCATAGGTTGCCATCGTGCCGTAGATAAAGACTTATGGTTTAAACTGAATTCGTTACGAGTCTACCGGCGTAAGGTACAGACTATAGATGTTTTAGGTTATGGTTTTCAAAGCTTTCAATGTCAGTTGATGATTTATGACCGACTTGATTGCTATCACATGTGCTTAGTGTTTCGAACAGAAACAAATGCGTTTGATTTGGGAAGTTATCTTATTTAAATATCAATAGAAAGAGTATTTTGGAACAATCATCACATTTCATTGATACTGAATTTGTTTACATCCTCGTTACATCCCTTGATTCTAAAATAGATCATTTTAAGAAAGTCAAGCATCAAATCTGGAATTCGGCAGCCTTTCGACAGCTATTTTGATCATCTCCTAAGACTTAGGAGGAATGTCGATTTTATCGACTTGGCTTCACTTTTGAGCTCATCCTTTAGGCAGATGAGAGAGTTTGAAGTGATGAAGAATGAACTTTGAATGCTTTTAGTAGATCCGACAGCATTCTATCCTCCCTTCAAGACAAGTCATTCAAAGCTTCTGCACACACGCGCAATGGAGCAGTGGCAACGCGTACCCGAGCAAAGGAACAATGAGCAGTGCGACCCCGCACAATGAAGATTTCTGTTGCGCGTCCTCGTGCAGTCAGGATTTGTCCTGCGCGTCCCCACGCAAAGGCAGAATGACGATGCGCAATGGAGACCACGTGCAACGGAGGCCTTGCTCCTCACCTTTCAATGCTCTGCTCTTTCCAAAATCTTCAATCAATCCAAATGAAGGGAGTGAGGGGGTATTTATAGGGTCACCACACGTGCCAAACCTCGAATTTCATGCCATGGCCCACCCTTGCATCTGATTTAGACCGTTCATTTCAACCACCTAGTTCTGACTATGCAAGAACCCTTTACGCGTATACGTGCAATGCAGGATTCTGTTACGCGTACACGCGCAATGCAAATCTCATCCTGTCGTCCCCACGCAACCAAAAGTTGTCTACGCGACCATGCGCAACACTCTGGCGCTGCGCGATCACGCGCAATAAGAATCCGTTAAGCGTACACGCGTAGTCAACATCTTGCTTTATACTGTGATGATAATTTTATGCTTCAACAGATTCCCCCTTGATCCATTCTTTGTTCTCATGAATCAAAGAGCCAGGATCAATCTTCACTAGGTTGCGCGGCCACGCGCAACTGGTCTACCTGTGCAGCCATGCGCAATGCACTTTCATCTCGACCACGCATAACGGCCCATTCGCCCTATAAATACTCGGAACGACCTCGTTTATCCACTTCTTTCTGTTGCAGCGGAGCTCTGGCGATTTACGTCTCTGAGTAAGTCTTTGCACGACCACGCGCAACGTGTAAGGGAAAAATCCCTTATGCGTGCCTGCGCAACCAATACCTTTTTTTAAACAGTCTGCCCTGTTGTACGTACATGTGCAAGGAAAACTTGTTTGCACGTACCCGCACACCGTCCTTGTCTGCGCATTGTACCCGACCAACACTTGTCTTTTTTCAGACTCGGCTTTGCTCACTTCGGACTGACTTTCCCAACTTCTTTCTTCTTCAGGTTCTGATCTTCTCCAATTATGGCTCGCACTAAGAGAACTTTCATTGCTGTCGATCCTCCTACCGATCAGCCTTCTCATCAAGACCTCCCCAATACTGATCCCTTGGTCACACCCCAAGCCACGGAATCTCCATCGTCCCCGGCTCAACCCTTACGCAATCGCTTCAAGAAAACTGTCAAGCGCCCTGCCTTCATAAAGGAGCCAGTGTTGCCAACCGCCGCATTGAGGCTTTACCATCTCCCATCCAAAGGGCCATCATCATGGGAGACCTTGAAAGACCACCAATGCACGGCCGAGACTATGATTGGGACAAGTGGATAAAAATGACGGCACATTACCATACAAGCAGCGAAAGGCCACCTGTCAGAGAAGATACTCCTCCTCCCTCCAGATCGAAGAAGGTTCGCAGAAACAGAGCGAAGGAATTCCAGGAGAAAATCAAAGAACATAACAGGAAGAAGCTCAAAAATTCCCGGGAATCAATCCGTTCAATCCAAAACGCCATAAAATTTGACAACCCTTATAGATGGGGCATCGTCTCAATCCCCATCAAAATCCACCGTCACCATTCTATATTAATCTGCGAGCCCAGAGACTCCCTCACCTCAGATAGACTGTCTTACTCAAAGTCCTGGTCATTCAGAGAACCGAAAATACTGGAAGGCATCCTACGACCCCCAAAACCAAGGCAACGGATTGGTAATGTGCACCCCATGATCTTCCTCGTGCCTTCTTATGACCTTCACAGCTTGTACCCCTCCTTTTATGAAACGCTTCAACAACGTTTCAGTTATCGCCGACTTACTTGGCTCTCAGAAGAGTTCAGAATGAGAGGCTCTCTGACCCCTCGAAATTACTACCCGGAGTGGGCTGCTGCAGTCATGAAGAAACATGCAGACACTCTGTTGAAGATCGATGTTTTCACCGCCATTGAAGCAACGTCACAACATTTTTACAGGGAGCCTTCTATTCTTAAGGCTTTCCTTAACTACTGGTGTCCTTCCACCAACTCTTTTCACTTTTTCGAAGGTGAAATGAGCATCACTCTTTAGGACATTCATAGAGTCACCGGTTTGCCAATAATAGGGAAAATCTTCGACGAATTCATCCCCACTAATGAGGAGTTTGCCTTCATCTCTTCACCCGACCGTATACCTTCCATTTCAGAATCGACCACAAAACTTTTCAAGGAAATGTCTAAATTTCCGAATATTCATAAAATTCATCCCATGCAATGGTAGGCGCATTTCAGCTGAGGTTTCAAGTAATTCTCTTTCTCCCCTTAACTCCTTTTTCATGCCGTGGTTTATTATATATATAATCTTGATTTCACTTACTCATTTTCATATTCGAGGGCAATCATTCTCGGGAACTTGAACACCTTCGGAACAGTATTAAAGGTCATGCCGAATATTCTGTCTATGGCGAACTCGCGGCATTTTGGGCCTACTGGCTGAGCATAGTAGTTCTCCCAAGTTCGAAGTCAGCAGATGCCATTCGCCCTTCCTTGTTTGTGACAGCAGGTGCCATGGTTGAGGGAGTTAGGTATTCTCTCACACCCCCCATCATCTGCTCAATCTACAGACGCTTTGGAGAAATTGCTTCTCATGTGAAGAGCCATTCCATTGGTTCCACCTCGACTTTCATGCCATGACATTATTTCTTCGGCTGGCTCGGCGTTTATTTCCCATGAACTTACGATGTGCCAGAAAAAGCTTATATTCATCCTTCAAAACTTCCCCTCAGCTTTTTTTCGAAAGAGATCTATGGCAAAGAGATCTTATGACTGGACAAAAGATGCTATTTTCTCAAACGACAAGATAAATTACTTTCAATTCGGCCTACCATGTTATATCGAAGATGCAGAGAAGACGGGCACATCTCCGCTTACTGTAGCGGAAAGGGAATTCTTTGTATCTATCAAATCGTGCAGTCTCCCGTCGAGGGAAGGGACAAAATTCTGGCGAGAACCATATTACCCGAGCCTCTTTGCCCCTTAATTTAGCTTTGACCAAGCAGTACCAGAAGACCGCAGGCTAGTTACAAGGAGAATGCGAAGTTATGGCACTGGTCCATTTAACTGGGCCATGGTTTGGAAGCAACTGCTATGCCGAGCAGATTCTGCCTTCATTATTCTAGGTTGCGATCGCACCCCTAGAGCATCATACAATCACATGAGGTGGTGGGTACACCAAGCCCACTTGGCCAGGAAAAGCCAGCCAGTGGATAAACTTATATGGCTTCCTCCTCCTGAGCTTAAGGGTAGCGTCATTGAATCAGGAGTTGGTTTCATTCCAGAAACTAGCCATGCCCCCTCTACGACTCATCGCTCTGTTAAGATATCCGTAGATGAACCTATTCACGAGATAAAACCTGACAACACCCTGGAAGGTTGGGTAGTATATGGAGAGACCCGCGAGTTTGAACCAGTTTCTCTTCATCAAAGAGGAAGGGTTACAGTAGATATTCCCCTTCATGCAGAGGATGCTACTAATCCCCAAGACGAACCGTCTCCACCCACTTCTCTCCAGCAACAGCCGACCATCTCTCCTACTTCTGGGATTGCTCAATCTCTATAGCACCCAATTTCTTCCCCCGTTTCTAAGACCGCTCAACATCATCAACAACTAACTTCTTCTCCCGTTACCAGGTCTCAGGCACGTGCCCAAGCTTCTCCCCATGAAAGGACTACCGATATCACTTCTCTGGCGGTGACTACAGCAACTACTCAACCAGAAGGCCAGCAACCTTCTTCCAAAGGAAAGAAAATTGTTGTTGAAGAATCGAGCGAAGAAGATCTGAGTAGTGAAAGCTCAACTTCTTCATCTAGTGATACTGTCTCTGATGAAGATGACACGGAGAGGGAAAGCCAGGATAGTGATTACGAAGAGGGGGAAGTTAACATCAGTAGTGGAGATGAGATAACTGCAGAAGATATTCTTGCGACTGAGGGACACATACTCCCCTCTTCTGAGGCTATTCCCTCAAAAGTTTCGTCTGTAGGAGAAGAAAGGGAAGAAGGACCCTTAGTCCACAGAGGATACAGATATTCGCCTCGTAAGAAAATTTTACCATCGTCATTTGTTCGTTTTCTTTTTCCTCTTCTTCTCTTACACGTTCTATTTCAAGTGATCAAACCTCCCCTCAGGATTTACCCCTTGTTGCCCCAACAGCCTCGCCGAGATTTTCGATGCCCCCAAAGGCAGCGGCTCGTAAGATTCCTTTTCCAGCAAAGCCAATTATTTTGTCTGCTCATAATATTGTTGTTCCGAGTGCTGAACACGAAATGGCTTCTTCGGCGGAGCCGACTGATTTGCCTACCCCCCACTACCGTTGCCTCAAGTACTGAAAATAGGGCCCCGTCTCTTGCAGAGATGGTGGAACCTACTCCTCCTCTCACCAGGGAGACACAACTATTCACTGCTTCGGTGCCAGCGAGAGGTGGTTCCTTCTCTTCATTCACACTTTCATGTTACCTGTTCATAAAACTTTTATTATAACTTTTTATTTCTTAACAGGGAATTTACCTCAAAATGGTGCAGCGAGTTCTGGATCTATTGGTACTTCATTGAATGTGCTATCATTTGAGAAGGTTTCCGCACACAGATTAGCCCTAATCAAGAATTCTATATTGGCTGTTGTCGAAATCTTCAAAGACCCCGATCAATGGTCTGATTTAGCTATCGCTTTGACTGTCCTGGATGGTGCTTCTCAGATGGCTAAAGTTGATGTTTCATCTGTGCGTAATGCTCTCTTAAGATTTCATAATTCAATAACCGCCTTGTCCTCAGCTGAAACTGTGACTATTCCTCCTGAAATCCTGGAGTACAGGAAACAACTTGTGTATTCCAAGGAGAAAGTTTCTCAGATCTCTTCCATTATCTCTTGCCATGATCAGGAATAATCGTCTTTGCAAGAGCAATTGAAAACCTTTGTTGACGAGAAGAAATCTATTGAGGATCATATTGTCCTTCTGAAGCAAGAGATCACTCAGTTAGAGCGACAAAGTTCAGAAGCAAGTTTAAATATTGAAAGAGTCCAAGAAAAGATAGAGTGTAACTATTATTCTGTGGATCCTGAAAGATCCGAATTGGCAAAAAATGAGGAATTGATCATTTCCTTGGAGGAAAAATTAGCCGATACTCCGGATCCTGCTAGAATTATTTAAATGCTAGATTGGAACATGCTACAGCTTAAGTTAATCTTCAAGACAATTTGCAGCAGTATTTAGCAGCATTAGGTATAACATGAGAGCTATGAGATGTATAATTTTGATGTATTTTTGATACTATTCATGCTTTCACAATTGCAAGTTGTACTAGTGACTTGTGATATTTCAAATGACATTTTGATTGGTGTATTATGGTGCAATAATCTTTCTTTTCTTTATTTTTATCATACCGTATCTTTTTATACACATATATATACGTTGTTAGTAAGGGTCTCCTAAATGATCTTCGTCTTAATTGGCGGTACTATATTTTAGTTTAGTTAGTCACACACAGTTTAGGCTCTTAAGTAGTGGAGCATACTCAGTTTAATCTCTTGAGTAGTGGAGCTGGGTCTCACGTGATGGCCTCTATAACTCTTAAGAGTTCACTGGGCTTCTCACTGCCTAAGGAGTTCACAAACCGCGATCCATCAGAGGAACCCATTGAAGCTACCGGGGCGGTGAACTCGGTTGGTTTTACGCACAGGGTTGGCTGTGGTAACTCTCTAGAGTTCTCAGAGCTCGCAAGGCTACCTTTGGTACCAAATCCATGGTTGCTAGCCATCAATGAGTAGGTTTAAACCCTTCCTCATGAGTTAATACTGGAATTGAACCACAAATCTGGGGGTCTTATACATGGTTGGCCTATCTAAAGCTCGCACTGCAACCCTCATTTTCTTCGTCTGTAAGGTCGAGCCCATTCACGTGAGGGCACTTTCCTCCGTTCCCCGTGACACTGCCGGAAAGTTGTACAGACGGCATGGGGGTTACGCATGACTGGCCGTTGGAGACTTTTAGTCACTGGCTCCGTCAGCTGCCCGTATGGGTATGCATACGATGGCCGTCACGGGCTTTTTAGGGCCACTGGCTTCTCGCTGCTGCCCGAATGACGATCTTGATAGGTCTTATGCATGGCCGGCCCTTCTAGAGCTTGATCCTTTTGGTCCTTTCAAGCTTGATCCTTTTTTAGAGCTCCTGGATCTTTTAAAGCTTAATCTTTTTATTTTTTAGCTCTTTTCTTTTTAAGATTTTGCCTTTCTTTAGGATTTGGACCCTTTTAAGGATTTTGGCTAGACTGCCTTAAAATGTCTTGATAGCTTATAGAGGGTAGTAGGTGCAATCGTTGCCATTGTGAGAATAATAGCCATCTCTGAGTGCGATCATTGTCGTCGCGAGAATAACAGCCTCCTCTGACTGAAATTGATACGTCATCACCTTTGCTAACGTCTTCAAACATATCCATCCGTGCTTGTTAGTAATGTATCAGTTTGGTGATGATATCGATTTCGACAGAGTTCTGCAAAGCTCGCTTAATGATGACAATTTTTGTTTGCAACACTGATAAAATATAGTCTCGATATGCTCGCAAATTTCTTCTTTTATTCATTCAATGATACATAGACATGATCTTGTCCACTCTTGCCCCCTTTTAATGCAGAATCATTATGTCGATAATATTCTGGATCAAAATCAACAGCGTCGCTAGGGACGATATCTTTTGATGAAGTGAGCATTGACTGGTACACTGATACCTTGTCCATCTTGGTTTACTACCCTATATACCCCATTGGAGTATACTTCACTTATTATATATGACTCATCCCATTTGGGCTCGAACTTGCCCCTTGTTCTATGGGTGATCACTATCGGTCTTTTCAACATAAGCGCCATGTCCCCCTTTTTGAAAGAACGGTATTTAACCCGTTTATCAAAAGTGGCTGATGTCCTTGCCTGATATAATTCCAACTGCTGCTGTGCGACTAGACGTTTCTCATCGAGCAAGTCTAACTCTTTCAACCTTATATTTTCATTCTCATCCTCTATTATGGACTGATGCACTGCCACCCTAAGCGATGCTACTTGTATTTCAATTGGAATGACTGCCTCAACGCCATAAACTAGTGAATACGGTGTTGCTTTTGTTGCTGTGCGATGAGTATTTCTGTATGCCCATAATGCTTCTTGTAATTTGTCATCACAGTCGCGCTTGTTTCCTGTCACTGTCTTTTTCAGTATTTTGACTATCATTTTATTAAACACCTCTGCTAATCCGTTGGCCGGTGGATAGTAAGGAGTTGAAAATGAATGCCGAATACTGAATTTCTGACATAACTTTTTCATGCCTCTGTTTTTGAAGGGAGTGTCATTATCCGTAACGATTTTCTTTGGAATACCATGCCGGTATATTATGGCGTGGTGAATGAAATTAACCACATCCTTTTCCTTAACATTACGCAAAGCGACTGCTTCAGTCCATTTGGAGAAATAATCGGTTGTCGCCAGAATATACAGCTTTCCTTTGGATGAAGGCGGATTTATAGGACCAATTACGTCAAGGCCCCAATCAGAGAAGGGCCAAGAAGTAACTGACTGATGTAAGTCTTCCGGGGGAATGTGTATAACATCTCCATGAATTTGGCATTCATGACATCGCTTCGCATAATCTATTGCATCTTTGAACATGGTGGGCCAATAATAACCCATTCGATGTATTCTGTGGAATAGATTTCTGCCCGCTTGATGTGCTCCGCATTCACCAGAATGTGATTCCCTTTATATTTGATCTGATTCTTGTTTATCTAAGCAACATAACAACACCCCATTATACGATTTTCTATACAACACTTCGCTGCATATAATAAACCTATTCGATCGCTGCTAGATCTGTTGTTTCTGCACTTGATCCTCCGGCAAGATATTGTACTTGAGGTAATCAACAAAAGGTTGACGCCAATCATCCATCATTATTTCTAAACATGACACCGGAAGTGTCTCGGTGACTTCTTCAATAACATCTGAAGATGGTAAAAATATTCTTTCTTCTATAGTTACCTGGAGAGGGCTTCGATTAGGGCAGGACAGAGCTGCTGCCAAACTAGCTAACGCATCTACTTTTACATTTTCAGACCACGGGATGTGTTTGATTTCCACATGACCGAATTGTTCTAGCAGCTACTGTGCTTTTCTGCAATAAGGTAAGAGTTCCTGCTTTCTCACTTCGAATTTCGTTGTCAACTGATTTATAATCAATTTGGAATCCCCAAAGATATGCAAAAGCTTTATCCCCATCTGCTGAGCCATTTTCATTCTAATAATGAGGGCTTTGTATTCAGCCTCGTTATTCGTGCACACAGTGCCTAGCGTGAAAGAGTATGGTAACAAGTCTCCTTAAGGAGTAATGAATATCATCCCTGCCCCCACTCCTAATACTCGCGCGGCACCGTCGAAATACATTTGCCATGAATTTTATGACTCGGTCAGCATAACCTATTCATCTGAAAAATCGTCAACGATAGTCTCGCATTCTGTAATGGGGTGCGCTATGAGAAAATTCACCACTGCTTGTCCCTTCACGGCTTTAGCTGGTTCATAAGTAATATTGTATTTTGAAAGCAACAACATCCATTTGGCCAATCTTCCTGATAATGAAAGCCCCGTATCCTACACCGTACCGTTCTACAGACTTTCGCGGTCTTCTTGGTCGAATTCTGGCAACCTTCAACCCTTAACCGATACTTATGCGTGACCTTGATTCGCACGCCATCAACCCGAGTCGACTTAACCCAAGACCTTTACCATAGCGACCGCGTCGTCGCCGCGGTTCTGATGCCGCGACTCGCTCGCCGAGGCGATACCCTGGTCAGGAGATGTGAGCTAGCGTTCGGTGTAAGGAAAACGTCGCGCGTTGTGAAATCCAAGAGAATCTCTACGACTTGTCACGTCAATCCATCAATCCATCATCTCAACATGTCAAGTACACATCACCTCACACCTATCCCCGAGCATACTTTTCTTACACCATTTGCCACAAAAGTCAAAAAGCTCTTACACCCATCAACAGCACATCCATCACCCATCACTCATTCTCTCCCTTTACAAGTCTCTCTCTCTCTCTCTCTCTCTCTCTCTCTCTCTCTCTCTCTCTCTTCCAAACTCATTTCCAAGCAAGAAAAACCTCCATATGTATGAGCTTCTCCAAGCCTTCCCAAGCAACAAAGGTGGCTCACTTTTCTACCCTTTATCTCCCACTCAACCATCCAAACCTCATCTCCTCCATTGGAATCGACGGTAAGGAGCTAAAGAAGCCAAGGGTGCAAGAAGAAGTCGGTGGGTGATTTTTGGATTTTTATTTTCATATATTTGTTTAATTTAAGGGCCACATGTAGTGGGACCCACCTTAATGTAGGCCTTGTATCAAAGAGGGGCCCATAGTGGCGGGGCCCCTCCATCTTCGCCGATGTCTCTCTCTCTCTCTCTTTCTTATGTGTTGTGGGCCCCTCACCATCATGTATGACCCGCACCATCCCATCCGTGGGGCCCACCTTGTAGTCCATCCTTGGGTGGGCCTGGTTATAAGAGAACACAAATATCGGCTTGATTCAAAACTTAGGTGGGCCACATCCCTATGGGACCCACCATGAGGTTTGCTGGAGTAAAGGGTGAGCTACCGGGGGTGGCTAACAGTGATGTGAACTGACGGTGGGTCCATGGGACCCACTCCCCTCCACCCCTCCAAATGGGCCATACCAAGATGCATGTGCCTTATCCAAACCATCCATTGCATTCTAACGGTGGGACCCACGTTTGTGTGGGGGCCATTTTCAACGCCCTGACCCAAAGCTCACCTGGCAGACTGAGTGGAGATGTCTCGTTTCAACACTTGAGGTCTTGGCAGCGATCCCTAGTGTGGTGGCTGACAGTGTAGCGTGGACTGACGGTGTGGTCCATGGGACCCACCTACAGTGCCCATTCATCATGGTGGGCCACCCCACTTGTGATCCAGACCGTCTGAATGGTGGGCCCCCATTGCTCACGTGATAGCCTGTGTGAAAGATGCCTCATTTCAACATGTGAGGTCTTGGCATTGACTCCCTACTGGGAGTGGTTAACGGTGAAGTGCAACTGACAGTGGCGTGTGCCCTGACGTGGGTTCCGTGGGACTCACCCACACCATCCACTCTATCAAGTGGGCTGCACTGTGCTGCGTGTGCAGTCTCCACCGTCCCTGGACGGTGGGACCCACCCCCACGTGTGGGGCCCTTCCTGATGTTTGAGACCGTCCAGGCCCTGGACGTCAAATATAACACATATATTTTATATTTTATATATATATGCTGTGGTGGGCCCTGCGTGGGACCCACCTCTGTTGCGTCAGGAAGGAAAAAGAAAAAGAAAAGAAAAGAAAAAGAAAGAAACAGTGAGATGAGAGGCATTCATGTGCTTCTCTCTCTCTATCTCTCTCTCACTCTCTCTCTATATCTCTCTCTAGCTCTCTCTCAATGTCAGCAGCTTGCACCGTGGGTCCCATTTGTCTCACCCACACCGTCTATGGGACCCACCATGGTGCGTATGTTGTATCTAAACCGTCCAACCATCGGTGAGATCGTTTTAAGACATGAGGTGAATGAGTGAGACCCAAAGTTCAAGTGGACCTCACTATTTGCATTAATAACGGGGTATAGTGACATCCGCCGTTCAAAAACTTCTATGGGCCACCATAGTCCCCAATATTGTTTCTACTTCATTTATCTCTATGTTAACTTGTGAATGGGTTGGCTCCCAAATATACATAAGGGTGGGCCCAATTTAATATACATGAGACCATCGGTCTGACTTATTTGTTGTACGTGAAGCCCGTTGGTGTGGTCCATATAGTGTAGCCCATGTGATGTGGCCTGCTTGACGAAAGAGGCCCATTGAGATATATTCAAGGCCCTAGTGCAAGGCTCACCTGTTGTGTGTATTCGAGGCTCGATGTGATGTATGTTGGCCCGTGTGACGAGGCCTATGTGACGTAAATGAGGCCCATCATGATTGTACGCGAGGCCATGGGCCCATTATATGACTAGCCGATGTAGGCCACTCCTAGGGAGCAATGTTGGTTTGATGTCCACATTGACGAACAATGATGGTTAGATGTCCTCATTGTGACCTTCCCTTAGGCCTTGTAGGCCATTCTTTTCATGGGTTAACCCAAATAAGTGGGCCCCATTCGCTGTGGACGAATGACTTCATAACCATGGCCGACACCGATTATCGACCCTGATTATCAGTGCCGATTGTCGAGGCCGAAGCCAATTATCGACTCTGATTATCGGTGACGATTACCGATGCTGATTATCGGTGCCAATTGTCGTGACCGATTGTTGATTAGCGATCGAGGCCGTTTATCATGACCGATTGCTGATTCTGATTGACGTGACCAATTTACTGATTCCGATTATTGACCGATTCCAATTGTCGTGGCCGACTGCCGATTTGCGATCGAGGCCGATTATCGTGACCGATTATCCATTTTCGATCGACGTGACCGATTTGCCGATTCTGATTATCGATCGATTCTGATTGTTTTGATCGATTTGCCATTTTCGATTATCGTGGTCGATTGCCGATTTCGATTGACTTGACCGATTGCTGATTAGCAATTGAGGCCGTTTATCATGACCGATTGCCGATTCTGATTGACGTGACCGATTTACCGATTCTGATTATTGACCGATTCCAATTGTCGTGGTCGACTACCGATTTGCGATTGAAGCCGATTGTCGTAACCGATTGTCGATTTTCGATCGACGTAACCGATTTGCCGATTCCAATTATCGATCGATTCTGATTGTCATGACCAATTTGTAATTTTTGATTATCATGGCAGAATGCCGATTTCGATTGACTTGACTGATTGTCGATTAGCGATAGAGGCTGTTTATTATGACCGATTTTCCGATTTCAATTGTCGAGGTCGATTCCAAGTGTTGATTCCAATTGTTGGGGCCGATTCTGATTGTCAAGGCCCACTGTGATGTATTCGAGGCCCATGAGACATGGCCCATTATGATATATTTTCGGCCCATATGGTGAGTGTAAGACCCGTATTCTAATTCATACTGTTCCTTAAGCTTCCGCGGTCATCCCGGTTGAATTTCGACGACTCGCGATCTGTAACCGGCGTCTGCGCGCAATCCTGAGATAGATCCTGTCGGTCTGAGTCGATTTGACCCGAGACTTATATCATAGCGACCGTGCCGTCGCCGCGGTTCTGACGTCGTGACTCGTGCACTGATCCGATACCCATGGTAGGAGATGTGGGCCTGCGTTCAATTCGAAGAAAACGCTGCGCATTGCAAAACTCAAGAGAATCCATCACATCAATCCCATAAATCTCATCAATCAAGTACACATCACTCACCCATCCCCAAGTACAACTACCCATCCCCAAAAGTCAACCCTCCCATCACCTCACCCATCTCTCTCCCCATCACTCCACCACTCACATCACCTTTCTCTCTCATCTCTCTCTCTCTCTCACATTCTCTCCCAAGCTCCATGAGAGCAGCCCACGTCCAAGCTATCTTCAAGAGAGGAGAAATTAGTGTGGCCCACCTTCCTACCATCCAATCCCACCCTCTATAACCGATCTCAACCGTTGAAGTCTACCCATTGGAGCTCTAAAGGCTATAAGCGGAAGAAGAAGATAAGATCCTAAGGTGGGTGTTCTATTCTCTCTCTCTCCTACTCTCTATCTATCTCTCTTTCCCTTTCCTTGTTGATGGCCCACCTAATATGTGTGTGTGGCCCACCATGAAGCATGCATTCCATCCATGCCATCCACCGAGTGGCCCACATGGTCATCCATTTGAACGGGCTTGATCAAAGGAAAACACGAACATCAGGTTGATCAGGTGGGCCACGTGCATGTGGGACCCACCAGAGTGATGTGTTTATCTGTGTCGTCCAGCGTCCCTGGATGCTGGACGTGTTGGCAGCTAACATGGAACGCGTATACCAACACGGGAGTGTACTAACGAGCTGACACAAAAAAATAATAATAATAATAAGGGAAAGGAAATGGTGGGTTGTTCATGCAAGCCCCACCTTGATGTATGTGCTTGATCCAAGCCATTCATCCATTTTCTCAGATTATTTTAGGCGTTGAACCAAAGGATGAGTCTGATCTGATAAACGAGCGGATCATACCATAGGAAATAGTGGTATTGTCGTTAAAACCCACTTGGGCTCTTCTATTTGTTAGAAATATATCGGATATTAGTCTTGTTTGGCTTCTCTGGAACCGTAGAAGCCAATGAGCGGGACGAATTTCTTTGATGTGGGCCCCACCTGTAAAGAACCACAAAAAAAAGTAATTTTCAAAAAAAAAAAAAAACAACAGAAGGTGGCAGCGCTGCTGCTGCAGAACGCAGGCAGCGCCTGCGACTGACGCTCGAGCGGCTAGGCAGGGACCCACGGTTCCAGCCGTGGGGCCCACCATGATGTGTTTCAGTCATCGACACCGTGCATTTATTGGGTCCCCTCTGACTGGTGGGCCACCCCTAAAATCAGCCATATTCGGAACTTAGGTGGCCCACATCACAGGGAACAGTTGGAATGAACACCCGCCATTGAAACCCTTATGGGGTCAGAAGTTTTGAGTCAATATGAAATTTTATTTTTTATTTTTATTCATTCAGGTCCATATGACCTCATCAACCGTTTGGATGGCTAATAAACATTATGGTGGGCCATAGGTCCACGTGACTTGATGAACAGTTTGGGCGGCAAATAAACACCACCGTGGGCCCCAGACGGAATTGGATTCAAATAAACATTTTGGTGGGCCCCTTGGTCCATGTGACCTCATGGACAGATTAGATGCAAATAAACATTATGGTGGGGCCCACCCATGGATGTATATGTTCCATGCCCATCCCATCCGTGCAATGGCGGAATGCACCAAGATGAATGGTTTCATCCAGCCGTCCGTCCATTGCTGGACGTTGGACGCTGGATGGTGGTTGATAATAATAATAATAGTAATATATATATATATATGTGTGTGTGTGTGTGTGTGTGTGTGTGTGTGTGTGTGTGTGTGGAGAGAGAAGTGAGGTGGCCCACTTCCACCATGTGGGGTCCACTGATGTACGGATTATGTTCCACCGTCCAGTATGTGGACGGTGGGGGCCACCGTGATGCATATGTTTTACTCTTACTGTCCATCTGGATGTTGGGCCAATAGGCCACACCTGATGTATGTGCTACATCCAAATCATCCATCTGCTGTCCAGATGGTGCAGATGTGGGGCCAGCCATGATGTATATTTTGATCCACACCGTCCAGAATGTCTGGACAGTGTTGGACTACCTTTGGATGATGCTGAGGATCCCACCTCAATGTATGTTTCATATCCACACCGTCCAAAGTGTTTGAACAGTGCTAGCAATATTTGGACAGTGTTTGGATGGTGCTGATCAATGTTTGGACAGTGCCAATTTGCATGGGCAATGTTTGGATGATGCTGTCATGCCAAGCACACCGTGATGTACGTGTTTCGTGTAGACCGTTCATCTGCAGGCCCACCTGCAGCGTGCAGGGCCCAACTTAATGTATCTATTATATATTCACTCTGTCCATATGTCAGACGGGTGAGACCCACCTTGAGATGTGTGTATATTCATGTCGTTCTACCATTTGAGGAGCTCATGGCTCGTGTGGGACCACCCTGCACGTGTGTTGGGGGTGGGGCCCACATAGATGTTTGTATCAACCGTCCATCCGTGTGGGTTCCACCTTGATATATCTGTCATTACGTGGGCCCCACATAATGTATGTACCTCATTGTCCAGTCCTTGGACGGTGGGACTTACCTTGATGCATATGTGGACTGGAGTACCCTCACACCGGCTATGTACTTGCTGCATATGCAAGGCCACCTGTGATGTATATTTGGGGCCCACCCGGATGTATTTGTGGCCCATTGGTGTGGCCCATCCATGAGGCCCATCTTGATGTATTTGTAACTCATCTGTTAAAGCCCACCTTGATGCAATTGCAGCCCATATGATGAGGCCCATAGTGATATGTATGCGGCACAAATCTGCGGCCCATTGTGATGCCTATGAGGCCTGTGTTATGTGGCCCACTTGAAGTATGTTTGGCCCTTGTGTAAGGCCCATTGTGATGTTTATGTGGCCCGTGTTCGAGGCCCATGTGATATATTTGAGGCCCAGGTGTAGGGCCCACCTGTTATGCATTGAGGCCCACGTACAGGGCCCACCTGTTATGTACTTATGGCCCTTTTGGGCATGGCCCATTGAGTTGTATATAAGGCCCAATATGATGTATACCCGGCCCTTGTGTTGGGGCTGATGTGATGTATTTATGGCCTATATGTCGAGGCCTGATGTGATGTATATGTGGCCTTTGTGTGAGGCCATGGGCCCACTATATTTTGACTCTATATAGGTAATTTCTTGGGAGCAATGTTGGTTAAATGACTACATTGATAGGAAGTGTTGGTTAAATGTCCACATTGTAACCTTTCCTTAGGCCTGGTTTGGCCCGTTCTCATTATTCTCTAGTGGGCTAACCTAAACGAATGGTCCCCATTGATATTGCTTGGTCCATCATCGGTCATCTATCTATGGACCGCGCCTTGCGTTGGGGTCGATTACCGATTCTGATCGACGTGACTAATTGCAGATTTTGATTATTGTGACCGATTGTTGATTCTGATTGACATGACCGATTTGTTAATTCTTATCACTGATTAATTCTGATTATTGTGACCGATTGTCGATTCCGATTGACATGACCAATTTACTAATTCTTATTACCGATTAATTCTGATTATCGTGGCCGATTGACGATTTTGATTGTCGTGACCGATTCCAATTACTGAGGCCTACTCCGATTCCGATTTCGATTGCCAAGGCCAATTGTCGAGACCTATATGATGTACATGCGACCCGTAGTTGAGGCCTGTGATGCATGGTCCATGGGTAAGGCCCATTATGGTGTATTCATGGCCCATGGGTAAGGCCCATTGTGATGTATGCCTGGCCTATGGGCAAGGCCCATTGTGATACGTAATAGGCCCATGAGCAGGGTCCACCTATTGTGTATATGTGGCCCTCGAGTCAGGCCCATTGTGTTGTATATTAAGCCTTTGTGTGAGGTCGTGGGCCCATTATATGTTTGGCTCCAGGTGGCCATTCCTTAGGGGCAATGTTGGTAAAATGTCCACATTGTCGAGGCCGATTGTTGATGCCGGTTATCGATACCGATTATGAGTATGTAACAGCATAGCATCATAATACATGCCCATACGCATCATCTGCATGTTTGTTATGAGATGTGATTGACCATTGCATATGTCAAAGGCAAGTTGTTCATGGGGCTCCCTGATAGGAGGAGTTGCCCCACATGAGAGCACGACATGTGCAGGATTGATGCATGATTGGACTGTGTGACTCATGCATCTCGCATTTGTGTGACATGACCACCATATGCCCTAGCGACATCAGGGTCGTAACTTCCACAGGTATTTCGTGGATGGTTAGATGGGACACCAGAAATCTGTTATACATGGGGTGCTATAGATATCCCCGGATGAAAGTCCCTAAACCCTCTTGGTTCCAGAGGTTGCTCCAACGTCTAGACCGAGTGGATAGACGAGCGCCGAGTGCCGATTACCAGACAGCTGCGCTCTCCACTGTGTCGTGGTTGGTTGGAAGGGGGTGCGGCCTTACCTGCTCGAGAGGAGGGGGCAATGCTAGGCTGTCCGCTATTGACGAGTCGGGCCCGATATTGGCAGGCGGATAGTGAGGTCTCTTCCACTTGCCTTGTTGCGCGCGATGGGGCGGCAATCTGGTTTGGAGTGTAATAGACCCTGGTGATTTTTCAGAAAGGAACCATACTGATATGTGGACGTATCGAGTAGGAGTTGCATGCTCATTCATTCACTATCTACTCGGGCTAGTGGTGCGCAACTAATTATTATGTACCTTCGTTATGGCAAGGATTTCGGTTCGACGTGTGACCAACTTGAGATCAGGGGTTTACCACGTTGAGTCTGACTATCCAAAATTAGGTATGGGACTGGTTTGAATAGAAGTCCATTGTGGCAGACCCTGTAGCCTGCGATATTATGTACTATCATTCCGACTTCACACTCCAAGCATGGTCATTTCATTCACATCGCATATTGCAATACACCTACAGGCATATAACATTTTAGGTTGCTATGATTCTGCACTTATATGGCCTAGATAGACTTAGTAGGATTTATAAATTGTATTGCATCCTCGGTATCTGATATTTATCTCTTTATGATTCTTTATTGCATAACTGTTCTATATTGCGTATCCTGATATTTATTGACTTATGGACCTGTCAGTATTTCTACTTATTTCGATGATGTACGAATTATGAATTACCAGTATTTTCGGTATTGTATGATTATGACATTGCATTGAATACTTGACACTTACCTTGTGCACACACTTACACCACCCTCTAAGCTTTCTATAAGCTTATGCACGATAGATGCGTGCAGGTGATGTTAGGCTGCAGCAGTGTTAAGCTTGGAGCGTGCAGTGGTCTTCTGGAGCTTGATTCTCTATTTATGTATTTTCCTTTCAGTATTGTATTCAAATGATTATATTAGCGGGTATGTGATGATGATGTTGCCGTTGTGAATTGGGTAATCTTGTGGTTATGCTTATTACTAGTTAAATGTACAAAAAAAAATCCTCCTTGTAGAATCCCAGGATCAGAATCTGACATATGAATGCTAGGAGCTGAGAATGGGGTACTACGGAGGCTGTCGTCACCAGATTCGGTAATCGGGATTCTTATGAATCCGATTTTCGGGTTTGGGGCGTGATAGAGAGGCCCGACTTAATGTATATTAGGCTCGTGGGAGCAGCCCATTACGATGTATATTAGACCCGTGAGATGAGAACTACTTGATATATATGTGGCCCATGAGTGAGGCCCATCGCGATACGTATTAAGCTCTTAAGTGAAGCCCATAATGTTGTATATTTGGCCCTGGTGTGAGGCCATGAGTCCATTATATGTTAGGTTCTATATGGGCCATTCCTTGGGGGCAATAGCAATATAAGTTAAATGTCCACATTGTCGAGGTCCATTGTCAGTGCCGGTTATTGATACTTATTATGAGTATGTGACAGCATAACATCATAATACATACGCATCATCTGCATGTTTGTTATGAAATGTGATTGACCATTACATATGCCATAGGGCAAGTTATTCATGGGGCTCCCTAATAGGTGGGGTTACCCCACATGAGCGCACGGTATGCGCAGGATTTATGCATGATTGCACTGTGTGACTCATGCATCTCGCATTTGTGTGACATGACCATTGTACGCCCTAGCGACATCAGGGCTGTAGCCTCCACAGGCATATCGTGGATGGCCAGATGGGACACCAAAAATATTTGGTTCGAGCATTGGGCTACCATAGATGGCCCTGGGTGAAAATCCCTAAAACTCTCTTGGTACCAGAGGATGCCCCAACGTCAAGACCGAGTGGATACATGAGCGCTCGAGTGTCAAATACCAGGAGGCCGCATCTCCCACTATGCTGTGGTCGGTTGGGAGGGGGTGTGGCCTTACTCGCCCGAGCGCAGGGGGCATTGCTAGGCTGAGTTTGACCAGCTAGTGAATGAGTCCGCTATCGACATGCCGAATAGGTATTGGCAGACTATTGGTCAGGCGGATAGTGAGATTTCTTACGCTCACTTGGACTGTGCGGCTAGGGAGAGCGGCAGTGTCATTTGGAGTGTACTAAACCCCGGTGATGATCCTAGAGAGGAACCGTACTGATATGTAGACTTATTGAGTAGGAGTTGCATGCTCATTCATTCATCCATTCACTATCCACTAGGGCTGGTGGTGCGTAACTATTTGTTACGTGTACCTTCGCAATGGCTAAGATTTCGGTTGGAGCGTACGACTAACCTGAGATCAGGAGTTTACCACATTGTGTTTGACTATTCAAATTTAGGTATGGGACTGGTTTGGATAGAATTCCCTTGTGATGAACCCCATAGCCTGTGATACTTCGTACTATCATTCCGACTTCACATTCCAGCATGGTCATTCCATTCACACTCATATCACATTGCATCCGCCGTACTAAGTATTATGGATTGCGATGTTTTGCATGTAAATGGCCTAGATGAGATTGATGATATTTATGGCTCGTCTGAATTTGCATATTGCATTGCATCCTCAGCATCTGTTATTGTCTTATTAAGTTTTGCATTGCATGGCCTTGATATGGCCAACAATATTCATGCCTTGCATCACATAGCTTTGGTACAGCTGATTGTATTCATGGACTTACCGCATATTTTCGCATCACTCTGATATTGTATGATTCATGATCTTGTCAGTATTTCCGCTTGTCCCGATGATGTATGATTTATAAGCTTTATTATATACCTGACACTTACCTTACACACACTTACACCACCCTCTAAGCTTTCTATAAGCTTATGCACGATAGATGCATGCAAGTGATGTTAGGTTGCAGCAGTATTGAGCTTGGAGTGTGCAGTGGTCTTCTGGAGCTTGATTTTCTATTTATGTATTTTTCTTCTAGTGTTGTACTTAAATGATTATATTAGTGGATATGTGATGATGATGTTGCCTTCGTGAATTGGGTAATCTTGTGGTTATGCTTATTACTAGTTAAATGTACATTAAAAGAAAAAAATCCTCCTTCTAGGATCCCAGGATCGGAATTTGGCATATGAATGCTAGGAGCCGATAATGGGGTACTACGGAGGCTGTCGACACCGGATTCGACGATTGGGATTCCTGTGAATCCGATTTTCGGGTTTGGGGCTTGACAGATAACATCGGCCTTGTCATTAAAAACTTGATCGGATCTGCTCTTAAGATCAAGGTTATATCATGGGAGAGACAATAATGTCTCAGTTTTTGGACTACGAAGACTAGCGCTAGACATTCCTTCTCAATTAGAGAATAATTGCATTCAGCCCCCATCAATGTTCGATTAAGATAATAGAGAACGGCCTCTTTCCCGGCTTCATTTACTTGAACCAACAAAGCACCTAAGGAGTTCTCCGTTGCGGGTATGTATAAAATAAGCGGCTTCCCTCTTATCGGAGCTGTGAGTACCGGTGGCCGCTTCAACAATTCCTTTATCGAGTCAAATGCATTCTGACAAACTTGGTCCTATACAAACTCTGCATCTTTCTTCATCAAATGAGAAAACGGCTGGCATCTTCCTGCTAGGTTTGAGATGAAACGACGGATATAAGCCAATTTTCCTCACAAACTTTTCAATTCTTTTATCGTTATTGGCGGTGGTATATTTTGAATGGCTTTGATTTTCTCAGGATCGATTTCGATACCCCTGTGCCGTATGACAAAACCAAGAAATTTGCCTGAGGATACCACAAAAGCGTATTTGGCCAGATTCATCTTCAACTGCTTCTTTCTTAATCGACGGAAAACTGATGCCAAATGTTCACGATGCTCCTGATGGTCCCCTGATCTGACCACCAAGTCGTCGATGTAGCACTCAACATATTTGTGCATTATGTCTTGAAAAATATTTTGTATTGCTCTTTGATAGGTTGCCTTGGCATTTTTGAGGCCGAACGACATGACTTTATAACAATAAATTCCAAGCGGCGTTCTAAATGCCGTCGCTTCTTCATCTTCAGGTGCCATTCTAATCTGATTGTACCCTGCGTAGCCATCCATAAAGGACATAACAGCATACTGGGTCATGCTATCAATCAACAACTCTATTATAGGGAGAGGAAAATCATCTTTCAGACAAGCCTCGTTCAAATACCTGAAGTCAATGCACACTCTGACTTGCCTGTTTTTCTTTTTCACGGGGATAATGTTCAATATCCACCTGAGATACTTGACTTCTCTGATAAACCTCACTTTAATCATCTTGCTGACTTCTTCCTCAATCAATGGGATTAAGTCTGGGTGAAATCGCCTTTGTGCCTGTTTAACCGGCCTTTTCTCCTTGGAAACATTTAATCAGTGCATCGCCACAGAAGGTTCTAAACCTGGCATCTCGACATACGTCCAAGTGAAGACATCTTTATTTTCTTTAAACAACTGAAAATATTTCTCAGATTCTTGTTCAGAGAGACCGATACTAACAAATGTATTCTGGGGTTCTTCTTCTATACCCAAGTTTACCTTTCGCAAACTGTCTATCGTTGGCTGCCCCCCGTCTTCCATCTGATTCGGAGCTGCTTCAGGATATTTGACCATCTCAGAATCTTCTTCCGATGCTTGCGCTGCCGTAATCATATTTACCGACAATTCTGCCCCCAATCCTTGGAATTTTCTTCGCTTTTCCTGATCAACCCCGAGAGGGATTTGAATGCCCTTCCCATGATTTAGTCCCATGGGTTCTTCGCAGTCAAAACCCATACTTCTCATGATTTTCTTGCTTACTGAGTTGTATCTTTCTAGACTTTCTGGAGTCAACTTACCGTAGTGTACATTATTTTCAACTTCTTTTTTACCCTTGCTTCTGGTGCGGTGTAGAATTCTATCGGCTCGGGGTGTCTTGCACTGGCCTTGACTTAAACCTTCCCGGGGCTATTGAGAACGACTTACTCCTTTTAATGGTAGGCAGTGGTACTGTATAATTAGACTGCAAAATTTTTAATTGCTCTGGTGACAACAAAGTTAGCGGCGGCTGTCCTGGTTGCCTCAAACGCTTTGGTACAAAATAAAATTTCTTCTTTAGGCTTGTAGTCTTAGAGGATTCAGCCCTTTCTCCCCTGATATCGTTTTCTTGAACGTCTTTTAATGCCATATTCTCTTTATTATTTTCCGCTTCTTCGGTGAACCCCTTATAGTAACTAGCGTTCGCAAAGAAAGACTCTGCTTCCGTATATGGCCTCGCATCAGCGATTACTTTATACTGTCTCCCGTCCTTATAGTATTTGAAATATTGATGCAAGGTGGAAGGTACGATGTTGTACTGATGTATCCATAGCCTTCCTAGGAGAAGGTTGTACGTTGTCACGGCGTTTATAACGTGGCATACAACATCAGTAATTAATTCTCCTATTTCTAGTATCACTGTAATCTTTCCAAATGCCCGTTGCCTGTCTTGATTAAAGCCTTGTATCATCATTCCGCTAGGGCGCAGATCGGAGCGACAATAGCCCAGCTTACATAACATCGAAAGCGGTAAGAGATTCACTGCAGATCCGTTATCTATCATGATCTGTTTGACCTTCTTCTCACCAATATGGCCTTCTATCATTAATGGCCTGTTATGCTCCATTTCGCAGATCAAATCCTCATCGAAGAATGAGATGAATGGTAGGCTATTTGCTTGTTTGTCATGCTCTCCGCATCTCATTTCTGTCAGCAAAGTCTTTCTAACATCATGGTCAGACAGTGCTTGGACCAAACTCTGTCAAAATTCTTCCGACAACTTGAGCGCATTATAGATGCTTAATCGCGCCAGTATACCTTTCAAATGATTGACCACATCGTAAGTTACCCTTGCTGTTTCACCTCTCTCCTCATTTCTATCACCACTGATTTGTCTTTCAGCAGCTTCTTTTCTCACGACCTCTACCTTCTGCTTCACAGGGCTTGTCGTCTTCTTTCCCGATCGTAAAGTAGTTACTGCTACCTTCTTTATCTCCTTTCGGTCTTCCTTTTTCCTTACCTTTTGGGCCCCTTCCCGGGTGGTGAGCATGTTTACTGCGGCCCCCGTGCTCTTTTCTTTCCTCTCGCCGGTCACTATCTCACCCTTGTCTATCAGTCGTTGTATTATACATTTCAATGTATAACAATTCTCTGTCGGATGTCCCACCAAGCAATGATAATGGCAAAAATCTCTTTCTCTAGTCTTTGTCACGTCTTCGGGATGCTTGGGTTCTGGTAATTTTATCGTGCTGGCTTTTAGCAGCTATTTCACCATAGGGATGGCATCTTCTTTATCGAAATCGAACCCTTCATGGGAATTGAGCATTCGAGGTCTTTTCCCATTATATCTAGTCCTTGACTGACTCCATCCTTCTCTTCATTTTGACCTCCTTTCCCTTGAATCCCTTGTATTTTTACTCTTACTATCACGATCAACAGTGTTCATATTCATCCGGCCAGACGCCTTTCTGTCTATCTCGTGGTGAAATGCTGGCATCTTACGAGTCATTAATTCCAAAGTATGGGCTTTAGTAGCTAGATCACGGAACGTCCTGATATCAGCACTGGTCAATCCGAACGCGATTCCCGTTTCCATAGAATTCAGACACATTCTGACCTGTTCCTTTTCCTCTGGTAGCTGTCTACACGAGGCACCCAATATTTCCATCTGTTTATGAACTTCGCTACTGGTTCTCCTTCTCTTTGCCGTATGGAGGCCAATTTTATAATACTAACATCACGTTCTGAAGAGAAGAAGTTCGACATAAAAGCATCCTACATTTGCTCCCAAGTTTTTATCGACCCTGGTGCCAGGTTGGAATACCATTGAAATGCTTTGTGCGTTAGCAATGATCCAAACAACCTCAGGCAATACTGCGGAATCGTAAAGAAATTTTCCATGCTAGTAATGAAATGCATCAGATGTTCTTCTGGCGATCCTTCTCCATTAAACTTTTGAAAATCTAGATGTTTAAAGTTGGCCGGGAACAAGACATCCTCTACCTCCCTCGGGTATGGTGTTCGGTATCGGAAGCGGCCAATACTTTCACGTTCTCTCTCTACTCTCACTGCTTCTTCAACGACTTTTCTTATATCATCTTGTGTTATGGTTCTCGTGGCTGGAATAGACCCTCGCGATCCTACCCCTAGCGGATGAGAGCCTTCAGGCTGGTTTCCCTGTTCATTCGTCGTGCCCATCATTGGTGGGGGTACCATCTAAGCCACGTTGTGTGCAAGGGCTGCCAGGGCCTCCCTAAGGTGTCCGCATTCTTCCATCAGTGCTCTTTGGGCTGCTGCCATCTCGTTGATACAATCTTCCGTGGTTGGCATATTATTCTGGTTTATTTTAGTCACGTGTACCGCGGCTTCCCCACTCTTAGACGAGACTGTAGCTAGAGTGAGGCGAGAGTATGGCGGTGTAACAGAACTCATGGAAAGAGGGAAAGATGAAGTCCCGTTCGATTTTGCCATGCTTCTGGTGCTATCGATCGATTAGAACGGTGCAGACGTCGACAAATTTATATGCGGGGATGCAGATACCGGTGAGCTTACCATTACAGCCTTGCCTTTCTGTTCTTTCATCCATCTAATCCTTGGGGTGACTAAAGCTGGAAAGTCGCGCGAGGCCAATTGCAGAACCGTCCGACCGGGATATATCTCAGGAGGAGCAAGTTCAGGATACTTCCTAGCTGCGTTGTGAGTAACTGACCCTCTAACCCTTGACGAAGTTAGATCTATTCGAGATTTTCTAGCATTTCGCACTCTCGTCTTGTGGGACACCATGATAGTCCAGCCGTTATCACCGTCTATCGATTGGGTCGAAGCAGACACTACCCCAGCTGTTGTTCGGGTCATGTTATTCTTGCTTGCAGGAAGTTGATTCGTACGAGTGCTGGCTTGGTCCGGCACATATTCTATCAGAAATTCGGTTGAAGTGAAATGGAAGCTCACTTCTCTTGCGGGAATCGCCATTTGATTGTAAGTTGTATTTAAATCTGAATACCTATTGTCATGAAATAGATTTATGATTAATATTTGAAGAATAAGGTGATCTACCCTAGAGATGAAGGGGAGGATGTTCCCACTGAGAGTCGCCATTTTGGCATCAAAAAGACGCCAAACTATGACGAAGGTTCCATAACTATCTTAATGTTAATATTAAATAAGATAAAAGATGTTCTCCAGTAGAGTCACCATTTTGTTTCGAACAAAAACAAATGCGTTTGATTTGAGAAGTTATCTTATTTAAATATCAACAGAAAGAGTATTTTGGAGTAATCATCACATTTCATTGATACTGAATTCGTTTACATCCTCGTTACATCCCTTGATTCTAAAATAGATCATTTTAAGAAAGTCAAGCATCAAATCTGGAATTCGGCAGCCTTTCGGTAGCTATTTTGATAATCTCCTAAGACTTAGGAGGAATGTCGATTTGATCGACTTGGCTTCACTTTTGAGCTCATCCTTTAGGCAGAGGAGAGAGTTTGAAGCGACGAAGAATGAACTTTGAATGCTTTCAGTAGATCCGGCAGCATTCTATCCTCCCTTCAAGACAAGTCATTCAGAGCTTCTGCGCACGCGCAACCTAAAGATAGGTTGCGCATCCCCGCGCAATGGAGTAGTGGCAACACATCCCCGCCCAAAGGAACAATGAGCAGCGCGACCCCGTGCAATGAAAATTTCTGTTGCGCATCCTTACACAGTCAGGAATTTGTCCTGCGCGTCCTCGCGCAAAGGCAATGGAGACCACGCTCAATGGAGGCCTTGCTCCTCACCTTTCAATGCTCTGCTCTTTCCAAAATCTTTAATCAATCCAAATGAAAGGAGTGAGGGGGTATTTATAGGGTCACCACATGTGCCAAACCTCGAATTTCTTACCATGGCCCACCCTTGCATCTGATCTAGACCGTTCATTTCAACCACCTAGTTCTGACTGTGCAAGAACCCTTTGCGCATATACGCACAATGCAGGATTTCGTTACGCATACACGCGCAATGCAAATCTTGTCTTGTCGTCCTCGCGCAACCAAAAGTTGTCTACGCGACCATGCGCAACACTCTGGCGTTACGCGACCACGGGCAATAAGAATCCGTTGCGCGTACACGCGCAGTCAACATCTTGCTTTATACTGTGATGATAATTTTATGCTTCAACACTTAAATGCAAGGATTTTTGTTTATTATATATATATGTGACTATGTTGAATATAATGCATTTTATGTGTTTGTTGAAATGTTTGAATGAATATAAAATTATGATTTGTGCTTGTTACGATTGATGTGTGGGAATACATGATTGTTGTACGTATGACATCTCATATGTGGAAGGATTTGCCATACTATGTGGTTTAACTAATTTATTACAAGCATGTATTGTGTGTAGCCTAAGTGCTTGTAAAAATGTCTGAGTGAATATGGAATTTGGATATGTGCATGCCATGATTATTAACTATGAATATATGCTTGTTGTGTATGCGCTAACTCCTTTGAAAAAGGAACTTGCCGGGATGTATGTTATAACTAGTCTAATACATGTATGTTGAAATGTGTAGCTTATGTGTTTGATAAAATGCCTGAATGAGGAAAGGCTTGTCTTTATGTATGTATTGAAGGCCTCGAGATAGGATTCTCAACTCCCTTACTCGTAGTTATAGTTTCCTTCATGTATCCTATCTTACTACTATGTGCTTTATGTATGGGATGCTTACGTATGATAATATGTATAGTATGAGTTTGTTAAAATGCTCAATGCAATTTATTCCTGAAAGTAATTGTCACATATTGCTTAACTATCTAATATGAATTCCTACTATGTTTGGATGTGATTGGGGCTACGATGTAGTCCAGGCAATTGGTAATGATTTTCAAATTAGTGGCCGAGGTCGTCTCGCTACAATTGATGAGTTCAGTGAATCCGAGTTGTATGAGGATCGTCAACAACGGTACCTTGTCCATTTATTCAGCGTGCGCTCGTACCAGTCGAACTCGTCTACTAAACCGATTAGCCCAATGTATGTTCACCATATATGGACGCCACTGCTTGAACCTAAGGTACCAAATTTACAAGTGAAAAACCCCTCTAACCTTGGTACCTTGATCTGCTAAGACTCATGAGCTGGACATGGTGGTATGGGACACCGTGGTCGAGCTGTCGGCCTACGCTGGGGCGACGAGCCTCCCCGTAGTAACCAGTGAGCAACCCTGACTCATGAGCCGAATACAGTGGTATGGGACACTGTATTTGAGCTGTCCTCCTACGACTTGGCGACGAGCCATTGGTAGTGACCTCTAGCACATTCTAAGTCTGTGTTGAGGTGATGAGTCTGTTCGTAGTATTAGAGTATAACTAGGCCTACACTGATCAGATGTCACGTCCTGTGCGTGTTATGTGTTTCCCGCAGGAGCAACACTGATTTGGTGACGAGCCCTTTTGTAGTGACTTAGAACCGTAACATCGTATGAGAATTACTAAGACTGACGACCCTAGATTGGATCATTATTTAGAAATTAATATAAGGGAGGTACCTTAGTTTCCCGATCCTGCGTATGAAAAGGACTAATAAGAACTTGGTAATCATATTCATGCACCGCATTATGTCTGCATTTCGCGTAGCAGGTCAAGCACTGAGGGAGTGTTGCATGCTGCGATAGTAAGATGAAGTCGTTGAAGGAGCGTAGGCGAGGGCATGCATCATTACATCCATGTCATTCGTGCATTAATAAGAGTACTTAGGACCTGAGTGTTGTATTACCTTATCATTACTGCATGATTGAATTGATAACATATTAACTTTTGCTCTATTTTTTCACTGAGTTGATCACTCACTCCCACGTTACGGGACGATGTTTGAAACACCAACCAGTTCTTGTTTTAGTTTCAGATGATGGCGATGCTTGTGAAGTGGAGCCGGACTTTTATGATGAGGAGGATTTCTCCTATATGCAGCTATCAGGCGAGTCTATGTACACCGTGTTCTGATTGACAGGGTTACGGGGTTGCTAATTAGATGTCATTACACTTGTTATTTTACACTTATGAAACACCTATGTATCTTCATTTTGTTCATTTTTAGAGTATATATGTATATATTTAACCTGATAACATGTTCACACTCTGGAGACTTTCAACAGTTTACATATTTTATATATCTATCACAGTCTTTCGCTTGTGAAATTTAACTGTCTCTGGAGTATGATACACTGTTTTGATCTAATCCTACTCATGTTTAATGTACTAATATGAACAACATTCAATCATCATTATCTATGTTGCATAAGTGACGCATTGGAACTCGGGAGTGGAGCTTATGCTCGACCCCAATTTTCAGGACGTTATAACTATAATGGCTTCCAAGCCAAGTAGAGGATCCAATCACAAGACTATTCAATATTTAACATAATATAACAAATAGTCTAAGATGGATGAGAAGAGTGAATGTGTGTGAGATGTGCTTCAGATCAAAGCATTCATATTATTAAGCTTGTATATAAAAGATAAACATAATGAAAGATCAAGCAAGAATCAATCTTAAACATAGTAGTTTATAGTGGTTTGGTTATGTGCCTACTCCACTCCCGATAGACGCACTTATCCCATGAGCGTACCGGATTTCACTAATGTAGGTTTCAAATCAGGTTCACCTCAAACCATTATAACCTACACAAAGATGACTCTAGGACCTACACAAGGTATCTAAGACGTGTCCACACAAGACATAAGTTTAGGTCCTACATAAGAGCAAAGGTCAACACGAAGCACATAAGTTTTATGCCCTACACAAGAGCAAAGGATCCACATAAGAAACCTAAGTTTTATGCCCTATACAAGAGTAGAGGATCCACACAAAGAACTTAGGTTTTCAGCCACCATGCTAAAGATCCACAGAAAGAACTTGATTTAGACCACATAGGTCAAAGATCTACACTAGAACGCTAGTTTATGCCACACAGGCCAAGGATCCACACTAGAACCCTAGTTTAGGCCACAGAGGCCAAGGACCTACATAAAGAACCTAAATTTTATGCCCTACACAAGAGCAAGGGTCAACACATAACATCCAAACATACTCTCCCGTCGGAGGCCTTTTATGAGGGCTTGATAGGGTGAGATGTACCTGTGACCCAATCCTACATAAGGAATGATTAGTGACTTATAGATAAGTAAATGAGTCCCATTCTACACGATGATGAAGATATACTCCCTTGATGTTGGAGATTCTTCAGCTTCCTTGATCCATAACACTTGATGATGTTCCAAAAAAGGCGACGGGTTTTGTCAAGGTTATGATGGAATCCTACTCTAATAAATATTTTTCTATTTTAGAAAATGAGTGATTCCAGACATTCAAGGTATCCCAGCTCAATGATTTTCCATTAAATGATAGCTGAATGATCCTTAAATGAGGAAGTTCATTCGTCAATCCACTCTATTGAATATCAATGATGATGGTGAATTGAGGAATGAACTCCCATGAGAAAAAGAGCTTAGGGTAGGTGATATTCAATTACTCTCTTAAGGCTCTCACTTTTTTTTTCTCAATGCAGCAACCAAGAACAAGCTCTCCTTATAAAGGCAAAAATCCCTAACGGATATAAAATTGTCAGATTCTGACTGAGTTCGATATCATCGAACCTGATTCGATGTCATCAAACATATACTTTCGATGCCATCGAATATCAGTTTGATGATACGAACTTGACTGAAAAACATTCCTGGAACTTTTTGAGAGATGATCGATGTCATCAAATCTAATTCGATGTCATCTAGATTTGAACTTTGATGTTATCGAATCACAGTTTGATTCCTCGACTTTATAAACACAAGAGCTTGTTGGACATTTTAAAACCTGACTACGATGATATCGATACTGTTTTAATGTCATCGAAACTAATTTCAATTCCTCAATCTTTTTAGAGTATATTCCTTGAAAGCTCGCTGGAAACAATCTGTCCAGATTCGATATCATCGAGACTTTCTTGATATCATCAAAGTTTGAATATTGATGTTATCGTTGTTGTCTTGATTCCTCAATCATTTCCATTTGATTTTCCTGTCAAGCTTACTAGACACAATCTTTCCAGATTCGATATCATCGATCATCTCTCGATGTCATCCAAGTTTAAATTCTGATGATATTGATGATAATTCGATTCCTCGAGTAATATCAGAATATTTTTCAAGGAAGTTCAATGGACAACACTCTAAGTCCTTCAATATCATCAACCATCCTTCGATATCATCGATATTTGAAATTCGATGTTATCGAAGATCTTTTAATTTATCGAACATTTTATCCAAAATACTTTGTGGTTGCTGGAAGTAAAAAGGACTCAATTCGATGTTATCGAGTCCAGTTTGATTCATCAAAACTGAGTGTTCGACTGTATCGACCAAGAATCGATGATATTGAACTTAGCTAAAAACTTAGAAAATTTTCCATTTTGAAACCGGATTCTCAGACTATTAACTCCTATGTTGTTTTAAGATTTTTAAGGGATTAATCACCTTAGTGTTTTAGGATATGGGATGTGAGGCATAGTTTACCTTTGACAAGCTCAAAACACAAATCCGGTTGAGGCAATGGCTTGAACAATCTTCATATGGCGCTCACTTGACTCATCGACTTAGCTTTCACGTAATTGAAAAACCAGGGCACTTTCATAAAGTAATTATTCAAAGTAAATCGGTTGAATTGTGTGTTGAAAAATTATACAGAAATAATATTTTCTGTAAAATATGAAAACTTAAAAATTAAATAATCTGGACATTTAAAAAGATACTCATGTCCTAAGTTTGAATGAGTAATCAGTGTATGTGATGATAAAATGTAACACTATGGTGCTGGGGCAGAGTCAGATGGAACTGTGTCATCCTGACGGCACGTCAATAGTTTGACGGTCTGTTGTGCCGTATGTTGTAAACCAGCCACCATCCTCTCCAAGCCTGAGAGTCGTTCATCCTATTTATCAAGTCTGTCCTCAATCCGTGCCACTCCTTGCAAGGTAGCCTCGACCCGATCCTAATGTAGCTTGTGTCGCTGAGTTTGTGTAGAATCAGGTATGGTCAAAGTAGCTCATGGCTCCTAAGGTTCTCCTTCAGTCGGTGCTGCTCCTTCCCCTATGTTTGTTGCTCCTTGCATTTCCTCGTCGTTCTGTCCTTCTGTAAGTTGATGGAACTTGAGGTCCATGTTTCAGATGTTGATTTTATTGAAATGTTGTAGTGGGCGCTCAGGATCATCAGTTATGGGCAGTCCTATTTCATTGCATAGCACATGGATGATATGTGGGAAAGGAAGATGGGTTGCCCTGAAAGTGTGAATTATACCAGCTAATTGGTGGACTATTTAAGTGGGCAGACACAATTTGATACCTGAGGCAATGTTATACATAATGAGGACCATGAAGTCGATAAGATTGGCTCGATTAGTTCCCCTTGGATATACATTGTTGAGAAGATCCCATGCAGAATCCGGTATTTTGGTTCCATATATTTAGCTTTGAGTGCATTTTCTTGATACCAGGGAACATCTCTTCCATTGCACAGAAATTTAATTTCAACACTTAGTTCCCCAACAGTTATGGTGATCGATGAAGGCTTAAGGACAGGAGAATGATAGTAGGTGAGGAAACGATAGGTCCTTTCATCGTGTCATGGTTCGTCAAAATCCAAAATGGGTGACCAATCAACTGAAGATAGGAGGGATTCCAGATCATAGGGTCGAATGCATTCCCTGTCTACTCGGTGTTCATGCACAAGATTCCTCCCCAAATAATTTTCCAAAATATTGGTGTGTGGTGGAGGGATTTCAGCGGCTGGGGGAGAAGCAGGCGCAACAACTGGAGCCTCACCTTGAGCCAACTATCTAGCAATGGTTTCATGGTGGTGAGTTGGCGATGCAGGAGCTCTGGCACTTTCTCGTGGAGCTAGAGACTTTTGTCGGGTAGGTCGAGAGGATTCTCCAACTATTGGAGCTTTTCCTTTGTCTCTTGACATGATATATTAGGCACTCAAGGATAATGCAAGATGATAAGATAACTGGAAACCAAGTAAACTTTTAAGACAAGGAAAAATCGATGAAGATCAATAAGAGAGAAACCTCTATCAACCTAAGTTAATGTAACGCCCGTGAAAAATCCATACTTGGGCTCGAGTACCAACTCGACCCGAAATTGCGTAGAATTCATTCCTTTGGAAAATTTGACTAGGTTAGCTAGTGCAACGTTGGAGTAGCTGGGAAATGGTCCCTGATCACTTTAAATACGTTCTACAAGGCCCGAAGCGAGTGGAACCAAGGGTGCTATAATGCTCTAAAGCCTCGGATCAAACTCTAAGCCGGTTTGTTCTCGGGACCTCCTTGAAACTTTGTATTGGATCTAGACCGCGCGTCGTAAGTCAGATGCCTACCATCTTAGACCGTTATGACCACTTAGCTGGGCTTGGCAATCGTTTCGAATATCAAGTCCAACTGACGATCACAGGCTATTTCATTGAGCCCGGACCGAAGAGAGTGTGAATAGGGACATAGTTGGAATTTCAAATTCAAATCTGGCACACAAATTTGACACATCAGTATTAAGCATTCTGACCATCAGAATACAGCCAAATTACACCCTTGGATCAGGAAAAATATCTATTATATATCACGAGACTTATAGGCCTGATCTTGGTACGGTGACCGTTAAACTGAAACTGGGCCGCCACGTGCGATCTGGGAACCCAACCGGTCTGAAAACTGGATGTGTGCTAGATCCAGTATGCATGAGCTTAAGTCTGACCGCATTTGGCCTGGGGACCTCCAGAAATGCCCTTTTGGACCGAAACGGCCCCGATTTGGTTAGGCACCGAGTAAACATTGTTCCCAAGCCTATTTTAGGAATATTTTAGGCTATAAAAGGGGTTGAAACCCTCACTCCTCTCTCCCATCCGAATTTGAGAGAAGCCCTAGCTTGGGAGAGAGAAAAAGAGTGAGAGATTGTGAGAGAGTGGGAGAGTTCTTCCCGCCACTTGTGCTACGTGTTGCACGTGCTTAAGCAACACTCCTCTACCGCTTTCCAGACGATTCCACCACAATCCTAGGTAAGTAAAAACCCTAAATAGTTGTTGATTTGAGTTTTCCTTGTTTCCATAGCGATGTAGCTTATGGATCTTATGTATTAGGCTCCTTACTCGCCGTAGACGAACCATATACACTCCGCTTCAATTCCCGAGTCTACAAGACACTAGGTGAGGATTTTAGACGCTTTGATTGACGGTTCCCAATGCTTTCAATGTCGTTTAATAGTAGATTCTTGACGGCATCGCCGTTTGACATGTACAAAATGCTCTCCGTTTCCCGTTTCGTAAGCTAACGAAGAATATGAGATTTAGGGCATTTTAGTCATTTGTAGGAAGTACTGTTTACATTCATATTTTGCTGATGTGATTGACATGGTTTGTTGTCGCATTAGGAAGTTAGGAATGCGTGCATAATTAGTTTGGCGAAGAGATTCGCCTAGTTGCGCACTTTGGGTCGACATACTATGTGTAGACTTAAGTGTGTAGTGTATGTGTTTGTATAAATGCTTGTATTAGTATGTATTGAATTAAATGATGTTATTTGATAGTTTGTGATTGATTTTTCAATTATTATGCTGACCTAAATGATTTTCTACATGTTGACAAAATGCATGATTTCATTACATGCATGGAATGTATGTGCTTGAGGATTTGCTTAAGTTGAATGTTATAACATGTGCTAACATGCTCACATGATGTATTTCAATTCCAATACCTTGGTATATAATGTTAATGAAATTCCATAGATGTGTGGGACTTGACCTAGTCCAGGCAGTCGGTAACCGAGTGAATTCGTGGCTGACTGGTCATAGCCACGAACGACGCGTCGATGAACGTGATTCGTGTTGAGAGTTGGCGGCAGTGGTTAGGCCATGCGAAGTGTTTTACGCACTTCATGTCGTTTAATTCGAGATGCGATCGCGCTAGTCGAGCCCGTCAAGTAACCCGACTGGTTGATGTTTGTTCACCTTGTATGTATCATGACTGCTTGAACCTAGGGTACTGAACTTACCATTGTAAACCCTATTAACCGTGGTACCTTGATCCACGAAGACTCATGAGCTGGGCATGGTGGTATGGGACACCGTGGTCGAGCTGTCGGCCTACGCTGGGGCCACAAACCTCCCCGTAGTGACCAATGAGCACCTTGACTCATGAGCAGATTATGGTGGTATGGGACACTATATTCTAGCTGTCGGCCTACACTGATCAGGCGACGAGCCCTTTGTAGTGACCGCGAGCGTATTCTGAGTTCACGGGAGGCGACGACCCTTCCGTGCAGTAGAGTACAGTAGGCCTGTATTGATAAGGTGATGGGGGAGCGGTGCAACGAGTGCGAGCAACAGCCCTGGCAGCCCTTGCAGTGACCTACGAAATGTAAATCGTATGAGATTACTAGGAGTGACGACCCTAAACAGGATCCGTGTTGGGATTGATACAAGGAAAGTACCTTAGTTTCCCAATCCTGCTGTTTGAATGGACTAATAACAACTTGGTAATCATATCACCATAGCATTGCATGTGCCTGGAAGATGTGGAGCACTCTAGGGAGTGTGGCATGCCGCGGTCGTAAGATGTTGCCGTATGAGGGTGATCGTCGGTGAGGGCATACATCACGTCATATCATCTTGCATTAACAACAGTATTAGGATTTGTCTGATTTACTGCTTTACTATTATCGCGTGATTGAATTGTGAACATGCTAATCTTTGCTCTATGATTCCACTGAGTTGATCACTCATTCCCACGTTACGGGATGGTGTTTGCAACACCCACCAGACCCTGTTGTAGTTGCAGGTGACGACGAGATCCAGGAGGTGGAGCCGGAGATTGACGAGGACCAGGATGAGTTCTCGTATATGCAGTATCACGACGGCTTCCCGTAGGTGACCTGGATCGAGGGGGACTTCAGTGGGACTATTTTAAACTTATTCTTTTGTCTATTTACATGTATATGAGACTCAGAGATGTAGTCATACTTTGGAGACAGTTGAGATTACTTTATTTTTCCATACAGTGATATATATTGTTTAGTCTTCCGCTTGCTTTTATCACTGGATCTGAAGTATGAATTGCAGTTTTGGTATACTTTTACTCATGTGAATGCTTTAAATCAGACAACATTGAATCATAACCATTTTTGTTGCATAAGTGACGGTCTGGAACTCGGGAGTTGAGTTTATACACGACCCCCGATTTTCAGGGTGTTACAAGTTGGTATCAGAGCATGAATGAGAGTATACTGGGCCTGGGTTATGGTCTTGCGACGTATGCTGTCGCTTCCTTTGACTTAGGTGGGTGCGAGAAGGGTTTAGAAACACTTCTAGGATCACAGATTCGCCGATAGGCGAAGTCTATAAGGATCGATCGCAAGATCGAGTCTGTAACGTATCTCGGGTCGCGTAAAGCGACCCGAATCACTTCTAAGCTGTAGGAAGTCGGGTGGAGACGTCCTATGAGCGGTTTTAAACCGCAAAAGTGAATCTTTGGGCCGTGGGATGACCACGACTCCATTAATCAATCGCCAGGGCTTAAAAACCCCGTTTCACCAAAAATCTTCAAAATTCCTTCTCTAAACACTTCAACCTTCAGTTCGTTCTTATCCATTTCATATTAGGCATCAAACCTAATGTGAAAATAACACAAATTAGCACATTCACCAAATTTTACAGTGAATAGTAAAATTTCATGATAAATGGCCATAAGGCCATTCTAACTTCACTTTCTTTAGTAACTAAGGAGCTAGAAAGATGTACTGGCTCCTTCTACCCCAAATTCATATGCTGCATCATATGGTTTGGTATTCGGGATTGCGATGTGGACCCGAAAAGCCCCGAATACATGTTTGGGCTCATAGAGACCAAAATACAATGAACCAAGGGGTGGGACCTAACTTTTTGGGGCCCTGGGACCATGGGGGACCAGACCCATGGGGTCCCACCGGTCAACTTACAAGTTGACCGGCGATGCCATCACCGGCCGGGCGATGCATCGCCGGCCGGCGAGCTCCGGGGGTGCTGTCCTTCGGGCGCACTCCCTTAAACAGGGTCCACATCACCCCTAGCTACCTCCCATCCCACGAAAACCCCTAAAACCCCCCTCTCCTTCACAAACAGCCCCCTTGCATACCCTAGATTCGATTTTCAACACTCCATTCCAAACCCCGGCGACCCAAATCACCTCTACAACCTTCCTTGGCCAAAACCGACCACCACCCATCAGTTATTGGGTGTTGGCAGCCCCCTTCCTTGAAGATTTCCCCATTTGGAGCTCCAAAATCCCCCAAATAGTGCTGAAATCGTGAGCAGCTCCATTCCATCTTTTTGTTCTTATTTTTCCCTGAAAGTACAGCCTTGGGAAGCTTGAAGCATCCCTCTACGACGCCTAGATTTCCTTTTGTCAGATTGGGCAGCCATTTCTCCGCATTTTCGGCGTTTTCCATGGCTTTCGTGGAAGCTATTTTGGGTCTTTTGTCACTCTCATCCATCCTGTCTTTGATGGGTAAGAGGAAAACTGCAACAGACGAGGCTGGGCCGAGCCGCCCTGCTCGATTGAGAAGACCGCGGGGTGGTGCCGCAAGTTCAAGCGCCGCCGCAGGTCCAGCTGCAGTCCTGGAGTGCCGTACAAAGCGGGATTTGGATCCCCATGCACATCTTGGACGAACCATTCTATCAGAGATGCCTCATGGTGAATACACTGATCGTAGAGTGTTATTTGAGGCGGACGTAGATGGACGGTTGTTCGGCGAATATCTGTTGTTCGAACGCATTGAAGCTGCGCACTGGGGACCGATCTTTGAAGCTCGCGCTCGTGCTAATGTGAGCACTGTTCGTGCCTTCTATGCTAGCATCCAGAGTCCTACCTTGAATCCTTTGCAGTTCAAAATCCCTTTTGATAGAGATCGGATGGCTACGATCGACGTCCGGTTGATTGCGCGACTTCTCAATGTGCCTCTAGGTGATGTATATCCAAGTGAGAAGAATTTGAGGACTAGACGTGAACGAGATCGCCGCACCAGGTTTCTGTGCGGTAAGTTGGTTCCATGGCAGCCTAATAATAGCCTCAAGGCGACGTACATGTCTGAGGATTTGCGTCTGCTGCATCATATCTGCACGTTCAATGTTTATCCTAGGTCGACGAACCGCATTGAATGTACACGTCTTATGGTCGATTTCTTATTTCTGGTGGCCCAGGGAGAGAACGTATGTATGGCCACTTTCATCTTACGGCAGATAGTTCTCATAGCTAGGTCGAGGAGAACATCCGAATCCCTTCCCTTTGGCCGACTCATTTGCAAGATTGCGCTTGAGTTTGCCTATAGACTTGGACCCGAATTGCCGGTATCGATTCACACCATCGATGAGTCGACGATGGTTAAGATGAAGATTGGGTCGCAATATCGTGAAAATCAACTTGAAAGGGATAGTGGGGACGACTTTGATGAAGAGGAAGATCAAAGCGAAGGAGAACCTAGTGCAGAGGTTCAGGAAGAGACTCAGGAAGGAGCAGAAGAGGAGGCTCAGGATACTGATGAGAGCCCTCCTCCTTCTGCGCAGGCTACTATCGACGATCGCATTGCTCGGATGGAGGAGAGCCAGACCGCTTTGCGAAGGGAAGTCCAAGAACTTCGAGCAGAGGTCGCTGATGCCAAGGCCGTTACGAAGAAGAAGTTTGGCAAGGTGACTCGCACCTTGAAGGCAATCCTGTGTTGCTTACAGGATAAGGGTGCTCCTCCTCCGTCGCCAGACTCCGACTAGCGACGCGATCTTTGATGTTGTTATGAGTAGTTAGCCACTTTCTGTTTCATGTGTGTAAAGCCTATTAGGGCTAGTGCTTTGCTTTTGTTGCTGTTGCTTAACTGTCTTAATTTTCATGTCATTCTAGTCATGATGCTTGTAAGGATATATCCCTTGTATTGTGACAATTTTGATTAATTGAAATGCATGGAATGCCTTTGACTCTTTAGTGAATGATTGTGGTGTATTTGAGCAATTGAGACTGACAAGGTTGCGCCCTATTTTGAATATAGGGAATGCCACCTAAGTCTACGAGGAGCGCGGTTCGGCTTTCATTGTCAGAGCAGATGGATCAGGCTCCCTCTCAGTCTGGCACTCGTCCGGCCCTGCTGTGGGCCCGATTCCTGAGACGGTTCGATCGTCTCAGCCTGCTGTTGGTCCTACAGATGGACCACCGCCATTTACACCATCAGTTAGAGAGCCACAGCGCGCATCTACTTCCGCACCTCATCCGCCACAGCCTGCTCCACCACCTGATAAATTCGAGCAGATGATGGCTATGATACTACAGCAGCAGCAGCTTCTGACCACCATAGTTGGGACGTTAGCCCAGGGTGGGGGTGCGACTGCATCTACTCCGCCTGCACCACCTGCGCATCCAGCTGAGGATGCCTATGCTTACGCCCAGGATGAGGGCATAGCACTTCCTGCGCAGCCTGCTTTCCCTGCGGGGAATCCCGCCGACACACGGGGCCTTCTGGAGCGATTTCAGCGCTTGCGGCCTCCTACTTTCACGGGTTCTCACAGACCCGAGGAGGCTGAGTTTTGGCTCGACCGAGTGTCGAAGATTCTACGCATGTTGCACTGTACTGAGGCAGCGCAGGTAGAGCTGGCTACCTTCCAGTTTGAGAGAGAGGCCAGTATGTGGTGGGATAGTGTATTGCGGACTGTTACCGCAGACTTCGTATGGACATGGGCAGCATTCGAGTTTCGCTTCCATGAGAAGTATTATCCCCAGACCTACAGGCACGAGAGGGAGAATGAGTTTCTCCGTCTCAGGCAGGCAGCGATGACGGTTACCGAGTATGAGCATCGGTTCACAGAGTTGGGCAGGTACGTCCTGACGATTCTAGCTGATGAGCAGATGCGCATACGGCGCTTTTTGGAGGGCTTGCGACCGGATATTCGGTCGAAGATGTGCTGTATCAGTTTTCCCTCCAATGCGGAGTTGGTTCACATGTCCATGCGGGCAGAGCAGGACGTGGATCGACTTGCGCGATCACGAGGTCCGACTACTTCCAGGCCGCGACCGGAGTTGCCAGATAGGCCCTTCGCGGGCAAGAGGCCCCGCGTTGATCCTCCTACCAGGACCACGGCGCCAGTAGGACCGTTTCGACGCCCTGATTTATCATGCACATACTGTGGGAGGACGGGCCACCTAGCGCAGAGTTACTTTTCGAGGATGCGGGACAGTGGGTTCTCGCCGCCGCAGAAGATTGATCGTGTACGTCCACAGGCGATATCAGCACCGCCTATACGGTCAGCTCCTGCGCATTCCTCTTTCAGACCCACAGTATCGCAGATTCGACAGCCCCCACGGCCCTTGACACAGCGGCCGAACCGGCCACAGCAGGCTCGAGTTCATGCACTGACCGCTGAGGCATCTACGACGCCGACCTTCCAGCATTCAGCCTTCGAGGTCACGGGCCATATCGGAGGTACTCCCGTTCTTGTCATGGTAGACACTGGTTCCACGATTTCTTTAATATCGCGTGCCGTAGTCAGACGTCTTGGGTTGCAGACCATCACTATGGATAGCGTGCGAGTCCTTGCGGCTCATGGAGATTATTCGGATGTCACCCAGATGTGTGAGGGTTGTTTAGTTGATCTGGGAGGCAGGACGATGACTCTTGATCTGGTCGTCGATCCCTCGCTCGTATATCTCGACGTCATTCTTGGCATGGATTGGTTGACTGCAGCGAGAGCCGAGATTGACTGCGAGGCTCGTGTGGTGACGGTGTACGAGCCTGAGGGCACGCCTTTCATATTTTCAGTGCGGGTAAATCTTCCTTTCCGCATTCTTAGCTACGCCACTCTATTGCGCGACGCTGGTGCCCAGGTACTTGAGCAGACGCCAGTTGTTTCTGAGTTCGGGGATCTGTTCAGGAAGATCCCTGGTTTGCCGCCCCGACGTGAGATCGATTTCACTATCGATCTGATTCCTGGTTCTACACCCGTCTCACTGCCGACGTATCGCATGGCACCATGTGAGATGGAGGAGTTGAGGACGCAGATTGACAGTCTGCTAGAGCTTGGCTTTATACGGCCTAGCGTATCTCCTTGGGGAGCACCGGTCTTGTTCGTGAAGAAGAAGGATGGTTCGCTGCGATTGTGTATTGATTATCGCAGGCTGAACCAACTCACAGTGAAGAACAAGTACCCTTTGCCCAGGATCGATGACTTGTTTGATCAGTTGAGAGGAGCGCAGTACTTCTCGAAGATTGATTTTCAGTCAGGATATCATCAGCTGCGCGTCAGAGATGAGGACGTGCAGAAGACAGCGTTCAGGACCAGTTTTGTTCACTACGAGTTCCTTGTGATGTCGTTCGGTCTCACAAACGCACCGGCCGTGTTCATGGATCTGATGAATCGGGTGTTGCGGCCTTTCCTCTATCGATTCGTCGTTGTCTTCATCGACGACATTTTGGTATACTCTAGGAGTCGAGAGGAGCATGAGGAGCACTTGCGTTTGGTCCTTGATACGCTCAGACAGCATCAGTTGTTCGCACAGTATAAGAAGTGCGACTTCTGGAAGCAGGAGGTGAAGTTTCTGGGACACGTGGTGTCCAAGGATGGCATGGCAGTTGACCTGTCTAAGGTAGCTGCGGTACAGGACTGGGAGCAGCCTGGTTCTGTCACTGAGGTGAGGAGTTTCTTGGGTCTCGCTGGCTATTATCGGCGCTTCATTCAGGATTTCTCGAAGATCGCGAGACCCTTATCTCAGTTGACACGGAAGGACGTGAAGTTCGCCTGGAATGATAAGGCGGAGTCAGCTTTTCAGGAGCTGAAGGACAGACTTACGTCCGCCCCTGTGCTAGTATTGCCAGAGCAAGGGGTTAAATACACTATATACACTGACGCGTCTAGCGTTGGTTTGGGTTGTGTCCTTATGCAGAGGGACAGGGTAATTTCGTATGCCTCGAGACAATTAAGGAAGCACGAGGAGAATTACCCTACACACGACCTGGAGTTGGCAGCCGTTATATTCGCACTGAGACTCTGGAGACATTACCTCTACGGAGAGGAGTTCGAGCTCTTTTGCGACCACAAGAGCCTCAAGTACATATTCACGCAGCGGGACTTGAATATGAGGCAGCGGCGATGGATGGAGACGCTGAAGGACTTCAAGTTTGAAGTCTCTTACCATCCTGGGAAGGCGAACCTTGTGGCTGATGCGTTGAGCCGCAAGAAGGCGATAGAGTTTGCGGCTCCTCTGATGGTTGCCGAGTGGGATATGGTTGAGTTTTTGCGAGACTTTAAGCAGAAACTCACCGTAGAGGAGCCATTTGAGTTCATCGCACACGTACAGGTGCGATCCCAGATCGATGACCGTGTCATCGAGGCGCAGAGGGACGACGCGCATCTTACTGAGCTTCGAGAGCAGGCCAGTGATGATGCTGACGCCGACTGGCGAGTTGGTATGGATGGAGGCTTACGTTATCGTGGCCGCCTATGCGTCCCAGATGTCCCTGACTTGAGACGAGAGATTCTCGAGGCTGCGCATTCTACTAGACTCGCGATGCATCCTGGCAGCACGAAGATGTATCGTGACGTGAAGAGGACGTACTGGTGGAAGGTATGAAGACCCACATTACTGAGTTCGTGTCCCGTTGTCTCACTTGTCAGCAGGTGAAGGCAGAGCATCGCCGACCACCTGGACTTTTGCAGCCTATGCTGATTGCAGAGTGGAAGTGGGATTTCATATCCATGGACTTCATTTCTAGGTTGCCGAAGACGAGGAAGGGGCATGATTCCATTTGGGTGATCGTCGACCGATTGACGAAGTCGGCGCACTTCCTACCGATCAGAGTTACGAACTCTGCAGACGAGCTGGCTAGATTGTATATTAGAGAGATCGTGCGTCTGCATGGAGTTCCGTTGGAGATCGTGTCAGACAGAGACACGCGGTTCACTTCTATTTTTTGGACTCGCATTCAGGAGGCTATGGGTGTGAAGTTGAAGTTCAGTACTGCCTTCCACCCACAGACGGACGGACAGACGGAGCGAGTGAACCAGATCCTGGAGGACATGTTGCGAGCTTGCGCATTGGACTTCAAGGACAGTTGGGATGACTGTCTTGCATATGCGGAGTTTGCGTACAACAATAGCTTCCAGGCGAGTATCGGCATGGCACCTTATGAGGCGCTGTATGGGCGACCTTGTCGCGCACCGCATTACTGGTTAGAGGTCGGTGAGCGCAGCTTGATTGGCCTAGAGTTGGTGCAGGCGACGTCAGAGAAGATTGATATTATTCGACGTCGGCTTCTTACAGCGCAGAGCAGACAGAAGAGCTACGCCGATACGAGACGGAGACCACTAGAGTTCACAGTCGGGGATCATGTGTTTTTGCGAGTTTCCCCTATGAAGGGAGTCCTTCGGTTCGGAAAGAAGGGGAAGCTGGCACCGCGATTCATTGGCCCATTTCAGATCCTCGATCGTGTGGGAGCAGTGGCTTACCGATTGGCTTTACCCACGCCCCTCGCGAGCATCCACAACGTATTTCATGTTTCTATGCTGAAGAAGTACGTTGCTGATCCTTCTCATATCATCAGATGGGAGCAGGTGCAGTTAGGAGAGGATGTTACTTATATCCTGCGACCGACACGCATCTTAGACCGGAAGGAGCAGGTACTGCGTAGCAAGGTGATTCCCCTTGTGAAGGTACTATGGACGCATCATACTGAGGAGGAGGCTACTTGGGAGACAGAAGCCGAGATCAGAAAGAACTACCCACAGCTTCTCGAGGAGTACGAAAAGGTACAAAATTTCGAGGACGAAATTATTTGTTAAGGGGGGTAGATTGTAACGCCCGTGAAAAATCCATACTTGGGCTCGAGTACCAACTCGACCCGAAATTGCGTAGAATTCATTCCTTTGGAAAATTTGACTAGGTTAGCTAGTGCAACGTTGGAGTAGCTGGGAAATGGTCCCTGATCACTTTAAATACGTTCTACAAGGCCCGAAGCGAGTGGAACCAAGGGTGCTATAATGCTCTAAAGCCTCGGATCAAACTCTAAGCCGGTTTGTTCTCGGGACCTCCTTGAAACTTTGTATTGGATCTAGACCGCGCGTCGTAAGTCAGATGCCTACCATCTTAGACCGTTATGACCACTTAGCTGGGCTTGGCAATCGTTTCGAATATCAAGTCCAACTGACGATCACAGGCTATTTCATTGAGCCCGGACCGAAGAGAGTGTGAATAGGGACATAGTTGGAATTTCAAATTCAAATCTGGCACACAAATTTGACGCATCAGTATTAAGCATTCTGACCGTCAGAATACAGCCAAATTACACCCTTGGATCAGGAAAAATATCTATTATATATCACGAGACTTATAGGCCTGATCTTGGTGCGGTGACCGTTAAACTGAAACTGGGCCGCCACGTGCGATCTGGGAACCCAACCGGTCTGAAAACTGGATGTGTGCTAGATCCAGTATGCATGAGCTTAAGTCCGACCGCATTTGGCCTGGGGACCTCCAGAAATGCCCTTTTGGACCGAAACGGCCCCGATTTGGTTAGGCACCGAGTAAACATTGTTCCCAAGCCTATTTTAGGAATGTTTTAGGCTATAAAAGGGGTTGAAACCCTCACTCCTCTCTCCCATCCGAATTTGAGAGAAGCCCTAGCTTGGGAGAGAGAAAAAGAGTGAGAGATTGTGAGAGAGTGGGAGAGTTCTTCCCGCCACTTGTGCTACGTGTTGCACGTGCTTAAGCAACACTCCTCTACCGCTTTCCCGACGATTCCACCACAATCCTAGGTAAGTAAAAACCCTAAATAGTTGTTGATTTGAGTTTTCCTTGTTTCCATAGCGATGTAGCTTATGGATCTTATGTATTAGGCTCCTTACTCGCCGTAGACGAACCATATACACTCCGCTTCAATTCCCGAGTTTACAAGACACTAGGTGAGGATTTTAGACGCTTTGATTGACGGTTCCCAATGCTTTCAATGTCGTTTAATAGTAGATTCTTGACGGCATCGCCGTTTGACATGTACAAAATGCTCTCCGTTTCCCGTTTCGTAAGCTAACGAAGAATATGAGATTTAGGGCATTTTAGTCATTTGTAGGAAGTACTGTTTACATTCATATTTTGCTGATGTGATTGACATGGTTTGTTGTCGCATTAGGAAGTTAGGAATGCGTGCATAATTAGTTTGGCGAAGAGATTCGCCTAGTTGCGCACTTTGGGTCGACATACTATGTGTAGACTTAAGTGTGTAGTGTATGTGTTTGTATAAATGCTTGTATTAGTATGTATTGAATTAAATGATGTTATTTGATAGTTTGTGATTGATTTTTCAATTATTATGCTGACCTAAATGATTTTCTACATGTTGACAAAATGCATGATTTCATTACATGCATGGAATGTATGTGCTTGAGGATTTGCTTAAGTTGAATATGCATGGGAAGTATGCCTTGAAGATTTGCTTAAGTTGAATGTTATAACATGTGCTAACATGCTCACATGATGTATTTCAATTCCAATACCTTGGTATATAATGTTAATGAAATTCCATAGATGTGTGGGACTTGACCTAGTCCAGGCAGTCGGTAACCGAGTGAATTTGTGGCTGACTGGTCATAGCCACGAACGACGCGTCGATGAACGTGATTCGTGTTGAGAGTTGGCGGCAGTGGTTAGGCCATGCGAAGTGTTTTACGCACTTCATGTCGTTTAATTCGAGATGCGATCGCGCTAGTCGAGCCCGTCAAGTAACCCGACTGGCCGATGTTTGTTCACCTTGTATGTATCATGACTGCTTGAACCTAGGGTACTGAACTTACCATTGTAAACCCTATTAACCGTGGTACCTTGATCCACGAAGACTCATGAGCCGGGCATGGTGGTATGGGACACCGTGGTCGAGCTGTCGGCCTACGCTGGGGCCACAAACCTCCCCGTAGTGACCAATGAGCACCTTGACTCATGAGCAGATTATGGTGGTATGGGACACTATATTCTAGCTGTCGGCCTACACTGATCAGGCGACGAGCCCTTTGTAGTGACCGCGAGCGTATTCTGAGTTCACGGGAGGCGACGACCCTTCCGTGCAGTAGAGTACAGTAGGCCTGTATTGATAAGGTGATGGGGGAGCGGTGCAACGAGTGCGAGCAACAGCCCTGGCAGCCCTTGCAGTGACCTACGAAATGTAAATCGTATGAGATTACTAGGAGTGACGACCCTAGACAGGATCCGTGTTGGGATTGATACAAGGAAAGTACCTTAGTTTCCCAATCCTGCTGTTTGAATGGACTAATAACAACTTGGTAATCATATCACCATAGCATTGCATGTGCCTGGAAGATGTGGAGCACTCTAGGGAGTGTGGCATGCCGCGGTCGTAAGATGTTGCCGTATGAGGGTGATCGTCGGTGAGGGCATACATCACGTCATATCATCTTGCATTAACAACAGTATTAGGATTTGTCTGATTTACTGCTTTACTATTATCGCGTGATTGAATTGTGAACATGCTAATCTTTGCTCTATGATTCCACTGAGTTGATCACTCATTCCCACGTTACGGGATGGTGTTTGCAACACCCACCAGACCCTGTTGTAGTTGCAGGTGACGACGAGATCCAGGAGGTGGAGCCGGAGATTGACGAGGACTAGGATGAGTTCTCGTATATGCAGTATCACGACGGCTTCCCGTAGGTGACCTGGATCGAGGGGGACTTCAGTGGGACTATTTTAAACTTATTCTTTTGTCTATTTACATGTATATGAGACTCAGAGATGTAGTCATACTTTGGAGACAGTTGAGATTACTTTGTTTTTCCATACAGTGATATATATATTGTTTAGTCTTCCGCTTGCTTTTATCACTGGATCTGAAGTATGAATTGCAGTTTTGGTATACTTTTACTCATGTGAATGCTTTAAATCAGACAACATTGAATCATAACCATTTTTGTTGCATAAGTGACGGTCTGGAACTCAGGAGTTGAGTTTATACACGACCCCCGATTTTCAGGGTGTTACAGTTAAACCAATCACAATGAGGACTACCTTGAAAAGATGTGATGTAGACTTAGGAATCCTATGGATTTGAGATGCAAACAGTCTCCGAAACCTTCATTGGTGTCAAGAAAAACCCGGGAGGAGAAAATGCCCAAAAAAATGAGAAATAAAAGAAATTCCCACTCGCCTGCAATGTATCGAGCAGGATTTTTTTATGTCATTGAATTCGATTCGATGACATTGAGAGTCGTGAGTCGATGATATCGAAGTGGCGTTCGATGACAGATTATCGGGTGTGACTTTTCCGATTCTGAGAGGTTGTTGATGACATTGATATGTTCTCGATGATATTAACGAGTCATTCGATTCATCGATTGACTTATGGAGGAGAAGAATACGACATTGATCTCCAAAATTTGATTGCCTTTCAGATATGTATATCATAAAGTGTTTTCTTATTAGCTTGTATACACAGTAAAATTTGTACAAAAAGTTGTGGGACTCAAAATTATGAACATTTGTTATGTTCATTATCAAAATAAATTTGGTGAGGTATACAAACCTTGGATATAACATAGTAATCACAAAAGTGCATCATTTCACACACATGTCTAGGACTGGATGCCATGACCTGGACTAATTATCTTTGTTTACTTGACATTTTTAACCGCCCATTTTGTGACAGTCCTTGGGGAAGGTGTCCTAACTTCATTATGTGCTTGTCTGGGCATTTTGGTCACCCGAATCACATTTCCATGTTCCATTAATGTTTTTTTTTTCTGATTCAGTTGAGCTATTTAACTTAGGAGCTCCTCCATTCCTTTTGTCATTCTCTGTGGAGATGGATATTTCTTGCCTCTTAGCATGTACCTTGGTGGACTCTTGACAGTTCATATCATTTTTTCGGTTGATTTGTAATTTCCTATAAGGTTCAAACCGGAATTGGATTGGGTTCTCCTAGTAGTGAGACATTCGAATTTATAATGACCAGAATCGCCACATGAATGACAAATAGGAGTAGTCCTAGTGTTACTTCCTGATCTAGCTTTTTTTCTTACCATTGATGCTGTAGGAATGAGGCTTGGTTTGGATTTTTCATATCTCAGTCCTCTCTTATCTTTTTGTGGTCTCCCCATCCCTGAGAGTCTTTCTAATTTTTCACTGCTTTGGGAGAATTAGTAACTAAGTTCAACAGATTTTTTAAAATTTTCTGCATCAAAATAAGGGTGTGATTTTCATTCTTAAGACGCATGTTTTCATCTTTCAGTGACTCAATCTGTTTGTTTAGTTTCATTGACTCAGATTTCAAGAATGAATTGATTCTTTCCAGCCAATCATTATCTGAGTGGTATTGTTGAAGATCATTAATTATGTGTGTATTGGCCTTTAAGGTTTTATCTAGATCCATTTGTAGCAATTTATTCTTATTTTTAGTAATGCCAAGTCTTCTACGGATATTGATGCTATGTATGTAAAGTTGATTATAGGCATCCTGTATATTATCATTTTCTTCTTCTTCTTTTTCATTATCTGAGGAGAGTGTCCCTTTGGCTTGTGGTTCATCAATTTCAGTTTCCATGGGGATGTTGGTGGATATGGAGGTCATAAGTATCTTCAAAAATTTTTGGTCTTCATCATTCTCTGAATCACTGAATTCTGAGTTTGACTCTTCAATGTCATCCCATGTGGCTGCCATAGCCTTTCCCTTAGACTAATTGGTGAGACAATCAGTATACAAGTGCCTAAATTTTCAGCAATCGTAACACTGAGGCTCTTTGGACCTTTTAAGAGTTTTGTCTATATGGCGCTTGTTGTCCAATTGTTTGCCTTTGTAATTGTAATGTCAGCCATGGTTATTGTTAAAAAATTTCTTGAACCGTTGAGCCAAGAGAGCCACTTCCTCTTCCTTATTTTCTTTCTCACTTTCCTCCTCATTAATTAAGGTGTATTTTTCAGCCTTGAGGGTATTACTTTTGGATTTGGAGGTTGGTTTGAAGTGTAGTTCAAATGTTTGTAGGGAACCTACTAGTTCTTCTACTTTCATTTCATCCATGTTTCTACATTCTTCAATAGTTATTACTTTTGAGTTGAACCATTTAGTTAGGGATCTCAGAACTTTTCTACAAATTTTTGAAATTGGAACCTTCTTCCCAATCCACCCATAGAGTTACAGATGATATTATTCAGTTTTTGTAAAGAATTTCATGAAAGTCTCGTGTTCTTTCATTTTGAGATGTTTAAATTACAATGTTCGGAGTTGCAGCTTGCACCTTTTCACTGTGCTTGTCCCCTCATGGGTTGTTTCTAACAAATCCCACACTTCTTTAGATGTACTGCACATACTAATTTGATTAAAGACTTGTTGGGACACAGCACAGTAAATAGCATTTATTGCTTTTTCTTCTGATGTTTGTTTTTCTTTATCGTATGCAGTTCACATTTCTTTGGATTTAGGTTTGGAGACAGTTGTACCATTTTCAAGTACCACTTGATAAATTGGTGCCACATATCCTTTTTCAACTATCTCCCAAACCTCATGATCTATAGATCGCAGAAAGTAGTGCATCCTAACTTTTCAGTATGCATAATTTGAGCCACAAAGATAGGAGGTCTGGACACGGATGAGCCCTCCCCTTTTACCATGATTTCCAACTTTAGTCAAGATCACTCTATATGCAGTTAAGCCCTTAAGGGAGACCTGCTCTTATATCAATTGAAATTACAGTGATGACTGCTATAGTAGAAGTATGAATAGGTCAAAGTGTCCTAAAGGGGGGTGAATAGGACTTTATAAAATTTTATGCCTTATTTTAAATCCTACTACCTTAATCTTGATTTAATATGAAACTATCAAGATATCACTAATTTAACTATAATGGCTTCCAAGCCAAGTAGAAGATCCAATCACAAGACTATTCAATATTTAGCATGATACAACAAATAGTCTAAGATGGATGAGAAGAGTGAATGTGTGTGAGATGTGATTCAAATCAAAGCATTCATATTATCAAGCTTGTATATAAAAGATAAACATAATGAAATATCAAGCAAGAATCAATCCCAAACATAGTAGTTTATAGTGGTTTGGTTATGTGCCTACTCCACTCTCAACGAACGCACTTATCCTATGAGTGTACCAGATTTCACTAACATAGGTTTCAAATCAGGTTCACCACAAACCATTACAACCTACACAAGGTTGACTTCAGGACCTACACAAGGTATTTAAGACGTGCCTACACAAGACACAAGTTTAGGTCCTACATAAGAGTAAAGGTCAACACGAAATACTTAAGTTTTATGCCCTACACAAGAGCAGAGGTTCTACATAAGGAACATAGGTTTTAAGCCAAATAGGGCATGCAAAGATCTACACAAGGAACCTGGTTTAGACCACACAGGTTAAGGATCCATACTAAAACCCTAGTTTTGGCCACACAGGCCAATGATCCACACTAGAACCCTAGTTTAGGCCATACAAGCCAAAGATCTACACAAAAGACCCAAAGTTTATACCTTACACAAGAGCAAGGGTCAACACACAGCACCCAAACGTACTCGCCCGTCAAAGGCCTCTTATAAGGGCTTGAAAGGGTGAGATTTACTGGTGACCCAATCCTACACAAGGAATGATCAACAGGGTCTCTGGACAGTAATGACTTACATATAAGTAGATGAGCCTCATTCTGCGTGATGATGAAGATATACTCCCTTGATGATGGAGATTCTTCAGCTCCCTTGATTCGTAACACTTTATGATTTTCCAATAAAGGTGACATGTTAGGTCAAGGTTATGTTGGAATCCTACTCTAATAAATGTTTTCCTATTTTAGAAAATGAGTGATTCCAAGCATTCAAGCATTCAAGGTATCCTAACTCAATGATTTGTCATTAAGATAGTAGCCGGATGATCCTTGAATGAGGAAGTTCATTTGCCAATCCACTCTATTGAATATCAATGATGAGGGTGGATTAAGGAATGAACTCCCATGAGAAAAAGAGTTTGGGGTAGGTGATATGCAATTACTCTCTCAAGCCTCTCAATTTTTTTCTCAATGCAGCAACCAAGAACAGGCTCTCCTTATAAAGGCAAAAAGCTTCAATGGACATAAAATTGTCAGATTCTGACTGAATTCGATATCATCAAACCCGATTCGATGTTATCAAACGTATACTTTCGATGCCATCAAATATCAGTTCGATGATACAAACTTAATCGAACAACATTCCTGAAACTTTTTAAGAGAGGATCGATGTCATTGAACCTGATTCGATGTCATCGAGATTTGAACTTCGATGTTATCGAATCACAGTTTGATTCCTTAACTTTATAAACACAAGTGCTTGTTGGACGTTTCAAAACCTGACTACGATGATATGGATATTGTTTCGATGTCATCGAAATTCAAATTTTAATATCATCGAAACCAATTTCGATTCCTCGATCTTTTTAGAATATATTCCTTGAAAGCTCGCTGGACACAATCTGTCTAGACTTGATATCATCGAGACTTTCTTGATATCATCGAAGTTTAAATATCGATGTTATCATTGTCGTCTTGATTCCTCAATCATTTCCATTTGATTTTTCTGTCAAGCTTGCTGGATATAATCTGTCCAGATTCGATATCATCGATCATATTTTAATGTCATCAAAGTTTAAATTTCGATGATATCGAGGATGATTCGATTCCTCGAGTAATGTCATAATATTTTCTGAGGAAGTTCAATAGATAGTACTTTAAGTCCTTCGATATTATAGACTATCCTTTAATATCATCAATATTTGAAATGCGTTGTTATCGAAGGTACTTTCGATTTATCGAACATTTTGTCCAAAATACTTTGTGGTTGTTGAACATAAAAAGGACTCAATTTGATGTTATCGAGTCTAGTTCGATTCATCAAAACTGATTGTTCGATTGTATCGACCAAGAATCGATGATATCAAACTTAGCTAAAAACTTAGAAAAATTTCCATTTTGAAACTAGGTTTTCGGACTATTAACTCCTATGTTGTTCTAAGATTCTTAAGGGATTAATCACCTTGGTGTTTTGGGACATGGCATGTGAGGCATAGTTTACCTTTGACGAGCTCAGAACACACATCTGGTTGAGGCAATGGCTTGAACAATCTTCATATGGGGCTCTCTTGACTCATCGACTCAGCCTTCACATTAATTGACAAACCAGAGCACTTTCGCAAAGTAATTATTCAAAGTAAATCGACTGAATTGTGTGTTGAGAAATTATACAGAAATAATATTTTTTGTAAAATATGAAAACTGAAAAATCAAAATAATCTGAAATTAGGACAGGCTGAAGTACGTTTGGAACAGTCCTTAAAGCGTTATTAGCCCCTACTCAAGTAAATTACGTATGATGAAAGGTTACAAGCAAATTGCTTCTAGGATCTGATAAGCCTTGTGTGGATTTGCGTTCAGCAAACACGAAGACCCACTAATGAAACTCTATTACACAATTTCTAGTAATAAATAAAAGGAAAAATCTTAAAAAAGAAGAAGAAGAAGAAATGTGAATTAGACCCATTGCACTGTGCACTGGTCTGTTCTTCAGCTAAGGGTTCAGATGAACTATTCTAAACCACACTGCTGGTTTGATCTTCAGGAAATGGTTTAGATAAACCTTGTCGTATTGCTGGAATTTCTGATTTGTATGAGTCTTTTAGAGTATGCTGTGATGGATTGGAAATGTGATGCCTGTATCATAGCTCGTACTATTCCGTAGGCTTCCGCGGTCACCCGGTCAAATTCCGGTGACTTGCGATCTGTAATTGATAGTTAAGGTTGCGAATGAGCGACCCTCTGCGACACGATATAGATGTACAAAGTGCAAAGTAGGCCACTAGTGCCTCTACAACCACACTCCCTTACATGCCCACGCTCTTGTACCGAGCCTGTGCCTGAGACCGAGACCGAGACCATGCCTGAACGCGAGTGCGCGCGGGGTTCCAGTGCTACGCATTGGAACACGCAAGCTTCATACTTCTTGGACCATGTGGGTCCACTCTCCACATTTATACTAAAAAACTTTCTTCTCCTTTTTCAATATGCGACTATTCCCAGAACACCAGAAAAAGGTATTTTACAAACCTTTTTTAATATATATTAAAAAATATTTTTTATTTTAAAAATCAATATATATTAACAATCCCCCACTTGATTTTTTTAAAATATACTTTTTCAAAAAAAAATATTTCTAGCAGAAAATAAAAATAGCTTTTATGCATAAAGAAAGATATCTTTCGATTTGAATATTTTCTTAATGTAAGTATATCAAAGCTCTATCGAAATGACTGGTAGCTGTAGCATTGAACCAATTATTCTTAGATAATAGAGCCGAAGAAACTCCATACATATTCACTATGTGTATTTAGAGTTTCTACAATCTTGCTCAACACAATTTATAGTCATGTGCTTATCCTATTTCGTGAACGATCCCAAGAGAAAAATCCAACTCTAATGGGAGACGGTACCATCTCTACATCCATATAGGTGAAATCTTTCCAGTGTCTTCGAAATTATAAGACGCTTGTCCATTAAACTGGATTTCATTAAGAGTTCTAAGGCTCAACCCTCTTTCGTAACACTCAACACTTATCTATTATGGATAAGGTCGCAAATAATTTAGTGCTGAAAGCTTTTCACTTATCAATAACTTGTTTCTACCCTTTAAACCTAAAATTAGAGATTTTCTAATTTTAGGTTGGGTTACCATCACTGGTGAAACTTTGATTAAAGAGTTTCAATCCTATTCCTCTAGATGTTACCTTTAATACCTCTCTCGGTAAAAGTTTAGTAAAAGGGTCTGTTAAGTTATTGCTTGATTTCACATAAGAAATAACAATAATTTCATCTCGAATCAATTGTCTGACACAATCATATCGAAGAATTATATGTCTAAACTTACCATTATAGGTGCCGCTATAGGCTCTAGTTAATGTAGTTTTACTATCACAATGTAGTGACACAATCGATATAAGCTTTACACAAAAAGAAATTTCTAATAAAAGATCTCTTAGCCACTCAGCTTCTTTGCCTGTTGTAGCTAGGACTATAAATTCAGACTTCATAGTCAAGTACGCTATGCAGGTCTATTTCTTAGATCCCCAAGATACATCTACACCTCCTAGGGTGAATACCCACCCTATAGTAGACTTGTTGTCCCCTGCACTCGATATCCAGCTCGTATCGGTATATCCTTCTAATACGGCAGGAAACTCTGAATAGAATAGCCCTAAGTCTTTGGTTGCTTTTAAGTAGCCAAGGACTCTACTGATTACATTCCAGTGTTCAGCACTAGGATTACTAGTAAATCTACTAAGTTTACTCATAGCATACGTGATATCAGGTCTAGTGCATTACATAACATACATAAGACTCCCTATAGCACTTGTATATTCCAACTGTGCAACTGTTCTTCCATTATTCTTTTTTAGTTTGATACTTGGATCAAATGGAGTTTTTGCTTCTTTTATATTTAAATGGTCAAACGTATATAGTATCTTCTCAAAATAATAAGATTGACACAAAGTATAACCCTTATAATTTTTTAAAACTTTGATACATATGATGCTATCTACTTGTCCAAGATCCTTCATTTTGAATACAAAATATAAAAACTTCTTTGTTTCAGTGACACCTTCCATTTTATTACTAATTATTAACATGTCATCAACATATAAATAAATAAAAATTATACGATTACCATGTGCTTTAAAATATATACATTTATCAATTACATTATGCATGAAACCATGAGATAGTATTTTGAAGTCAAACTTCTCATGCCATTGTTTTAATGCTTATTTTAATCCATATAGAGATTTGATTAATATATATTCTTTATTTTCATTTCTTGGTAGAACAAATTCTTCAGGTTGTTCCATGTATATCTCCTCATTGAGGTCACCATTCAGAAATGCGGTCTTTATATCCATTTAGTGGATGTGAAGATGATGCATGAAAGTTAGTATAATTAATATTCTAATGGATGTTATCTTAGCTGCAGGAGAATATGTATCAAAATAATCTATCCATTCTTTTTGTCTAAAACCCTTACCTAGTAGTCAAGCTTTAAAGGTTTGGATAGTCCCATCAGTGTGATATTTCTTCCTAAATACTCACTTGCAACCTATGGGTCTAAAACCTGAAGGTAAGTTTACTAGTTCCCATATTTGATTTGACATTATAGATTTCATTTCATCATTAATAGCTTCTTTTCAGAAAGCTGAGTCTCTAGATGATATAGCCTCTTTATATGTTTTAGGATAATCTTTTATAGTCATTATTATAGGTATTTTTCTTATAACATTTTCTCTATATCCTTTTACATGATAGAAAAAAATACACTAATAGTATATATAGTCATCATCTAGAATCTTCTCTATTCTTATCTTTTGACTCCTACAAGGTTCAATAAGAGCTTTCACTACTTGTGGAGCTATACTATCTGGTTCTCTATCAGGAGTTTGGACTTCATTATTCTTTGACTCTAAGGATAGTGAGTTCTCAAAGAACTCAATGTCTCTTAATTCTATTATGGTATTAAAGTCTAGATCTAGAAGTCTATAAGCTTTACTATTTTGTGCATACCCTATGAAGGCTCACTTAATAGCTCTAGGTCCTAACTTAGTTTTTTTTTTATCAGGAGTTCCGTAATATGCAAGAACCTCCACACTTTAAGATATCCTAGATTAGATTTTTTACCTTTCTATGTTTCATATGGAGATGTTTTATATTTTTTAGACGGAATTCTGTTTAATATATGACACACTGCTAGTAGTGCTTCACCGCATTGATTGAGTGGCAACTTTGCTCGTATTAGCATTGAGTTGACTAGCTTTACTAATGTTTTATTCTTCCTATCTTTTATTCTATTTTGTTAAGGTATGTAGAGTGCAGTATACTGATCTATTAGTCCATGTTCTTCACAGAAGTTATCGAGTTCATTTGAGAAGTATTCTCCTCCTTTATCGCTACAGAGAATTTTTATCTTCTTATTTAATTAATTTTCTACTTCTGTTTTATATACCTTAAACATGTTCAAGGCTTCATCTTTACTCTTTAACAGGTATACATACATATATCTATAACAATCATCAATAAAGGTTATAAAGTAACTTTTACCTCCACAAGTAAGAATGTCATTTAACTCATAGATATCATTAAGAGTGTTGTTTAACTCACAGATATCACTGTGCAGAAGATCTAATACTTGAGACGATCTCTTGACACTTACAAAAGTTTTCTTTGTCATTTTGGATCGTATGCACACTTTACATTGATCGATTTCATTTTCTGTGTATGAGATTAAACCATTCTTAGCCATGAACTTCAAGGTACTATACCCTATATGGGCTAGTCTATCATGCATAGTCCAATGGATTTAACCATATACGCAGAAGTTTTATTTTCATTTAGAGAAAACTTGACCATACCATTACAAGCATATCCCTTTCCAACAAAATTCTCATTCTTAGATGGAATCAGTTTTCCTGACTTGTACACTATCTTTATTCCTGGTTTACCCAAAAAATTCTCAGCAACTAAGTTTGACCACATGTCTAGGACCTGCAGGACGTTTATTAAAATCACTTTCTTCCCAGAGGTGAATATTAGTTTGACAGTTCTTTTGCCGACAACCTTTGATTGGACTTCATTACCCATTTGGACTTCTTAACTATCAGTCAATTCCTCATAGGTTTTAAAGGTTGATCTGTCACGACATACATGTATGGAAACGGCAGTATCGTACCACCAACCGAGAACCTTTCCTTGGATGGTATTCACCTCAGTGATCATTGTCACAATATCGCCTTCTTCTGCACTTGCTTCTTTTTTAGATTTACGATATAGGCAGAATCGAGCATAGTTTCCATTTTTTCCATGGACATGGCATGGGCCTTTGAACTTTTCATTCTACTTTTGCGTGTTTTTCTTGAATTTCACTTTATTGAGTTTCAGGGATCATCCTTCTCGGGATTCTTATTATTTGTATTTTCTACTGCGCGTACTTTGGACAAGGAATTCTTTTATAGTGGTTACGAGATTTTTTTTCAATTCTAAGATGTTTCTGAATTTGTTCCAGTGTGTAGTCTTCAGTCTTATGCAGGACCTTCTTTCTATAGTCTTTCCACATTGGGGGTAATTTAGCGATAATGGCCCCGACTTGGAATGATTCAAGAAGATCAATCTTAATATATGGCTTTGATTTTGTTTACTATTAGCTACAGTTCTTGGATTTGGGCTAGCAGAGGTTTATTATCTACCGTGTTATAATCGAAATACTTGATAATCAGGAACTTATTGGTACCTTCATATTTAGCCTTGTAATTGAACTTCAGTATAGTCCAAATTTCTTTTATTGATGATGTTTGTGTGTACAGATTGTACAAACGGTCGGAAAGCGCATTTAGGATGTGTCCATGACAAAGGAGTTTGTCTTCAGCTCGTTTGGTGCGGGCAGTAATCTATTTAGGTGTGTCATTCTCAAATGTTTTAGGCAATGGCTGCAAATTCGGATCTAAGATGTAGAATATATTCAGCACTATTAGAAGAAACTTGAGTTTGTCTTGCCATCTGGTAAAATTGGTTCCATCGAACCGATCAAGATGAATCAAGTCCTGATTCATTAATTTGATAGATGATACACTATCAGCTTCCATAAAAAATAATGCTTTAAGATTATTGAGAAATTATACAGAAATAATATTTTCTGTAAAATATAAAAACTGAAAAATCAAAATAATCTGAAATTAGGATAAGCTGAACCATGTTTGGAACGATGTCCATAAAGTGTTATTTGCCCCTACTCAATTAAATTGAGTATGCTAAAAGGTTACAGGTAAATTGCTTCTAGGATACGACGAGCCTAGTGTGGATCTGCATTCAGCAAATATGAAGACCCACTAATGGAACTCTGTTGCACAATTTCTGGTAGAAAATAAAAGGAAAAATCTTAGAAAAAGAAGAAGAAGAAATGTGAATTAGACCCACTGCACTGTGCACTGGGCTAATGGTTTAGATGAACTATTCTAGATCACATTGTTGGTCTGATCTTCAGGCAATGGTTCAGATGAACCTTGATGTCTTGCTCAAATTTCTGGTCTACACGAGTGGCTATGATTTGTATGAGTCTGTTGGAGTGTGTTGTGATGGAGTTATGGTTTAGGGAAATAAATCTAATTGACTATTTGCTAGCCGTTGAGAGAAACTAGCCATTATTAGAAGTTTCTAGCTGTTGTACATGTAGTGTAATGGCTACTACATGCACCTGTACCATTGTGAGACATTGGCTAGCCATTTCTAGCTGTTGGGCTATCCACATGCAGCAGTTTCTGCATGGTCAGCTATTAAGTGCATAAGCAGTTACACCTCCCTACAACAACTCTTTTTCGAGCCTTTATATATTTTAAGGGACCTTATTCAGTCCTCTAGTCTTTCAGCTAGCCATTTTCCTTAGCTTGCAAAGTGCAAAGTGCACCACTAGCGCCTCTAAAGCCACATTGTCTCACATGCCCACGCCCTCGCACTAAGCCTATGACCGAGACCAAGCACGAGCGTGAGTGTTCCAGTGCTAATACGCATGTTCCATACTCATTGGACCATGTGGGTAAATATTATAATACTCCACTCTTCATATTTATACTCAAAAACTTTCTTCTCCTTTTTCAATGTGGGACTATTCGCAAAACGCAAGAAAAAAAGTATTTCGCAAACCTTTTATATATATATAATATTTTTTTATATTAAAAATCAATATATATTAACATTGTGGAGCTCACCGTCTCTAAGTGACAGTTAAAAAAATAAAAAATAAAATAGATTTTTGTCCAATGTGGTCGAAATAAAAACGTTGGATACTTTTCATATTTAAAGGTCCAGTCAATATCTACAAATATTGATAGCAAGATACATAAAAAAGATCAATTTTCTTTTATTGTTATACATCTAGACTTGTGTACAAAAATTGGGCTATTTAATTTCATTTGCAGGTATGGCATATATGCATTTTTAACTAATTTACAAGATCTTGTGTATCATCCCATCACATTCTGCCAGAGTGTCTAACTTTTTTATTAAAGAGACAAGTAAAAAGAATGGGAATGTTTGAAGTTTGAATGGAATGGAGTTGAATGGCTCAAAGCTACTGGAATGGATACAACCGGGCCCGACCCCAAAGTTGCCTTACCACCGAACGATATGCGCTGATTTCAGTTCTGATAATCAGGGCCCATGCATCAGTAATCCAGACCGTTGGTCAGTTGGTTCCTGTTGCTGATGGACCTTCCCTGAAAAATAAAAAATAAAAAATTCCAGATTGGAAAATATTAGGTGGCAATCCTTGGGAGTTTTTCCAGTTTCATATGCACGGGGACCACCATCCTATCTATCTTCTTAACCGTCCATTTTTGGGCTGCAAATCTAAAGGTTGCAACTGCGCCATCAAGATCTGATTGAGGCATGTTCCATCCATAGTGGGATTCACCACAAGTGGTCCAGACTTACCGAACCATGGCCCCACTTGAAGAATTTAAAACCCGGGGATACATTATCTTAAGGACCCATTGGTTTTGGTTGATGGCGTACAGGATAAATAAGTGGGTCCCGTCACTTCTGCGAATGAGATTCCAACATAACCAATCTTGTTTGCCGTCTCTTTTTCCAGCAGAGCCATCGCCATCGCAGAAGAGATTCTGCCCAACCAATTTTTTAATGGACTATGGACTTGCTATTCCTTTTACTTTGAGCCCTCTGATTCCCACACTAATAAGTGTTCCACGTGCAACACCTCCTTTTTTTCTTTTTCGTTTTTCCTTTTTAATATTCTTTCTTGGAATGCAAGCAATTTTAATAATCATCTGAATGGTCAACTGAAGTAGAATGAGGTTCAAGCGCTTTCCTAACACATATGGACGGTAAGATGTTTAAGGAAAAATTGACAAAATTCAACATATTTTGATCTATCTACAGATCTGGTCAATAGGTTGAAATTTTACCAAAATTTTCATATTGGTTGCTAGACAATTTTTGCTAATTTTAAAAAGTTAATAGATCTGGTCAATAGGTCCAAGGTATGTTCGACAAGCACGTCAACAAATCAGGTCAATGGGTCAAAATTTACAAGATTTTTAGTTTTCTCTGGATGTTTTCGAGCATGTTAGACCGATCAACTTAACCGGTCGACGACAAATCAACAGACAGTGGAGATCTACACGTTTTTCAGAATTTATTTCCTTATTTAATCAGGATTCTTTTCAACTATGTTTTAGGATTTGTTTAAGGTTATTTAACGATGTTAAACTTGTCTTTTAGAAGCAATCTATCAATCATTCAATTAATAAAAATTCTCATAAATTAGTTATTTCTCTTATGGATTCGAGAAATCTCTTTTGTGGATTCAAGAGAATCTCGTGGATTCAAGGCATTCATCGATCATGGAAGACGGTAGTCAACCTCATCATGTCCTTTCCTGTGTCAGTTGGTATTAAAGAGATGCTTTTCCTGGGATCCGTGGTTTCTAATGACAAGATGTAAGACCCGTATCTTAGTCCGTACCGTTTCGTAAACTTCCGCAGTCTTACCGGTCGAATTCCGGCAACCTTCGACCCTTAACCGATTTTAACGCGCGACCTTGATTCATATGACGTCAACCTGTTTCAACTTGACTCGAGTTCTGTACCATAGCGACCGCGCCGTCGCTGCGGTTCCGATGCCGCGACTTGCGAGCCAAGGCGATACCCTGGTCAAGAGTTGTAGACCGACATTTGGTGCGAAGAAACGTCGCGCGTTGTGAAACCCAAGAGAATTTCTACGAGATGTCACATCAATCCCATCAATCCCATTAATCAATCAATCCATCAATCCATCACATGGCAAGTACATGTCAAGTACACATCACCTTTCACCCATTCCCAAGCAAGCTACAAAAGTCTTCCAATGTCATACCTCTCTTACACAAAAGGCCACAAAAGTCAAGGTTTTCTTACACAACCATCACTCACCACATCCATCCATCTCTCTCTCTCTCTCCCTTTACAACTCTCTCTTTCTCTTTCTCATTTCAAACTGAAAATAAAAATCTCAAACACCTTCATACGTATGAGCTCTCCAAGCTCTTCCCAAGCAACAAAGGTGGCTCACTTTCCTACCCCACCATCTCCCATCTCAACCATCCATTTCCCATCTCCTCCATTGAAATCCATGCTAAGGTGCTATGGAACCCCTAGGAGCAAGAAGAACGGACGGTGGGTGCTAGATATTAGTAGTTTTTCATGTTTTTGGGATGGGCCAAGTGAGGCTAACCAATTAATGGTTTGGATCTCACTCGAGACCCTAAGTTGTGGCCGATGGACCACTTGGATCATCATGATCATTCCATAATGGGGCCATTCTCCATAGACCCCATCATGATACTTATTTCATTGCATTAGGGAGGTCATCTAGACCGTCCATATTGGTGGAGAAAGGATCTCCACCGTTGAATTTGATTTTGTTAGTTCCATGTGTAAAAGGAACCATTTTGTTGTGTGATCTCTTGCAAGGGAGGGCTCAAAGTGGCGGAGCCCTCCATCACAAGTGTGTCCCACTCTCCATCTCTCTCCCTTTTTATTTTATTTTATTTTATTTTATTTTATTTTATTTTGAGATTGCAATAGGGTGTTGTGGCCTATTTGAATGGACCCCACCACGAGACCTTTATTTTATCCAAATCATCAATGTGGCCCACTTTATGTGTGAAGTATCCACACTGTTTTCTATGTGGTGGCCCACCTAATCAGGCCCACCACAATGTACTTGAAGAGGCCAACCGTCCAGCGTCTGGGACGCTAGACGTCCCTGTATAAAGAAAAAAAGAAGAGAGGCTTTGAGGTGAGCCACTTGCATAGGCCCCACCTTAGGGTAAGAATTCAATCCAAGCCGTCCATCCTCTCGCTCATATCATTTTAGGCGTTGAGCTAAAATGTGAAGCTGATCCGACTTTCAGGCAGGCCATACCTAAAAAAAAACAGTGATCTCCACCGTTTAAAGTCCCCTAGATTTCTTCTACGCGCCGAAACAGACCTAAGTTTGGACTCTGTTTGTCAGTATCAAGCCGGTGAAGCCAATGGACAGGTTGAATTTTCTGATGGTGGGCCCTACCAGTGAAAATCCATAGGATTTCTTTTTTTCAAAAAGAAATAAAACCAAAGCAGAGGCATTGCCTCTGCCTCTGACCGCGCACGGCAGCAGTAAGCGCTGCGTGCAGCGGTCGGCCGTGCAGAGCCACCCACGACTGCTGCCGTGGGCCCCACCATGATGTATAGGTCTTATCCTCGCCGTTCATGAGGTGGGCCCCCTCCAAGTTTCAGAAGGATCCAAAACTCAGGTGGCCCACACCACACGAAACAGTGGATTGAACCCCTACCATTGAAACGCTCTTTTGGGCCCACAGAAGTGTTGGATCAAGCTAAAATTTGTGTTTTCACTTCACACAGGTCTGAGTGAGCTTATGAATGGTTTGGATGGCATTTCAGCATTATGGTGGGCCACATAAGTGGGACCCACAGTAATGAATGTGTTTCAATCCACCGTCCACGTGTTCTTCACGCCGTCTGCCTGACGGTGGAGCCCACCTCACTGTGTTCTGTCCGCGCCGTCCATCCCTGGACGGTGGGACCCACCATGATTCTGTGTCATCCCTGCACCGTCCACCCTGGACGGTGGGATCATTTTCCCCTTGGCCCACTCACTGGATGGATGGCAAATGAATATTATAGTGGGCCCCTGGCCTACCTGCTGGGTGACAAATTAAACATTTTAGTGGGCCCTTGCCAGCCAATTTGATTGGAAATTAAACATTTTAGTGGGCCCCCTTGCCAATTTGAATAGCGTATAAACATTTTAATGGGCCTCTGGGCCCATGGGATTAGGCCCATTTGTCATTTCTTAAGGCCCATGGGATTGGACCCATTTTGAAGTATTCCAAGGCCCATGGGTTGAGGCTCATTTGATGGACATAGGGGGTCCAATTGGTGTGGCCCATCTGTTTCATATAAGACCTATAAGTTTAAGCCCATTTGATTTGTATAAGGCCTATGGGTTAGGCCCATTTGACTTGTATAAGGCCTATGAGTTTGGGCCCATTTGATGCAATCTAAGGCCCACGGGTTATGACCCATTGCAATGCACATAAAGCCCATTGGTGCGGCCCATTTATGTGGTCCATTTGATGAATAAAAGGCCCATATGATATGGCCCATCTGATATATATGTAAAGCCCAATGGGATGAACCTAAAGTTCATTGCAATGTGTAAACCCAACTCGGATTATGTAACGATGTTTACGATGATCGTTCCTTGGGAGCAATGTTGGTTTGACGTCCACATTGTAAGTGTAATGATGGTTGGATGTCCACATTACGACTCTCCCTAGGGCCCCTTTGATAGACAGTACTTGTTGAGTATAGGCCGTCTAGGCCCGTCTGCGTTGTAAGAATGGTTCATCACTTATTTACATGTTTAGTATAGTTTCATGACTCATGATCATACGCATCATATACATGTTTGATATGAGAATTGATTGATCATAGCATATGCCTTCGGGCAGGTTGTTTATGGGCTCTTGGTTAGGCGGTGTTGTCCTACATGAGCGCACGATATGCGCAGGATTTGTTGCATGACTAGATAGCCTGATTCATGCATTTCGCATTTGTGTGACATGGTTATTGTAAGCCCTAGCGACATCAGGGCCATAGCCTCCACAAATAGATCGTGGTTGGCAGGATTGGATACTGAAAATTTTATTCTACATGGGGTGCTATAGATATCCCTGGGTGAAAGTCTCTAAACCCTTATGGTACTAAGAGGTTGCTCCAACGTCTAGACCGAGTAGGTAGATGAGCGTTGAGTGCCGATTACCAGACGGTTACGCTCTCCACTGTGTCGTGGTCTGTTGGAAGGGAGTGCGGCCTTACCCGCCTCATAGTAGGGGGCAATGCTAGGCTGAGTTTGACCAGCTCGAGAAATGGGTCCGCTATCGATGAGTCGTGCTCGATATTGGCAGACGGATAGTGAGGTCTCTTCCACTTACCTTTTTACGCGCGATGTGACGGCGATCTGGTTTAGAGTGTACTAGATCCCGGTGATATTCTAGAGTTGAGCTGTATTGATATGTGGACTTAGATGAGGATTGTATGCTTGACTTGCATCTTGCATCGCATACCTTAGTATGGCCGACATCCTTCATCTTTGCATTGCATAGCCTTGGTATAGCTTATGATTTTTACGGATCCATCTGCATATTTCGCATTACTCTGATACTGCATGATCATATTACTATCTTGCGCACACACTTTCACCACCCTCTAAGCTTTCTATAAGCTTATGCACAACCGTTGCATGCAGGTGACGTTGGATCGTAGCAGCGCTGAAGCTTGAGCACGTGACAGATTACTCTGGAGTTTTTGGTCTATCATTATTGTATTTCCCTTTATGCTCATTGTACTTGTAAAGTTTTTTATCATAGTGGAAATATAATGGAATTCTTAGTTGTTGTTTATGGGTTGTGCCTTTAGTTATGCTTATTACGAATCAAACTAACATTGAAAATCCTCCCCGTAGCATCCCAGGATCGGAACCTGACGAATGGGCGCTATGAGCCGAGAATGGGGTTCTACGGAAGCTGTCGGCACCGGATTTGGCGATCTAAAATTTTGTGAGTTCGGTTTCTGAGTTTGAGGCGTGACACAAGACGGGCACAATCCCATGGATGGTGCTCCTGGGAGTTTTTCTTTAATAACGGCAAATTTCGAAACGGCACAATGGGAGTACTAGTAAGCCATGCAAGGGTTGCAGGCAGCGATCAACCATTTAACGAAATTGTAGGATAGATCCATGTTTATGGCAATGATCCACCACTGGTAGGCACTGGAATTCACAATCATGTTTATCGTAGAGTGATGTCAATGGTGAATCGTAAAATCACACCTGATAATGTGGGATCCAGTGGCGAGTAGATCGATGACATGATCCTCTAAGATATCAGATTAGGCGGCGATCAGGTAGATTAGCCGGATTGAGAATTTAGGGTGAAAGTCAATCTTCTTAATTTCAACGGCTAACTCCACATTGAGGACTTTCTCGATTGGTTGTTTGAAGTCGAACATTTTTTCGACTACGTGGGCATTCCTGAAAAGAACAATGTCAAACTTGTAGCTTACAAGTTGAAGGGCGAAGCTTCAGCTTGGTTGGAGCAATTTCAACTCGAGTGGATGAGACAAACGAAGGTTTCAATCTACTCATGGTTGCGAATGAAGTAGTTGTCATGCACACAATTCCTCCCAAGCAACTATGAACAGGTATTATTCCAACAATACCAAAATTGTTGGCAGGATAATCGATCAGTGATGGATTATTTAGAGAAATCCTATTACTTGTCAGCGAGAGGCGACGATAGCTAATAGGTGAGGGGTTATGGAGAGAAATTCCGTTATTTGCTGGCAAGGGGCGACCTAGTCAAAACGGAGCCACGACAGGTTGTCGAATTTATCAGTGGCGTATCTGTGGCCCCTGTAAAAATAGAGAACCAACCCAATACTTCTAAATTGGATAAGCATCATGTAATAAACAAGCAGGATTTCGTCAAATACTCCAAGGAGACAGGAGTGATAGTGACGTTAATAGAAAAGGAAGCGAATGAGGAGTCTGTAAATATTCCAGAACATATAAAGCCAGCGTTACAGGAGATCGAGTTGACGATTATGCTTGCCGGACTTTCCACTGAATTGTCTCCCATGTAGAGATTGGTTTTTCTCAGGTTTAATTTGTCTTCAACAACATGAAGAATCAATTTACCGACCAAGCCCAATTTGAGGATGTCTATGCTCGAGTTCCTAAACCAACACTCAACTTGTTTCCATTGCTTAAATTACTGGGATGAGTGTTGCGGTAGCAATTATTCATATTGATGTCTAGGAGAAATCAAAGAAGCCTTTTGTAGAGTACAAAGAAGCTAGATTTCATATGTATTGTGAACCAAATCCATTGAAGAACTCGAGGAAGTTGAACACGTACCATGAACAAAACTTAAGGATGTGTTTTTTATTATTTATTTATTTATTTATTAAGTGGAGGGGTCTGATGTAGGACGGGAATCAAGCACATTCCTAACACGCATGGATTGAAAGAAGCCCTAGGAGAAATCAACAAAATTCAGCATAGTTGGACTGATCAACAGATTTGGTTGACAGGTCAAAATTTCGCTAGAAATTTCAGATTGATTGCTAGACAATTTTTGCCAGTTTCGACAAATTGACAGATCTGACCAATGGGTCAAAGGCCTGTTTGATAGGTCAACCAATTGGGTTGGCAGATCGAAATTCGCAGGATTTTTAGTCTTAGTCTCTGGACATTTTCGAGCCTGTTCGACCGATCAACTCGACTAGTCGACGATAGGTCAATAGACGGTGGAAATATGCACGTTTTTCAGAATTTATTTTCTTATTTGATTAGGATTCTTTTTAATTACATTTTAGGACTTTTTTAGGGTTATTTAAGTGTTCTAAACTTGTTTTTTTTTTAATAGAAGCAATTTATCAATCATTCAATCAATAAAAATTCTCAAAAATTAATTAATTCTCCAGTGGATTCAAGAAATCTCTTTTGTGAATTCAAGAGGGCTTTGTAGATTCAAGGCATTTATTGACCGAGGAAGATGGTGATCAACCTCATCACATCCTTCCCTGCATCATCAACCGATCTTGAGAAAAATAAAATCCACATAGATAAGAAGAAAAGCTAACAAAGCTAAAGCAACTCCAACACCAAACACTAAGAAAAAGAAGGCCCATATCTCAGACTATGAAAGCTAACAAAGAAAGCCCACATCTCATATAAACAAAGCTGCAAAGAAATGGTAACTACGACATCAAATTATCGTAGCCAGAAAGAAGATATAAAAAAACCCACATCCCCTGTAATAAAGATATAGCAGCACTAGTGCCAAACCCCCACAGCCATCCTAGAAAGCTAACAATAATAGAGAAACTCCAATCCAAAACACCGCATCAAATGGTTAGGGTAAGCTAACGCATCCGTGAAAAAAAAAATGCATCTAGAGCAACAACCGCACCAAATGGCCACACCGGCCAAGTAATAAATATTAGTGGTATGCAAATTGCCCATTTTATTATTATTATTGTTATTTTCTTTTTATTTTTATCCCACGAGCCTTGCTTGCATGTATGGTCTTAAGCGAAGTACTTCTAGCTCACATTTCCTAATTTGGCATGCATGTTGGAGAGTGAGATCTATGTTGCTAATTGGGTGGGTAGATGTGTATAAAATAAATAAATACTTGGGGGTTATTTGGAAAGTTGGAATGATTGGGAATGAGATTGGTTTTAGCTCACATTTCCTGATAGAGGTAGGCACGAGATGACTCAATCTAGCTAACTCGACTCTTCCGACTCATTTCGATCCAACTCGACCCGAACCGAATGGGTGAGTCGGTCCGAACCAAGTAAGCTTTGCCCAATCCGAACTCAAACCGAGTTGAGTTTGAGTTACCTAGTAACTCGATCCGACTCAATCCGAAACTCAATTCGGTTAGACTCGACTCGACTTAACTCCAATACCAAACACTAAGAAAAAGAAGGCCCATATCTCAGACTATGAAAGCTAACAAAGAAAGCCCACATCTCATATAAATAAAGCTACAAAGAAATGGTAACTATGACATCAAATTATCGTAGCAAGAAAGAAGATATAAAAAAACCCACATCCCGTGTAATAAAGATAGAGCAACACTAGCGCCAAACCCCCACAGCCATCCTAGAAAGCTAACAATAATAGAGAAACTCCAATCCAAAACACCGCATCAAATGGTTAGAGTAAGCTAATGTATCCGTGAAAAAAAAAATGCATCTAGAGCAACAACCGCACCAAATGGCCACACCGGCCAAGTAATAAATATTAGTGGCATGCAGATTGCCCATTTTATTATTATTATTGTTATTTTCTTTTTTTTCTATCCCACGAGCCTTGCTTGCATGTATGGTCTTAAGCGAAGTACTTCTAGCTCACATTTCCATTTTTGGCATGCATGTGGGAGAGTGAGATCTGTGTTGCTAATTAGGTGGGTAGATGTGTATAAAATAAATAAATACTTGGGGGTTATTTGGAAAGTTAGAATGATTGGGAATGAGATTGGTTTTAGCTCACATTTCCTGATAGAGGTAGGCACGAGACGACTCAATCTAGCTAACTTGACTCTTCCGACTCGTTTCGATCCAACTCGACCCAAACCGAATGGGTGAGTCGGTCCGAACCCAATAAGCTTCGCCCAATCCGAACTCAAACCAGTTGAGTTTGAGTTACCTAGTAACTCGATCCGACTCAATCCGAAACTCGATTCGGTTAGACACGACTCGACTCGACTCAACCCGACTCTCTAACCCTACCCTGACCCAATCCCAGCGCCCCCCCCCACCCCTCATCGACCTCCTATTCCAAGCCCGACAACCACCCACCACCATCAGCCTCCTCCTCCTCTTCCAAGCCTGGCAACCACCCACTACCATCACCCTCCTCCTCCTTTCGCTCTCCTCTCCACTCCCTCCCTCCCTCATCTCTCAATTTGACTCGATGCCAACTTGACCTAACTCGGTACTTCTGACCGGATCGAACTCAGTCTGGATCAGTTCAGGACAAAATGAACTCAAATCGAGTCAGGCATGATGGATTCAGTATCGAGTCAAATCGAGTTTAGGTCAGGCCTATTTTAAAACCAAATTGAGTCGAGTCAACCCTAACTCAGTCTGACTCGACTAGATGCCTAGCTCCATTTCCCAACTTGGCATGCATGTGTGGAAGTGAGATCTTTGTTGCTAATTAGGTGGGTAGATGTGTATAAAATAAATAAATGTTTGGGTGTTATTTTCAAAGTTGAATGATTGGGAATGAGATTGGTTTTCATAATAGAATATTTTTTACTATTTGTATTGCAAAATGCAACCCATTATCCGGGTTTTCTTCTTCTTCTTCTTCTTTTTTATTTTTATTTTTATTTTTTTTAAGACTAGATTGATTATTTTTTTTTTCGAAAAGCTAATCTATGGACATTTTCATGATAATTAGAAATGTCTCTCACCATTGACATGTAATCTTTCAACATTTTTATGAAATGAGTTGTGGAAAAAAAACAATGTATATTGAGAACTAACCTTTCAAAATTTTCATTATTTTCTAAATGCTAGATTTCTAATGGGTTTTCCATATCCGTGTTATGGATTCATCATATCTAAACACCCTTTAAAATTGATCTTCTTGTTGTTGATGTCTTAAATTTGTAAGCAATAATGCCATTGAGCAGAGGTCAATGCCATTGGAAAAATCTAAAAAAATCCATGTTGGTTGTTGTAATGTTTTGGTGTTGCTACTTAATGCCATTGAAGGTGTTTGATGCCATCGACAGATCCCTAAGGGCCGTCGATGCCATCGAAGTCCCATTGAGCGTGCACACAGAGTTGCGCAAGTGCAAGATTTGTTTCCTATTTCGGTTTTGATACTTTATATATCGAGTGTAATTGGGATTTGGGAGTAAGAGAAGAGTTTTAGGGCTTTCTAATTCATTCCTAAGGGTTTTAAGTGCATAGCTAGGGATTGTGAAGTGGATTTGAGGCTTTTTTGAATTGGTAACACTTTATATCTTGTAATTTCTAATTTCATAGTGCATTGCTTGTCGCTTTGTGCCATGGTTTTTTCTTGCAAGGGTTTTTCCTTGTAAAATTTGAATTATTCTTGTTTGGACTTGGTTGTGCAATTGTGAGTACTTTGCTTGATTTTTCTCTGTGTGCTTACGTAGTTCCCCAACACATCTTGGGTATGTTTGGCCACCCCAAATGATCTAATTAGCCTAATTTATTGGCCGGAGCATCACCTAATGAGTGCCTTGGATCTTACACAAATGCACAAAATGGAAATACGAATGTCTTAGATCCTCCACCCCTATTCCAAGGGAATATGAGCCACTTGAATCTTATTTACATCTTTCAATTTGGCACATGGGGCTTTGAGTCAATTTGAGAGTCTGAACAAGACCCATTCATATTTCTCTTGTAAAAACACTAGTATCCATGTTATAGTTGTTCATCCTTATTATTGCCATTTCTCATGAGAACCAATTAGAGTTAGTTACGTGTGATCTGGATGGATCTGCGTGGTGTTTTTAAAGACCTGTTGAGGTGTACAAAGAGGATTTTTAGGTAATATGGCTGGAGCACATCAAACAATGCCACGTCATTGTTTAAGTGGCCAATGAAGGTGTAATCGTGAAGAAGCAGTTACAGGATAGATGAAAGAAGAAGAAACGGAGAAAGCCATGTAGTGTCGAGTGGTTATAGTAACTTTCAAAATGTGGAAAGGATCCAGATGGCTTGATTAAGGTTATAATTAGGAGAGGAATTCAATAGGAAGATTTCGTCTCATATTAACCCAATTAAAACCAAACATTATCTTTCAATTATCCTTTAGTTACCAGTCAATTACCTTCCTTTGTGTAATCATTCTACTTTTCTACCAAGTAGATTACATTCCTTAGTGTAATCCTTTACTATAAAAAAAAAAAAATAAAAAAAAAAAAAAAAAAATTGTTTACATTTCATAGTATAATCCATAACGCTAATAAAGTATTTGGTAATTTTAGTAGTAATTTGAGTCTATGCTTACATGCTGAATTTAGTTATGCATTAGGAGAGGTGTTTTGCAATTATTCTTCATGACCTTCCGCAAGAATCTCTATCTCATTTCTCTTTATCTGTATTAAAAAGTCCTTCGTACGGAAGGCAAAGGTGTAACCCATCATCAAAGGATGAACCCTACACTTTGAATATCGCCTGATCCTATTTACACATTGAGTGAGTGGCTGAATGGGCAACCAATCTCATCAAATCTCGGTCATACACTACGTGTCTGCCTATCTTGGCGCTTGGAATCATAGTTTTTCAGTTTGAATTGAGCCACAAATTCAATTCTGGCACACCCGCATTCTAACTGCCGAAAACCAAGCAGCAATAGTTTTTGGCATGCCTGGTTGGACCCCGTCTCTAATTTACTATCATAATATTGCCAATCAAAATTATGAATAGAAGAAGTAATCAAATCGTTGGGGTCTAGCCCTCCACACCAATCGCACCACCTCCATCAAAGGACATGCCGGATCAGGAGGCCCTTGAAGCGTTGAATTTGAACAGTAGTCTAATGCTCGATAATGGGGATTGGGAAGGTGCATCAACCTCTCGGACCATTCCCCCAGACAAGATAATAGTCGTGTTCCATGATGTACAACAAAGTATTCAACATGTCCATGGATATGAAGGGCCCAAGTTGACCAGTTTTGTATTCAAACTGAGAATACTAATAGATATATGGCTAGCTAAACTGAGCCCATGTATCAATTAATGGTTATGATGGATGAATGAATGCCATCGACAATGCAATATATTTCCAAAGGAAGTTCTATCAAAAATGCTGCTCAGCTGCCACCTATGCCTCCTCCATAAAGGAATCCACCACTAGTCTAAGTTTAGGATATGAAAAATACTCCACCGCCCGTTGACTTTAGACAACTAGCGCTGGAGGTAAGAAATTTCATACATAAAAATTAGAGTCAAGGATTACCAGAAAGATATAACCTTCAACAACTCCCTAGGAATCCTTTGTTCTAAGAGAGACTAAACTGATTCGGTCCTGATCCACCACTGGTCATTGAAACTCAGCAAGTGGATCATGATTAAATCATACAAATTGTCTAGGAGGTTGCTAGCCAAGTACACTGTCACAATACTATTCCATTATATCATAAACCATATCCTGAATGGATAGATTGATGACATCCATTGCCGTGAAATTATCGACTGGACTTTGCCTTGTTTTCAGGAAATTCTGGTTAGCCAACTCTCGAATATGTTGGTCAATTTACCATACATTTCCGAGAGTTAGTGAATGATGACTATCATAAGTTACAATTATTCGGTGATTCACTAATGGCATTGACTTTTACGTTGTATTCAAACCTATTGCCAGATTTTGTGCACACTTAATAAGAAATGGAGGGAAATTTTCATGCTTAATTTTTATGTAAGAATAGAGAAATAACTATGGCTGATGTTGACTATTTTTGGCAATTACCAGGAGAGACTTATGAGAGTTATATTACTCGGTTTAAAAGGGCAAAAAGCCGATGTAAAATTATTATTAGCACAAGACGAGCTCAAGTATAAACTTCATAAAAAATTTATTGGGATAGAGTTCATGGACCTGTATGACCTGACTAAGAAGGTCTCTAGATATGAGGAACTTCTATCAGAAGGTGCCCGACAAAAAAAAAAAAAAAAACTTGTTAATAAGAACTTATTACCATGACCCAAATTACGAGGTTACGACTGCTGAAGTGGTAGCTAAGAAACCACTCATATGCTAGTCACTGGTCAAAGCATAATCAGCCCTATCAACTATATAAAATCTCAAAAGGTTTATACTTTTGACATCATAAGAGCTGATAAGATATTTGAAATTCTGTTAGCCGAAAAGTTTATCAAGATTCCCATGAATCATAAGATACCTTCAGCCGACGAATTACAAAAAATTGAATATTGTAAATGGTATGAAATTTAGTCTCACTCGACTAGTAAATGTGTTGTATTTAGGAACATAATCCAAGATAATATCGACTGTGGGTTGTTGAAGTTACCGAAAAAAGGCGAGTTCGATATATATGTTACTCAACACGGAACCGTTCCCACCCAACCTTGAGGTCAATATAGTTACAATGAATCTAAGAAAGACTAATCGGCCACGGCCATAAGTTGATCTTAGTCCGACTAACCAAGAAGGCATACCATAACGACTAGTGCAAGGGCAACGTTGGTCTCGTCATTTGAATGACACTTGGCCAAACACAATTTGGCAAGACAGGCAAGGTTCACAATTGTGCGACCAATGTGCTAAAAGGACTATTCTTATATGGGGATATCGTCCCCAATTAAGGTTGCAAGGTCATTATATGACTCATAGGAAAATTGGAATGAACGGTTAGTATCAACCACATCAAACAACCCCTAGCTACCACCAATGAAATGGTTATGCCCTCGACAACTCGGGAAGAAGTATGGAAGCGGGTCATCCAAAATTTTTTACAACACTAAAGGCATTAACTCAAACTCAAAAATGTCGATGGCAGACACGTGAAGCTGTTATGAAGAAAGAATCAGAAGTCAAAGACCTACCTCGGTCGGAAGTGGTCCAACCACGACCATTTTAGAGAGTTCCTATGTTAGAAGTAGTGGTTATAAACATGGTGGGAGCAGTCCTGTCTCCTGTGTTATGTGACCAAGTTTTTAATGTTTTTGGCCAATTCGATCGGTCGGCCAGCCCAAAAGATGAAGGTAGTTGTGGTAATTTGTCATATTATCGTAGTGACAAATGCTTCCCAAGGAATGAATGACTAGTAAATGAATTAATAGTGACTACTAAAGCACTGTAAGTCGTCTCACTAGTAAATACATCAACGGACTTGTGGCCGACAAAAGCGTTGAGCTGGTCGAAGACCTTGATATGGAAATGGATGTGGAAACATTAGGGGGGCAATGTCTGAATGAAGAAATTGTGTTTGGGACATTGCCACCCATCATGTTCCATTGCAATATGGCATTCACATTACCTTCCAGCTTCCAGGCTAGACCAACATAGCTAAGTAAAATGACAGGTGACGTGGAAGAATTCAGTCCCCTAGTGGTAATATGACATGGTTCTTTTTCATATGAGGAGATGACCATAAATAATCCCCAGATAGATGAAACATCACATATAAACACAGTCACAGTGGAATCAGGAGCCACGTCTGAAAGAGTAGTCATAGAAAGACTCACTCACGGCATGATGTAGCATCTCAAGTCATTGTATATATTTGTTCATCTTAAAGGACGCTCAATCACCAGAATCTTGGTTAATAATGGGGCCGTTGTCAACCTTTTACCATTGAGAATGATGTCAAAAGCAGGAAAGACATCGGCCGATTTGATCCCTTCGGACGTTACCGTCAGTAATTTTGCTGGTCATGTTACGAACACTCACAGGGTCCTGTCAGTCGACTTGAATCAGGGGTTAGAATGTCTAGGGTAGCTGATTCAAGATGAAAATCCCTGAAAGAAGAAGTCATATGGCATAGAGAATTCAAAGAGAATGAAAAATGAAGATGGTCAAAGGATAAAGGAGTACTTATTACAAGAAAAATGTAACCGTATATACACATAATAAAACATCACAATTTATATCCACAATAAAAGTAAGCAAATATCATGCCATGCAAAATCCAACATGTCATGAAACCATGCGACAATCGAAGCATGAACCACATGCTACCACGTGGCATATGCTTAGATGGCCACCGAAAACCTAATCATCATATGTCCATTCATATTTCTCTATACGAAGGGACGTGAAGGGCATTGTTTACACCCGGTTTCAATACCTTGACATGGGCCTATAAAAGGCCACCACATGTCGACACTATGAAACCATAATTGGGGTAGAACATACTCTCACTTGAGAGTATCATTGTTGGCATTACCTTTGTCGTTACACATTCTGTTATAAATGTGAAGGCACGAGCCCTTATGCCTACCTTTTAAAGAGTAAATTAGCAAAGGCTATGTGGCCACGATTATTGTGCCCATTAATGAGGCAATGTGCCCACTACGTCTATAAGAGACCCACTGAGAGAATACATATTATTACAAATCTAACTATGATTCTCTTAGCGAGGTCATCTCTCACAGTCTTTCCAAAATGAGAAGATCTTCCCGGAGATGTTCGAAGAGACCATAACATTCCAAAAGTTTTTGAAGATCTGAAGATCGGATCGATGTCCAAGAAAACTCAACCATGACTTGGACCGAAATCAGAAAAGGTGGGCTTATTTGTCTAATCAGATCTTTCCCCCACACCTTAATTAGAATTAAGAGAATGAAAGAACTAGATCCAAAATCTAGTATGACCAATCCCTGATCAAAGGTTTAAGCAATCTTGATGTGATGGATCATGTCCATCTACTCCCTCCAAAAATCCAAACCAACAAGACGATGGGATCCTGCAGGCGAGCAACTGATCAATTTGTTAGAGAGGTCCCTTCTAGATTAGCCCTTGAGGTTTTTAGAACCGAATTTGGTGACTTAAATCCAAAGAAACTTTGTTGGTCCCTAGCTTAATCTTTAGTAGGCTAGGAAGATCTTTGTGATAGATCAACTATGAGAGGAAGATCTAGGTAGCCAATGAGTTCGGGTCGAGTTGGGACTCTTTCTTTCCAATGCAAGCCAGTAGTTTCAGAGATTCAAATATCCAAGCCAATGGCATGAACACGAAGGATCCATAAAGCAACAAGAAAACCCTAACGAGGATTTCACTGCCTCGATGTTATATAAAAGTAGCAATTGAAGAAGTTCTCGAGGCCCTATGCCAAACACATCAGTCTAACCTTTATTTATCTTTCCTTTTCTTAGCATAGCTTAAATTAGTTTAGCTACTACCTAGCTCTCGCTATAGTACTTTAGGAGTAAATTTATTCTTACCGGAACCTTAAGTTGTAGATCATGATCTTCTAAGTTTCGATTTGGTTGACCAAACTTGCCTCGATTAGTCTTTTTTGATAGGTTGATCATGTATTTATCCCTTTTATTTTTGTTTACTCATTTGCTTGTCTCGCAAGTTGTCAGTTGTAATAAACATCATTTTATAATACTTATGCCTTATTTAATTTAAATGTGTATTTTTATTCATTTGAGAAGTTTTTTGAATTTGAAGTATTGGTGAAAGAATATGTTTTTAAGGTTATAGACTCACGTTTATTCTCGTAAGGCAAAAAGAACTCATTTGGAAGGATTAGCCTCCTTTCCTTTCATTAGTCACCTGAACAAAACACAACATTGGTGGCCAAGAGAACTTTGAATCTTTGATCTCAGTCTCCAAAGTCCATCTTGGTGAAGGGGACATGAACAATTCATTCAACCCTTAAGTCAGGTATACTCTAGCATGCCCATGCATTCTACTCACACACACATGTATTTAATTTAGACCCTCATTTTAAAACGGATAATTGTAGATATTAAGGCTAAATCTGGAACATCCCACATGTTACCATTTTAGCCTATGTTAATCATATTGTTTGATATATGTATTCTCATTAATTAATGACAATTTTAACTAATTTATGAATAATTATTTATCTGTAACGATTTGGATACGAGTTCTTTTGTAAGAATTTCTTAGAAATATGCCTCTAACTATGTAGAATTATCCTATTTCCCAAAAATCTCATATAAATAATAATTACAAAAATGTCATTAACCTAGATCCTTTATTTCTAAATCACATAGTTCTCATCATCCGTTTGAAGTGAAGTTTTATCCCATACCTATATATTATAAATTAACCATACACATCGAATTTCATCCCGTAGATCATTGTAAAAGTGACCTAATTGATAAATCAACTCCTTAATCATTGATTTTGGTGTCCATCGAGTAAGGAAAGCCCATGAGTAGTCATAGTCGAATATTTTCCTTCATGTGAATGAATTGAATTGCCTATCATATGGATCAAGTGTGAAATACAAGAATCCCAACTTGGTAGGCTTATCCTTAAGCGTTTAGGCTTACGAACTCTTTCTAAATTTGAACCTTTTAATTTATCCACTTCCCACCATCCAATGCAACTTAGAATTGGAATACACCTTTCCCTTATATGAATACGATAGCATAAAAATTTAGACCATGATCTATGAACTTACACCGTTGAATGATGACTGCCTTAAAGCTAATCTCTTCCTTTTTGGAGCAGCATTGAAAATTTAAAATTATGCCTTTCCCATCATCGATCAACCACCCATTTTTTTAATTATTTTCCTATCTTGAATACATATATTTCTCAATTTTGGGCCCTGATCATCAAGTGAGGACCATTAGATCGAGATCAAGTCCGTTTTGGCACTTGATAGTCCATTTTTCAAGATCGGCCAATTTAAGTTTCGCATCACCAAGAGATTTATATATCATGGCTCTATTATACGATTTAAAAACTATGAATAGATTAGATTTAAAGAAATATCACTAGAAAAGAAAGATTTGAGAAACTCAATTCAAGTGGGATGCGACACACTCTCTCTCACGCCTACTCCATTAAAAAAAGGGGGCGTGTGCCCCTTCTCCACTCAAAAAACCCACGCACACCAACCTACCAACATTTGAGGAAGAGAGAGAGAGAGAGAGAGAGAGAGAGAGAGAGAGAGAGAGAGAGAGAGAGAGAGAGAGAGATCCAAGCCTAGATGATCATCCCTATCTCTTCCTTCTCCCCATGCGTGGTGTCTCTCTCTTGCTTGAGTAACATCATGGTTAATGTAGAAACTCTCATATATCGAGATATACCTAAATTTTATATCTAAAACTAAGGTGAGAGATTCATTTAACCTTACACCAATTTAAGTTAAATTTATACATAATTCTCTTATTTTCGCGTTAAAATGATGTATTGTCTGATTTTTACTATGATTTTCATGGTAATAAGTTGTTGGATTATTATGAATTGCTAATTTATGTTCAAATTATGTTTAATATATGATTTGAATAATATTGGACATATTTTGTTTGTTGGATCACAAAACTATGCCTTAAATAATGAAACTACACGAGCTCGGGTCCCAAATGGTGCATAGTTTCTGCATCCGATGAACCAGATAGATATGTCAGTAAACCTTATAATTTTACTGATATTAATCTTACATAAACTTCATATTTTTAAAACTTAGGGTAGTGAGACTCACTTTTGGAGTATTTTGGGACTTATTGGGTGACATGTCTAACTGAAAATCGTACTATTGTACTTATAGATTCACTTTAAAGTGTATGGACTATTTTTTTATCCTATTGAGATTTATTTTATTATAATTTTAAATTAATTAGTACATGAAAACTCTATTAAAATTTTTATTAATTCATAAGGAGTGATGGATACAAGCCTTGTCCTTCGCCGATTTTGAGAGCGACACGTGTTTTCACTCCCTATTGAGTTAGCTTTTAGTCCTCTCTTATTTTCTTGAGTTACCCTATTTTCTATTCTCTTTTTTTTATTATTATTTTTTATGGAGTTAGCTTATATCGCTACTCTATTTTCATTTATTGGGTTAGCCTTGTGTTACATTTCTTATGTTATGGCTTGTGCATGTGTCTTGGAGTTCTAAAACTCTCATGGTTTGATTTAATTCTCTATTGATGTAAATGATATCTTAAAGGACTCACAACTAGTGATTTATATATATTTATCATGGAGATAATGCAAGTCGAGTAGTGACCCTGTTGGTCAATTTATAAATCATTGTATTTGGTTAGTGGTGAATGCATTAATGTAAGTAATCAACAGGTGCATGTTACATCATTTTTTCTGTGATTGGATATCACTATTAGTCGCTCTACAAAAAATCATATTATGTAATTCTTTCAATTCATGTGTTGTACAATTTTGAAGTGTTACATAAATCCAAAGTAGTGTTGGACACGCTGGCGAATCTTTATAGTTATGGGATACGGAGCAAGCCGAATTTTTAAGAATTATATTCCACAATGTGTTGGCCACTGTGTATGATGAGAGACACACACTATGTCAGGCATGCATTCATATAGATTAGTTGAGCATACTGATATTACTCGTAGTGGTGGAATACGAGGTGTATCGAAATCTTTATATTGTTCTTATGATGAATTACTTAAATTATTGTTAATCTTAAATGACAACCATCACAATGAGTAGGGTTTTGACCTCTCCAACCATACATATGATGCGAGTGATGTACAGGTTGAAGATACGGGTGATGACCTCCCTTAGGAGAATTATTCCGAACAATAAAAGATAATAATGTTAATGTTTAAATTTTAGTTTAATTTTAATTATGTTTCATGCAATGAATATGTAGTTTGTAATAAGCTCCCACCCGGGTAAGCATTTAACGTTCAGTTAAAATTTTATGTTTAAATGGAATAAGATTTAAGATGTGGTTGATTTTATTCTCGTGAATGGTTACCTTTGTGAATGTAAATATACGTGATGAATGTAAGGTACGGGGGGTTATGTATTGAGTACAATCTCTAACACCACGGAACTTGGATTTCGTGCAAAATACAAGGGAATCAATCATCGGGGTGTTACAAAATTGAAGATGAATTCGATTATAGGATTACTATGGCTTTTATTAACAGTTCATCATCAATTGACCTTTCCAAGTTAACCAATGCAACCAGTGGCACTATAGTGGCTTATGTGTGGCAACAAAGCAATACAGTGATATTCTTTTTTTTTTAGAAATACTCTAGGTCTTTTAGTGTAGTGTAAGGTACAATGATCCTAGTTGCTTTGGCATACTTAGTGTAATCCATTGATCTGGGTTGCTCACCAGGACCAAGGAACATTTGATGGGGTAGCTTGGAAGTATCATTCAAGAACATAAAATTTTACATTGATTTCAATATTGGAACTAAGAAGGATGGATTTATACAAATTGGCAGAGGCCATTTTCTTAGCACACCTTATTTGGGAATCGATGTGAAGACCTAATTGTTAAAAGGGGGTTATCTTCACTCAATCTACCACTTGAGCTATGGATAGGTGTGTTACTTTTATAGAGCATTTAGTTTGCCATCGGGTTGTTTAGGGCATGAATTCACCAATCCTCTGTCCTCTCTTTCACTGCAGATTTGTCAAGTCCATAAAATCTATATCCCATAAATCCATCATTTGGAGCAAATTCAGATCCCTAAAAAAATGACAACAAAAGGGGAAAGTGAGACTATTAAGAACAATAAAAGTTATGCTTGTGCAATAATTAGTCTCCAAATTCACGTAGCTTAATAATTGATATGTAATTTTGAGATTTGCGAGATCTAAATCAAGTGAAAATCCATGAATTCAACAAGTTTATGGATTTATCAAATCCATATTTTCATTTTCCTAAATCTCAAACAATCTTTGTATATGCATATAGCACTTAAGAGAATTCTTGTAAGATTATAATTAAAATCATGTGTAGAAAGATCTAAAAGGCTCGTGACTATCCTTTGTCTCCATAGGATTTAAGCTTCTGATCGATTCAACCTCATGTGTATTTGATTTTACTAGGATTTTTCAGTATTGATACTGTTGTCAGGACTGATGTCCTCAAACTTCAAGGACGCTCGATCGGTCGAGTGGACTACTCGACCAGTCGAGGGAGCTACTCGACTAGTCAAGGTACGCTCAACTTAAAGTCAAGTGAGCTTATTCTTTGGGTGTTCGTGATGCTTGACCAGTAATGTTCAGGCTTGACTGGTCGAGCGGGTTGCTCGACTAGTCGAGGTTACGTAAATCCTGCGCAGACTGCGTAAATTTGAGGTGGTTTCTGGACTTTTCTGGACTAAGTGCGTAAGTAGAGTTTCCTAAATTATAAATAGGGGTCCCTAGGGCTATTCTAAAGTATTCTAAGGCTTTCTAAAAATTTTTCAAGGGTTCCTAAAAGGGTTTTAGAGTTATTAAAGGGTGTAGCAAGGGTGAGATTCGAGGTTGTTTAAATCGGATAAGTCCTTTCTCTTGTAATTTCTATTTTATAGTACATTTTTATCGCTTTGTGCCGTGGTTTTTTTCCCCAAGGGTTTTCCATGATAAATCTTTGTGTTCTCTTGTGATTTCTTGACGTTATTGGATTGTTATCTTAAATTTAGATGTGTTTAATTTCGCGCAGCACAAATCCCCAATAAGCAGTATCAAAGCAATCGTTGGGGCACAGATCTGAATCTACAAGATTAGTAATAATGGAAAACGGCAAGTTTGATATTGAGAAGTACTCGGGAAAAAATAATTTTGAGTTATAGAAGGTTAAGACGATTAGCCTGTTAACCAAGCAAGGTGAGATTAACGCTCTTTAGAGAAGAAATCTATCATGAAAGATGATGAATGGGAAAAATTTGATAGTAATGCTTTAACCTCTATCCATTTATGTCTCACGGATGAGGTTCTCTATAATGTTTTGAGGGGGAAAACTACGGTTAGTTTGCGGGAGAAGTTAGAGAACATATATGTAAAGAAGTCCTTTGAAAATCGCTTACACTTAAAGCTATAGTGTTATACCTTCAAGACGACAAAGGGTGGAGATCTAGAAGCCCATATAAGTAACTTTAATAAATTGATGTGCAAATTGTTGGATATGAAAGAAGTGGTCAAAGATGAGGAATAAACATATATATTGTTGAATTCTCTTCCTGCATCATATGAGTCTTTCAGGGACACGATGTGCATCGTAAATAAAATTCTAAGTGTTGACACCGTTATCTCAACCCTTTAAGGGAAGGATATGAGAAAGCTAAATGGTGACATGGGGGTATCTTCTGATGCACTGATTACGAGGGTCAGAGATTCTGAGCGAGGTACAGGATCTTAAAAACCTAGATCCAAATCCAAGGGTAAGGGTAAAGAAAAATTAAAGTGTTAGAATTGTGGGTTGTCTAGACACATGAAGAAGGATTGTAGAAATCCTAAATGAAGAAAAAAAATTCAGCGGCTTCTTCCAAGGAGGCCAATGTGGTCACATCCGATGAAGAATCAAGTGGTGGTGATGTTCTGTCTATTTTCATGATTGGTCACTTACACAACAATCATAAAGATGAGTGGATACTTGACACAGGAGTATCTTATCACATGACTCCTCAACGGAGTTGGTTTACCAGTTACAAGGAATGTGATGGTGGACAAGTTTTATGGGCAATGACAATGCCTATAATGTTATAGTTATTGGTACGGTGAGCATCAAGATGTTTGATATGATGGAGCGTACCTTGATTGATGTCAGACACATTCCAGATATGAAGAAAAGTCTAATTTCTCTCGGTGCACTCAAGGCTATAGGGTGCAAGTTCACTAGTATTGATGGTGTCCTTAAAGTTTCAAAAGGGGCACTCATGGTTATGAGAGCGTAGAGGCACGAAAACCTTTACAGGTTAATTGGGAGTACTTCAGCAGGTGGAGCGGTACTAGCTATTACAGACTCCACGTCTCTACGTATGTGGTATGGTTGTCTGGGCCGCATGAGCGAGCGGGGCATGAAGGTACTTTTTGATCAATGATTGATTCCAGCTTTTAAAAATTCAGATTTAGATATATGCGAGCATTGTATATATGGTAAATAATATAAATTATCTTTTAAATCTGGAAAACACGTTTGTAAGGAAGTGCTTGATTATGTGCACTCTAATGTATGGGAGTCATCATAGAAGTTTTCATTGGGGGGTCGTCATGGTTTGTTTCATTCATTGACGACTACTCTAGGAAAGTTTGGGTTTACTTCATGAAATATAAAACTGAAGTTTTCACTATATTTAAATAATGGAAGACAATGGTTGAAAAATAATCAGGGTAAAAAATAAAGGTTTTAAGGACTAACAATGGTGGAGAATTTACTTCTACTGAGTTTAATGAGTATTGCAAGAATGAAGGGATCATCAGGTACAATATAGTGCGCCACATGTCTAAGAAAAATGGTGTGGTTAAGCGAATGAATCGGACTCTCCTGGAGAGGGACAGATGCATGTTAAGTAACGTTGCATTCGGCAAGGACATATGGATAGAGACCGTTAACACGGCTTATTATTTGGTGAACCGATCTCTTTTAACGACAATTGAATGTAAAATCCTAGAGAAAGTATGAAGTGGTCAGAAAATCGACTACTCAGATCTACGCATATTTGGTTATGAAGTTTACTCTCATATACCGTCAGTTGAGAGAGATAAGTTGGACCATAGAACCAAAAAGTACATCTTTGTTAACTATGACATTGTTGAGGGTCAAATATTACATATCAGACCCAGTTATTGCCTGGATTTACAAGCATGATACTGTTTAACGCCCGATTTTAACCGTGTTTATGATGCAGGGTATATTTAAGAGCATGAACTGCAAAAAGGTATTAAAAGTATGGATTGGACGCTCTTAAGACACCAAGGCAAGGGACGGACCCCAGGGGACCAAGATCGACGGATTTACACGTCAGAGACCTGAGAAAATCGAGAAACTGAAGTTCAAGTGGCTCGAAATTGGTCCAGAGTGCAAGATGACAGGATTCCCACCATCAGTTCAGCTCGAAACTTCATACGTGGCCTGAGGAGCATAAATTAACTGTACATGTCAAAAATCAGCCATTGGATCCCTGTGGAAGTGACCCAATGGATAGATCAGCCTATAAACTACTGAGTTTAAACCCACCTGCTACCTAGATATGCTTCAAAATTGGTATCAATAGTTTAAATGACGCGACAAAATGGATGAACGGATCAGATTTTGCATGAACATTACAGTGGACCCCACGCTGTGGTGCGTGTACACCTTGTGCAGGAACTCTAGCCGCGCACGAGAATTCAGAGACGGGTCAGTTGTGCTGACCTGTAAGACCCGTATCCTAATCCGCACTGTTCCGTTGATTTCCGCGATCCTTCTCGTCAAATTTCGGCAATCCGCGACTTATAGTTGACGTTGCGCACGACCGTAAGTCGTATCCTATTCATTTGAGCCGGCTTAATCCGAGACTTGTATCGTTGCGACCGCATCGTCGCCGCGGTTCCAACGTCGCAACTCACGCACCGATCCGATACCCAGACGATGAGATACGGACCCACGTTCAGTTTGAGCAAAAACATCGCGCGTTGTAAATCCCAAGGAATCTCTACAATATGTCCAATCAATCCCATCAATCACCTCTCATGTCAAGTACACCCACCCATGCTTCCTTTCTCCACAAGTCAAGCAACCACCTAAGTCAACTAACCTCTCACTTCACCCATCACTTACCTCACCCATCACTCACCTCACATCACTCCATCACTCTTACAACTCTCTCTCTCCCTCTCATTTCTCAACACACCAAACCCAAGCAACCAAGAGAGCCTCCCACGTCCAAGGCTCCCCATGGAAGAGGTGTGATTTTGGTGGCCCACTTTTCACTCCCAAATCTCCCATCCTAGCCATCTATTGCCCATCTCCACCATCAAAGTGAAGCTTTAGGAGACCGGCATCTCAACGGACCAAGAAGATCAAGTGGTGGGTGTTTCCTTAGACTACTTTTTATGTTTTAAGATGGGCCAAGTGAGGCCAACCGATCAATGGTTTGGATCTCACTTGAGACTCTAAGATGTGGCCAATGGCTCATCTTGATCATCAAGATCACTCCATGATGGGGCCATTCTCCATGGACCCCATCATGATGTTTACTTTCCTTGTATTGAGGAGGTCATCTAGACCGTCCATTTCTAGTGGGGTGGGATCTCCACCGTCGATCTTTTGTTGATGGTCCATATGCAAGGGGACCTTTGATGTATGATTGGATGATTGAAACGGAGGGCCCATAGTGCCGGGGTCCCTCCATCACGCGTGTCTCACTCTATTTCTCTCTCCCTTTCTTTCCATTTACTTCCTTGTGTGTGATGAAATGGCCGTATGGCCCACTTGGATGACCCCACCTTTAAGTAAGTATTTTGTCCAAGTCATCCACGAGTGGGCCCACCTTACATGCATTGTATCCTCACCACTTAGTATGTGGTGGCCCACCCAGGTAAGGCCCACTTAAAAATTTGCATTTAGTCAAAGAGGAGTCCAGTGACGTCTGGACGTCCCTGGATGAAAACACAAGAAAGGCTCATTACTAAGCCTTTGGGGAAGACCACCCATATAGGCCCCACCTTGAGGTATGTATTCAATCCAAGCCGTCTATCTTTTTTCCCATCCCATTTTAGGCGTTGAGCCGAAAAATGAGGTTGATCGGGGTATCTAGTGGGCCATAGTGTTGAAAACGATATCAGTACCGTTGCCATCTATTTAGATTTTTTCTACGCACTGGAAGATGTCCATTATTGGTCTTGATAGGTCTGTTTTGGCCTTGGGAATACGATGGACGGAGTGGATTTACTTGGGGTGGCCCGCACACCTGAAAATCCTCAGGAAATGTGGATTTCAAAAAAATAAAAATAAAAAAATATTAAAAACAGCAGCAGAGGCGCTGCTGCCTTTGCCGTGCAGGACGCCAGGCGTCCTGCGTCGTCAGCGGGCGGGCGGACGAAGCAGTCCCACGGCCCCTACCGTGGGCCCCACCATGATGTAAATATGCCATCTAACCCATTCAGTAGGTGGGCCACCCCCCTGACGTGCCCCCCTCCAAAAATCAGGCTGAGCTGACGCTCAGGTGGCCCACACCATAAGAAACAGTATTGATTGAGTACTTACCATTGAAACTTTTTGGTGGCCACAGGAGTTTTGGATCACGATGATATTTGTTTTTCTTCCCTTCATCCAGGCCCTTGTGACCTTACCAACAGGCTGTATGGAAGGTAAACATTATGGTGGGCCCCCCATGGGACCCACAGTGATGTACGTGCCTGACTCCACCGTCCGCACGGACGGTGGAGCCCACTGTATGCATGTGTGTGAGTGTGTGTGAGTGCGTGTGAGTGCACGTATGCATGTGTGTGAGTGCGTGTGAGTGCACGTGTGTGTATGCATGTGTGTGAGTGCGTGTGTGTGCATGTGTGTGCATGCATGTGTGAGTGCACATGTGCGTGTGCATGTGTATGTGTATATGTATATATATATATATATATATATATATATATATATATATATATATATATATATATATATATATATATATATATATATACACTGTATATAAATTGTATAGTATATTATAATGATGGTGGGCCTTCATGTGACCCCCGCCATGATGCATGTGTTGCATCTAAACCGTCCATTTATTTGTTGTTGTAAAATTATTTTATGGCTTGAGCCAAAATGAACCAGATCTATGGTTCAAATGGGCCACCATGGTATGTGTATAGGGCCCATGTTGATCCATTTATGGCCATTCATTTAGGCCCACCTTGGTGTACATCTAAGGCCATGGGATTAATCTCATTTGGCATGTGTAATGTCCATGGGATTAAGCCCATTTGGCATATCTAAAGCCCATGGGTTTCGGCCCATTTGATATATACAATGCCCATGAGATCCGGCCCACTTATTCTATATAAGGCCCACGGGATTCAAGCCCATGAAATACGTATTAAAGCCCATGGGATCACGCCCATTTAATGTGCATGGGGCACAAATGGAGTGACCTAGTTGATATATTTAAGGCTCATGTGTATGGGCCCATCTAACATATTTAAGGCCCAAGTTGTAAGGCCACTTTGATGTATTTCAAGGCCCATGGATCATGGACCATTGCAATGTACATAAGGCTCATTGGTGATGCCCATTAATGCGACCCATTTGGTGAATGTGAGGCCCATGTAATACGACTCATTTGATATATCCAAGGCCCAGGGATCGAGGCCCAACGGATGTCCTTAGGGTCCATTGCAATGTACGTTTCTCATGGTCCGTGAAATGATATTTATGGCAAGCCGTGCTTAGGAAATAATGTTGATTTAACGTCCACATTATATGTACAATGTTGGTTAAATGTCCGCATTGTAACTCTCCTTAGGGCCGATTGATAGGTCCATACCGTTGTTATTCATTGCCTTATAACATGCTTAGTATAATTTCATGGCTCATGCCCAAACGCATCATATGTATGCTTGATTTGAGTAGTGACTGATCATAGCATATGCCATTGGGCAGACCACCTATGGGACCCGTTAGGAGACGGAGTGCTCCACATGATCGCGCAGTACGCGCTGAATTTCCGCATGATTTGATGGCGTGATTCATGCATCTCGCATATGTGTGATTTGATCACTACACGCCCTAGCGACATCAGGGCCGTGGCTCCACAGGTACATCGTGGATGACTGTATTGGATTACCGGAAATACTTATTCTAGTACTGTGGGCACTTAGGATATCCTTGGGTGAAAGTCCCAGAACCTTTTTGGTACCAGGAGATGCTCCAACGTCTAGACCGAGTGGATACACGAGCGCCCGAGTGCCGAATACCAGTAGGCCGCGTCTCCCACTGTGTCGTGATCGGTTGGAAGGGGGTGTGGCCTTATCCGCCTGAGTGAGAGGGCTATAAGCTAGGCTGAGTTTGACTAGCTCGCAAATGAGTCCGCTATCGACGAGCCGGGTAGGTATTGGCATACTACTGGTCAGGCGGGTAGTGAGGTCTTATCCGCTTGCTTGACTGTGCAGCTAGGGAGGTGACAGTCTCTGCGAAGTGTATTAGACCCCGGTAATATCCGGAGAGGAACTGTACCTATATACGTACTTGAGGAGTACCGACTTGCTTGGATTGCATTTCGCATATGACATTTGGCTATGTAGGCCTTGCATTGCATCGGTGTGGCCGATGGCATTCATATCTTGCATCATGCCTTGCATTACATAGCCTTGGTATATTCATGGACTTACCGCATACTTCCGCATTACCTGATCTTGTACACTCGGCGTTCGCCCTCCGCACACACTTACACCACCCTCTAAGCTTTTGTAAGCTTATGCACGATAGTTGCGTGTAGGTAGCGTTGGACGGCAGCAGCGCTGAGACAGGAGTGCATATCAGGACCTTTTGGAGCTTTTTGATCACCTTGTATTTCCCTTTCCGCATTGTACTTAAGATTTTGATATAGTGGATATGTGGTGATGTCGTTTTGTGACTTGGTTATGCTTGTGGTATGCTCCATTACAAAAAAAAAAATTCATTCTGAAAATCCTCCTTGCAGGATCCCAGGATCGGAATCTGGCATTTGATTGTCAGGAGCCGAGAATGGGGCACTACGGAGGCTGTCGGCACCGGATTCGGCAATCGGGATTTATGTGAATCCGATTTTTGGATTTGGGGCGTGACATGACCCGAGCTCTTCTTCCTTCCATTTTCTTTTTAGCGCAGCGTCCGTACAGGGACTTGCGAGTGGGATCTTGTGGGCCACCACCGTGGTTCAAAGGTCTGATCTGGACCATCCATCAGAAGCCTACGCTCCCTCTTATCATAGCCTAGAGGATAGAATTTCAAAAGACAGCAAGAATGGGTTCCCTGCCGTTCAAACTCAGGACGGTCGGCGGAGTACAATATTCTGTGGGCCACACCGAATCCGTTATGAAATCATTCATCTCTAATTGGTTTTTCGATGCACATTCAATGGACGGACTGGATGTCTTAGAGAATCCCGATGATGGACCCCACAAATCATCAGTGCACGTCTTTTACACGAGGCCTGTTTTATGATTGGATCTGACGATCCAAGTTAGCCACCACGGATGGCTCTACATAAAGATCCAACCCGTTCATGAGGTCGGCCGTCCAAAAACGTCCCAAGTGGAGTCATTCTTTTAGAAAGAAGCAAGGAAGTGGGGTGTTGAGGGGCTGTCTTCTTGACTATGTAATCAGCTTTATGCAGAGGAGTCTGTCTCGGATTACACAGCAGTTGTGCTTCGCGCAGCCACCGACTCCAGCAAGATATATAGCCACCATCAGTAGATGCTATAAATGAACGTGAGGAGGAAAAAGCTGGGAGGGGGGATCAGAGAGAGAGAGAGAGATAGAGAGTATTTTTTTATTTTTAGTTTTTATCTATTTATTTTATTCGCTGTTCTTTTATGATTTTTGAGAGATCCAACCCACTCATGAGTGGCTAAACCTCTTAGCTAGGGTTAAGAGGCGAAGCTTGTAGCATGATGGGAGACTCTATTTTTTTGTTTTGATTTATCTGAACTGATGTTGATTTTAATTAATTAAGGAAATGTTTTTAGTTTTTAATGGTCTGTTGTGACTGAAATTACAATGGGTCTGAGATAGCTTTGAGCATGTTCCTATTCCTTTTTATGTTTATGACATCAAGAAGCCCTGTTGTTCACCATCGTCTCCTGGACATGGTCGGATGACGGTACCCTTCCTAACCTTCATGCATTGTTGATTGGTTATTAATTAGTTTAATTCTGTTATTTTCCATAGTCTCTTAGGCATGGTTTGGTGATGGAATCCATTCTAATTCATATACCTTTCATCTCTTTGAAATTATATCAACGGCAGTTCAGTAAATTTCATGATTCTTGAAGCAGGCATAAGATCTCCCTGACGTCTACAAGTGGATCCTCTGAATTCCTAGTTTCCCTTCCTTTGATTTCTATAAATTTTAGATAATTATTTCACAATTATTCCTTAAATTTTATTGTGATTTAGACTACATCTTACCCTAGCTCTAATTCTACTTAATTTTAGAAAACGTACAGGTATCAGTCCCTTAGGATTTGACCTCGGTCTTACTGAGTTTATTACTATATCACAACCCTACACTTGGGGAATGAACAAGTTTTTGGCGCTGTTGCCGAGGACTGACGGTTGCGTTTCTAAAATTAACTAGTTTTAGGATTAGTTTAAGATTAGAATTTTTCTAACTATAGGTTTAGTTTTTTCTGATTTATAGAAACTAACCTGTTTTCTTGTTTTGTAGGATTCTGACATAGACATCTAATTTGGTAATCCCTTTCTAAATTCTCTACTTTTTCTATTTTTAGAATTAGGGTTGTAGGAATTTTTTTTCCTTTTTTAGAAACAAACTCATCTTTCTTTTTTATTTATTTATTATTAACTTTCTAATTCTAGGATTTCTATTTTAGAAACTAATCTCTTTTGTTTTTCTTTTTCAGGATCTCAACATAGGGCTGCTCATTTGGTACATTCTTTCTAACTTCTCCTCCTCTTACTTTTCACTTTGTTGTAGGACCTTTTCTTCTTCAAATTAAGGGTTTCATCATGTATATGCATGAGTGGAAACGTCAGTATGCTGAGAAGAATAACCTATTCTGGGATGATGATGATATAAATCAACTTATGTCTCAAAACTTTTCTGAAACTATCATTGAGAACCGATCAGAATATAAAGATCCACCAGCTAAGAAGTCCTTAGATGATTATATGCAGGAGAACAATTACACCCCACGGATTAACAAAATCAGTGGAAACATCAAAATTAGGGAAATGAACCAACAACATGTTATAATGATTATTCTCTTGGATTCCCTACCTTTGAGATCCAACCAGAAACGGTCCAAGAGGATTCATATCAGCGTGACATAGCCTGTCTTAAGAAAATTCAAGAAATAATGGAAACACTCAATTCGCACCTCGAAAGGATAGAGGAGGCTTGCTCATTCCAACCACAACCCAATCCAAAAATACAATGCGAGGAAAGTGAACCGCACTCACTTTTGAAGAAATCTGAAATTTGGAATGAGTAGTTAGATTCCATTAATGAGCATACGGTTCAATTTCCCAATGAGTTGATCTCGATGACTATTCAAAAGAATGGTGAAGATACATGGGTGTCTTTTAAATACATTGATGATGACACACCTTCCTTACATGATACACAGGATTTTAATGATGAGGTAGAGGTTAGTTTATTCGAACCTCAACCGAATTTAGGAATAGAATATGAGAAAGGTGATCCCATCGCAACTGTACACTGCACTGAACTAAAATATGATGAATATTCGGACGACGATCCTGAATGTACAGCCACAGTTCCCCTGGAATCCATCTCAAGTTTGGTCCAAGTTAATGATCAAAACGTACACGAAGCGGTCAGTCATAATGAGTCATTCCCCTCACCTGACACTTATGATTTAAAGGTGGAGGATGAGCCCCTTACAACTGACCCTTCTAACTCTTGTGAAACATGTTTAGACCACTCCCCTGAATTGAATGATAATATGATTCGGGAGAAGGAGTTGCCCGTGATGACTCTGGAATTTGAAACTACTCAGTTGAGGCCATCATCTGAGCTGCACACATTTGACAATTCAACGCCTCAATTAAGTAATTTCAATGAACAGAGTGATCACATCAATGCTTCACTTATTGATCTTCAATCTGTCCGTGCAAGACTGGAGCAAGAGAGCGTACCTCTATCCACTTTCAAGGACGATAGATTCTTTGAGTAGATCATCGCGAGATCCAATATGAAAAATAAGTCACACTCAACTGAACTTCCCAACCCGTGGGATTACTTGGCACACTTTGCAGTTTTAAACGATCCCATGTTAAAATACAAAGTGGATGCCTTGCAAGACAACATCTCGGTAGTCATCACTGACCGAGAGAACCCTTATTCTGAAACCCTCTGCCTAAACGTTCACCAGTAAAGGAAGAGGAGCTGAAAATTAAACCGAAGTTTGGATATTTAGAATGTGTTGAGACTACATCACTTCTTAGAAAGTTTTCTAAACTTTATTTACTTTTAGCATCTGATTCACCACGCGATACTAACGTTAAAACTTCTTTTATTATAGGTGAATCGTATATATTACAGATATCTCAAACAATTCAATGGAAGATTTTTTATGAGGTACATAAGTCTCTATGAAAAGTCATGCTTCAGAACACCCAAGCCTATTACAAAAGGAGCTTTTAGATGATTCTGTTGAGGAACTTACTGAGAAACTTATTAAGATATTGGCCGGAAGAGGAACCTTGTGGTATAATCGATTCAATGTTTGTGGGTAACATTACTGCAAACCCTCACAAGACTACAACTCGTCCACTAGGGGTAACCTAGGGGTTTAAAGGCTTGTTGCATACGCTAAATGTAATCGAAAGCACCTGTGAAAGTGGTATAGGTAGGATTTTATTTTTGTTATTTTTGTTTTATTTTCTCTCTCATGCTGACCAACTTCCATTCTGCGATCTCTTGGAAAGTCTCTCTCTTGATTCGTTATCCAGATACTATCTTTCCATCACTTTACTTTTGTTGTCCCATGTGCATTGCATGCTTATGTATCTTTTATATTGAGGATAATGTAGATTTTTGGTTGGGGGTGGGAGATTAAGTTTCCTAATCAGTGTTTTCTTGATCTTGAGCAAAAATTGTGAAAAATTTTTAAAATTTTCTAGAAATTCTTGTGAATTCGAAGTGATTCTGATGGATATCCTTGACTTAGAATTTCAAGATACGTAATGTTGGTAATTTATGACTCTTAGATTCAGTAATCTATTGATTTCACAATCAAGTTTGAATTGTTAATCCATGATTAAAAGTTTGAAACATTGATTGAATCATGATTTCACATGTCACATCTCGCTTTCACATTAAGATTTCAGTTTGATATCGAAGGGTTAACTTGGTAATCACTAAGCATGTAAGGAACCCATTTGAAATTTTTCCATCATGATCAATTAAAGAAAAGAAAAGAAAAAAGGATACCTTTGAAAAAGGGTTGGATGAATAATCTTCACCATAGGTTTGCTCCCTATAGGTGTAGATTTATTTCTCCATAAGATGATATACGAGTTAGGTGTACAGTCTTCACCTTAGGTTTGCTCCCTATAGGTGCGGATTTGATTCCCCTTATTGACATTACTTTTACTGGAAAATCAAAAGCTGAAGGAATGAAAAGATGATCTGTGAGGCAAATTTTGGTTATCATGAATTCTCTTGTTGGTTACCAATGATATCATGGAATAACGAATTGAATCTTAATGTTGATGAGTTGATATTACACTATACACCTATGGAACTCAATGTTTAGAATTATTTTAATTGATGGATTAATACTTTGCACTCGATTATGAAGTTTACCGTGTGATTGAGTCTAGGAGAGAGTAATGTCCAACATTTGTGAATCTTAAAATTCTACCATCTGGTTATTTTGCAAAATTCACTCAAGTGCATAGAAATTATACTGTAATTATCAATTTATTCTTCGCATACCTTGCTCGGGACTAGTAAGATGCTGGTTGGGGGTTGTGTTGAGGGTCAAATATTACATATCAGACCTAGTTATTACCTAGATTTACGAGCATGATACTGTTTAACGCTCGATTTTAACCGTGTTTGTGATACAGGGTATATTTAAGAGCATGAACTACAAAAAGGTATTAAAAGCATGGATTGGACGCTCTGAAGACACCAAGGCAAGGGACGGACCCCAGGGGACCAAGATCGACATATTTACATGTCAGAGACCTGAGAAAATTGAAAAATTGAAGTTCAAGTTACTCGGAATTGGTCCAGAGTGCAAGATCACAGGGTTCCCACCATCAATTCAGCTGGAAACTTCATACGTGGCCTGAGGAGCATAAATTAACCGTACACGTAAAAAATCAGCCATTGGATCCCTGTGGAAGTGACCCAATGGACTTCAAAATTGGTATCAACAGTTTAAATGATGCGACAAAACGGATGAACGGATCAGATTTTGCATGAACATTACAGTGGACCCCACGCTGTGGTGCGTGTACACCTTGTGCAGGAACTCTAGCCGCACACCAGAATTCAGAGACGGGTCAGCTGTGCTGACCCGAGCTCTTCTTCCTTCCATTTTCTTTTTAGCACAGCGTCCGTACAGGGACTTGTGAGTGGGATCTTGTGGGCCACCACCGTGGTTCAAAGGTCTGATCTGGACCATCCATCAGAAGCCCACGCTCCCTCTTATCATAGCCTACAGGATAGAATTTCAAAAGACAGCAAGAATGGGTTCCCTGCTGTTCAAACTCAGGACGGTCGGCGGAGTACAATATTCTGTGGGCCACACCGAATCCGTTATGAAATCATTCATCTCTAACTGGTTTTTCGACGCACATTCAATGGACAGACTGGATGTCTTAGAGAATCCCGATGATGGACCCCACAAATCATCAGCGCACGTCTTTTACACGAGCCCTAATTTGCGATTGGATCTGACAATCTAGGTTAGCCACCACGGATGGCTCTACATAAAGATCCAACCTGTTCATGAGGTCGGCCATCCAAAAACGTCCCAAGTGGAGTCATTCTTTTAGAAAAAAGCAAGGAAGTGGGGTGTTGAGGGGCTGTCTTCTTGATTGCGTAACCAGCTTTATGCAGAGGAGTCCATCTCGGATTACGCAGCAGCTGTGCTTCACGCAGCCACCGACTCCAGCAAGATATACTGCCACCATCAGTAGATGCTATAAATGGACGTGAGGAGGAAAAAGCTGGGAGGGGGGATTAGAGAGAGAGAGAGAGAGAGAGTATTTTTTATTTTTAGCTTTTATCTATTTATTTTATTCGCCGTTCTTTTATGATTTTTGAGAGATCCAGCGCACTCATGAGCGGCTAAACCTCTTAGCTAGGGCTAAGAGGTGAAGCTTGTAGCATGATGGGAGACTCTGTTTTATGGTTTTGATTTATCTGAACTAATGTTGATTTTAGTTAACTAAGGGAATGTTTTTAGTTTTTAATGGTCTATTGTGACTAAAATTACATTGGGTCTGAGATAGCTTTGAGCATGTTCCTATTCCTTTTTATGTTTATGACGTCAGGAGCCCTATTATTCACCATCGTCTCCTGGGCATGGTCGGATGATGGTACCCTTCCTAACCTTCATGCATTGTTGATTGATTGGTAATTAGTTTAATTCTATTGTTTTCCATAGTCTCTTGGGCATGGTTTGGTGATGGAATCTATTCTAATTCATATACCTTTCATCTCTTTAAAATTATATCAATGGCAGTTCAGTAAATTCCATGATTCTTGAAGCAAGCATAAGATCTCCCTCATGTCTACAAGTGGATCCTCTGAATCCCTAGTTTCCCTTCCTCTGATTTCTATAAATTTTAGATAATTATTTCACAATTATTCCTTAAATTCTATTTTGATTTAGATTACATCTTACCCTAGCTCTAATTCTACTTAATTTTAGATAACATGCAGGTATCAATCCTTTGGGATTCGACCTGTGTCTTACCGAGTTTATTACTACATCACAACCCTACACTTAGGGAGTGAATAGACATTGGTGTGAAAGGTTACAGGTTATTTAACAAGATCATACGCAAGGTCATCATTAGCCGTGATATTAGATTCGATGAAAGCTCTCTATTCCGCAAGAATGATCAAGATGACCAAAAGGAACCAGAAAAGTTGATCATAGACATCCAGATTGACTCAGATTATGCTCAGGCAGAGATAGATGCGTTGACCGAGGTATAGGATCAGGTGAAGTAGCTACCTATGATAAGGAACCACAACATGATCGCAGGTTACCAGCACGATACATGGACGACTCTAATACTTCATATGTCTTCATTACAAATGAGGGGGACCCGTCTACTATTTAGGAGGCTCTTGATGAACCTGATGTAGAAAAGTGGAAGGCAGCTATGGACAATGAGATGGACTCATTGCACAAAAATCACATATGGGAGTTGGTGGAGCTTCTTATGAGTCGAAAAATGATCGGACGCAAGTGGATATTCAAAAGGAAACAGGATAGATACAAAACAAGATTGGTAGCGAAGGATTATGCTCAAAGAGAATGAATTGACTTTACAGAAATATTCGCGCCGATGGTTAAGCAAGTATCTTTTAGATTGGTTTCCAAATACGATCTTGAGCTGGAACGGATGGATGTGAAGACTGCAATCCTGCATGGGAAAATGAAAGAACAAATCTACGTGAAGTAACTACAGGGCTACGAAGTTAAAGGGGTAGAAAAAAAGGTTTGCGGGTTAATGAGATCGTTGTACGGCCTAAAATAGTCGCTTAGGCAGTGGTATAAAAAAATTTGATTATTTCATGGTGAGTCAGAAATTTACTCGAAGTGAATACGATCACTATATCTATTATAAGATACTGAGTGATGAAAAATTCATCATCCTAGTACTGTATGTTAATGATATGTTGATCGCCTGTCATGATATGTTTGAAATCAATATACTGAAGACTCAATTATCAGGGACATTCGAGATAAAAGATCTGGGGGCTGCAAAGAGGGTTCTCGGCATATATATTCATAGAGACAGGAAGAAGAACAGGCTTTGGTTATCACATGCAGATTACCTTGAAAAGGTGCTGATCAAGTATGGGATGGACTAAGCAAAGCTGGTGAGCTTCCCTACGCGGTTCACTTTAAGTTTTTCTTAGAAGAATGTCATAAATCAAATGAGGAAAAGCAAGTTATGTCTCATGTGCCTTATTCGAATACGGTTGGTAATTTAATGTATGCCATGGTCTGTACAAGATGAGATATTTCACAGGAAGTCGGTGTTGTGAGCAGACACATGTCAAACCCTGACAAACAACATTGGTAAGCGATGAAATGGATACTTCGATACATTCGAGATACAAAAGACTACGTCTTAACTTTTAAGGGTATGTGGATTTTGACACGTAGGCAGTATAGATTCCGAGAAGTCTACTTCAGGATACTCGTTTGTATTATCAGGTGGAATAATCAGTTAAATGTCGAAGCTTCAATTCGTGGTGGTTCTTTCCACAACCGAAACAAAATATATGGTAGTGACGGAAGCGTTTAAAGAAGGTGATTGGCTCAAGGGCATGATAAATCAGTTGGGACTTCAGCAGGAGGTCGTGTCGGTTAACTGTGATAGCGAGAGTGCTATCAATTTGACTAAAAATTCTATTTATCACTCACGCACTAAATACAATGATGTTCGTCACCACTTTATCCAACAGGTGCTTGGGGAAGGAGGTGTGACACTGGAAAAGATTCATACCAGTATGAATCTAGCAAACATACTCACCAAGGTCGTTCCTATAGAGAAGTTCAAGTTCTGTGCAACTTCTCTGGGCTTGACGATGGCATAAAAGAAGGACAGAGTTTGCATGAGAAGCGTTGTTGAAGCTATGATACGGTGCAGAGATAAAAGAAGAGGTCGAGGAGCTAAACGGTTGTAGATTGAAGACATGATGGAGATTGTTGTCAGGACCGATGTCCTCAAACTTCAAGGACACTCGACCGGTCGAGGGAGCTGCTCGACTAGTCGAGGTACGCTCGACTCAAAGTCCAGCGAGCTTGTTCTTTGGGTGTCCGTGATGTTCGGCCAGTTAAGTGTCAGGCTTGACCGGTCGAGCAGGTTGTTCGACCAATTGAGGCTCTCTTTCGACTAGTCGAGGTTACGCAAATCTTGCACGGACTAAGTAAATTTGAGCCAGTTTCCGGACTTTTTCGAACTAGGTGCGAAAGTAGAGTTTCATAAACTATAAATAGGGGTCCCTAGGGATATTCTAAAGTATTTTAAGGATTTCTAAAAGTTTTTCAAGGGTTCCTAAAAGGGTTTTAGGGTTATCAAATGGTGTAGAAAGGGTGAGCTTCGAGGTTGTTTGAATCGGGTAAGTCCTCTATATTGTAATTTCTATTTCGTAGTGGATTTTTGTCGTTTTATGCCGTGATTTTTTTCCCACAAGGGTTTTTCACGATAAATCTTTCTGTTCTCTTCTGATTGTCTGACGTTATTAGATTGTTATCCTAGATCTAAATCTGTGTGATTCCGTAGCACAAATCCCCAGCAGATACATCAACTCATAAACCACTCGTCCTTAGCCATGATGATCCATCTTATTACAACTTAACGGGGCATTTGACGCATGGTATTAGATGGTATTAAGTGGGATGGAATTGCATTTGATCCCATGTGGGATTTCTACAGATTTTGAAATCCACTACATGTGGGCCCCACATTGATGCGTATGTTTCATCGATGCCATTCATACACATACACCCTTTACATGTGACATTCTGGTTATATACATGCACAAGTGACCGACATCCATTGTGAATTTGGTTTGTTGATTACAATTCCGTGGTCCACCAAACAGGATTATGCTTAATCCAGTGTTTTTCCCGGCAAGAATTTTATCCCAAACATAGGGATTTGATGGCCCAAATACCATGATATTTCAGACATGCGATCATTGCATAATAATGATGTTAATACCATCTAATACAATTCCATACCATTTAATCCCATTGACAAAATAGGCCCTTATGCATATACTAAAATTCACCAAAAGTTAAATTTAAAAATTTAAAAAAAAAAAAAAAAAGAAAGAAAAGAAAAGAAAGGAAGAGAGAGAGAGAGAGAGAGAGAGAGAGAGAGAGTTATCTTCCATGTCATAAATAGAAATTTCAATAATCTTGGGTGCAAAACAGATCCAAATGTTGAAGTATATCATGATTACTTTATAAAATTCACATATATAGGAGCCTACTTTTGGAAGGGATTGCCTAGCGTGGCGTGTTGACGGCACCAAGTTCCCTGGGCCCTACCATGATGTATATATTTTATCACACTGTCCATCTATTTTGTGATATCATTTTAGAACATGGGTTCAAAATAAAGCAAAACGGAAGCTTAAATGGACTACACCACAAAAGGTAATGAGGATTGAACGTCTACCATAAAAAACTTCTCGGGGGTCATAGAATTTTTGGATTAGGCTGATATTTGTGTCTTCCCTTTATCCAGGTCTTTCCGGCCTTATAAACAGGTTAGATGGCAAATAAATATCATGATGGGCCTAAAAAGTTTTCAATGGTGGGTTTGATTGTTCCCTTTGATGTGGTCTACTTATGTTTTCGATCTGTCTCTTCTTTGGCCAATGCCTTAAAATAATCTCAAAAAATGTATAGACGACGTGAATATAACACGTACATCATGGTGGGTTCCACGGAACTTGGTGATCTCAACACACCACGCAATCTCTTTCCCTAATTCTCTTTCATGGATTCTGCGTATCCATACATGTCCTAAGATGTGATAGTTCCACACCCTTGTTTGCACATTGAAATCCCCAAATCCTGTACACAAGTCAAACCAGAAATCAGACCCTCCATGTTCTCTATTCTAACCTTATTCTTAAGAGGAACGGACTCCTGCAACTCTTGGTGCATGGCTCCACTTAGCTTGTGCATGGAATCCAACGATAACCTTTTTGGTTGAGTCATGCTACCGTGAAAAGGGATGCCAAAGGAATCAGCCCAGTCAACTGCCATGTGGGCCAGCATCTAAAGTTTGTAGACTTTTGGGTTGTCTCTTCTCCATTGTTTTCTATGCGTGGCCCACCAAATCATCCGATTGGTATAATTTTTGGGGCATCGATATCCCATTTTCATAGTGGGGAAATCCTGCCGGACCGGTTGGATGATACACAAAATTCCCAGTGGACCCCACACACAACAGTGGTAGACCGTCCATTCATGCATTGCGAAGGTTCATTTTGCATGTGTGGCGTGATGTGCCCATCTAGCATGGTTCCTAGGTGGGGAAACGGATCTGCTACTTACCCTGCCACTAGCCAATGGCTAGTGGTCGGTGCTTTGTCGGCCCACCATGATGTGTGTGTTTCATCCATGCCGTCCACTCATTCTTTAAGATCATTTTATAGTATGAGCCAAAAAATGAGGTTGATCCAAATCTCAAGTAGACCGCACAGTGTTGATTGAACGCCAACCATTAAAAACTTCTTGGGGCCACAAAAGTTTTCGATCTAACCTGATATATATATATATATATATATATATATATATATATATATATATATATATATATATATATATATATATATATATATTTCTTCATCCAAATCTGTATGACCTAATCAATAGGTTAGATGTCAAATAACCATTACAGTGGGCCCTGCGAAGTTTTTAATGGTGGACATTCAATCACAACTATTTTGCCATGGTGTGGTCCACCTGAGATTTAGATCTACTTCCATTTTGGGTCAAGCCTTAAAATTATATAAATGGATGGACCGCGCTGTAGATAAAACACATACATCAAGGTGAAGTCCACATGGCACCGACCACTAGCCAAACCGCGTCCCCTGGATGGACCCACATGCACCACAGCCGGATTATTTGAACCGTCTATCTTTTGGGGACTTTTTTTTTTTTTTCTTTAAGCACATGCACACACACCCCCAGACACTCACGCCGGGTTGAAACTCCTCGCAGTCTACCACCGGAGTAGGAGTAAGGACGTTGGAAGCGGATTGCGTGCTGAGTAAACTTTGTGGGGCCCACTGTCATTCATGTATTTTATCCACTCCATCCATGCATTTTAACAGATAATTTTAGGTCTTAAACCAAAAAAAGAAACATAAAACAGTCTCAAGTGGACCACACCACATGAAAAAGTATGACTTGAATGCCTACCATTGAAAATATATTGGGGCCACAGAAGTTTTAGATCAAGCAGATATTTGTGTTTTCCCTTCATCCATGTCTATGTGATCTTATGAACAAGTTATGATGAAAAATAAACATCACAGTCGGCTGTAGGAAAGTTTCAATGGTGGAAATCAATATTCCCTCTGTTTCCTGTAGAATGGTCCACTCGAGCTTCAGATATGCTTCAATTTTGGGATCAACCCCTAAAATGATATGTAAAAACGTATGACCGGTGTGGATAAACCACATGCATTCACGGTGGGCACAATAGAGTTTACGTATTGAGTACCTAAGTAGGCAATCCGATTTCCTTAACAATGGGCTGTTACGCTGAGCAGACTATCCACACCGTAAATGGGTGGCCTCTCAAAAAAAAATAATAATAATAATAAATGCTAATGCATATCCACTACGTTTGATTTCAGTTACGGCCCATCCGGGGTAATGCGAAAAAGATGAACGGTTCCGATCATTTAATTATAGCCGCATCTGGACCCCATCTAGTGAGACAGGGTACTGGATGGTCACGGGTAATACCACATGTAAAAATAACACAATAGTAATAACGGGACATACTTATTCTCTTCTACGCTATTGCTCTCTGATGAACGGTGCTAAGGAGATCTGCTCTGCATGGGAACCAATGGCCCACCTATGCTATTGGCCCTTACATGGCAACTCTCCCCACGATCACCGGGAGAGCTATAACTGCCATAGGTGCAAGAAGACGGCCTAGATGGCGCCACCGGTGTATGAGGCGAGAGGTCATCGAAGCTCAATGATCGTGGCGAGGTGGACAGAATCACTCCCAATGGTCGGGTTGCAGACACGTGGAAGAAGAGGAGAGGTAAGAACACTAGTGCAATGGGCCATGTGCAAGTAGCCATGGTTTTTTGTAGTGAGGAATGGAGGGGAAAGAGAGAGGATATGAAAGCTATTGTGTTTTGAGCCCTTGGTAGTGCAGCCTGGGGTGCACATATATTTAAATGGTACGTTGGTTTTGGTTTTTTGTTGCTCGTTGAAAAAAGAAAAGAAAAGTGGGAATGTTCTATGGACTTGACTTTCTATTCTTCAGAAAAAAAAAAAGAACAAAAAAGAAGAAGGTAAATGCCTCATTGGATGCCTTTCTTCTTCTTCTTTTTTATTTTTATTTTTATTTATTTTTATTATTTATTTATTTATTTATTTATTTATTTTTCCTTTGTTTACCCGGGTTTGTGGGGATTGCTTCCTTCCCTGTTTTCGCTCAATTAGTTGGATCAATGGCCATGAGGCCCTCTCATGATCCTGACCAATGTACCGGAGATTCGGCCAATTCCGCATTGGCTTGTTAATCATGCTTTTAATTAGTTTTCTTTTGTATTATTATTATTATTATTATTATTATTAAACAATTTAAATCATGATTAAGAAGAAGATTAATGTCTCGTAGTTGAGCGTTGAACCGGTACCAAGGTCACGAGGGGTTGGATTGCGTACGATGAACTTCATGTATGGAAGTGGGATGTCTCTTAGCAGGGAGCCTCCCTTTCTTATACATATTTAAGCCTATGTTTTTAAGGCTTCTAGAAATGCTCTATCTCTTTACAGGGTGTCTAGTCTAAATAAAGGAGACCACCCGTAAGGATAGGTATTTCATTCTTTGAGGGAGGTTTTTGGAAGAGCTAGAAAATGAGAGATGCTCTACTAAACTAATTCCTTATACCTAAGCCATAACAAAATCAGATCAAACCCTAGGTATTAGAAATTTCGATCTAACACCGCTACTAATCTGTGCACTTTACAAAAGCATGATAAATGAAGATAAAACAACATAATAAAGCAGATAACTAAACTAAAAACAAAGAACCACAAACACACAATATCTTAACGTGGAAAGCCTTTTTGAAAAAAACAACGAAAGACACGAAGAGATAGAGATCTTTACTATAATCAAAACCTTAAAGTACACCACTCACCTACTTCGATTACAGAATCGCCTAATCTCCCCTTATGATGCGCAACTCTTGGAAAACCCTTACAAACTTTGAAAACCCTCCCACCTTACAAACCCTTACCCTTAGAAAATGTTCATAATATCCAAGCCTTAATTTGAAATTAGGCTTAAATAACCCCTGCTTACGTAAAAACGCCCAAATCGTTGGTCGCACATTCAGTCGACCGAGCTTTCAATATCAGATGATTGAAATAGTACTCAGTCGACCCTAGAATTTCTCAGTCGACCAAACTGTACCTATAACATCTTGGAGGCATAATACAAGGTATCTTGCTCAACATTCTCCACATTGACTTGCATCCTGTCAAGTGTTAAGTGTCAAGTATTGCATATTTTTCTCTATTTATATTTTGATTTTATGAACATGATGATGCTTAATGGTTATATTTTATACATGTTTGTATTATAAGGTGAGTTTAAGAGCTTGGATTGAAAATAATGTCAAAAGCATGGATTTGATGCTCAGGAATCACTAAAGCAAGGAGTGGATCTTAGGAGACCAAGATTGAAGATTTCAATACCTCAATATTCGAGAAAACTAAGATACCTCAAGATTCAAGAAAACTAAGGATGAAGAAAGACTGGAGAAGATTACAAAGTTTGCAGGTTTGGAGAGTATTCATCGTCATTGCTGATTTCGATGCCCTAATCGCGGATAACTGATCTCCTCGGGTCTGGAATTTCTAGACCCTCCCTCGAATGGTAGTTTCCGCGTAGAAGAGGCAAACCCACCGCTGATTTAGGGCTCTCCTTTCCCAATCGAAAGTTATCTCCTAACGACCTTCCTTCTTACAGCTCGAGATTGATGAGAGACTCACCCAACTCTAGACATTTCAGCCTATTTATCCGGAATATCACCTTCGACACTTCTAGGGAGGATCTAATCCAGATTTTCAGCAAATACGGGAAAGTAATAGACGCGTACATCCCAACCATTCTGGAATCTTTGAAACCAAGGGACTACGACTTCGTTAGATTCAGGTACGAGCAAGATGCTAAAAATTCCATGGATGTGCTCAATGGCAAAAGGATCAATGACAAAATAGTAGATGTGAGATGGGCCAGAGACAAGGTGCCTTCCAACAGAGCCAGCCATATCCATTTCAACACTGAATAGGTAAAGAAAAAACACCATCAGGCTTCTACCATCTCTTATTTGGGAGCTCTGAATAGGGCAACAGATAATTGTCCAAGAACAACACATTCGGAGGAAGACAATGCTACTGTGGCAGATCGAAGAGCAGTAGAAACAAGACTTTAAGCATTGACTTTAAGGGTGGTCATTACTGTTTCCAGCCCCAACATTTCCACCCTGAGGATCCGGAGTGCAATCAATACATCATGTTTTGGCCCTTCTATTTCTGAAGTCACGAGAATATCCCTCATCAAATTTCTTCTCATATGGAGATCTAAGCAAGCATTCGATGGTTTCCTTCTCGATTTCGAGTAATTTAAATCCATCGATATAAAATCAGCAGTTAAATGGACCCCAGGGGAGGTTTTTGGAGGAGTGGGTATTTAGGTGAGACTGTTCGGAATACCGGCTCATGCCTGGATGGAGTTAGTTTTATTGGACCTAGGAAATCAACTGGGAAGGGTAACGCAGATTGATCCCATCAGCGCATACGGCATTTTCCAATCTTTTACTCGAGTCAAAGTTGCTATTAACCCTAGCATGAATCTGTAAAGAGCTCTCAAGCTCCAAGTTCTTGGTCAATGTTTCCCTATTTTAGCAAAGGTGGAATTGTTCTATATTACCAGCACCATTCTCAATAGCTCCCACATCCCAATTGAAGTCCAGGCTGTTAAAGAGCACCAAAGATTGGGTCCAGAGAAACTTCAGTTCCTCTCTGTTGGCCCCTCCAGAACGCCCGATAAGTGTTTATGAAAAAGTCGACGTCACAAACCAAGCTAATGACGGCAATGAGTTGCATGAAAAAGTAAGCATCATCGAGGTAAGAAACAAGGAATTTGAGACTCATAAGGCTGATATGGGATTTGCTAAAATCCCAGTGGTAAACCGAACTCCAACCGCTCTCAGAGGTGCTTCTTTGGCTCTTCACTACAATCAAGACATAAACCTCTCTCATCATTCTACAACTGGCATGGATCCCCGCATTGGCAAAGAATCTCCCAATTGCCCCAGCCCATCGATGCTTCAGACACAGGATAAACCTCCAGCTTCCAAGATCGATCCACGAGCAGACCGGATATACATGGCCGAGATTACTTCAACTTTGTTTCCTAACAAAAAAGCCACTGATCAAACCACTGCAGAAGATAGACAGGCAGATTAACTACAGCCACAACCACATTCTTCAAGGAGCTGGAGCAAAGTTTAATTCGCCGTTCAAGATCTTAAGGGAACTCACCATTCAGTCTTAGCTCCCAGTCGAAAGGAGAAGCTAGTGATGAGGAACCTAAAGACGATTTCATTTCGATTATCTCAGATAGAGCGCTTAGAGATTATCACAAGTTAGATTTCTTAGAGGAGGCTGAACTCCCCACTTTCTTTGCTTAGGAGCTGCTCTCCCCACAAGATGTGGCCATGTTGTCAAACGGCCAGGCCTGGAAATTGATTTCTCCTTATTTCGCATCGCCCCGAAATATGAATGCAAATAGGATTCTCCACCATAGACCAGAGATCACTGTATAGGTTTCAGATAGGTGGGAAGACTGTGATGTAGCCCAAGCTGACCCCCCTGATAAGATTTAAGAGAAGGCAACCACCAACTCTAACAAGCCAAATCGGAATCCTTCTCTGGATCCTTAGGAGCAGCCTAGAGTCAAAGCTGCTAAAGCGTCTAAGAGAAGAGGGCGAATCCTCTACTATAGGGGTGAATGGGAATCCAAACTTAGAAGACTAAGGCACAGGGTTGTGAATACTGGTTATGTAACGGATGGATAAGATCCTAATTTGGAATGCCCGGGGAATTGGTAACAAAAGAACAATCAGAACCTTGAAGAGAATGATCAGATGTCATAACCCCTGGATTGTGGGGATTCTCGAATCGATGCTCAGGGACTCTTACGGAATCAGAGTTGGCTTAAATCTTGGTTTCCACCTCTTGTTCTCTAATGACAATGAGGGTGGAAAAATTTGGTTTTTCTATAAAGATTTCTTAACCTGCTCAACTTTTAAAGCTTCTAATCAATCCTTAACTGTAAAGATTCAGGTACAGCATACTCAACTGTCTGTTTATCTCACTTCTATTTATGCCAGCTATTCTAGAATTCTTATGAGATCTCTCTGGGATGAGTTAGTTAATCTGTCGTCGTCTCTCCACAGCTCGTGGGGAGTGGGTGGAGATTTCAATATGATCACCAATGTTGCAGAAAGACAGAGTCGTGGCGAGTTTGATAGGTAAAGTGCCAAGGAATTCACTGAGGCGATCGAGAATGCTGGGCTGGTTGACGCGGGGTTTGCAGGACCGCGTTTCACGTGGTGCAATAACCAGGCGAGTTCAGCTAGAATCTGGGTGAGGCTTGATAGAATGCTCATCAATGCTCCCTGGACTTCCTCTTTTCCATGTTTCCAAATCAAGCACCTTCCACAGGTTAACTCCGATCACAATCCCCTTCTACTGGACTTCCCTTCCCAACCCACTAATAGCCTAAGGCCGTTCAGATTTCAGATGATGTGGACAAGGGATGATGCGTCCCTACAGGTAGTTAAAGCAACTTGGGATAAAGTTGAATCTTATCACCCGGTTTTCAATGTGCTTGCTAAGCTTAAGAGTGTCAAGGCTGAGCTAAAAGTCTGGAATAAGGAATAATTTGGCAATAATTTTTATCAGATGAAAATAGCAGAAGCAGAGCTTGAAGGATCCGACCTTCAGTTGCAACAGCCCTCGACCAATCTGAGCCAAAGTAGAAATATTCAGACCAGATTCCAAGCAGCCTTGAATTGTCTAGCTCAACTAGAGATCAAGCAGGAGCTATTTTGGAAATAGAAAGCGAGGAATAGCTGGTTAAATGAGGGAGACTGGAACTCTAAATTTTTCCATGCGTCCACAACAAAGCGACAATGCAGAGCTACAATCAGCAAAATCGTGCTAGATTCTAGAGAAGAGTTAACAGACCAGGAAGAGATCAAGCGAGAGGCAGTGAGCCATTTTGAAGAGAGATTTTCTAGGAACCCCATCAGTGAGGAGTCTACCATGCTAGATTCGGTCCCCCATTTGCTGATGCAGGAGATGAACGACCAGCTTTTTTCTCCCCCTTCCTTACTTGAGGTCAAGTGTAACACCCCGGATTTTGGCCAATCTGGGATTTGACGTCCTTAGACAGTGGGTCAATTAAAACACCTGAAAAATCGCTTAGAACACAATTCCATAGCCAAAGAAATCACTTAGGGTTAATTCCTTTAGAAACTAAGCATAAGTTAGCTAGCGCAACGCTGGAGTAGCTGGGAAATAGTCCCTGATCACTTTAAATACGTTCTACAAGACCCAAATCGAGTAGAACGTATGACTCCATAATACTCTATAACCTTGGATCAAACTCTAAACAGGTTTGTTCTCTGGACCACTTTGAAATTTTGTATTGGATCTAGACCGCGCGTCGAAAGTTCGATACCTCTTATCTTAGACCGTTAGAACCGCCTAGCTGGACTTGACAATTATTTCGAAAATCAAGTCAAACCGATAATCACAGACTATTTCATTGAGCCCGGACCGAAGAGAGTGCGAATAGGGACAGATTTGGAATTTCAAATTCAAATCTGGCATACGACTTGACGCGTCAGTATTAGGCGTTCTGACCGTCAGAATTCATCCAGATTACACCCTCGGATCAGGAAAAATTTCTATTTATTATTATGAGACTTCCAGCCCTGATCTACGTGCGGTGACCGCTGAACTGAAACTGGTCCGCCACGTGCGATCTATGAATCCTGCCAGACTGAAAACTTAATGCGCGCTAGATCTGGTACGCATGAGCTTAAGTCCGATCGCATTCGACCAGGGGACCACCAGAAAGCATGTTTTGGACCGAAACAGCCCCAAATTGGATAGACACTAAGTGAACTTTGTTCCTGAGCCTATTTTGGGCGTTTTTGGGCTTATAAAAGGGGTTGAAACCCTCTCATATCTCTCCCATCCGAATTTGGGAAAAGCCTTAGATTGAGGGAGAGAAAAGGTGAGAGATTGTGAGAGAGGTGGGAGAGAATTTCCTGCTGCTGGTGCTACCTGCTACACGTGTTTAAGCCACGCGATCCAAGCACTTTCCCGGCGATTCCTCCTCGTTTTCAGGTAAGGAAACACCCTAATAAGTTGCTGATTTAAGGTTTTCTTGCTTTCAAAGCATGTTAGTTGATAGATCTTGCAAAACAGGTTCACTTATCGCTGTAGACGAAGCGTATACGCTCCGTTCGAATTTCAACATCCATAAGAGACAAGGTGCGGATATTAGACGCTTTGATTGACTGTTTTCAAAGCTTTCAATGTCGTTTAATAGTAGATTCTTGACGGCAACGCCGTTTGACATGTACAACATGCTCTCCGTTTCCTGTTTCGTAAATCAACGAAGAATATGAGATTTAGGGCATTTTAGTCATTTGTAGGAAGTACCGTTTTCATTCATAGTTTGCTGATGTGATTGACATGAATTGTTGTCGCATTAGAATGTTTGGAATGCGTGCATAATTAGTTTGGCGAAGAGATTCGCCTAAATACGCATTTCGGGTCGACAAACTATATGTAGACTCAAGTGTGTAGTGTAAGTGTTTGTATAAATGCTTGTATTAGTATGTATTGAATTAAATGGTGTTATGAATTAATTTGAGATTGATTTCTCAATTAATATGTTGATGTAAATGATTTCCTACATGTTAGCCGTATGTACGATTTCATTATATGTATGAAATGCATATGTTTGATGTTGCACTTAAGTGGTATGCTATATCATGTACTTGATGATTTCATTATGGTTTAGTTGAGATTGAATTCTCAATTAATAGACTAATGGAGAGGATTTCCTATATGTTGGCGATATGCATAATTTCATTATATGTGTGAAAGACATGTGTAGGATGATTTACTTAAGTTGTACGTTATAACAGGTGTTAACATGCTCACATGGTTGTATTTCATTTCCATTACTCTTACATGAATGCTGACATGATTCCATGATTGTTTGGGACTATACTTAGTCCAGGCAGTCGGTAACCGAGCGAATTCGTGGTTAGTTTATCTTCGCCACGAACGACGCGTCGATGAACGCGAGCCGTGTTCTGGAGTTGGCGGCAGTGGTTAGGCCACACGAAGTGTTTTACGCACTTCATGTCGTCAACTTGAGATGCGATCGCGCTAGTCGAGCCCATCAAGTAACCCGACTGGCCGTTGTATGTTCACCCTGCATGAGTCATAACTGCTTGAACCTAGGGTACTGAACTTACCATTGTAAACCCTGTTAACTATGGTACCTTGATCCATAAAGACTCATGAGCCGGGCATGGTGGTATGGGACACCGTGGTCGAGCTGTCGGCCTACGCTGGGGCCACAAACCTCCCCGTAGTGACCAGTGAGCACCTAGACTCGTGAGCAGATTATGGTGGTATGGGACACTATATTCTAGCTGTCGGCCTACACTGATCAGGCGACGAGCCCTTTGTAGTGACCGCGAGCGTATTCTGAGTCCACGGGAGGCGACGACCCTTCCGTTGCAGTAGAGTACGGTAGGCCTGTATTGATAAGGTGATGGGGGAACGGAGCAACGAGTACGAGCAACAGCCCTGGCAGCCCTTGCAGTGACCTACGAAATATACATCGTATGAGATTACTAGGAGTGACGACCCTAGACAGGATCTGTGTTGGGATTGATACAAGGGAAGTACCTTAGTTTCCCAATCCTGCTGTTTGAATGGACTAATAACAACTTGGAATTCATATCACCATAGCATTGCATGTGCCTGGAAGATGTGGAGCACTCTAGGGAGTGTGGCATGCCGCGGTTGTAAGATGTTGCCGCATGAGGGCGATCGTCGGTGAGGGCATACATCACGTCATGTCATAATTGCATTAACAACAGTATTAGGATTGTTTGATTTATTGCTTTACTATTATCGCGTGATTGATTTGAGAACATGTTAATCCTTGCTCTATTATTCCACTGAGTTAGCTACTCACTCCCACGTTACGGGACGGTATTCCTGGACACCCACCAGACCTTTTTGTAATTGCAGATGATGGCGCGGCCTGCGAGGCGGAGCTGGACTTGATGATGATGAGGAGGATCCCTCCTTTATGCGTGTTCTGATTGACGGGATTACAGGGAGGTTGATTAGATACTTTGACACTTGTCATTTTATATTTTTAGCGCACTCATGTATATTCGTTTTGTCTACTTTTGGAGTATACATGTATGTATATAACCTGGTAACATGTTCACACTCTGGAGACATACAACAGTTTATATATGTTATACATACTATTACAGACTTCCGCTGGTTAATTTAACTGTCTCTGGAGTATGATATACTGTTCTGGCTTAATTTCACTCATGTTTAATACATTATCACAGACAACATTCAATCATACATATCTATGTTGCATAAATAACATTTTGGAACTCGGGAGTTGGGTTTTTGCTCGACCCCCCGATTTTCGGGATGTTACATCAAGCAAGTAGCTTAGTCCATCCCGAGAGAGGGAGCCTCGGGCCATGATGGTTTCTCTGATGCATTTTTCTTATCATACTGGGACATTATCGGTCAAGATATCCATAAGGCGATGATCTATTTCTTCCAGGCAGAAAGTTGCCTCGGGCGGTCAACTCTACCCTCATTTACCTCATCCCCAAGGGACTCGCCCCAAGAAGATGGTCCGACTACAGACCAATTAGTTTATGTAATTGCCTTACAATATTTTATCGAAGATAATTGCGCTCAAGTTAAACCAGTTGCTAATTTCCCTGGTTTCAGTTGAGCAAGGTGCTTTCATCAGGGGACGTTCGATCTCCGAAAACATCGCACTCTCTCAGGAGCTGTTCAGAGACTTAAATAGAAAGAGTAGAGGAGGTAACATTGTTCTGAAATTATATATGGAAAAGGCGTATGATAAGATGGATTGGGTCTTCCTTAAATAGGTTCTTGGACACTTTGGTTTCAGCCAAAAATGGATGAGCTTAGTAGAAAACTGTTGGGCTAGTAGTTGGTTCTCGGTATTGATTAACGGTGAGGCTGTGGGTTTTTTCAAGTCCTCACGAGGGCTGCGGCAGGGGGACCCGCTCTCTCCGAGCCTCTTCATTCTCTACACAGATGTGCTTAGCCATGGCCTTATTCATCTCATGTTGACAGGGTAATGTTCTCCATTCGCTCAAAGAAGGGGCTGCCTGACTATTTCTCACCTCCTCTACACAGACGATACCCTGCTCTTCCTTACCGGTGGTTTAGCCTCCCTGCACAAGACTAAGGCTCTATTGGACGAGTATTAGAGAGCGCCTGACCAGTGCATCAACCGTGGGAAAAGCTCCTTCTTTTGCTCTGATAAGATCCCGACGTCCAGAGTTAGGGCCATTTCAAACCTTCTCGGCATTGCAAGGTCAAATGGCCCTTTCCTCTACTTAGGGGTTCCCCTGGCGATAAATAGACTGAAGGCAAGTGCCTTCCAATCCTTGGTTGACAAAGTGGAGGGGCGGATCAACGGTTGGAAAATAAGATTTCTGTTACAAGCAGGGAGAGAAGTCCTCATTAAACATGTGTTGGGGAGTATTCCCATTCATTTTATGGTAGCTTCCACCCTCCCAAAAGTGGTCCTGGTTGAGGTGGAGAGAAGGTTTGCAGCCTTTTTCTGGGGATGGGCAGATGGAAAGAGAAAATTCCATTGGAGAAATTGGAAGACTATTGCGTAGCCGATAGATGAAGGTGGGTTGGGCATCCGAAAACAGTCTGAAACCATGACTACGCTGCATTTAAAGTTGGCTTAGTCCTTCAAATTCCACAATGATTCCAGCCTTTGGGCTTCCTACATGGCAGCGAAATATGCCTGCCAACAGCTCTCTGATATCCTAGGAGGTTACACTAGCCTTGAATCACCGTTCTGGAAGAGGATTTCTAGGTTACTACCGTTTATTGAAGCTAAGGTTCAGTGGGAGATTGGTGCAGGGGATGGTAATTTTTGGACGTTGAACTGGACGGGTCTTGGTCCACTCTAGAACCTGGTGTCAGGAGACATCCCGGTTGACATTCTTCCTCTAAAATCCAACCAATTCTTAGGTCCTGGAGGTCCTCTCCCTCCCTCTCAAGCTCTCTCCCTACTTCCCCAAGAAGCTGTTGATCATATTTTTCAGGGTGGGTTCTGCCTTTCTGAAGGTCCTGACACTCCCTTATGGTCGCTCTCTCCTTTTGGCATTTTCTGAAGGTCCTAAGAAGGTCTAGGCAAGGTGGGTTTGGAACAAAAATTTGCCACTGAAGATTTCTCTATTTTTTTTGGAAGCTGCCCCACAAAGCCGTTCCAGTGGAGACAGCAGTGCAATCCAGAGGAATTTCACTTGCATCAAGGTGTATTTGTTGTAGCATTGGCTCAATGCAAGGCCGTTTAGTGGAGTCCCTTTCTCATCTTTTCCTGAATGGAGACTTGGCCACGACAGTTTGGAATTTCTTCGGATCGTCATTTGGTATCTTAGTCCTACAGGCCCCTTCAGTGCAAGCTAGAATGATTTAATGGAGGAGGTCCTATTCGGGCCACACCTCACCTTCGATCTCCCAAAACCTGGCACCTACGTTCATCGGGTGGGAATTGTGGAAAGCCAGGAATGGAGCTGTCTTTGATGAGAAAGCTCCTACGGTTGCTGCTGTGATTGCTCAGGTGTCGTGGTGATTATCCACGAGTTGATCAGTTTTGTTCCCTCCTAGATCCTTGTCTAGTAGGTTTGTTGGTGGGTTGCCGATTAAACACTCGATAGTGACTTGGCAGAAACCACCATCGGGTTGGTTTAAAGTCAATGTGGATGGGTCCTTAAGAGGAAATCCGGGTTTGGCAGGGGGTGGAGGTATATGTGGAAATGAGAAGGGAGACATCATCTTCGGTTTCTCATTTGGTTATGGGGTGATGTCTAACATTAGAGCATAATTGAGAGCAGCTCACGATGGATTATCTCTATGTATTAGCAAAGGTATCTTTAACGTGGTGGTAGAATCAGACTCAGACTTAATGGTTCGGGCTTTCAAAGGAAATGCGGGCCTAGGCAGGAAATGGAAAGGCTGGCTATTTAGAACGGAGAGGCTTCACCAACTAGGTCAGGTGGAGTTCTCGCATATTTTCAGGGAAGGTAATGCCCCGGCGGACGCAGTTGCTTGGCTAGGGAGCTCGTCCCAATCCCATCTTTGCTATCTGAGCAACGATGTTCTTCCTAGCCAGGTCAGAGGGCTTCTTTTCTTAGACAAGGTTGGCTTACGTGCTGTTAGGCACAAGTAACCCTTCTTGGTTTGTAGTTTTTTCGTCGCATCTTCGTAATTCGCTCTAGTCCCTGAATTTTGTTTGTTATGATAGGTCTTCTGTTGGTCCTTTTTTCCTCGAGAGACCCGAATTTATTTTTTTTCCAGATCAATATATTCGTCCTTTGTTTTTTTTAAAAAAAAATGAATACTTGTTTTTTTTTAAGAAAAAAGAAAGTAGAAAAATAGGCTAGTTTGGTCCAACCTAAGTTAACTTCAGTTCGACCAAAATAGCACAAAATACTCTAGCAAGAAATTGTGATTTTCAGAATAAATTCGGCTCGACTTGGTTTGACCAAAACCAACTTTGTCTCGACTCGGTCCGACCTAAATTTGACATATTTTCTACACAAAATTTTTAACCTTAATTTTGTTCGACCAAAATCGCACAAAATTGTCTAGCGAGAAAGTACGATTTTCAACCTTAATTTGGTCCGACTAAAGCGTAACGTGGGGCTTATGTGGAGTGCTAAATTCAAGTCAGTTTGCAGAAATTCCAAGGTGGTGCGTAAGATGGCGATTCATAACTATAAATAGGAGTCCCTAGGACGTTCCTAGGCATCTTCTAGGGTTTAAGGAGTGAAGCTAAAGGGTGGAGAGCTGCCGCTAAGAGTTTTTCTTCTTCTTCCTTAGTGATTAATGAACTTATGCTCTTATGTGATTAATGAAGAACCTAATTGTCTGATTACTAGTTTGATTCGGATCTAGGTTTTCAACTTTTAACTCTCTCTTCTTAGAATTATACTCATTCATTCTTGTTTGCATAAAATATTATTTTCTGAAAATGGTTTGAGCATTGAAATTTAAAGATTATGTCACGCATGTTTTGCTCGGGACTAGAAAAATGCTAATTGGGGGGGTGTGTTGAGTGTCAAATATTGCACATTTCTCCCTATTTATATCTCAGTTTTATTAACATAATAATGTTTAATGGTATATTTTATAAATGTTTGTATTGCAAGGTGAATTTAAGAGCTTGGATTGAAAAGAATGTCAAAAGTATGGATTTGATGCTCAAGAATCACCAAAGCAAGAAGTGGATCTTAGGAGACAATGATTGAAGATTTCAAGACCTCAAGATTCAAGAAAGCTAAGTACAAGGGATGAAGAAAGATTGGAAAAGATTACAAGTCTATAGCAGAAAAACAGGCTAGTTCGGTCCAACTTAAGCCAACTTTGGTCCAACCGAAATCGCACAAAACAGTCCAGCAAGAAATATTGATTTTCATAATTAATTTGGCTTGACCTTTGGCTCGACTCAGTCCGACCTAAATTGACAGATTTCTGCACAGAATTTTAACCTTAATTCGATCTGACTGAATCCAACTTCGGTCTGACCGAAATCACCCAAAATTATCCAGAAGAAATTGTGATTTTCAGCCCTAATTCAATCCAACTAAAGGTGACTTCGGTCCAACTGAAGTGTAACGTGGGGCTTACACAAAGTGCGTAAATTCAAGTCGGTTTGCAAAAATTCCAAGGCGGTGTTTAAGATGGCAATTCTCAACTATAAATAGGAATCCCTAGGACATTCCTAGGCATCTTCTAGGGTTCAAGGAGTGGATCTAAAGTGTAGAGAGCAAATGCCAAGAGTTTTTCTTCTTCTTCCTTAGTTTGTTTTCATGTTTTGTTTAAGAGATTTTGGTTTGATCATGTTTATGCTTAACTAAACCTCTTGGTTAGGGCTAAGAGGTGAAGCTTGTAACATGATTAGGATATATCTTATTTTAATTCTTATTTATATTGAACTTCATTGATTTTTAGTTGATTTTAAGAAATATTTTCAGTTTTCAATGGTTTATAGTGACTCAAATTACCGTAGACGTTATGATAGCTTTAAATATCTTCTTTTCCTGTTTTGAGATTGTAGGATTGGTAAATCTTGTTATTCACCATTGTCTCCTGGGCATGGTAGGGTGATGGAATCCCTTCCAATCATCACAATTCTCCTCCATTGAGGATTAGTTCAATGAAAAGTTCATAGAATTGATCATCTCTTCTTCCAAATAGATAAGATGGGACTCTGATTCCAATTGTATTTTCTGAATCAAGTGAGGTAGCATCCTGATATCTACAAGTGGATCCTTAGCACCCTAGTTCCCACCTTTAATTGATAGTTTAAACATTATTCACATTTACTCTCTTTATTCCAGATTTCTATTTTAAACTTTCTTCTAGTTCTAGTTCTAGTTATTTTTAAAAACATACAAGTGTGGATTCGACCTTGGTCTCAATGAGTTATTACTACATCGCGACCCTACACTTGGGGTTGTGAACACCATGTCACCCTAAAGATCTCCTGTGCAACCTCCATTTTAAGCGTAGACTGCTCCCTACAGTCTTCACTTAGAATGCAGCTCCATCCGCACCCTTGTGTAAGGCTACCCAATCTTATCAATGGCTATTGAGATTGATCAAGCTCAAGCAATGCTTGAACTTCTCTATGGTCATCAATTTAATTAACATGTCCGCAACATTCTCATCCATATAAATCTTATAAAATAGAATATCTCTTGAAGTAATGAGCACTCTTGTCTTGTGGAACCTCATATCGATGTGTTTGGTCCGCTCGTAATACACATGATTCATCACCAGATGGATTGCACTCTAACTATCACAATACAACTCAATCACCTCATGCTTCAACTCAAGTTCACCTATCAAACCTTTCAACCATAATGCCTCTTTTGATGCCTCTGTCACAGTCATTTATTCTGCTTCGATTGTAGATAACATTATTGTTAAATGTATGTATTGTAGATCTCCAACATATTGATATACTTGCTAATATGAAAACATATCATTAGTGCACCTACAATTGTACAAATCACCTATATAAACTAAATCCATGTAACGTATAACTCCACCTAAAGCTCCATGTCCCCCGAACATGATTCCAGTATCGACCGTGCCCCTGAGATACTTGAGAATCTTAATAACATTTCATGATCATTCTTTGGATTCACCATATACCTGCTAACTATACTAACAACATGTGAGATCTCTAACATCGTGTAAACCATTGCATACATCAGACTCCCCACTGTACTAGTGTATGACACCCATGACATTTCTAAAATCTCCTCCTCTATACTCGGACACAACATGGTTGACAACTTGAAGTGACCTACTAGATGCGTGCTAATTGGCTTAGGACTTTCCATATAGAACATCTTTAACACCTTTTGCACATAACCCTTCTGAGAAAGCTACATTTTCAGGGACTCTCTGTTCATAACCCCAAGTGTAGGGTTGTGATGTAGTAATATGCTCAGTGAGACCGAGGTCGAATCCATAGGGACTAATCTTGTGTGTTTATTCTTAAAGTAATTAGAATCAAAACTAAGAAAAGATCTAACCTAAATCATAAAAGTAGGGAGTAATTGTGAGATGATGAATTTAGAAACTTAAGAATTTAAAAGTGAGAACTAAGGTTTCCAGGGATCCACTTGTAGCTATTAGGATGTTTTCTTATTTGATTCAAGGCACTCAATTGGAATTGGAATCCTATCCTATCCAATTGGAAGATATTCAATAAACTCAGATCTAAACTTCCATTGATCTAATTCTCAACGGATGAAAGTTGTAAAGATTAGAAGTGATTCCATCACCTAACCATGCCCCAGAGACGATGGTAAACAACAAGATACACCGATCCAACAACCAACATATGAGAATTGTGAAGAATAGAAGGGATTCCATCACTCAGCCATGCCCAAGGGATGATGGAGAATAATAGGATTTCCTATTTTTCACAAACTCCAAACAGAAAAAGAAGATACTTCAAGCTATTGCAAATCTACTGCAATTTAAGTCACAACAAACCATTAAAAACTAAAAGTATTAATATCAAACTAGAATCAAAGGAGTTCAACAATAACAAGAATCAAACAAGAGAAGCATCTCAACCATGCTACGAGCTTCACCCCTTAGCCCTAGCTAAGGGATCTAGCCTACTATAGACACGATTAGATTAAAAACCATAGAAGAAAGCATTAAAAACTAAGAAGAATGGAAGAAGAACTCTTGGGAAGCAGCTCCGCCCTTTTACGCTACTTCTCCAAACCCTAGATATCCTAGAAAGAGTTAGGAAACCCCCATTTATAGGAAAAGTTTTACAAAATCACAAAATCAGATCAAATTTATGCAGTCCACGTAAACACTGCATAACCAGTTCGATTTCATCCAAGGGGTTTAAATCTAGAAGTCACGCATTTTCTTCTTTCGCACTGCATAAGTCTTTGTGTCATTGAACCGTCCTTCGATGTCATTGATCGAAACTTCAATCCATCGAACTGGTCTTCGAGTCATCGAGAATGTGTCCAAAACAATTCAACAAGTTACTTTATTGTCTTCAATAAATTCAATGTCATGAGTAGTCTTTGATGTCATTGAGAACCTTTCTTCGAGTCATCGAACATGTCTTCGATTGATGGAGAAAAGCACCCAATATGTCCAGCAAATAACTCGATTTTCGCTCATAAATTCAATGTCATCGACCAGTACTCGATGTCATCAAATGGATCTTCGATGCCATCGAACAGTTCTCTATGGCATAGTTGTTGTTTTTGTTAGCTTGTCAGTACACCCACTGTTAGTTCACACTTCATTGTTAGGCACCCCCTCTAAGGAATCGATGCCAAGACCTCAGTGTTGAAACGAGGTATCTTTCACTCAGTCTACCACTTGAGCTATGGATCTAGGTGTCATGGCTATGAGATTTGGTAGGTAATAATATATTTTTATGATGGAATGACTTCACCCATATTGCATCAATTCATAAAGATGATGTGCAATTAGGAGTTTATGAACAAGGATCTCGATGACACGTGGGACTACTTTTTTATGTTATATGAAAACACGCAATCTTGGGATATTTGGAGTAAGTCAATCGATCCCAAGTTAACTCAGCCTAAGGAAAAAAGGAGGAATTTATGTCTTAAGGGAAGAAGACGGTGCTAGGATAGCCAGTCTCATAAGAAAAGTTGAGGCCATTGAGTTGAAGAAAGTTGAAATGGTCAAACGAAATGAGATTATTGAAATTATTTATGGTATTTACACAAGTAATGTGCACTCGTTGCTGGATTTTCTCACAATTCTTATGTTCCAAGGGCTGTTAAAGCAATCCAATGCCACGAATAATTATCAACGATCTTTTAGTGCTCCAATTTCAAATACGTACAATTCTAGTTGGTAGAACTACCGAAATCTCAGTTGGAGGAATGGACTAATGACTAATACTGACAAGAATCCTCAAGGGTGTCTTCCTTTGATTTTTATACTATTTTTGACACTGAAGAAGGCCCAAGAGGATCCAATTTAAAAGTTCATGAATAATCAAGAGCAATTAAATGAAAACGTCATGCAAACATTCCAAGACATCAAAACATCATTAAAGATATTTACATCTTTTATTTAAAGATTAGAGTTATAATTGACTATTAGCTAGAAAGGGACTCTGCCAGCCTAACCACTACCTAACCCAAAATCTCAATATGAGATAAGTGAACTTAGCTCTTCTACTCAGCATATGGAGCAAGCCAAGTCCATCACCACTCTTAGAAGTAGAAAACTAATTGACAAGAGCATCTCGACGAGGGCTAATAAGGCTAATGATTCAGAAGATTCTAAGGGTGATGATGAACCTAGCAACACCTCACATGAGAAGGAATTGGACCAAGAGTATAAGCCCATGGCTCCATTCCCATAGTGGTTTATCTCACCCAAACCTCTATCCAATACTCAAGATATCTTAGAGGTTCGTAAACTAGTGAAAATTAAAATTCCTTTATTGGATGTCATAAAATAAATTCTATCATATACTAAATTCCTTAAGGACCTTTGTACGGTCAAGATATAACACAATATTTAAAAGAAGATATTTTTGACAGAGAAAGTGAGTGCCATCATCAAACAGGATGTGGTCTAAAAATATAAAGATTCTAGTAGCCCAACCATCTCATGTGTGATTGGAAATTACCATATTGAGCATGCCTTACTTGATTTGGGGCTGAGTGTAAATTCAATTCCCTATTTAGTTTACGAATAAGTTGGTCTAAGTGAATTAAAATTTACCAAGACCACCTTCAACTAGTTGATCATTTGATTCATATACCAAGAGAGGTGATAGAGGACATGCTTATCCATGTCGATAAGTTCTACTATCTAGTGGACTTTATTATTTTGGACATGCAACCGGTTGTTAATACTAGCACTCGAATTCCTATCATCCCTGGTTGCCCGTTCCTAGCTAATCAAACACCATAATCAATTATAGGAATGGGATTATGAAGTTATCCATAGAATATAACACTTGCGCTGAATGTAATCAATTATAAGAATGAGATTATGAAGCTGTCCTTGGAATATGACACTTGAGTTGAATGTGTTTAATATGTTCAAGCAATAAGAGGATGGTGATAAAGTCCACAAAATTAATTTGATCGATTCATTCTTGGAAGACTAGTATCTTTTGACTTTGTACTTTGATACCTTAGAAGCATGCTTGGCCCACTCCATGGATATTGATGATGATTTGATTAAAGAGATGGATGCTTTGCTTGATACGATGTTGGTACTTGAAACTAATCGATGGAGGCCTCAATTTGAACTGTTACCCCTGATTAACTCAAAGCCTTTACTATCTAGTGTCAAGGCACTGAAGCTTGACTTAAAACCTTTGCCCTCTGAACTTAAATATACATATTTGGGTTAAGATGAGACACATCCAGTGATGATTTCTTTCCACTTGGATGAGAAATAAGGGAGTAAGTTGATTTCTACTCCTAAAGAGCATAAAAGAGCCATTGGATGGACTATTGTGGAGCTCAAGGGAATCGACCTCTTGATTAGTACTCCTTGCATCCACCTTGAAGATTATAAAAAAACATCTTAGATAACCATAACAACGTTTAAATCCAAACATGAAAGATGTGGTTAAGGATGAAGCGTTAAAGCTTTTGGATGTAGGTGTTATCTACCATATATCCGATATCCAATGAGCAAGCCCAAGTCAATTAGTGCCCAAGAATTCATTGATTACCACTGTAACTAATGTGAGCAATAGACTCGTGCCAACTAGAGTTACTACTAGTTGGAGGATGTGCATTGACTGCTGGAAACTTAATACCATCACAAGAAAGGACCATTTTCCTTTGCCCTTTGTTGATCAAATTTTAGAAAGTTTAGCGGGTCACTCCTATTATTGTTTCCTCTATGGGTACTTAGGTTACAACCAAATAGAGATAGCCCCTGAGGACCTAGAGAAGACTATCTTTACATGTCCCTTTACCACTTTCTCTTATCGAAGGATGCCATTCAGGTTGTGTAATGCCCCCTCCACATTTTAGTGATGTATGTTGAATATTTTTTTTTGACATGGTGGGGAGATTTTTAGAGGTCTTCATGGATGATTTATCCATCTTTGGTTGTTCTTTTAATGAGTGTTATGAGCACTTGAAATTGGTGTTGAAAAGATGTGAAGAAAAGAAGCTTGTGCTAAATTGGAAAAAATGCCACTATGTTTCAAAAGAGAATAGTCCTTAGACACATCATATCTTCCAATGGAATTGTGATGGATAAAGCCAAAATTGACTTCATCTCTAACCTACCACCACCCAAGAGCATACATAAGGTTCATAAAGGACTTTAGACTCATCTCTCGTCTTTTGTGTAACCTTCTTCAAAAGGAAACCCCTTTCGAGTGGAGCGAGGAATGCTAAAAATCTTTCACCAAACTCAAATTCATGTTGATCAGCACCCCCATCATGTAACTGCCGAATTTGAGTATCTCTTTTGAAATCACATATGATGAAAATGATTGTGCGATTGGGGTAGTGCTAGGTTAGAAAAAAGAGAAGAAGCCTTATATTATTTACTATACGAGTAGAACTCTAAACTGGATGTAGTGAAAACCCAAAAGGTGTTATGGTTAAAATGGACAAACAAAAAGAACAAGGAAAAGAAATGGTTGGGTCATTGTTTAACTCAATATAAAGCTCATTAACCAAGACAAAAATGAAAACTACGACATTTTAAGAATTCTTAAACTCTACCCCGATAGATACTCCCACCCTGTACTTCTAAGGGCACAAGCGCCCTCAAGAATCAACTCCGGATCTTGGAGGAAAAACACTCTGGGCAATTACATATCTGATCCCTGTCATCCCAAAAGTCCCATAGTACATGCCACATGCACATAGAAATAAGACGGACACCACAAAAAATTTTCCTTACATTCTTTTCCTTTACAAAAAATTAAAAAAAAAAAAAAACATGTGGGTTTACAAGTATGCAAATAAAACTAATACCCAAACCCAAATAAGGTATATGTACCATCCCACAAACACCATTTGTCCTTGAGTGCTTTCCCTTGTGATTTAAAGAGGCTGGATCCTCACAGATATCCAAGTGAAAAGCACACGCTAACTCGTACGAGAATAAAACAGCATGATTTCTCTTCCATTGAACTCTCTCTCTCTCTCTCTCTCTCTCTCTCTCTCTCTCTCTCTCTACAAGGGCTCTCTCTACCAAGCTGAGCAATCACCTGCTCCTGACCATCTAAAACCGAGGAAAAGAGGGCCATTTGAGCAATGAGGGCCCTGGGAAGGGTCACAATCTCATCGATAGCCATCGAGCCATGACTAGCAACAGTGGAAGTAGAAGCAACATTAGCCTCAGAAACTTTTGGAATCCGTCCCAGCTATAACAAAACACCCTCCTCTTCCTCTCCATGCAAGAGCCAACCTAGCAAATCATGAATAGAATGTTGTACGATAATCTAACACTAGTACTTCATCGTCAAAAGGATGGAATGACGGGTAGTAAGGCCCAGAGAACGAGTAAACAACTACCCCTCCATGTATCATGGGTATCCTACCCCAATGTCTGACTGAAATGTTAAACCTTTGAGTTCCCTGTGGCCCACCTCAAGCTAATCATAGCCCCACCTATTATAGATACACATTAAGGTCAGGCCCCAACATGTCATTGGCGTCAAAGATGGCCCACCTCTAGGTCAGTCTAACCCGTGCTTTAATAAGTCCAATCTTAACCATCTGGACCTAATCAACATCGTCCAGATGATGGATGACGGATTAGATCTTCCAAAAATCTTTGCAAGGAATCCAATCTTTACCATTTGAGTCGATCAAGACCGTCCAAACGATGGATGATGATTGGATCTTTCAAAAATCTCTGCAATAAGTCCAATCTTGACCATCTGGACCCAATCAGGGCCATTTAAATTCGAGACAATGGATTGGATCATTCAAAAATCTTTATAATAAATCTAATCTTGACCATCTAGATAGATCGAAACTATCTAAATGATGGATGACGGATTGGATCATTCAAAAATCTATACAATAAGTCCAATCTTAACCATCTAGACTTAATGATGACCATTCACATGATGGATGATGGATTGGATCTTTCAAAAGTCTTTGCATTTAGTCTAATCTTGACCTGATCAGGATTGTCCGGATGATGGGATGATGGATTGGATCATTCAAAAATCATTGCAATGAGTTTAATATTGACCATATGAACCCAATTAGGACCATTCAAATTTGAGATAATGGATTGAATCGTTAAAAATCTTTGCAATAAAATTCAATCTTGACCATCTAGATATCAAGCAAGACCATCCAGATGATGGATGATGGATTGGATCTTTCAAGAATCTGTGTAGTAAGCTAATCTTGACCATTTGGACTCAATCAAGACCATCCAGACTCAACCACGGATTGAATTTCCCAATATTCCTAGCATAAAAGCTCAATCTGTACCGTCCAATCTTGATCGAGTCCATCCAAACTCGAAATGACAAATTAAGATGGCCTAGATGAAAGCTATCGCAGCAAATACCCAAGTGGAGTCACTCCCCTTTTCTAAAAACAAAAAGGACTAAATGTAAAAACTGACCAATGATGCCCACCCGCAAGATCATGCGAATATGTTCACAATAAAATGGCCAAGGAAAAAACTTTAAAAAATGTGTTTGCAATAAAAACCTGATGGGACCACATCTTATAGGTGGGGACTTATTTGAAGAAAATCTAAAAATAAAAAATAAAAATGAAAAAGACACGTACGACACCCTACAACCAGACAATTCCTCATACTCCCCGGTGGGTACCAACGCACAAGCAATAATTGATTCGGGGGATTTTCTGAGCTTTTAATTTTCTCCAAAATCATATCTGGAGCATGAGATAGCCGGCGTGAACCTTTAGTGTCAACCAAGATGTCCCAGGTAGTGTACTAAGTAATGATTGAGATGTCACAACCGCAGTTACGTGACAAAAAGGTCCCATCTTATCCAGAGTATTAAGCTCGAAGCCTTATATGACAAAGGAATAATTCATAAAGGCTCTAGTCAAGAACACCTATCAAGACTAGTATAGATAACAAGGAGATTTGTAAAGCTGCGGAAAGTGTAGGCAATTTCCCATTACCCATACCTGCCACCAGGTGACTTTGGAGGGCTATACATGCATCTGACGCAACTACTTCAAACCAAATGGTTATCCTCGTAAGGCCGAAAAAAGTACAGGGGCTCTAACCACTCCTGAATTTAAATCACTATCACACTCGATGTATACATATTAGTCATGATGTGAAGGGGCTGCGATTTGATAGCTCATAAAGTTACAAAAAGCATAGGGACAAATCGTAACATCTTCCTCCACTCTCAAGAGCCATTCGATTTAATCATTAATCAAACGAACATTTCGATCATGATACCATAGGTAGCTAAGGCTCAATCGCGCCTTCTCAAGCAGTGGGGTTGTCCACTTGCTTTGACATTCGGTTGCCAGAAAATTCTGCTAAAGAGGGGCATCTTATGACACCCCACCATGGGGAAACCAGATAGTCGATCAATTTGTAACAACCCACACCCACACTGTAAGATATTGTTTGCTCTCGGCTTACGCCAACACTGTTTTGTTCTCGGGGTTACCCCAAAAGGCCTCTTATAGTATAGGGTGAATCTCCACATATAACCACCACAACGGCCTACGACTCTTCCAATGTGGGACAAGTTCAACCCCCACTCGTACACAGTATCCAGCCAGCACAGTCGCTCGCCCAACAACATAGTAGCCTGCCAACCACCTGGGGTTTGCCCATATTTGCAATAGTGACGGGGAGTCACAATATCCCCCACCGAGGGCAGAGCCATCCTTGGCTCTGATACCATATGTAACAGCCCATACTCACACTGTAAGATATGTTCGCTCTGGGCTCACGCCTGCACGGTTTTGTTCTTGGGGTTGCCCCAAAAGGCCTCTTACAGTATAGGGTGAATCTACACATATAACCACCACAACTTCTTACGACTCTTCTGATGTGGGACAAGTTCAACCCCCACTACATACAAAGTAGCCTACTAGCACAGTACCTCGCCTAGCAACACAGTATCCTGCCAACCACCTAGGGTCCACCCACATGTGCAATAGTGATAGGGTGTCACACAATTGTTCCTCAACCAACGTCCACTTGGCACCACAAATCTTGCGTCGAATTTCTTGGCAATTTTTTTTACAGATCATGCATTAAAGAATTTCTCCAAGTGTCCGTCCGCTGCCCATCAGCCAACAATTTTCAAGCCTATATAAATAACACTTTCCCCTTATCCAGGTAGAGGCAAAAAGGGCAAAAGGAATACTATAAAAAAAAAATCAATTTTTATTAGGTTTCATTCCTCAACAACAAGGAGGTTCTACCACCTAGGATGTGCTTCAACCATCATACCTACCCTAGGTTCTGGCTGAGCCATCTATAGTAATCCAACCCAGCAAAGCCTACCCTATCACATTAAGAGTAGAGTCAAGATTAGGAACATATGATTACCCCTTTTCTGATCCAAGAAAAGGGTGTTTGACTTCCCATTTCTCTTTCTTGCATCCCAACCAAGTTAAGAACGCAATCCATTCCACATTTTTCTTTTCTGCAAATAATATTTCCTTCTCCTTTACTACATTTGCTTATTTATTTCCTAATTTGCTTTCCTACCCAAGGCCTTGGCTCTGTGAAGAAAGGTTAGGATATTTTCTTATTCTTGCATATTTATTTTATTATGTTTACTTACCCATTATCTTTTGACTTTGTGAAGCAAGGCTAGGATCTGTTTACTTTTTTCTTTTACTCGCCCGACCCTTTGTAGGGTTTTGCAAAGCATAGGAATATGACTAATATTTTTTGCAGATATACAATTTTCCTGAAATGTGCAAGTCCCTTAAAGTAGAGACCACATGTAAGTGCGGGAGAGAGAAAGTGCTTAACCCCTTCTTCTCTCATAATTGAGACCCTTAACTTGGCCACAGACTACATATTAGGATTCATTAAGGCAGAGGAATTTCATGATTCCCCAGCCTAGGGTGGGACCATAGACTTTAGCTAACCATGGACACACTGTAGTCTAATTGGCTAGTGTTGACTCCATTCTTTTAGATGCACATTCAAAGGCTGCCCTTGGAAAAAGGTATTACATGACCAAGGAAGTCGAGACGAGCCAAAGAAATCATATACATCGGGCTATTGTCACCCCAAAAAAGGATCAACCACACACAATAACTAAAACACCATTCAGTGAAAATGCAATCTTCCACCACACGTCGCATATTTCAGCCAACGCGCATGTGCGTCGGGGGGAGGGCGTTCACACTTTTGTAGTTTAGAGAGATTAGCCATAGAAACTTCAGTCTCTGTCTGGTGGAGTTGCCTATGAAATCTCTCCTCCATCTCGAGTTAGGTCTGGATCATGTTAATGGGAGATTAATTAATATACCAAGTGAAGGCTTCTCCCATATGGAAGTTACTAAATAGCCTAAGCTTTGAGAAATCATGGGTCAAGACTTCACCACATTGCATTGTTAAATGACTGATGTGCTCGATAATGGTAGATTCATCCTCCCTGGAGAAGAGGGTGAACTCTGGAACCCTATATCCCTTAATCAACTTAAAATACTAGTCTACTAAATTAAAATAGGGTTTGCGATAGATGGGTTTGGTGACCCATCGACCATGTGGCCTAACTATTCAACCACTAATTGTTATAGTTATCATGTGATTTTAAAAGGGGAAGGTTAGTCCTTTATAATGAAATGTTTTTTCCTTGAAACCAATGACTTTCTTTCAACATTGATAACATATCAGATTTCTCAATAAAGTAATAAGGATTAGACATAATTAAAAGTAAGGTTGGATCATTAATTTTATTAATTAAAATATATGAGCAATATAATTAGCAAAAATAAATAAAACTAAGTGGAGAAAAAAAATACCTATGGCGACTTATCTCGGTAGAACAACTGTGGCGGTCATGAGACAGTCATGGTGTGAAGTTAGCAAGATGTAATTGGATATGTATTAAGTATGAACTCGATAATTGAGGGAATCTGATAATGATGGTCATGGATATTTAACCTACTCCTAATGTGTACTCCAACGATGCACTAGATAGCAGTAGATCTAAGCTAGAGTAATGGCTCCAAACTTATTGCAGTAGGGATGGTCAATAGTGGAGTGACTAAAGCTAAGAAGCAAAATTAAAGGGATAAGTAACATTATGCTGTAATGTAACACCCCATACTTTTAGTACTTAGGTGTTACCTCTAAGGACCACATTTCTAGGGACTAAGGGCGACTAACAAGACAGCTTAAACTTTACATGGACAGGTCGGGACTTCGGGTCACCAGTAAAGATATCCATCGGAGACTGTAGGAGCCAAATTGAACCTGACACCAATCGGGAAGGTAAAAACTCAACAAGAAACTTTAAAGTAAGATAGCTTGTACGTGAAATGACTAGTCATATGGGACAATGCGCGCACTAGTAACTCTCAAGGAATTATTTATGACCAACCAAGCAATTAGTGTGCTCTGGGACCCGTTTTAACCGCTAGAACCAACCATCAGACCCATCTAACCGTCAAATTTTGACATGTGGGCCAAATATGGCCCCAAAAGGTGTACAACGACCCACCCGAGCCTCATCGTGGCCCAAAATGGCCCAGGGCACCCTAATAGGACCCATGGTGTGGTTAAACGAAATGGATAAGTCACCACCAACACCAATAGGGCCTCACATGATGCATGTACACCTTGTAAGTGTGTGCAAACTCAGTCAACACACCGTTATGATTGTGTTTGCATGAACCTAGCCACTCAGTCAACCACTAGAACGGGGACCAAGTATGCAAATACAACCATCCAAGTTATGATTCTTTCCCTTGAGCTTTCCATCTTCCCATCAGCTTAAGTTATAGTTTGTATTTTAATTTATAATTGATATCTCCCTTTTATAATCACATGCGTTAACTGGTGGAAATTGAATTGCTATATTACATGCTTAATGTTTATCCTGTATATTTGTTCATGCTCGTGGATTATTTGTGGATTTCTTATAGAATTTAAACTGGTACATTAGTGGAAAACCCCCACTTATAATTGTACACCCATACTTGGGATGTAACTCGATTGGTGGTGATCGCAATGGACTTCGATCTAGTGGTTATTGAGTGGTGGTCTAGATGGATCATTAATGTGGGCCTACCATCCAGGGTTGTTGTGTCTAAGTGGTTTTTAAGGATGGTCTTTTATCGCATGATTTTGATATTGCCTTGTGTGACTTGATTTGATATCGCCTTGTGTGACTTGTTTTGATATCGCCCTATGTGGCTTTGTTTTGGGTATTTTTCCTATATGGGTTTGAAGTTTTATATTGTGTAACCATGCGATGGTAAGCCCCATGTACTGTAATATGATTGGCCACTAGTCGATGGAATTCTATTAAAGATCCTAAGATGGTAGTCTCATGAGCCGGGGATGGTGGTATGGGACCTATGCCTGAGCTATCGGCCTATGCTGGTGACGAGCCCCTATAGTGACCTTGAGCTTATTAAATTGGCTGATTGTAACTGGACTAATAATGGTTTGGCTAATCATGTATCCATGATATATTTATGATAATGGGTGGCTAATTCTGGATGCTATAGCACGTGCCCTTAGGATCATTGGGATACCATTTCGCTAGCTCCTAGACCATCGACTATCGATCTATTATTTTGACTCGATGATTTTCCCAGGTCGATGATTGCATTGGTGACAAGCCCAACTTCCACATAGATGTGCATCCCCGGGTGATGTGCATTCACGCATCTATATATTTAAAAAGACTGCATCATGTGTTGTTTTGATTGCCTTGTTGTTTTATAACTATGCTTACCGAATGCGGTGATGTGTAATCTTGAGGGGAATTCACACTGAGTTGGCCACTCATCCATTAAAAGTATAACTGTATAGGTAGCACAAGTGGCTTAAGTGATATGTAGGTTCAGACTGATGAGGAGTCGTTATGGTGGTCAAGGACACGTGGTTGTACCTATCAAGGAAGCTGCGCAATCTTGCGGCTTTCGTTTATGTGTTTTATATGCTTTTAAATTTCTCATGTAATTATTAATGTGGAGACATTGGTTTGTATAAGTCATTATGAGCAACCTCTGTATGTTCTAAATGCAGTTGTAATTTTTTCTTTATGCTTATTTGTCCATTCTATGCTCATCTGCTTACTTTGATAAATGAAAAAAAAAATGTATACTCGAATTTGACCATCCTTTAAGGTTAACACTCGGGTTCTTGGGAAATAGGTCATATATTCGAGTCCCAAAAATGTGGGGCCTTACATGTAAAGAGATTAATTGTTGATGACGAGACCCTAAAGCTATTTTTTTGAATGTTACTTTTATACTACTGAGAGGCTATGGCTGCATTGCAGTTTCCATGTAAATCTTCAATTATATAATGGCCCTAACCTAATAGGATTTAGAATCCTTGCTATATAATACCATCATGTGTGATTTTTTAATTTCGGATGGTTTTTTTTTTTTTTTTTTGCACCTAATTCCTTATTGCCTCTTAGAAAATATTGAATGTTATGAGAGAAAATTTCCTTTTCAATTTGATCTGGGATAGTCATAACATGCGTAATCTAGATTATGAAGAATCCAACGTCGACAAGTCTTCAGAAGCATCCTTAGCATGCTAGGAGTGACACATGTAACTCATGCGTCAGTCACATGCCCTACAAGTGATATCCATTTTTTCTAGTGTAAATGTATGTTCAGCTCTTAGTGGGTCTCCTTTTAGCAGGCTACATGTCACTAGAAGATAAGCATGAGTCATTTCTCGTAATATGACTATAATTTCCCATGTCATTCGTACAAGACTGCCAACACATGGCGTCTTTTCAAGATAATGTGGACTAAGCCAGGCTAGGTGTAAATAATTCTTATGACCAAGAGGCAACAACATACACTTTCTTCTTCACTAAAATAAGAGAAACATAAGTGCAAGACTTCTCTCTTGCTGAGAAGAATGCCTTGGATTCTTCCTCTAAGATGTTGCAGGTGCAGTTCAGTCAACGGAGAAATTCGAGGGTCGATTGAATCGTGTTGTGATGTTCCTAGTTGATTGAGTACTGTTTTGGTTGATTGAGAGTCTCCATTGAAAGCTTGGTTGACCAAAGGTGCAATGGCCGTTTTGCATGTTTTTGCATAAGGGTTATTAAGCCTAATTTTGAATTAGGTCTTACACATTACGAATGTTTTCTCTCTAAGGGCAAGGGTTTGCGAGGTGAGAGGGTTTTTTTTTTAAAACATTTGAAATGGTTTGAAATTGTTCCAAATTTGGAACGCCTTCATCCATTCCTAAACCAAAGATATAGTCATTTTAAATTTGTGATTTTGGTGTAGTGGCGAAAGTAGAAAAGCAAATCGTGAGACATGTTAAGTGTCTCAGGTTAGACAATGGTACAGAGTACATAGAGGCAAAAATTTTACAAAGATTAAGGCATCATAAGGCACTTCTCAACTCCAGGAACCCCACAATAGAATGGGGTGGTAGAGAGGATAAACAGAACTCTGTTAGAGAGGGTGAGAAGTATGTGGTTGTAAGTGTGGTTGTTTAAAATCTTTAGAGCTGAAGTGGTAAATATGACATGCTACATAGTAAATCGGTTACCATGTACAACGCTAGACTCCAAGGTTGTAGAGAAAGTCTGAATAAGAAAGAACGTTGATTACTTAGGACTGAGAATATTTGGGTGTTCAACATATGTTCATGTGTAGAGTGGATAGAGGTTGAAGTTGGATATAAAGTCTAGGAAGTGCATCTTTGTCGGATATGGAAAAGGTGTCAAGGGCTACAAGCTTTAGGATCCAGTTTCATAGAAGGTGGTTATTAGTAAAGATGTCATCTTCTATAAGGTGTCAATACTGAAGACCAACAAGGATGTTATAGGGAAGTTAGAAAATCATAGGGAGACCAAGAAATTGTCAGTGTAGGTGGAGTTAGTTGATCAAGTGACTAAAGGTGAAAATCAACGGGAGTAAGACATTGAGAAAAATAATTAGCAAAATACTCAAGAAAGTATAGTCAAGAACATGGATAAAAGAACCATTAAAGCCCCGATTCGATATGGTTTCGAGGACATGGGTATTGTTCATAGGGAGTGGAGATCCCTCCACCTTTCAAGAGTTGACATCTAGAAGGATAGCGATAGGTGGATATCAGGCATGACAAAAGAGATGGAATCTCTATATAGAAATCAGACATGGGAGTTTGTAAAACTTTATGAAGGTCTAAAGGCTATAGGGTATTCTATGCTTGTTCTTCCAACTTCTTTCCTTCTCCACTTAGTTTTTTTGGATCTTGGAGTCTTGAAATCTTCAATCTTGGTCTCTAAAGATTCCTTCTTTCCGTTAGTGACTTTTGAGCACTAAATTCATGCTTTTAGCATTCTTTTCAATCCAAGCTCTTAAATTCAAATTGCAACACAAACACATGTAAAATGTACCATTAAGCCATATTATGTTTGTAAAACCAAGCAATAAATGGGGGATAATATGCAATATTTGACCCTCAACACACACTCTCTCTCTATTTATCTCTATGCTTAGGATCTTTTTCACAATGCCTAAATCCTTCGTGTTAAACTCTTTGCTTAATAGATATTTAAGCAAGAGTATCGATATCTAGCAGCAATCAACATATCATTTGCGTTAAGCATCAATAGAATGTAGGACATGTCCTCAAGTACCTTGTAGTATATGCAACAATCATACCCACACCAGTTATATCCAATCTTCACCATGTAAGAATCAAACCACTTGTACCACTACCTTGGAGATCACTTAAGCTCATACAATGACTTCTTCAGCCCACACACGTGGTTACCAAGCCCCTCGAATCTTTAAGTTGCCTCGTGTAAATGACTTCCTCATAGTTCTCATAAAGGAATGTTGTCTTTACATCAAGCTATTCCAATTCCAAATTAAATTCTATTATCATCGCCAATAGAACCCTAATTGAGGTATGTTTCATGACTAGAGAGAAAAATTCATTATAATCCACTCATTCCCTCTGCAAGTACCCTTTCTTTACTAGTCTTGCCTTATATTTTTCACCCTCTTTCTTTGTTAATGCTTCCTTTTTTCCTGTAGATCCAAATAATAATAATAATAATAATAATAATATAAATCTCATAACCATGATGTGGACAGGCATTTAGAAGTTCCTTAAACATCTCCCAACATTAAAAGAAGGTTTCATCTTCTTTTTGTGAAAAAAAAAAATCATTATGACTCTTCTAAGGGTGTTAGTTTTATAAACAAGGAAGAACTTTTTAAGGAACTCCCGGGTTATCTCAGCCCACATTCCAATTGATCTCGGCCTTAAGGAGTGGATTCATGACTTGGCTTTCTCCTTCAAAGAAAAAGGGTAAAGTTTTAGTCTTAGGGTGTTGTTAGATACATAATTAAAGTGTAGGGTGGCTACAATCTTATCAAACTCTTTGAGATGCAGATATGGACTTTCAGAGTCTAGTCCATAGAATTTTGGAAGTAGTCAGATCACTCCCGGTTTAAAATCCACATTTCCCCTATTGTGTGAAAAAATCATGTAGGAAAGGGTGCTTGTCTTTGCTGGTTGTAAATAGTCACGAAAAAGTTCTAGCTGGTGGACAATTATGCACATCTATAACACCCCATATTTTTTTATACCCAGGTGTTACTATTTAAGTCAAATTTAGCATGAACACTTGTGGGAACACACGTAGCCTATATTACATGTCATCATTCAACAATTCACGATTTGTCCATCTTAACCATTTGATATGGGCCATGGTGATGATAGGCCCATGAGAGTTTAGTTCAACCCGCCCTAGACCCTAATGGCTTTTAACCTTTTTGGATTCGAGCTAGGAAAATACACGATGCGTATGTAGGATTTAAAGTCAATCCACCTTGGATCGACCCTTGATCGGTTAGGGTAAGGTTACGACTCCAACCCATGACCTAAAATGGCAGTTGAGACTTGTGGTATTCATCTTATTACAGGATAAATCAAGTCAAATTTCATTGTAAGCTAAGGTGTATAACCTAATCCAACTATCCAATATGAATCTTGAGACTTGAATTGAGAAATCTATTCTTCAAGACTCCATTAAGTGATACATCACTTAACAACTACAATTAATCCTAATAATCCACAGGGTGGGAAATCCTAATAACCCACAGGGTGGGACCAAACTCATAAATCCACCGACTAATTAATCCATGATTAGTACCAAGCATTGGATTGATGTGGTTCAACGATTCAAAACCACTTAGACCGTGGCATTTCAAAGCTTATAGTTAACTACGAGGGGTTATAACTAAATCATTTATGGCCCACACAAATGAATTTGAGGAAAGTAGGATAAATATTACAAAATAATAGTAACAATAATAGAAATAATAAGGTTATTACAAATATAGTAATAATTATATTTAATACTATAAATGTGTATGGAGTCATATGATCCCAAATCTAACTATTTATTCTAGCTTAAATGGTCCCTTGGACCCTTTCAACCATTATCATTCAATCTCGAGAAGATCCGACCACTAGATCATTAGGAAATCCATAAATAGGGCTTGAATCAAGTCATGGGCCCCACCTGGGCATTTCATCGGCCTAATCTTTGATCCCAAACCTTGCTTAGGAACTTCCAAAATGGAATGGACATTGCCAATTAGCCCCACCACCCCTGTGGAACCCATTCTAGGGCAGTGTGCGTGTGTAACAAACATGCACTCGAGGTGCACTAGATCTGTCAACACGGTCAGACCGTGTTGACCAAAAATTTTCAAAAAGAAAGAGCATTCTCTCTTTTCTGCTCCCACCTGCGAGCATTTTTTTTAAAAAAATAGAGGGCATCCGTTGCTGCGAATATGGCCCACCATCGTACCTATGAGCACGATCTGAACCATCCATCCTGTGCGCAGCTGGGGCTTAACCAAAACCTAGTGAGTCCCACATGTAGGTGCGACCATACGTGCACACAAATGCTAGCGCAAAAGGGCCCTACAAACACAACATTTCCAGAAATAGCATTCTGTTGCATTGCCAGTTCAGCTATCCACATGAAACCTCTCCCCTTTCTAATCCTAACCGTTCATTCTAGAGCAAATCCTAGCCTTTCAAGATAGGTTTGTTATATAAGAAAGAGAATGGACCTACCATGATATGTGTTGTTACCAACCTGTTTAGCCATGGATGGTGGGTCTACCTGTCGTGCAAATGCAGGGCCCACTTACTGTTGACTTGGGCCAACCTGAACTGTTCAGGCTCACCATGATGCATATATTATCTCCATGTCGTCCAGCTAAGGCCCATTGTGCAGGGCTACCCTGATGAATATATGTGCTGCCCATCCATTTTGGCTGGACCATGGGTTGCCCCATTAGATCCATTGTTGTTTATGAGGCCCACCTATTATGTATGAGGCCCATTATGATGTATTTCCAGCGTAGATGTCAAGGCCTGATGTTATGTATGAGAGGCCCATTTGGCGAGACCCCCTGTGATGTATTTAAGGCCCATTTGGCAAGGCCCGATGTACTGTGATGAGGCCCATCTTGATGTATTTGTGGCCCGTCCGTTGAGGCCCACCTTGATATATATATATATATATATATATATATATATATATATATATATATATATATATATATATATATATATATATATATATATATATATATATAAGGCCCATGTGATGTGACCCATTTGATGTATTTGAGGCTCATGGGTCGAGGCCCAATGGGATGTATACAAGGTCCATTGCATTATGTGATTCCACCATGGTTTATGTAATGATATTTATGGCGGGTCATGCCTTGGGAGAAATGATGGTTTGACGTCCACATTATAGGAATAATGTTGGTTAAATGTCCACATTGTAACTCTCCTTAAGGCCCATTGATGGGCCCATACTTGTTATGTGTAGTCCGTCTAGGCCCATCCTCGTTGTAAGGATAGTTCATCATCATATAACATGCTTAGTATAACTCCATGACTCATGCCCATAAGCATCATATGTATGCTTGATATGAGTAGTGACTGATCATAGCATATGCCATTGGGCAGACTATTTATGGGACTCACTGATAGGAGTTACGCATATGAGCGCGTAATACACGCGAGATTGCTGCATGATTAGACAGTGTGACTGTGATTACTATACACCCTAGTGACATCAGGGTTGTGACCTCCATAGGCATGTCGTGGATGGCTGGATGGGACACCGAAAATATTTGGTTCGAGCATCTGAGCACTTTAGATGTCCATGGGTGAAAGTCCCTAAACCTTTGAGGCCATGAAAACCCCCAACGTCTAGACCGAGTGGATATATGAGCGCCCGAGCATCGAATACTAGTAGGCCGCATCTCCCACTGTGTCGTGGTCGATTGGGAGGGAGTGTGGCCTTATCTGCTTGAGTGAGGGGGCTGTAAACTAGGCTAAGTTTGACCAGCTCGTAAATGAGTCTGTTATCGACGAGTCGGGTAGATATTGGTAGACTACTAGTCAGGCGGATAGTATGGTCTCTTCCACTCATTGGGTTGTGCGGTTAGGAAAGCGGCAGTCAGTGTGGAGTGTAATAGACCCTGATGATTCCCCAAAGAGGAACCATACTGATATATGGACTTGATATGAGGACTGACATGATATTATGACACCCCGTCACTGTCGCACATGTGGGCGAGCACACGTGGGTGGACGTTGATGTGGGCAGGTGTGATGTGGACAGGGCTGAGGCCTGGGCGAGCTACCATATTAGGAGAGCTACCAATGGTTGGCAAGTTACTGTGCTGGCAGGCTACTGAGCAGGAGTTGCATATTCATTCATTCTTCCATTCACTATCTACTCGGGCAGGTGGTGCGCAACTATTTGTTACATGTACCTTCGCAATGGCCAGGATTTCGGTTGGAGTGTGCGACTAATTTGAGATCAGGAGTTTACCACATTGTGTTTGACTATCCAAATTTAGGTATGGGAATGGTTTGGATAGAATTCTCTTGTGATGGACTCCATAACCTACGATACTTCGTACTATCATCCCGACTTCACTCCAGCTTGGTTATTTCATTCGCATCCTATATTGCATTTCATCTACGGGCATTCATGATCTTGTTAGTATTTCCGCTTATCCCGATGATATATGATTTATGGGATTTATTATATACTTAGCACTTACTTTACACACACTTTCACCAACCTCTAAGCTTTCTATAAGCGTGCAGGTGCATTAGGTTACAGCAGCGTTGAGCTTAGAGCATGCAGCAGTCTTCTGGAGCTTTAATTTTTAACACATGTATTTCTCTTTCAGCATTGTATTCAAATGTTTATATTAGTGGATATATGATGATGATGTTGTTTTTTATGATTTGGGTATACTTATGGTTATACTTCTTATGAAATAAATGTACGTTGAAAAATCCTCCTTGTAGGATCCCAGGATCGGAACCTAGTGTATGGATGTTGGGAGCCAAGAATGGGGTACTACGGATGTTGTCGGCACCGAATTCTGTAATCAGGAATTTTTTGAGCCCGATTTCAGGGTTTGGGGCGTGACATTGAAACTACATCACTTATTGAGAATTTCTCTGAATTTTATCTACTTATAGTCTCTGATTCACTATGTTGTGCTAACTCTGAAACTTTCTCTATCTCAGGTGAATCATATGTACTTTGGACACTATAACGCCCTGAAAATTGGGGGTCGAGTAGGAGCCCAACTCCCGAGTTCCAACACATTACTTATGCAACATAGATAATGATGATTAAATGTTGTCTATATTAGTGCATTAAACATGAGTGGGACTATACCAAATCAGCATATCATACTTCAGAGACAGTTAAATTACGCAAGCGGAAGACTGTGATAAGTATATATAAAACACTTAAGTTGTTGTAAGTCTCCAGAGTGTGAACATGATACTAGGTTAAATAATTACACATATTATTCCAAAATATACAAAATAACAAGTGTAATGTCATCTAATCCATATCCCTGTAGGCCCGATGATATAACTCCAGGTCTACATAGACCCGTTAAAGAGTTGCAAGTAAGAGAACTCCTCATCATCATAGAAGGCAGGATCCATCTTATATGCCTTAACATCATCTGCAACTACAACAGAGTCTGATTGGTGTTTTAAAATACCGTCCTAAAGTACTCTTAAGTGATCAACTCAATGGAGCTATAAGGCAAAGGTTAACATGTTATCAATTCAATCAAGCAGTAATGATAAAGTAGTACAACAATCATGTCTTGCTTGTATACAATGGCAGTTCTAGGTTGGAAAGCTAAGGTACCTCCCTTTATATCATTGACCCAAAGAATGATCCATCTAGGGTCGTCAATCCTAGTTAGTTACATACGATGACAGTTCTAGGTTGCTACAGAGAGGCTCATCACCTCAATGCAGGCTTAGTTATACTCAAGGTCACTATGGAAATGCTTGTCACCTTAGCGTAGTCCTAGTGTATACTCGAGGTCACTACGAGAGGCTCATCACCTTATCGTAGGTCGAAAGCTTGAATACAGTATCTCATAACACCGTATTCGGCTCATGAGTTTGGTTTGCTCACTGGACATTACGGGGATGCTCGTTACCCCAGCATAGGCCGACAGCTCCATCACGATGTCCCATACTACCATGTCCGGCTCATGACTCTTAACAGATCAAGGTACCAATGTTAAACGGGCATTTCACTGGTAAGTGGTACCTTAGATTCAAACAGTAGCGTCTATACATGGTGAACATACAATGGGCCAATCAAGTTACTTGACAAGCTCAACTGGTACGAGCGCACGTTGACTTAATTGACATAGAGCGCGTAAGCACTTCGCATGGCCTAACCACAGTCAACAAGTAGCGTACAACTTGAATTTCTCGAACATTGTTGTGTGGCGAAATGACCTTGGCCACTAACTTGAAAAATATTACCTATTTCTTGGACTATGTAGTAGTCCCAATCATACTCAAACACAATAGGCATTCATGTGTGATAGTTAAAACAACATGTGAAAAATAATTCAAATATAAATCTCGTTTGAGCATCTTAACAAACATATAGCATACATATTGTCATATATAGACATTCATCCATAAATCACGTAATAGTAAGATAGGTTACATGAAGGAAACTGTAACTATAGATAAGGTGATTGAGAATCATATCTCAACACCATAATTAAATACATTTCAACGAGCATTTTCTCATTCAAGCATTTTATCAAACACTTAGACTACACATATCACAAACATGTAATAAAGTAGTTATAACAGGTATTATAGCAAATTCCTTACATAAAGGATTCACCATGCGTATAACAATCATGTATTCTCAGTCAATAGACATGGAAAGCATAAATCATAATTCAATTCTCATTCAAACATTTCAACAAACAATGGAATGCATTAAAAATCAACATAGTTTACATATATATGTAATATACAAAAAACATCAAAACTAGGCACATGTGACAGCAGTCAAGTCAGTCATAAATCATTACTAACATTAAAAGCCTTAAAAACCATAACCTAAATGTTTATAGTCTGCACCTTCCGCCGGTAAACTCATATCGAACTCAGTTCGAACACTATGACTTTGTCTACTACACAACGGCAACCTATCGCATGAAATAGGTTAACTATTTTACCATTTACTCTATTTAGATCTCTAAAACATATTAGAGTTAGGATTTCTTACCCAAGAATGGAGTCGAAATCGCTGATACAGCGACACGGGTAGGATGATTCGGCACGTGGAGTGGTGGGATCGAATCCCAGTAACGATCTCTCACTCTTTCTCTCTTCTCCTCACTCTTTCCTTCTCTTTTTCTCTCTTCTCTCTCATAGGGTTTAGAAATTCATATGGAATGAGAGGGGTGAGTTTAGGTCCTTGTATAGGCTCAGAACTGATGAAAATGGCCCCAGGGCCACGGTATACTTAGGTTATAGCCAAAGAGTGGCTATTTTAGTCCAATGGAGCTCATCTGGAGGCTCATTTCCTGCATATGGTCTAGAAAAAGTTTCCTTACATTGGATCTAGGCTAGGTTAAGATTTCAATCCGATCGGATCAGTAGATCAATCGTGGAGGACCTGTTTCAGTTCAACGGTCACCGTTACTCGATCAGGGTCACAAGTGCACTGACATGTGTTGAAAATTTTTTCTAATTTGATGGTGTAGTTGGGTCAGAATCTGATAGTCTGAAACCTTAGATTTGGTCTGCAAGCGAATGGCTCAATTTACTTAAGTTTCAGTTCATTTTCTAAAGACATTCGCGTTTCTCACACACTTCGCTCCGGACTCAAGTTGTGCATTTCAGGATACTATTTAGATTTAATTTTAGAAATAGTTGTCAAGCCCAATAAGGCAGTCATAATCATATAGTTTTGCAGTAATCGAACTTTCGACGCGCGGTCCAAGTTCTATACAAAGTTTCATGATGCTCCCGAGAGCAACTAGGTTTTGAGATGGATCCTAAGTTTCTAAGTAATGTAGCGTTAACGATCCTATTTGTTTTGAGTCTTACAGTTCGTATAGAAAGCGGTTCATGCTAATCTACTGATTAATTTAGTTTAGTACTTAATTAATTTTTCGTCTAATTTTTAAAGAATTCGATCTTTATTGATTTCTTCCTGAGGTGATGCTCGGGTCTTTGTACGAATTTTTTCGAGACGTTACAGACACCTCAGGAGATTAAAATGAAACTTTATACTGAGGTCCACAAATTTATCTGAAAAATCATGCTCCAGGGCATCCAAGTCTATTGCAAAAAGGGCTTTTGGATGATCTTGTTATGAAATCTACTAAGAAGTTTATCAAGATACTAGTCAGAGGAGGAACCTTACGACATGACTAAGTAGTTTTTTCCTATTTTCCTAGTTAGGTTTATTGCTTTCAAAGAATTTAGGATTAGGATTTTTCGCCATTTAGGGTAGTTTGCTTTTTGCCATTTAGGGTAGTTTTCTTTTCGCCATTTAGCATAGTTTGCTTTTTGCTATTTAGGAAAGTTTGCTTTCTGATGGTTTAATTCTTGTACTAACTCATCTTCACATTGAGATATTTTGAAAAAAAAAAATTTCAGAATTCCTTCTTCAGGTACTACCTTTCCACCACTTCCCTTTTCCTTTTATTGTGTCATTTGCATTAAATGTTTATCTCTTTTACATTGAAGACAATGTAGATTTTACGTTAGGGTGTGGATTAAGCAAGTCAATCAGTTGTTTTCTTAGTCTTTGGACGAAGTTGTGAAAAATTGAGAAATTTTTTTATAATTTTTACAAATTTAAGTGATCTTGAAGTTAATCCATGAATTAGACTTACAAGATACTTAATGTTGATGCCTTATGTCTCTTGAATTTTAGTTACTTGAGAGATCTCAAAATTAAGTTAAGTCATTGATCCTTAATTGCAAGTTTTAAATATTGATTATCATGATTTCATATGTCACATCTAGCTTATACATTAAAGTGTCAGTTTGATATTGAATTGTTAACTTGATGATTATTAAGTATGGAAGGAACCAACCCGGGGAATTTGTCCATCATGTTCAATGGGAAGAATTGAAAAGAAAGAAAAAGAAAATACCCAGTTAAAAAAACAGTTTTCATCGAAAATGGCTACCTATTAAAGATCTTTTAAAAGGGTGACATAGCAAGAAAGTCATCGATGAAAAAAATCAAAAGCTGGAGGAATAAAAGAGAGAACTAAAAGATGAACTATAGGATAAGTTTTGGTTTAAATTTTGGTTGTCCTGAATGTTCTTTTAATTATAAATGTTATCATGAAAGTGACGAATTGAACATTTGATTGTGATAAGTCTAGACTTCATTATACACCCATGAAACTCAATGTTTGGAATTATTCTAATTGGAGGATTAATGTTTTAAACTTGATTATAAAACTTACCAAGTGCTAAAGTTTAGGAGAAGGTAATGCACAACATTGATGTATTTTAGAATTCTATTACCTGGATTGTTTTTTTTTTAAACCACTTGAGCTTATAAAAATTATCCCGTGGTTCTCGAAATATTTTTCGCATACTTTTCTCGGAACTAGCAAAATGCTAGTTAGATTATGTTGAGGGTCAAATATTGCACATTATCCCTCATTTATATCTTGGTTTTATAAACATGATAATGCTTAATGTTGTATTCTACTCATGTTTGTATTGCAAGGTGAATTTAAGAGCTTGTATTGAAAAGGGCGCTAAAAGCATGAATTTGATGCTCAAGAATCACCAAGGCAGAGGATGGATCTTAGGAGACTAAGATTGAAGAATTTACATACCAAAGATCCAAGAAAATCCAGTGAGGAATGAAGAGAATTAAATATTTGAAGTGAAGAAAATGAATCCTGAAATCATCCTAAAAATCATATTCTAAAACTCTGGGTCATTTTGTGAAATTGTGCAGACTGAAGCCTATTTTGAAAAATTGCATAGACTAAATTCTATTTTAATAAACTGCGTAAAGTAAAGTTTATTTTAAAAAACTATATAAATTTGAGGCAGTTTCTAGAGTTTTTCAACTAGTTGTGAAAGTTAGAGTTCCATAACTATAAATAGGATTCCCTAGGATGTTCTTATGCATCTTCTATGGTTTAAGGATTGGAGCAAAAGGGTAAAGAAGCCGTTGCCAAGAGTTTTTCTTTTTCTTCCTTAAATGTTTTCACATTTTTCTTAAGAGACTTTGGTCTAATCATGTTTATGGTTAGCTAAACCTCTTAACTAGGGATAAGAGGTGAAGCTTGTAGCATAATGGGATATTTTTATTGCTTTAATTCATGTTTATGTCGAACTCCATGGATTCTAATTTGATATTTAAGGAATACTTTCAGTTTTTAATGGTTTATTGTGACTCAAATTATAATAGATCTGCAATAGCTTTGAGTATCTTCTTTTTCCGATTTGAGATTATGAAATTAGTAATCTTGTTGTTCACCATCGTCCCTTGGGCATGGTAGGGTGATAGAATCGTTCCTAATCTTCACAATTCTCCTGCTTTGAGATTATGGAATTGATAAATTCTGTTGTTTGCCATTGTCTCTTGGGCATAGTTTGGCGATGGAATCTTTGCCAATTATCATAGTTCTCCTTCATTGAGAATTAAGTCAATGAAAGTTCAGATTTAGTTTTATTAATATATTTTCCAATTGGATAGGATATGACTCAAATTCTAATTGTGTTACTTGAATTAAGCAAAAGAGCTCCCTAATTACTACAACTGGATCCTTGGTACCCTAGTTCCCACCTTTAAATTCTTAGTTTTAACTACTTATTTCACAATTACTCTCTCGATCACTTTAGAATTAGTTTTACATCTTCTATTTGTACTTCTAGTTAATTTCATAAACGCACAAGATCAGTCCCTATGGATTCGACCTCGGTCTTACCGAGATTATTACTACATCGCGACCCTACACATGGAGTTGTGAACAAAACATGATAAATACAAACAAGGTTGGTAACAGAGGGTTAAGCTCAGAGAGAAGGCATTGACTATACAGAGATATTCACGCCGGTTGTAAAGCAAGTGTCTCATATTCGTGTTGGTGTTGGTTGCCCAGTACAATCTCAAACTGGAATAGATGGACGTAAAGATTTCCTTCCTGCACGGGGAATTAGAAAAACAAATCTACATGAAGCGACTATAGGGCTATGAAGTTAAAGAGGTAAAGAACAAAGTTTGTGGGTTAATGAGGTCGTTGTACTGCCTAAAACAGTTGCCTAATTAGTAGTATAAAAAATTTTATTCTTTCATGTTGTGTCAAAATTTTACTAGGAGTGAATACGATCACTATATCTATTGCAAGACACTGAGTGATTACAAGTTCATCATCCTAATATTGTATGTTGATGACATGTTGATCGTTAGTCATAACATGTCTGAAATTGATGTACTGAAGACTCGATTATTAGGGATGTTCAAGATGAAAGATTTAGGAGCTGTAAAGAGGGTTCTCGGCATAGATCTTCATAAAGACAGGAAGAGGAGCAGGCTTTGGTTATCTCAAGCAAAATACCTTAGAAGGTTTTGATCAAGTATGGGATGGACAAGGCAAAGACGATGAGCAATCCCCACGTGGCTCATTTCAAGCTTTCCTTAGAACAATGTCTTAAATCAAATAAGGAAAAGCAGGATATGTCTCGTGTACCTTATTTGAATGTTGTGAGCAGTTTAATGTATGTCATAGTCTATACAAGACTAGATATTTCACAAGTAGTCAGTGTTGTGAGCAGATATATGTCAAACCCCGGCAAGCAATATTGGGAAGTGATGAAATGGCTACTTCGATACATTCGAGGTACAAACGACTGCATCTTAACTTTTGTAAAGACAGGAGCAAAGTTGGTAGGGTATATGGATTCAGACTACGCAGGCATTGTGGATTCTAGAAAGTCGACTTTAGGTTACTCGTTTATGCTAGCGGGTGGAGCAATAAGTTGGATGTTGAAGCTTCATTATGTAGTGGCTCTTTTCACAACAGAAGCAGAATACATGGCAATAACAGAAGCGTTTAAGGAAGGTCTTTGGTTGACAGGCATGATAAATCAATTGGGACTTTGGCAGGAGGCCATGCTAATTAATTATGATAGTGAGAGTGCTATCAATTTGCCTAAAAATTTTATTTATTATTCTCATACTAAACACATTGATATTCGTCATTATTTTATCTGACGAGTTCTTGAGGAATGAGGCATAACTTTGGAGAAGATTCACACTAGCATGAATCTAATGAACATACTCACCGAGGTGGTTCTTGCGAAGAAGTTCAAGTTCGTGCGACTTCTCTGGGCTTAGCGAAGCCATAAAAGGATGATGGAGTATGCACGAGAAGTAATGGTAGAGCTATGATGCAAGGCAAATATTAGAGAAGATGACAAAAGCTACATTTTGATGATAGGAGATATGGTGGAGATTGTTGTTTTTGAAGTTTTAAATCATTCAGAAACAGAGTCTATCGATTACATCGACAGACCATTCGATGTCATCGAGCACCTTTTGATACCATCGAACAGTGCTCGATCCCATCGAGAATTTCTAGATTTTCTCCAGTTGGTCATTGGACTAACTAGGTGCTTTTTCTATGTCATCAAAGGGTATTTGATGACATCGAAGGATATGTTCAATGCCATCGAAGATGACTTGATGCAATCGAAGGAGATTTGATTTCACATCTTATCTCTGGACTGATTGGGTATTAGTTCAATGCCATCGAAGGATAAGTTTTGATGACAACGAAGTCTGTTTAATGACATCAAATGGATCTACGCAAAATTTTGTAGAGTTGTGATTTTACGGGATTTGTTTCCTATTTCGATTGTGATTCTTCCAAAGGCTATATATTGGGGTGTAATCGGGATTGAGAGGTATTTAGGGCTTTCTAATTCATTCTAGGGTTTCAAGGGTGTAGCTTGGGTTGATTCGATGTTATTCGAATCGGGTAATTTCTCTACTCTTGTAATTTTTTTCTTTTATGTTGATATATGTTGTTTTGTGTCTTTTTTTTTTTTTATCCGCGAGGGTTTTTCCACATTAAAATTCAGAGTGTTTGTGTTGTGCTTGTTTAGTATAATTGGATTATTTCACTCGATTCATCTTTGTGTGCTTCTGTGGTCCCCCAACACTATTTATACACCATCCAATCCATTCAAATGAGTGCCTCATCGGGATGAAAGAATACCCAAAATCAGATTGTTACAAGACTCAAGTGGCCCATTCCTTTGGAGGTTTCTTGTATAATTGTATACAGGGTGGCTCACCTAAGTCTTGAATCAGCCTAAGTTTTGGGATAAAGGACAAACAAGGGCTGACCTACCTGATGGACGGGGTGCATTTTGTGCACATTGACTGTATCCGGTAGGTAGCTATGCGTATTCCGATTGCCATGCGTCCGCATGTATTGCACCAAACTTCAGAGAGAAGCTTACATGCACCAAACTTCAGAGAGAAGCTGGAATATTTGAAGTTTATGCTTACAGTTTTGTTCTTTGCCAGAACAGGAAGGGGACTTATTTGATACTCCGGCTGCGTGTGATGCTCGATATGCAAGCATTTCAAAATGGTACACGTGGCACAAATTAACTCATATTAAACTGGCTAAATTGCGCAGCTCACTGTCGCCCAGTGACAGTAAAAAATTAAATCATGTGCACAAATGTGGCTGAAATAAGATCTTTGGATCCTTTTCATGTTTAAACATCCAATCAATATCCACAAACCTTGATACTTAAATAAGCTCTTCTTTTTTTCCTTTTTTTTTTTTTTGTAATACATCTAGACTTGTATAGATAAATTAGACGACTTAATTTGATTTGCAGGTATGGGACGCGTGAAGTTTCTAATTAATTTATAAGTTATTGTGTACCATCCATCACACTCTTCCAGAGTATTGAAGTTTTTCTCGAAGTGACAAGAAAACAAAAGTGGGAATGTCTGAAGTTTGAGTAAAATAGAGTTGAATTGTTCCAAGCTTTGACTGGAATAGATGCAGCTAAGCCCCGAACGCGCCTTACCACCTGACCTTGAACGGTATGGGCAGATTTTCAGTTCTGACAATCAGAGCCCATGCATCAGTTATCCAGACCCTTGGTCAGTTGTGTCCCATTACAGATGAACCTTCCCTGTAAAATAAAAAATAAAAAATCCAGATTGGAAAATACTAGCTGCCAATTCACGGAGTTTTTCCAGTTTCTCTCTCTTTTAGCTGTCCATTTGTAGGCAGCAAATCTGAAGGTTGCAACTGTCCTATCAAGAAGATCAGATGGGGGCATGTTCAATCCATGGTGGGATTCACCACACAAGTGGTCGAGATTTAAGGAACCGTGGGCCCCACTTGAAGAATTTAACACACGAGGATACGTTATCTTGATTTTGGTTGATGGACTGCAGGATGAATAAGTGGGCCCCATCACTTGTGCGAATAAGGTTCCTACATAACCTTTCTTGGCTGTCACCTCTTTTAAGAGTAGTGCCATCTCTACCGCAGAAGAGATTCCGCACAACCGATTTTTTAATTATTAAGTCTTTAGGACTTGCTATTCTTTCACTTGAGCCCTCCGATTCCCGCACTAAGGACTTTTTTCCTCTCTTTTTCTTTTTATTCAGAATGCAGGCAATTTTAATAATCTTCCAAATGATCAACTGTCTTAAGAAAAAGAAAAACAACGAAACTAAGGCAACTATAATACCAAACACTTATAGTTAGTAAAAAAAAAAACCCACATCAAAGTGTCTTTTAAGAGGGCTAGACAACAAACAAAGTAGTCCACACAACGTAATGGTTAAAATTATTGATTGAACATTATTTATTTTATTTTTTTGCAGTCAATGTAGGTTGTCCATTTTTATAGCCGTCGAAGGATGGTCATTTGATCAAAGTGAATTTTTAGAAGGAACTGACAATCAAAAAAGCACCTCATAGTGGGTAATCCACCTCATTAAATTGAATTGCTACATCATAATCAATACCGACTATCCATTTTCCTAGTATTAATCATATTGTTAAGATCATTAGATTAGAATTAATTTCACGAGGGATGGGCAATTGATGGGCCATCTCAACAATGGTCGATAGCCTAAAACCCACACAAGTCTGATTGACTGATCATCTAACCAATAGCTTAGCTTTCAAATGGTGAACCAATGTCACAGCCAATGATACAAAAAATCTACACTAGTTGGATGACTGGAATCATTCATCATCATCATTTAAGCCTAACCCAATTAATTGGATCGGCTGCATGAATCATGTTTCGCTATTCCACTCTAACAAAGGCTAGACCTTCAGTTAGACCACATGTCATCAGAGTCTTTTCTTACTACCTTCATCCAAATCCTCCCTCTCCTTCCCATTATCCTTTTAGAACCTTCAACTTATACCAGCTCATTCCTAATAAGCTCAGCTCTTGGTCTCCATTGTATATTACTAAACCATTTAAGTCTACTTTCCCACAACTTATTATCTATTGCTCATTGAATGCATTCACTTCTACTTATATCCTTTCTTATCTTGTCACTCACTCATCCCATCATCCTCATTTCAATTACACTCATCCTATGAATAGTTCTTTCTTAACTGCCCAAAATTTTATCTCATAAAACATAGCTAGTCTTGTAGCCATCTTATAAAACTCTTCTTCAAGTTTGAGTGGCACATGACAATCATATAAAATCTCTCCAATGTCATATCTGTTGGGGATTTTGGCCTGCGGAATCACACAGATCTAGATCTAAGATAGCAATTCAATGGCACCAAGCACACAAGAAAATACAGAGAACATCCAAATTTAACGCGAAAAGCCCTTGCGGGAAAAAACCATGGCACAAAGCGACAGATCTCCACTATGTTTAGGCAACTTCCCTTTCCCATACCCTAAAAAAGCCCTAGGAACACCTATTTATAGTTTAGGCAACTTCCCTTTCGCATCCCGGTTGCGAAAGAACTCAAATCCGTAGTTTCGCGTAAAATCGCGGAACAAACTGTGTAACCTACGACTAGTCCTGAAAATTTCAGGACGGTCCTGGCCTCCTTCGACTAGTCGAGGCTCACCTACGACCAATTGAAGCCCACCTACGACTAGTCGAAGATCACCTACGACTGGTCGAAGATCGCGGAGAAAAACAGCAAAAACTCACTGGACTTTTAGTCGTGACAAGGCTCGAACCTACGACCAGTCGAGCACCTCCCACGACCAGTCGTGGCTATCCCACGACCGGTCGAACGACCCAAAAATCTCAGATTGAAGACTTTTTCCTAACAATATCACCATTTCTTCCAACCAGCTTCAATTCTATGAGTCATGTAAGATCTCTCCGACGTCATGAATTACAAACCTAAAGTATTGAAAGTAGTCATTTTAAGAAACTTCTTTCCAGGCAATCTCAAGTCATTCTCCATTTTTACTCCTATTGTTACTAAATTGCAATTCATATTTTCTACTTTAATTTAACTAATTTAAAACCTTAATATTCTAAAGAATCCCATAATAAATATATTTTTTTGTTTACATGCTCCCTCATCTTAACAATCAAAATTGTCTTCTATAAACAATATACACCATAGGATCTCTCTCAACGTCCAAAACCAACATGAAAATATATGAGCTCAATATTGAGCCCTAGTGCAATCATTAAGTAATTGGGAACTCACTTGTCTCTCCATTAGTGGTCCTCACATTACTTATCACCTCCATTATATATATTCTTAATCATATAAATATATTCTCTCTTGAAACTCTTTTTCCCACCAACACTAACTAGATTAACTCTCTAGGGACCCTATCTTATACTTTTTCTAAGTCAAAAAGAAAATTGCTTCAACAATAGACCTCTTGAGAATGAAACCAAACTGATTATTTGATATATTCACATTGCCTTAGCCTTTGCTTAATAATTTTCTCCCAAAGTTTCCAAGTATGGATAGTAAGTTTAATCCCTCAATAGTTAGTATACCTCTGTATGTTTCATTTATTCTTATAAACAGGTATCATGATACTTTTTCTCCATTTGTATGACAATTTCTTCAACATTACGGTCTTGTTAAATAATTTTATCAACTAGAATAACCATCTCCCATATACTTCCAAATATCTATTGGTATACCATTTGGTTTAAGAGTTTTCATGTTTTCATCCTTATCAAAGCTTCTTTAATTTCCAATATCCTAATCTTCCATAAGCATTTATGGTCTTTGACATTATGTGTTTATGGTTATTTATATTCCTATGTTCTCATAATGCTTGTCATTTAACAAGTTCTGAAAATAACTTCTGTATTTTTCAAGTATTCTTTGGTTATCACTCTTAATGTATCTAACATGATCTAGGTCCCTATCCCCCATCTCTTTAATTTTTTCAAATTTGAAGACATCCTTCTCATCTTCTCTTGTCGCTAATCTATTATAAAGATCATTTTAAATCTTACGTTTAGCTTCACTTAGTACTTTCTTAGCAATATTTTTGGCAATTCTACATTGCTTTAAAATAAATAAATATATATATATATATATATATATATATATATATATATATATATATATATATATATATATATATATATATATATCATTTTTAATCTAATTCCAAGCTTTGAAACATGAACTCTTCTCATGAATCATTTTTTGTACATTACCATTTCATCAAGTTTCCTAATTAGCTTTTCCTTCTAGATACTCTTAAAGTATTTTTACCAGTTTCCTAATACATTCAACCATCTCATTCTACATAACATTTTATTCTTCCTTGACATTCCACTTCATTCTTCCATCAATTTATTTCTAAATAACATTATTTTCTCTTCTTTTAAATTTGACCATTTAGCTTTTTGGAGGCCAATTAGTTTCACTCCCTTTCTTCCCCCTCTTAATGTAAACATCCATAACCGTTATTTTATTGTCATATAATTAGAATCTCCTATGGTATAACCATATAATCCTCACATATTGATTATTCCAATTTCCCAAGTAGAAATGGATCTATTACTTGTATATAATTCACCTTTGGAAGTTATTAAATGTTCCTCTCTTTTCAAAGTATGTGTTTGTTAGATCCATATTGTATACTATAACAAAATCAAGGATAGCATATATCCAATCTCAATTTTTTTCCCGAAAACCATATCCTCCATCTACACTCATATTTTCTACGTTCCTTTTTTCTAAATGACCATTTAAGTCTTTTCCTACAAATATCCGCTCTTCATTTGGTATTGCATTAGTTCATCCATACCCTCCCACAATTGTCTCTTGATTCTATCCTCTAACTCTACCTACAACATATATGCACTAATAACATTGATTATCTCCTTTCCAAACACAATTTTTTTCCTATCACTTACATAACATCTACAAATTTATCCTTTAATTCTTTTTTTGCCATTATATATATATATATATATATATATATATATATATATATATATATATATAATTGTCCTACTATACCTAACAAAGTTTATATCTATTAATTTCTCTAGTTTTGACCCTTTTATACTCCACCTCCTACACTGAAGGTATTTTAACTCTCATTCTTTTCATGGCATCCACTAACTCTATACTCTTCACTTGTTGATGTCCTATATTCCATGTGTCAAGACATATCCTCCTGGACTAACTTTTTTATACGAAAGCTTCCAAAACAGTGTGGAAACAATTGCCCACTTGTCACAGCTAGTGTTCTAAGTATCAGTATCGCTACAAGTTTCATTGGCTAGGGATACAAAAACGATATCGATATCGCTGATAATATCGTTGATAACCGGAAGTCCGAGAAAATATGGGAAAAACGGTGAAATTTTCAGTGAAACTTTATGAGATGTTAAAATGTACATATTTGCATATTTAGAAATTAAAAAATTACAAAAAGAATGCATACAAAACAAGTTTCCATTTAATAGGGCCTTAAAAGCATGTGTCGTTGTAAGAAGTCAATCTAACCATCCCACCCAGCCTATTTAACCATCCAACCTTCCATCCAAATAGCCATCGACATTGCAAAATACCAACAACATATGATATTTCATCAAGAAATCATCAACAATTGGAAAGAAAACGAAAGATTGTGGTCTCGATATATCGCATGTTGCGATATTGACAATATCGAGATATTATCAATATTATCAATGACAAATTAAACACTACATATAGTCATGTGCTCATGATTTTTTTAAAAAAATATCGAAATAAATTTTTTTCTAATAAACAAAATTTTGATTATATCAATACGTTGGTGATATTATTAAAATATCATCGATACACTTATGATACAAGCATTACCTAGAATTTACATAGTCGAAAATATTGGTGATACATTAGCGATATTGATACATTGGCAATACAAGTGACACATAGAATTTACATAGTTGAAAATATTGGCAATTACATTAGCGATACTAATACGTTGGTGATACTTAGCGATACATTACTAATACTTGGAATTTCTGATACTACCACCATTATCAACATTACTACCAACGTTATGGGTATCGCTGAGCCGGAGATAAAGATAATATTGGAGATATTTCGATAATATCGGAGATAATTCAAACGCTGCTCATAGCAACCAAAAGTTATTGCAGCACCTTGCTATCAAGGGATGCTCTAGCCAACCCTTACTCATTTCTCACTACATCTGGGTTTTGATGCAGCCTGTCACTTCTAGGGAACACCCTAATATAGGTTTGTAATGCCATATTGTTCGGATGCATGATGAAAGATAGAGCATAAGCTTAATGTCAGCTATCAACCTGATGCAACCCTCTTATATCCAAGCAATGAACTAGCAATGAGCACATAAATCTCCCACAAGCACAACTTAATATATTATTGTATAGGTCGATTGTAATCAAGCACTATCTAATAGTCTATTACACAAGTCAATTATAATAAACAAGTTGATTACAATCAATACAATTAGTATTCAATCAATAAAAATTTTGGGATCTATAACCCAATCAAAGGGGTGGCCCCTCAATTGGATGATATAGAACAAAAGGCCCGTGCATCGTAGACAATGGATGGTTAAACTCAATGTGAGAAGGATTCCAAGAAAAAGAAGAGATTGGAATCTTAAAACAGGATCAACCTCAGTCAAGCCCAATCATGGATCAGGCCTGTGAGTTGGGCCGGGAACCAGGCCCACACTAATCAAGCCGCACTTTCAGACCAGTTCTCAGCCACAGATGGGTCTTCATAGAAATATTTTGCAAACTGGTGTATTTATTGATCCAGATTCTAAAAAGGCCATAGCCAACCCACAGGCCCAACCCATATCAGGCCACAAGCCTACAGGCCTACGCCCACCTGCCGCACCCTTTTGAAGAAAAGCTGGAAATTTGCAGAGTCGACTCAAGACTCAGCTAAGTCAGCGAGATTTCAAGCCGAGTCCCTGAGAAGCTCAGAACTGAGTCTGACTCAAACCTGAGACAGGAAACTCATCTAGTCAACTCAATTGAGTGGTTAAATCAACATGACTCAAGGTGACTCAAACCGAGTCATTCAGTGAGTCACAAGTTACACATTAATAAGGTGTGAAGAGAGGTACACATTAATAAGGTGTGAAGAAGGGAGCAAGGGAATCGAATCATTGACCTCAACTATAGTCGAAGATGCACCTAACCAATGCATAACCTAGTCATTTGATGGAAGTTCCATTTTATATTTACCTATATAACACTTATCTATGTTAAATACATATCACTATTACTAATATTTTTAAAATTATAGTTATTAAATACTGAGTCAAGTCAGGTTTGGGTCTCTGTCTCCATTCCACTAGGCTGAACATCAAGTCAGGTCAGAGTTTTGGGGTTTTTGAACTACTGGCTGGAGAAAAGAAGGTTAGTAGTATTGAAAGAAGGATGGAAAAAATAAAAATAAAAATTGGTGGATGTTCTATTCTATACATGGACAGAAATGTAGCTAATTATATATACAGAGGATGTTTTATAATACAACAGGGTGGGGGCATGTGACTTGTACTCTGTTAATCATAACAAGGAGCAGAAACTCCAGCTTCTGAACACCTGAGTTAACCTCTGCATTTGCAAGCTCATCATTGTGGCTTGAGATTTGCAGGCATTGTGCAGCTTCCCACATCGTTTGCATGTGCTATCTGCGTTCAGAACATTGCTTTGATTTGTGGGGTCGGCAGCAGAAGAATGTCAGCATAAGGGGAATCTTGCTTCACATCTATATACCCTACACTCCTTAAAACCTGCAAGGAATTTCGGTATAGAAGCTGAGCTCTCTTCACATCCAATATGTTAAGTACAAACTCGGTGTAACCATAGGTAAAAAAAACTCAATAACTTAAGAGTCAACTTGATGTCTAGCCAGGTCAGGTTCACTGAAGACTCAAACGAGTCTTTACTTGACTCCACTCAATATCTAGTAATTAAACAATTTTAAAAATATTGTATATAGTAAAAATAATGGAATGACATGTGAACATATGCTGCCTGGCTTGTTGATTAGAAGTGTTGCTCCTGCTGCTCAAGTTCTTGGGATCAAATCACAGCTATTACTTTTTTGTTAAGAAAAAATGCTTTGCTAGTGAGTTACTTGATTCAAATCCTGTTGAATCAAGTTGACCGAGTCAATGAGTCGAGTCAGCCGAGTCACGACGAGTTGAGACCAAGAAAGGCTTAGAACCGAGTTTCACAGTGACCAGGCTCAAAATCTTGCCAAGCTGAGTTGACTCACGCGATTTTCAAGTCAAGCATCAGTTAAGAAAAAAATGCTTTGCAAGTGAGTTACTTGATTCAAATCGTGTTGAATCGAGTTGACCGAGTCAGTGAGTTGAGTCAACCCAGTCAGTGAGTTGAGTCGACCGAGTCACAACAAGTTGAGGCCAAGCAAGGCTTAGAACCAAGTTTCACAATGACTCAGCTCAAAATCTTGCCAAGCTGAGTTTACTCAAATGATTTTCAAGTGAAGCCACAGTTTAAAACGATGGGTGCAATTTGGTGACTAAACCCAAGATTTAAAATAATTTTTTTTAAAAAATCCATGTTTTTCAACAGACCACCACACCTTTTAAATGGCCACTTGTCAGATGGGCTACTCATGTACAACTGTGAATCATTCAAAAGAAGTTGCCAGGGGTCCATATAGGTAATCTGTGGCATGGCTGATGATTGTACCACCCTGATTCTTGGTGCCAGAGCATCCATGCAGTAGGGCCCACCTGCTGAGCAGCTTCAATCTCATACATGTGACAAAGGTAATATGCTAGGCAAGCCTTTGCACAATATATGTTGTTTTCAATTATGACAAGTGGGACCCATGCTTTGGCATGCCAAAATATCTCCTTGATAGGCCAACATGTGCATATAAAAGCCACAATCCCATGCAAACTGAAGAAAGCATAGTTTTTCAACCAGGACTCGGCTTGGGACTCGGTCAGAGGTTCTGGGTCGACTGTGAATCCACGGGTTAACAAGGCAGGTCAAAAAATGATTTTTTTATTAATCTTAGCATATATATATATATATATATATATATATATATATATATATATATATATATATATATATATATATATATATTATATATATATATATATAAATTGATCTCTCAAAATTTACAGATCTGCACCTAAACACTTGCCTGGCCCGTTTCGACTCAGACAGATCAACAGATTCACCTTGACTTGGGAAATCAGGCCAAGTCTAGTGTTTCCTGGTTCTCCTGACCTAGCGACCAGGTCATTGACTGGGTCAGTTGGCCTGGCCGAGTCCCAGGTCGACCGGCCTGGCATGCAAGCTATGGAAAAAAGTGCATCGATTGGGTGGTTAGGATCTTCCAATCTGGAAGATTTTGGGGCATTGTTCATCCATAGCATGGTGCAATAGAATAATGGTCTGGATTACCAAAGATGGGCCCCATTATCAAAACTCAAATCCATGTATGCTCTTGATAGTCTTGGGTTGTGTATACTATAATTCCTCACTAAAATGAGACTTTCAGAATTCCCAACTACAGAGGCATATTAAGTAGAGAAGTGGTGAGTGAGCATACCAGAGTCTCATGGAACAGTCTAGCACATGTTTTTCTTGTGCTTTCTTCCAAAAGGCAAGCCAAGCTTAACACTCCCTTCTGTTTACCCTCCTCTTGTTTTGAAAAGCAGTTATGCAGATGCTGTGCCACAGTCCTGAAAATTCACATTTTGCAGGCAGAAGATAAATGTCAGCTGTCCCAAGAAGAATTTTATCACTACTATTAAGCGTGCAAATTAAACAGAAGCTTCTTCCATCTAACCTGGTTCTAATCGACCATCTATCTGCAATACAATACAAGCATCGATAAGCACATTTCATGAAGCAAAAACAAGCATTTCCAAGGAAAAAAAAAATACAATCAAAAAATAAAACCAAGCAGCTTAAGACTAACAAGGGTTATTAGGACAATCATACCTTGGTTCCATTGACCCTCTTCATGAGAACTAATCTCCTGCATAGTGAAAGATATATCAACAATAATAGCAATCAAGAATTGCATATCGTATCATTCACCACTGAAACAGGGTCGTATCGCCCTATATCGTTTGTTCCAGACCAATATGAGCTCTTATAGCAATATCGTTCATGGATAAAACTGGCATGTATCAGGGACACATGCTGGTTTTAGACAATACTTTCAACCATAATTCTAAATCTCACTGGGTCGACTCATAACTCAACCGAGTCAACTCAACTCAATGAGATTTTGAGTCAAGTCACTGGGAACTCAATCCTGGTCCAACTCAATCCTGACTTGGGGTGACTCGTCAAGTCGACTCGACAGGACTCATGTTGACTTGAAGCGAGTCACTTGGTGACTCAGTGTGAATGTTAATAAAATGAAATTAGGGAGTAAAGAATCAAACCCACAACCTCTGCTAGAGGGAAGGATGATCTGAACCAACCCACCATTGAGTGGTTTGATAATAGCATTTGTATTTTATAGGAATAGATTCATAGACCGGGTTGGCTGATACACTTTAAAATCAGTCTATGTGTTCCTTTCCTATTTCTTTACTTATCATAAATATCTATTCCTATCCCTAAGATTATTAAAACTTTAATTATTAAATATTGAGTTCAGGTCTTGGAGTCAACCCGACCCAGCTGAAGATAAGAGTAGAAGTCGAGTTTTCAGGTTTCCAACCTATCTTTTAAACCTTGTTAGTAATACTAGCTGACATCCAAGCTGCAGTTTCTGCCATACAGAAATAGGAGAGGAATTATATGATCCTCTGCTAGAGGATATGTATAGTATCCTCAGGCCTTGAGTTGAGTTCAAGGAAGCAGGGCCCAGAGATCGGTGATTAATATCATTGATCTGATGGGCCTCGCCATAGACGGACCAATGGACCAATGCTGCCCAAGAAAAGAAAAGAAAAGAAAAATAAATCCCAGCAGGATAATCCTATTGCTTGGTTAAGGAAGAAAAATACAGCAGCAGTACGGGAAATGGACAATATAGCTAGGATATTCCAAACTGGGAGATTTTTTTTTGCATGGCACATAGATAGTTGGGTCCATCTTATTAAATGGTCTGGATCACCTAACCATGATCCTCAGATACTACATGTATCCTTGGACAGACTATTTGAGCAACAAACATGCAACAGAAAATAAATGTAAAAGAAAAAGAAATCCATTTACCTCATCCATCAGATTCTGCCAAAAATCTAGAGTTCCATTAGCAGGTGGCTCCTCTCCCTCACTTCTGATTGGCGTTCCGAATCTTGCTCCGTTTGAGTTACTGGCTGCAGGAGTAGCAGGCCACTCCTCTCTTTCAATTGCCATTTCAAATCTCGCTTCATTTGAGTTACTGGTTGCAGTAGCCTCTGCAGACATAAATGACGCCAAAGGATTGACAAAAGCATTTCTTGGGGAGACTGCATTATCATCTGACAAGTTCATGTGTGTTTCAAATTCCTCTTCATCTGACTGAGTGGGACCCTCTGCAGGATCCTTTGGTTCCAGACGATCAAAATGATTTCTTGTGAAGAGTGCTTTAAGCTCCGATGAAATACCTGCACCGAGGCAGGAGTTTAAGATGAGCACGAAATGATAAATGATTTCTCAGTTGGGAAGCCATTGATTGGGAACACATGGAAACGATTGGAAACTCACCAGGAGTCAGAGGCTCCAAGAAACTCGTATGTAGATTAGAGATTTTGTTGGCCTTCCAGGCACTGAGTATAGTTTGGGGAGCTTTCCTCCGCACATGTACCAAACTACTTGCATCGCATAGCCCCTGCCTCAAAGCCCTATTATACAAATTTGAAATAAATACAATTACATCAAATTCTTTAATAGAAATGAAACAGACAACATTTGCAAAACCTGTAATTCTCTTACATTACGTTTTTCAGTGATCTCCTAAGGGCATGTTTGGATGCCACTAAAAATGTCTTTTACACATTGTTCTCTTGACAAGCACCAACATGATGTCAGTGCCTGTCAAGAGCACACCAACTGCATGTGCTTTTCTGCAACAAGTCTGATGAACAGTTCGGATTTTCAAAAATATCTCATATTCGGAGATGTGTGTAAGAGGCAGTCAAGCAGAACATTGCCATTTGGGAGGGAGCAGCTTTCCCTGTATCTGCATGTCCTTTGGAGATTTATGGCCTGTTTGGGAGCTTCAAAAGTACCTGGGTGGAAAATACTTTTCAAGAAAATGACTTCCTTTTCTTTTTTCTGATTAGGAGTTCACATTTTGGTGGAAACCATTTTCCAAAGTGTTTTCATAGAAAATGTTCAAAATAAATAAAATAAAAAATAAAAAATCCCAGCCCACTGCCTGTTTTTCTCTCTAAAATGCTTCCTTGGGAAAATAATTTTCAAACAAAATGTGACTATGTAAAAAGAAAAAAGGGTGGGCATCCAAGCACACCCTAAGGACCTATTTATGACGTAGGACAAGTAACCACTTGCTCTAAAAGCTCAAACTGATAAAGCGTGGTGAATCAATCCCATTTATCTCATAGCCTAAGTCAAGCCCTTGGCTGAACCCCCCTCATGGGCCCACTTTACATGGGTCCCGCCTCACACAGGCCACCCACCCCGAGTATACCCCCGCTTCACACAGGCCACCCAACTCGAGCTTGGTGTGAAAATGCCCTAGCATTAATTACTCCCGGTGAGGAGTCTCGAACACAAGACCTCCCACTTTGATACCACTTTTGAGGTAGGACAGCTAACCACTTGCTCTAAAAGCTCGAACTAATAGAGCATGGCAAATCGATCCCTCTATGTAATAGCCCATGTCAGGCCCTCGGATGAACCCCCTCATGGGCACACTTCACATGGGTCCCGCCTCAAGTGTGCCTCGCTTCACGCAAGCCACCCCACTCGAGCCCAACGTGAAAATGCCACTGCATTAATTTGGTTAGATGTAAATGCATGTAAATGGTGATAAATAAGTAATGATGACTTACTTTAATATTTGAAGCAGTAAAGATGCTACAGGCACATATTTTGAAAAGAGACTCGCATAAACGGTATGAACCCCACAATGAAGTATGTATTTTATCCACACCATGCATTCATTTTGTTAGATCATTTTAGGGCATGAACCTAAAAATGAGGCACATCTAAAACTTTTGTAGCCCCAATAAGTTTTCAATGGTAGGTATTCAATCCCCACTGTTTTCTGTGGTGTGGTCCACTTAGGCTTTGGATCTGCCTCATCTTTTGGCTCATGCCCTAAAATGATATGAAAAAATGAATGGCCGGCATGGATATAGCACATACATCATAGTGGGGCCCACCTATTACAAAGTTGAGTTTTGCCTGATTTTTTAGGTGAAAATCCCACTTTAAGCCAAACAGCATGAATTCGTCATAATTATTTGTTTACCACCATTTACATGCATTTATAGCTAACATAACAGGCCCTAAAGGATCTTCAGCTGATTTTCAGAAGTGAACAGATTTCATGCAGAAGTGTGAGTGGGCACACATGTGTGAGATTGAGTCCATTTCATCAAGTGAGCCCTACCAAGAACATGCGCTCGCCCAAAAATCACGTCCACTCATCTGGTGGGCCAAAGTATATTAAATCTGACCTGTTGATCAGTTTACTTCACATCCTGTTTTTGGGTAAGCCTCACCTGATAAGCTTAGAGAGGCCTAACTTTTGAGCTGAGGGAGATGCAGTCTGGCTCACCTAATGAACAGTCAGGATCTCACACTCATGAATGTGTGCGCCTCAAAGGGGCACATGTTTCAGTTGAGTAGTGGTTTCACAGCATGCAGTGGCCCATCCATCTGTGACTTTTCTAATAAATCGTTGTTTCTTCAAGAATTTCGTGCTTGAGCTATTTAACTTCTAGCTACCGTCATAAAACTGAGGAAGATATTTCTTGCAACATCTCATTGTAAACTTGTAAACCCAGATGGAAGAAAATCATTTTCCATCAAGCAATAACTGCAAGGTGTTACTTTTAATCATGATCAAGAAACAGGTGATATGTAAAACAAAGCAGGGGGGAAATCCTGCCTTGGAGTGTTACAGTTACTTACTCATTTGATAACACAATGGTCCCATCGAAGGGACGTTTTCTTTTCCTTGGCTTCCGTTTCCGCTCCTTGTTAGATGGAGTAGGAACAAGCATCACTTCAGGGGTAGCATCAACTGCGTCATAACAGTCAGGTCAAATTGGAGCTGAAGAATAATAACAACGTATGATACTTGATATGGGTGGAAGAATCATGTGGGAGTCTGACTAAATTAAGCCATAATGTATATATATTTTAAATATCCTAGAAAATTAAAACATAAAAACATTTAAAATATGTGAAATACTGAGATACTGTGCTTGGGGATTTTCATGGCATGGCCACGGTGGGCATATTTAGAATGAGTTGGTCTTATACTACCAATGCTCTTGGTCACGTGAAAGAAGGCCGACACCTCGTGGTGTGCTCCTCCCATGTATATGTGGATTCTCAACATTGAGGGGAGCCAAAGAGGCTACCGTGGAAAATCCAAGATCAGAAGTGTAACTAGAAATCATGGTGAGAGGTCAAGTTAGTATTTTCTGGACCATTGGTTACTGTGATTCAATGAATTTGAAACTACAGACATATTGATGAGGCTGAGGTTGTTTCGCAAGTGATTGACGGGCCCATTCATCGCTGACAGTGATTCTTACGAAGCAATCTCCTGGGCATCCGGGAAGTGAATGGAGAGGTTCTTTTTCTTACTTTCTTTCATGAATCCTGACAAGCGCAACAGTATTCATGTAGCTGACCTCACTTAGTTGGCATAAGGCTTCGATGATGATGATGATTATATGGAATTCAGGATTTATCCTCAGGCCTACAGGTTACCCTTTCCTGTATTCTACGTATTTCCCTGTAAGGCCATTGAGTTGGCCTACACCCTTACCTAGGAAGGTGGAGATGTGTTCACACCCCTCATCTGTTATCATAATGGATGGTGTATTCCCTTTCCTTCAGTGCTCCCCCAGGACACCATGCCACTTTTATTCTTATGCTCTTAATAAAAATAGGTTAGGGACTAGGTAGGAAGATCATTTTTCACCTGAACACATAATTTTCCCCTCTTAGTACTTTTGAATAAAAAGTTTCCTTTATTGATCAACAACAAAGGCCAAATCAAAACCATTCAAAATGGAAACAAAAGTCAGTCATTGTAATTGTATAATGAAATATGTAGAGAATCTAAGGACTTATCAGACATTGGAAATAAGTCACGCTTGGCACATTACTGGAAATTTAATTTCATCCACCATCACTCCTAATTTTAAAACCATTAAGAATTCTGAGATACTAAGCCGTTCCTTCTTTCAGTGAACGGTATCACTTCTTCTTTTTCTTTTCCTGAAAGGCATGAATGATATTTATCAAATTGGATTCAGGTCAAATCTTGATTATTTTTCCTTGAGAATTATATAATTCAATTTAACAACACTTTTAGTAGATGAAGATGTCAACCTAATGGATATGGGAAGTTGTCGGGAGTTTTGGCCGGTGTTCCATCAAGTGGGTTTCCTTCCGTACGAAGATGAGATTTTTCAATATCTGAAAAAACCTCCTGCAGCTTTATCTGTTCTATGCAATCACTTGGTTCATTGAAACATTGACTGAGGTCCAGAAGTTCCACTGTCCCACAAAACATATCAAGGTTTAGGCATCCTTCTAGATGGAGTCGAGTGCTTTGAAGCTTCTCCCTACTTTCCTTTAAACCACTTGAATTGTGCAAATCGCTGATCTCAAGATCGATATCCATAGCATCAGGCAGAAAAATGCTGCAACAAAACATGAGAATCAATTTTTCATCTTTATTAAAAGTTCAGGCAGATTACAGGGGGGAAAAACATATGGGTCTTCTTAATACCCACTTGTCTGCCAGTGTCAAACTTGAAGGCGGGAATTCATGATGGGCAGTTTTCTCCTCACTATAATACAGCATCTGCATGTAAACTAAATAAGACCTCTGAGAAAATGTAATTATCAGAAGCATGTAGATGCCGCTTGAGAACAATATGCACTACAAAGAGAGAGAACTCTTTCTGAGGAGCAAAATCATCTAGTTTGATAGTATTGGAAAATTAAACATTATAAGAAAAAAAAAAAAAAAAAAAAAAAAACAAAACAAACAAAAAACAAAAAAAGAAAAAGAGTTTGATTCCTAGCAATCACAGCAAAGGAGAAATTTTATGCATACTTAATAAGATCTCCTCATTTTTTGCTAATTCATATTTTATTATGATTATTTTTAGAGCCTTAATATAAGGCTAGTATTGGGTTTTATGGTAATTACCAATGTAGATTAGAGGATATGAATGTATAAAGATTTTGAGTATATGCACAAACTATGGTGGATAGATTAGAAAACATGTGTGAGATTCTTTTTTGAAAGTTCCAGCTAGTCTATTGAATATGCATGTGTTAGAGTTGATACACTTTCAATGCTACTGCAGTCTACTGAATATGCATGTGTTAGAGTTGATAAATTTTCAGTGCTGCTGCAGTGTACCCATTGTGGAAAAAGAAAGGAAAAAAGAGCTATAACTAAGATGATTAGGGCTGGGTTTGGATACCATAAAAATAAGTTACTTTTTCTACTTATAGCAGTAGATAAGTAACTTATTTGAGATAAGTAAGTTTGGTTTATGATCGATTATAAGTAGCTTTTTTTTAATTTAAAGTTACTTAATCACTTCAGTTTAACAAGTAGAAATCACGATAAGCTACTTAAGGCATAAGTAGCTTATCTTAAGTAACTTACAATCCAAATACCCCATTGGAGAAATGGGAGTCAATCTCTCTTTTTCTCTCTTTCTTCTTGTATACCATTGATTTGAACATGGTACCAGAGAAAGATCTCAAACTCCTCGATTCCCCTCTCCAAACATTTTATTTATAACCTAACCCTAAACTGATGTAGGACAATTAACCACTTGCTCTAAAAGTTCAAATTGTTAGAGCATGGCAAATTAATCCCTTTATCTCATATCCCAGGCCCCAAATCCATGGGTTAGGTCCTCAGTCGAACCCTCCTCATGGGCCCCAAATCCATGGGTTCCGCTCACATGAGTCACCAGCCTCCACGGGCCCCAAATCCATGGGTTATGCAGGCCACCTACCTTGAGTGTGCCCCTGCATCCCACTGGCCACCCCACTTGAGCCCGATGTGAAAATGCCCCCGCATTATCACCCCCGATGAGGAGTTTCGAATACGAGACCTCCCGCTCTGATACCAATTTGATGCAGGACAATTAACCACCTGCTCTAAAAGCTCAAACTGTTAGAGCATGGTGAATTAATTCTTTTATCTCATAGCCTAGGCCCCAAATCCATGGGTTAGGTCCTCGGTCGAACCCTCCTCATGGGCTCCAAATCCATCATGGGCTCCAAATCCATGGGTTATGCGGGCCACTCACCTCAAGTGTGCCCCTGCATCCCACAGGCCACCCCACTCGAGCCCGGTGTGAAAATGCCCCAGCATTATAAACATAGCACAAAACAAATAATTTAGTACATTGCAGGAGCACTAAATATGTATCAACTCTAACAACATGCATGACAGTTAAACCTGCACCATGTACATTAGAACTAGTCTTGTGCACCTGGGAAATTTGCATATGCTCATCCGAAAATGGTCTTAATAATGAGGGATTGAGGGCGAGTTCAAAATTCAGATCTGAACAGAAACATGAGAGGGAAACAAATTCGACAACATGGCAAGTAGCCAAGATCATATGGAAGTTGACTCATTGTAAAGCAACTCCACTCGTATCATCTGACGAGGAAAAACTATAGCCCTTTCCAAAGCTCCAACTGAAGATCTAGATGTATTTTTCTTCATTGTTCTTGTAAATCTTTCCTCTGATATGTGCATCCTTCGCCAATTGTTAAGGAAGTCTGATTGAAGGAAAACATTTTAAGGTTTTTCAATAAAACAATTCTTCCCTCCTATATGTTTGATTTGTTAGTATGAGGCTCTAGTTTCAACTGCAGTAAGCTAGATTATCAATTCCAGTAATTGATAGAGATGAGAATGTCTAAAACTCAACATACAACACGTAAACATGCCTGTCCAACTTAATCTAGAAAGCTATATTATTGTACAAGGGGCCTTTTGGATGGTTAGAAAAGAAAACAAACTCGAAAAGATTGGACAATTATGGATTCCCATGAACTCTGAGCACTACTGAAAACATGGATTCCCATGAATTCCATTTTTTTGGGGTATTATTTAAATAGGAAGTGGAAATCTCATTTTCCTCTCCTAAAAATGCCTCTAATCTTGTGCCTGATGGGAGAAAGAGTAGAAAGAAGAGAGAGATAAGGGATGGCGAGTGAGAGTGAAGAAGAAGAGGAAGAACTGACCGAGGGAGAGAGGGGGGGCATTTTAGACAAATGAACCCCCCCCCCCCCCCCCCCACACACACACACACACACCCCCACACACACAGAGACGCAGTAGGCCACACCATAGACATCCATCAACTAGATGCACCCTTCCATAATGGGACTTGGACCTAAAAATCGGGCAAATCCATGACTTCGGTAGGCCACACCATAGACCATAGTTGAAAGTAGATGCTCACCTATTGAAACCTTCCTGATTGTTCATAGGGCCTACTAAGATGTGGTTCAGGCATCCAACTGATCTTTTGTGAGTGTCCCACTACAATGAGGGGTCACACCAAATTTCAGGCCATTCCATAACTTCGGTAGGCCACACCATAGACCATAGTTGAAAGTGGATGCTCACCTATTGAAACCTTCCTGATTGTTTATAAGGCCTACTAAGATGTGGTTCAGATATCCAACCGATCCTTTGCGAGTGTCCAACTCAGATGAGGGTCACACCAAATTTCAGGCCATTCCAAAACTTAGGTAGGCCCCACCAAGTGCTTTTAGATGTTTTAGGCATGATTGCATGTGTGGCCTACCTGAGTTCGAGATACAGCTGATTTTTGGGACATCTTGTAACCTATAGGGGAGCCACCAAATGCCCAATGTGGATGTCTGACAGTCATGACGGTGGAGCCCACAAATCTCAAACTCATGCAAAGCTCCCATAAGGTCAGCCTCATAGAACCTTCTCCCCATATATATAAACACGAGAAAAACATATATTGCTCCGTATGAATACAACAATCGAATACACATGTGCACACATTTATATATAAATTCACATTCCCTACACTCACACTTAAGCCGGAGCATCGATATCAATTAGGCCCAGGTCGGAAACAGGCGAAGCAGATGGCGACAACCAGTTCCCTTGGTTAGAAAATTGGCGAGTTGATCATCCAACTTCTAATATGACATGCATCCTTAGAAGCCACTTTTTTCTCCGATAAAATGACAACCAACCTTGATATGTTTGGATGCTCATGATAAGCTAGGTTCGAGGAGATGGGAATAGCTGCAAGAGTATTACCGTGCAGCATCATGAAAGAAGCAACAGGGAGACCTAACTCATTCAAAAAGGTCTTCAGCCAAAGTAGTTCACATACACCATGAACCATTGCTCAATACTCCACTTTAGCACTGGAGCGGACCACAACAGATTGCTTTTGTTTTTCCATGTCATTAGATTCCCACCAACCAAGGCGTAATAACCAGAAGTAAAGATCAGTGGGCCTGTTACAGTCCGGAGGTTGTAAACAGTTCCAACTTCCAAAAAGGAGAAGGGAAAGATGAGGAAGGAAAAAAGAAGATGGGAGGGGACCATAGATGGTGATAAGGAAGGGCTAGACAAGTCTTAAGGGCCGAAAAGCACAAACCCCTATAGAGATGCAGTGGTGAGAAGCTCACGAGGGGAAGATGAGAAGAAGGAAAGAGGCAGCAAATCCGGCGAAGGGATTCCATCAACGGAAGATAGATGAGTGTGGATAGATAAGTTAGTGGAGGGCCCAAAGGTTAGCTTACATGTGGGAGTGGTGGGCAATTCCTAGAACAATCTTCAATGTGTCTGGTGGCTACGATAAGGAAGGGGGCCTCGGTGAAGGATGTGGAAGAGTGGTTAGATGCCTACTGTGGAGTGACGAGAGAAGACTATATTAAAGTCGTTAGGTGACTCTAAGGTTTGGATTTTCCTTAGGCCTTCTGAAAATCCAAACAATGTTGTTTTGGCTGACGCATTGTTCGACAAGGGCCCGATGGAAGCTGTGTCGGTGATCCAACTGGTCCAAGTTTGGAAAGGAGGTCTTCTAGGTACAACTGTGGGGATTGCCATTTGAGCTATAGTTCTTCAAAGCTTTGTTGTTATGGGTTCATGCATTAAGGAGTTGATGGCTACATATCCAGTGACCGAAACATTGGTAGAATTGAGGATGGCACGAATCTGTATGAGGAAGAATAGGGAGAGAATGTCAGAGTCTCCATTGTAATCGTAGATGTGAAGCTTTCAATTAGGATCATCCGCAAAGGTGTAGGGGAAGGAATGGTCTGGTTAGATGATTGTTGGTGCAGTAACGAAATTGTAGGAGGGAGAGATGGGTGTAGGAGAGTAGGGGAGATAGGAGTATGACTTGAATGCTCTTGTCGAGTGCCAAAATCGAGAGTAGCTTTGTCGCGGCAGGCGAATGGTGTTGCAGAGGTTGGCGGAGAAGAAAAGATTCTCAACATGACACACAACCCACTGTAAGGCCTGCCTCGAGAAGTGGCAGGCGTAATCTGGTAGAGTTGTCAGAAGGGAGTGGCATGTGATGGTTGAATAAATGAGGCAAGGATAATCACCCCGATTGGAGGCAAGAGAAGCAAGGATGAGTGCCAGTTGTAACAATAGAGATCACCACACGAATTGAATGAAGCTTGGCCACTGGAGAGAAGGTTTCAGAGTAGTCTACTATAAAAGTCTGAATATATCATTTTGCCACCAACCAGGCCTTTAAACAATCCATAGTGCCATCAAATTTGTACTTCACTGTATATACTTTACTGCATGTATTTTTGCAAGTAACTTAGCCAAAGTCTTTAAGTTTGATTGTGATAAAGCGCGGCTATTTCTTCTTCCATAGCTCTTTTCCACCCATCAGTATGAAGAACCTCCTAAAATGATTGAGGGATTGACACAAACGACAAGGACAGAGCAAACTGCCGAAATGAAGGTGTAACGTCTCGGAAAAATCTGTACAAAGACTCGAGTACCACCTCAGGCAGAAATCACTAAGGACCAAATCCTTTAGAAATTAAACGAGAATTAACTAGTGCTAAACTAGATTACCTGTGAAATTAGCCCTAATCACTTTAAATACGATCTGTAAAACCCAAAATCTGCAGGATCGCTAACGCTACATAATATATATATATATATATATATATATATATATATATATATTATGTAACATATTAATATTATTATTACATGTATTGAAAAATTAAATTCAACCAGCCAACAGCAACCCGCTGTCCATGGCTGGCAACCCGATTGTCAGTCGCCAATCAGTGCATTGTTAATATATATTATATTTATATATTTACATTGTTATATTATATATTATACATAAAAATTTCATATATATATATATATATATATATATATATTAAAAACCCTAAAACCTCTATAGAGATGGATGGATGGTTGGATGGATGGATGGATGGATTGGAGGGAAGGATGGATAGATGGATGGACGATTGGTTGGATGGATAGATGGATGGATGGATGGATCATGGATGTGAGGGATAATTGAATGGATGGATGGATGATGGATGATGCATATTGTATAATATAAATTATATATATATTGTATAATAAATATATTATAATATATTATTATTATTATTATTATTATTATTATTATTATTATTATTATTATATATTAATGTTAGAATTTAGATTGTAAATGACTTAATGTTATTATTAGTTATCATTTATCAATTATGTGATTTTAAATGTTACATTGTTAAATTAATGTTAATGTTATTTTTTTGTTATTGTTAATGTCAATGTTAGATTGTTAATATTAATGTTAAATTAATGTTATTGTTATTGTTAGTATCTTATAGTTCAATCAGTTACATTAATTTTTTTAATGTTTTATTGTTGTAGTATAGGATAATCAGTTGCCCATTTGAGGATTTCTATATTGCCAAACATAAATTCAGTGTTTTTGGAGGTATAAAAATTCTCAAATTGTCCCTTTTTGGAGAGTTCAATGTTAGATAGATAAAAATATTTTCATTTATTCTAATTTAAATGCATATGCCTGTTTCGGTTCGTTTCTCCTCCTCTCTGAATATATTTCTTGCATTTGTTTTCATCATCAAATATCCACACTTTGTGTGGATAGTTGATATGAGAATCAAATACAAGATTAATATATTAATTTTGGCGTGGTATTTAAATTGAAAAATGAAAGCATTACAATCTATTCAACATTAAATGGGTGACTGATTTAGACACTTAGGAAATTCTAAAAATTTAGAATATATTTAAATAGACACCACTCGTGTGGATAGGTGCCTAAAAGTTAATTTTATATATTTATATTTATAGATGGCTAGTGAGGAAGTCCCAACTACCCCTGGTGCCAATGAGTCGGCCACATCTCCTCTTATTGTGGAAGGAGAGGGGTCTTCAGCTGTAACTGCAACAAAATAAAAGAAAAGGCCAGCTGTGTGGGATGACTTTGAAGAAGTTATAATGAATGATGTGCTGAAAATTAGATGCATGCACTACAAATCATTATACAACAAAAATTCCGAGGGGTCAAAGAGACCACAAATCTCAATTTCAAGCCAACGGTTGCTTTCATTTAGCAAGTCTAAAGGAGATGAGTCTCAAGATAAACTTTCCACTCATAAGTTTGAAAAAGAGAAGCTGCAAGAGTGGTATGCAAGACTTTTAATCATTAATGAAAAAACATTTAGAATGATAGAGAGCAAAGTTTTCATTGGATACAGTAAATTCATTAATCCTTAGATTAAGAAGGCCTCTCGTGCTACTATGAAGGAGTGCATGAAAATGTACATAAGTAAGAAAATAAAACTGAAAGCAGTTTTGGCATCAGTTTCAAGAATAAATTTAAGTTCTGATTTATGGATGACGTCTAATCAAAGAAAATGATATATTTCATTGACCGCACACTATGTTGATGAAGATTAACTTTGCAAGAGAATTTTAAACTTCCGCCACCTTTCTCTTCCTCATACTAGTTTGGTAATTTCAGATTGCATTGATAATTGTCTACAAGATATGGGCATTGAAAATAAAATCTCTTCAATAAATCTAGATAATGTTTCAACAAATGACAATATAATATTATTCTTACACAACAAGTTTGTGGGATCCCGGTCTTTTACAATATCGCTCGTGTGCACGCATGTCCTAACTCGCACCGTTGATAGACCATACACTACACCCTAGTGCACTTAAAAAACTCACCAAAGTAATTTGTTTTGGATGACCTTAAGACCTCTATCATGTGGACTGCGTCGTCGTTGCGGTCGCAATGGTGAAAACCGTGTGTCAATCCGACACTCCGTAAGTGAGATATGACCCATCGAATGTACAACCCAAATTATGTATCCAGTAACCCAACCTTTATTATGCTAAGTCTAATGCCCATTAGACTTGAGCCCATGTGGGCCTAAAGCCCACTTCTAGAACATGGAAATTACCAACAAATATGACAATTGCTACATGACAAAATTAGCAAATATAAGACAAGCACTATAAGACAAAATAAATTCTCCCAAAACCCATTATTAGCTCTCCTCATGCCTTAGAAACTAATCATGACTCATGTTCACCTCATCCTATACATGCATCTAATGTGATGGGGACATCACCGCGCACACGTGCACGCACGCCGCCCCCTACGCACGTACGCCAGGAGGAGGACCCCACCGTCGATTTGGATCGATGACAACGTCCAGGAAGGGCCTCCTAGTTGGAGACGAAGTTTTGATTCAAAAGAGTGGGCCCAACAATCAAGAAAAGCCCACCATGGGATCTCATGATCGTAGCCCACTAGTCGGATTGATTTCATATTTTAGGTTTTGCTTATTATTATTATTTAGAACATCATGAATGCTTTAGATTTCTTTGTTTGGTTTTTATTTTAGTTTACTTCATCGCCAAGTAATAGGTTGCGCACATGGGGCGAGTTTTGGGGTATAAGGTTTACCTATAAATAGACACCCCTTGTAGTTCTTTTGATTCATTAAAGATTAATCAAAATTCTGCATTTTCCTACTCTCTGAGTTGTGAAGCCTAATTGGATGCGAAGCCCTCCCTTCATCGAAAGGTTAACTACCGTGGTACGAAGCCACATCTATCTCAATTCACCCCATCCATCGCCATCTCTACTACCCATCTTCTACCATCTCTTATTCTTATCTCACCCCATCATTTACACTTCGAATTAATCATCTATTGCAATAATTCTCCTCCCCACAGCAGAATTTCAAAATCTGGCCCTAGAAGAGGGCTGAAACTTTGGTGGAGCATTATGCACAAACCGTACATCGGATCGAGCTGAGATTTGGGGGTTTTGGAGTCCATCCCTGGCCGACTAAGGCCAAGGTGGCCTTTATCTGAATAGTGGGGCCCACACACGTGCGGTCAAGATCACGCACATGCGTTTGGGCCATTATTGTTGTCCACGCGTGCGGTGGTACTTCTCTAGTTCATCTCTCTCCTCTCTTTTACTCCGCTTTCATCCAAAATTCCTAAATCTAACCCTAAATTACTCAAATCTCCAATTTTATGCCCCTTTTCTTACCCTAGGGTTCCCCGAATTGGAATTTCTGAATCTCTTAGATCATGAACTAATTACTATGCATGTGTAGATGATTATTTCTTATCTTTGAGTATCGTTTGGTTCATAATTTTTATTGATCCAGCCCTATCATGTGTAGGCCTAGACCTGCATAGATTCCCCTTAATTGAATATTTGGACTTTCATGTGGGATATGGAATTTGTGTAATTGTTTCTGAACTATCATGATCTTAAGCCTAAAATCTTGCACATCATATCTGAATTTCATGTCCTGCATCAAATTTGGTATCAAAGCCTAGGGTTCTTGTAGGGGAATTCATTACATATTTAGGGTTTGGTTGTTTATGTCCATTACGCATCAATTCTCATCATATATGGTTGTTTAGGGGTCCATAAACCCTGACATAAGTTGCTAAAATTTTCTGTTATCTCCTTATTTGAATTATTTTAGAAATTAACTTAGTTTTCTATTTCTAGGTTTAGAAAATTCCTTTTTTGTTTCTTAGAAACCTTACTTTCTTAATCTGTTTTTAGAAACTAATTTACTTTCCTTTTTCTTTTTTAGAAACTAGTTTACTTTCCTTTTTCTTTTTTAGAAACTTACTTTTATTTTTAGAAACTTTCCTTTTTATTTAGAAACTAGGTTGTTTTTTTTTAGAAACTTCTCTATTTTTTTTTTTTTAGAAGCTTTCCTAATTTGTTTCTTTAGAAACTTTCCTAATTTGTTTGTAGAAACTTTCCTTTTTCGTTTTTAGAAACTAGGTTGCTTTTTTTTTTAGAAACTTTCCTAATTTGTTTTTTTTTTTTTTGAAACTTTCCTAACTTGTTTTAAAAATTTTCCTTTTTCGTTTTTAGAAACTAGATTGTTTCTTTAAAATAAAAAAAAATCCTTATATTTTGACCACTATATTGCTGAATTTTGGTTGGCACCCTACACTAAACATGGAACAATTGCAAGAGTCACTAAACAAGCTGTCCCAAAAGTTGGAGTTTTTGATTAAGCGCTTGGAAATGGACCAATTCTTTGAACAGCTTGATGTACGCATTACTCGACTAAAGACCATCGCCAAGACAAACCCCACTATTGGGGTAGATGTCCAATCTCATGCAGGTGGCTTGAAGGATAGACCAATGAATGGAGTTGGTCAAGGAATCAATTATGGGTGTGCACCCGTTCACCCACCCCATAAGAGACATCAAAACCACTATTTTGAGGGGTACAACATGTGCGGCTTTGTGGCTGGAGAGAGTGCATTAGAGGCTAGTGTAGAGTTACCCACTGAGGCCATTCCGGTAATGGATGAGTTACGTGATGTTTTTCCTGATAATCTACCTGATGAGTCTCCCCCTAGGAGGGATATAGCACACCAGAACATGGGACACCGTAATACCTATAGCTGAGTTTTCATTTAATAGTTCTGTTGATAGTTCCACATGTCTCAGTCCTTATGAAGTCGTTACTGTTTATAAACCTAGGAAACCTATTGATCTTGTCCCTATGTCACTGTCCCATAGGGTGTCAAAGTCTGCAAAGTCTTTTGCACATCACATTCATTCATGACATCAAGAAATCAGGCAGAAGATCACTACTAGTAATGAATATTACAAATTTTCTGCAAACCAACATAAACGTTTCAAAAAATTCAATAATGGGGACTATGATGGCCGCATCTGGCCCGAGCGATACCCTGCGGGGGCCGTTCGTAAGTTACAGGCGCGTAGCGCTGGACCCTTCAAAATTATAAAACGAAACGGTCTTAATGTGTATGAGGTATATCTTCCACCTTCCATGGGAATTAGTTTCACATTCAATGTGGAGGATCTAGTTATTTTTCAGGAGACCACTGATACTTTGTCCGACCCTTCTCCCACCCATCCTGATTCCCCATATTTATCCCTTGAACCATGGCCCCTTCCCGATTCATTTTCCCAGCCTTTACCTCCCATACTTACTCTTCCTGACCTCTCTTCTCAGCCTCTACCTCCCATACCTACCTTTCCCGACCCATTTTTTCAGCCTCTACGTCCCATACCTACCCGTCCTGACCCATTTTCTCAGCCTCTACCTCCTATACCTACGCGTCCCGACCCATTTTCTCAGCTTCTACCTCTCATACCTACTCTTCCTGACATTTCGTCTCAGCATCTACCTCTCATACCTAACCTTCACACACCCAGAGAGGAAATAGAGGATATCCTGGACCATTAGATAGTTTCAACGTCGAACGGCGGGTTTCAGAAGTACCTGGTTAAATGGAAGTCACGCCCAGCTTCAGACAGCACGTGGCTCACTGAGGAGGAGCTTCAGAGGCTTGATCCTGGCATCGTGGAGTGGTTCAGGAGTTTTATTTTGCTAGTGACGAAATTTTCGCAGCCAGGAGAATTGATGGCAACATCACCGCGCACACGCGCACACACGCCGCCCCCTACGCACGTACGCCAGGACCCCACCGTCGATATGGATCGATGACAAGGTCTAAGGAGGGCCTCCTAGTTAGGAAACGAAGTTTTGATTCAAAAGAGTGAGCCCGATAATCAAGGAAAGCCCACCATGGGATCTCATGATCATAGCCCACTAGTCCATGGTGTGCCAAATCGGTTACGTATCGGCCGATACAGCCGATACGTAACGGAAACGGTGGTGACCGTTACATGTTACGGGGTCGTATCGGCCGATACGGTTTTTTGTAGCCGTATCGGCCGATACGGGGCGTATCGGCCGATACGCCCCCGTATCGGCCGTTACGGGCCCGTTACGGGCCGTTACAGGCCCGTAACAGGCCCGTATCAACCTTTTTCCATTTTAAGCTTTATTTTTGCTGTTTTTTTGAAACCTCTTGCTTCCAAACTGTTTCTTACTCCTTTTACTACTAATTTCGACCAACTTTGGCTGAGTATTTGAGATAAAAACACATTATATTATGAATTTTCTTGAATCAAAGCTCGATGGGCCATTTTTCAGAAATTTGTCAAAAATATGTATTTATATATTTTTAATACGTTTTGTTGTTTTAATCATACCATATGATGTGTTAATCATAGTAAAACATGTTAATGTGCATTTTACAGATTTTGGGTGTCATTTAATATATTTTTTATATTTTTTTCTATTTACGCATGAATTTTGGCCCCTTTTTTTAAATTTTGAAAAATCAATTTTTAATGGTTGTATTGTTGTTTTAATTATGCCATTTGATGTGTTAATCATAGTAGGACATGTTAATGTGCATTTTACAGATTTTGGGTGCCATTTTATATTTTTTTTTATATTTTTTTCTATTTACGCATTTATTTTGGCCCTTTTTTTAAAAATTCGAAAAATCATTTTTTAATGATTCTTTTGCTGTTTTAATGATGCTATATGATGTGTTAATCATAGTAGAACATGTTAATGTGCATTTTACAGATTTGGGGTACCATTTTATATATATTTTTATATTTTTTTCTATTTACGCATGAATTTTGGCCCTTTTTTTTTAAATTCGAAAAATCAATTTTTAATAGTTGTTTTGTTGTTTTAATCATGCCATATGATGTGTTAATTATAGTAGAACATGTTAATGTGCATTTTATAGATTTGGGGTGCCATTTTATATTTTTTTTTATATTTTTTTCTATTTACGCATTTATTTTGGCCCTTTTTTTGAAAATTCGAAAAATCATTTTTTAATGATTCTTTTGCTGTTTTAATGATGTCATATGATATGTTAATCATAGTAGAACATGTTAATGTGCATTTTACAGATTTGGGGTGCCATTTTATATTTTTTTTATATTTTTTTCTATTTACGCATTTATTTTGACCCTTTTTTTGAAAATTTGAAAAATCATTTTTTAATGATTCTTTTGCTGTTTTAATGATGCCATGTGATGTGTTAATCATAGTAGAACATGCTAATGTGCATTTTATATATTTGGGGTGCCATTTTATTTTTTAATTTTACATTTTTTTTCTATTTATGCATGAATTTTGGCCCTCAAAAATAATTGCAAACACCTAAATGTAAGATATTTTCATATTACATTCATTCTAATATATCTATCATTGATAGTAGATAGTTAGAAAATTAAATACATGAATTTTGTAGTCAAATTCAGGTTATCTGGTTCATAAATTCATCAGACAGTCCGATACAACTTCTGACCAAAGAGTGGACCGTTACACCACCATAAACATGTTCCAATTTATAAATGAATGCATATTTGGAATGCTTAGAATATTTCGGATTTAATCCATATTTTTTCATATTTTTTTGGCAAAAAAAAAATTTTGCGCCGTTATGGGCCGTTACGCCCCCGTATCGCCGTTACGCCCCCGTATCCGTATCGGTTTCAGAGGGCACCGTTACGCCAACCGATACCGATACGGGACACCTTGCACTAGTCGGATTGATTTCATATTTTAGTTTTTGCTTATTATTATTATTTAAAACATCATGAACACTTTACATTTCTTTGTTTGGTGTTTATTTTAGTTTACTTCATCGTCAAGTAATAGGTTGTGCACATGGCGCGAGTTTTGGGGTACAAGGTTTTCCTATAAACAGGCACCCCTTGTAGTTCTTTAGATTCATTGAAGATTAATCAAAATTCTGCGTTTCCTACTCTCTGAGTTGTGAAGCCTAATTGGGTGCGAAGCCCTCCCTTCATCGAAGGGTTAACTACCATGGTGCGAAGCCACATCTATCCCAATTCGCCCCATCCATCGCCATCTCTACTACCCATCTTCTACCATCTCTTATTCTCATCTCACCCCATCATCTACACTTCGAATCAATCATATATTGCAACAATTCTCCTCCCCACAGCAGAATTTCAGAATCCGGCCCTACAGGAGGGTTGAAACTTCGGGTGGAGCACCATGCACAAACCGTACATCGAATCGAGCTGAGATTTGGGGGTTTTGGAGTCCATCCCTGGCCGACTAGGGCCAAGGTGACCTTTTTCTGAATAGTGGGCCCCACACACGTGCGGTCGGGATCACACGCACTTGCGTTTGGGCCATTATTGTTATCCACGCATGCGGTACTTCTCTGGTTCGTCTCTCGCCTCTCTTTCACTCCGCTTTCACCCAAAATCCGTAAACCTAAGCCTAAATTACTCAAATCTCCAATTTTATGCCCCTTTTCTTACCCTAGGGTTCCCCGAATTAGAATTTCTGAATCCCTTGGATTATGGACTAATTATTATGCATGTGTGGATGATTATTTCTTATCTTTGAGTATCGTTTGGTTCATAATTTTTATTAATCCAACCATATCATGTGTAGGCCTGGACCTGCATAGATTCTCCTTAATTGAATATTTGGACTTTCATGTGGGATATGGAATTTGTATAATTGTTTCTGAACTAACGTGATCTTAAACCTGAAATCTTGCACATCATATCTGAATTTCATGTTCTGCATCACAATGCATGTCTTAATTTGTGTCACATCACTTCAAACAACCAATTGCAACACTCCACTTCATCATCCACCATGCATCACCTATAACCCATAACCCTTATCCATCCATTAGCCGATGCATGTCTAGATTTCTTCCACCTTGGTCAATGCGTGCTTAGTGCCATCCACCTCATCCATCCACTACCTATACCATACATCACATTCCACCTCACTTTTAGCACCAATGAGATTCCATGAACTTGTCACATCATTTTGCCACCTCAACCCCCAATTCTCTTATATAAGAGACTAAGAATAAAAGCTCTCTTGCACTAATTCTTTTCCTATACTTAGAAAAATTCTGAGATTTTAAGAGAGTGAGAGAGAGTGGGGCTAAGGTGTGGCCCACCATTGATCAAGAGGGAGGGGACCACACATCATCATCCAACCATCCATCCATTGAAGTGAGTCTACACCCCTCCTCATCCTCCTCTTTCTTCCTCTTTTTATTTTCTTGATATGTGTGGGCCCCACTGGTGTGGAGTTCTTGTGTTAATGTATTTATGGCTATGGTGGTCAGCAAGGTGGCCCACGTCAGTATGGTCCACCATGATGGACATCATGTCCACACCCTTCATTTGTAATCCTGTTTTTGTTTCTGGACAGCAAGTTCTAAAAATCATATAAAATCAACAATGTTAAGATCGGAGTTGAAACTTGGTGATATTATGAATCACAATATGAACGAACTCTCGACCAAATTTCGTAGCCATCCAACGGTCCAATCATCCGTAACATCAAGTTTACATGGCTATTGTCCAGCAGCACATGCAGGATTCCGATTTGCCTAAATGGACACATTTTTAACTCTTTTAATGAATGTATTAAAAATATATGTTCCGTTGGATTTGTAGAAAATCAAACTAGCTTTCCAACAGTATATAAAAGCCTCAATCGGAGTTCGGACGGCTGAGATCTTGGCCTTATACGAAAGATGTACTTGAGAAATTATTATGAACATTCTTGTTTGGGCCATATCCGTGATTCCAACGGTCAGATGTATTTGATATTTGCTCTTGACTTACTTGAGATAGTTAATAATCATATGTATGGTCCCTATGGTCAGATTCTTTCATGATAAATTTATAAAATTCTAGACCGATAGATACTTTTGTAAGGACAAATCTTGAATTTCTATGTGTGGTCCAGATGGATCCAAAGCTCTGTATGGTTGGAAACCTATAAACGGCCTAAATGACTTGTTCCTAAACCATCCATTGGATTAGATCTTCCAATAAAGAATCTGATCATAGAGATTTCATTAATATATATTTCATGTGTTACTTAATGAATATGTTTGATCTATGTTATACATAACAATTATCTTCTCATTGACCCACTTGGGTCTGGGATCACTTGTGATTTATGCATTATATTAGTTCATCCAATCTAGGAACCCATGTATATTTTTGTGTCTCTTATCTATGGTTTGCTAGTATGTGGGCCCCACTTGCCATTGGGTCTATTTCATTCCCTTTACACTTTCTGTTTGCTAAAAATTTTCTTAAGTACTTAACTGTTTTGCATGTAGGCCTCTTTGACACCTTGTAGTGGGCCCCACACTCTGTAGTTAAGGGTCCTACTTTGGGAGATGTTTAATCCTTATATATGTGAGTTGGGAGGTTCCACCTGTTTGTCAGGAATGATCCTAAGTGTTTGGAAATTGAGCCCTAAGTTGTGACAGACCCCATTGCTGAAAACTATCTGATTATTTGTGTTCTATACCAACTTTGGGCCTCTGTAGTGGACCACACGCTGGAGGTTTCGGTAGGCCACCACTTAGAACCTTTAACCTACACTAATGAATAGATAAATAATATTTTAATTGGGCCAAATCAGACCTCACATGATCAAGGAGTGGATCCCAAAATGTGGTCAGGCATGGTTGTACAGTAAATCAAAGTGCCTATGTTTGTCCCTATACCAAATATTACGTGTGCACAACCAGTTGGTCCCAACTTATAATTTAGTACATATATAGTCCAACCAAGGACACCTGACGGCACACTGAAATGTGGTCCCTTGTGATCATGGGATATACTTAAAGTTGTGTCAAAACTAATTCTGCACTATATTTCCTGCACAATTTCTCCAAGTACCCATGTTTGAGCCATCACCGTAAATTGTACTCACCCAACTAATGAGGCCTGCCTTATAAGTTGTAAAGCCCATACATAGAGCTACCAGGTGGTTATTTTCCTTCACCATATGTTGGCCCCACATGATCATGAATCTGACTCTAAAATGACCCAGAACCAACATTGCACCAAAAATCTGTTTCATGTAAAATTTATGTAGGGCCACGTCGGTGGGGTTCACCACCATCCCAAAGTATTTAATGCAGCATCTAAACTCTTAAAAATAACTCTCAGATATTGTTAGGCTTAAAAACCTTATGTGAGCCATCTAGTATAGGCTGTCTTATATGGGCCTTACCTTTCTTGTAACGACGTCCAACTGACATGTTTTGTAAATGGGTGTTGTATAAATTGTAAAATATTTAGTTGACAAATCTTGTTGTCCAAATGTTCTATTAAGACATAGGTGGCATTGGGCCCATCTAAATGATGTAACCCTAAGGCCCAAGCAGGCCCAACACTAGGAGAAATCGTTGGGGAATGAGAAACCCACAAAGGAAACCTTCTTTGAGCCTGTTGGGCAGGCTCATTGCCTATTGGGCAACATGTCTTGTATACTACCTCTAGTCAAGTAGACCACGCTTAGAGAGACCTATTTTATAATGCATAAACTGGATAATTAGGTTTTTCTTGGTTTGTTGTGTATGTGGCTGGTAGGACCAATATGACATATGACATGAAAGATGTTATCCTTTGTATTTGAGATTGTGCATTGTTTTTAGTTGGTGGAATGTGTGGAGCCCACTTAGTTATGGAATTAGATCCACACCATTGAAAGCGTTGTGGTTGGACAATTATGCCCTTAGATTGGCCTATTGGTTCACCAAGTGAGACTCACACTTGACCTATACGATCCCATGCCTTGCATGTAATTCAAGTCCAGTATGGAAGTCACACTGGGCAAGACGCACCTAGTGATGGGTGAGATGATGATACATGTATGGTAACATGATAATGATGATTGTGAGTTGTTGGTTGAAATGATAGATATGATTTAATGGATGGTGAATTATGACATATGCAATGATGATGGATGAGTAATTATTTATAACACTTATGACATTGTTTATGTTAATCATGAAGTGAAAATAATCATCATGGTAATGATGATGATATTATATATATATATATATATATATATATATATATATATATATATATATATATATATATATATATATGCATGATGACAAAACATGCTAGTTGACCACCATGCTTGATATCCAAAATGGTGTATATACGACCCTTGTGTGAGGCCCAAAGTGATGTATATGAGGCCCAAGAGTGAGGCCCAATGTGATGTATATGAGGCCCTTGTGTGAGGCCCAAAGTGATGTATACGAGGCCCATAAGCGAGGCCCAATGTGATGTATGTGAGGCCTTTGTGTGAGGCCCAATTGTGATGTGTGATTCCACCATGATGTATGTAAAGATGTTTATGATGCCCATTTGTCTTCCTAGTTGGTATTAAAATGGGTCATGCCTTGGGAGCAATGATGATTAAATGTCCACATTATAAGGGCAATGGTGGTTAAATGTCCACACTGTAACCCTACCTAAGGCCCGTTGTTAGGCCCATTCTCATCTCCTCTTAGTGGGCTAACCCAAATCATTGGGCCCCCATAATTATTAGGCACATTCTTGATATGAGTAGGCCATCTAGGCCCATCCTTGATATGAGGAGAGTACATCATCACCATGATTCATGCTCATACGCATCATCTGCATGCTTGATATGAGATGTGGTTGACCATTGCATATGCCATTGGGCAAGTTGTTTATGGGACTCCTTGACAAGCAGAGTTGTTCCACATTAACGCACGGTATACGTAGGATTGATGCATGATTGGACCGAGTGACTCATGCATCTTGTATTGTGTGATTATGATTACTGTACGCTCTAGCAACATCAGGGTTGTAGCCTCCACAGATATAGCATGGATGACAGAATTGGACACCTGAAATTCTTGTTAAGCACAGAGGCGCGAAGGATGTCCAAGCGTAAAAGTCCCCAAACCCTTATGGTACCATGGAAGATGCTCTAATGCCTAAACCAAGTGGATGTATGAGCGCATAAGGGCCGAATACCAGGAGGCCGCGTCTCCCACTGTGTCGTAGTTTGTTGGAAGGGGGTGTGGCCTTACCTGCCCGAGAGTAGGGGCAATTGCTAAGCTGAGTATGACCAGCTCGTAAATGGGTCTGTTATCGGCGTGTCAGGTAGATATTGGCAGACTACTAGTCAGGCGAGTAGTGAGGTCTCTTCCACTTGCACGGTTGTGTCCAGTGTAAGGCGGCAATGTGATGTATAGTGTATTAGACCCCGGTGATTATCCAAAGAGAACTGCACTGATATATGATGCTTCATAAATGAGCTGGATTGATATGTGGATTGGTATGCTTGAGCTGCATCTTGCATATGACATTGGCTATGTAGGCCTTGCATTGCATCGTATGGCCTTAGTGTAGCCGATAACATTCATGCCTTATATCGCATAGCCTTGACACGGCAGATAGCATTCATGTCTTGCATCACATAGCCTTGATATGGCAGATAGCATTCATGTCTTGCATCGCATAGCCTTGGTATAGCTGACAGTATTGTACTAGACCCCGGTGATGATCTCAGAGATGTACGGTATTAATATGATAACATCCCGTCAATGTTGCTCACGTGGGCGGGCACACATGGGTGGACACTAATGTGGGCAAGGCCTAAGGGCCTGGGCGAGTTACCAGTGGTTGGCGGGCTACTGTGTTGGCAGGCTACTGTGTAGCAGGTGCATACTTAGTACTTGACTCATTCATTCATCCATCCACTATCCACTCGGGCTGGTGGTGCGCAACCAAATCATTATGTATATCTTTGCAATGGTCAGGATTTCAGTTGGGGCGCGCTACCAACCTGAGATCAGGAGTTTGCCACATTGAGTCTAGCTATCCAAATTTAGGTATGGGACTGGTTTGGATAGAAGTCCCTTGTGATGAACCCCACAGCTTACGATACCACGTACTATCATCCTGACTAAACACTCCAACTTGTTAGTTCTTTTGAATTGCATATTGCATTGCATCCTCAACATATGACATTTGGCTTACTGACTTTACATGCCAGCTCTGCCATTACCTTTCCATCATATGCGATAGAGTAGAAAATGGAATTTGATTATCTTGTTCATAATGATTGGCTATTTTAATGATTCATGGTCGCTTATCGAGTGATATACCTATTATTGATGTCATGTTCATAATAACCTATGCAGTTATACGAAATGATTAATTGACAACCTGCTCACATATGATAACATGCCTATGGTTGTTTTGGATGTCTTTACGGGAGCGCCTTGATAAGCCGTATTTTACTCCCGGCATGCAGTAGACTCACGAGATGTGATTTTCTCGTATAGATGAGTTACACTTTTTCAGGATGCATGTGAGAGCTGTTGGAGTTGCTATTGTTTCCCTCATTATGATTGAGTTGGTGCACCATATTATGTGTGACATGTCGAACAGGTTTGTCTCTTTGATATGCGTTGATACCATGAACAAAATGTGTAACCGCCTAAACAGATTAATACTTCAAAAAAAAAATTACACTGAAAAATCCTCCTTATAGGATCCCAGGATCGGAATCTAGCATGTGGGTGTCGGGAGCCGATAATGAGATACTATGGAGGCTATCAGCACCGGATTCGGCGATCGAAAATTTTGTGAGCCCGGTTTCTGAGTTTGAGGCGTGACAAAGTTCAAGGCAACTGGCAATTTATTTTTTAAGGGAAAAATATTCCAAGCTTGGTGTTGTGCCCACATACTAAACCTAATTGTACAAGGGCTGAAAACAATTGACTTCACTATAGAGAACATAATGGACAGTGTAAAATACATAAGAGGATCACCTTCAGGATTGAGTATATGGAGTAATATAGTCTAACGTTTGAATATGCAGACTCAAAAAACATCGAACTTAGATGTATGCACACGTTGAAGTTCAACTTTTGAAATATTGGATTCGGCCATAGAATTGGAACTCGCATTTCCTGAATATGCGATGCGCGATAGAACGTATTCTTGGTTGCCTATTAAAATTGATTGGAGCAAAAAAAAAAAAATCATGAGTTTCTCAAGGTTTTTTATGATTACACGAAGATATTTTCTGGAAGTATCCCACAGCAAATATGTTTCTTCTATTTGTTTGGAAAATCAAGGAAGCCCTAAAAACAGTCCAGATTTTCTACAACTTATAACACGTGGTATGCAAATGAAGTTTGATAAGTATTGGGACGAATGTCATTTTTTAATGGCCTTAGCAGTTGTTCTTGATCTTTGGTACAAGATGAGCTATGTTAAGTTCATTTTTATGAAAATTTATCAAATGGCGATAACTAAAACCTCTAAGGTTCGTGACGCAATCGAAGAATTGTACACTGCATACATAACCATATCAAGTGATAAAGAAGTTCGAGCTCCTGTTGTTTCTACAAGCGATAGTAATATGCTCAACAATGAATACATCTCTTTCTTAGCACAAGAAAATACAGATAATGAGAGGAAAGAATCAGAGTTAGACTTGTATCTCAAAGGGCCAATCGTAAGGCGTTAGGATTCAGACTTCAATGTTTTGGAGTGGTGAAAGTTGAGAGTTAGTGAAGCAAAATACCTTAGACTATCAGCAATGACATGGGACATATTGTCAATTCCAATTTCAACAGTGGCATCAGAATCTACTTTTAGGACAGGGAGTTGGGTCGTGAGCAAGCATCGAAGCTCTCTTTCACCAAAAACAGTTGAAGCATTAATTTGTATACAAGATTAGTTGCGTCCAATTTGGGAAGGTAATAGTTTTGATATTAACAATGAGGATGAGGAGGAGAACGAGTCTCAAGACGAGACTGCACATGCAACAACAGCAACGTGAATGAAGTTAGGTTAAAAATTATTGTTAATTTCTTGAAACTTGAAACTGATGTAATGTGTACTTCTATGCAATGTTGACGGAGGTTATAATTGCAATAAATCAAAACTTTTATTTCATTTTCATATAATGCTTTTTTTAATGTTATAATTCATATTTCATTATTGATTTTATTTATCATATTTCATTTTTCTTCTGTTTTTCATATTTCATTATTGTCAAAATACTAATTTCTCCAATACAAAGTATAAATATGTCTTCAACTAAACCATCAACCGAAGTTTGGGACTATGGCTCCCTAAGTCCACTCTCTAAAGTCCATAAAATTGAAGATTTTATCATTTGTGTTGAGCTAAGTTTATTAACAAAACTAATTGGGTCAGATTACACTTTTCATGTTGGGGTGGAGATGCAAAATGGTGTCCTAAAGCCCCAAAGGAAGTCCAACTTTTTCAAGCCCTTATTGATTCAAATAAAAAAACATTACACTCCCCCATCCAAACTTTCCAAGGCAAATAAGGAAGCTAGATTATTAGCATTGGAAGAAGAATAATACCAACTCGCCTTAAAACGTAGTATGGAAGAGGCTTCTAGACATCAACAATGTCTTCCTAGACAATATAATGCCAAAGTAGGATCAAGCTGCACGAATAAAAAGAAAAAGAGTAACAAATCATCCAAGTTTCTCTCCAGTCTTGGTGCATTTTATAGGGTGTTAGAAACTACATATAAATCTTCCCACAAAGAAAGTTTGAACAATCTAATTCAAACTATACAAGAGCACAATGAAAAGCTCTCCACCTTCTGATTCAGGAGAGGTGAACGAGTATGTATATGAAGAATTGGATAGCATCTCGAGCTCGGCAAACGAATCTCCTCTCCAGTAGTAAGTAGTAAATAATGACAGTAAAAAAATGCATCTAATGTTGTTGTAAATTTGCAAGTTTGTAATTAGAATATTTTTACTTTTCAGTTTGTAAGTTGTTTTTTATTTTAAATTTTCCTATATTATTTATTAAATGTTACGTACAAGTACAACCTTAACTCGAAAGTTTGACCTCGAATTCTAACTCGAACTCATCTCGAAAACTCAACTCGAACTCGAACTCGAAATCAGCTTGAAAGTTCAAGCTCGAACTCGATTCGATCTAGCCCGAGCTACTGACTGAGCCGAGTCGAGCTAGCTAAACGGGCTCGGTCACCGAACCAAGCCAAACTCAAGCTGGGGGTGGTAGCTAATCGAGCTGAGCCGAGCTGAGCCCAGCTCGACTCGGTGTCCATCTCTATCTATCACTAAGGGAATTTCACTACCTTTGAAAATTTGGGACTTTAGAGGCTCGAACTCATATCGAATGCCAGAGAGGAATTTAGCAACACGAAATTCCTCCCTCTGCCTAAGCATAACCTCAAAATTTGTTGACAACGATTGGCATACATTCAACTCTTCCCACATGCCACATAAGGCAGAATAATATTCTCCCACACTTCTATCTCCTTACTGGAATGTGAATATATTTTGTAGGAGTTCATAAATACGGATTAAGTTTTTCTCACCAGAATTAGACGTCTTTAGTGCTGTTGAGGAAAATTACATGCACTGATATGTGGTTCCATATTATTCCACAACAATGCCCTAATTTGGGCATCCTCTGCCACCCAGTCATCATAGTCTATTGTCAAGTAATTGGGTTTAGGTAATGTCAAATATTTAACTTTTCTCTTTCCAGACAGAAAAACTTCTACAAATGTGGCTCACTATAAATAATCTGTGCCATTCAATTTCATTGATGTTATTTGGAGAGGCACCAAATCCGTTGAGGATAAAATAGTACTCTTGGGATTTCATTTTTTTTAAGAATCCATCTGAATAATAACAAATATTTTTTCTTGAACATAAATCCTTCAACATACCGACCTACTAAAACAATACTTGCTTCTAAGCTTCAACTTGTCTAGATCAACACAATGAAGGAGGGCTTCATGAAACTTCTGAAATTTCAGCCGTCAAAACTAATTTCATGCTTCAAAACTAACCGTAGATTGCATACTGGATGAAAGATGGCTCACGGGGGTAGAATGCAAAAGTAGGCCTTACATACCTTCGTTAAATATCATTTCACCACCCATCACGTGGGGATACAACAACTGAAAGAGATTAGGTTGGGTCAGACCCAAACACGTTAGGGTTTCCCACCAGAGAGAATGAAAATAATAATAATAATAAGTAAGATGAAGAAGTGAGAGATCAAGAAGAATAATGGATCAACATAGCTCTGATACCATGTTGGTTTTGGAGAAAAACATCCCCACACATCCCACTACTTGTTTTATTATATTAAAGCTTTCACTTAAAAATGTGAAATTACAAGAATACCCTCAATAGTTAAAAACCACTACCAAAGAGCCAAAGGCTCATGTGCACATGCCCCCAATACATAAAGATTGAACCCAATCAAGATGACCACATGTGATCACGTCACATGTCTCCACACGTGTGATCACATCACACGTGTGATCATTCTAACAAGCCACAAACCTTTAAGCGTTGTATAATATCTCCCAGAGATCTCTCCCCCTAAAAAAAGTCAGCGATATTTTTCTACTGTACTAAAATCCTACATGTCTTTAGCAATTTCACAATACCCAAAAGTATCACCAATTTCAGCCTTCAATGAGTGCAACAACCATCCCACAATCATCATATTATTGGCTTTCCAATCCACATAAGGATCTGACTTCTTAAGTGCTGCAGAAGTCCCATCTATGTATACCAATTTTTTTTTACTGCCAATAAACATATGGGCTGACTAGGACCATGACAAATAATTCATACCATCAATTCTAACGTGGTAATTTACTAACTCAGATTATCACTTATTCCATATACTCCCCTTGAAATAACTGAGGAACTTTAAGTATCACTTAAATGTGAAAATGTACCTTCTATTTTGCTAAAAAATTCACTCCAAGCCACTATAGACCACCTAAGCACACTATTAACCACACACACAATACTGCCCACCACTCCAAACTTGGAACCACCTAAGGCTGAACACAACCACACATATACAAGTGGGGCAACTATCTTGACACACATCTAAAGCACCATTTGAGGAAACTGCACCAAAATCAGCAAGAAAATGCCCAAAAATAGCGTTGTATGGAAATTTTTCATAAAAGACATCATAACTTCATCAAATCTCACCCAATCAACATGATACTTGATCTACTGGATTGGAAACCCCAAGTTGCACCAAACCCCTATGAAAAAACACTGCACAAAAAATCCATGAAAAACTGTAGAGAGAAAGGGATTCGGCGGTTTTTCCTGACTTTCTCTATTTTGACTGAAACACCGTCAAAAACTTACCAAAAATTATGATAAAAATCACATAAAGCTTCTAAAATCATGCTATTCTAGATCCCATACTTTTTATCACCATGGACTATGGAGTCATCCGACCATACACCACTGACATGACAATGACATCAACAATGGCCCCCACCAAAAGGATCTTCAAATAGCACAGGAATCCCTCCTTGATACCAAGTAGAAAGTGTAGAAAGAAGAGAAAGATAACAGAGAGATGGAGAGTGAGAGTGAAGAAGAAGAGATATGAAGGAAAAGAAAGGGAACACATTTTAAAGAAATGCAACTGTCGACGAACACGTTTTAAAGAAATGCAACAGTCGGCACGCACGCACGCACACACACGCACAGATATATATATATATATATATATATATATATATATATATATATATATATATATATATATATATATATATATATATATATATATATATATTAACATGAGAAAAACAGTGTTCTACAGGAATACAATAATAGAATACAAATGCGTGCACATTTACATTCCCTGCTTGGCGGGATCCCACTATTTTCTTTGCTATCCAAACATAGTGAAATGTCCAAAACAAGGAAAAGTGCTTCATTTTCTATTCTTTTCCCACTATCCAAACAGGCCCCTAGATGTTGGTCAACACATTGTCACATAGCATGGACTCCAGAAGTATTCATGAGGTAATTAATTCAAAAGAATTTACAAAGCCCGTGAAAAATAGGAAAGCATACGAGAATTTTATATTAAGAAAAGCAAATCAAATTTCTATGGATTTTTCTGGGTATCTTTAAACTACTGAAGAGTTTGTAACTAGTCTGCAAATCCTGCATTAATTGTGAATTATTCAGGAAAAATCTCTTTCTGACTCTCAAGAAGACAACTTCGTAGCTAGGATTGATAATGAGTAGAAAGGGTGGCAAAGCTTGTCCATTTAAATATGACTAAATTACACCTACATAAATAGTGGACAGCAAGTACAAAAGAAAAAAAAACAAAAAAACAAAAAAAAAAAAAGCATTCTAAGGTTTCCTTCAAATAGTGCTGCATTGTCGGACATGACACTCCCAAAAGATAATTTCTAGCATTTTACAGAGAGGTTAGTGCAATTACGAGGACATGAAGGTCAAAGCTACAGACCTTTTCCATAGAGGAATGCTGACTTGCTTCATCTGCCCACGTCTCTGCATGGAAGGACTGGATTATAAAAAATGAAGGTAAAAACAAGCAGAGAGAACTGCAAATTTGATACCTTGAAGTGTGATCTCTTTGTTGGGTCTGACATGATTGACATGACTGCTGGAAAGTCAACAAAAATTATGGGTTGGAATCCACAAGTATGGTGAAATAGAAAGAAAATTTCTAAACAAAACTCAAGACCATCCAAGGTCCATACCCATCTTCGAAGCCCTCAAGATTGAAAGCATCAAGTTCAAAACTCTCTGGCAAAGTGATAGGAAAATATGATGTACGTTGAGCTTCTTTAGAGAGTCCAATCTTTCCAGAAATAAAGGGATCTCTTATTCTGATTAAAGCCTCATTGCAGTCATGGTAGAGATACTCAACTTTCCTTGAGTATATCCTTACAACGCCTATAAGAAGGAAACCCAATACTCTAAATGCAAGAACTTCAGCTAACATGATCTTGTCTGCATATTTTAACAAGGAAAAACAAAAGTCATCAGCATTTACAATAAAAACTATTCAGCATATTTTCAGTCGTGTGTGTTTTAATTGTTTCCCTCCATATTTGCTCTTTCAGTGATGGGGACATCACGCGCACTGGCACACGGACCCCCCCCCCCCCCCCCCCAACACACACACACGTATGCAAAGAAAAGGAGGACCCCACCATTAGAAGACTGAGTTTTGGTTCGTTAGAGTGGGCCCGATAGTCAAGCAAAGCCCATCATGGGTTCTCAAGATCGTGTCCCACTAGTCTAATTAATCTCATATTTTAGGTTTTGCTTATTATTGTTATTTAGAATATCATGGACAGTTTAGATTATTTTGATTAGTTATTGTTTTTGTTTATTCATCGCCAAGTAATAGGTTGCGCACATGGCGCGAATTTTGGGGTATAGGGTTTTCTTATAAATAGGCACTCCTTGTAGTTTTTTTTCATTCATTCAAGAGTAATAAAATTTCCTACGTTTTTTACTCCTTTGAGCTCTAGAGTTGTGGAAATCCAATTGGGTGCAAAGCCCTCCTTTCTTTGAAGGGTTAACTACCGCAGTGCGAAGCCACATATATCCCGATTCGCCTCCATCTTCTACCATACATACTTCTCATCTTGTATAATCATCTACGACTCAAATCCGTTCTTTATTACAGCAGTTTTCCTCTTTACAACAGAATTCCAGATTCTGGCCCTACAGGAGGGCTGAAACTTCGGCAGAGCACCACGCACAGACCGCACGTCGGATCGCCATGAAACTCGGAGGTTTTGAAGCCCTCCCCTGGCCGACCAGAGCCAAGGAGGTGGTTTCCGGATTCGGGGCTCCCTCGCACGTGTGGCCAGGCTTCTGCACATGTGCGGCAGGCCCGGCTCGCTATCTGCAAGCGTGGACTGTCGCCAGGTTCAGAATTCCCGCCCCTTTTATCCCTCTCGTACTTCTTTTCCATAACCTTAACCCTAAATTGCATTGTTTCAATTTGTTTACCCCCTTTCTTATCCTAGGGTTCTCTGAACTGAAATTGATGAATACCTTAGATTAGGGATTGATTGATGTGCATGTGTGGATGATTTTTTACTACCCTTTGAGTATCGTTTGGTTCATAATTTTTACTAATCCAACACTAGCCTGTGTAAGCCTGGACCCGCACAATTCCCCTAGCTTGAATGTTTGAAATTTTGTGTGGGATGTGAAAATTTTATGTGAATGTTTCTGAATTAGTTTGATTTACAGCCTGAAATCTTACATATCATAGTTAATTTTCATGTCCTGCATCATTCAGGGAAAATATTATAAACATTGGCATCTAGATGAATCAAGCTTTTCCCACTACACCAAGTGGACCCTTGTTCAATTTTTTGATTTCATAATGACAGTTAATTTTGATATCATTTCATGTGTTGTCACATCCACTTTCAAGAATGTGGATCATGTTCTAACTTTCTAACCAACATATGCTAACATGAGTGACTATTACACTTTATTCGCTTTTGGACATTTTTGCCTTCATACTTAGTTTTTCCATGGGAGATAACCATAAGTATTCAAAGGATATGGGAAGACATTTTAAATGAAGTTAGGATATTTTGGGAAGTAAAAAATGTAGCTAGTGTCTAATGGAGTGTTCAGACTTCACTTGCACAAAGCCATCAAATATCTTAGATTCTACACTCCCCAAGGACAATATATCAAAAGAAAGGGGTATTGATGTAATTTAACAACCCCTTTCTTGAGAGTAGCCTACACTTCCTTCTCATCCTCTTTGCATGTAGCGCATGTAAGGGGTGTTAATATGGAGCAAGTGAGGCAAAACTATATGGGCCCACTGTGATGAATGTGTTGACACTCACTCCATACATCTATTACGCAGACTCTTGTGAGGGGAAGCAGATTGCATCCAACCCCCGGTCGGACCTAGCAATGTCCGACTATATCTGTGTGGGAGGCCACTGTGATGTATATGTTTATCCACATCATCCATCCCTTTTCTCATATCATGTTAAGGTATGGGCCCAAAAATGAGGTAAATCCAACACTCTAGCGAATCATTCCAAAGAAGACTCTTACATTTAATGCAACCAGTGTTCGAGTTGTAGGTATCGCTACAACTTTCGCTGGCCGGAGATAAAGATATAATATCGTTATCGTCGATAACTGGAAATGTGGGAAAAAAAGGGGGAAATATAGGAAAAACGATAGAATTTTTCGGTGAAACTTCAAGACAAGCCTAAAGACACATATTTGCACATTCAGGAATAATAATAATGATAATAACTGCAAAAAGAATGCATTAAATAATAAGTTTTCATTTAATGGGCCCTAAAAGCATGTATTGCCGTAAGAAATCACCCAATAATAACCAAAATGAGTTTATATAATAAAAATGCAGCTAACATACAATAATTACTACATGTAAAAATAAATGAATTCAAAAAGTACACCTTTCTGGCCATATTTCATCCCCACATGGAATGACAAGGTGGCTCGTAGTCATCATCCGGATCCCATTGCAGTTGGGCGTGGTATTGTTGCTCAACATGTTGGCAATACAATTCCTAGGTCATCCTCTACTCATACCAGTGGAGGTACTCTCTTTTGTATCTCTGATAGCCGTCCTCCCCAAACTGTACAAGTACATCAACACTATTCTCATCTACTCTTTCACTGGCTTTCTTACACTCGGCAGTCCTTCACATTCTTGCACCCCCTACCAAATGCTCCTTCAGCATAGACACCCCCTACTTTGTTTCCTTTAGTCTGGTACACCGGAATGTTTATTTGCCATCCAACCTAATGATAAGGTCACAAAGACTTAAATGAAGAGACCACAAAAATATCATCTTGATCCAAAGCTTTTGTGGCCCACAAGAAGTTTTTAATGGTCAATTACTATTGTTTCCTATACTTTGGTCCATTTGAGATTTGGATATGCTTCAAAGTTTAGATCATGCCCTAAAATTAGTTTCCAATACAGATGGACGGCATGGATTTAGTCACATACATCAAGGTGGCCCCACAATCAAGGGTCCCATGCACCTATTGGATCCAGGGATCCACTGAAGCCACGCCCGTGTTACCCAAGTAACTCCATGTTACTCTTACCATATGGGGCCCAATTTTATCATTGTGACAAATCCACTCCATTCATCCATTTTAGAACATCATTTTAGTACGTGGTCCCTAAAATGAGGTAGATCCAAATCTCAAGTGGACCACACTAAAGCAAACAGTAATGATTGAATCCCACCATTAAAAACCTTTTAGGGGCCATGAAAGTTTTTAATCAAGATGATAATTGTGTTTTGGCTTCATCCAGGTCAGTGTGACCTAATCAAGAGGTTGAATGGCAGAAAAACATTATAGTGGGAGCACCAAGCCAAGTCACACATGCGACTTCATCGTGAACACGGATTGGTGTTGCGTGCTGAGTAACTTAGTACACTGAGCATACTGAGGAAACTCTGTGGGGCACACCATGATTTATGTACTTTATCCACTCCGTCCATCCATTTTACCATATACTTTTAGGTATTCATATAAAAAATGAAGCATATCCAAACCTCAAGTGGACCACACCATTGGAGACGATGTGAATTGAACGAATACCGTTGAAAATTTCTTAAGGGCCACATAAGTTTTAAATCAAGCTGATATTTATGTTTTACCTTCATCCATGGTTGTATGATCTTATGAACAGTTTTGATGACAAATAAACATCATTGTGGGCCCTAAAAAGGTTTCGACGGACATTATTCTCACTATTTCCTTTAGTGTGGTCCCCTTGAGCTTTGATATGCTTCAATTTTGGGATTAACCCCTAAAATGAGCTGGAAAATGGATGGATGGCATGGATAAGCCACATATAGTCATGGTGGGCCGAAGAGAGATTAGTTAGTATGATACAACGTACGAGTTACTCAGTATGCAACCAAAAAGTCGTTACGGACTTGACACGGATTAGCTAGGGACATCACCAAGTTCTGTGGACCCCACCATGATATATCTGTTATATGAATGTCGTCTATCCATTTGGCAAGATCATTTTATGGCATGAGCCAAAGAATAAGGCAGATGCAAAGCTCAAGTGGACCCCACCAATGAAAACAGTGGGGATTGAATGCCTACCATTAAAAACTTCATGGGGGCCACAGAAGTTTTCGATTAGGTTGATATTTATGTTTTCCCATTCTTCCATGTCTATGTGAACTTATAAACAGGGTGGATCTCAAATAAACATCATGGTGGGCCCTAGGAAGGTTTCAACAAAGGGTGTCACTGTCCCCACTGTTTTCTATGGTGGGGTCCATTTTGGCTTTGGATATGCCTCATTTTTTGGCTCATGGCATAAAACGATATTGCCAAATGGATATGGATATAACATATATATATATATATATATATCATGGTGGGGTCAACAAAACTTGATGGCGTCCCTTCAATAGTGAGATTGCTATTGAAGCCGTCCATAGCTTAATCTACATCCCTATATCATCGAGCCTCGAAGTAAAAAATTAAAAATAAAAATAAAAATAAAAAACCCTAAAATTTCATTCACGAGGGGATTCTCGCCAAAGAAAGGGGGTTTTTTAGGGAGGGATTTCAAAACCGTATATCATTCTCAAATCGCGAGGAAATTCCCAAAATCTTTAATTTTTCATTGAAATGTCAAGCTTCCAATCAAAAAAGGAAAGAGAATTTTGAGGTTTTTCTTACCTCTTTGCAATGTTCGAGGATCGACACGGTTGATAGAGGCATTCTTCCGAGTTGTGAGCTCCGATCAACCCGGTACAAGATCACTCTCACATATTTATAAAAACAACGAAATCAAAGATGCAACCCAAGATTTACTATTTGGGGTGGTCCACTAGAGTGTTGGATCTGCCTAATTTTTAGGCCAATACCTTAACATGACCTGAGAAAAGGGATGGACGGCATGGATAAACAAATACATCACGGTGGGGCCCCACACATATCTAGTCGGACGTTACTAGGTCCGACCGGGGGTCGGATGCAATCCGCTTCCCGTGTGAGGCTCTCTCTCTCTCTCTCTCTCCCTCTGCACGCATACACACACATACATGTATAATCACCCTTTTTTCCTTTCCATCTCTCCTTTTTTTCCTCTTCCCTAGCAATCTCTCTCTACCTCTGTCCACAAGTGTTGCACATGCCAGACCCCCTCTTATATTCCCTATATAACATTAGCTCCCTTCTTAGGTACCACCAAACACTTCAACAAATTGCCACATCAAAAGACCATCAAAGTTATCAAAACCATGCATGCTTTCTCCTTTTTGTTATAGAATTTTGTATGCCATTCAATTAAAATTCAATTTGAGTACTCCTAGGGCTATTCTTAGTCGTGAAAAGTTTAGATTTCTAGCTTCTCCTCCCTCCCCTATTTTGTGGAGCTAAAAGAAGGATAGGAGATTAAGTTGGTAAAATCAAAACAATAGTCTTGATTCCTTGGCCTACGCAAATACTATTTGCAATGGAAACAGAACATATTAACATACAAGAATCCTCAACATCGACATCACTGCCACCATCATAGTCATCATAACCTTGTCCTAGCTGTGAGGTGTCAGCTTTACGAATCATTCCACTGAAATTCCTACGGGCCTCGCAATATTCCATAAGTGAAACAACCTTCATATCCCTTCTCACCCACTCAATTCAAGTCCTTATTTTCTTCCCTTTGTCCTCCTTTCAGGCCCTTCAACCCTAATCAATGTTTCCTTATATGAGTTGCCAACAATTTTCATAGCACATGGTTGAACCATCAAAATCAATTCTCCATCATTATATCTCATATTGGGGCTACAATAAGGTTGCTTTGAATGATCTCACTCTTAATTCAATGCTTCCTAGTCTCTGCAAAGCTCACACCTTGCATGTCCCCCTTTTTTGACACACTACATCAAAGAGCATAGGAGGGCTATGCTATAACAATTTTTCCCTTTTAGCTCCATTTGCATGTGGTTATCACACAAAACTCCAAATATGCATATCCACATCCATCCACCCATCTTTAGTTTCTTGGTAATATTATCTTCAATCTCTTCATCCTTTTGTGTGATCCAAGCCCGATGCGAGCTCCTGGGCCAAGTTTAGTGGCCCGAGCCCTAGCCCTTCAGGGCCGGGTCACTTGAGCAGGGCTACAACCCCTACTTATAATTAATATTATCTAAAGCCTTGTATTTATAATTTTTCTAATCAGCAACATAGATTTTATTATAAAAACTCAAAAGAATACAAAAGAATAAACTTACCCATCAAAGGAATGACATGAATCCTAATGTGGACATCAGTGGTGCACCCTTTAGAGTGTACCAAAGGAGGAGTCGTCGCTGAAATTGTACCGAAGCGGAGTTGATGTGGATGGACGTTGAGTCCATCGAACCCATTTTCTGACACGCTACGAGTGCAGGTGCGGCATGACCACACCCTGACCATAGATCCATGAGTCGGATTTCACACCCTACCACACGGGTGTTTTATTTTTAGGTGTTTTTATTCTTTTTTCTTGTTTCAGGGGCTTTATTGCACTTTCTTTATTTTTTTCATCTTTTTTGTTATTTTTCTTGTTTTCAGGAGCTTTAGTGCGCTTTTACTTTTCCATAGCTTATATATACATTGTGAGAAACTCTATTTTCATTATTATTGAATGAATAAAAATTCATCCCTTTTCTTACTCTTTATTCAAGATATTAAGGTTTCAGGATTGGCCCTTGAGTGTTGAGGATTTCACCCCAATTTCAGATTTCCTTCTTTCTATATCTTTGAGGTGCAGGAAAAGCTAAGAATCATCCTCCTTTTCTTTTAACAACAAAAGGACTTGTACTTTCTTCATCTCAAACCCTTCATTCTTCACCCATTTCTTTCATCTCTGGATATCCTCTTCTAGTTTGAACGGAAAAGAGGGATGGTTAGTTAGTAGAATCAAATCCAAACTTGACAGTGGACTGACTTATGCTAGATCTGGGATATCCTCAGATCCCTAGGTCCACCCTTTTTATTGTTTACGCAATTTTATGCTAAGGGGCATGATCCTGACGAAATGACCTTATCTTTGAGTTGAAATTTACCTAATCCCTTTGATTGAAAACGGTTAGTTGATTCGTGTATTTACTTGAACATTCTTTAACCTAATTATACATGCATCTAGGATTAGGTCATCACATGTCCCTGCATCAAATCCCCTATGAACAGAGACTTATTGCCACGCACTAAGTACTTCCCTAACCACGGACTATGGGGAACTCGTACACACTCCCTTTGTCGACAAAGCCAACCTACCACTATTTTGAAGAGGTGAGAGAACACAAGAGAGACTTGAAAGCAGCAGAACTTATATTCCACTAGAACTCAAGAAAGCTTACAACTTTTGAGGTTAGTTACAAATGAGAATTGCTCCTTATATAGACATAAGAACCTTCTAGCCACTTTACATGGATGGTTGAGATGGTGACACATGACAATCATCCAATACCACATTTAATACATCATCTCCCTCCATTCATATACCAATCACTAGCCAATGTCCAAATGATTATATGCCTCCTCCCACTGATACTCCTAAGCCTCAGATTCTCATCATTCAACCCATGCACCATTACCTGGCCTTCATCGTTCCCACCATACCATAACCTGGCATGCCCACCTCAACGACTATGTTTGTCCCACCCTTTCACCCCCATCCTCTCCTACTTCACCTCATTCACAACCCTCTGCAGGTACTCTCTATCTCTTGTCTAATTTTCTTTCGCACAATCGTTACTCTGCTAATCATGCCACCCTCCTTTTCTCTTTTTCTTCTCATGATGAGCCGACATCCTTTTCTCAAGCTATTAAAATTCCTCATTGGCATGAAGCAATGCAGCAGAAATCAAGGCATTGGAGAAAAATCAAACCTAGACCTTACAATACCTACCACTAGGAAAAACACCCATTAGGTGCAAATGGGTGTCCAAAATCAAATATTGTGCTGACATAACCATTGAACGTTTCAAAGCAAGTTTGGTGACAAAAAGATACAATCAAATTAAGGGTCTCGATTCTCATGAAACATTTGCACCCACTACTTAAGTGATTATTAAACATGATCTCTTAGTTGTAGCAACTATTCATAGTTGGCCACTTCCTCAACTCGACGTCAACAATGCTTTCTTCCATTGAGACCTTCATGAAGAAGTCCACATGACGATTACCCCCAACTTTGCAAAACATGAGAAGCAACGTGTTTGCCACCTTAACAGATCCTTCTATGGTCTTCACCAAGCATCGCGTAACTAGTTTGAGAAATTCTCCTCTGCACTCAAAGAAGCTAACTATCGTCAATCATTAGTGGATTATTCCCTTTTTACGCATTTAAATGGCACTCTTTTCAAGGTAGTTCTTGTTTATGTTGTTGATATCATCTGAATAGGAAATGATCTAACTGCTATTACTACCTTAAAGGCATTTTTTCAAACCAAGATTCGTAATAAAGATCTCGGCCCGCTGAAATACTTCTTAGGAATTGAAGGAGCTAGTTCTCAGAAAGGGATTTTTGTCATTCAATGTAAATATACTCTTGACATTCTCAAAGACATAAGACATCTTGAAGCTCGGCCTATCACTTTCCATGTGGAACAAAATTTACATTTGACCAATGATCATGACACTCTTCTTCCAGATCCTTCCATGTATCAACGTCTTGCTGGTCGCCTCATATACTTGATGATCACTCGACCCGAAATGTTTTTGCAGTTAACATTCTCAGCCAATTCATACACAACCCACGCCAACCCCATTATGATGCAACTACTCGAGTGTTATGATTTCTCAAGTCTTCTCCATGCACAGGCATCCTTTTGCTCTCCACTAGCTCCTCCAGCTATCAGCTTATTGTGATTCTGACTAGGCCACTTGCCCCAAGACCCACCAATCTACTAAGGGTTACTTTACAGTGCTTGGCAGCAGTCCTATATCTTGGAAAAACAAAAAACAGACCATTGTCTCTAGGTCATCTGCCGAAGCTGAGTACCACGCTATGGCCAATGCTACTTGTGAACTCACTTGGCTCAAAACACTCCTCCAAAATCTAGATATTCAACATCCCTAGCCCATGCACCTTCGTTGTGACGATCAAGCTGCTCTTCACATAGCCACCAATCTTGCTTTTCATAAACGGACTAAACGCATAAATATCGATTGTCATCATGTCTGTGGAAAAAAAAAAAAACAAAAAAAAAAAACAATTTTGGGGTTCTCTGCATTTCTTATGTGCCCACCACTCACCAACTTACAGACATCTTTACCAAAGCCCTTAGTTGGGACTAATTTCATCTTCTACACGGCAAGTTGGGCGTAAAGATTTCCATGCGCCAACTTGAGGAGGAGTATTAGGAAAGATGATAGTTCCCCTTGTATGTATTAGGAAAGATTTTATTTTTCTTGTATTTCTTTCCTTTTTTGTTATATTTGATTAGGAATAGATTAGTTTAAAATTAATTGTAAATTTCCTTCTTGAGGCCATTCCTATTGTTTAAATTCAGTGTGATTCTCAATGAAAATACAAGCAATTTTTTTCAGAAAATCTTTCTCCATTTCTATAAATTTTTCATCATCATTATCCTTTAGGCCTTATCCTAAATAATTGGGGTTGAATATATGAATCCAATTCACCATTGCACACTATCAAGGACCGTATCCTCAATTAAACCACATAGGTCAACAAGTCCTTCTCACCACCTAAACCACGTTCTTCCACACATCCAGGCATGCCCTAAACAAACAAGGTCATTAGATGATAGATATGGGGCCCTCTCACATACTTCTTTGGCTTATAAGTCCCTTCCTTAACAGAGGTATACCCAATTCTTCAGCAGAAAGATACAAGGGATCCAATTTTATTGGCGAATAACCAATGGAAAACAGGTTATATTCCTCAGTAAATTATAAAAGAAACCCAACTGAAGAATTAACTAAAGAATTTGGCTGGATGTCAGTTTGGGGGTATACCAGTTAAAAACTAACATTTAGATCATATGCATCATACAAGATGAAGCCACAAATTGCTGAAAGACTTGTGCATCTTCCGGGAAACAGAGAGAAAATTCAGCCAATTTATAGAAAGACCCACATAGACTATCTCCATGTTTACAAGATGAAGCCATAAAGCCAAAGCGGTGGAGAACACCCAACACCATAAGACCGGCGGCAACAACTTTTCTGCATTTTCTACGGAATGGGTCACTTAAATTAATTTTACCAAAAACCCAGATGGATTTTTTCAGTTTATGATGTCTTAAGCAAGAAATTTCATCATGCATTCAAGAACACTTGACAGATATTTCTTTAAAAACGAAACCCATATGTAAGAAGAAGAAGAGGAAATAAAATAAATAAATAAATAAAACTGAAGAGGAGAGGAGAAGAGGGTGTGATTATATACCAACAGAAGAAGAGATGTCAGTTTCTGCAATTTGTTGCTTTCTAAGCTTTCTGTAGCAATGGGCAGCTATCCATATGATGCCCAAAGGCCCCTTTCTAGAAAGAAGGCAGTGAGAGTAGAACATTTCACCCCCTTCTCTCCCCTTCTCTGGCATTCAAACCCAAAGCTTCTGTTGCTTCTCGGAGAGAGAGAGAGAGAGAGAGAGAGAGAGGTAACGGTCAAGAGCGAGCAGAGAGCAGCAGTTGTACAGGCAGTAGAGAAGCAGCAGAGCTTAGGTGCATGTCAGGACCTAAATTACGATAATGCCTCTGGTGTTTTTAGCGAAGAGGAGAAATTGCGACGATTCTGAAGCCGGTGGGCCACGTTTGCTTCCGTACGGTCAATGATCGTTTACGAGTCTCGCTGACCTTTCCAGGAATATTGTTGGCTTGCACTGAGATGAGCCATTTGATATTCCCGCACGAACGACACTTGATACGCGGGCACTCAGTAATTGTACACGTGGCACACGAAAACTCTTGGATTTAAGTAATAATAATTTTTTTAAAGTCTGCCACGTGTCGGCGGGAGTTTAGCTACTGGCTAACGTCTTTCCCGCCTCATACGGAATAATTCGGCACGCATGTGAAAGTGTGGAGCCGTTCGTGAGGAAGTACGCTCGAGCGAGGACAAGCAGCATTTCTCCGAGTTGTTCTCATTGATCGTTGCCATGGACGGAAGAATTCTCGTTCTAAGGGGGGAAGGTGGACCCACTTTGGCTCCAGTGCACATGCCATGCATCCACACTAATTTTGGACCGTCCAAACTGTGGGCTCATTATGGAAGGAGCGTAGCACCGAAATCACATTGACTGGATCATTAAATAATTTTAGGGCCAGCGATTATAGCTAACGCGCTCTAAATGGGTAATGATTATTATTAGCACGGTAGAAGTTAAATGGGATAATCACATTACACAGCGCCAATCTCTCATATCACCATGGTTATGCATGTAAAGTATATACCGCGGTTACATACACTGGGATATAAATAGAGAAATTTCTGACTGTACGGCTCATTTATAGGCCATTCCCGAGACGAAGCTCACCTCATTTTACTTTTCAAAAATAAGCCCTGGATGTACGGATGCCTTCCAAAAGGTCGAAAATGGCCCCCCCCCCCCCCCTATGCTTTTTCCTTCAAGCGGATCGGCTGGTGCTCGAGGACGAGCGCTGACGCTCCTCGAACTCCGAGTTGTACGAACGGTTCAAAGGAGATCAACGTTACATGGGCCCAACAGTTATGTATTTGTTATATCTACGACGTTCATTCATATTTTGATATCATTTCAGAGCATTTAAAAAAAAAAAAAAAATCATATCCAAAGATCAACTGAACCACACTACAAAAAGCAACAGAAAATTAATTTTCACCGTTGAAACTTTTGTAGGGCCCACCATAACCTTTATTTTCCATCTAATCTATTCATAAGGTCACAAAGACCTGGATGAAGAGGAAAAATAAATTTCGCAATGATCCAGAACTTCCATGACCCCTAAAAGGGTTTCAATGGTATACATCAATTCCCCACTACCTTTTACAGTGTGGTCCACTTGATAGTTAGATCTATCTTATTTTTAGTCCCAAGCCTTAATATGAGCTCGCAAAATAGATGGACGGTTTGGATATAACACAGACCTCATGATGGGACCTACAAGAACAATGAAGAAAAAAAAACAAGGGAGTTGGCAGATTTTATTTTATTTTTTGTCACGGGGAGAACTTTTTCTCCCTTACAATTTTCTCAAACACATAAGTATATAAATATGTATATATAAGTATATAAAAATATTTTTTTATCTCTTAATTCATTACTTTGCTTATTTATTTAACAAGCATATCTCCTAAACTAGAATGAGTTACTTAACATATTATATATAATTTTGGAGTAGGAGAAGCTAATTTACCCAACCAACATGGTAATTTTTTAAGATTCCATTGGGTTGATGGTTAAAAATTTACTTCACGGTCAATTTACTTCATTTCACGATCATTTCCACACACTTCATGGTTATTTCACTTCACTTCACCGTCATTTCTATGCATTTCACGATCATTCTCAGCGATTCTGTGTTAATTCACGGTCAATTCAATGCACTTCACAGTCAATTCACTTCACTTCACGGCCATTTCCACGCACTTCGCGGTCAATTCACTTCACTTCACCGTCATTTCCATACATTTCACGGTCATTCCCAGCGATTCTGTGTTCATTCACGGTCAATTCGACGCACTTCACGGTCAATTCACTTCACTTCACGGCCATTTTCAGGCACTTCGCGGTCAATTCACTTTACTTCATCGTCATTTTCATGCATTTCACGGTCATTCCTGGCAATTCTGTGTTGATTCATGGTCAATTCACTTCACTTCACAGCCATTTTCATGCACTTCGCAGTCATTTCACTTCACTTCACCGTTATTTCCATGCATTTCACGGTCATTCCCAGTGATTCCGTGTTCATTCACTGTCAATTCGATGCACTTCACGGTAAATTCACTTCACTTCACCATCATTTCCATGCATTTCACGGTCATTCCCGCAGATTCCGTGTTAATTCACGGTCATTTCGAGGCACTTCATGGTCAATTCACTTCAATTCACGATCATTTTCACGCACTTCGTGGTCAATTCACTTGACTTCACCGTCATTTCCATGCATTTCACGGTCATTCCCGGTGATTCCGTGTTCATTCACGGTCAATTCGACGCACTTCACGGTCAATTCGCTTCACTTCATGCCCATTTCCACGCACTTCGCGGTCAATTCACTTCACCATCATTTCCATGCATTCACGGTCATTCCTAATGATTTCGTGTTCATTCACGGTCCATTCGACGCACTTCACGGTCAATTCACTTCACTTCACGGCCATTTCCATGCACTTCGTGGTCAATTCACTTCACTTCACCGTCATTTTCATGCATTTCACGATCATTCCTAGAGATTCCATGTTCATTCACGGTCAATTCGACGCACTTCACGGTCAATTCACTTCACTTCACGGCCATTTCCACACACTTCGCGGTCATTTCCCTTCACTTCACGGTCATTTCCATGCATTTCACTGTCAATTCACTTCACTTCACCATCATTTTATGCATTTCACGGTCATTCCCAATAATTCCGTGTTGATTCACGGTCATTTCCAAGCATTTCACGGTCAATTCCCTTCACTTCACGGTCATTTCCACGCATTTCACGGTTAATTCACTTCACTTCACCGTCATTTTCATTGATTTCACGGTCATTCTAGGCGATTTCTTATTGATTCACAGTCATTTTCATGCATTTCACGATCAATTCCCTTCACTTCACAGTCATTTCCACGCATTTCATGGTCAATTCGCTTCACTTCACCGTTATATCCATGCATTTCACGGTCATTCTCGTCGATTCTGTGTTGATTCACGGTCATTTCTATGCATTTCACGGTCAATTCCCTTCACTTCACGGTCATTTCCACGCATTTCACGGTCAATTCGCTTCACTTCACTGTCATTTTCATGCATTTCACGGTCATTCCCGGTGATTCCGTGTTGATTCACAGTCATTTCCATGCACTTCACGGTCATTTTCCTTCACTTCACGGTCATTTCCACGCATTTCATGGTTAATTCGCTTCACTTCACCGTCATTTTCATGCATTTCACGGTCATTTCTAGCGATTCCGTTTAGATTAACGGTCATTTCGATGCACTTCACAGTCAATTCCCTTCACTTCATGGTCATTTCCACGCATTTCATGGTCAATTCTCTTCACTTCACGGTCATTTCCACACATTTCACGGTCAATTCGCTTCACTTCAAGGTCATTTTCGTGCATTTCATGGTCATTACTGGCGATTCCATGTTGATTCACGGTCATTTCCATACATTTCACAATCAATTCCCTTCACTTCACGGTCATTTCCATGCATTTCACGGTTAATTCGCTTCACTTCACCATCATTTTCATGCATTTCACGATCATTCTCGGCGATTCCGTGTTGATTCACGGTCATTTTCATGCATTTCATGGTCAATTCTCTTCACTTCACGGTCATTTCCACGTATTTCATGCTCAATTCGCATCACTTCACCGTCATTTTCATGCATTTCATGGTCATTTCTAGCGATTCCGTTTAGATTAACAGTCATTTTGATGCACTTCACGGTCAATTCCCTTCACTTCACAGTCATTTCCACGCATTTCATGGTCAATTCGCTTCACTTCATGGTCATTTTCATGCATTTCACGGTCATTCCCGGTGATTCCGTGTTGATCCATGGTCAATTCCCTTCACTTCACGGTCATTTCCATGCATTTTGCGGTCAATTCGCTCCACTTTACGATCATTTTCATGCATTTCACGGTCATTCCCAGCGATTCCATGTTAATTCACGGTCATTTCTAAGCATTTCACTATCAATTCCCTTCACTTTACTGTCATTTCCACCCATTTCACGTCAATTTGCTCCACTTTACAGTCATTTTCATGCATTTCACGATCATTCCTGTCGATTCCGTGTTGATTCACGGTCATTTCCATGCACTTCACGGTCAATTCCCTTCACTTCACGGTCATTTCCACTCATTTCACGATCAATTCGCTTTACTTCACCGTCATTTTTGTGCATTTCACGGTCATTTCTAGCGATTCTGTTTAGATTAATGGTTATTTCAATGCACTTTACGGTCAATTCCCTTCATTTTACGGACATTTTCATGCATTTTACAGTCAATTGGCTTCACTTCACGGTCATTTCCGTGTTGATTCATGGCCATTTCCATGCATTTCACGACCAATTCCCTTCACTTCGCGGTCATTTCCACATATTTTATGGTCAATTTACTTCACTTCACGGTCATTTCCATGCCTTTCACGGTCAAATTGTTTCACAGAAAAGTGTATGTAGAATAAAGTTATCCGTGGAAAAAAAAAAGTACACAAGTGGATGTGGAGCCCACCAAAATCATAAATATTAAGTGTGGGGCCATTCAAATTTATGTGGGGACCATGATGGGACTCACCTAATTAAAAAAAAAAAACTGGGCGACAGTACTGCAGCCGGGCGGCACTACCACACAGACGTCCAGAGGTTAGCGGTAGTACCGCCGGATCGGCGGTATTACCGCCCGTATTAATTTTTTTTCAATTGCTATGGTTATGGCTACGGTTTTAATCCGTAGCCATAGGGGTGTAGCCTTAAGCACCAACCGGTCCACTTGAAATGGAAAAGCAGAGGCATTTTCGACTTTTAGCAAGTCGTCCGTATAGTTGGGGCTTATTCTTGGAAGGTAAAATGAGGTGGGCTTCATCTCGAAAATGGGCCATAAATGGGTCGTACAGTTGGAAATTTTTCATATAAATTCTTTAATATATGTTATGTACATGTAGGCTCAATTTGTTTCGGTCACATTTGACTTGTGCGGGTATGCCAAAAATGATTGTATGCTCAATTCAAACTAAGTAATTTGACCTTGGGCACGAAGATAGATAGATATGTCAAATGTGAGTGTATGTCAGTGTATATGACTTTGAGGTGATTGTTGGAAGGTAGGATTCTTCCTTCCGAAGATGGGTTGCGCATTACCCTTCATACAAAATGACTTTTATAAACAAAAATAGCCAAATGAAACAGAAATATTTACGATCGATAATAGGGAGCAATAGTAAGATGTCTTTCTGAAAGATGAAGTGATTGTATTGATCCTAGAAATAGTCCAATGTAAAAGCATATACTTAAATTAGAACTAAACATTAATGCTACTAAGTTATAATTAAAGATTACTATTGCTCTTAGAATAGATCTAAGGTATGATAAAAAAAAAAGATAATTTGATTTGTTTGTTGGATTGGCATGAGATAATTTGTTTTGTTGGAGTTTTTATTATTTATATATCTCTGTTGCAGTTGTTTTTTTTTTTTTTGTTTTTTTTTTTAGGGAGGGGGGGGGGGGGGGGGGGGGGGGGGGGCTTCTTTTCTTTATTTCAACAATTATAATAGTTAAACTATTGTCACATCAGTTTTTCACATCCTTATGTGTCTGTGTCCCTTTAACCATTCTTTTTTGCTCGACCGTTTTCTATCTCTTGAGCTTCTCGGTTGCGTTCTGTCATAAAATGATATGTATCATCCAACTCAACATCAGTTATACTCTCGTGAAAAGTACTCCAAATATGTCTAAAAATCTTTTGCATACCATATTTCCCGTGCAATAACACGTGTTCGTTTCTAAGTGATTATTTTAGGAACGATTAGATATAGAGTACATCAGTCTATACTATTCATTCATTTTGTAATATTATTTTAAGGCATAACCCTGAAAATGAGGCAATTCGAAAAGTCAAGTTGATTGTACCACATAAAACAATGTGATAATAATGCTCACCATTGGCATCTTCCAAGGGTCCACCGTAATGTCAAAACCTTCTTATAGCCCACTATAATGTTTATTTGCCATTCGATCTTCCATTAGGTCACACGGATTAGGATGAAGGAAAAACACACACATCAGCTTGATCCAACACTTATGTGGACTCCAACAAGTTTTCAATGGTGGGCGCATTCAATCCTCGCTACTTTTGTGGTGTGGCCTTTTGTGACTTTGGATCTACCTCATTTTTTATCTCATATCATAAAATAATCTTGGATGGACCGTGTGATGTAACACATTCATCATGATAAGGTTCATGGAATTATATTCAATCAATATAAAGTGTAATGATGTGATTTTTCCACCACATTAATGTGGTAGTCACCAAACAATCCCATTGTTTTAACTATCCTTTGATGGTTGCTAACCATCCAACTAGATAGGATTGTTCCATAATGTGGGCTTAGGATTTGGAAGATTTGGATTGGCATGCATGTATGACATGTGTATGTGGATTAGATTGTGCCTCCTTTTTTCTTTTCTTTTTTTCTTTTCAATTGTTGATCTTCTTAACATTTGAAAAATGCATTTGGATTTTGCTACGGCACCGTCCACATGGTGACTAAGTCTAGCCATGCATGGATCGATACATGCACAAGTCAACTAAGCAGTTATTTGGTAGCTTGTATTTGATATGAATTAGAATTCAAATTGTAATTATCATAGAATTCATGTATATTGAAATCTAGTTGTGTTTAGTAACATGTAAATGGAATCTAGTGAAATTGAAATTTTATATTGGTATCATTGCCGGCATATCCATGCCATCATTTGAGAGGTCATCACTTTGTTAGATTTCTAATCCCAATAATCAGATCATTACATTAGACAATTACCAAGTGTATGGTTGCGAAAATTTTAACCAAAGTTTTCTAACCCCTCTACTTATTTATAATATCATGGTACATCTACCAAATTAATGGATCACCTTAATATATGTATACTGGCATCTTTTGTGACGTCCCGTCATTGTAGTCACATGTGAGCGGACATATGTGAGCGAGCGCATATGTGGGCAGGCCCAAGGTGGCTAACAGGCTATTGTATGGCTGACAGGGTACTGTACTGATAAGCTATTGTGCACACAGTGAAGGTGGAACATTGTCCCACATCGTCCAAAATTGTGGTAGCTATAAGTTGAATTTCTTATTTTACAGACATGACGCATTTTAAATCCGTGAGTTTTGGCAAAGCAAACAATATCATATGTTGTGGGGACGGGCTTCACATCTTTGCCATGGACCAATGAGGTCCATCTAATGGATGACTTGGATATTTCACTTGTGTGCTATATTATCACATGTGGTTTCCATTACCTTGTTGTAACCGCACTGGCTTAGCAGATCCCTTAAAAATAAAGACGTTTCGGATCCGACCAGTTGGACTTGGCCCACCCAACGAATACCTTTCTACATTTCATGTGCAGACAACATCCAATCTGTCCAATACGTTGCAACATCACGATGACTGCCTTATGCAAAACTCAGCCACACCCACTAATTGAGTAGACCATATTTGTATTTTTTTAATCGATAGTTAGAGATTGTTTTTGAAGATGTGGCCCACCTGATGAGTAGAAGAGGCTCCCACCTGATGAGTAGAAGAGGCTCATGTTTGCAATATTGACCCTAATCAGTGGGGATAATTAAAGGGAAGGGTTAGATGTCACATTTACATAATAGGTTTGAAGTTATCTGCTGGGTAGACCATAACTTGTGGTCCATTCAGTTAGACATGAGACCTAAAAAATAGACTTGTATCGCTATTAATAAGTAATTAAATAGATTATAAGGTATTACTCCTTCAAAACAGTTCAAATAATAGTAAGAGTGGGACCTTTCACCACAAGAGAACTTGGTTCAAATTTCTATGAGGGAATACTGATGCACCTGACTTGGGTTTTTAAGGCTGCTTGCAAGCTTTTGTCTCAAGCTAGGATCTAGGTGACAATGACATGTCATCGGTTTTTTACACTAGGGATAAGGACCATACTTCTATGTGGTTTTGGCAAACGGTTCGGACCCATCCAAGCCGTGGTGTGCTAGGACGTGAGTAAAAAGATTCGGCCAATGGTTCAACCCACTGATGTGTGTATGGTTGTGGCTGATGGGTCCAACCATTGTATCAGTTTAGTGGCGGACACGTGATGTTTATGGAGCTAATTACGATTTAGGGTTGGGATGATTGTTGTTTTCGAAAGGAATGCATGAATAGTTGCCTTTGTGAAAAGGCATGACTTTTAACGTGGCATGCTGACTCGGCAAGTAATTGTGTGTACTAGATTGAGTATATTTAAAAGGCACAAGTGTTGGAGAACAGTAACGTGTTCCTCCCAAACATATAAGTCTAGTACACCTTGTCTAAGAAAAGTGACCCAGGACTCGCATTATTTCCAAATTCATTAGTCCTTAGCCTATAACAATCCCACTCCCTAAATGCTTGTTTGGGATTATAGAATTAGGGCTGTACATGAGCCAATATAGCTCGAAAAGCTTGCTTATCTTGGCTTAATCTTGCTTGGCTTGACTCGGCTTGAATGACAATTGGAAGCGAGTCAAGCTTCATGTGACCCAATTCATTTTGAAAACGAGTTTAGTTCAAGTATAATGGAATTTGACTGGACTATATATATATATTTAAAACTTAAATCCAACCCTACCTTACCTATCTATCCCTTTTTTACCCTTTCACTTCCTTACCCAACCCGCCATGCCTGACCCCTCTCTCTCTCTCTCTCTCTCTCTCTCTCTCTCTTTTAACACCAACAACAAGGTACCTTTATGGCTATATATATATATATATATATATATATATATATAATTGAATATTTGATTTGTGGGTTGGGTCGGATGTAGCTTTGGTCAGTTGGGTCGGTTGGCTAGGTTGAGTCAGGTGCAGGTTGGGTCGGGTTGCTAGGTTGAGTTAGGTGTGGGTTGGGATCAAACTTAACTCGCCTCGATACATTAGCTCGCCTTGAAAGGTTTGACAAATAAGCCAAGCTCCAATTGTAAGCTCAAGGCTGAGCTCAAGCTCGAACTCGAGGAGAGTAAGGACGAGTCAAGCCAAGCTTGGCCCACCTCGACTCGACTCGGCTCGATGTACAACCCTACATAAAATTGAAGTCTTGGATTTGTAATCCATATTTGAAACTCTGGATTTTCTATTTTGTTTGCCAGATTGGATCTTCATAATATGGGATTTTGACTTTTAGATTCTTTGAATTATTTTGTGATATATTTACAGGATTATCATTATGAATCTGATGAATTAAGTTTTCTCAAATATTCTAAACATCACGGATGTATTCAACATAAGATGACTATTGCATTAAACTTATTTTGAGACAACCTTAACTTAAAAATAAAGTAATTCCAAGCTTTTTTTCTACAAAAGTGAGTACACTAATTCCATAATTGAAACAAAATTCCATAATTGCAACAAAATTTTATATTTCTTCTTGGGTGATTATTAATTTTTATATAGCATGACTTACATAGGGATTTCATAAACTTACATAAGAACCTCAAGAACACCTCGATCTGACTTATAACGAGAGTGTTATCACTATTTTCATGGGATCACACAATGTTGGAACAACCACAATCCATGCAGTATTAGAACTACATGCAGTGCTAGAATCCCCACGATTCATGCAGTGTTAGAATTATAATCCATCCTATGTTACAATCATGATTCATGAGTGTTAGAACCACGATCCATATAGAGTTACAACCATGATCCATTCAATGTTAAAACCACTACCAATATTAAAGGTGGTGATGGATAGTCCACATCAAGGGTGGGCTCCACATGATGAGTGGTGGATATTGAAGGTGGGCCCTGCATGATGGGTAGTAACATCGATGGTGGGCCCCACATGATGTATTACCCGCATCAAGGTGGGCCCCACATAATAGATGGTCGACATCAAAGGTTGGCCCTTAGTGATTAATGGCCCATACCTAAAGTATGCCTCACATGATAGCCAATAACCTTGACCTCACCTTGATGTGGGTCATCCATTATGTGGCTCCCATCTTAATGTGGGTCATACATCATATGGGAACCACCATCAATGTTATTGCCCATCATGTGGGGTCCACCTTCAATATCCATCACCCTCATCCATCGTGTGGGCCCCACCTTTGATGTGGGTTGATCATCATGTGGGTGCACCTTGATGTGGATCATCCATCATGTGGGGTCCACCAATTATTGTCCATCATGTAGGGCCCACCTTCAATATCTAATGCCCATCACGTGGAGCCCACCTTTGATGTGCATTGTCCATCATGTAGACACCTCCTTCCATGTTAATCACCCACCATGCATGGATTGTGGTCCAAAAATGCGTGGATCCTGATTGTAACACTTCACGGATCCGTTGTTCTTACACTGCATGGATTATGTTTATGGATTCGTTGCTCTTCCAGTGCATGGATCATGGTTGTAACATTGCATAGATCACAGTTCTAAAAACAAATGGATTGTAGTTTCAAAACTACATAGATCATGGTTTTAACACTGCATGGATCTTGGTTCTACCACTACATGGATCAAGGTTCTACTACTGCATGGATCGGGATTATAACACTACATGGACTGTGGTTTTAACATTGCATGGATCACAATTCAACACTACATGGATCGCGATTATTCAGTATCATATGAAACCACAAAAATAGTCATAACTCGTTCATTATAGGTTGGATTAGGGCGATCTTGGGCTCATTTGAAAGAAAATTCAATGAGCTTTCATATGGGCTAGAATTGGTTAGTACCTTGATTTTTCCCAATGTCATGAGCTAGGGTATCTTGAGTTGGTTAAGCCTCTATAAGAAGATATTGAAAACCAAAGCTTTGAAGAAATGAAGCATCAAGGCCAAAGACAACAAGTAGATCATGAGATGCCTTGGTAAACTTAGCCTTAGACCCTTTAAATTCCAAAACAACCCACCTCTAGATGATTCATAACATAGGCAAATATTTGACTCGTCTAAACTAAGCCTTAGACCCTTAATGAACATGTTAAATTAAGACTTAGGGAGGTGCTAAGCTATTGTAAAACATATAGCCCAACAATAGTCTTCGAGTGGATCTCATATCAAATCGACTAGCTATCAATGGAACTCCATTCAATCAAAGAAGTGCAAAATAGCCTAGTAACCAAACTACATATTTCTAGATTTTCTGACAATATCATTTTTTTACCGTTTGAACCTGTTTCCTTTATATAGAGCATTTGGTATTTAGGCATTCTAATGGATTTTTGGTGCAAGTAGAACATAAGTGATTCCCTACTCATATCTTTCATCCCAAACTCCAAACCAAAGAGATTCATGACATCCTTCTAGTGATTGGCTACTTTAATGGGCATTATAAGTTCAATTATGAAGGTGTTCATGTTCTCTCACTTGTTCTAGATATTAAACCCAAATCTATATATGGTTAGATAATAGACGAAAATCAAAGTAATAGGATGGTTGGAATCCTAACCATGTAATCAGATCATTGTATGGTCATTTTTGTAAATGGACAAGCATAGAGTGGGTTTTTGGGGGTGATTTATGTATATTGATAGATTTAAGTTATTGTTCGCGGGTACATGTTACTCAAATAATTGCTCTTATGGTAGGTTAAGCATATTCATAAGTGACGAAAAAGATGAATATATTTGAATCTGAATTCAATGTGCAAATGAGTTGATATGGATACTTTGGTGGTTGGTTTACTACGATCTGATGGTCCAAAATCATCGCAAATGGTTAGATATCTTCATATAGTGGTGAGTAGTTGATTGGATGATCGGTCTTTAACGTACGGAAGGGAATACTAGGGTATGGGTCTTACACTATATCTGTAGAACAAGTTGTGATTGATGGTAGAACCATTAACACTCCTAAGATAAAGATGAATGTAGTATTGATGACAGAGGTAGGTATACCTATGATGTCAAAGCTCGTAATGTGATTTACTGTGCAGTTTCCTCTAATGAATTTAAATGCATATATACATGTAAAACGAGTAAGGAATCGTAGGATATATTAAAAACCAACCATGAGGAAGCTAGCATAATAAAGCAATCGAAGCTTCAACTCTTGATCACATAATTTGAATATATTAAAATAAAAGAGTCTAAAACTTTCATGGAGTTCTATAGAAAATTGAACGATACTCTATTTAGGGTTTAGGAAAAATGATCTTAGAAGGCCAATTATGTAGAAAATTTCTTAAATCCATTTAGGATAGGTTTACTCCTAAAATAACCTCAATAGAAGAGTGTAAAAACATAAATGAAATAAAAGTAGAAGTACTTATAGGTTCTTTATAAACATATGAATACACTTTAAGACTCCCTCTAACAAAAAGAAACTGACTACTTGAAAACTTCACATATGCACAAGGATAGGAAAATCGTATTTGAAGATGACAGTGAGGAGGAAAATGAGGAAGCGAAAATGTCTAGAAAATTTAAAAAATTCCTCAAATTGACTCACATTCCAAAAACCCGGGTGTTAACTTCTAATAGTGGTAATCAATGAATCAAAGCGCATAGCGAAAATGAAATGTAGCATAGATGTGATCCAAAATGGGAACAATATTCTGGCCCACTCAGCCAGGCGCTAATTACAAAACCATAAGTCTTCTCAAATTCTAAAAGTTCTGATAAAAACCAATAGGCTAATCTACTGATTTAGCCCAAAATAAGTGGTTGTCTCCTGCTGCGGCTCCTCATCATATAGCTCCTCCTCGGCGGCTACTGTCTCTAAATTTGCCGCGTACTCATCGGCTCTTATACCTATGTCCTCTATACAGTTGAACATTGATGAATGAGTGGTCAGCTTAGTGTAATCTCCCCTCAGGATTACACACCGCTGCCCTAAACAAGTAATAATATAAAAATACATGGACAATCCAAAACACAGTAGATGCAGTCTTGTTAAATGCATGGATGCATGAATGAAATTGTTGGCCTGGGTAAAACATCCAGACAACCTGTGTCCCGGGTAAAGCATCCAGACATATATCGAGGTCATCACCCATGGATGTGACTGATCGTCAGTGTAACACTCAGTGTAATTACATAGGCATGAGGATCCGAGTAATCATCATAAATCAATCGACCGGTCATTACCGAAACACTCGGCGTAATCGCATGGGCATAATGATTCAAGCCATCGTAATGTGCCATATATGCATAATTTGTCAGCCCATTATTAGTCTAATTACAAACAACCAATTTAAATAAGCTCATGGTCACTACGGGGAGCGCGTGGCCCAGCATAGGCCAACAGCTCGGGCATAGTATCCCATGACTACCATCCTCGGCCCATGAAGCTACCGTCTTAGGGTGTATATAATACCCACCAACATATGGTCAATCAATTCAATGTAAAAGGGACCACCACCAATGCTGACTGGGAATGAAAGGTTGAAATCACTAAATCTGGCGATTTAAAGCATGACAACATGGAAGGTTCAAAGGTGGATAAATAGCGGTATCGAAAAGATTGTGAAATTCACCCCAAATCAGTTAGGTGAAACAACACATGGATGGTAAGCCCCATGGTCAAATGTCAAAATCCAAAACCTCCATGTTGGGGGCCTATGCTCATAACAACTAGTCCATTTACACCCTAAGTGTTGAGAATGTGAAGCCACATCTTGGTCACCTTCGACCGATCGTAGGAGCTGTTCGACTGGTCGTAGGGGCCTGTTCGATCGGTCGTGGACCGTTCGACTCAAAGTCTAACGAGTCCTGATTTTCTCATGTTTGGGTCCTTCGACCAGTCGAAGGAACTGTTCGACTGGTCGTAGCTCTCTTCGACCAGTCGAAGCTCTCCTTCGACCAGTCAAAGGTTACGCAGATTCGTTTCCGAATATGATGCGGACTACAGATTTTGGTGTCGCCTTTAGCAAGGGTGTGGAAGGGAAGTTACCTAAACTATAAATAGGGGTTCCTAGGATTTTTCTAGGTGATTAGGAATATTGAGAAATAATTCCAAAGGTGTGGGCTAAGGATTTTCTATATTCTTCCAAGGGAGAGGTTAGTATTTTGCCTTGTAATCTTTATTTTTCTTCATAGTGGAAGTTTGCATCTGTGGTTTTTTACCCTAGTTTGTAGTTTTTCCACGTATATCTTGTCTTATGGTTTGTTTGGATTACTTTGATCTGTTTCTAGTTTATATTTCTTCCTGTTTTTCGTTTGTGGGTGAGGCCTGAGTTTGGATCTCGGCCCACTGCGTTGTTGGCGTGCTGCGCAACAACTGGTATCAGTGCTATTGGTTTAGTTCTATTGGAAGCGATGGTGGAAGATGAAAAAACTAGAATTAAGAAGTTTGATGGTTCAAACTTTGCCTTTTAGAAGATGCAGATGGAGGATTATCTGTATCAGAAGGACCTCTATTTTTCTCTAAAAGGAAAAAAGAAGAAACCAGAAAAGATGACAGATGATGAATGATTTTTACTGGATAGGAAGGCTTTAGGAATAATCCGACTCTCTTTGTCAAAGAGCGTCGCCTTTAATATATCTAAGATGAAAACGACAAAAGAATTAATGGAAGCCCTAGCCACCATGTATGAAAAACTCTCAGCATCTAACAAGGTTCATCTTATGAAACACCTATTTAACATGAAGATGTCAGATGGTGGGAGCGTGGCTGAACATCTAAACGAGTTCAATACAGTCACGAGCCAGTTGGAATCTGTTGACATTATTTTTAAGGATGAGGTCAGGGCGCTATTGATCTTATCCAGTCTGACAGACAGTTGGGATGGTTTGGTGATTGTTGTGAGCAATTCTTCAGGGTCGACAAAGCTAAAATTTGATGATGTACCGGTCTAATTCTCAACGAAGAATCTAAAAGGAAGGCATCAGGAGTTTCAGGGGACTCAGGGAATGCTCTAAACATTGAAGGAAGAGGAAGATTGTTGAACAAAGGAGACAATAAACACGAGCGTTCTAAGTCAAGGAAGAAGTCTAAGGGACCGAATGACAAAGACGGTGTTGGCATTGCGGTAAGAAGGGACACATGAAACGTGATTGTAGGGCGCTTAAGAAACAAGAAGGAAGCTCTTAAGGCGGGAAGGATTTAGTGAATCTGTCTGAGGAGAGCGACATAGAGGCGTTGATCTTGTCTCTTAATGTAAGGAATGAGTCTTGGGTTATAGACTCGGGTGATTCGTTTCATGCCACTTCATGTAAGGAAGTTCTGCGTGATTATGTGTCAGGTGACTTTGGAAGAGTCTACCTGTGTGATGATGAGCCGTGCAGTATAGTTAGAAAGGGGGACGTTCAGGTCAATCAGAAAGATAACGGTTTTGAAATTGAAGGATGTCAGACATGTACCGAATTTGAGAAGGAATCTGATTTCACTGGGGCAGTTAGCCGACACTAGTTATGTGATGACATTCACCAGTGATTCCTGGAAGATCACAAAAGGTGCCTTGGTGATATCTCGAGGTAAAAAGGAAGGTACTTTGTACGTGACTTCAAGATCGTATAGTTCGCTCGTAGTCGCATCAACTGGAGTGAATGGGCAGTTATGACATCAGAGGTTGGGACATATGAGTGAAAAAGGGATGAAAGTGCTATTGTCAAAGGAAAAGTTACTAGGGCTGAAGTCTATTGACTTGAAATTCTGCAAGGACTGCGTGTATGGCAAGCAAAAGAGGGTAAGCTTCAAGAAGACAGGACGCGCTCCAAAGACGCATTTGTTGGAGCTTATAAACACTAACGTGTGGGGACCAGCACAGGTATCATCTCTTGGTGGCTCACGTTATTTTGTTTCATTTATTGATGATGCTAGTAGAAAACTGTGAGTTTACTTCTTAAAGCATAAATCTGATGTATTTGATGCGTTTAAGAAGTGAAAAGTTATGATAGAAAACAAGACAGGTAAAATAATAAAGTGTCTCAGATCTGATAATGGGGGAGAGTATTGTGATAAGAGGTTTGAGGAGTATTGTGCAGCAAGTGGAATCAAACATCAGAAAATGATTCCAGGGACACCATAGCAGAATGGTGTGGTTGAGCGCATTAACAGGACCATCCTTGAGTGCGTCTGGAGCATGAGGTTACATGCAGGGTTGCCCAAGACCTTTTGGGTAGATACTGTAAATACTGTTGTACATCTTATCAATGGAAGTTCCTCAGCACAATTGAATGGTGGGCTACCAGAAGAAACGTGGACTAGGAAAGAAGTGAACCTTACACATCTCAGAGTGTTCGGTTGCACTTCATATGTTCACATTGATGCAGAGCACAAAAATAAGTTGGATGCAAAGTCCAAGAGGTGCACGTTTATAGGCTACGGACAACATGATTTTGGCTACAGGTTTTGGGATACAGAAAACAGGAAAATTATCAGAAGCAAGGATGTAGTCTTCAATAAAAAAGTGATGCATAAGGACAGTGTGCAAGAAAATAAGGCCGAGGAAAAGAAATTCATAGAGTTGGAAGAGTTACCGGATATGGGTGTTATAGCGCCACAGGATGATCATGCACAGGAGCATTATGAGGCAGAGCCACAGACATCGGTTGTGAGGAGGTCTACTCGGGAGAGGAGACCCACAGTCCGATACTCACCCTCCTTACATTATCTACTGTTGACTGATAATGGTGAGCAAAAGTGTTTTGAAGAGGCACTACAGTCAGATACACGGGTTAAGTGGGAGTAGGCCATGGATGAGGAGATGGACTCTCTTGAGTCTAATTGTACATATGAGCTAGTCACTCTACCCAAGGGTAAGAAAGCTCTTCATAACAAGTGGGTTTATAGACTGAAGGAGGAGCACGATGGTTCGAAACGGTACAAGACTAGAATGGTTGTGAAAGGGTTTTAACAAAAGGCAGGTATCGATTTCACTGAAATATTTTCACCGGTAGTGAAAATGTCTACGATTCGCATGGTCTTGAGTATAGTAGATACAAAGAACTTACATCTAGAGCAGCTAGATGTTAAGACAGTCTTTCTTCATGGGGACCTTGAAAGAAGAAATATATATGCATCAGCCAACAGGATACGTGGCAATAGGTAATGAGAACGAGGTGTGCAGATTGAAGAAGAGTCTATATGGCCTGAAGCAGGCCCCGAGGCAGTGATACAAGAAGTTCGATAGTTTCATATCGGGAAACGGTTTTAGGAGATGTCATGCAGACTATTGTTGTTACTTGAAGAAGTTTGATAAGTCGTACATCATCCTTCTTTTGGATGTTGATGATATGCTTGTGGCCGGTTCAAGTATGAATGACATCTCATATCTCAAAAGACAACTGTCTAGAGAATTTTTCATGAAGGATTTAGGAACTGTAAAATAAATCCTAGGCATGAGGATAAAGCGTGACAGGGAAAATAAAAAACTAGTTTTGTCACAGGTAGAGTACATAGCCAAGGTACTTGATCGATTCAATATAGGAGGTGCTAAGCCGGTTAACACTCCATTAGCCAACTACTTCAAGCTATCTAAGGAGTAAGGTGCAAAGACGCAGGAGGAATGGGACTACATGTCTAAAGTCTCATACGCGTCAGCTATTGGGAGTCTCATGTATGCTATGGTGAGCATGAGGCCAAGCATTGCTCAAGTAGTGAGAGTTGTTAGCAGGTTCATGAATAACCCCGAGAAGGAACATTGAGAAGCTCTGAAGTGGATCCTCAAATACCTGGTGGGTACTAAGGATATAGGGCTGTGTTATGGTGGATTGAAAATCAAGCTGCAAGGCTACGTGGATTCAGATTTGGCAGGAGATATTGACAGCAGAAGAAACACTATAGGTTATGTGTCTACTCTTGGTAGTGCTACAGTCAGTTGGGTCTCTCAGTTACAGAAGATAGTATCATCAATACGACAAAAGCAGAATATGTTGCGGATACTGAAGCATGCAATGAGATGGTGTGGATGCAAGGTTTTATGGAAGAGTTGGGTAAGAAGCAGGTATATTGCAAGCTGTACAGTGACAGTCAGAGTACAATACACTTGGCTAAGAATTTAACCTTTCATTCAAGGACCAAGCATAATGCCATCAGATATCACTTCACACATTCGTTACTGGAAGATGGATCGATTACTCTGGAGAAGATTCATACAAGTGAGAATCCTACGGATATGCTGACTAAGACGATCACAAGGGAGAAGCTGAAGCTCTGTTCACTTTGATTGGTCTTCAGGCTTGAAGACGGGGAGGCGGTGCACTCTGGAAGAAGAAGACGAATGTTTATGACGATGTATCTCCAAGTGAAAGATTGTTGAGAATGTGGAGCCACATCTAGGCCGCCTTCAACCGGTCGTAGGAGCTGTTCGACCGGTCGTGGACCGTTCGACTCAAAGTCCGGCGAGTGCTGATTTTCTCATGTTTGGGTCCTTCGACCAGTCGAAGGAATTGTTCGACTGGTCGTAGCTCCCTTCGACCAGTCGAAGGTTACGCAGATTCATTTCCAAATCTGATACGGACTGTAGATTTTGGTGTCGCCTTTCGCAAGGGTGCGGAAGGGAAGTTACCTAAACTATAAATAGGGGTTCCTAGGGCTTTTCTAGGTGATTAGGAATATTGAAAAATAATTCCAAAGGTGTGGGCTAAGGGTTTTCTATATTCTTCCAACGGAGAGGTTAGTATTTTGCCTTGTAATCTTTGTTTTTCTTCATAGTGAAAGTTTGCATCCATGATTTTTTACCCTAGTTTGGAATTTTTTCACGTATATCTTGTCTTGTGGTTTGTTTGGATTACTTTGATCTGTTTCTAATTTATATTTTTTCCTGTTTATCGTTTGTGAGTGAGGCCCGAGATTGGATCTCGGCCCACTGCATTGTTGGCGTGCTGCGTAATACTAAGCACAGACTCTCCTTTGCTAGGACTTCCCATGTAGAGATTTCAGCAATATGTGTGTCACGTCATCATAACAGCAATATAAATCTTATCATGAATAGAGAATAAGAAACGATACATATATTTCTATCAAAACACACTAATTGAGTTAACATAAGCTACATGACATGAATGATTGAATTATTCACCTAGGCAATTCAGAGTATATAATCAAGAGCCTAAACGATAGTGAGCATGTGGATCACTTTGTTAAATAGATGGATCAAGTGAATACAATCCATTTCCACACACAATTTATTATTAGTCTAACTAACCGTTAAAATTTACCAAACTACTATTTTTGGTCTAGTTAGGGATGGAAAGCTTAAGGGGAAAGAAATCATCACCAGACAAGGCGTAGAATGCTACTAGAGGCAAATTTCCTTGAGAAGATAGTGAATTTACACCACTCGCGTAACTTCCTATACAAATTCATTTATATTAAACAATGAGTCACAAAGTATAATACATGGGGATTGGTGGAGGGTTGGAAGGCCCTAAATCAAGGTTGTTTGGGCTGAAACCAAAGATGATCAAGCTTACAACATGTGCCCCTATTTAATGTGAATTGGGCCCACTGTGAGCGTCCCTTATGTGCGGCCCACCCATGTACCTATACACATATTACGTTATATTGTATATACACATAATACAGTTTTTAAGATTCAAACGTCTAGGGCTTAATGTTAGTTGACGGACGGTCCGGATATGTGGCTCATCTAGGAGGCGTGGATGGTGTAGATGCAGGGCCTACCTCAAGGTGTGCCCCACGCGTGGGTGGTGTAGGTCCATCTGACCTTTGAATCTATCTTAATCTTTTCGTCTCAAGCCTAAGGACGAGCTCACCAAATGGATGGACAACTTTGATGAATCCCAACATTAGGGGGGTCTCATACATGGCCCACCAAGTATATGAATCTGCCTCTAGTATGGTGTGGATGCTCACACATGCATGACACATGGGGTCCATGATTTGGACGGCTGAGAGGTAATACATACCTTAAGATGGCACTCCAACTTGCTGACTTCAAGGCAGCTCAAGTTGCCAGGGCCCACCGTCCCTTGGACGGTCAGGATGCAACATTACAAAATGTTGGGCCCCACAGATCTTGCTAACGATAGGCAACAGTGACATCCACGGTTTAAAAAAAATTCCAGATGGACGGCAGAGATATAACACTTATATCCATGGGGGTCCCACTTGTTCCACGTGGGAACTAGATGTATGCCTAGATGAAATTTCGTGAGGGTTGACCTACCACCACATATAAAGTGTATACTATCCCCTAATCATTTATTACATCATTATATATTTATCTTTATTTTATATATATATATATATATATATATATATATATATATATATATATATATATATATATATATATATATATATAACGTGCAGAGCAATGCGCCCAGAACAGAACGTCCATTGATGGACGGCCTGGACACATCGTACATTGGTGGACGGCCAAGGAGCATCATCCTTTGATGGACGGTCGAGCTTGGTGCGGCCCACCGTGGCTTGATGGTGCAGCCCACCAGTGTGCAGTCCACCCAATATTCCTTCCCTTTTGGTGAGGCCCACCTGCATTTGTGTAGGGCCCATGGTCAGGGCAGCCTACCAGCTTTGGGTGAGGCCCACCTGCATCTGTGCAAGGCCCAAGGCTGGTGCAGCCCACCTGCGCTCAACGTGAAGACAAGACTCCTCTTCTGCACGCCGTTTGGAGTTGTTTTCAGGACCTGTTGTAGCTGGGTTGAGGTCCGGTTTGGGACCCATTCACGGCCCACTTTTGGTCAGTCCTCAAGGGCCTGCCTGAGAACTCCAACCAGAGCTATTATGTGGCTTGATGGAAGGTCCGTTTTCACCTATGGCTTTAGTCCAGAACAGAGGCATTCCTTGGGCTGATTCATGGACTGAAATGGGGCTACTATTTGACCTTGCTTGGGTCTGAAACGCAGACATCATTTGGCCTGGTTTTAGCCCAAGTATATAGCCATTGTTGGCCTGATATCTGCCTGAAAGATATGGCCATTGCTTGGCTAGTTTCTCAGTTGGGAAGATAGCCATTGATTGGCCTGTTTCCTGTCACAGTCCCGACCTTGAACTCAGCCATTTATTGGTTCAGTCCCGAAGCTCTACTGAGAGCGCAAACATCATCCAAGTGGGCACCCGAAATGGTGCTCTGGCTTGCCTGCATTGCAGCCCAAAGTGGAGCCATTGCTTGGCTCGACTTCAGCCTCCACACGTTGTCATTGCTGGACCGACTCTTAACCATTGTTTGGCATGGTTTTGGTCCAGACAATGCTACCTCAACCTAGCTAAACTCATAAGGAGAGGGAAGGGATAAAAGGTTCACCTGAGCCTGCTATGGAAGAAGGCACGGAAACCCACATTGAGCAGTAACAGGGTAGTCGGTTCCCCTGTTTTCTCTCTCACTCTTTCCTCTCTTTTCTCACTCTCTCTCTCTCTCTCTCTCTCTCTCTTGCTTGTGGTGCTACTACTGGTCCACATTGACCCGACTCAGTCCAGTTTCTCACGGCTGAGACGGTGCAGGGTTCACTGAGTTCACCCGGTCGGCCCACTGCTCACGGCCCTCTCTTTCTCCTATCTACACTCTCTCTCTCTCTCGGCATGAATCCCAAGGGCTACAGGGCCCTTTATATAGAGGGAGAGAGAGACAAGGGATGGCTGAGATCGCTCCTATGGCGGACGGCCGAGATCGCACCAGCTATTGTCTTTCCCAAAGAGGAAAGTCCTCTCTCTGCTTTCTACCCCACGCAGGCCATTGCCTGGCTGTTTTTGAAAATGGGAGAGCACGCCTGCATCAGAAAAATGGACGGTTGAGACTGCACGATCGGACCGATCGTGAGTCGTCCATTCGATTCCATCATGGCCCCACCTCTCGGACGCCTTCTACGTGCAACGCATTGGATGGTGGTAGCCACTCTCCTTCCTCCGTCTACGAGGGGTGAAATGGCTATAGGGTTTTGTTAAGCTATGCCCACAGAGGATTTAAACTGCTCGGATGGCCCGGAAAGTGGCTATGGTGGGCCACTTTGGGGCCCAAAGATCCTCCATTCAAAAAAAAAAAAAATGGTGGGAGAGAATATTTCTCTCATTTTGGGAATAGGGCTCGGTCAAAGGACATTTGACCGAGCCAGTGGTTCTAATGCAACCCATGCACAAGCACTCTCAGTGCACATGCATCGTGTAGGGGCCCACTGCGACGTTAGTATCATAATCCACCTCGTCCATTTGCATTGGGTGACACTACATCGGGGCCCTGACCCATTTTGGGTTGATGAAGAGCCCTAGGTGGGCCGTTACACTCTCCTCTGGGCTATTATTGGCCCCTATGACGTGATTTGTTGGTTAGGTGGGCCTGATACTCATTTTCGATGGTTAATATATGGTGTTGGTTGAGATGAAGGCTTGGTTTGTCACTAACAAGTTTTCAAGTGTTGGTGACAGGTGTGTTGTACCAGTATTAATTGACATAATGACTTTAAATTACAGTGCTCGAATAGCCTCACCTTCCTGATTGTCGAAAGGGGTGTTCTGGCTCCAGGAGACCCTGATGGATGGCCCTAATGTCGACCGGAATCACCATCATGTGTCTGTCGAGTTCAAGTTTTTGGTTAATCCACTTTAACTTAAGTTAGTGTGGGTTCAAAAGGTAATACCCGTGTACCAAAGGTACGAGGTGTTACATTAAAATATTGTGATAACAAAGGTATAGTGATTGAGAAGCATATAGGTAAACCTTTCAAGAAGTCTAGAGAAATCCAATGTCACAACTATGAGAGTTATAAACATATTGCCTCTTAATGTATTAACAAAATAAGATCCAAAGGCAAGGATATGACGACAACATGTGATGATACGGGGGAGTATGAATCTAATTCAAGAGACTCCCAAGTGATGAAGACCTTGGATACTTATGTGTTGTAATGGCCTCCATCATGGCTTCCCTCCCTAGAGACTTGGGAGACCATAAAACCTTTAATAGGTGACCATAAAAAGTCCATGCGAGCTTAATAGGTAAATTTGAGGATTGTAGTGTCATTAGTGAACCTTATAGAAATATATGAAGATTCTAGCCTCAATGAATGAGGTTATGGGTAAATTCGAGAATTTTAGCCCCATTATCTTCTTGATTGTTTATCTTTAAAGTTTCTTAATTTTAGCATCACGTGTTTATTGCTAAACCGTATTTGGTCATTATTGTTTAATAGGTATGTATTTTAAATGACCATAACTGCATGCTCCATGATTTCATGTTTATATGCACCCTACATTCCCTAGTCAGTATGTACTTATAGGAAAATGTATGCCTTATAAAGTTTTCCATTTTCTATACTTATTGGTATATCGATGGAATTAACTCTTTGTTACACACTGACAAAAAGGGAGAAAAAGATCAAGTCCCACCAAAACAAGTGTAATATGTTTTACAGGTTCTCTTTGTTACAAGGAATTAATGAAGATAGGGGGAGCATTTGAGGTGGAGCATTGTAAGTTTATGTATCTTATTTATAATTGAATTGTAAATCTTTTTATTTGTCATGTAATATGTTTAGTTGTTTTAGTTTGTCATTAGCATGGACCATGACAAGGTCTAAGTCAATGTTTGTCATTTAATTGACAAAGAGAGAGATTGTTAGTGCCTCGTTTTATCAATGATGTAAGCTAGAGTATTTCGAGTAGGTTGAGCCTCCACAGGAAGACATTGAAGACCAAAGTCTTGAAGACATGAAGCATCAAGGCTAAAGACAACAAGTAAATCATGAGGTGCCTAGGTAAACTTAACCTTAGAACCTTTAGATTCCAAAACAACCCACCTCTAGATGATTCATCTCATAGGTAAACATTTGACTCATCTAAACTAAGCCTTAAACCCTTAATAAACATGTTTAGTTGGGAGTTGGAGAGGTGCTAAGCTGTTGTAAAACATATAGCCTAAACAACAATCATTGAATGGATCTCGATCAGATTAATATCCTGTCGATGGGACTCGATTCGATGAAAGGTTCCCATCGATTGAGTCAAAGAAGTGCAAAACAATCCAAAAACCAAACTACATATTTTTGGATTTTCTCGATCGAATTAAAGGCTAGTTCGATCCTATCAAAAGGCCTTCTATCAAATTGAAGGCTCAATTAATCGAATTACATATTTTTTTTTATTTTTTATTTATTATTTATTATTTATTTATTTTTTACCGTTGGAACTCGTTTATTTATGTATGGCTTTTGGTATTTGGGCATTCCGATGGGTTTTTGGTGCAAGTAGATTATAGGTGATTCTCCACTCATATCATTCATCCTAAATTCCAAACCAAAGATATTCATGACATCTTTCTTATGATTAACTGCTTTAATGAGCATTTCAAGCTCAATTATGAAAGTGTTCATGTTCTCTCCCTTGTTATAGAGATTAGACTCAAACATATATGCAAATCCTCATCTAAATCCTCTAGAACACCCATCTAAGTGAATTCCCCTTGAAAAATGACCATCCCTTTAGTTTTAGAAGATTCTATCATCCTTTTACCACATTGGTCCCCTCATTGGAGATCCCATCCAAAGTGTTTGATCGTGAGGCTGAACCATTAGCATCGACAAACGTATGAGCAATTAAGAAGCCGATTCAAGAACGAAAGAGCATTGATGAAGCATCTTAAGAAAGGTGTTATAATGGGGCTCAATTCGACAAGTAAGGTTGTCATTTGTTAGAGTCCATTTCACACTTTTTTCTTTTGTAGGATTGAGTGTAGAGTTGTGAGACAAACTCAAATAGGTTCTTGTGTAGGACTTAGGCTCTTGTTTAGAACCTATGCTCTTATTTATGGCTACATTCACAGGACAAGGGTGTGTATATGTTAATCTCTATGGGGAGCATACGTAGGGACTTGAATTATGACCGTATTCACCAGACACAGGTGCGTATGTGTTGGTCTTCATGGGGAGCCTCCGGCGGGAGTGTACATAGGGCCTTAGATTAGGACCGCTAATGGCTGTTAGTTAACTGATAGAAAACCAACTAAAATCTCTTGGGAGAGCCACCAACAAGGGTGAAAATGTGTTCTTTTGGCCGAAGTGTATGCTTATAAAGGTTAGAAGTGAACATGATTTAAAACCTTCAATGGTAAAATTCTGGTACACTCAATGAGACTGCTCTGCCGGGAGTGGAGTAGGCAAGTAGCTAAACCACCATACATGCTTGCGTTTGGGATTGTAATTTATACACATTTCTATTTATATTTGTGACCTTAATTCCTTGAATTATATGAATACATAATTATATGTATGCTAAGTGTTGAATAGTTAGCACATCCCACATACAAGTTCACTATCTTACCTTGTATACTAGCTGCTAATAATGATGAATTTATTGTAGTTTATATGATTGGACCCACTTTTCTTGGAAGCTTAAGTGTTAATTGCCTTATTAAATTGAATTAGTAAATCCTTTAATTAGGCAAGAATTTTTAAGTGGTCCTATTCACCCTCTGTAAGACCCGTATCTTAGACTGTATCGTTCGGTAGACTTCCGCGGTCTTCTCGGTCGAATCCCAGTAACCTCGACCCTTAATCGACATTTGCACGCGACCCTGATTCACACGCCGTTAACCCGAGTCGACTCAACCCGAGACTTGTACCCTAGCGACCGCGTCGTTGCCATGGTTCCGATGCCGCGTCTTGCGCGCCGAGGCGATACACAGACTAGGAGATGTGGGCCGGCGTTTAGTTCGAGAAAACGCCGCGCATTTGCAAACCCAAGACAATCTTTCATATTAATCACATCACATCACATCAATCAAGTACCACATCACATCTCATGTCAAAGTACAACCCCATCCCCAAGCAACCCCAAAGTCAAACTCTCTCTTACACAAAGTACACCCACCACATCACTCACCCATCTCTCTCTTTCAATCTCTCTCCCTCACTCTCTCTCCCTCATTCTCTCCAAGCAACCATCCATGGCTTCCATGGGAGAGAAATTAGTGTGGCCCACCTTCCTACCTTCCATTTTCATCGTCCAAGTCCGATCTCAACCGTTGAAGTCCATCTATTCGAGCTCTAGATCGCATTGGCGGAAGAAGGAAGAAGAGATCTTGAGGTGGGTGCTTTTCTCTCTCTCTCTCTCTTCCTTTGTTTAGTGATGATGTTGATGAGGAGTATGGCCCACCATGATAAGTTTGAACCACACCGTCTGATTTCGGGACCCACCATTGCTGGCTGTCCATTTGAACTGGCATGGATGAAAGGAAAATACAAATGTCAGTGGACCCAAACTGTGTGGGCCACCCATGCGGACCCCACTGTGATTTATGGGTTTTATCTCCGCCGTCCATAGAGTGGAGTCACCCCAGTCGTTGGCCCAAAGACTGGCCAGACTCAACGAACAGACTGCTGTCCAGCAGGCCTGGACGTTGAGGCCTGGACATTTCTGTCTTCTTATATATATATATATATATTTATATATAATATATACACTATATTATCTGGTGGACCACGTGTGTGGACCCACCTTGATGATATGAAGATCCACACCGTCCGTCCGTTTTCAGGACGTGGGACGTGTGGACCCCGCTGCATCAACGTCAGCAAGTTTTGTGGCCCCATCACAGGGCATGTATTATATCCAAACCATCCATTAATTAGGCCAGTGGCCTAGGACGTTGCTAGACAACGTCCAGCAGCTGCAGGACCCACGTGTGAATGTGTTATCCACCCTCCATTCATCTGGACGGTGGGCCCTAATGTAAATATGTTATTCACTGTCCATTTGGTGGAAGTCCACTTGATGCATGGGCTTTAGTTGCACCGTCCAGCAGGGCTGGCTGGACGGTGGATACCCACCTTTGCTATGTACTTATTCACTCTGCCCATCTGTGGGACCCACTTGACGTGTGGATTCCATCCACACCGTCCACACCTTGGACGATGGGGGCCACCATTGATGTATCTGTATATCCATACCGTCCAGCATTTTCGGGACAGTGGAGCCCGCTGACACGTGTGATCTACACCATGTGTAACCCCCATAGCGTGCATGTGTAACCCACCTTGATGTACATCTTTTGCATCCAACTGTCCTTTGGTTTGGACGGTGGGGCTCATCTTATGACGCTATATTTTTTTGAGCCATCCATCTGTTGCGGCCTCATGCAGCAGCAGCTGTTGTTGCAAATTACGACCAACAAGTTTGGTGGTCCCTTTGATCCACGCCGTCTGATGGAGCCCACGTTGATTTATGCTTTAGACCCACACGGTCCAGATTTCTTTTTGGACGGTGGCTGATCTTGAGGTGTGCGTTATATCCTATCCGTCCAACCATCTGACGGTGGACCACACTATGATATATGTGCCTTATCTCCACCGTCCAGTGATCTGGACGGTGGACGCCATCATGATGTATCTATCCCAGGCCGTCCATTCATGGGGCCTACCTCCTGCACGTGTGGAATCCTCACCGTCCAGTAAGGACTTTGGGATCCACAGTGATGTGGGTGATTTATTCACACTGTCCAAATACGATGCATGGACCCCCATGCCGCATGCGTTTCATCTAGCCGTTCAATTGTGGGCCCCAGTGATGCATGTGCTATATCCAAACCGTCCCTCCATTTCACATCCCGACCGTCCATCGATTTTGCTGGTGGGGCCCTGCCCTGATGTATGTGTTTATCACTGCCGTTCATCCAGCAGTAGATGGCTGCTGGATTAACGTCAGTCATCTTGTGGAGCCACACGTGCCATACAAGCACCGTCCGTACTTGGTCGGTGTATATTCTCACCGTCCATTCGTTTTTCCCTGGCAGTGGACGAGGCCCACCTTGGAAGTATGTATTTTAGATCCACACCGTCCAGAGTGCTGGACGGTGCTGGACAATGTTTGGGTGGTGCTGTGGCCACACCCTGATGTATTTGTGTCATTCACACCGTGATGTATTTGGGTGGTGCTGTCCAATGTTTGGACGGTGAAAATTTACATATACAACGCTTGGATGGTGCTGATTTACCTGGACAATGTTCGGACAATGTTGATCATTGTTAGTGGGCCATGTGCCCCATGGTATAATAGTGTACAGCGATACACATGTTACACTTACAACTATTGAAATGATTTTTAGGTGTAATCCAAACTCTCACTTAGGATCCATGTTGATATACTTATGGCCTATCCATGAGGCCCACCTCGATGAATTTGTAGCCCGTCCATGAGGCCCGACGTGTTGTATATAAGGCCCATGTAATACGGCCCACTTGATGCTTATATGGCCCATGTAGTATACTTTAGGGCCCATGAGCATGGCCCACCTATTATGTATCTGTAGCCTTTGTCGTGACCCAATATGATGTTTTTTTTTTATGGCCCACTCTGATGTATCTTGTGGCCCATCTATGAGATGAGGCCCATTGGTGCGGCCCATTGACGTGACCCATTTGATGTATATGAGACCCATGTGTAGGACCCGCATGCTGTGTGTTTAAGGCCCATGTGCAGGGCCCACCTATCGTGTATATGAGACCCATTAATGTGATCCACTTAATGTAAATTGAGGCCCATGAATCATAGCCCACTATGATGTATTTGAGGACCATGAGTCGTGGCCCATGGTGATGTATATTAGGCCCGTGTATTCGGCCCCTTGTGATGTATATTAGACCCTTGTATGAGGCCGTGGGCCCACTGTATGTTCGCCCTATGTAGGCCACTCCTTGGAAGCAATGTTGGTTAGATGTCCACATTGACGGGCAACAATGGTTTAATGTTCACGTTGTGACCAATTACCGATTTCGATTGACGTGACCGATTTGCTGATTCTGATGATCTATTAATTCCGATCAACATGACCGATTTTCCGATTTTGATTATCGATCGATCCCGATTGTCGTAGCCGATTATCGATTCCGATCAACATGACCGATTTGTCGATTCTGATTATCGATTGATTCGAATCAACATGACCGATTTACCGATTCTGATTATCGATCGATCCCGATTGTCGTAGCGGATTATCGATTTCGATCAACATGACTAATTTGCCGATTCTGATTATCGATCGATCCCGATTGTCGTGGGCGATTATCGATTCTGATTGATATGACCTATTTACCGATTCTGATTACCGATCGATCCCGATTGTCGTGAGCGATTGTCGATTTCGATTGACGTTACCAATTTTTTTATTCTGATTATCGATCAATCCTGATTGTCGTGGTCGATTGTCGATTCCGATTAACATGACTGATTTATCGATTTTGATTATCGATCGATTTCGATTACCATGACCGATTACCAATTTTGATTGACGTGATCGATTTGCAGACTCTGATTATCGATTGATTCCGATTGACGTGACCGATTGCTGATTCCGATTGACGTGACCGATTGCCGATTCCGATCGATGTGACCGATTTGCTGACTCTGATTTTCGATCGATTTCGATTAACATGACCGATTGCCGATTTTGATCGACGTGATCGATTTGCCGACTCTGATTATCGATCGATTCCGATTGACGTGACCAATTGCTGATTCCGATTGTCGTGACCGATTGCTGATTCCGATCGATGCGACCGATTTTCCGACTCTGATTATCGATCGATTCCGATTACCATGACTGATTGTTGATTCCGATCGATGTGACTGATTTACTGATTCTTATTTACCGATTGATTTCGATTATCGTGACCGATTGTCGATTCCGATTATCGAGGCCGATTATTAATTAATTTCGATTGTCGTGGTCGATTGACGATTTCGATTGTCGTGACCGATTCCAATTACTAAGGCTTACTCCGATTTTGATTTCGATTGCCAAGGCCGATTGCCAAGACCTATATGATGTATATGCGACCCGTAGTTGAGGTCCGTTGTGATATATCTGTGGTCCTTGGATAATGCCCACTATGTTGTATATTAGGCTTTTGTGTGAGGTCATTGGCCCGTTATGTGTTTGGCCCTATGAGGGTCATTCCTTGGGGCAATGTTGGTTGGATGTCTACATTGTCGAGGCCGATTGTTGATGCCGGTTATTGATACCGATTATGAGTATGCGACAACATAGCATCATAATACATACGCATCATCTGCATGTTTGTTATGAGATGTGATTGACCATCGCATATGCCATAGGACAGGTTATTCATGGGGCTCCCTAATAGACGGGGTTGCCCCACACGAGTGAACGGTATGCGCAGGATTTATGCATGATTGCACTGTGTGACTCATGCATCTCGCATTTGTGTGATATGACCACCATATGCCCTAGCGAAATCAGGGTTGTAGCCTCCACAGGCATATCGTGGATGGCCAGATGGGACATCAGAAATTTGTTCTACATGAGGTGCTATAGATATCCTTGGGTGAAAGTCCCAGAACCCTCTTGGTTCCAGAGGTTGCTCCAACGTCTAGACCGAGTGGGTAGATGAGTGCCGAGTGCCGATTACCGGATGGCTGCGCTCTCCACTGTGTTATGGTCAGTTGGAAGGGGGTGTGGCCTTACCTGCCCGAGAGGAGGGGGTAATGCTAGGTTGAGTTTGACCAGCTCGAGGAATGGGTCCGCTATTGACGAGCTGGGCCTGATATTGGCAGGCGGATAGTGAGGTCTCTTCCACTCACATTGTTGCACGCGATGGGGCGACAATCTGGTTTGAGTGTAATAGACCCCGGTGATTTTCTAGAGAGGAACCATACTGATATGTGGACTTATTGAATAGGAGTTGCATGCTCATTCATTCATTCACTATCCACTCGGGCTGAAAGTGCGCAACTAATTATTATGTACTTTCGTTATGGCAAGAATTTTGGTTGGGCGCGCGACTAACCTAAGATCAGGAGCTTACCACGTTGAGTCTGACTATCCAAATTTAGGTATGGGACTGATTTGGATAGAAGTCCCTTGTGGTGGACCCCGTGGCCTGCGATACTACTCCAGCATGGTCATTTCATTAGCATCGCATATTGCATTACATCCGCAGGCATATGACATTTTGGGTTGCTATATTTCTTCACTTATATGGCCTAGATAGACTTAGCAGGATTTGTATATTGCATTACATCCTCGGCATCTGATATTTGACTCTTTATGACTCCTTAGTACATATCTGTTTTATATTACGTATTCTGATATTGATTGACTTATGAACTTGTCCATACTTCCGCTTACTTTGTTATTGTATGATTTATGATCTTGTCAGTATTTCTGCTTATTTCGATAATATACGATTTATGAATTACTAGTAATTTCGGTATTGTATGATGATGGTATTGTATTGAATACTTGACACTTATTTTGTGCACACACTTACACCACCCTCTAAGCTTTCTATAAGCTTATGCACGATAGATGCCTGCAGGTGATGTTAGGTTGCAGTAATATTGAGCTTGGAGCGGGCAGTGCTCTTCTAGAGCTTGATTTTCTATTTATGTATTTCCCTTTCAGTATTGTACTCAAATGATTATATTAGTGGATATGTGATGATGATGTTGCTTTTGTGATTTGGGTAATCTTATGGTGATGCTTATTACTAGTTAAATGTATAAAAAAAAATTCTCCTTATAGGATCCCAGGATCGGAATCTGGCACATGAATGCTAGGAGCCGAGAATGGGGTACTACGGAGGCTGTCGGCACCGGATTCGGCAATCAGGATTCCTGTGAATCCAATTTTCGGGTTTGGGGCATGACACCCTCCCTCTATGACTTAGTCATAATTTTAAGCTCCAACAAACTTCCGCACATGCCGTGGTAGAATATCCATGCAATTTCATAACCATCTCATTTGCACACCGTTTGACAGCATCACGTAATCCCATAAAAATGCTCATAACTCCCTCATTACAAGTCGGATCGGGGCGATCTTGGGCTCATTTTTAAGATAATTCGTCAAAATTTCAAATATGACTGAAAATCATCTCATTTGGACACCGTGTGATCTTTTAAAAGTAGGCTCAAAGTCCATCTTGCGTTCACTTTCATTTCTTAATGTGGAGTTTTACTATCTTTTATTCTTTCTTTTTTATTCATTTCTTGACAAAAAGACCCATCCAAGTAATCTTTTGAATATAGAAGAACTCATATTTTAAAAGTGAAATTTTTGCAATTTTTTTTTCCTTTCAAATTGTCTCATATTCTTCTCAAATAAGCTCAGAACTCATTTTTCTGAGATGAGAGTTTATGTCAAAAAGAGTAGTCGGAAAGCACAAAATATTGTCGGAGAGTATTGAAAAACATAAAAAGATCATCAGAGTGCCATGATAAAAGAAAAGGTAGTAAGAGAGTAGTGATAAAAAAGGAAGGTAAATATAAGAAGGTTAAGGGACATTTTTATCCATAAAGATTAATAAAGGTGTCAAAACTTTTAAAAAATAAGTATTTGAAAATGGATACTATTTTGGGTCTTCCAGTAAAACTTTATTTTGGAATGAAATTTGGTAAAATTTCAGCATAGTGTGGGACCCACACTTGCAGTTAAACTGTGAGATTAAAAAGGGTTTTGGAATGCTAGATTTGAAATATCTAGAAAAATTGTTTTTTGCTTTGTTAACCAACCTACCTTATTGGGTTTAATTTTGTTGCACATGGGAAAGTTGTTAAGAAAACCAAGCCTTTATATTAAAACGCCTCACTAATCCTTTGTATTGGAAAGCAAGGGTATGCCATGGGAACAACCTAGCACGTGTGCGTGCGCTGCGGCCGCATACGTGGTGTGGTGTAGTTTTGATCGGACACTTTTGGTTTTCTCTACATTTATTATGCCATTCACATGTGCCTCAAGCCCCAATGGATACCTACTTTTCCTTTATAAAGACATCTCCTCTCATTGCAATCTATCTGAAAAAATTCTCTATGCTTTCTCTTGGCTTATCAGTTCGAGCATTCTTGAGTTTGTGTGGCTGTGATTTAGAGCGCACTAGATCTAAATCGTTCATCTTGGAGGAAAGTTGTTATATCCCGATGACAGACTTGTTAGGACCCAGTACATCAAGGATCTTTTTCCTATGGGGGCAAATCTGTCTTTAAGATAACGTGCCTCAGATCTCGATCCACGATGGAGTCCAAGCTTATTATTCTTGCAAGTGCAGGTGAAGAGGCCGAATGGTTAAAAATTCTACTTTCAAATATACCCTTATGGGGTAAAATAATGGCAGCAACTATGTTGCATTATGATAGCCAAGCTACGATAGTTAAGGCAAACAATAAGACGTATAATGGAAAGTCCAGACATCTATGTCTGATACATAACTTAGTCAAGTAATTGATCCAAGATGGAATAATTGCAATTGACTTTGTAAAGTCTAAAGAGAATCTAGCTGATCCACTAACTAAAGCGATATACAGAGACTTAGTGATGAGTACATCGAGGAGAATGGGGACCCAACCTATATGACTGGAGAGACCAAGAACTATGTTCAATAGGTAAAAACAAATTACTTTAAGTGATTTGGTATCAGCACTATATATTAAAATTGAGAACCCCATTTTCATGGTGTAGCAGTACCTTGACCTATAGCGAGGAACGTTGGACTATATCCTTAATGACTTCCATAACGTGATATAGTGGAATGTCTAGTTGTATGTACATCTCTGATAAACTCACCTATATGAGTGTGGAAGTGGGGCCGCTTCCTATGAAAATAGAGACATTTTCTAGAGCATTCATGAAACTATGACAAAGCACATGACCGTAATGTGCTGCCTTAAGAAATGTAAGTTGCTTTAAAATGATGTACGTATGATGTGTTCAAGTTATTATTGTGGAGGGTTAATTTAAAACTTTATATTACTTCCTCCCAACAAACTGAGCATATTTACACTAGGCAAGGTTCAAATAATTTAGATATCTTTGCAGATGCACTACATTTCGTTGATTTGCCTAACTGGTTTTATAATTATATATATTTTTTAATTTTTAAATTGTGGGGGATTGTTAAATTAAAAAGGTTTTAAAAAGAAATATTTGAAAATTTTTAAAAATTAATTTTTTGCCTCTTTTAACTAACTTGCGTTAATTGGGTTTAATTTTATTCTACATTAGAAAGTTGTTAAGAAAACTAAACATTTATATTAAGACCCATCATTAATCCTTTGTATTGAAAAATAAGGGTATGTTATGGGATGAACCTTGCGCGTGCACGCCGCAATCGTGTACGTGGTGTGGCAAGGTGAGATGAGACGAGGCGAGGGGTAATGCAGTGTGGTGTGGTGTGGTGTGTCTTTGACTAGACACTTTTGATTTTCTCTGCATATGTTTTGGCTTACTCATGTACGAGAAGATAGAATTGTTACACACCTACTTGATAATTAATGAGTAAGCATGTGCCAATATATATTTATTACACCATTCGTATACGCCTTAAGCCCATTGTTACCTACTTTTCATTTATAAAGACATCTCCTCTCCATGAGAATCTATCTAGAAAAATTATGCTCTCTAGTTTTTCATTTGTGTTTTCTTTGGGCATATTAATTTGAGCATTCTTGAGTTTGTGTGCCTGTGATTGAGAGTGCACCAGAATTAAGCCATTCATCTTATAGGAGAGTTGTTGTATCCCAGAGGAAGATTTGCTGGGATCCAGTGTATCACGCCTTGAAAATCAACACTCAAGTATAGAGACCCCGATCCTGAGTTTTCGGGTGTTAACTTAATAAAATGTACATGTGTCCTTATTCAGATTCACATTTATTTCACACATAAATAATCAGAGCAATGCATTTCAACTTAATGAAACCAGAGTGAGGTAGAGATAGCAAGAATAAAAACTATAGGGCTAACACCCCAAAGTTACAGTTCCAAAAAGTGGTGACCACACATGTGAGAATTATTCAAATCATAATAATTGAGATAGGAATGGAAGAATAACTACCAAGCGGAAAGAAGCTAAAGATCTACTGGGCGCCCCGAGCACATCACTGACTAGTCTTATTTTTGAGTTATATATCTGCATATGTCAAATAAGAGGCGTCAAATGCCAACATAATGAAGAAATATCTCCAAGATTGTTACTTGAGACATTTTATCGATTAGTAGGTTCACAAAAAATATATATTTATAAATATAATATACTTAAGCATGTTACATTTAACACATAACTATTAAGAAAGTTACACATATTACCAACACAATCAACCACAAGCAATGATGACATAACAAACAAATGATATAGTTTGTAAGTATATTAATGTTATGATGAAATGATGCATGATTCTTACAATCCACACTCCCTCACAAGTGACTTCAATGCTCATTTTGTAAATGCCAACACTCCCTCATAAGTGACTCCAACGCCAAATTGCAACACATCCTAAGATATGTATGATTAGCCAAGTGATTATTAGTCCAAGTTCATACAATAAGTTGGCGAAGCTAAGATACCGTTGTTATAGTATGAGTCATTATCCGAATCACGTGGTTTGTTGTGGCACGTAGCGTCTCCTCACCAATGTCCCTTGATACAAATTAAGGAATCAACATGGTATGAGTCATCACCCAACACCAAGTATGACATAATCAATTCAAATGTATGGGCTTGTCACTCAAAATGAAATTGATAGAAAGGAAAATGGGCTCATCACCTAATTTCACTCACACTCGGTCGTTCGAACGGTACTCTGGCACGAAACCATCGGTGGGGTAATTTGACAGGGGCCATTCGATCAACATATTATCACCTCTATTAGTGCTCAATGGTCACTATGAGAAGGTTCGTTACCCCAGTATAAGCTGACAGTTCGAACATAGTGTCTCATACCACCATGCTCGACTCATGAGTCTTTAAAAATCGTAACGCACTAATAGTTTTGAGTAGACTAAATCAATAGTAATTGTGGTATCCAAGATTCTATTGAATAGTATACAATCACCAAGTACAAGAATGATCAAGCTTGCATTAGACTGATGTAATTGGCTACGAAGGACCCCGGGCAACCGGTATTGGGTGAAAAGCATCCCGTGTAGCTCCAACTACTATCGATCATCCGTTTTCAACTCCATCAGCCGTATAGCTTGGAATAGCCTCCCTAAAGTGGGCTATCCGCATATTTAAATAATTTATGAAGCTCGATCCACCATAACAACACAATTCAATCATATTAGCATTTTTAAGCATTCAACATTGAAGAATTATAATATTAAGAGTTTCATGTCATTCAAGCATTTCATAGAACATGTTATCAACCAAAGACAAAACAAACATATTTATTTATTCTAAAATACCATGTAGAATCTTGAGGGTAGATCTTCACCTTAGAATCGAAATCCTCGACTCAAATACGGCCTTAGCGTCAAGAATTTAGGGAAAACATTCCAAACATAAATTAAAGTAGAATACTATCATTAATGATTTGTATTTAATCATAATTAAATGTTAAACAATGCATTTTGTATTAACTAACTCGATTAGAATGATCCTTCAACTTGGTTCGACAAATTGAGGCATGAAATTGGTGCACAACCGAAACCATAATGGAGCCGAGTCTATTAATGCCTCTCGCAAGAGTATGGACTGCTCCAATCAATAATTGTGACTCAAAATCCTAACATACTCAACTATAACATTAGGATTTGTGAGAATCGATGGAAATGAAATGGGGTTTTTAACCCTGATGGCTCAAAATGTAGGAAATGAAAGAAAGAGATGGAAAGACAAGTAGGAAATCTCTTACCTAACAAGGGATAGAGAATCCAACCTGAAATCTTCAGATTTCGGCCGTGAAAAGCGTGAAACTAAGTGCAAATGTGAAATCATATAAGATTCGACAATTATGACGATCGGACGATGAGATTTAGCACCAGGCTCTACCATTTCTTCCTTCCATCTCTTCCTCTCTTTCTCTTTCTCTCCCTTTCTTTGAAAAAATCGTATGGGGATAGGGGAAGTTCAAATGCGGCCCTTTTATAGAGCCGCAAGTTGTGAAAATGACCCTAATGGCTGTTTATTTATTATACTAACCCCGTAGTGGGTTATTTCCAACCAATAGGACCCACAGGGATGTGTAAGGGCCAATCTAAGCTATGAGATAAGTGTCCCACTAGGCGATCTATGTTTGCACACAACTATCTGATGATCAGACTTTCCAATCAATTGGGAAGGCCGTAACCCAGATTGACGGTCACCGAGCGCCGATTGGGTCTAACGGATGTGAGAAGGGTAATAACTTAAGTTATTTTTCTAAATTTGGTCATGATCTAATAGTTCAAAATCCACAACTTTGGCAAAGACTTAATACAGATAATTAACTTAAGTTATTGTTTACTTTCAAAAATATTCACGCATCTCAGACACTAACCTTACAAGTCCAAGTTATGCAATTTGAGATATGATCTTGGTTCAATGTCCTGCGTTAAATGTCATGCCCACTAAGACGAACATTTTTCTATACTCTTGGGTTTACTGGCCCACTAACGAGTGGTTTAAGGATTAATTGGTTAATCATGACATTTCTAAAATGAATTGGGCAGCAAGATTTCTTGTACGGAAACTAGAGTTTAGATTCGCTAATTTCATAGCGTGGCCTATTCATAATTAGTAGAAACGATGATTCAGTTCTAATCACCCTAATCAAGAACTTTAATTTAATTATGCTAGAAACTACTCGAATTAATAAAATACACTAAAATAGAAATTTCTAATTTAATCATATAGAATTATTCCTAGCATAATTATAAGTAATTCTTAAGAAGACACCGAAAGCAAAAACTCTAAAATGAAAAAATTACGCGTGGCACATTGACGACGTGTAGTTGAAAAAAAATTTCAGTTTCAATAAGTCTATTACTTGTAATATTTTTGATACTTTTAGTAATTAAATTATTTTCAAAATTTTTATAGTAGTTTATCATCAAGTCTACTTTATTCCCACCAAATTTTATTCCTATAAAAATTCTAAAAGTTTTGAAAGTACCAACTTTCTGAAACTAATTATTTTTGGTACAGCTTCCAAAACATCCTAAAATTAGCCTCATTTGAATCTTGTTTTTATTTTATTATGAAACTAGACTTGTCAAGTTCAATCTGACTTTTAAATCGCCTCAATCAGAGTTGTGAAACAAAAGATATGGGTTTTTGAAGTCGGCGGACTGAAAGTGTCAAAATATGATCATACATAAAATTGTTGAACAGGGGGTGGCGGTGGAAACGCCGGTTCAGCAGTCGCAACGTTACCTTCTATCTAGTTTTGGCTATGGCAATGCCAGGGTCTATCCCATATATATATATATATATATTTTGCAGAGGTACCACCAAGATTGATCCATACTCTGTAAAATTCAAAGTTTCACTCTTTCGGGTGGTTTTGGCGGAGTTCATATCACTCCTTTTAGTCCCAAACACATGTAAATGCATGCTCAAACATGTACTCAAATCAAAAAAATTAAAGGCAACTACGCCCAAGGATATTCAATTCCCATATGGTAAAAATCTAGAGCGTTACATAGTACATTAGGGGGTAAATCTGTCTTTAAGACAATGACAGTAACGTACCTCAGTTCTCTATATTCCTATCTTATTATTTCTGGTTTATTATTTTGAATTTTCTAATGTCTTGTATTTTAGAACCAACAATTTAAAGATAGATTTCTCTCTCACAAATCTCAATACCGTGGCTATTATTTTTAAGTCTTTTAGAATTGAGATTTTGATAGAAAGAATTTCAAGAGATGAAAATAGAAAATGAAGTTCTATCTTACTACTCTTAAATTGATTTACGTTATCAAATATTTTGCCCAATCACTTGAGGTGAATGAACCAGCAATATCTTTTGAGGTCAAAATCTGTACCACCCTCCACTCAATGCTGCAAACCTCGAACTGACCCTGGTCCTGCACAGAAAGGTGAGCAACGGAGACTTTGGCTTAAACAGGGGACCCTTCGATGCCTAAGTCAGGATAGGGAATTTAGGTCTAAGTTGCGTAATGTAGAGAGAGGGTGTGAGATGTTGCATACCTGTTGCAATGGGGTCCCCTGACATTTATACATGTGGGTCGGGAGGATAGTGTTCGTCAATCTTAACATGATCTACTCAATCAATCGGATATTACAATCATGGAGATACTCCACAATCTTTAGATCGTGTAGCACATCGTGTCTTAATGGAGCGTATCTCCAGGCGTGATCTTTGGCCACATCCACATTAGGAATGGTTTCCCAGATCAGTACTCAGAGTATCTTCATCCAGGCTCGGACCTCGTCCTATCTAAGTCCACGGCTGAGTACCTGTAGTCAAAATTCATAGTTAAGTCATCAGGGTTGGAATCTTTAAGGCATGCTTATTCAGGGCTTAGCTCTCGGCCTCTAGGTCAAGGATGAGTTGGTCGATCCAGGACCGTAGCTTTTTGGATGAGGATGAGGACAAGGATGAGAGATCGGCTCGACCAACCTTCTTCAGCCGAGGATGAGGACGAGGACGAGAGATTGGCTTGGCTAACCTTCTTTAGATAAGGTCGAGGACGAGGGCGAGAGCTCGTCTTACCCAGCCTAGGGTCGTAGTCCAGAGGTCCGCTCATGCCCAACATAATGTTCTCTTTCCGAGATCCTATTAATTGGTTCAGATGACTCGGGTCGACCCTGTTTGACATTGTCCAAATTTTTTCATAATAGAAGCCTCTTATCTCTTAGTCTGAGCTCAGACTTAGAGAGTAAATGCCTAGGGAAACAGGGTGACGCCTCCACGCCTCTGCTCATGATGATGGTTGGGATGATTAGAGTGCAGTTACTACAACGATTATGCTTCAGTTACATGTGCAGTACAATGGTTATGACTCTTCGAATTTCAATCTCTGAACGAAGGACATGTGGCGATGGTTACGATTTGTAATAGGCAGAGTAGAGGAAACGATGTCACGAGCTAATAGAGAGGCGAGAGGCTGTCTATGCCATAAATAGCTTTTAATGTCGATTAGACTCGGACCTAGGAACATGGACTTGAGCTTATCAACTCCCTCCACGTATCCCCTTGTGGTAGTGTCGAGCCGCCTCGGCGTCAGGGATAACTGTTCGCAATGATGACGTTGAGTGATGGGAGGGTTATATAAACCCCTCTTGCTCTCATTCACATTCTCCTTCTCCTGCATTCTAGCTCTCTTGCTCTTTCGAATCGCCTCTGCCGAAAAGTGCTTTTTCCTCACCGGATAAAGGGTTTCCGATAACTAGAGAAAGGATTTCTTTTGGAGGAAGCTGCCGAAGTAGAGAGATTTTCTACTGGAGCGAATCACCTTCAGCGCAGTGAGTCTTCCACCATTTAGACTTTTTATTTTATAATGTTGAGCAACTCTGATGAGGTTGAGGAGGTCTGAGGAGCGGAAGTTGACTTCGAACTGGGGACCACCGACTCAAGGCCCGGGGACTCTGAAGGTCCATTTGAGGTCATACCACTTAACCCCTCGACCTAGAGAATTGTGGGTCTGAGGACTGAAAGCCAAGCTAAGAAGCCGAAGAGGGCACTTAGAGATCCTGCAAGACGGTCAAAGGCAGGCCCATTGGGAGGCAGACCAAAGCCAATGGTCCCTGGGGCTCGGTTCTGGTCGAGTTTGAGATGGCCCATATTTGCAAAGACTATTTGATTCTAGACTCGGTGCACCAAGCTCCTTCTCCCACTGATTAAGCGGGTCTTCCTGCTGAGGGGGAGATTGTTATATTCACTGGTGCCCTTTAGTGCGGGCTCCTACTTCTCATCCATCCATTTATGTGTAAGCTTACTGCACAATTGAAAGTGGCCTTAGGCCAACTAGTCCCGAATGCCTAGTGAATCTTAATCTCCACGTCATCGTCTAGCATCAGGTGAAGAATCAGAGGCTAACGCCAAACGAGTTCTTATATTTGCACATGGCTAAGTACGATAGGAACAAGCTGTCCTGGTATTACTTCTCTACCAGACCCCCATGTATCTCGGGTTTGGTAACCCGACTCCCTACTTCCAATAAAGATTGGAAGGGGAAGTGGTTTTGGGCCTTGGGACAGTGGGAGGCTCCAGTCTCTGAGCTAGGCAGACTACATGCCTGGATCCCTACCAAGTTCGCCAACCCAGGTTGGGAACTTTTCATTTTTTTCGCACTCTATATATTTGAATTGTCTTCTTATGTTCTAACTGGTACTTTGCTTTTACCTGTAGTCTAACTAAAAGGGGCTCCTGATCTTAATCCTCTTTAGCAGAACCAAGTAGTCAGAGCCAGAGTGCTCATTGAAGAACAACGCTCTTAGTTCAAGCTCATTAACAGGGAGAACCTAGTGTTATCTGATTTCTAAAGATTCCAGCCTACTACTCCCTTTGCTTTGGGTAAGAGGGGAAAGGGTCCTCTGAGACTGTCCATTGTTCTTCTGTAGATTTCACTTAGGCTGATTTTGTTTCTTTTTAGGTAGGAATGGAAGCAGTGGCTCGAAAAGAAGGAGGCTGGTGGTGCCACGCCTTCCAATAAGTGTAATCCTCGCTAATGAACCGAGGACCAAGGTGACACTGAAGAAGAGGAAGATTTTCGAAGCTAAGCCTGCCCCAACTGAAGCTGTGCCCACCCCAGCTGAAGCCGTCCCCATCCCAGCCCCGACCCTTGCCCCTGAAGTGCAAGCCCCGGAGGCCCCCATCAGAGCCGAGCCTATCACCATCTCAAGTTCGACTTTAAAGGGGTAAGCCTTCGAAGTTCCACCCTCATTCCCTGCTTGTCCCCCTGAGATAGGGGGAGAAGTTGTCGATGAGACTCTCGATGCTAACGCCACCCCCCGTTTCACGGCCCACCTCATTGCTGCTGAGGTCGACTTCTGGCCAACAGAATCGACGCCCTGGTCAAATACACTATTACGCCTGAGGCTGTGGCTCAAGCCTCCTAGGCCAGCAGAGTTGGATAAGCTGTGATCCCACTCCTTTAAAGATCTTTCCTCCTAGTTACTATATGGCTTTGCTGAATGATTGGGCAGCTAAACATGTACCAGAGTCGAGCATAGCCAGCACCCTCTCCCGCAATTACACTAAGTTCATGAATGATTACGCAACAGTCTGCTACCAGTCGCTGCCGATGATGGTGGAGGTTAAGGAAAGGTTGAAGGAGATGGACCGACTTGAGGCAGAGAAGGTCGGGCTCGAGGCAAAGAAGGCTGAACTCAAAAGGCTTCTGGAGGCTTCAGCTACCGAACGGGAGGAGCTGAAGAGTGCTGCGGATAAGGGCTAAGCGAGGGAACTGGTGCTCCAAAATGAGGTCAATCAACTCCAAGCTTGCTTGAACATGGCCGACCCTAAAGTTGTGCACCTGTGGGAGGTCACTGAGCGCCTAGAGGCCTCTGTTAAAGTCATGGAGGGGGAGAGAGCGCAGCTCACAGAAGACCTTAGAAGGGAGATGCGTAAAGTTGCTTATGGGATGATTCAGCAAAGGATAGTCCTCGAGGCTTGGACTGCTGAGAAGCTGGAGAAGCAACGAGGAACACTCGAGACTCAAGTGTCCTTACATGTTAACGTGGCAATGACAACTTACAAGGAATCGTTGGAGAGGGCCGGAGAGTTAGACAAACTGTATTTGTTTGACTACAACATCAGCTTCGACACCTGCCTTGCTAAGGTTTAAAGCTCCACCTGGGCATCGGGATGCTGAACCAGCTGTAGATGAGGAGCCCGAGATGCCCTAGCTGCTACCAAGGCTGACCCTGACACTCAACCCCCTAGCTTGGTGGTTAGTCCCTATACTCGGAGGGAGTGAAATACTTTTCTCTTTTTTCTTTTACATGGGATGTTAATTTTTAGATGGATGATGATTTTTTAATTTTGGTCATTTGACCCTTGTTCGAGGGCATAATTTTATGCGTTGATTGTTGCATGATGATTTGTTGATGTTGAGAGCCGACCCCTTAAGGGGTTAACTCTCCACAAATGGCGTGCAACACTAAGTCATTTTGTAGATTTTTAACATATGGTGAGTCAACCACTTCTTTAAGGGATCGGTTCACCTACGGGTTTCGTCTTTGCATATGAGTGGTGACCTTTTTGTAGTTTTTCGTGTATTAACAAGCTGACCCTTTCTTTAAGGGATCGGTCCATTAAGTTTACCTCTGCTTACGAGAGGTGACTCTTTGGTTGTAGATAAAGTGAACAGGTAGACCATGTAGAAGGAAAGATGCTTTTATTCAGAGCCTTAATAGGCTAGTAGCTCCGAGCCGTACATTCATCGAGGGCTTTAGAGGGCCTTAGATGGCAAGCAGTTTTTTATAGATAGTAGATCTTTAAGTGCTCGACGTTCTGGGGGTGAGAGAGCTGACGCCCTTCAAGATCTTCCAAGTGGTAGAAGCCTGGCTTCGTTGATCAGACTATGCAATAAGGCCCTTCTCAGTTTAGTCCGAGCGTCCTGTCCCCCAATTTTGCTATATTTTGAAAGATGCGGTGGAGAACTAGGTCCCCCAGCTGAAATCGCCTCGCCTTGACCCTGAAATTATACAATCGTGTCACTTGCTGATGTCGAGCTGTGACTTGGAGTTTGGAGACGTCTCTTCGAGCAAGTCAAGGCTTGCTGCAATTTGCTCGGTATTCTAGCTCTCCTAGTAGTTTCTGATCCGAGTTGTGGGGAGGTCAATCTTGACTGGGATGATTTCTTCTGAGCCGTAAGATAAAGAAAATGAGGTCTCCCCGGTAGACGACTGAGTTGTAGTCCTGTAGGCCCAAGGGACAAATGGGAGCTCCTCGGCCTAGTTACCTTTGACTTTTTCTAACTTCGTCTTAAGGTGGTACTTGATGACCTTATTCACTGCTTCCACTTTCCCATTAGACTGTAGGTGGTGAGGTAAGGAGTATGCATTTGAAATGCTGAGCCCCTTACACATGCCTCAGAATATGTCATTATCGAACTGCTTTCCGTTGTCAAAGATAATGGTGTGTGGCATTTCGAACCAACATATAATATTTTTCCAGACGGAGTCAGTCACCTTTCGCTCTATAATCTTCGCCACATGCTCGATCTCGGCCCACTTGGTGAAGCAGTCGATCGCTGATAGCGAATTTGACATGTCCCTTTCCAGTGGACAGAGGCCCATTGATGTCGATCCTCCATTGGGCAAATGGCCATGGCCCGCTCATAGATGTCATCTCCTCCGCAAGTTGCCTCGGCACAACAACGAACCTCTGATATTTGTCATACCTTTGGACATAGTTCTTAGAGTCTTCTCGAACGGTTAGCCAGAAGTAACCCTGATAGAGTATCTTCAGAGCTAAGGCACATCCACCGGAGTAATTTTTACAGATTCTCTCATGAGTCTCTCAGACCACGTAGTCTGCTTCGTTGGGTCGGAGACACCTGAGGTAGGGCTGTGAATGCCCTTTCTTATATAGGATCCCGTCTAAGACTATGTATCATGCAGCTCTGACCTTTAGACGTCAGGCCTCTAGTCTGTCATGGGGGACCTCACTGGATGTGAGGTAGTTGTAAATTGGGTCCATCCAACTCAGAGTGGTCCCCACTTGATTGACCATTTCTTAATTGGCCCAGTTGGTGCTCGGATATCCAAAAATTCCACAAGGATGATCCTGGGAATCTTTCTTTCCACGGTCGAGGCTAGCTTTGCGAGGGTGTTGGCCCAAGAGTTTTTCGTCCTCAGAATCTAATTGATGATGCAGCTCTAGAACTTTTCTATTAGCTTTCGAGTCTTGGCAAGATAAGCCACCATTCTAGTCTCCTTGGCCTCGTACTCAGTAGAGATGTGGTTCACAATGAGTTGAGAATTGTATCGTACTTCGAGAGACTGAACCCCCATACTAGCTGCCAATCAAGTCCAGCCAACAAGACCTCGTACTCTGCTTCATTGTTGGAGGCTTTGAAGCCAAGCCTGATAGTGTATTGGGTGAAGGTTGAATTGGGCACGACTAGGACAATCCCTGCCCCGACACGCTTGGAATTGGACGACCCGTCCATATAAATAATCCATTTGTACTCTCCGTCTGATTCCACATCCTGGATAAGTGGGAGAGCTGGCATGGCCGCGGGAATTGCCTCCGCGCCCACGTCTATCCCCTTTACATTCGGAGTAGTGAACTTTGCTATGAAATCGGCCACAGCTTGGCCCTTGATTGCAGTTCTCGGATGATATTGGATGTCGAACTTCCCGAGTTCTATTGTCCACTTGATCAGTTGACCTAAGACGTCAGGCTTTTAAAGGACTTTCTTGATTGGGCATCAGTCAGGACAACAATAGTATGCACTTAGAAGTACGGACGCAGCTTTCATGCTGAGAAGACTAAGCCGAGTGTTAATTTCTCCATACTCAGGTACCTGGTCTCGTTAGATACCATTGCTTTTCTCACATAGTGGATGGGATGCTGCCTACCCCCCACGTCCCTGATAAATGCAGAGCTAATGGCCCAGGCAGAGACCGCCACGTACAGGAATAGGGGCTCACCCTCTTCCGGTTTAGATAGCACAGGTGGTGAGCCTAGGTACTATTTCAGCTGCTAGAATGCCTTTTCACACTCCGGTGTCTACTCGGCCTTCTTATAACCCTTCAACTATTGGAAGAAGGGGATGCACTTATCCGTGGCTCGGGATATGAATCAACCGAGTGCTGCCACTCAACCAGTGAGGCATTGGATTTCCTTTGTGGTTCGAGGTGAGCTCATGTCAAGCAACGCTTTGATCTTCTCAGGATTTACCTCGATGCCTCTCTAGCTGACTTGGAACCTCAGGAATTTACTAGAGCCGACTTCGAAGGCGCACTTGTTGGGGTTCAACTTCATATGGTACTCCAGAAGAATTGAGAAAGTTTCACCGAGGTCCGCAATGTGGTCAGACGCCTTGATGCTCTTCACCAGCGTGTCGTCAACATAAACCTCCATGGTCTAACCAATTTTCTTAGCAAACATCTAGTTCACAAGCCTCTGATATGTTGTCCCGAAATTCTTCAGGCCAAAGGCATAACCCGGTAACAATAGAGACATTTTTCCATGATGAAGGTCATCTTCTGCCTATCTGGAGGATGCATTGTGATCTGATTATACCTGCAGTACGTGTCCAGGAAGGATAGAAGTTTGTGTCTGGCTGTGATGTCCACCAGCTGATCGATCCGAGCAAGGGGAAGTTGTTTTTGGGGCAGGCCTTGTTCAGGTCTGAGTAGTCTACACATACCTGCCACTTTCCATTATCTTTCTTCACAAGGACCATGTTTGTGATCTAGTCTGGATAATTCACTTCCTTAATGAATCTGATGCTGAGGAGCTTCGACACTTCATCTGCTATGGCTGAGTACCTTTTAGGGTCAAATGTCCTCCTCGGTCTATGATCTGGGTCCATGTTTAGCCTGTGGACTATAACATCAGAAGAGATGCCCGGCATGTCTTCGTGTGACCATGCGAAGACGTCCTTATGTTGTTGTAAGAAAGCTAGTATCTGAGACTGCTGCTCAAAATTCAATGATGATCCAAGCAGAACAATTCTGCTCGGGTCGGATTCTTTGAGTGGGACGACCACTAAGTCCTTTATGGAGGAGTCATTTGAAGGACCTCTAAGGTCGAAGACATTCACAGTGAGGGCCTGCTTCATCGAACCCTTTCTGACCGCTATAGAATAACACCTCTGGGCTTCGTGCTGGTCTCCTCGAAGGTACCTAACCCCTCCCTCGGCTGGAAATTTCATCATGATGTGAAAATAGACACGATCGCCCTCATTATGTTAAGGGAAGGTTGGTCCAATATAACATTATGCACCGATGGCACGTTCACAATAAGGAAGTCGACCAGAAGTGTGACTTGATGCTGTCCTTCCCCTGGTCATGGGGAGGGAGATGGCTCCTTCGGAGATCACCTTATCTCTAGCAAAGCCATGGAGGGGGTCTTCAGAGGTCGAAGGTGTGAACTGTTGATTCCCATTCTCTTAAATGCCTCAGAGTAGATGATGTCAATCGAGCTACCAATATCGACCAATATGCGGTAGACCTTATGGTTAGCTATAGTCATCACCACCACTAGGGCATCATCGTGTAGATGTTGAATTCCGTGTGCATCATCTTCTGTAAAGGTCAAACTGCGAGGGCTCACTCGGAGTTCTTTCCTTAGCCTTTTGGTTAGGTGGACATAATGCTCGAGGTCCAGGCTTCAAGAGTAGGATTTGCGAGCCCTATTCGAGTCTCCTCCACCAGATGAACCACTATAGATGGTACGGATCTAGGCAGGCTCTTCTGCAGTCTTGCTTGACTGCTCCTCTCCGAGCTAACTTATCTTCCTTGATGCATCATCGCAGATGACCCTTATAGATGTGAGTCTCGACCTCGTCCTTGATATCTACGCAATCGCTCGTATTGTGATCATGATCACGATGAAAATGACAGTAGTTGCGCTTGTCTTGTTGTCATGTGTCGACCTTCATGCAAATTGGCCACTGCAGGAGTCTCTGATATTTGATGTCTAAAAAGATATGTTCTGGAGATGTGTTGAGGGGGGGGGGGGGGGGGGGGGGTGTAGGAGCGAAACTTGCTCTTAGGCCTCCTGCTCGATCGACAATCGCAAAAGGCTAGATCATCTGGCTTCTTGCTGGATGACCGAGACTCTTCATTCCTTAGTCTCTTCTCCTTGGACGACTGCTCGACAACTTGGACATTCTTGCGGGAGTTGGATAACTCCTCAGCAATGGTGTATTTCTGAGCTCGGCCAAAGTAGTCGGCGGATTCTTCCTAATTGAGAAAATAAACTTCCCCTTCCTGAGTCCACTAAACATGGCAAAAAGTGTCATCTTGTCGTCATAGTTGTCCACTAACAACGCCTCTTCATTGAGCTTTCTAAAAGAGCTGATCGACTTTGGCTTAAGCTGCCGATACTAACTCCGAGCAGACCTGGAGAGACTTAACGAGAAATCCCTGCACATCATTATGTCCATGGCCGACTGGATCTGCATTCACGAATGGTAGGCCTCCATATGTTCTGACGGGTCTCTAGACCCAAAGTATTGGATGACTAGAGGCATCCTGAACCTCTATGACATCACCTCATCCATGATTTCTGAGGTGAAGGGAGGCTCGGTCTCTTCCATCTTTGCCTGGACTGTAATCTGGATGGATGCGGACCGTTGGTTCTTGTACAATGTCTTGATCTGGTCATGGAGTTCCTTAAGTTGAGCCTCTTAAGGATTTTGATTCTCAGCTACTGCCTCTTGGGGGGCCTCCGCTACCTTGGGCACTCTGCCCTGTCTTCTCCTCTCCAGCTGATGACGGAGGTCAGTGGGGGCTAGAGCTGAAGTTATGGACACATAGGATAGCTCCGCATCTCAAGTAGGTTCCGGGACTTAGGCGGACCAGTTTTAGGACACTGCATTCTTCGTAGGGTTGAGAGCTCATGCGTACTGTGCCTTGGACCCCTTGACTCGAGAACTGACTTGTTAAGGTCATTCCTTGGGTGTCGGGGTGGCTTCCACCATGTTAAGAGGTGGCTGCTGGTTTTATTGCGCTTTCATTCAGTTGATTTCATCCCTCAGCATTTGGACTTCATTTTGTAATGCCTTGTACTTTTCTCCTCGGCTCCGAGTCCACTGGGATGGCCCTATCGGAGTTGATTCGGTATGTAACAGTGAAGAAGACTGATGTTGTTCACTAGGTTTGGGCTCCACCATCGTAACCTTCTTCTTTCCTTTTGCCATTTCTGATAAAACCTTCTAGCTTTTTATTTGGATTCCCACAGACGATGAAAAAAATGTTGAGGTAAAAATCTGGACCACCCTCCACTCATTGCTACAAATCTCGAACTGACCCTGGTCCTACACATAAAGGTGAGCAAAGGAGACCCTGGATTAAACAGGGAACCCTCCCATGCCTAAGTCAGGCTAGGGAATCTAGGTCTAAGTCGCGTAATATAGAGAGAGGGTGTGAGATGTTGCATACCTGTTGCAATGGAGTCCCCTAGTATTTATACTTGTGGGTTGGGCGGATCATGTTCGTTAATCTCGGTATGTTTTACTCAATCAAGCGGATATTGCAATCGTGGAGATACTCCACAATCTTTAAATCATGTAGCACATTGTGTCTTAATGGAGCGTATCTCTAGGCGTGATCTTCGGCCATGCCCACATTAGGATTGGTTTCCCAGCTCGTTACTCAGAGTATCTTCATTCGGGCTTGGTCCTCGTCTTATCCAAGTCCGTGGCTGAGTACCTGGAGTCGGAATTCATAGTCGATTCATCGGGGTCGGAATCTGTTAGGTGTGCTTATTCAGGGCTTAGCTCTTGGCCTCTAGGTTGAGGATGAGTCGGTCGATCTGGGACCGTAACTTTTTGGATGAGGATGAAGACAAGGACGAGAGCTCGGCTCAGCCAACCTTCTTCAAATGAGGATGAGGATGAGGATGAAGATGAGGACTAGAGGTCTTCTTACCCAGTCTATGATCATAGTCCAGAGGTCTGCTCATGCCCAACATGATGTTCTCTTTCCGAGACCCTATTAATTGTTTCAGATGGCTCGGGCCGATCCTGTTTAACCTTGTCCAGATTTCCTCATAATAGTATCTTTTGATCTATCAAAATGGAAGAATGATGAATATTTGTGCCGAAATCATATTATAAATGTGATGACTAATAAAAACTATAATATCTTTCCACTAAAAAAAAAAAGAATCACGTTGAAAAATGCCTTCTATACATTGCATCGGAATTGCATATAGTTTTATGAAAAACCAATAGAGGTTTCGAAAGTACATATATAAATCGAAAGGAACTCTGGAAAATTTTAAGAAGAAAGGACCTTTTGGACCAGTAGTCACCTCCTTTGGGGGTTTTTTAGCATGCAACTGTGCGACTACGCCTACTTCGAGTAATAATCAATGACTTAGACATAGTTCCAGTAAATTACCTGTAATGTTAGCAATGCTGATCAAAGAAGAAAATAAGATACTTCATAGCCATTGGACATAGATACATGCAAAGACCAGGAAGAAAATAAAGACGTCATGGACATTCTTTTCCCAGACGTGGATTCCTTATAGAAGGTTTTGCAGGAAGTTCTTGCGCAAGGATTCCGGGTGGGGCCACTGCGATATTTGTAAGAAATCCATCCATTTTCAATATCATTTTAAGACATGTGAGAAAAAATAAGGTGGATCCAAAACTCAAATGGGCCATGAGAGATGAAAAAGTGGGGATTTAATTTTCACTGTCGAAATATTTATATGGCCACAAAAGTTTTGTATCGGTTTAAGTTTTTGGTGTTTTCACTTCATCCTAATAAAAATGACCTTATAAACGGTTTGGATGGCATATAAAAATCAAGACGGAGCCTAGGAAGGTTTCAAAGGTAGGAATTCCTTTCCCCACTATTTCATCTTGTATAGCCCAGGTGGGTTGTGGACCCCACCTTGCATCCCAGTGTTGGAACTTCCTGCGAAAGCCTTTTGCAGGAAATTCGCATCCTCTTTTTCCCTTCTTTCATTTATTAAAGGCCTATTAAGATGTTTTCGGTGTAGTGTGGCAGGCGGCATGTTTTTCAACACAAATTTTAAACATTCTTTTTTAGTTTTTTTTACGTGACAGTAAAGGTGGAAAAGCTGAATCCCTTGTAATTTGGTTTCGCTACGCACTACAAGAAAACTGGCCTTTACCGGCAGTCAAAATTGCTAGCAAAGGCCCAGAAAACTGTCGGCAAATCCTTTGCCCACAGTTTTCTAATAGCCAGTAAAGCCTCAGTCGGTAAAGGCTTTACCGGCGGTCGTGCTCCCTTTACTGGCGGTTGTGCAAGCCACAACTTCATGTGGGATTTATTGGCGGTTGTCCTGGTTGCCACTGCATGTGGGATTTACCAACGGTTTGCACAGTAGGTTGTGGTATTTGAATTTTTGGCTCTTAATCCATGTGGGACTGATTTAACTTTACTAACACTTCAATTAGCATTTAGGCTCCTAATTCCATAATGCATACGCATTTTTAAACCTATCTATAATTGTGATTTTTTTTTCCCTATGCCTTACTGGTCAAGCTCTCTTTTCCATTGGCTATGGTAGCTTCATGTTGTCTGTAGTTTCGTATGTACAGGCTCATTAGATTGCAAACATTTAGTTTATAATAATAATTTAAAGAAAAAAAGTGGAAATGACACAAAATAGATGCCCAACTCATAATGAGTCCCATTTTATGAGTTTTCCCTCTCCAACTCATAAAATGATGGACCTTATCATTGACCCTTTTGGTCAAGGCCCACCTGACTTTTGGTCAAGACCCACTTGATTTCACATTCCTCTTAGGAAGTTGATTATGCCTAGTGATTGTTTTCCTATAAAAAAATACATGCCTATGTAGCCCTTTCACATGCATCGAACTGCCGCGAATAATATTTACAATAATAAATCGAATAGTTTCAAATAAATAAATAAATAAATAAAATCAATCAATCTATAGCTCCCATTCATCCATGCCTAAAACTTGTAAAACAAAATAGTGAAAATAAATTAATTGGTATTAGAGTTAAAATTTTGGAATTCAACTCAATATTACATCAAAATACATATTAAAGCAATTGAAAACTTACTTATTTCCAAGGATTAAAGCTTTGGAAATTACAACCCAAGTTTCAAAGACTCCACTGAAAATTAATAGAAGTGGGAGTATCTGTTCTTCAAAAACAAATGAAAAAAGAAAAATCCCTTGAAACTGCCAAAACAACAAGCAATAAGAACTCCTCACCACTAAGAATGAGCAGTCTAAAGGCTTCTGAGTTGCTGAAAATAAAAAAGATATCTTCGCCAATGAGCGAAACAAAAATAAAATAAATAAAATCCTCCGATATAACTTTGCAACACAAAAATGCCTCTGTTGCAAACAACACAACATGTACAAGGCCCTTTGGAATTTAGATAATAAACTTGCTTCTTGTTGTTTCAAGAAAATCAACATCAATTTCTTCATGAAAGGTGCAATTCGCACAGGCACAGTTTTGATTTTTTTTTTTTATCTTTTTTTTTTTTTATGGAAACTGTATGGATTTATTTTTTTTGGGGAAGTTTTTTCATCAGTGTGGCATTTCCACAAAATAAAGACCAGAAGTCTATAGGAGTATGCATAAAGTGCTACAGACAGTGATGGGGAACCAGTTGGTGCTACTGCTCATATGGTACAAACCTCACTCATTACAAGAACTTACAAATAACAGAGAGATTTCAAGGAAGCTAAGGGGAATGAAATATTCTATCTTAGCTGATTGAATGTCAGATTTCTGCATTGCAGGAAGAAAACAAAAATATATCTTAGAATTGAGATTAAAATAAAATAAAATAAAATAAGATTAAATCTTATATAGGAAAAGGAAGCCATAAAAAGTTATAGACATCTTACATATGGGTTGCATTGGGGGGCAAAAAAAAGGAATTACGTTATGAATGCTATTGTTACTGATGTCCCTGTACAAGGGAAGGATATTTGAAGTAGTAAAGATAAATGGAACCAGATCAAATAAAAAGCTTTGTTTGTATGTTAAGCTTAACTTACAAAGTGCATTTAAGTTCATCCAGGTGAAGCTAAGCTCATCCCACGATTAAATCATTTTGTAATAGTCAATACATGAAACATCAAGAAAAACCTACTCATAAATGCAAGCAACCTAAAGTTGAACAGATGTTAACAAAACCACACAAGCTTTTTCTTGAATTAGTAAAGATAAATGGAACCAGATCAAATAAAAAGCTTTGTTTGTGTGCATTTAAGTTCATCCAGGTGAAGCTAAGCTCATCCCATGATTAAATCATTTTGTAATAGTCAATACATGAAACATCAAGAAAAACCTACTCATAAATGCAAGCAACCTAAAGTTGAACAGATGTTAACAAAACCACACAATATTTTTCTTGTAAATATCTGCTTACCTGCATAGAAACTGAACACAAGGGTATATTTTAATCATGGTCTGGTTAGATGGAATTTCAGTGATTCAAATTTGACATTGAGGCATTTAATACATACACATGGATTATGGAAAATTCAATAAGCAAGCAAAAATCTTAAAGGAAACAAGAAAGAAAGGGGGAAAAAAACATATGTATGAAATGTTTATATTATAACAAAAAATTGAGCTCAAGTAATTCCATGATTTGAAGGACAGACCTGATGCCGAATCCACAAATTGCCCATTGATTAGCAGTTGGGTGTGCTATACTTGAACAGGTGGTGTTATCAAGTCTTCAGATGCAATGGCAGTGCCAAATCTATGGACGATTCTAGCATTTCTGTGTGAAGTTTATATTATAACACAAAATTCTGTAAATAGAAATGCTTGAGTATAAACTAACTAGCACAAAATTAGCAAGATGACATATGTATGAAATGCAAGTGGTCCAAAAGATTAGTCCCACAATGAAGAACAAGATGCAAAATATGGTCAGTCCACTCACCATGTGGGCCACATCATAGAAAATGTAGAGCTGCAAATCTAATCAAAGAGTGCATGTGTGATTGGATTGAAAATTCAAAAGAGACGTGATTACATGCTTAGAACTCAAAACAATAGAAAAACAAGTATGTATAATAAATTGGTTAGTGCAAGCACCCTATAAAAGACTCGAGTCACACTGATGTACCGGCTTCGGTCTACCTGAACCAATTATGTAATCCAAACTATCCACCCCCACCCCCCCCCCCCCCCCCCCCCCCCCCCCCCCCCCCCCAAAAAAAAAAAAAAAAAAAAAAGAAGAAAAAAAGAAAAAAAAAAGAAAAAAAGAAAAAAAAAGGAGGGAAGTTTAAAGAGAAAAATGGCACATATACAGTTTTAGAAACGTGGTAATCATGCCCAAATTTATACATGCTACATCAAGCAGTTAAAATAGACGATATAGGCATAAATTTATGAATGTCACAGATTAATTTAAGTTTTTGAGAACTTACATCCACCTCACTCTTACTGCCAAGTAGTCCTGATGAAAATGCATCTCTACACTATAAGAAGGGGAAAAAAAAGAATTTATGACTGCATCGATACGGTCTGGTATGAACGGCTGCCTATGTACCCAATGTTCAGAGATTGGGATCAAGCCATTACGTAGTTCTTAATATTTAAATCAGAACATTTTACGTACAAGCAGAGAAAAAATTAAAACAAATCATAATAGAAATATGTGTACCTTCCGTTATGCATAAGAAGATAAAAAGCTGAAGCAAATCACAACATAATTCTCTGTAGATTAGTCAAGCAAAACTACTAAATATTTCAAGAACATAGCTACGGAATCCCACTACAAATATGCTTCGTGTCAAGACACCCAGTAGTTGTTGTTGCATTTCTTACACAGACATAGGATCCTCCTTCTATTGTTGCATTTGCAAATGTAAAATCTAAAAATTTCACAGCTCCACTTAAGTATTTGTTGTTCATCCTAAACCATCCAATCAAATTGGAGGACATGTCCAAAAAATGCATCTTAACCAATGGGCCATAACAATTAAAAGTTATTGAGGTACCTTGACATACGAATCCAGCTCTTATCCATCACTATGTTCCTCAGTCACTTCGAAAGATAAGTTGGTGGAAATACAATGTGGGCCCGACAAAACTTCCTATGAAAGATTAACTAGAATGACTCACTTGATGATTCACTATTGTCAACATCCGGATAGCTCCGACGCACATCCGGGTCTGCTCCATCAATTTTGAGCTAATACATAAACATGGGCTTGGCCAAATGGCCAGGCCACCCACATTGTTGTCCATAGGAAATTGACAGCTTCGTCATGGTCATAACAGCGGTTCCTACCTTCCAGGGACCATCGCTCAATTAAATCCTAAATTATTTACTCATCTAAGGTTGGATAGATTGTAATACTTTCATATTCTCATTTAAACATCCACATCAAAAATTCGGCAGCATCTCCCCATGCCTCTTTAGATAAGTTGATCTTACGTTACATTCCAATGCCAAATATCTAAAGCAATGTAAAGATATTTGACATTAAATACAGAATGGAAGAAAAATATCAAGAGAGAAACGAGGAGATGGACCACGAATCAGGCATGAACATTTAAATAGATTATATGAAGCATACTATCCATCTAACATTGAACTGTCTAAAATGGGACAATTTGAGTGATTTCTATGCCACCAAAAAGGCACCATATCTATGTATGGCCACATAGAAATTCTCAAACGAGTAACTAATTATCTAACTTACAAATCACAATCACAAGTCACAATTATAAACTAACAAGTCATAATAATAATTTAAGAAAAAAAATGTAATACATACAAAGCATACTGCCCAAATTTGTATTTTCTTATTGTGACTCAAATAAGCATTGAATTTGTATAAATTTTGATATGACCTTACAATACAAGTCGACTCAATAAACATACAAAGCATATTCATATGGTTATCAAGATTCACAACTTCATTCTCATATATAACAACTTGGAATAAACATACAAAACATATATCATATGATTATCAAGATTAGCAACAAATGTCGTTCGAAGTTTTTGAGTAAAGTAAAAAGCAGGTTTGCTTCCATTAAAATGAAGGAATCTGTATCTATTGCATCTTACTTGTGCTATAAATGTAGTTGTCTTAAACAAATAAGGAGTTCTGGTTTGATAGGGACTGTAGCCAAATAAAGGAAACTGTCCAATGTACTTGGTGGGTTGAGATAACACTCTTACTAAAGAATGATCTGTTATAAGTTAATAAAATCATTAGATGGGTTGAGATAAGACTCTTACTAAAGAATGATCTGTTATAAGTTCCAGGAAATTGTGGAAAAGGAGAATGATCTGTTATAAGTTAGGAGTAAGCTAAGTATCTAAGCATATCCATGATAATAACAAACAATAAAAGATTGCATATTGATTAGCAATTAAAAATTAAAAAATTAAAAAGCTATAAAACCAGCTAATCAATGAAAAAATAAACATAAAAATTTACAGCTATAGCAAAGAGAACAATGTGAATAGGAAGTTACAGTCTGTTACATGTGTTGCGGTTTACCTTTTGCTGGGTGAAACTGTAGGCACTACTTTTTCGAAAACTAATGAGGAATATCATATATTAATGGAAAGTCACCTAACCTTATCTGTTTTGGACTTAGATGACTTGTGCACCAAAATGAGGTTGTTTAGAATCTTCAGATGTACTCGTAAATAGAGCTGCAAATATCATGTTTAATCAAGAAGATATTAACCCTCAAATTTCAATTATTGTTAGTCTCTAACTAGAAATTAACATAATTGCAGTAGGCCATATCATCAATAAACACACTTTCACCAATTAATACATAAATTTAAGAAGAATGGTTCAGACTAAAGTTTAAAAATTCGTGTTTTAGAAAAGAACAAATAAAGTGATTGCCATACAAAATCAACAACCCAGAGAACTTTTAAATTTGTTTGGGTTTGCTTCTCAGGGAAATTATTGAATTATCAATTGCTGCACTTGAAGACATAAATCCAGGAATGCACGTTTTGGAATAGATGAGTAAATCATTTGGACAAGGCAAGCTTCGAATCAACCTCTGCCACTTATCAAGGAAATGAAACAGAGGAATCTAGACTGAAATTATTATAGATTTGTTAAAATATCTCCAAGGAGATTGCTGACAAAGTCTTTTGATCTGCATTCCTTACAATTGGAGTCATCAAGCCCTGCACCTCAGAAATTTCTGCTAGGTCAGTTGACCTGGGTTTATGTATTTTAAGCAAATACAACAAGTTAGCTATTTGTATATATGGAAAGCATGTACCAAATCCAGACTGTTCATTTATGTCCGTATTGTCGATAGGCCATACCCCAAGAATCACAGTAGTTGGGTGACACTAGCTCCTGGTTGGAGAGCTTTATACTATTGAATGTTGGAGATTAGCCGAACATTTTCTAACCATCCAATTGTAACCTCAAACATCCTCCAAGAAGTGGTTATGATCATGCAAATGGTCTAATTTTGGGGTATGCCCCATTCACGGTAGGTCCCAACAGACAGAGTAGCAGTCCCATATGTGTTGCACGTGTATGGAATCTATGGGTACGTATGCTTGATAAGTCATCAAATATAGGTGATAAAACCATAGGTTTCCCATGTTTTCATACCAGTGTTTGGACAAGTTACCAGCAAAAGTACCTTTTCAGTAGCCACTGCAATTGATATATCGACAGAATCACACAAGGTGGCCTCTCCTTTCTCATCATTCCAGTAAGCTGTGAATGTAGCAAAACAATAAGACTTCAGTGCCTAGTCCAGGCTGCAAAAGCGAGATAAAATAAATAACCACAAGATCAATTCAAACAACCAACAGAAGTGCTCAATATTCATGATAACCAGCTTAGGATGGCTTAGGTAACAAATGGTCACAACAACTTAAAATGGAGCAGACATGCAGAATAGTGTGAGGCTGAAATTAGGGCTGTCAACGGGCTGGTCCTCAGGTTGGCTTGGGCCCAGATTTTGAACTCTTCAGGTCGGGCTTAATGGGATAGGCCTTTTCAAATTTTGAATTTTGCTTGCCCCGAGCCTAGCCCATTGACAACCTTAGCTGGAATAAAGGTTCCATAATACTTCTGTTTTTTTTGAAAGGTAACGCTACTAGGGATTGAACCCTAGATCAATATAAACATTCTACATATGACAATATTTTGAAAAATACATAAATTTTATTTTGTCAAATTAGACCTATTTCTCCAAAGTTGAAGTGTTGGTTAGTGTTCCTGGTATTGCCAATATCATCACAGGGTCAACAATATAGATATCAGATGAAAAAATAAATTTTCATCATATCAATGATATTATTGATAAGGGTTTTACAAACATACCCTCCTTTCTGGGGACATTAACAACATTCCCAAGCCTTTTAAATGACATGTGGGACGTGCAATCATCAATCAGGACAATTCATTTAATAGTACCATAGGGAGCAATCCATGGTGCAAGAATCACGCTAATCAAATGATCCTCACCCTATGAATGGGGCAAATTTGTTACAACTGTCCATTGTTCACAAGATATAGATCACATGGTCGTAATCATCAAACCAAAGTGCTTCATTGGAATCTTAAGTAATACAAAGTGGGATCTATCTACTAGATGTTTCAACTTTCAAGATGATGAATGGATCTATTTTGTTTCTCCATTCAATCTCAACTGTCCATTTTTCACGCTATTGATTGGCTTTTAGGATCATCCGATTGGCGTGGCTTTTACAACATGGCATGCTCCTAGTTGTATGAATGAATAAATGGTTCAAATCCATGATTAGGCACCCCATGGTACTAATATTAGTAACTTACCACTCTTTGTGTAGTTGATCAGCTGAACAGTGATTTCCTTCTGTTCTTTGATAGCTTCTCTAATTTTAGAGATAGTTCCTTGATCTGTATCAGGACCTTGAAGAAACCTACAACATCAACTTGATTTTATTGTTTAATTGTTAAGGACCGGTTCACATTCAACAGATTCAAAAGGATTTAAATCCTTTAGGTTCCAAAATGCACTTCATTGGAACTAGATAATGAATGGCTTGGATCTCATGAACTTGTTCATGGGCAGATTATGGGCAGCTCAACATGCATGAGTCTAATTTAGGTTTATATCTGAAATACATCGCCACCATCATACAATTGTACTGTTACTTACTGAATGATTATATGAATTGTATTCTAGTCAAAAGTGTTCTCATTATTTTCATTTGGTATTCAGTTGCAAAAATGTTGGTGAAAAAGGGGCCCAAACGGATGGATGTGATGGTAAATCGGGCTCCATCACACAAACAAACAAATGGGCTAGGTAAGCATCTGCAATAAACATATGGTGTCTTACTCCCATAAACTTCTTAGCATTAAGCTTAAACTTCAAGAATTCAAAGCTTAAAACTTTAAGTGATACAGCTCCCGTGCAGCAAAAAGCTCTGTGGAGCCTACTGTGCTGTGTATGTGACATCTAATCGGCCCATCATTTGCACCAGTTAGTGTTAGGATGATGACAAAAAAATAGGTTGATCCAAAAAAATAGCCCATCATTTTCAGATCTTGGAAACTGTTTTTCTTTACTGGAGTTAATCCGAATTTTCAAAGTTAATGCCCCCTTCATCTCCCTATAGTTGTTCCTTTTTCATTATCTTTTCTTTTTTTCTTTTTTTTTTCTTTTTTCTTTTTATTTTTTTCCTTTTGCGTTGCAGTTTTACTTTCCAATTTCCTTCTACATTTTCACAGTTCAAAAATCTTATCTTTTTATTCAACAGTATCATATCTCATTACGAGTTGGTGGCTGAGCTAAAAACAGTGAAAATGAATCGCAACTATCTAGCATCATTAACGAGATTTCAAGGCTAGCTACATAAACATTTAAAGAATAAGACCAATGATATCTCCAAAAATTTGCTCCCCAACTTTTATGAAGGAAAATGGCCCCAAAACATGAAATAAGATCCATTTTCAAGCATTTCCCAGAAGCCAAACATGTGCAGCAGCCCTTGCTAATGGATTCCATTTCGATTAGGGCTACTTTTTAGGAGCCAAATCAGCCCAAAACAAGATAAGAAATTAGTAACTGATGTGTGAAATAAATGAGCTGGAAAAAAAAGATGGGAAATCGACAATGCAAATCCCTAAAAATGGATTCGACAACGCAAATCCCTAATTAGGGATTTGTATTTGACAAAGCATACCTGAGATGGATGAGAATCTGAGATCCACGAGCAGAGGAAGACCAAACTGCAGTAGGGGGCCGAGGAGATAGAGAGAGAGAGAGAGGAATAGGGTTTTGAGAGAGAGATAGATAGGGAGAGTGAGAGTGAGAGGAGAGTGAGAGTGAGAGGAGAGCGAGCGGAGAGCGAGAGGGAGAGGGAGAGGGAGAGGGAGAGCGTGCAAGGGGGAGAGGTAGAGGCAGAGGCAGAGGGAGAGGTAGAGAGAGGGAGGGAGAGGTAGAGAGAGGGAGGGAGAGGGAGAAGGAGAGCGCACAAGAGGGAGAGGGAGAGGGAGAGGCAGGGGCAAAGAGAGGGAGGGAGAGCACGAGAGAGAGGGAGAGGGAGAAGAAGAAGGAGAGCGTGTGACGGAGAGGTAGGGAGAGCGAAGGGAGAGGGAGAGGGAGAGGAAGAGAGAGTCGGCGCTCAAATAGCAATTAGGGTTTTTTTTTTTTTTAATTTTATAGGGCGTACCCTTTGCCCGCAACTGGTAAAACTGGTCGCGGGTAAAGGGTTGGGCCATTGGTTGGCTTAGGCCCCTTTTCTTGCAGTGACGGCTCCCATGTCTCTATTCTAGAAATAATCAGTTTGGATGAATTAGATTTAGAGGCGGCATGTAGTGAACTCCTGTTAAGCTGGAATCTTAGGGGCTCTGTTTCTTGGATTTTATGAAAGATTGAGAAGAAGGTTTCAATGAAGGGTAGGAATGCTCCTCCCTCTGATCTAGCATTCTTTTTTCTGTTTTGTCATCTTTTAGCAATTTTTTCTTATCCACCACGTTCATCACCAGTCAAAAACTCATCACTTTTTAATGTCATTGTTACTAGCTACTTGCTTCACCTGTAAATCCATTTAATTTATTGGGCAAACTCCAGTGGTACAGATGCCACCTAAAATTATTGTAGTACCAGCTCGATGAGCCCAGTGAGATTTTCATGGAATTCAACCCATCCGTAGATGCTCTAGTTCAAAACACCAGCCTCCGAAACTCAGCTCCATCCAAAGCTTGGGTGGGCCATAACACATGGAATGTGTTGAGAGGGAACACCTACCGTGTTGTATATAGAGAATCCAGTTCGTTCAGACCCTTCATCCGGGCTAGATGGTGGATCAGGCCAAAAATCAGGCTGTTTTACAACCTAGGTGTCCCCTGTCAAATTCAAGGGCGGGCGCTTCCTCCCGGTTTGTTTCCTTTGTTGCAGCCCACTTCAGTTCTGGATCAGGATGAGTATTTTCCTTGGGTGTTTCTTGAGGTGGCACATGTGGGATATGTTGGATGTTGTCGGATGCCTTCAATCTAACTGAAATCAAGGGTTTTTCGATGTTATCGAAAGACCACTTGATGTCATCGAAAAAATTCAGAAAAATTCCAGCTACTCGTTGAACAGTTTTGGAGTTGCTACTTGATGACATTGAAGGTGGCTTCGATGTCATCAACCGGTCTTCGATGGTTGTCGATGCTATCGAAGGTCGCATCGATGACGCGCGCGGAACTACGTAAGTGTACGTTTTGTTTCTAATTCCAGTTATGATAGTATATATATCAAGTGTAATTAGGATTAAGGTATTTTAAGTGAATGTTAAAACGTTCCTAAGTTGTTTAAAAGAAAATCTAGGGTTTTAAGAAGGGATTTTGGAGTTGTTTGAATCAGTAAGTCCATCCATCTCTTGTCATATCGTTGCATAGTAGATTTTTTGTCACTTTATGCCGTGGTTTTTTTACGTGAGGGATTTTTCACATAAAATTCATGTGTTCTCTATGTGCTTTTGTTTGCATTTGATTTCGCCTTGTTTGATTGGATTCAGGTTGCTTCTACGCGATCCTTAACAAGTGATATTAGAGCTAATGTTGGGGGTTTCAACTTTTAATCTAAAACATGTCGACAAAAGAGTCTAAAATGCAATACAAAACAGAGAAGTTCACCAGTAGAAATAATTTTGAATTATGAAAAGTGAAGATGAAAAGCATTTTAGTTCAACGAGGATTGCAACATGATTTCTTTGACAAGGTGAAGTGTCCTGCATTTATGAGTGATAAAGAGTGGGATGAACTTGATGAAAGGGCTATAACCTTGATCCAATTGTGTCTAGACTATCTAGTGGACATCGTCTCTATAATATCCTTAATTAAAAGACCACCATAGGGATTTGGATAAAGCTAAATATTTGTACATGAATAAATTCTGAGCAGTCATTTAATCTTAAGAAAAAAATTCTATAATCTTAAGATGATAGTGAGGTCTGATATCAATGAACACATTAACACATTTAGCGAATTGCTCTATAAATTGTTGAATGTGGAGGTTACGATCAGAGAAGAGTATCAAGCCTTAATTTTGTCGAATTTTCTTCCACCATTTTATGAGAATCTCATAAGCACTCTGATCCATGGTAGGGATAACATCGATGTTGAAACTATCATTTCAACCATTCATGAGAAGTAGTTGAGAAGGAAAGACAGTGGCGAGGGTACCTCTATAGATGTGTTGGTTGCCAGGGGAACTAATATTGAATAGGAGAAAAGAAATTCTCAATCCATATCCAAATTAAGGGAAGGGCAAGATGAAGTGCCTGGATTTTGGGATGACAGGACACATGAGAAATGATTGTCGAAATCCTAAAACACAGAATGAAGAGAAGTCTGATAATAGGCCAAAGGAAGCCAACACAGTGAAATCTAACGAGAAAGTTTATGGGGGTAATGTTCTAACCGTATCTAAATCTGGGTATCTCAACAACGAGTGAGTTTTGGATACAGAGGCCTCATACCACATGACTTTTCAACGAAATTGGTTCATGAGTTACAACGAGTGTGATGGTGGACATGTGTTTATGTGCAACAACATTGCATGTAAGGTTATTGGTGTTGGTTCAATATGCATCAGGATGTTTGATGAGGTGGAGCATATTTGACAGAGGTGAGACACGTTTTGTACCTTAGGAAGAACCTAATCTTTCTTAGGCATTAGAGGCACTTGGGTGCAAGATCACAGGTTTTGATCGGGTCCTTAAAGTTTTTTAAGGGACACTTGTAGTAATGAAAGCACAACGGAGCAGTAACCATTACAAGTTGATCAGGAATACCATATCCTATAACACCCCGTACCTTTGATACTCGGGTGTTACCCCTGTTGACCCCAGTTATAGGGATTAAAGACAATTAAACAAGATAACTTAAACTTTACACGTGTAGGTTAGGACTCCCATGCAATGATAAAGCCAACCACCACGATCCAAATGAGCCAAGTCGAACCCAACACCAGCTCAGAAGGTAAGACTCAAAAAATCCTTAGATTAAAGCAAGTTATGAACAAAAATGACTAAGTCACAATGATACCATGCATCCATTAACCACCTTAGAAAAATAAATTAAGGTCAACTGGGCACTCAGAACCCCTCAAATGTCTGTTCCACCATTGAAACAAAACCTCGTACCCATCTAACTAGCGGAACACATTATATGGACAAGATGAGGCTCTGAATAGCATGATATGGATCACCTAGGCCTTAGCCCCACTCCAAACTGGGCCAGGGTCCCTGTACCGGGACCCCTAAATGAATGATTGGCGTAGATTTATCACAAACACCATGTTAGACCCTACACAAGGTGCGCATGCACCATGGGCTATTGTGCAAGGGGGAGAGGTCAACTGACTATTGACCGACCGAATTGCAAAATGAAAGCACTCTCCCGCAATTTTAAAGGCATTTGAAACTAGAAAATTTCAAACCCCTAAGTGAATCACCCCGATCATTTTTCGGGCAATCCAGACCATCCATTTTGTTAGTGGGGTCCACCCCAATAAAACTGTATAAGGGTGGGGCCCCCCAAAAGCAAACGAAGGGGATCGATATTGGCAATCCATTTTATCATAGGAAATGGGATTTGTAGAAGGCGATCAAACCGCTGGTGTTATGGGGTGAGCGGCGTCGGTTTACCTAGAGGGTTGCCGACGTGCAGACACCAACCTGGGAGAACTCTCTCTCTTAAACCAAAAATGACCAAACCATGAGGAATTATAGTCGCACTTTCCATTTTAGGAAAATAGGGACTGCCACTGACGGCCATCGCTTGGGGATTTACATAGCAAATCTCAGCCACTGGACCTCTCCTCTCCCTGCCTATAAAAGGAAAGGTCCATCCCTCTTAGATTTCACACAGAAAGAGAGGTGAGAAAGGAAGGAAGCAGAGAGAGAGAGAGAGAGAGAGAGAGAGAGAGAGAGAGAGAGAGAGAGAGAGAGAGAGAGAGAGAGAGAGAGAGAGAGAGAGAGAGAGAGAGAGAGAGGGTTTTGGTGAGCCTGACACTCACTGTCCCAACTTAGTCCATAAGAAACGGACCGAGCTGAGTCAATGTGAGCCCACAACCACATCACTTGAGTGTGAGAGAGAGAAAAGAGAGGAAGAAGGAGAAGGAGGTGAGTGCGTGCGTGACAGCCCAAAATCGAGTTGGATCCTACTGTAGCAAGTAAGAACCTTCCCTCCACTCTGTTGAAACTCTAAATGAACTCAAAACAAAAATCCGTCACACCTTGCTCACACCACACACAGCCTTCTAAAACCAGCCCTGTTCGTAGCAGAAAAACACCCATCAGCAGGAACCATGCGTAGAGCCAAGAACAGGCCCTGTTTTGGAGCTAAAGGCGGCCTGCGTTTAGGCATCATTTTAAGGGCAAACATGGCCTGAGTTCAGGCCTTGCTTGAGGCTAATTAATGCCATACAAACAGCCCTAGCTAAGGGCTGAAACCCGGCCCAGGAGTGGGCCGCATGGGGAGCAGAATTGGACGCCCATCAAACCTGTAAATAGTCAGTTTCTCAGTTGAAAAACAACTGAGAACACAACCTATAATCAGCTACATATACAGCTTATGGAATAGATAAATATCTGTTTAAAACATTGGCTGGGAGGGCATCTTGATACCAAACGACAGTCAACATAAAAAGAAAGCTGAAAATGCAACATTTCTCAGCTAAAAACAACTAGAAAAGCGCCTCAGAAACTGCTAGTTTTTCGGCTTGAAAACGTCTACTAAACGGTACCATTTGGTGGGTTGCGATCCCAGCTAAAACCCAATAGCGGAAGCAGCATCCTGGTGTTGTTAAAAGCAGGCTTTCTGCTGGTATAAACCGGTGGTGTCTGGCCCAGCAAACTGAGTTCTGCAGGCCACAAGAACAACACCCAGCTATTGCATTAGCACCACTGCATACCAGTCTGAAAATAGCTGGGAGTTCAGTTGGGCCTCACCAACTTGTAGGTAGGCCTCACCAAATGGAGGAGAAAACCAGATGGGCCGCACCCTGCTGCACTGACTGTGGGCCTCATCTAGTATACATGGGCTGTATGATCAGGCCGTCCACCAATGGACGTTGCCCTGGACCATCCATTTATGGATGGTGTGGTCAGGCCGTCCATCAGGGGATGTCCGGCCTAGGATGCCACTTCATGCAATGAAAAAAAGAAGAAGAAAGTATATATATGTTATATAATACATGCATATGAATTTTATAATAATAAATAATAATATATTATAAAATACAACTATGCATATAACTAGTGGGTCCCACACGTGTGGACCCACCTATTGTGTGATTGGCATGAGTACTTTCTAGTACGTGTAAGCATAATAAAATATTATAAGGGCCCCAAATCCACATGGGACCCACCGAGTATACATGTGTTTACATAAATATATAATATATACTTATCCTACGTGAGCCACATCACGTGGGAGAGCATCACTGATCGACGTGTTCCGTCCCAGTCATCTATCCATTTGATGAGCTCGTCCATACGATGGTGGGCCACATATATGGACCTCACCCTGATATATATGATTCATCCAAACCATCCATCTAGGTAGTAGTACCCCCACCGTGATATAAGTGTTTTATTTGCACGGTTTGTGCAGTGGGATTTTGCCATAGTATAAGTGTTTTTTCTGCACCATTTGTGCAGTGGATCCCAACCTGGTAAAGGTATTTTATTGGCACTGTCCTTGTGACAGTAGGCCCTACCATTGATACATGTGTTTTTTCTGCACCATTTGTTTGGGACAGTGCTGAACCGTACTTGGGCAACATTGGAGTATCTGAACTATATTTGAACGGTGCCGACTTGCATGGACTATAATTGAACAACACTGATCCACATGAGCTATGTTGGAAAATGCTAATAATGTATGGTAACACATGCGTTACATTTACAACTATTAAAATAACTCCTCTTGTGTGTAACCCAAACACATTCATGGGACCCACCTAATACATATGGGGTCCATATATGAGGACCTGTCCAACCACAGGTAAGTATGAGCTTGAGCCCTGTTGGACCATCTTGATTGAATAAATACATGGTGGGCCTAACACAAGCCTAAAAGGCCTTGTTGTTGCATTCCTTTGAACTTTTGTATAAAGCCGTAGAAATACTTGACAAATATAAACTATAATTTTAGGAGATTCCTTGAGTGACTCCAGGCCACAAGAAGACTCATACCGAGTTCGTGAACACTACCATACAGGTGATAACTTTTCCCTTGCACTTTTCATTTCCAAGTTAGCTAAACATAGTTTGTGCTAGATTGCCATCATTAGTTGTCATGTTGTGATTCCATATGATAGGCTCACATGCTAGCTAACCTTCGAAAAATGATTATAATTCACATGTCTTGGTAATACATCAACAATCATTATTTAAAATTTTGATGCCTCCTTACATGTTTTATTTGAAGTCATATGTCGTCACATGTTAACATGATTGCCTCTTTATATAATCTCTTAATGCTACACATGGAGGATTTCATAATTGTATGCAAGCCACACTTGAGATGTAATTCGACAAAATGAGTGTGGAAATAGGACCCTTGAACTGGTGTCATTTTGATCAAGGTATCCGATTAAAACATCCCAAGGTGGAGAACCTCATGAGATGGGGATAGTGGTCATGAGGCACTATGCTCGAGCTGTCGGCCTACACTGGGTGATAAGCCCCCTGTAGTGACCATTGAGTTACTTAAATTGGTTGATTGTAATTGGATTAATAATGGTTGGCTAATCATGCATTCATAGTATATTGGCGATGACGGATGACTAATTCTGGATGCTGTAGCACGTGCCCTAAAGTTGTTGGGGTATCGTTCCGCTAGCTCTCAGACCATTGAGTATCGACCCCTGTTCCGACTGGATGATCATTCCCAGGTCGATAATTGCATGGGTGACGAGCCCAAGTCTGACTGGATGTGCATTCTCAGGTCGATGTGTATTGATACATCCATGCATCTAATAAGACTGCATATTACCTGTTTTAGATTATTACTTATTTTCCTTTAAACTATGTTTGTTAAGGCAGTGATGTGTAATCTTGAGAAGAATTCACACTAAGCTGACCACTCATTCATCAACTATCCAACTGTACAAAATATGTAGGGACAGATGTAGAGGATGAGATACTGACCTTGATGGCACGACCGTGGAGCCCAAGGGAGAGTACTGTGATGATGAGCCGCAACAAAAAGTAATAGTGTATTTTAGGATTAATCAATAGTTCAATATTTTAAATTTCAGTGGTTCAGTATTTTGGGAACTTATGAAAATTTTGTAACTAAGACCCCCAGCTGGGTGGGTCAAATACTTAGGTTCACATGAGTATCAATGCTTCTTTTTGCTATTGTACTCTGAGTTTACATTTTCGTTGGTTCTCTGATTTATAAAACTCTTGAATTTCTGAAGCAAGTCTCGTACTCGGGTTTTAGAAATCGGGGGATTACAAGTTAGTATCAGAGCGGAGTCTGAGATAGCCTGGTTGTGGGATCTAAGTATACAAAGTCCTTAGGTGAATAACTTAGGACAAACGTAGAGATTCCCCTTAGAAGGCAGCTAGGGTGGACAAACGTAAAAAATAAAACACTTAGGACCCCTTGAGAAACATCAAGACAGTCATTTGAACTTAAAAACAGAAATCTTAGCCTCCCCTCAAAATTTTAACCAGGAACATCCCTCAGGTTAGGAGTAGCTAGCACACCCGTGATAGTCAAGTAATGAGATAACTGACCTTGACGCTACTCCGTGAGAGGTTAAGGACATTCTCCAAACAACTGAACCATAAATTTTTAATTTCTAAGGAAACTATGCCGCCTGTATGATAGTCACAACGTATTAATATGGTCGATATCCACCCCATCCCCTCGGCCGAGCGCTAAAGAGAGCACAATCCAAAGTACACTCCAGGCCTTCCGCTAGGAATAACGAATGGGGACAACGCAAAGGAAATGGTGGGGGATTCTGCTTCCCCATAGGTCTTCACCATCAGGCTACCATCACAATACTTTACACAAGGAACGTCGACCGTTGAGGCATCCACAAGAGATCATACTGGGGCTGTAGCCTTTGAAGTAGTTGAGCAAATGGCTGTAACTATGTAGTAACAACAAGACATATTCATGCTGCAGCAGCGAGACATGCATGCCCTCATGATGGAATCCTTGGGAAGCAGAGATCGCGGGGAGGCATCTCGAGAGAGATATAGTAGAGGCGCAGACACCTTTAAACGATTCCTAAAGCTCCGACCACCAACAATTGAAGGAGCAAGGGATCCAGTGTAGGTGGAGCATTGGCTAGCGAGGATTTCTAAGATTATGCGGCCCTGGAGTGCACCGATTCACAGATGGTGAACTTGGCTACATACTTGTTGGAGGGAGAGGCAGAGAACTGGTGGTAGGGCCTGCAACGGAGCATCCCGGCCACATGTATGGACATGGGCAGGGTTTAGGACAAAGCTCCTAGAAAAGTACCTCCCCCAGTCTTGTAGGAATGAGAAGATAGCTCAGTTTTTGAAACTAGAGCAGGGCAGTTTGACCGTTGCCCAGTATGAGGCTCGGTTCGATGAACTCTCTTGGTATGTGCCAAAAGCCTTGAAAGATGCTAAGTACAAATTATAAAAGTTTAAGGAGGGACTCAGGAAGGGAATCCAGTCGCGGCTATGTGCATGGGACATCGAGGACTTTGCAAAGCTATTGGACAAGAAGGATTTTGAGCGTGCCCTGAGGACCCACCCCTCAGCTAGGGAAGTCCTAGTTAGGCCCTGACAGGTGCCTCCTGCCCCATCTGTGCCGGAGAGGAGAGCCAAGGTCATGCCTGCAGGTGCACCACCCATGCCACCCATAAGAAAATGCGAGTACTGCCATAAGCCCGGGCACTTTGCATGGACTTGTTTCAAAAAAATGAGGGACGAAGGCATGCTCCACTAGTAGGTCGCCCTTAGTCATGACCAGTAGCTGCTAAGACAGCACCAAGGCCACAGATGCAGAGATCGGGACCTCCAGTCCACCAGAGGGCCGCCGCTCGCATATTCGTTATAGCTGCTGTAAACACTGAGGAGGACCTCCACCTAACCATTCATGGTACCGCTCACATCCACGGTACCCCTATCTTTTTCTTATTTGACTCCAGTGTAACCTTATCTTTCATGAACTCTACTATTGCAAATAGACTAGGGCTGAACATAACTTGCATACATGCCCCCTTAGTTGTAGCATCCCCCATGGGTAAATTCATCAAAATAGATAAAGTATGCAAAGATTGTCCCCTAACTCTTGCACACCATGAAGTAGCTGTGTATCTAATCCTCATGCCTATGAAATAATTCGACATCATCCTCGAGATGGATTGTCTTTCTTGAGTCTGGGCAGTGATAAATTGTCGTGACAGAATGGTTATTATAACCGTCCCTGGGCAGGCTTCCTTCACTATGAAAGGGAAAAGTAAGCATGGTACGCAGGAAAGCTTACAAGCTCTAGAAGAATCAGAATCAGTCAAGTCCACTGTCAGCCGAATCCCAGTAGTGCAGGAATTCCCTAAGGTATTTCAAGAGATACCAGGACTGCCTCTAAGGTGAGCAGTAGATTTTTGCATTGACCTCAAACCAGAAACTGCCCTCATATCATTACCCCCTTTTCGAATGCCCCCTTGTGAAATGAAAGAACTTAGAAGCCAGATAGATGAGCTATTGACCCAAGGTTTCATTCACCCCAACATCTCTTCTTGGGGAGCACTGGTCCTCTTTGTGAAAAAGAAGGACGGATCGATGCGCCTCTGCATAAATTATCAGCAGTTGAATGAAGTGAGGATAAAGAATAACTACCCTCTCCCACGTATCGATGACCTGTTCGACCAGCTCAAGGGTTCCAGATACTTCTCGAAGATTGATCTATGATTAGGATATCACCAGCTACGAATCAGTGACGAGGATATCCCTAAAACCGCATTTAGGACTCGTTATGGGCACTACGAGTTCTTGGTAATGTCCTTTGGACTTACAAATGCTCCGGCGAAATTCATGGACCTGTCTTCATCCCATACTTAGATCGATTTGTGATCGTTTTCATCGACGACATCTTAGTTTACTCCAAAAGCCAGGAGGAACACGAGCAACACTTGTACATGGTCTTAAGAACGCTGAAGGAAAATTAGCTATACGCCAAGTTATCAAAATGCGAGTTCTTGGAAAAAGAAGTAAAGTTCCTAGGGCACTTAGTGAAGGCAGAAGGCTTTGCAATCGACCCTGCTAAAGTGGAGGCAGTATCCAAATGAGATCAGCCCACCACAGTCAACGAAGTCTGAAGCTTTTTGGGCATGATAGGGTACTACAGGCGTTTCATCAAGAAATTCTCGAGAATCACACGGCCACCCACGCAACTAACAAAGAAGAATGCATGATTCACTTGGGACGAGAATACGGAGGTAGCCTTCTAAGAGCTGAAAATGAGGCTGACATTTGCACCAGTACTCACCCTTCCACAAGATGAGGAAAAGTTTGTGGTGTATAGCGATGCCTCGAAGATGTGCCTTGGCTGTGTTATAATGCAGAATGATAGGGTGATTGTTTATGCCTCCCACCAGTTGAAGAAGCACGAAGAAAACTACCCGACTCATGACCTAGAGTTGGCAGTGGTAGTCTTTGCCTTAAAGATATGGATGCATTACCTATACAACGAGGATTTTCAGCTATTTTGCGATCATAAGAGCCTGAAATACATATTCACATAGAAAGATTTGAATATGCGCCAACGTCGATGGATGGGAGACACTTAAAGGCTTCCACTTTGATATCTCATACTACCCTGGCAAAGCAAACTCCATGGCTGACGCTCTGAGTCGAAAGAAGAAGCATGAGCTGGTAGCCACTATTATGATCAAGGAGTGGGAGATGATGGAGTTCGTACAGGACTTCAACATCCAGCTTACCCTCGACGAACCCGATGCTTATGTGGCTTTGTTGACCGCAGAACCGACCCTGGTTCGGCAGGTGATCTCCGCTCAAGACCAGGACGAATGGCTCGCCAAAATGAAGAAAAGGTGCGAGGGTGAGAGGTGTCCGGATGGAGAGTCGGCACTGATGGTGATCTCCGGTATCAAGGGTAGGTATGTGTGCCTAACAATGCAGATTTAAGGAAGGAAGTAATGACAGAAGCACACCACTCCAGGATGGCCATACATCCAGGGAGTACGAAAATGTACAACAACATAAAGAGGCAATACTGGTGGAGTAATACGAAAAGAGACATAGCCAGTTTTGTAGCAAGGTGCATGGTGTGCCAGAAGATAAAGGTCGAGCACTGCAAGCCTGCGGGCCTTCTTCAGCCTCTACCAGTAGCAGAGTGGAAGTAGGACAGCATCTCTATGGACTTCATTGTTGGACTTCCTAGGACTCAGAGGAAGCATGACTCAATCTGGGTCATTGTGGATAGGCTGACAAAGTCTGCTCGATTTCTTCCTATTTGGACAACAAATTTGACTGACAATCTGGCAAGGCTCTATGTTTGTGAAGTCGTTCGATCCTATGGAGTTCCTTGGGAGATCATATCAGATCGTGACTGTCACGCCCCAAACCTGAAAATTGGATTCACAGGAATTTCGATCGCCGAATCCGGTGCCGACAGCCTCCGTAGTACCCCATTCTCGGCTCTTAGCATTCATATGCCAGATTTTCGATCCTGGGATCCTACAAGGAGAATTTTTTTTTTTTTACATTTAACTAGTAATAAACATAACCACAAGTTTACCCAAATCATAAAGGCAACATCATCATCATATATCCACTAATATAATTATATGAATAAAATGCTGAAAGGGAAATATTTATTTCAAAATTAAAGCTCCAGAAAATAGCTGCACGCTCCAAGCTCAATGCTGCTGCAACCTAACATCACCTGTACGCATCTATCGTGCATAAGCTTATAGAAAGCTTAGAGGGTGGTGTAAGTGTGTGCACAAGATAAGTGTCAAGTATTCAATACAATATCATAATCATGCAATACCGGAAAGCTATTAATCCATAAACCATACAATGACTGAATAAGAAGAAACACTGATAAGAGCAGGAATTATCAGCGTAAACAGAAATACTGACAAGATTATAATCATGCGATAACAGAATAAGCGGAAGTATGAACAAGTCCATAAATTAATCAATATCAGAATACGCAATATAAGACAACTATGCAAATGATGAGTCATAGATAATCAAATTTCGAATGACAAGGATATAATGTAATACACAATTAGAAAAAGCTAACAAATATCATCGCTCTCATCTAAGTCACAAGAATACAGAAACATAACAACCCACAATGCCACACGTCGAAGATGTAATGGAATATGCAGTATATGGTGCTAATGGAATGACTATGCTGGAGTGTGATGTCGGGATGATAGTACGTAGTATCGCAGGCTACGGGGTCCACCACAAGGAACCTCTATCCAAACCAGTCCCATACCTAAATTTGGATAGTCCGACTCAACGTGGTAAACTCCTGATCTCAGGTTAGTCACACGCCCAACCGAAATCCTTGTCATAACAAAGATACACAACAATTAGTTGCGCACCACCAGCCCGAGTGGATAGTGAATGGATGAATGAATGAGTATGCAACTCCTACTCAGTAGCCTGTCAGCACAGTAGCCTACTAACCGCTGGTGGCTCACCCAGTGTGGTAGCTCGTCCAGGCCTCAGTCCCGCCCACATCACACCCGCCCACATCAGCGTCCGCCCACGTGCGCCCGCCCACATGCACAACAGTGACGGGGTGTCATAATATCATGTCAGTCCTCATATCAGTACGGTTCCTCTCTGGGGAAATCACCAGGGTCTATTACACTTCACACCACCTGCCGCCCCAATCAAGCGTACAACTGGGTAAGTGGAAAAGACCTCACTATCCGTCTGTCAGTAGTCTGCCAATACCTACCCGGCTCACGGATAGCGGACCCATTCCTCGAGCTGGTCAAACTCAGCCTAGCCATGCCTACTCCCTCGGGCGGGTAAGGCCGCACCCCCTTCCAACCGACCACGACACAGTGGAGAGCGCAGCCATCTAGTAATCGGCACTCAACGCTCATCTACCCACTCGGTCTAGACGTTGGAGCATCCTCTGAAACTAAGAGGGTGTTTAAGAATTTTCACCCAGGGCCATTTATGGCGGCCCAATGCTCAAACAGATTTTCGGTGTCCTATCTGACCATCCACGATATGCCTGTGGAGGCTACGGCCCTGATGTCACTAGGGCGTACAGTAATCAAAACACAATGCAAGATGCATAAGTCATACAATCCAATCATGCATCAATCCTGCGCATGTCATGCACTCATGTGAGATAATCTCCACCTATCAGGAAGTCTCACATCATCCTGCTCAATGACATATGCAATGGTCAATCACATATCATAAAAAATATGCAGATGATGCGAATGGGCATGCATCATGATGTTATGATGTCACATACTCATAAACGGTATCAATAACCGGCGTCGACAATGTGGACTTTTAACCAACATTGTCCCCAAGGAATGGCCCACATAGAATCAAATATATAATGGGCACATGGCCTCACACAAGGGTCAAATATACAAAACAGGTGGGCCCTGGTCATGGGCCTAACACATATCACAATCGGCCTTACTCATAGGCCTTAAATACATCTGGATGGGTCGCACCCATGGGCCTCAGATATATCACAATGGGCCTCAAATATACTTCACAGGTGAGTCACATACCTAGGTCTAATACATATCAGTATGGTCTACATCACATAGGCCTAATATACATCATTATGGCCACAACTCATGGGCTTTAAATACACAATAGGTGGGCCCTACACATGGGCCTCAAATATATACCACGGGTGAGCCTCAATGGACGGGTCACCAATACAACAGGATGAGCCTAATGACATGGACCCCATAAATATATCGAATAGGCCGCACCAATTGGGCCTTACATACATTGTAATGGGCCATGACTCATGGGCCTTGCATACATCACAATGGGCCTTACAACATGGGCCTCATATATATTTAAGGTGGGCCTCAACAACGGGCCTCATACACATGAAGGTGGGCCTCAACAGTGGGCCTCATACACATCAAGGTGGGCCTTAACAGCGGGCCTCATACACATCAAGGTGGGCCTCAACAATGGGCCTCATACACATCAAGGTGGGTCTCAACAACGGGCCTCATACACATCAATGTGGGCCTCAACAACGGGCCTCATATATGGCCTTAGCAACAGGCCACAAATATATCAAGATGGGCCTAATTAATCATATGAGCTAAATCAATCAAATGGCCGATACGAGCAAGCCGATCAAATGGACCGATACAAATGGGTTGTGCATCATGGAGTTATACTAAGCATGTTATAAAGTAATGCCCTATCCTTACAACGCAGCTGGCCTAGACGGCTTCCATACAACAAGTACGGGCCTACCAATGGGCCCTAGGGAGAGTTACAATGCGGACCTTTAACCAACATTATACTCGCAATGTGGACGTCAAACCAACATTGCTCCCAAGGTGTAGCCCGTAGTGAATAAGATTACGTAAACCAGGTTGGGATCACACATTGCAATGGACCTTAGGTACACCCCATTGGCCCTTAAATACATCAAATGGGCCATGTCATATGGGCCTTTTACTCATCAAATGGGCCACATCAATGGGCCTCACCAATGGGCCTTATGTGCATTGCAATGGGTCATAACCCGTGGGCCTTAGATTGCATCAAATGGTTCTCGACCCATGGGCCTTATACATATCAAATGGGCCTAATCCCATGGGCTTTAAAATACATCAAATGGGTCCAATCCCATGGACCTTGGAACACATCAAATGGGTCCACTCTATGGGCCTTAAATTACATCAAATGGGCCTAATCCCATGGGCCTTGGAATACATCAAATGGGTCTACTCTATGGGCCTTAAATAGTTCAACAACTATCTACATTCATGGACCCAATTAAATTCAACTATGGTGGGCCTCAAAAGTGCATTCATTAAGCCCAATATTTAAGGAACTAAAGGTATAAATCATTTCCTCTAAGATCTTTATAATATGGTGGGCCCCACTCCTTAAAATTTCAGTCCAAGGCCAGCATAATTATAACATGTTACTGTCCTAAATTTGGGCACTCCATTAGAGTGGGTCCAAGGCCTCTAAAACTCTGAAAATTGAGGGCCAAGGTCCCTCATCATGTATAAAATGAGAGGAAACCCAAAAAGGTGGCCCACCATCAGAAGAAATATTTTTGAATTATGGTTTTTTATCAAGGCATATTGCTGGATTGCACAGCAGAAAAAATCTAGGAGTCCAACTATCTTGGCCTATTCTTTTGGATACCCAAACGGGGTCACTTGAGGCTGAAATTTCACAAAGTGATACTTCATAGGTGGGCCACACCCCCACAAAATTTCATAATTTTTAGATATCTCTAAGTATTTTAATTAATTTAAACAAAACAAACTGTCCAGAAAAATCGGACAGACCTGGACGTCCCAACGTGGTGGGCCAGTCCGGCCCTCACCACGGTTGTACAGGGGTCCATTGGCCCTGAAATTTGGTAGGTGGGTTCTAACATAAGTGGAATACGCTCCTAAAAAATTTTAGAATTTTTGAACATCTGTAAATATTTTAATTTATTTACATAAATCAATCTGTCATGAAAATCGGACTGATCTGGACACCATATTATAATGGGCCGGTCCCGCCATCACCATTGTGTGTACAGGCGTCCATTGGCCCCAAAATTTTGTAGGTGGGTCCTACCATAAGTAGGTCACCCCCCTAAAAATTTTTTTATAATTTTTAAACACCCATAGTATTTTAATAAATTTCAAAAATCCAACTGTCCATGGTGGAATGTTGCTGGAACAGTGCATAAAATCCAGACTGTCCACCTCACTTGGACCACACCTTTGGGACCCCAATGAAGGTCAGTTGGGGCTAAAATTTGAGGGACATCAAGATGAGATCCTCACCTTTCAGAAAAGTATATTTAATAGGTATGAATAGTCCCCCAAACAGTCCCAAAATCTGGTCCAAAAACAACCAGAAACTGTCCAGAAAATTCTGGACAGCAACATGTACTTAGATAAAATTTATTATATAAGTTAAATAAAAAGGGAAATACATTAATGGGCCACACACATCAGGAAATAAAATGAGAGAAAAGAGAGATAGAAGGACAATCCGGCCATAGGGAAAGGGGCTCCGCCACTATTGAGCCCTCCCAAGATCAATCACACCCGCACATCATACATAGATCTACATTTACAACATGGATCTTGCACATGCATGGCCTATAATTAAAATACATGCTGAGGATGCTATCTCCACCATGGTTATAAGATCTAGATGACCCAAACATAATATGATATAAAATAAAACTACCATGATGGGGCCCATAGAGAAAGGCCCCATGCATGGATCATGCATGCATAAGGTAGGCCATTAGGCCACAACCATGGGATTTTGTGGGATCTCCACCATTGATTGGTGGGTCCTACACTTTTCTCATGAAAGAAAAAAATATCTAGGCTATAGAAATTAAATTTTTTACATCTAGAGGAGCATCCACCGTTCGATCTTCTTGCTCCTATGAGTTCCTTAGCACCTTAGCTTTGATTCCAATGGAGGAGATGGGGAATGGATGGTTAGGATGAAAGATCATGGGGTAGGAAAGTGGGCCATACTTGAAGTTTTGAAAGAGAGGGAGAGGCTTGGAGAATTCTCATACGTATGAGATTTCTCTCCTTAAATTTTTTTGAGTTTGAAAATGAGAAAGAGAGAGAGAGAGAGTTGTAAAGGGAGAGAGAGATGGGTGATGGATGTGGTGAGTGATGGGTGTAAGAAAATCTTGACTTTTGTGGCCATTTGTGTAAGAAAAGTATAGGTGGTGTAAGAACTTTTTAACTTTGAGGGATTTTGGTGTAAGAGAGGTATGGGCTTGTAAGAGATTCTTGACTTTTGTAGTTGCTTGGGAATGGGTGAAAGGTGATGTGTACTTGACATGTACTTGACATGTGATGGATTGATGGATTGATGAGATTGATGTAACACCTTGTAGAGATTCTCTTGGGTTTCACAACGCGCGGCATTTTCTTCGCACCGAACGTTGGCCCACATCTCTTGACCAGGGTATCACCTCGGCGCGCAAGTCACAGCATCGGAACCGCAGCGACGGCACGGTCGCTATGGTAAAGGTCTTGGGTTGAGTCGATACGGGTTGACGGCATGCGAATCAGTGTCGCACGTAAATATTGGTTAAGGGTTGAAGGTTGCCGAAATTCGACCGGTAAGACCGCGGAAGTCTATGGAACGGTACGGTCTAGGATACGGGGCTTACAATAACTCTCGCTTTATGTCCACCTTTTAAAGAAGGTTACAGGAAGAACTCGACAGGGAACTCAAGTTCAGCATGACATTTCACCCATAAACAGATGGACAGAGAGAGAGTGAGTGAATCAGGTCCTGGAGGATATGTTAAGAGCTTATGCCATCGGCTTCATGGGAAACTGGGATGACCATTTAGCCCTGCAGAGTTTGCTTACAATAACAGCTTCCAGTCCAGCATAGGCATAGCACCGTATGAAGCTCTATATGGTCGCCCCTGTCAAGCCCCGTAATGTTGGGCAGAAGTGAGAGAGCGAAGTTTACTGGGACCTGAACTCGTCCATTTACCACTCAGGTAATCAATGTTATTTGAAGCATTTTTGCACCGCACAGAGTAAACAGAAAAGTTATGCGGACAATCAACGACGCGATTTGGAATTTGCAACTGGCGATCATATATTTTTGAAGGTCTCTCTTATGAAGGGTTTGATGAAGTTTGGACAAAAAGGGAAGCTTGCACCTCATTTCATTGGACCTTTCAAGATCTTGGATCACGTGGTAGCCATGGCATATCGCCTTATGCTACTGACTGCACTGACAAGTATTCACAACGTCTTCCACATATCCATGTTAAAGAAGTACATGCCAGAAGAATTACACATTGTTAGCTAGGAGCATATTGAACTTACCGACAACGCTTCTTCTACTAAAGAATCCATCCGCATCTTGGACCATAAGGAGCAGGTCCTATGGACAAAGATGATATCATTAGTCAAGTTTCTTTGGTCGCATCATGGAGAAGAAGAAGTAACATTAGAACGAGAAGCTGAAGTTAAGGAAAAATACCCCCACCTATTCAGTGACACACCGTAGGTAATTTCAAGGATGAATTTTTTTTTAGGGGGGTAGAATGTAACACCCCGTACCTTTGATACTCGGGTGTTACCTCGTTGACCCCAGTTATAGGCATTAAAGATAATTAAACAAGATAACTTAAACTTTACACGTGTAGGTCAGGACTCCCGTGCGACGATAAAGCTAACCACCATGATCCAAATGAGCCAAGTCGAACGCAACGCCAGCCCGGAAGTTGAGACTTAGAAAATTCTTAGATTAAAGCAAGTTATGAAAAAAAAAATACTAAGTCATAATGACACTATGCATCCACTAACCACCTTAGAAAAACAAATAAAGGTCAATCGGGCACTTGGAACCCCTCAAATGTCTATTCCACCGTTGAAACAAAACCTCATACCCATTTGACTAGCGGAACACGTGATATGGACAAGATGAGGCTCTAAATGGCATGATATGGACCACCTAGGCCTCAGCCCCGCTCTAAACTGGGCCAGGGTCCTTGTACCGGGACCCCTAAACGAATGATCGGCGTAGATTTATCACAAACACCACGTTAGACCCTTCACAGGGTGCACATGCACCATGGACTATTGTGCACGAAGTGCACCGGACCAAGGGGGAGCAGTCAACTGACTGTTGACCGACACAATTGTAAAATGAAAGCACTCTCCCACCATTTTAAAGGCATTTGAAATTGGAAAATTTTAAACCCCTAAGTGAGCCACCCCGACCATTTTTCGGGCAATCCAAACCATCCATTTTGTCAGTGAGGTCCACCTCAACAAAACCATATAAGGGTGGGGCCCCCCGAAAGCAAACGAAGGGGATCGATATTGGCCATCCATTTTATCATAGGAAACGGGATCCGTAGAGGGCGATCGGACTGCTGGTGTTTTGGGGTGAGCAGCGTCGGTTTACTTAGAGGGTTGCCGACGTGCGGACGCCAGCTTGGGAGAACTCTCTCTCTCTCAAACTAAAAATGACCAAACCATGAGGAATTACAGCCACACTTTTCATTTTAAAAAAATAGGGACTACCACCGACGGCCATCGCTTGGGGATTTACAGAGCAAATCTTAACCACTGGACCTCTCCTCCCCCTGCCTATAAAAGGGAAGGTCTGTAAGTGCTATGGTTTTAAGCTCCTTTGGTTGTCAAATTTTGTGGTGCCAAAACATCAACCTGTGTCTTGTGTAGCATGAGGAGATATACATGTTCAAGACACTGTATCAAAATGTTACAAGTTGAGAATGAAGCTCTACTTCAAGACATGTAAGGTTTGCAAGGTCATGTACGATGTTTATTCCTATAAACGCTAATGATAAAAGTCTTTCAAAAGAGCTACAAAAAAAGACAAGCACATCTCAAGACTCAAGAAAGTGTACAACTCCAGAAGAAGTTTGCAAGTTATAGAAGATTCAAGTTCAAGATACATCAAGCTTCGTAATCTACAAAGGTCAACCATCTTCTGAAGAAATGAAGTCTCACTTACAAGGTATGATTGACCTTAGGGCAGGTCATTTTGAATACATAATTCGATTTGAATCTTATTATATGTCTTTAGTCTGTTCTAAGATTAGTCATTGGATTTGTTCGACTAGTCCTAGTACTACCTCGACCAGTCCAAGAAATTCCAAGACCAGTCCTAAGTTTGTTATAAATTTTTTAAATTTTTGGTTGTACTACGACTAGTCTTGGAGTCTGTTCGACCAGTCGTATAAACAGTGTCGACTTGTCCTACGACCAGTCCTGGTTCTACAACTCAAACTACAACAACCAATCTTTGGGTCCTACGACCAATCGTAAAGGGCCCACGACCAGTCGTAGACACCCTACAACCAGTCGTGGAACAGTTTTATCCGATCGCGCTAAAATTTTTAAAAATTCGTTCTCCTACAACCAGTCGTAGTGTCCATAGGACCAGTCGTAGATAAATTTCTGTAACTATAAATAGACGACGAATTTCAAAGTTTGATAACTCAATTCAAGAAAAATCAAGGGACCACTCTAAGATAAGTTTGTGTTTATTTTAAGCTACATTGTGAACATTTAATATTCTCTTTTGTTAGCTTTATTAATTTAATTTTATTGCTACATTCCAATCTTAATTGAAAAGAGGAATCATGATATTCCTTCTTCTTGGAATCAAAATCAAATAGAGCTAAGCCCAACTGTTTGATTTAAAATCAATTTAGAACTAGAACCATTTCAAAGTGAGTATTGGACATTAAACTTCTACATTCGAACTTCTACTCTGATTGGTTCTTCCGGGCTGCTACAAAAGAGAAATCCAAGTATTTTACTTTATTATAAATTCCATTCATTTTAGTTTTATTTGAGATTAAGCCGGAAAAATCTCAATCGGTTAGTTACCTAAGGAGACCCAGAAAACTCAAAAGTGAGGGTTTTTGAATTGTGTAAGCCCTTTTCTAAAAGACACAATTGTGAAGGTTTTAGGTGAACGTATGAAAACCTATTTTGATAGTGAACGCTAATATCCCCTGTGTGAGGATATTAGGAGTGGAGTAGCAAGTTGTGTGGCTGTTGTTTAACAGTTGGTGTACACACGGGCAAACCACTATAACTCTTTGTGTTTTATGGATGTGTGCTTTATTTTTCCTATCTTTTATCATTCAGATTTGTGGGATGTATATGTGGATGTGAATGTTGTAAATTTATATTTCAAGCATTATGGGGAATGTTATAATAATTTAGATATAAATTCCTGTAATTTTCAATTCCTTCCTATTCTTTTATTCCTCTTCAGTTTGAGTTTTTGATACAAAGACCTTTCTAGAAATAAGGTTGTCCTACCATAAACCCTTGGTTTTTGGTATAAGGTTATCCTTAGAACAACATTTGTATTAATCTCTCAATACTAGTTTATTGAGTTTGCTTTTCATTTCAGCATTGTGAATTGATTTTATTTATTTGGCTGTCTCATTATTTAATTCCGTTGTTATTATTTTAAATTTGGCATAGTCCTATTCACCCCCACCCCCCACCCAGGACTTATAGCTAGGCCTTTTCAAGTGGTATTAGAGCCTAGTAGCTCATTTTAATTCTTTTATTTTGATTTATTTCCTGAGCTAATCGATCTAAGTTATATTTAAGATGTTAAATTTTGATAGCCTTTCAGTCACTAGGCCTCCACCTTTCGATGGCACCAATTATGCCTATTGGAAAGCCAGGATGAGGATTTTCCTTAAATTCATGGATGAAAGTATGTGGCTAGCTACAGTGAATGAATGAACCCCTCTTACCACTAAAGTAACTGGTATCGATGGATCAAAATCAATGAGAATAATACCTTATTTCTCATGGACCACACTTCAGAAAAGTGAGAGTAGTGCAAATGCTAAAGCACTGAATGTAATCACTTACACACTATCACCAGATGAATTCAAAAGAATTATATCTTGTGATTTTGCAAAGCAATCTTGGAATATTTTAGAAATGATACATGAGGGAACATCAATTGTTAAGAAATTTAAGATTCAAATCCTCACAGGAAATACGTATGGAAGAAAATGAAATGTTCATGGACTTCTATACAATATTAAATGACATTATGAACTCAATGTGGGGTCTTGGTGATAAAATCTCAGAAAATAAGATTTGTGCAAAAATACTACGCTTACTTCCTGAACGCTTCAATTCTAAGGTTACTGCGATCTAGGAACTTCATGATACGGACAACATGAGGGTAGAGGAATTAGTTGGCTCTTTACAGACTTATGAGTTGACTTTTAAAGCTCCAAAAGATAAATCTATTGCCCTTAAGTCTTCTAAAAATATTTTTCAAGCAAACAATTCTGATTTAGAAAATTCTAAAGACGATATGGCCCTTTTAGCGAAAAAGTTTTACAAAATTTTCAAAAGCAAAAAGGGGGTTGATTTTTAAAAAGTAAATATAAGAAAAGATCTAAATCTAAATCTAAGACTTGAAAATCTTTAAAAGATAATCAATGTTACAACTGGCAAGAATATGGGCATTTAACAAACAAGTATCCTAAAAAGGACAAACCCAAAAAGAAGGGTATGTTGGCTACTTGGGATGAATCCTCTGATTCTGAAGCCTCTTCTGAATCAGAAGATTTTGAAACCGAGTCGGGCAGTAAAGTTAAAGCCCTTATGATTCTAGCCAAAATCACATTTTCAGATAATGATTTAACAAGTGAAGAAAATCTAAACAGTGAATGTGAAAATGAAGATGATCTTCAAGATGCTTACAATGCCCTATACAAGGAAAGTCGTAAAATTTCTGTCAAATTAAAACTTTAAAAAGAAAAATTTTTAAAGCTTAAAGAAAATTTTGAATCCATTGTTTGAGAAAAATCCTATGTTTCAGATTGTTTTAGAAAGACTAAATGCGATTTAGAATTCAAAACCTCCCAGATTGAAAATCTGAAATTTAAAAATGAAAAACTAAAACTTGAAGTCTCTTCACTTTTAAGTTTAAATGATACATGGAAGTATGCCCAACGAGATCCAAAGTTAGAAAAACTTTTATCTGGATCAAAGAAATGTGGCGACCGATCCGGTTTGAGCTACGATAAAAATGTTCCTCTTAAACAGAAGAATATGCCTCCTAAGTTTGTAAAAGGAGAGACTTTAAACTCAAAATGTAAAAGTACAAATCAAGATTTTTCAAAAAATACTAAAACTTTTCAAAAACCTAAAAGAAACTACATCAAATATAAAAATCAGAACCGAAACCCCTTAGCTGAAAAAATTGTTGATTTGCTTAAGGAGCTTTTAAAAATTTAATTCAGTAGGTCATTTTTACAACAACTACAAACAAAAGAAGGCCAACTATACACCTAAACCCAAAATGGTTATGAAATGGGTTCCTAAGGATACCTGCTTGGTTTCCCACACCACTTTCAAAGCTACAAGCCATTCAAAGTGGTACCTAGACAGTGGATGCTCAAGGCATATGACTGGTGATAAAGGTCTATTCACTTATCTCAAAGACATGACTGATGGTTCAGTTACATTTGAAGATGGTAGCAACTATAAGATTATTGGCAAAGGTACGGTTCAACTCTATAACCTTCCTTTGTTTAAAAATATTTTATATGTTGAAGGATTAAAACACAATCTGTTAAGCATATCTCAAATATGCGATAACAATCATATCGTAAAATTTTCTAACCAAGGTTGTGAAATTCTAAATAATAAGGGTTCAGTAATCTTAACTGATCATAGAACTTCTGAAAACTGCTATATAGTTAGTGAATCTAGCTCATCTAGTCAAACGTGTTACATGGTCCATACCAATGAGATAGATTTGTGGCATAAACGCCTTGGACATGTACATTATCGTAATTTGTATAGACTAAGCAAAAGAGAACTGATAAGAGGTCTACCTAAATTAAAAAAGATAGACAAAATATGTGGTGAATGCCAGTTTAGCAAGCAATCAAGGAGCTCTCACAAGAAGGTGAACTCCAATGCCACATCAAGACCACTAGAGCTTCTCCATATGAATCTTATAGGACCTACCAGGACAGAGAGTGCATGTGGTAAAAAATACGTTTTGGTAATCATGGATGATTTTACAAGATTCCATTAGGTAGCCTTTTTAAAGGATAAATCAGAAACCCTTGAAGAAGTAAAAAGAGTTCTCAAATGGATCCAAACTGAAAAAGATTTTCAGGTTTGAAAGATTCGTAATGATCATGGATCTGAATTTGAGAATAGCATTTTTAAAAAATTTTGTAGCGATCAGGGGATATTACATGAATTCTCTGTACCTAAAACTCCATAGCAAAATGGAATTGTAGAAAGAAAAAATAGAGTACTTCAAGAGATGGCTAATGTAATGTTGAATAGTATAAAGCTTCCTAAAAATCTTTGGGCTGAAGCTGTTAATACTGCTTGCTATATAATCAACTGGGTTTATAAAGTAAATAGAATAATAAAACGGCTTATGAAATGTGGTTCAATAAGAAACCTACTGTCAAATACTTTCGAGTTTTTGTCAGCAAGTTCTTTATTTTACATGACTGTGAAAATCTGGGTAAGTTCGACACTAAAAGTGATGAAGGAATCTTTTTAGGATATTCTTTAAATAGTCACGCATATCGTGTACTGAACAAAAGGACTGGTGTTATTCAAGAATCTATAAATGTGGTCATAGACGATCACTTGAATACACCTGCCCCAAGTTCATATAATGATGAAGTTCTTTTAATTGACAAACCAAATACTTCATCAAATCTAACTAAAATTGAATTGAGGACTGTTAAAGATCATTCAACCACTCAGATTCTTGGAAACCCTCTCACTGGTGTGCGCACTCGTAAGAAACTTGAAAACATATGTAATTATGTATGTTTTACATCTCAGATTGAACCAACTAACGTAAAGAAGCCCTTACTGATGAAAACTAGATTGTTGCGATGCAAGAAGAGCTCAACTAATTTGTGAGAAATGATATTTGGTACCTTGTTCCTAAACCTAAAGATAAGCATATTATCAGAACTAAGAAGATTTTTAAAAATAAGACTGATGAACTTGGAAATATAATTTGAAATAAGGCAATACTGGTTGTACAAGGATACACTCAAATTGAGGGTATTGATTATGATGAAACCTTTTCCCCAATAGCTCTTCTTAAACTAATCAGACTATTCATATCTATTGCTTGTTTTAGAAAAATTAAAATTTATCAAATGGATATGAAGAGTGCCTTCTTAAATGGTGATCTGCATAAAGAGGTGTATGTTGAAAAACCAATGGGGTTTGAAGATCCTAAGAACACCGATCATGTTTATCGCCTTAAAAAGGCTCTCTATAGTTTAAAACAAGCTCCTGGGGCATGGTATGAAAAGCTGACTAAGTTTTTACTAAGTCATAACTTTCAAATGGGAAGTGTTGATAAAACTTTGTTTGTTAAGAAACATAATGATCATATCTTAAGAGTGCAGATCTATGTCGATGATATTATTTATGGATCCACCTATACTAACATAACTGTTGAGTTTACAGATTTAATGAAATCTAAGTTCGAAATGAGCATGGTTGGGAAATTGAACTATTTTCTTGGGTTACAAGTAAAATAGTAACCTAATGGTATTTTCATTTCTTAGATCAAATATGCTCTGAATTTGATCAAAAAGTTCAGATTTAAGAATGGTAAGAATTTTGATACTCATATGAGTACAACTTTAAGACTCTCAAAGGACTCTACAGGTAAAAATGTTGATCCTAAGTTATAACGTAGTATGATTGGCAGTTTACTTTATTTAACTGCTAGTAGACTTGATATTGCTTTAAGTGTTGATATTTGTACTAGATATCAGTCTGATCCTAAAGAGTCACATTTAACTGCTATTAAGAGAACTATGTGATATGTCGCAAGTACAGTAAAAATGGGTCTTTGGTATCCTCATGAAACTAGTGTTCAATTGGCTGGGTACTTAGATGCTAATTGGGCTGACAATATCTATGATAGGAAATCAACTAGTGGTGGTTGTTTTTATATTGGAAATTATTTGGTTTCCTGGTTTAGTAAGAAGCAAAGTTCTATATCGCTTTTAACTGCTGAGGCTGAATACATCGCAACAGGAAATGCATGTACTCAGCTTGTTTGGATGAAACGCATGTTAAGCCTTTATGGAATTGCACAGGATATAATGGTTTTATATTGCTATAATTCCAATGCCATAAATATTTCAAAAAATCCAATCCAGTATTCACATACTAAGCACATTGACATTAGGTTTCGTTATATTCGTGAATTAGTGGAAGAAAAAAAATAATATTTTTGGAATATATTCCGACTGAGACTCAACTTGCTGACATTTTCACTATACCGCTCGATAAAAGTAGGTTTAATAAATTAAAATTTGATCTTGGTATGTGCATTTCAAATTGATTATTCATGCATATGTGTATCATAATGTATATATATACTTGATATCTTGTTGATTTAAATTTTAAATTTTTATGAAAATTGCATATTTTAGTGGATACACAACCATTCGTGGATGTACTCGACCAGTCATGCTACGACCTGTCGGGGACAGCTCAAGACCGGTCGTGGAGCGTGTTAGGTCTTTTAAAATTTAGAAAAAATCTCATCTTCCTCATTTCTTATTTCCTCTCCAACAAGCTGACGCTTGACCAGTCGAACCCATCGACCTAATTGTAAGACCCGTATCCTAGTCCATACTGTTCCGTCGAATCCTGTGATCATTCCCGTCTAATTCCGGCAACCCCTTTAAGTGATGTTTGCACACGATTGTAGGTCATATCTTGTAAACTTGAGTCAGCTTAATCCGAGACTAGTACCATTGCGACCGCATCATCGCTGCGGTTCCAATGCCGTGACTCGTGCGCCAATCTGACGTTTAGATCATAAGATGTGGACCATGCATTATAATGAACGTAGACCGTATATTGCGGGACCCGTCCATCCCATGTGGCACCAATCCCTAGGTAATCATGAGGGTGATGGATGACATCACCCTAGCTATAGCCACCCTACCCCCTTAGCCTTCTTACAAGCACTTATGACTAGCCACCCTACCCCTAGCCCTTTTACAAGCATTTATTGCTAGCCACCCTCTCTTACAAGTAATTATGGCCTACCTAAGCTACTCTCTCTTTTTACAGCTCTCTCCCTCTCTCATTTTTCAAACTCACATTCCCAAGCAAGGAAAAAAAACCCCACGCCCATGGCATCCCAAGTGTGAGAAGAGTGAGTTGTGTGGCCCACTTTCTTCTTCCAAAAACCTTCATCCTACCCATTCATTCCTCATCTTTCACCATCAAAGTGAGACACAAGGAGATTGGCTTTCCAACGGACCAAGAAGATCGAACGATGGGTGTTTCCATAGGCTTAGATTTCATTTTTAGATGAAGGGCCAAGTGAGGCCTATCGATTGATGATAGGGATCTCATTTTGGACCATAGGTGTAGCCGATGGTCCACCTTGATTCCCATGGTCATTCTATGATGGGGCCATTCTCCATGGACCCCATCATGATCTTTGTTTTTCCTTATATAAATAGGGTCATCTAGACCTTTTATTTTGGTGGAGAAGGGATCTCCACTGTTAATTTTTGATTTGGTGGGCCCACATGCAATGGGACCCGCTTGATGTATGATTGGATGTATGGAAGGGAGGGCTCATAGTGGCGGAGCCCTCCATGCACGTGTCTCTCTCTCTCTTTCTCTCTCTCTCCCCCTCTCTTTTTCATGTTTTTGTGTGATGATGTGGCTGTGTGACCCATCCGGATGGACCCCACCATGAAGCATATATTCTATTCAAGCCATCTAGTAGGTGGGACCCACCTTACAATGCTTTACTCGAACCGTCCAGCCACTTGGTGACCCATGTGAGCAGGGCCCACCTTAAAGGTGTGTTATACCCAGACCGTCTAGTGTCCAGGGATGCTGGACGTTATTGAAAGTAAAAAACACAAATATCAGCTTGGTTTACCAAGCTTTGGAGTGGGCTACTCATTTAGGCCCCACCTTGATGTATAAGTTTAATCCACACCGTCCATTCCTTTCCCAAGCTCATTTTAGGCGTTGAGCCAAAAAATGAAGTTAATTTGACTATCTGGCGGGCCATAGCTTAGAAAACAATGGTTTTCACAGTTAAAATGCACTCTAATCTTTCTACACTCCAAAATATGTTGAATATTGGGCTTGTTTGGCTTGTCTTAAGCTATGGGAAGCAGTGGGTGGGGTGGATTCTTCCAATATGGGCCCCACGTATGAAAATCCCCAGAAAAATTGATTTAAAAAAAGGACAATAGGCGTTGCTACTGCCAGAGGCGCGTAGGCAGCGCTTGCGGCGTTTTTGGGCTGGCGGTCAGCAGGGACCCACAGCCCCAACCGTGGGCCCACCATGATGTATGTTTATCATCCATGTCGTTCATTTGGCAGACCCCTTCCTGAAGTGGGCCCCCTCCAAAGATCAGCCCCATCTGACGCTCAGGTGGCCCACATCACAAGAAACAACGGTGAATTGAACGGCCGCCATTGGACCCATTTGGGTATGACATAAGTATTGGGCGAATATGAAATTTTTTTTTCCTATTTATCAAGGTCTGTGTGACCTTATTAACGGGTTGGATTGCATATAAACATTATGGTGGGCCTCACGTGGGACCCACAATGATGTATGTGTTTATTTGCCACCATCAAGGTGGATGATGGAGCCCATAGTGATATATGTGTTCTGTTCACACCGTCCAGGTGGATGGTGGAACCATAATGATGTATATATTTTATATTGTCCAATGACAGTGGGCCCCACCATGATGCATGTGTTGTATCCAAACCGTCTAACCATTTGAGAGCTCATTTTAAGGCTTGAGCTCAAAGAATGAGGCAGATTTAGGATGAAGTGGACCACATAGCAAAAGCAGTGGGGATTGAGCGTCTCCCCTTGAATCCTTTTGTTTCACATAAGTTTTGTGGATCACTAGGAAATTTATTTCCTCTTAATCCAAGTCTGTGTGACCTTATGGCCAGATTGGATAGAAAATAAATAATACAGTGGGCCTTGAGAATTTTAATGGTGGAAATCATTCTCACCACTATTAATTGGAGTGCAATCCAGTTGATTTTTTGATATGATTCATTTATATATATATATATATATATATATATATATATATATATATATATATATATATATATATATATATGTATGTATATATGTATGTATGTATATATGGATGTACTTGTGACCATCCGTTGAGACCCATTTGATATATATATATATATAAGGCCCATTAGTGCAGCCCATTGATGTGGCCCACTTGATGAATATAAGGCCCATGTGATATGGCCCATTTGATGTATTTAAGGCCCAATGGGATGTACCTAAGGTCCATTACAATGTGTGATTCCACCATGGTTGGGAACAATGATGGTTTGACGTCCACATTGTAAGTATAATGTTAGTTAAATATCCGCATTACGACTCTCCCTAGGGCCCATTGATAGGCCCATACTTGTTACGTGTAGGCCGTCTAGGCCCATCTTCGTTGTAAGGATAGTTCATCACTTTATAACATGTTTAGTGTAATTCCCTGATTCATGCCCATACACATCATATGTATGCTTAATATGAGGAATATTTGACCATAGCATAAGTCGTTAGGCTGAGACATTTACAGGACTCCTTATGAGATGGAGTACCCTACATGATCGCATGGTATGTGCGGGATTACTGCATGATTGTACAATGTGACTCATGCATCTTGCATATGTGTGACTTAATCATTGTACGCCCTAGCGACATTAGGGTCGTGGTTCCACAGGCACATCGTGGATGGTCGTATCGGATATCAAAAATACTTAGTTTTAGCATTGTGGGTACTTAGGATGTCCTTAGGTGAAAATCACAGAACCTTTTTGGTATCAGGAGATGCTCCAATGTCTAGACTGAGTGGATACACAAGCGCTCGAGTGCCGAATACCAGTAGACTACGTCTCTCACTGTGTCATGGTCGGTTAGAAGGGGGTGTGGCCTTATCTGCCTTAGTGAGGGGACTGTAAGCTAGGTTGAGTTTGACCAGCTCATAAATGAGTCCGCTATCGACGAGTTGGGTAGGTATTGGCAGACTACTGGTCAAGTGGATAGTGTGGTCTCTTCCACTTACTGGGCTGCGCGGTTAGAGAGGTGACAGTCAGTGTGAAGTGTATTAGACCCCGGTGATATCCCAGAGAGGAACTATATTGATATGTGTATACTTGATGAGGACTGGCATGCTTGTTTTATATCTTGCATATGACTTTTGGCTACATAAGCCTCACATCGCATGCCTTGGTATGGCCGATAGCATTTATGTCTTTCATCATATAGCTTTGGTGCAGCTGATAACATTCATGGACTTAACGCATATTTTCACATTACTCTGATATTTTACACTTGGTGCTTGCCTCGTACACACTTACACCACCCTCTAAGCTTTTGTAAGCTTATGCATGACCGTTGCGTATAGGTGTCCTTAGATCACAGCAGCACTGAGGCAGAAGCACGTATTAGACTATTTTGGAGCTTTTTGATCACCCTGTATCTCCTTTTCCGCATTGTACTTAAAAAGTTTTTGATATAGTGGATATGTGGTGATGTTGTTTTGGGACTTGGTTATGCTTGTGGTTATGCTCCATTACAAAAAAAAATTATACTGAAAATCTTCCTTGTAGGATCCCAAGATCTGAATCTAGCATATGAATGCTAGGAGCCGAGAATGGGGCACTACGGAGGCTGTCGGCGCCGGATTCGGAGATTAAAAATTTTGTAAGCCCGTTTTTTAAGTTTGGGGTGTGACACTGATCTTCAAGGTTAGTGCATTTTTGTAGTCAACCTTATAGATTCATGTTCTATTCTCTTCTTTTTTGTCATTGGAGTACTTGATTTCAAGCTTTGTTGAGATTTTGAGAATTTTCTTCTCCATTCGCTGATCTAGAAAAACCCATCTCTATTTCCTTTATGATTTCTTGTTCTTATTGGAAATATATGCTAGAGGGAAAAAGAAAACTTCCTGTAGTCCATCTTCTTCTAGATCTACTTCAATAACTTGGTGCCACCTTCGGTCACTCGAAGATGATCTCCCATATGTGCGGAATTTGCATTTGTGTAAAGTTATTGTTGAGCGTCCTGTATTTTTTAACCGCATTGCTCCATTTGGTATCCTTCCACTCCTCCAAGCTATAGGATGGGATAACATCTTACATTGAGGTGGGCCTGCATACCAATCTATTGCTCAATCCATGTTTGCATGTATCTCTAATTTTTGGTCTAAGAACTTGAATTTTAAAATTGATACTAGAGAAGGACAATTTGAAGTTGACCGCCATCTGATTGCAAGATTAATGGATATACCTGTTAATGATGAAGGTATTCCTATTCATACTCTAACTAAGAAACCCTCAGAATCTGAAAAAAAATGCTCACTAGATATTTATGCAATATGAATGTGCAATGGACTCATAAAGGAATGCACTCCCCTCAAAGTACTTGTTACCCAGTACGGGGTTCTTCATAGAATCTTTATTTCAAATCTGTATCCACGTTCTGGTAATAAAATAGATACTACTTCTTTTATGGTTCGGGTTTTGCATTTTGTCATCTTTGGTACTAAAGTTTGCCTTCCATCTTTGATATGTCATTCCATCATTCAGTTTCATCTCCATCCAGGTCATAGTCATATTTCATTTGCCTTTCTTATGACTGTTTTAACTACTCATAAGTTGGTCGCTAGGCTTGTTGGAGAGGCTCTCATCCATCATCTTATCTTTAATAACTCAAATATAAATAAGATGAAATTAGAATTAACTCCTGGCCAAGTGGATGGTGGTGGTGGTGGAGCTGAAGCAAGGAATGAAGAAGAAGTTAATATGGATGATATTTTTGATAAAATTGAATCTGATTTTGCTAATAATCCTAACTATGAGCCATCTGAGTTTGATGCTCGTCTTCGTGCACTTAAGGAGAAGGCTGAAAATATGAATGTTTCCCATGATTTACAGTTTAAATATTTGCACAAGTAACTTAGGTGCTTAAACAAGGGCATGCATCAACTTGATCCTTCCATACCTACTCCTTCTTCAGGTCCAGATTAAGTGATTTACTCTGTGCTTTGTAATAACTTTAAGTCTACTTGTGTTGGTTTGTGAACTTTATCTAATTGACTGAGTTTTGTTTGAACTAGTTAATGGTATGTGGAATTTATTTGATTATATCTTGATCAGTTAATCCTTGATTACTCCTGTCTATTATTCTTTTTCCATTTTCTTCTTCCTTTGTCATATTGTGACAAAAAGGGGGAGAATTGATATGGATGGGTTGTGAGTAGCAGTTGTAGTAGTTTTTTTCTTTTTTTTTCTTACATACATATGTGCTACTCAGGGGGAGTATGTGAAGAGATGTTACCATGATGTTTTGTGCTAGTTGATGATAACTGGTGCATGATTCTTTAACCAAGCTGTAATTGGTTTCCTCTTATAACTTGTGCATGATTATTGTATTATTTATGTTTTGTCACAAATTTAACAAAGGGAGAGATTGTAAGTGTTATGGTTTTATACTCCTTTGGTTGTCAAATTTTGTGGTGCCAAAACATCAACGTGTGTCTTGTGTAGCATGAGGAGATATACATGTTCAAGACATTGCATCACAATGTTACAAGTTGAGAATGAATCTCTACTTTAAGACACGCAAGGTTTGCAAAGTCATGTACGATGTTTATTCCTATAAATGCCAATGATAAAAGTCTTTCAAAAGTGCTACAACAAAAGACAAGTGCATCTCAAGACTCAAGAAAGTGTACAACTCAAGAAGAAGTTTGCAAGTTGTAGAAGATCTCAAGTTCAGGATACATCAAGCTTCGTAATCTACAAAGGTCAACCATCTTCTGAAGAAATGAAGTCTTAATGTTCATATCTCACTTAAAAGGTATGATTGACCTTAGGGTAGGTCATTTTGAATACATAATTTGATTTGAATCTTATTTTATGTTTTTAGTTTGTTCTAAGACTAGTCATAGGCTCTGTTCGACTAGTCCTAGCACTGCCTCAACCAGTCTAAGAAATTTCAAGACCAATCCTAAGTTTGTTGCAAATTTTTAGAATTTTTAGTTGTGATATGACCAGTCTTGGAGTCAGTTGGACCAGTCGTATGAACAATGTCGACTTGTCCTACGACCAGTCCTGGTTCTACGACTCAAACTACAACAACCAATCTTTGGGTCCTACAACCAGTCATGAGTATGCTACGACCAGTCGTAGACACCCTACGACCTATCGTGGAATAGTTTTATCCGATCTCACTAAAAATTATAAAAATCTGTTCTCCTACGATCAATTATAGTGTCCACAGGACCAGTCAAAGATAAATTTTTATAACTATAAATAGATGACGAATTTTAGAGTTTGATAATTCAATTCAAGAAAAATTAAGAGACCACTCTGAGATAAGTTTGTGTTTATTTTAAGCTACATTGTGCACATTTAATATTCTCTTTCGTTAGCTTTATTAATTTTATTTTGTTTCTATATTCCAATCTTAATTGAAAAGAGAAATCATGATATTCCTTCTTCTTAGAATCAAAATCAAATAGAGCTAAGGCCAACCGTTTAATTTAAAATCAATTTAGAACTAGAACCATTTTAAAGTGAGTATTGGACATTAAACTTCTACATTCGAATTTCTACTCCGATTGGTTCTTCCGGGCTGCTACAAAAGGAGAAATTCAGGTATTTTACTTTATTGTAAATTCCATTAATTTTGGTTTTATTTGAAATTAATCCAGAAAAATCTCAATCTGTTGGTTATCTGAGGAGAGCCAGAAAACTTAAAAGTGAGGGCTTTTGAATTGTGTAAGCCCTTTACTAAAAGACACAATTATGAAGGTATTGGGTGAACCAGTGAAAACCTATTTAATAGTGAATGCTAATATCCCCCGTGTGAAGATATTATGAGTGGAGTAGCAAGCTGTGTGGCTATTGTTTAATAGCTGGTGTGCACATAGGTGAACCACTATAACCTTTGTGTTTTGTGGATGTGCGCTTTATTTTTCCTATCTTTAATCATTCAAATTTGTGGGATATATATGTGGATGTGAATGTTGTAAATTTACATTTCAAGCATTGTGGGGAATGTTGTAATAATTTAGATTTAAATTCCTATAATTTTTTATTCCTTTCTATTCTTTTATTCCTCTTTAGTTTGAGTTTTTGATACAAAGACCTTTCTAGACATAAGGTTGTCCTACCATAAACCCTTAGTTTTTTGGGTAAGGTTGTCCTTTAAACAACATTTGTATCAATCTCTCAATACTTATTTATTGAGGTTTCTTTTCATTTCAGCATTGTGAATTGATTTTATTTATTTAGCTATCTCATTCTTTAATTCCGCTGTTATTATTTTAAATTTGGTATAGTCCTATTCAGCCCCTCCCTAAGACTTATAGCTAGGCCTTTTCGAGTGGTATTAGATCCTAATAGCTTGTTTTAATTCTTTTATTTGGATTTATTTCCAGAGCTAATCAATCTAAGATATATTTAAGATGTCAAACTTTGATAGCCTTTCAGTCATTAGGCCTCCACCTTTTCATGGCACCAATTATGCCTATTAGAAAGCTAAGATGAGGATTTTTCTTAAATCCGTGGATGAAAGTGTGTGGATAGCCACAGTGAATGAATGGACCCCTCATACCACTGAAGTAACTGGTATTGATGGATCAAAATCAATGAGAATAACACCTTATTTCTCATGGACCACACTTCAAAAAAGTGAGAGTAGTGCAAATGGTAAAGCACTGAATGCAATCACTTGCGCATTATCGCCGGATGAATTCAAAAGAATTATATCCTGTGATTCTGCAAAGCAAGCTTGAAATATTTTAAAAATGACACACGAGGGAACATCAATTGTCAAGAAATCTAAGATTCAAATCCTCACAACAAAATTTAAGGAAATACGTATGGAAGAAAATGAAATGTTCATGGACTTCTATACAAGATTAAATGACATTGTAAACTCTATGTGGGGTCTTGGTGATAAAATCCCAAAAAATAAGATTTGTGCAAAAATACTGCGCTCACTTCCTAAACACATCAATTCTAAGGTTACTGCGATCTAGGAACTCCGTGATACGGACAATATGAGGGTAGAGGAATTAGTTGGCTCTTTACAAACTTATGAGTTGACTTTTAAAGCTCCAAAAGCTAAATCTAGTGCCCTTAAGTCTTCTAAAAATGTTTCTCAAGAAAACCATTTTGATTTCAAAAACTGAAGATGATATGGCCTTTTTAACGAAAAAGTTTTACAAAATTTTTAAAAGTAAAAAGAGGGTTAATTTTTAAAAAGAAAATGATAAGAAAATATCTAAATCTAAATGTAAGACTTGAAAATCTTTATAAGATAGTCAATGTTACAACTGCTAAGAATATGGGCATTTAGTAAATAAGTGTCTTAAAAAGGACAAACCCAAAAAGAAGGGTACATTGGCTACTTGGGATGAATCCTCTAATTCTAAAGCCTCTTCTGAATCAGAAGATTCTAAAACCGAGTCGGGCAGTGAAGTTAAAGCCCTTATGACTCTACCCAAAATCACATTTTCAGATAATAATTCAATAAGTGAAGAAAATCTGAATAGAGAATGTGAAAATGAAGATGATCTTCAAGATGCTTACAATGCCCTATGCAAGGAAAGTTGTAAAATTGCTATCAAATTAAAACTTCAAAAAGAAAAATTTTCAAAGTTTAAAGAAAAATTTGAATCCCTTGTTTTAGAAAAATCCCATATTTCAGATTGTTTTGAAAAGACTAAATGCGATTTAGAATTCAAAATCTCCCAGATTGAAAATCTGAAATCTGAAACTGAAAAACTTAAACTTGAAGTCTCTTCTCTTTTAAGTTTAAAGGATACATGGAAGTATGCCCAAGGATATCTAAAGTTAAAAAAACTTTTATCTGGATCAAAGAAATGTGACGACGGATCCAGTTTGGGCTACGATAAAAATGTTTCTCTTAAACAGAAGAATACGCCTCCTATGTTTGTAAAAGGAGAGATTTTAAACTCAAAAGAAAAAAGTACAAATCAAGATTTATCAAAAAATACTAAAACTTTTCAAAAACCTAAAAGCAACTATATCAACTATAAAAATTAGAACCAAAACCCCATAGCTAAAAAAATAGTTGATTTGCTTAAGGAGCTTTTAAAATCTAACTTAATAGGTCATTCTTACAACAACTACAAACAAAAGAAGGCCAACTATACACCTAAACCCAAAACAGTTATGAAATGGGTTCTTAAGGTTACCTGCTTGGTTTCCCACATTGCTTTCAAAGCTACAAGCCATTCAAAGTGGTACCTAAACAGTGGATGCTAAAGGCATATGACTGGTGGTAAAGGTCTACTCACCGATCTCAAAGACATGACTGATGATTCAGTTACATTTGGCGATGGCAGCAACTGCAAGATTATTGGCCAAGGTACGGTTCAACTCTATAACCTCCCTTTGTTTTAAAATGTTTTATATGTTGAAGGATTAAAACACAATCTATTAAGCATATCTCAAATATGCGATAACAATTATAGCGTAAAATTTTCTAACCAAGGTTGTGAAATTCTAAATAATAAGGGTTCAGTAATCTTAACTGGTCATAGAACTTCTGAAAATTGCTATATAGTTAGTGAATCTAGCTCATCTAGTCAAACGTGTTACATGGTCCATACCAATGAGATAGATTTGTGGCATAAACGCCTTGGACATGTACACTATCGTAATTTGTATAGACTAAGCAAAAGAGAACTGATAAGAGGTCTACCTAAATTAAAAAAGATAGACAAAATATGTGATGAATGCCAGTTTAGCAAGCAATCAAGGAGCTCTCACAAGAAGGTGAACTCCAATGTCATATCAGGACCACTAGAGCTTCTCCATATGAATCTTATAGGACCTACCAGGACAGAGAGTCCAGGTGGCAGAAAATATGTTTTGGTAATCATGGATGATTTTACCAGATTCACTTGGGTAGCCTTTTTAAAGGATAAATCAGAAACCCTTGAAGAAGTGAAAAGAGTTCTTAAACGGATCCAAACTGAAAAAGATTTTCAGGTTTGTAAGATCCATAGTGATCATGGATCTGAATTTGAGAATAACAGTTTTGAGAAATTTTGTAACGATCAGGGGATATTACATGAATTCTCTGCACCTAAAACTCCACAGGAAAATGGAATTGTAGATAGAAAAAATAGAGTGCTTAAAGAAATGGCTAACGTAATGTTGAATAGTATGAAGCTTCCTAAAAATCTTTGGGCTGAAGCTGTTAATACTGCATGCTATATAATCAACCAGGTTTATACAAGTAAATCGAATAATAAAACGGCTTATGAAATGTAGGTCGATAAGAAGCCTACTGTCAAATACTTTCAAGTTTTTGACAGCAAGTGCATTATTTTACTTGACCATGAAAATCTAGGTAAGTTCGACACTAAAAGTGATGAAGGGATCTTTTTATGATATTCTTTAAACAGTCGCACATATCGTGTACTGAACAAAAGCACTGGTATTATTCAAGAATCTATAAATGTGGTTATAGACGATCACTTGAATACACCTATCCCAAGTTCAGATAATGATGAAGTTCTTTTAATTGACAAACCAGATACTTCATCAAATCAAACCAAAACGGAATTGAGGACTGTTAAAGATGGACATGATGAGTACATGATGAGTACCGACTTTCTTGGATTACATTTCGCATATGACATTCGGCTATGTAGGCCTTGCATTGCATTGGTGTGGCCGATGGCATTCCTATCTCGCATCATGCCTTGCATTACATAGCCTTGGTATATTCATGGACTTACCGTATACTTCCGCATTACCTGATCTTGTACACTCGACGTTTGCCCTCCGCACACACTTACACTACCCTCTAAGCTTTTGTAAGCTTATGCACGACAGTTGCGTGCAGGTAGCGTTGGACAGCAGCAGCGCTGAGGCAGGAGTGCATATCAGGACCTTTTAGAGCTTTTGATCACCTTGTATTTCTCTTTCCGCATTGTACTTAAAATTTTTGATATAGTAGATATGTGGTGATGTTATTTTCTGACTTGGTTATGCTTGTGGTTATGCTCCATTACAAAAAAAAAAATTCATTCTGAAAATTCTCCTTGTAGGATCCCAGGATCAGAATCTGGCATTTGATTATCAGAAGCTGAGAATGGGGCATTACAGAGGCTGTCGACACAGGATTCGGCAATCGGGATTCATGTGAATCCGATTTTCGGGTTTGGGGCGTGACAGAAGCTGGTATCAGAGCATAACTTGGAAATACCTAAGGATCACATCACATATCTACTATAAATAGGTTCCGAGTCTGAATGATTTAGCGATTTTTCGACATATACCTTTAATGTATGTGCCTTCGAGAATTCTCAAGACTGATAGGCCATTGTTCCTTCCTGTAGGAGACGTTATGGCTAGAAGAACAACCCGAGCGAATCCCGTTCCACCACCTGTGACTCCTGCTTTACCACTTGCTACTCCTGCTCCACCACCAGATATTTCTGCCTTTGAGCCTGAGGATGCCACTCATTTTCCTGAGACCGGTGCGGATCCGACCGTACCTGTGAGTGCCACTCAGCTGCAGCAGATGTTGCAGGCAATGACCGCCATTCTTCAGGGGCAAAGCAGGCGTCCCACTATTACACCAGCCGAGGCTGAGCAGGAGCGTGCGAGCGCTCTTCTCAAGGATTTTTGACGGCACGATCCCCCACATTTTCGGGGTGAGCCAGACCCTACTGCTGCAGAGATATGATGCTCCGAGGTGGAGAAGATATTCGACACCATGAGATGTACGACCCAGCAGCGAGTTCCATTAGCTGTATTCCTTCTGCAGGGCGAGGCTCAGTATTGGTGGGCATCTGTGGCCCGATCGGTAGCCACCTATTTTGAGTGGACCTGGGAGGACTTTATAGACCAGTTTGACCGGAAGTTCTTTCCCGAGCATGTGCGACAGCAGCGCTCACTAGAGTTTGAGACTTTGGTCCAGGGGGACATGTCTGTGTCCCAGTATGAGGCTCGATTCGTCGCACTATCCAGATTCGTGACGTATCTTGTTGATGATGAGGGGCGGAAGGCCCGCCGTTTTGAGAACGGCTTACGTCCTGCCCTCCGGAGCCGTGTGATCGGACACATGCTTCTGACATTTGAGCAGATAGTAGAGAGGGCCTTGATATATGAGACAGATTGGGCCAGTGTGCAGAGAGCCCGCGATCAGAGGGGAGATCAGAAGAGGAAGGCACCCTCTAGTAGTTTCCATCAGCAGCATCGTTCATAGCAGCGGCGCACGACCCGCCCAGTATTTCGAGCACCAGCAGTACTCCCAGCACCATCTTCGGGATCATTTACCGGTACTTGCTTTGGGTGCGGTCGTACAGGACATCGTAGGCACGAGTGTCCCCATCCGTAGCAGCAGCAGCAGCCGAGGGCACTGCATTCACCTCCACGACAGCCACCACAGCAGCAGCGACCGCAGCACCAGCCTCCTGTACCTCCCCCACAGCAGCAGAGGCAGCAGGTTAGGCCCCCACAGCGACCACAGCAGCAGGAGAGACTTTAGAGGGGACTTGCACCTTCCCAGTAGGGTCAGGGCAGATTTTATGCCGCCCAGCAGGACCCTCAGTCATCAGGAGGGGTCGTCGAGGGTACTCTTCCTGTTTCTGCATACATTGCACGTGTACTATTTGATTCTGGTGCATCGCATTCATTTGTCGCCGATGATTTCTGTCGATCGACCGGTTTGCCGTTGGAGTCTGCCCGTGAGGATTTGATAGTATCGACGCCATTAGGGAAGACCGCAGTGTTGGGCCAATTTTACGCGTCTTGCCCTATTTTGATTGGGGATATCTTCTTGCCTGCCGACCTATTTGTATTGCCGATGTCCGGTTTTGATGTTATCCTGGGCATGGACTGCCTTGCCGAGTACTACGCCATATTAGACTGCTGTGCGAGGACAGTCACGTTCTGCATACCCGGCGTGCTAGAGTTTCAGTTTGTTGCCGAGCCTAGAGGAGGGCAGCTTTCTTGCCTGTTATCGTGTGCCGTTGAGGAGCCAGCTGCTTTGAGTATCGACCAGCTGCAGGTTGTTTGTGGTTTTCCTGATGTGTTCCAGGAGATTCCGGGATTACCACCTCGTCGGCATACTGAGTTCCAGATTGATCTTGTGCCCGGTACCGTGCCTATTTCGAAGGCCCCGTATCGTATGGCACTGTTGGAGTTACGGGAACTGCAGATGCAGTTGGATGAGTTGCGCGAGCTAGACTTTATTCGTCGTAGCAGTTCACCGTGGGGATGCCGGTACTCTTCGTAAAGAAGAATGATGGCTCGTTGAGGCTTTGCGTAGACTACCGCGAGCTCAATAAGGTTACGATCAAGAACAAGTACCCGCTTCCGAGGATCGATGACTTGTTTGATCAGCTGCAGGAGGCGCAGTTCTTTTCAAAGATAGACTTGCAGTCCGGTTATCATCAGGTTCGGGTTAGAGATGAGGATATCCCGAAGACAGCCTTTAGGACGCGATACGGTCATTTTGAGTTCCAGGTCATATCCTTCGGGCTGACCAATGCGCCCGCAGTATTCATGCAGTTGATGAACGAGGTCTTTCGTCCGTATCTTGATCAGTTTATCGTGGTGTTTATTGACGACATCCTGATATATTCGAGGACTCGTGAGGAGCATGAGCGACATCTTGAGATTACATTAAAGACCCTCCATGCACACCAGCTTTACGCGAAGCTGGAGAAGTGCGAGTTCTGGCAGGAGGAGGTGAAGTTCCTCGACCATGTAGTGACGAGGCAGGGTGTCGTTGTAGACCCCTCGAAGATTGATGCCGTGCGTCAGTGGGACCAGCCCACGAATGCATCCGATATCTGCAGTTTTCTTGGTTTGGTAGGCTACTACTGATGATTTATTGAGGGATTCTCTCGCATTGCAGCCCCATTGACTAGGTTGACCCGGAAGGGTGCTGAGTTTGTTTGGAACGATGCTTGTGAGCAGGCGTTTATGGAGTTGAAGGACCGCCTCACGTCCGCTCCTGTCCTCACTCTTCCCTCTGGGAGTGATGGATTTGTTGTATTTACTGATGCCTCACGAGTTAGCTTAGGTGCTGTCCTGATGCAGCACGGGAAGCCGGTGGCTTATGCGTCCCGACAGCTCAAGGTCCATGAGCTGAACTACCCTACGCATGATCTGGAGCTGGCAGTGGTTGTCTTTGCACTGAAAGTGTAGAGACACTATCTTTATGGGGTGAGATTCGAGCTCTTTTCCGATTATAAGAGCTTGAAGTATTTGTTCTCTCAGTCCGAGCTGAATATGAGGCAGAGGCGTTGGATGGAACTCCTGAAGGATTACGATTTTGATCTTCAGTACCACCCGGGCAAGGCGAACGTGGTGGCGGATGCCCTCAACTATCAGCCACGAGGCCTGGTGGCGCATATGATGATTCAGGAGTGGAGGATGCTCGAGGATATAGCAGAGTATGACTTTGAGTTTGGTCTGCAGTCATCTATTGTTCAGCTATCGAGCTTGTCGATTCAACCCTCTCTTGTTGCAAGGGTGATCGAGGCTCAACAGACAGACGAGTCATTACAGGATTACCGAGCGGAGGCAGCATTTGAGAGTCAGACGGATTGGCAGATTGGTTCTGACGGTGGACTTTGCTTCAGAGGCCGATTATGTGTCCCGAATATTCCTGATTTACGTCGAGATCTTATGACCGAGGCACATCGATCGCGTTTCTCTATCCACCCTGGCTCGACGAAGATGTATCGCGATATGAGACGCCAGTATTTTTGGTCAGGAATGAAGCGCCAGATAGCCAGTTTTGTGGCCGAATGTGACACCTGCCAGCGTGTCAAGGCCGATCATCAGAGACCCCCTGGCCTATTGCAGCCGCTGAGCGTCCCGATGTGGAAGTGGGAGCATATATCTACCGATTTTGTCTTGGGTTTACTGAGGACTCAGCGAGGTCATGACGCCATCTGGGTTGTTGTGGACCGTCTGACAAAGTCGGCATATTTTCTTACGATTCGTGAGACTTGACATACAGATCGGCTCACCAGGATGTTTATTGATGAGATCGTGAGATTGCATGGTGTTTCCGTCTCGATTGTTTTAGACCGAGATCCGAGGTTCACGTCTCAGTTTTGAGGAGCTTCCAGAGAGCGATGGGCACTGATTTGCAACTCAGCACCGCGTATCATCCGCAGACCGATGGTCAGACCGAGAGGGTCAACCAGATCCTTGAGGATATGCTTCGGGCTTGCGCGATTGATTTCGAGTGTAGTTGGGACGAGCACCTGCGATTGGCTGAGTTTGCGTACAGCAACAGCTATCAGGCGACCATTGGCATGGCTCCTTTTGAGACATTATATGGCAGACCGTACTGATCTCCGAGTTATTGGACTCAGGTTGGAGAGCAACGTCTCCTAGGTCCCAAGCTTGTGCTGCAGACGTCAGAGGCTATCGACATCATCAGACAGAGGATGCGCACAGCTCAGAACCGGCAGAAGAGTTTTGCTGATCGTCGACGTCGTCCCTTGGAGTTTGCCGTTGGGGACTATGTGTATCTCAAGGTCTCACCCATGAAGGGTGTAGTTCGTTTAGGGACGAAGGGCAAGCTTGCCCCGAGATTCATAGGACCTTTCGAGATCACTGGGCGCATTGGCGCTGTGGCCTACCGGTTTTCCTTGCCATCGCAGTTGTCTGGCGTCCACAACATATTCCATGTTTCTATGTTTAGGAAGTGTGGGTCAGACGTCGTTCCTGTTATTGATTGGCAGCCGTTAGAGGTTTGTGAGGACGCTTCTTATATTGAGCAGCCAGTTCGTATCCTCGATCGGAAGGAGCAGGTCCTCAGGACCAAGGTCATTCCCTTGGTGAAGGTGCAGTGGGGCCATCATAGTGTGGATGAGGCGTCTTGGGAACGCGAGGCAGAGATCCGCGAGCGTTATCCCCATATTTTCGATGATTGATTGTATGATGTATTATGGTACTTGATTATATATGATGTTATGTTCCCTATTTCCTTTTTGAGTTATGGTTAGTTGCGATGGTAGTGTAAATTTTGAGGATAAAATTTTTATTAGGTGGGGAGAGCTGTAAGACCCGTATCATAATCCGTACTGTTTCATCGCTTCCCGCGATCCTTCTCGTCAAATTTCGACAAACTGCGACCTGTAGTTGACGTTGCGCACGACCGTAAGTCGTATCCTATTCATTTGAGCTGGCTTAATCCGAGACTTGTATCATTGCGACCGCAACGTCGCCGCGGTTCCAACGATGCGACTCACTGTCTAATCCGATACCCTGACTAAGAGATGTGGGTTGGCGTCTATTTTGAGAAAACGTCGCGCCTTTACATTCCCAAGAGAATCTCTACAAAGTGTCAAATCAATCACATCAATCAATCCCATCAATCACCTCTCATGTCATGTACAAAGCAACCATGCTTTCTTTCTCCACAAGCCAAGCAACCCCAAAGTCAACCAATCACTCACCTCACCCATCACTCATCTCACATCACTCCATCACTCTCACATCTCCCTACAACCCTCTCTCTCTCCCTCATTTCCCAACACTATTTCCAAGCAAAGGAGAGCATCCCATGTCCAAGTTTTTCCCAAGAGAAAGTGTGATTTTGGTGGCCCACTTCCCATCCCAAATCTCTCATCTTAGCCATCCATTTCCCATCTCCACCATCAAAGTGAAGCTCTAGAAGATAGGTATTCTAATGGGCCGAGTAGATCATAAGGTGGGTGCTTTGATAGAGTAGTTTTCATGTTTTTAAGGTGGGCCAAGTGAGGCCAATCGATCAATGGTTTAGATCTCACTTGGGACCCTAAGATGTGGCCAATGGCCCATCTTGATCATCAAAACTATTCCATGATGGGGCCATTCTCCATGGACCCCATCATGATGTTTACTTTCTTGCATTAATAGGTCATATAGACCGTTCATTTTGAATGGAGAGGGATCTCCACCGTTGATCTTTTATTTGGATGGCCCATTTGCAATGGGACACATTGATGTATGGTTGGATGGTTGAAACGGAGGGCCCATAGTGTCGGGGTCCCTCCATCACGCGTGTCCCACTCTATCTCTCTCTCCCTCTCTTTCGGTTTATTTTATTTCTTTGTGTGTGATGAAATGGCCATGTGGCCCACTTGAATGAGCCCCACCATGAAATATGTATTTATCCAAGCCCTCCATGGGTGGGGCCCATCTTAAATGCATCATTCATCATATGGTGGCCCACCTAAATAGGGCCCACCTTGAACGTGATTTATAAGCCCAAAACAAAAAAAAAAAAAACGTCCAGATGCTGGACGTCGCTGGAACAAAACACAATATGGGCTTGATTTCAAGCCTATGAGATGGGCCACTTGTACAGGACCCACCTTGATGTATGTATCTAATCTAAGCCGTCCATCCTCTTCCCTGACTCATTTTAGACGTTGAGCCGAAAAATGAGGTTGATCAAAATATCTGGTGGGCCATAGCATCAAGAACTGTACTATTACCATTGAAATCTATCTAGAATTATTTTTACATGTTGAAAAGGGGCCGATATTGGTCTTGATAGATCTGTTTTGGTCTTGTGAATACAATGGGCGGAGTGGATTTACTTGGAGTGGGCCGCACACATGAAAAATCGTGATATTTCACGATTTCAAAAAAAAAAAAAAAACTACAGCAGCAGCAAACTGCTGCTGCCATGCCAGGACGCTGGCCGCGCCAGCGGCGGGCGGGCGTGCGTGCGTATGGGCAGGGCCCCACGGCTCCAGCCGTGGGCCCACCTTGGTGTTTATATTCCATCTGAGCCTTTCATAAGGTGGCCCCCTACCTTAAGCATGGGCCACCCAAAAATCAGCATGATCCAAAGCTCAGGTGGCCCACACGATAAGAAACAGTTTGAATTGAATCCTACCATTGAAACCCTTTTGGGGTCCACACAAGTTTTGGATCAAGCTGAAATTTTTTTTTCCTATTCATTCAGGTCCGAGTGACCTTATCAACGGGTTGGATGGGTTATAAATATTATGGTGGGCCCCACATGGGACCCACAGTGATGCTTGTGTTTTACCACATCGTCCAACGGACGGTGGAACCCACCTGTGTGTTTTGCCACACCGTTCGGGCTGACGGTGCAGCCCACAGCGGTGCATGTGTTCTATCCAAACTGTCCACTGTATGGACAGTGGGACCCGCCATGATTTATATGTTCTATCCACTTTGTCCACTTGTGTGTGGATGTGTATATATGTATATATATATATATATATATATATATATATATATATATATATATAATATTATATATAATGTTATATATACTATATATGTATATATGTGCATTGGTGAGCCTTCATGTGGGCCTCCACTATGATGGATGAGCAGCATCCAAACTGTCCTCCTATTTTGAGAGCTCATTTCATGACATGAGCCAAAAGAAAATGAGCCAGATCTATGGTTCAAATGGGCCCGCTTTGGTATGTATATAGGGCCCATGTTGATCCATTTATGGTCATTCATTTAGGCCCACCTTGGTGCACATATAAAGCCCATGGGACTAAGCCCATTTGATACATATAAAGCCCATGGGATCAAGCCCATTTGATATGCATGGGGCGCAAATGGAATGGCCCATTGGATATATTTAAAGCTCATGTGTGTAGTCCCACTTTGATGTATTTCATGGTCCATGAGTCATGGACCATTGCAATGTACATAAGGCTCCTTGGCGAGGCCCATTAATGTAGTCATTTGAAGAATGTAAGGCTCATGCAATTCAGCCCATTTGACGTATCTATGGCCCATGGATTGAGGCCCAACGGATGTCCTTAGGGTCCATTGCAATGAGTGATTTTCCATGGTTCATGTAATGATATTTATGGCGGGCCGCGCCTAGAGAACAATGTTGGTTTGACGTCCACATTGTATGTACAATGTTGGTTAAATGTCCTCATTGTAACTCTCCTTGGGGCCCATTGATAGGCCCACACTCGTTACTATTCATTGCTTTATAACGTGCTTAGTATAATCCCATGACTCATGCCCATACGCATCATATGTATGCTTGATTTGAGTAGTGACTGATCATAGCATATGCCATTGGGCAGACCACCTATGGGACCCGTTATGAGATGGAGTGCCCCACATGATCGCGCAGTACGCGCTGAATTTCTGCATGATTTGACGGCGTGATTCATGCATCTCGCTTACGTGTGACTTGATCACTGCACGCCCTAGCGACATCAGGGTCGTGCCTCCACAAGTACATCGTGGATAGCCATATTAGATACTGAAAATACTTATTTCAGCACTATGGGCACTTAGGATGTCCTTGGGTGAGAGTCCCAGAACCTTTTTGGTACCAGAAGATGCTTCAGTGTCTAGACCGAGTAGATACACGAGCGCCCGAGTGCCGAATACCAGTAGGCCGCGTCTCCTACTGTGTCGTGGTCGGTTGGAAGGGGGTGTGGCCTTATCCGCCTGAGTGAGGGGGCTATAAGCAAGGCTGAGTTTGACTAGCTCGCAAATGAGTCCGCTATCGACGAGCTGGGTAGGTATTGGCATACTACTGGTCGGGCGGATAGCGAGGTCTTTTCCACTTGCTTGATTGTGCAGCTAGGGAGGTGGCAGTCACTGCGAAGTGTATTAGACCCTGGTGATATCCAGAGAGGAACTGTACTGATATGTGTACATGATGAGTACTGACTTGCTTGGATTGCATTTCGCATATGACATTCGGCTATGTAGGCCTTGCATTGCATCGGTGTGGCCGATGGCATTCCTATCTCGCATCATGCCTTGCATTACATAGCCTTGGTATATTCATGGACTTACCGCATACTTCCGCATTACCTGATCTTGTACACTCGGCGTTTGCCCTCCGCACACACTTACACTACCCTCTAAGCTTTTGTAAGCTTATGCACGACAGTTGCGTGCAGGTAGCGTTGGACAGCAGCAGTGCTGAGGCAGGAGTGCATATCAGGACCTTTTGGAGCTTTTGATCACCTTGTATTTCTCTTTCCGCATTGTACTTAAAATTTTTGATATGGTGGATATGTGGTGATGTTGTTTTGTGACTTGGTTATGCTTATGGTTATGCTCCATTACAAAAAAAAAAATCATTCTGAAAATTCTCCTTGTAGGATCCCAGGATCAGAATCTGGCATTTGATTATCAGGAGCCGAAAATGGGGCACTACAGAGGCTGTCGGCATCGGATTCGGCAATCGGGATTCATGTGAATCCGATTTTCGGGTTTGGGGCGTGACAGAAGTTGGTATCAGAGCATAACTTGGGAATACCTAAGGATCACATCACATATCTACTATAAATAAATTCCGAGTCTGAATGATTTAGCGATTTTTCGACATAGACCCTTAATGTATGTGCCTTCGAGAATTCTCAAGACTGATAGGTCATTGTTCCTTCCTGTAGGAGACGTTATGGCTAGGAGAACGACCCGAGCGAATCCCGTTCCACCACCCGCGACTCCTGCTTTACCACCTGCTACTCCTGCTCCACCACCAGATATTCCTGCCTTTGAGCCTGAGGATGCCACTCATTTTCCTGAGACCGGTGCGGATCCGACTGTACCTGTGAGTGCCACTCAGCTGCAACAGATGTTGCAGGCGATGACCGCCATTCTTCAGGGGCAGAGCAGGCGTCCCACTGTTACACCAGCCGAGGCTGAGCAGGAGCGTGCGAGCGCACTTCTCAAGGATTTCCGACGGCACGATCCCCCACGTTTTCGGGGTGAGCCAGACCCTACTGCTGTAGAGATATGGTGCTCCGAGGTGGAGAAGATATTCGACACCATGAGATGTACGACCCAGCAGCGAGTTCCATTAGTTGTATTCCTTCTGCAGGGCGAGGCTCAGTATTGGTGGGCATCTGTGGCCCGATCGGTAGCCGCCGATTTTGAGTGGACCTGGAGGACTTTATAGACCGGTTTGACCGGAAGTTCTTTCCCGAGCATTGCTGGCCTGGGTCGGACCCAACTCAGTTTGAAACTGGCCCGAGTTGCATGTTGCAGCGAGTAGTGCGACTCCAGCTCAAGTCTGGCCCACTCTCTCTTTCTCTCACTTCCCATTTCTAATTTTCTACTCCTCTAGAGGCCTAACAGAGACCCTGGCTCAAACCAGACTTGCTAGCGGGCCGAGCTCATCCGTGAGTCACACCAGCACTGGCAGACCGGTGTGGTGTGGCACAGCTCAAGTCGAGCTCACTCTCTCTCTTTCTATCTATTCTCTCCCTTTTCTTTTTCTTTCTTCCTTGCATTCCCTTCCTTCTTCTTTTTCTTCTTTTTCTACTGTTTCAGAGGCCTGACAGAGCCCACCCTTTGACCTGATTTCGCCCCGAGTTGAGACGACTCGGTGCAGCTCCAATGAGGAAGAAGCTCCGTCGTTAATGGCTGTTTCCAAACGACGATGTTTTTCTTTAATCCGTCCTCCATGAACAATCTGGGCTGGTTCCAATGAACTCGTGGAGGAGAGAAATCGAAGGTTGGAAGGGTTTTGAGCAGTGTTTTTAGATGGAGAAGGAAATGGTTGATTCTCTCTCTCAGCCCCTTTCATCCCTAAAAACCTAGCTAAGATGGCTGGGATCTCACCAGGACGGACGACATGGATGAGCTCTTTCTTGCTCATGCGGATCGCTAAGCTGTAAGAAAACAAAGCTTTCCATTTTTGGAAAGAGAAGAAACACAACTAGCCCTATTGCGCCTGTGACCGTGGTCACATGTGTGCGAGACAGGTGGTGAAACTGGGCAGGGTTTGGTCTTCCCCTTGCCCTCTACAAGATGGTCGGTTTGGATTGGTAAAGACAATCACGAAGGTGGGCCACAGCAGTTGCAAATGGACGGGTATCCGTCCGTTCAAAAACAGCTGGGCGAGGGAGAGGAAAGCAGAAATTTCCTGCTTTGGGAATTTTCGGTTAGAGCTGATCTGACCGGTCTCCTTGGTTCAGTGCACAGCGGGTGCACTTGCAAGTGTTGCACATCCACCCTCGTTCGGGGCCCACAGTGGTATATGAATCCGATCCACTTCGTTCATCTGCTTCATCAACTCATATCAGTGCTTAGTCCAAAGAATGAGACAGATCCATGACTTGGGTGGGCCATATCAATTGAATTACGGCCATTAAGTTTCACCCACTGTCGATTTATGGTGATCTGAGGTTTACTCCCGTGATCAGGTGTCACACCCCCAAACCTGAAAATCGGATTCACATGAATCCGATTGCCAAATCCGGTGCCGACAGCCTCCGTAGTGCCCCATTCTCAACTCCTGACAATCAAATGCCAGATTCCGATCCTGGGATCCTACAAAGAGGATTTTCAGAATGAATTTTTTTTTTGTAATGGAGCCTAACCATAAGCATAACCAAGTCACAAAACAACATCACCACATATCTACTATATCAAAATCTTTTAAGTACAATGTGGAAAGAAAAATATAAGATGATCAAAAAGCTCCAAAATGGTCTGATACGCGCTCCTGCCTCAGCGCTGCTGCTGTCCAACGCTACCTGCACGCAACGGTCGTGCATAAGCTTACAAAAGCTTAGAGGGTGGTGTAAGTGTGTGCGCAAGGCAAACGTCAAGTGTACAATATCAGAGTAATGCAGAAGTATGCAGTAAGTCCACGAATAAAACCAACCATACCAATGCTATGTGATGCAAGGCATGAATGTCATTGGCCACACCGATGCAAATGCGAGGCCTACATAACCGAATGTCATATGCGAAATGCAATCCAAGCAAGTCAGTACTCATCAAGTACACATATCAGTACAGTTCCTCTTTGGATATCACCGGGGTCTAATACACTTCGAAGTGACTGCCACCTCCCTAGCTACACAGTCAAGCAAGCGGAATAGACCTCACTATCCACCTGACCAGTAGTCTGCCAAAACCTACCCGACTCGTCGATAGCGGACTCATTTGTGAGCTGATCAAACTCAGCCTAGCTTATAGCCCCCTCACTCAGGCGGATAAGGCCACACTCCCTTTCAACCGACCACGACATAGTGGGAGACGCGGCCTACTGGTATTTGGCACTTGGGCGCTCGTGTATCCACTCTGTCTAGACGTTGGAGCATCTCTTGGTACCAAAAAGGTTCTTGGACTTTCACCCAAGAACATCTTAAGTGCCCACAGTGCTAGAACCAAGTATTTCTGGTATCCGATACGGCCATCCATGATGTACCGGTCGAGCCATGGCCCTGATGTCGCTAGGGCGTGCAGTGATCAAGTCATACATATGCGAGATGCATGAATCACACCATCAAATCATGCAGTAATCCAGCGCGTACTACGCGATCACGTGGGGCATTGTCTCATAATGAGTTTCGAAAATGGTATGCCTAATGACGTATGCTATGATCAGTCACTACTTATATCAAGCATACATATGATGCGTATGGCCATGAGTCATGGGATTATTCTAAGCATGTTATAAGGCGATGAATATCAATGAGTATGGGCCTATCAATGGGCCTTAAGGAGAGTTACAATGCGGACATTTAACCAACATTGTACTTACAATGTGGACGTCAAACCAACATTGTTCCCTAGGCACGTCCCGCCATAAATATCATTATATGAACCATGGGAAATCACACATTGCAATGGACTCTAAGGACACCCCGTTAGGCCTCGACCCATGGGCCTTAGATACATCAAATGGGCCATATCACATGGGCCTTACATTCATCAAATGGGCTGCATTAATGGGCCTCATTAATGAGCCTTATGTACATTTCAATGGTCCATGACCCATGGGCCTTGAAATACATCAAAGTGGGCCTCACAACTTGGGCCTTAAATATATCAGATGGGCCTACACTCATGGGCTTTAAATATATCAAATGGGCCACTCCATTTGCACCCCATGCACATCAAATATGCTTAATCCCATGGGCTTTAAATATATACCAAGGTGAGCCTAAATGGATGGCCATAAGTAAATCAAGATGGGCCCCATACATATGCCAATGTGGGGTCCATTTGAACTTTAAATCTGCCCCCAACCTTTAGCTCATGCACTAAAATGATCTATCAAATGGTTGGGGAAATAGGATGCAGCACGTGCATCATGGTGGGTCCCACTGTCTAAATCGTGGGCAGTGTGGTAAAACACATAAATCAAGGAGGTTCCACCGTCCACAACAGTGGACAGTGTGGTTAAACACATACACCATGGTGGCTCCCACCGTCCGCCTGGACGGTGTATATAAAACACATAAATCATTGTGGGTCCCACGTGAGAGGGCCCACCATAATGTTTACTCACCATCCAACCCATTGATAAGGTCACAGAGACCTGGGTGAAGAGAAAATACAAATTTCAGCTTGATTCAAATTTTGTGGACCCACAAAGGGTTTCAATGGTAGGGCTTAATCACCGCTGTTTCTTATGGTGTGGGCCGCCTGAGATCTGGATGGAGCTGATTTTTGGGTGGGGCCTACTTAAGGTAGGGACCCACCATATGGACGGATTGGATTGACAAATAAACATCAAAGTGGGGCCCACATGTAGGTCGTGGGCTGCCTAGCGTCCGCCCGCCAGCTGCTAGCGCGACCAGCATTTCTAACACAACAGCGCTTGCTGCTGCTGTTTTAATTTTTTTTATTTTTTTTTTGAAAACCCATTTTTTTGGGGTTTTTCGTATGTACGGCCCACTCCAAGTAAATCCACTCCATCCATTGTATTCCCAAGCCCAAAATAAATCTATCAAGACCAATATCGGCCCCTTTTTAAAGTGTAAAACAAATCTAGATAGATTTCAATGGTAATGGTACAGTTTTTGATGCTATGGCCCACCAGATACTCTGATCAACCTCATTTTTTGGCTCAACGCCTAAAATGAGTTAGGGAGTGAGGTGGATGGGTTGGATTAGAAACATACATCAAGGCGGGGCCTATGCAAGCGGCCCCTTTCCAAAGGCTTTGAAACAAGCCAATATTTGTATTTTCCTTCCATGACCAGCGTCCAGACGCTGGACGTTCCTTTTCATCTCTCTGTTTTTTTTTGTTTAGGTGGGCCACCACAAAATGGATGGTGCATCTAAGATGGGCCCCACTCATGGACGGCTTGAAAAAAATACATATTCATGGTGGGGCTCATTCAAGTGGGCCACATGGCCACATCAACATACAAGAAAAATAAATAAAAAGGAGAGGGAGAGAGAGAGAGTAAAAGAGTGGGACACGCGTGATGGAGGGACCCCGGCAGTATGAGCCCTCTGTTTCAACCATCCAATCCTACATCAATGGGTCCCATTGCATATGGGCCTTACAAATAAAAGATCAACGGTGGAGATCCCTCTCCATCCAAAATGAACGGTCTATATGACCTCTTTAATGCAAGAAAGTAAACATCATGATGGGGTCCATGGAGAATGGCCCCATCATGGAATGATTTTGATGATCAAGATGGGCCATTGGCCACATCTTAGGGTTCCAAGTGAGATCCAAACCATTGATCGGTTGGCCTCACTTGGCCCATCTTAAAAACATGAAAAAGTAGTCTATGGAAGCACCCACCACTTGATCTTCTTGGTCCGTTGGAAAGCTACTCTCCTAGAGCTTCACTTTGATGGTGGAGATGAAAAATGGATGGCTAGGATTAGAGCTTTTGGGATGGGAAGTGGGCCACCAAAATCACACTTTCTCTCACTCTTGGGGAAGCTTGGACGTGCACTTCTTTGGTACTTGGTGTGGCTTAGAATTTGTGAAGAGAAAGAGAGAGAAAAGGGGTGGTTGTAAGAGTGATGGATGTGAGTGATGTGGTACTTGACAAGTATGGGTGGTGTGAGAGAGAGGGTGAGAAAGAGTTGACTTTAGGGGTTGCTTGGGAATGGGGTGAAAGGTGATGTGTACTTGACATGAAATGATTGATGGGTTGATTGATTGATGGGATTGATTTGACATGTTGTAGAGATTCTCTTAGGATTACAAACGTGCGGCATTTTCTTGAAATAAACGCCAGCTCACATCTCTTAGTCAGGGTATCGGATCGGTACATGAGTCGCGGCGTTGGAACCGCGGCGACTGTGCGGTCGCAATGGTACAAGTCTCGGATTAAGCCAACTCAAATGTATAGGATACGACTTACGGTCGTGCGCAACGTCGATTACAGGTCGCGGATTGCCGGAATTTGACGGGAAGGATCGCAGGAGTTGACGGAACAGTACGAATCAGGATACGGGTCTTACATCAGGACCATTCACCTAATTAGTGGGCCAATTAGGTTCTTAACCCATTTATATAAGTACCATCTTATATATAAATATGTATATATATATGCATATTACATTATTTTATATTTGAATATAATTACTAACATATTATATTTTATAATAATAATTGTTTATTGATTAATAAAGTTTAATTGGTAATATTATATATATTTTTCATAATTACCATTAAGAATATTCCAAGTGTTCTATAGTTAATTTATGTAATTATCCTTATACATTCATTATAATAATATTAGTAAATAATGTCTTAGATTATATAATAAAAATATATTTCTACATGCGTTTAGTACAATACATTAATAGTTATAGGTAAGTATTTATTTACAATCACCAACATTTACAAGACATTTTTTGTGATTATTCATGCACATATAGTATAGTAAAATTAATATTAAGTAATATATATTTTTATATATATACTACAATATTATAAAATTAAAAATGTAAATATACACCAATTATATAATGATGTGTGGGCGTACAATTTATTTTATATAGTTTAAATAACATACATGATTGAATAATTCATGTAGTGTACGACTAATTATAACATTACTCTGTATTATAGTATACATGTACAATTACATCACATTAAAATGAATTATTAAGGTATTTACTTAAGATAAGCCACCCATCTGTCTTGAGGTAGATCCATAGCTCTAGATCTGACGATCACCTAAAATTAGGTTCCCCCTACATATCAGTGGGATGGTAGATCTCGAACCCCGTAGTTGCTCCACCATCTCAACGGTAGGATTTAGGCCAGAGTGTGAATGTTTACATAAATCGGGGTTGTATTTATACTAAGTCGGGTTCTCATGGTAACACCCGAGTACAGAAAAGTACAAGGTGTTACAGCTCTTTTCTAAAAGACACAATTGTGAAGGTTTTGGGTGAACCTGTGAAAACCTATTTTGATAGTGAATGCTAATATCCCCTGTGTGAGGATATTAGGAGTGGAGTAGCAAGTTGTGTGGTTGTTGTTTAACAGTTGGTGTACACACAGGAGAACCACTATAACTCTTTGTATTTTATGGATGTGCGTTTTATTTTTCCTATCTCTTATCATTCAGATTTGTGGGATGTATATATGGATGTGAACATTGTAAATTTACATTTCAAGCATTGTGGGGAATGTTGTAATAATTTCAATTTAAATTCCTGCAATTTTCAATTCCTTGCTATTCTTTTATTCCTCTTCAGTTTGAGTTTTTGATACAAAGACCTTTCTAGAAATAAGGTTGTCGTACCATAAACCCTTAGTTTTTAGTGTAAGATTTTTCTTAGCACAACATTTGTATCAATCTCTTAATACTTGTTTATTAAGGTTGCTTTTCATTTCAGCATTGTGAATTGATTTTATTTATTTGGCTATCTCATTCTTTAATTCCGCTGCTATTACCCCCCCACAGGACTTATAGTTAGGCCTTTTCAAGGTCCAACCCTCTCAGATTTCATAAAAAAAAGAGAGGTGAGAAAGGAATGAAGTAGAGAGAAAAGAGAAAGAAGGAAAGTGAGCTTTTTGGTGAGCCTGACACTCACTGTCCCAACTCAGTCCGTAAGAAACGGACTGAGTCGAGTCAGTGTGAGCCCACGATCACACCACTTCTATGTGAGAGAGAAAGAAAAGAGAGGAAGAAGAAGAAGGAGATGGGTGCATGCATGCCAACCCAAAATCAGGTCGGATCTGACTTTAGCAAGTAAGAACCTTCCTTCCACTCTGTTGGAACTCTAAATGAACTCAAAACAAAAATCCATCACACCCTGCTCATGCCACACACAGTCTTCTAAAACAGGCCCTATTCGTAGCAGAAAAACGCCCATCAGCAGGAACCATGCGTAGAGCCAAGAACAGGCCCTATTTTAGAGCTAAAGGCGACCTACGTTCAGGCACCATTTTAAGGCATCACATGGCATGAGTTCAGACCCTGCTTGAGGCCAATCATTGTCGTGCAAACAGCCCCAGCTAAGGGCTGAAACACGGCTCAAGAGTGGGCCGCATGGGGAGCAGAATCGGACACCCATCAAACCTGTAAATAGTCAGTTTCTCAGTTGAAAAACAGTTGAGAACACAACCTGTAATCAGCTACATATCCAGCCTATGGAACAGAAAAAAATCTATTTAAAATAATGGCTAGGAGGGCATCTTGATAACAAACTACAATCAGCATAAAAAGAAAGCTGAAAATGCAACATTTCTCAGCTAAAAACAACCGGAAAAGCGCCTCAGAAACAACTAGTTTTTCGGCTTGAAAACGTCTACTAAACGGTACCGTTTAGTGGGTTGTGATCCTAGCTAAAACCCAGCAGTGGAAGTAGCATCCTAGTATTGCTAGAAGCAGGCTTTGTGCTGGTATAAACTGGTGGTGTCTGGCCCAATAAATCGAGTTCTCCGGGACACAAGAACAGCACCCACCTATTGCATTACCGCCACTGCATACTAGTCTAAAAATAGCTGGGAGTTCAGCTGGGCCTCACCAAGTTGCAGATAGGCCTCACCAAATGGAGGCAAAAACCAGATGGGCCGCACCCTGCTGCACTAACGATGGGCCTCATCTAATATACATGGGCTGTATGATCAGGCCGTCCACTTATGGACGCTGCCCTGGACTGTCCATCTATGGACGGTGTGGTCAGGCCATCCATCAGGGGACATCTGGTCCTGAACGCCACTACATGCAATGAAAAAAAGGAAAGAAAGTATATATATGTATATATAATACATGCATATGAATTTTATAATAATAAATAATATTATATTATAAAATATAACTATGCATATAACCGGTGGGTCCCACATGTGTGGACCCACCTATTATGTGATTGGCAGGAGTACTCTCCAGTACGTGTAAGCGTAATAAAATATTATATGGGCCCCACATCCACGTGGGACCCACCAGATGTACATGTGTTTACATAAATATATAATATATACATATCCTATGTGGGCCACATCACGTGGGAAAGCATCACTAATGGACGTGTTCCATCCCAGCCGTCTATCCATTTGACGAGCTCGTCCATACGATGATGGGCCACATATATAGACCTCACCCTGATATATATGATTCATCCAAACCATCCATCTGGGTAGTAGTACCCCCACCGTGATATAAGTGTTTTATCTGCACAGTCTGTGCAGTAGTATTCCACCATAGTATAAGTGTTTTGTCTGCACCATTTGTGTTGTGGATCCCAACTTGGTATAGGTATTTTATTGGCACCGTCCTTGTGACAGTAGGCCCTACCATTGATACATGTGTTCTTCATCCACACCGTCCCGATTGCGCTGGACAATGTTTGGGACAGTGCTGAACCGTACTTGGGCAACACTGGATTATCTGAACTATATTTGAATGGTGCCGACTTGCATGGACTATAATTGAACAACACTGATCTACATGAGCTGTGTTAGAAAACGCTAATAATGTACGGTAACACACGCGTTACATTTATAACTATTAAAATGACTCCTCTTGTGTGTAACCCAAACACATCCATGGGACCCACCTAGTACATATGGGGTCCATATGTGAGGACCTGTCCAACCATGGGTAAGGATGATCTTGAGTCCTGTTGGACCACCTTGATTGAATAAATACATGGTGGGCCTAACACAAGCTTAAAAGGCCTTGTTGTTGCATTCCTTTGAACTTTTGTACAAAGTCGTAAAAATACATGACAAATATAAACTATAATTTTAGGAGATTAAGTGTAACACCCTGAATTTTGGCCAATCTGAGATTTGACGTCCTTAGGCAATGGGTCAACTAAAACACCTGGAAAATCGCTCAGAACCCAATTTCATAGCCAAAGAAACCACTTAGGATTAATTCCTATGGAAATTTAGCGTAAGTTAGCTAGCGCAACGTTGGAGTAGCTGGGAAACAGTCCCTGATCACTTTAAATACGTTCTATAAGACCCAAATCGAGTAGAACGTATGACTCCATAATACTCTATAACCTCGGATCAAACTCTAAGCGGGTTTGTTCTCTGGACCACTTTGAATTCTTGTATTGGATTTAGACCGCGCGTCGAAAGTCCGTTACTTCCTATCTTAGACCGTTAGAACCGCCCAGCTGGACTTGACAATCATTTTGAAAATCAAGTCAAACCGATAATCACAGACTATTTCATTGAGCCCGGACTGAAGAGACCGCGAATAGGGACAGAATTGGAATTTCAAATTCAAATCTGGCACACGACTTGACACGTCAGTATTAAGCGTTCTGACCGTCAGAATTCATCCAGATTACACCCTCGGATCAGGAAAAATTTCTATTTATTATTATGAGACTTCCAGCCCTGATCTACGTGCGGTGACCGCTGAACTGAAACTGGTCCGCCACGTGCGATCTGCGAACCCTGCCGGACTGAAAACTTAATGCGCGCTAGATCTGGTACGCATGAGCTTAAGTCCGATCGCATTCGACCAGGGGACCACCAGAAAGCATCTTTTGGACCGAAACAGCCCCGATTTGGTTACCCCTCAAGTGAACTTTGTTCCCGAGCCTATTTCGGGCAAGTTTGGGCTTATAAAAGGGCTTGAAACCCTCACTCCTCTCTCCCATCCGAATTTGCAAAAACTCTAGATTGGGAGAGAGAAAAGGTGAGAGTTTGTGAGAGAAGGTGGGAGAGATCTTCCTGCCACCTGTTGCTGCTGCTGTACGTGCTTAGGCAACGCACTCCGATCACTTTCCCGGCGATTCCTCTGCGTTTTCAGGTAAGAAAAACCCTAGAAAGTTGCTGATTTGATGTTTCTTCCGTTCCATAGCTTGATAGTTAGTAAATCTCGTAAAACAAGTTCTCTTATCGCTGTAGACGAAGCGTATACGCTCCGTTCGAATTTCAACATCCATAAGAGACAAGGTGCGGATATTAGACGCTTTGATTGACTGTTTCCAAAGCTTTCAATGTCGTTTAATAGTAGATTCTTGACGGCAACGCCGTTTGACATGTACAACATGCTGTCCGTTTCCTGTTTCGTAAATCAACGAAGAATATGAGATTTAGGGCATTTTAGTCATTTATAGGAAGTACTGTTTTCATTCATAGTTTGCTGATGTGATTGACATGAATTGTTGTCGCATTAGAATGTTACGAACGCGTGCATAATTAGTTTGGCGAAGAGATTCGCCTAAATGCGCATTTCGGGTCGACATACTATATGTAGACTCAAGTGTGTAGTGTAAGTGTTTGTATAAATGCTTGTATTAGTATGTATTGAATTAAATGGTGTTATGAGTTAATTTGAGATTGATTTCTCAATTAATATGCTGATGTAAATGATTTCCTACATGTTAGCCGTATGTACGATTTCATTATATGTATGAAATGCATATGTTTGATGTTGTACTTAAGTGGTATGCTATAACATGTACTTGATGATTTCATTATGATTTAGTTGAGATTGAATTCTCAATTAATAGGCAATGGAGAGGATTTCCTATATGTTGGCGATATGCATAATTTCATTATATGTGTGAAAGACATGTGTAGGATGATTTACTTAAGTTGTACGTTATAACATGTGTTAACATGCTCACATGGTTGTATTTCATTTCCATTACTCTTACCTGATTGCTGATGTGATTCCTGTGTTTGGGACTATACCTAGTCCAGGCAGTCGGTAACCGAGAAATATCGTGGTTGGCTTATCTTTGCCACGAACGACGCGTCGATGAACACGAGTCGTGTTTGGAGTTGGCGGCAGTGGTTAGGCCACGCGAAGTGTTTCACGCACTTCATGTCGTTCGACTTGCGACGCGCTCGTGCTAGTCGAGCCCGTCAAGTAACCCGACTGGCCGTTGTATGTTCACCCTACATGAGTCATAACTACTTGAACCTAGGGTACTGAACTTACCATTGTAAACCCTGTTAACCATGGTACCTTGATCCACGAAGACTCATGAGCCGGGCATGGTGGTATGGGACACCGTGGTCGAGCTGTCGGCCTACGCTGGGGCCACAAACCTCCCCGTAGTGACCAGTGAGCACCTAGTCTCGTGAGCAGATTATGGTGGTATGGGACACTATATTCTTGCTGTCGGCCTACACTGATCAGGCGACGAGCCCTTTGTAGTGACCGCGAGCGTATTCTGAGTCCACGGGAGGCGACGACCCTTCCGTTGCAGTAGAGTACAGTAGGCCTGTATTGATAAGGTGATGGGCGAGCGGTGCAACGAGTGCGAGCAACAGCCCTGGCAGCCCTTGCAGCGACCTACAAAATATACATCGTATGAGATTACTAGGAGTGACGACCCTAGACAGGATCTGTGTTGGGATTGATACAAGGGAGGTACCTTAGTTTCCCAATCCTGCTGTTTGAATGGACTAATAACAACTCGAAAATCATATCACCATTACATTGCATGTGCCTGGAAGATGTGGAGCACTCTAGGGAGTGTGGCATGCCGCGGTCGTAAGATGTTGCCGCATGAGGGTGATCGTCGGTGAGGGCATACATCACGTCATGTCATAATTGCATTAACAACAGTATTAGAAATGTTTGATTTATTGCTTTACTATTATCGCATGATTGATTTGAGAACATGTTAATCCTTGCTCTATTATTCCACTGAGTTAGCTACTCACTCCCACGTTACGGGACGGTGTTCCTGGACACCCACCAGACCCTTTTGTGATTGCAGATGATGGCGCGGCCTGCGAGGCGCAGCTGGACTTGATGATGATGAGGAGGATCCCTCCTTTATGCGTGTTCTGATTGACGGGATTACAGGGAGGTTGATTAGATACTTTGACACTTGTCATTTTATATTTTTAGCGCACTCATGTATATTCGTTTTGTCTACTTTTGGAGTATACATGTATGTATATAACCTGGTAACATATCCACACTCTGGAGGCATACAACAGTTTATATATGTTATACATACTATCACAGTCTTCCGCTTGTTAATTTAACTGTCTCTGGAGTATGATATGCTGTCTAGCTTAATCTCACTCATGTTTAATGCGTTATCATAGACAACATTCAATCATACATATCTATGTTGCATAAATAACATTTTGGAACTCGAGAGTTGGGTTTTTGCTCGACCCCCCGATTTTTGGGATGTTACATTAAGTGACCCTGGACCACAAGAAGACTCAAACCGAGTTCGTGAACACTACCATACAGGTGATAACTTTTCCCTTGGGCTTTCCGTTTCCAAGTTAGCTAAACATAGTTTGTGCTAAATTACCATCATTAATTATCATGTTGTGATTCCATATGATAGGCTCACATGCTAACTAACCTTTAAAAAATGATTACTATTCACATGTGTTGGTAATACATCAACAATCATTATTTAAAATTTTGATACCTCTTTGTATGTTTTATTTGAAATCATATGTAGTCACATGTTAACATGATTGCCTCTTTATATAATCTCTTAATGCTACACATGGAAGATTCCATAATTGTATGCAAGTCACACTTGGGATGTACTTCGACAAAATGTGTGGGGAAATAGGACCCTTAAACTAGTGTTATTTTGATCAAGGTATCCTATTAAAACATCCGAAGGTGGAGAACCTCATAAGTTGGGGATGCTGGTCATGGGACACTATGCTCAAGCTATCGGCCTACGCTGGGTATGAGCCTACCGTAGTGAACATTGAGTTACTTAAATTGGCTGATTATAACTGGATTAATAATGGTTGGCTAATCATGCATTCATAGCATATTTGCGATGACGGATGACTAATTCTGGATGCTATAGCATGTGCCCTAGAGTTGTTGGGGTATCGTTTCGCTAGCTCCCAGACCATCGACTATCGACCCCTGTTCCGACTGGATGATCATTTTCAGGTCGATGATTACATGGGTGATAAGTCCAAGTTCAACTGGATGTGCATCCCCAGGTCGATGTGCATTCATACATCCATGCATCTAATAAGACTGCATATTGCCTGTTTTGAATTATTACTTGTTTTCGTTTAAACTATATTTGCTAAGGCAGTGATGTGTAATCTTGAGGGGAATTCACACTGAGCTGACAACTCATTCATCAACTATCCAACCATACAGAATATGTAGGGACAAATGTAGAAGATGACAGTGCTGGCCTTGATGGCACGACCGTGGAGCCCGAGGGAGAGTACTATGATGACGAGCCACAACAAGAAACAACGGCGTATTTTGGGATTAATAAATAGTTCAATATTTTAAATTTCAGTGGTTTGGTATTTTAGGAACTTATGAAAATTTTGTAACTAAGACCCCCAGCTGGGTGGGTCAAATACTTGGGCTCGCATGATTATTAATGCTTCTTTTTTCTATCGCACTCTGAGTTTGCATTTTCGCTGGTTCTCTAATTTATAAAACTCCCAGATTTCTGAAGCAAATCTCATACTCGGGTTTTAGAAATCAGGGCGTTACATATCCGATGGAGCTGTAGTGTCTGTACCGAATTCCACATCAGTAGGTTTGTGGCATACGCTTCTAGGTCACATGTGCGAGCGCGGTATGAAGGTATTTTCTGATTTTTCTTTAATTCTTGTATTTAAAAGTGTTGATTTTGAAATGGCCAAGCTATATGTCCTAGAGGGGGGGGGGGGGGGGAGGTGAATAGGACTATTCCAAATTAAAAAAATTAATAGCGGAATATAAGAAATAAGAAAGCCAACAAAAGAAAGGAAACAAACCACAATAAAGGAATGTAAAGCAACCTCAAATTTTAGTCTTGAGAGGCTGATACGAATGTAGTTCTAAGGACAACCTTGCACCATAAAAACCAAAGTTTTATGACAGGACAACCTTACTAGAATGATAAGTATCAATATCCCAAACTGAAGAAGAATAATAAAGGAAAATAGTAGAAAGTAAATTCTAAACTATTACAACATTTCCCATTGTGCTTGAAATGTAAATATTACAACATTCACATCCACACATACATCCCACAATTCTGAATAATAAAATATAGGAAATATAAATCACACAACCACAAAACACAAAGAATTATAGTAGTTCGCCTATGTGTACACCAACTGTTATAAAACAGCCACACAGATTGCTACTCCACTCTTAATATCCTCACATAGGGGATATTAGTGTTCACTATCAAAATAGGTTTTCCCAGGTTGTAACGCCCGTGAAAAATCCATACTTGGGCTCGAGTACTAACTCGACCCGAAATTGCGTAGAATTCATTCCTTTAGAAAATATGACTAGGTTAGCTAGTGCAACGTTAGAATAGCTGGGAAATGGTCCCTGATCACTTTAAATACGTTCTACAAGGCCCGAAGCGAGTGGAACTAAGGGTGCTATAATGCTCTAAAGCCTCGGATCAAACTCTAAGCCGGTTTGTTCTCGGGACCTCCTTGAAACTTTGTATTGGATCTAGACCGCGCGTCGTAAGTCAGATGCCTACCATCTTAGACCGTTATGACCACTTAGCTGGGCTTGACAATCGTTTCGAATATCAAGTCCAACTGACGATCACAGGCTATTTCATTGAGCCCGGACCGAAGAGAGTGTGAATAGGGACATAGTTGGAATTTCAAATTCAAATCTGGCACACAAATTTGACGCATCAGTATTAAGCATTCTGACCGTCAGAATACAGCCAAATTACACCCTTGGATCAGGAAAAATATCTATTATATATCACGAGACTTATAGGCCTGATCTTGGTGCGGTGACCGTTAAACTGAAACTGGGCCGCCACGTGCGATCTGGGAACCCAACCGGTCTAAAATCTGGATGCGTGCTAGATCCAGTATACACGAGCTTAAGTCCGACCGCATTTGGCCAGGGGACCTCCAGAAATGCTCTTTTGGACCGAAACGGCCCCGATTTGGTTAGGCACCAAGTAAACATTGTTCCCAAGCCTATTTTGGGAATGTTTTAGGCTATAAAAGGGGTTGAAACCCTCACTCCTCTCTCCCATCCGAATTTGAGAGAAGCCCTAGCTTGGGAGAGAGAAAAAGAGTGAGAGATTGTGAGAGAGTGGGAGAGTTCTTCCCGCCACTTGTGCTACGTGTTGCACGTGCTTAAGCAACACTCCTCTACCGCTTTCCCGACGATTCCACCGCAATCCTAGGTAAGTAAAAACCCTAAATAGATGTTGATTTGAGTTTTCCTTGTTTCCATAGCGATGTAGCTTATGGATCTTATGTATTAGGCTCCTTACTCGCCGTAGACGAACCATATACGCTCCGCTTCACTTCCCGAGTCTACAAGACACTAGGTGAGGATTTTAGACGCTTGGATTGACGGTTCCCAATGCTTTCAATGTCGTTTAATAGTAGATTCTTGACGGCATCGCCATTTGACATGTACAAAATGCTCTCCGTTTCCCGTTTCGTAAGCTAACGAAGAATATGAGATTTAGGGCATTTTAGTCATTTGTAGGAAGTACTGTTTACATTCATATTTTGCTGATGTGATTAACATGGTTTGTTGTCGCATTAGGAAGTTAGGAATGCGTGCATAATTAGTTTGGCGAAGAGATTTGCCTAGTTGCACACTTTGGGTCGACATACCATATGTAGACATTAAGTGTGTAGTGTATGTGTTTGTATAAATGTTTGTATTAATATGTATTGAATTAAATGATGTTATTTGATAGTTTGTGATTGATTTTTCAATTATTATGCTGACCTAAATGATTTTCTACATGTCGACAAAATGCATGATTTCATTACATGCATGGAATGTATGTGCTTGAGGATTTGCTTAAGTTGAATATGCATGGGAAGTATGCCTTGAAGATTTGCTTAAGTTGAATGTTATAACATGTGCTAACATGCTCACATGATGTATTTCAATTCCAATACCTTTTATAGTGATTCCATAGATGTGTGGGACTTGACTTAGTCCAGGCAGTCGGTAACCGAGCGAATTCGTGGCTGACTGGTCATAGCCACGAATGACGCGTCGATGAATGTGATTCGTGTTGAGAGTTGGCGGCAGTGGTTAGGCCACGCGAAGTGTTTTACGCACTTCATGTCGTTCAATTCGAGATGCGATCGCGCTAGTCGAGCCCGTCAAGTAACCCGACTGGCCGATGTTTGTTCACCTTGTATGTATCATAACTGCTTGAACCTAGGGTACTGAACTTACCATTGTAAACCCTGTTAACCATGGTACCTTGATCCACGAAGACTCATGAGCCGGGCATGGTGGTATGGGACACCGTGGTCGAGCTGTCGGCCTACGCTGGGGTCACAAACCTCCCCGTAGTGACCAGTGAGCACCTAGACTCGTGAGCAGATTATGGTAGTATGGGACACTATATTCTAGCTGTCGGCCTACACTGATCAGGCGACGAGCCCTTTGTAGTGACCGCGAGCGTATTCTGAGTTCACGGGAGGCGACGACCCTTCCGTGCAGTAGAGTACAGTAGGCCTGTATTGATAAGGTGATGGGGGAGCGGTGCAACGAGTGCGAGCAACAGCCCTGGAAGCCCTTGCAGTGACCTACGAAATATACATCGTATGAGATTACTAGGAGTGACGACCCTAGACAGGATCCGTGTTGGGATTGATACAAGGGAGGTACCTTAGTTTCCCAATCCTGCTGTTTGAATGGACTAATAACAACTTGGTAATCATATCACCATAGCATTGCATGTGCCTGGAAGATGTGGAGCACTCTAGGGAGTGTGGCATGCCGCGGTCGTAAGATGTTGCCGTATGAGGGTGATCGTCGGTGAGGGCATACATCACGTCATATCATCTTGCATTAACAACAGTATTAGGACTTGTCTGATTTACTGCTTTACTATTATCGCGTGATTGAATTGTGAACATGCTAATCTTTGCTCTATGATTCCACTGAGTTGATCACTCATTCCCACGTTACGGGATGGTGTTTGCAACACCCACCAGACCCTGTTGTAGTTGCAGGTGACGACGAGATCCAGGAGGTGGAGCCGGAGATTGACGAGGACCAGGATGAGTTCTCGTATATGCAGTACCACGACGGCTTCCCGTAGGTGACCTGGATCGAGGGGGACTTCAGTGGGACTATTTTGAACTTATTCTTTTGTTTATTTACATGTATATGAGACTCAGAGATGTAGTCATACTTTGGAGACAGTTGAGATTACTTTGTTTTTCCATACAGTGATATATATATTGTTTAGTCTTCCGCTTGCTTTTATCACTGGATCTGAAGTATGAATTGCAGTTTTGGTATACTTTTACTCATGTGAATGCTTTAAATCAGACAACATTGAATCATAACCATTTTTGTTGTATAAGTGACGGTCTGGAACTCGGGAGTTGAGTTTATACACGACCCCCGATTTTCAGGGTGTTACAAGTTGGTATCAGAGCATGAATGAGAGTATACTGGGCCTGGGTTATGGTCTTGCGACGTACGCTGTCGCTTCCTTTGACATAGGTGGGTGCGAGAAGGGTCTAGAAACACTTCTAGGATTACAGATTCGCCGATAGGCGAAGTCTAAAAGGATCGATCGCAAGATCGAGTCTGTAACGTATCTCGGGTCGCGTAAAGCAACCCGAATTACTTCTAAGCTGTAGGAAGTCGGGTGGAGACGTCTTATGAGCGGTTTTAAACTGTAAAAGTGAATCCATGGGCCGTGGAGTGACCACGACTCCAGTAATCAATCGCCAGGGCTTAAAAACCCCGTTTCACCAAAAATCCTCAAAATTCCTTCTCTAAACACTTCAACCTTTAGTTCTTTCTTATCCATTTCATGTTAGGCACCAAACATAATGTGAAAATAATACAAATTAGTACATTCACCAAATTTTACAGTGAATAGTAAAATTTCATGAAAAATGGCCATAAGGCCATTCTAACTTCACTTTCTTTAGCAACTAAGGAGTTAGAAAGATGTACTGGCTCCTTCTATCCCAAATTCATATGCTGCATCATATGGTTTGGTATTCGAGATTGCGATGTGGACCCGGAAAGCCCCAAACACATGTTTGGGCTCATAGAGACCAAAATACAATGAACCAAGGGGTGGGACCAACTTTTTTGGGACCCTGGGACCATGGGGGACCAGACCCATGGGGTCCCGCTGGCCAACCTGAAGGTTGGCCGGCGATGCCATCGCCGGCCGGCCACCTCTGTTGGTGCTGCCCTTTGGGCGCACCCACTTAAATACCCCCCACATCACCCCTAGCTATCTCCCATCCCACGAAAACCCCTAAAAACCCCCTCTCCTTCACAAACAGCCCCCTTGCATACCCTAGATTTGATTTTCAGCACTCCATTCCAAACCCCGGCGACCCAAACCCCTCTACAACCTTCCTTGGCCAAAACCGACCACCACCCATCAGTTATTGGGTGTTGGCAGCCCCCTTCCTTGAAGATTTCCCCATTTGGAGCTCCAAAATCCCCCAAATAGTGCTGAAATCGTGAGCAGCTCCATTCCATCTTTTTGTTCTTATTTTTCCCTGAAAGTACAGCCTTGGGAAGCTTGAAGCATCCCTCTACGACGCCTAGATTTCCTTTTGTCAGAGTGGGCAGCCATTTCTCCGCATTTTCGGCATTTTCCATGGCTTTCGTGGAAGCTATTTTGGGTCTTTTGTCACTCTCATCCATCCTGTCTTTGATGGGTAAGAGGAAAACTGCAACAGACGAGGCTGGGCCGAGCCGCCCTGCTCGATTGAGAAGACCGCGGGGTGGTGCCGCAAGTTCAAGCGCCGCCGCAGGTCCAGCTGCAGTCCTGGAGTGCCGTACAAAGCGGGATTTGGATCCCCATGCACATCTTGGACGAACCATTCTATCAGAGATGCCTCATGGTGAATACACTGATCGTAGAGTGTTATTTGAGGCGGACGTAGATGGACGGTTGTTCGGCGAATATCTGTTGTTCGAACGCATTGAAGCTGCGCACTGGGGACCGATCTTTGAAGCTCGCGCTCGTGCTAATGTGAGCACTGTTCGTGCCTTCTATGCTAGCATCCAGAATCCCACCTTAGATCCTTTGCAGTTCAAAATCCCTTTTGGTAGAGATCGAATGGCTACGATCGACGTCCGGTTGATTGCGCGACTTCTCAATGTGCCTCTAGGTGATGTGCATCCAAGTGAGAAGAGTTTGAGGACTAGACGTGAACGAGATCGCCGCACCAGGTTTCTGTGCGGTAAGTTGGTTCCATGGCAGCCTAATAATAGCCTCAAGGCGACGTACATGTCTGAGGATTTGCGCCTGCTGCACCATATCTGCACGTTCAATGTTTATCCTAGGTCGACGAACCGCATTGAATGTACACGTCTTATGGTCGATTTCTTATTTCTGGTGGCCCAGGGAGAGAACGTATGTATGGCCACTTTCATCTTACGGCAGATAGTTCTCATAGCCAGGTCGAGGAGAACATCCGAATCCCTTCCCTTTGGCCGACTCATTTGCAAGATTGCGCTTGAGTTTCCCTATAGACTTGGACCCGAATTGCCGGTATCGATTCACACCATCGATGAGTCGACAATGGTTAAGATGAAGATTGGGTCGCAATATCGTGAAAATCAACTTGAAAGGGATAGCGGGGACGACTTTGATGAAGAGGAAGATCAAAGCGAAGAAGAACCTAGTGCAGAGGTTCAGGAAGAGACTCAGGAAGAAGCAGAAGAGGAGGCTCAGGATACTGATGAGAGCCCTCCTCCTTCTGCGCAGGCTACTATCGACGATCGCATTGCTCGGATGGAGGAGAGCCAGACCGCTTTGCGAAGGGAAGTCCAAGAACTTCGAGCGGAAGTCGCTGATGCCAAGGCTGTTACAAAGAAGAAGTTTGGCAAGGTGACTCGCACCTTGAAGGAAATCCTGTGTTGCTTACAGGATAAGGGTGCTCCTCCTCCGTCGCCAGACTCCGACTAGCGAAGCGATCTTCGATGTTGTTATGAGTAGTTAGCCATTTTCTGTTTCATGTGTGTAAAGCCTATTAGGGCTAGTGCTTTGCTTTTGTTGCTGTTGCTTAACTGTCTTAATTTCCATGTCATTCTAGTCATGATGCTTGTAAGGATATATCCCTTGTATTGTGACAATTTTGATTAATTGAAATGCATGGAATGCCTTTGACTCTTTAGTGAATGATTGTGGTGTATTTGTGCAATTGAGACTGACAAGGTTGCGCCCTATTTTGAATATAGGGAATGCCACCTAAGACTACGAGGAGCGCGGTTCGGCTTTCATTGTCAGAGCAGATGGATCAGGCTCCCTCTCAGTCTGGCACTCGTCCGGACCCTGCTGTGGGCCCGATTCCTGAGACGGTTCGGTCGTCTCAGCCTGCCGTTGGTCCTACATATGGACCACCGCCATTTACACCATCAGTTAGAGAGCCACAGCGCGCATCTACTTCCGCACCTCATCCGCCACAGCCTGCTCCACCACCTGATAGATTCGAGCAGATGATGGCTATGATGCTACAGCAGCAGCAGCTATTGACCACCATAGTTGGGACGTTAGCCCAGGGTGGGGGTGCGACTGCATCTACTCCGCCTGCACCACCTGCGCATCCAGCTGAGGATGCCTATGCTTACGCCCAGGATGAGGGCATAGCACATCCTGCGCAGCCTGCTTTCCCTGCGGGGAACCCTGCCGACGCACGGGGCCTTCTAGAGCGATTTCAGCGCTTGCGGCCTCCTACTTTCACGGGTTCTCACAGACCCGAGGAGGCTGATTTTTGGCTCGACCGAGTGTCGAAGATTCTGCGCATGTTGCACTGTACTGAGGCAGAGCAGGTAGAGCTGGCTACCTTCTAGTTTGAGAGAGAGGCCAGTATGTGGTGGGATAGTGTATTGCGGACTGTTACCGCAGACTTCGTATGGACATGGGCAGCATTCGAGTTTCGCTTCCATGAGAAGTATTATCCTCAGACCTACAGGCACGAGAGGGAGAATGAGTTTCTCCGTCTCAGGCAGGCAGCGATGACGGTTACCGAGTATGAGCATCGGTTCACAGAGTTGGGCAGGTACGTCCCGACGATTCTAGCTGATGAGCAGATGCGCATACGGCGCTTTTTGGAGGGCTTGCGACCGGATATTCGGTCGAAGATGTGCTGTATCAGTTTCCCCTCCTATGCGGAGTTGGTTCACATGTCCATGCGGGCAGAGCAGGACGTGGATCGACTTGCGCGATCACGAGGCCCGACTACTTCCAGGCCGCGACCGGAGTTGCCAGATAGGCCCTTCGCGGGCAAGAGGCCTCGCGTTGATCCTCCTACCAGGACCACGGCGCCAGTAGGACCGTTTCGGCGCCCTGATTTATCATGCACATACTGTGGGAGGACGGGCCACCTAGCGCAGAGTTGCTTTTCGAGGATGCGGGACAGTGGGTTCTCGCCGCCGCAGAAGATTGATCGTGTACGTCCACAGGCGATATCAGCACCGCCTATACGGTCAGCTCCTGCGCAGTCCTCTTTCAGACCCACAGTATCGCAGATTCGACAGCCCCCACGGCCCTTGACACAGCGGCTGAACCGGCCACAGCAGGCTCGAGTTCATGCACTGACCGCTGAGGCATCTACGACGCCGACTTTCCAGCATTCAGCCTTCGAGGTCACGGGCCATATCGGAGGTACTCCCGTTCTTGTCATGGTGGACACTGGTTCCACGATTTCTTTGATATCGCGTGCCGTAGTCAGACGTCTTGGGTTGCAGACTATCACTATGGATAGCGTGTGAGTCCTTGCGGCTCATGGAGATTATTCGGATGTCACCCAGATGTGTGAGGGTTGTTTAGTTGATCTGGGAGGCAGGACGATGACTCTTGATCTGGTCGTCGATCCCTCGCTCGTATATCTCGACGTCATTCTTGGCATGGACTGGTTGACTGCAGCGAGAGCCGAGATTGACTGCGAGGCTCGTGTGGTGACGGTGTACGAGCCTGAGGGCACGCCTTTCACATTTTTAGTGCGGGTAAATCTTCCTTTCCGCATTCTTAGCTACGCCACTCTATTGCGCGACGCTGGTGCCCAGGTACTTGAGCAGACCCCAGTTGTTTCTGAGTTCGGGGATCTGTTCAGGAAGATCCCTGGTTTGCCGCCCAGACGTGAGATCGATTTCACTATCGATCTGATTCCTGGTTCTACACCCGTCTCACTGCCGACGTATCGCATGGCACCATGTGAGATGGAGGAGTTGAGGACGCAGATTGACGGTCTACTAGAGCTTGGCCTTATACGGCCTAGCGTATCTCCTTGGGGAGCACCGGTCTTGTTCGTGAAGAAGAAGGATGGTTCGCTGCGATTGTGTATTGATTATCGCAGGCTGAACCAACTCACAGTGAAGAACAAGTACCCTTTGCCCAGGATCGATGACTTGTTTGATCAGTTGAGAGGAGCGCAGTACTTCTCGAAGATTGATCTTCAGTCAGGATATCATCAGCTGCGCGTCAGAGATGAGGACGTGCAGAAGACAGCGTTCAGGACCAGTTTTGGTCATTACGAGTTCCTTGTGATGTCGTTCGGTCTCACGAACGCACCGGCCGTGTTCATGGATCTGATGAACCGGGTATTGCGGCCTTTCCTCTATCGATTCGTCGTTGTCTTCATCGACGACATTTTGGTATACTCTAGGAGTCGAGAGGAGCATGAGGAGCACTTGCGTTTGGTCCTTGATACGCTTAGACAGCATCAGTTGTTCGCACAGTATAAGAAGTGCGACTTCTGGAAGCAGGAGGTGAAGTTCCTGGGACACGTGGTGTCCAAGGATGGCATGGCAGTTGACCTGTCTAAGGTAGCTGCGGTGCAGGACTGGGAGCAGCCTGGTTCTGTCACTGAGGTGAGGAGTTTCTTGGGTCTCGCTGGCTACTATCGGCGCTTCATTCAGGATTTCTCGAAGATCGCGAGACCCTTATCTCAGTTGACACGGAAGGACGTGAAGTTCGCCTGGAATGATAAGGCGGAGTCAGCTTTTCAGGAGCTGAAGGACAGACTTACGTCCGCCCCTGTGCTAGTATTGCCAGAGCAAGGGGTTAAATACACTATATACACTGACGCGTCTAGCGTTGGTTTGGGTTGTGTCCTTATGCAGAGGGACAGGGTAATTTCGTATGCCTCGAGACAATTAAGGAAGCACGAGGAGAATTACCCTACACATGACCTGGAGTTGGCAGCCGTTATATTCGCACTGAGACTCTGGAGACATTACCTCTACGGAGAGGAGTTCGAGCTCTTTTGCGACCACAAGAGCCTCAAGTACATATTCACACAGCGGGACTTGAATATGAGGCAGCGGCGATGGATGGAGACGCTGAAGGACTTCAAGTTTGAAGTCTCTTACCATCCTGGGAAGGCGAACCTTGTGGCTGATGCGTTGAGCCGCAAGAAGGCGATAGAGTTTGCGGCTCCACTGATGGTTGCCGAGTGGGATATGGTGGAGTTTTTGCGAGACTTTGAGCAGAAACTCACCGTAGAGGAGCCATTTGAGTTCATCGCACATGTACAGGTGCGATCTCCGATCGATGACCGAGTCATCGAGGCGCAGAGGGATGACGCGCATCTTACTGAGCTTCGAGAGCAGGCCAGTGATGATGCTGACGACGACTGGCGAGTTGGTATGGATGGAGGTTTACGTTACCGTGGCCGCCTATGCGTCCCAGATATCCCTGACTTGAGACGAGAGATTCTCGAGGCTGCGCATTCTACTAGACTCGCGATACATCCTGGCAGCACGAAGATGTATCGTGTCGTGAAGAGGACGTATTGGTGGGAAGGTATGAAGACCCACATTGCTGAGTTCATGTCCCGTTGTCTCACTTGTCAGCAGGTGAAGGCAGAGCATCGCCGACCACCTGGACTTTTGCAGCCTATGCCGATTGTAGAGTGGAAGTGGGATTTCATTTCCATGGACTTCATTTCTGGGTTGCCGAAGACGAGGAAGGGGCATGATTCCATTTGGGTGATCGTCGACCGATTGACGAAGTCGGCGCACTTCCTACCGATCAGAGTTACGAACTCTGCAGATGAGCTGGCTAGATTGTATATTAGAGAGATCGTACGTCTGCATGGAGTTCCGTTGGAGATCGTGTCGGACAGAGACACGCGGTTCACTTCTATTTTCTGGACTCGCATTCAGGAGGCTATGGGCGTGAAGTTGAAGTTCAGTACTGCCTTCCACCCACAGACGGACCGACAGACGGAGCGAGTGAACCAGATCCTGGAGGACATGTTGCGAGCTTGTGCATTGGACTTCAAGGACAGTTGGGATGACTGTCTTGCATATGCGGAGTTTGCGTACAACAATAGCTTCCAGGCGAGTATCGGCATGGCACCTTATGAGGCGCTGTATGGGCGACCTTGTCGCGCACCGCATTGCTGGTTAGAGGTCGGTGAGCGCAGCTTGATTGGCCCAGAGTTGGTGCAGGCGACGTCAGAGAAGATTGATATTATTCGACGTCGGCTTCTTACAGCGCAGAGCAGACAGAAGAGCTACGCCGATACGAGACGGAGACCACTAGAGTTCACAGTCGGGGATCATGTATTTTTGCGAGTTTTCCCTATGAAGGGAGTCCTTCGGTTCGGGAAGAAGGGGAAGCTGGCACCGCGATTCATTGGTCCATTTCAGATCCTCGATCGTGTGGGAGCAGTGGCTTACCGATTGGCTTTACCCACGCCCCTCGCGAGCGTCCACAACGTATTTCATGTTTCTATGCTGAAGAAGTACGTTGCTGATCCTTCTCATATCATCAGATGGGAGCAGGTGCAGTTAGGAGAGGATGTTACTTATATCCTGCGACCGACACGCATCTTAGACCGGAAGGAGCAGGTACTGCGTAGCAAGGTGATTCCCCTTGTGAAGGTACTATGGACGCATCATACTGAGGAGGAGGCTACTTGGGAGACAGAAGCCGAGATCAGAAAGAACTACCCACAGCTTCTCGAGGAGTACGAAAAGGTACAAAATTTCGAGGACGAAATTATTTGTTAAGGGGGGTAGATTGTAACGCCCGTGAAAAATCCATACTTGGGCTCGAGTACCAACTCGACCCGAAATTGCGTAGAATTCATTCCTTTAGAAAATATGACTAGGTTAGCTAGTGCAACGTTAGAATAGCTGGGAAATGGTCCCTGATCACTTTAAATACGTTCTACAAGGCCCGAAGCGAGTGGAACTAAGGGTGCTATAATGCTCTAAAGCCTCGGATCAAACTCTAAGCCGGTTTGTTCTCGGGACCTCCTTGAAACTTTGTATTGGATCTAGACCGCGCGTCGTAAGTCAGATGCCTACCATCTTAGACCGTTATGACCACTTAGCTGGGCTTGGCAATCGTTTCGAATATCAAGTCCAACTGACGATCACAGGCTATTTCATTGAGCCCGGACCGAAGAGAGTGTGAATAGGGACATAGTTGGAATTTCAAATTCAAATCTGGCACACAAATTTGACGCATCAGTATTAAGCATTCTGACCGTCAGAATACAGCCAAATTACACCCTTGGATCAGGAAAAATATCTATTATATATCACGAGACTTATAGGCCTGATCTTGGTGCGGTGACCGTTAAACTGAAACTGGGCCGCCATGTGCGATCTGGGAACCCAACCGGTCTAAAATCTGGATGCGTGCTAGATCCAGTATACACGAGCTTAAGTCCGACCGCATTTGGCCAGGGGACCTCCAGAAATGCTCTTTTGGACCGAAACAGCCCCGATTTGGTTAGGCACCAAGTAAACATTGTTCCCAAGCCTATTTTGGGAATGTTTTAGGCTATAAAAGGGGTTGAAACCCTCACTCCTCTCTCCCATCCGAATTTGAGAGAAGCCCTAGCTTGGGAGAGAGAAAAAGAGTGAGAGATTGTGAGAGAGTGGGAGAGTTCTTCCCGCCACTTGTGCTACGTGTTGCACGTGCTTAAGCAACACTCCTCTACCGCTTTCCCGACGATTCCACCGCAATCCTAGGTAAGTAAAAACCCTAAATAGATGTTGATTTGAGTTTTCCTTGTTTCCATAGCGATGTAGCTTATGGATCTTATGTATTAGGCTCCTTACTCGCCGTAGACGAACCATATACGCTCCGCTTCACTTCCCGAGTCTACAAGACACTAGGTGAGGATTTTAGACGCTTGGATTGACGGTTCCCAATGCTTTCAATGTCGTTTAATAGTAGATTCTTGACGGCATCGCCATTTGACATGTACAAAATGCTCTCCATTTCCCGTTTCGTAAGCTAACGAAGAATATGAGATTTAGGGCATTTTAGTCATTTGTAGGAAGTACTGTTTACATTCATATTTTGCTGATGTGATTAACATGGTTTGTTGTCGCATTAGGAAGTTAGGAATGCGTGCATAATTAGTTTGGCGAAGAGATTTGCCTAGTTGCACACTTTGGGTCGACATACCATATGTAGACATTAAGTGTGTAGTGTATGTGTTTGTATAAATGTTTGTATTAATATGTATTGAATTAAATGATGTTATTTGATAGTTTGTGATTGATTTTTCAATTATTATGCTGACCTAAATGATTTTCTACATGTCGACAAAATGCATGATTTCATTACATGCATGGAATGTATGTGCTTGAGGATTTGCTTAAGTTGAATATGCATGGGAAGTATGCCTTGAAGATTTGCTTAAGTTGAATGTTATAACATGTGCTAACATGCTCACATGATGTATTTCAATTCCAATACCTTTTATAGTGATTCCATAGATGTGTGGGACTTGACTTAGTCCAGGCAGTCGGTAACCGAGCGAATTCGTGGCTGACTGGTCATAGCCACGAATGACGCGTCGATGAATGTGATTCGTGTTGAGAGTTGGCGGCAGTGGTTAGGCCACGCGAAGTGTTTTACGCACTTCATGTCGTTCAATTCGAGATGCGATCGCGCTAGTCGAGCCCGTCAAGTAACCCGACTGGCCGATGTTTGTTCACCTTGTATGTATCATAACTGCTTGAACCTAGGGTACTGAACTTACCATTGTAAACCCTGTTAACCATGGTACCTTGATCCACGAAGACTCATGAGCCGGGCATGGTGGTATGGGACACCGTGGTCGAGCTGTCGGCCTACGCTGGGGTCACAAACCTCCCCGTAGTGACCAGTGAGCACCTAGACTCGTGAGCAGATTATGGTGGTATGGGACACTATATTCTAGCTGTCGGCCTACACTGATCAGGCGACGAGCCCTTTGTAGTGACCGCGAGCGTATTCTGAGTTCACGGGAGGCGACGACCCTTCCGTACAGTAGAGTACAGTAGGCCTGTATTGATAAGGTGATGGGGGAGCGGTGCAACGAGTGCGAGCAACAGCCCTGGCAGCCCTTGCAGTGACCTACGAAATGTACATCGTATGAGATTACTAGGAGTGACGACCCTAGACAGGATCCGTGTTGGGATTGATACAAGGGAGGTACCTTAGTTTCCCAATCCTGCTGTTTGAATGGACTAATAACAACTTGGTAATCATATCACCATAGCATTGCATGTGCCTGGAAGATGTGGAGCACTCTAGGGAGTGTGGCATGCCGCGGTCGTAAGATGTTGCCGTATGAGGGTGATCGTCGGTGAGGGCATACATCACGTCATATCATCTTGCATTAACAACAGTATTAGGACTTGTCTGATTTACTGCTTTACTATTATCGCGTGATTGAATTGTGAACATGCTAATCTTTGCTCTATGATTCCACTGAGTTGATCACTCATTCCCACGTTACGGGATGGTGTTTGCAACACCCACCAGACCCTGTTGTAGTTGCAGGTGACGACGAGATCCAGGAGGTGGAGCCGGAGATTAACGAGGACCAGGATGAGTTCTCGTATATGCAGTACCACGACGGCTTTCCGTAGGTGACCTGGATCGAGGGGGACTTCAGTGGGACTATTTTGAACTTATTCTTTTGTTTATTTACATGTATATGAGACTCAGAGATGTAGTCATACTTTGGAGACAGTTGAGATTACTTTGTTTTTCCATACAGTGATATATATATTGTTTAGTCTTCCGCTTGCTTTTATCACTGGATCTGAAGTATGAATTGCAGTTTTGGTATACTTTTACTCATGTGAATGCTTTAAATCAGACAACATTGAATCATAACCATTTTTGTTGCATAAGTGACGGTCTGGAACTCGGGAGTTGAGTTTATACACGACCCCCGATTTTCAGGGTGTTACACAGGTTCACCCAAAACCTTCACAATTGTATCTTTTTTAAAAGGCTTACACAATCCAAAAACCCTCACTTTTGAGTTTTCTAGCTCTCCTCAGATAACCAATAAATTGAGATTTTTCTGGCTTAACCTTAAATAAAATCAAAATGAAAAGAATTTACAATAAATGTAAAATATCTGGATTTCTCCTTTTGTAGTAGCCCAGAAGAACCAATCGGAGTAGATGATTGAATGTAGAAGTTCAAAATCCAATACTCACTTTACAATGATTTTAGGTTCTAATTGATTTTAAATTAAACCAATTGGGCTTAGCTCTATTTGATTTTGATTCCAAGAAGAAGGAATATCACAATTCCTCTTTTCAATTATGATTGGAATGTAGAAACAAAATCAAATGAATAAAGCTAACAAAAGAGAATATTAAATGAGCACAATGTAGCTTAAAATAAATACAAACTTATCTAAGAGTGATCCCTTAATTTTACTTAAATTTCTGTTGTATCAAACTCTGAAATTCGTTGTCTATTTATAGCTGCAGAAATCGCACCTTTGATTGGTCTAATAGACACTACGACTGGTCGTATGAGAATGAATTTTTGAAATTTTTAGCGCGATCAGATAAAACTGATTCACAGCTGGTCGTAGGGTGTCTACGACTGGTCATAGGCCCTCTACGACTGGTCGTAGGCTTCTCACGACTGGTCGTAGGACGACCAGATTATTTGCTGGACTTTAAGTCGTAGAACCAGTACTGGTCATAGGACGAGTCGACACTATTCACACGACCGGTTGAACAAAGTCTAGGACTGGTCATGGACGAATAGAAATTTTTAAAAAATTACAACAAACTTAGGACTAGTCTTGGATCTCTTTGACTGGTCATGGCAGTGCTAGGACTAGTCGAACAATGTTTAGGACTAGTCTTACAACAGTCTTATACCATGTAAAATGATTCAATTGAATTATGTATTCAAAATGACCTATCCTAAGGATAATTTAAGGTCAATCTTACCTTGAAAGTGAGATATGAACTTCGAAAACTTCTTATTGTCAAATGGTAGATGACCTTTGTGAATAAAGCTTGAGATCTCTGAACATAATGTAGCACTTGAAACAAAAGATCTTTTAAAGCTTGAATAACCATTCATCTTTGTACTATATGTTAGCTTAAGTCTTGAACATGATCACTTCTACTGTTGTAACTAGTGCTTGCATTTCTTGAAGCAGTTTGTACACGCATTCTTCTATAGTATCTGAAGTAGTTCTTCATTCTTGACTTGAAGCAAAGCACTTAAAGCGATGAAGCAATGTCTTGAACATTTATAACAATGAGCTACACAAGACATAGATTAAGGTTTTGACACCATAAAATTTGACAACTAAAGGAGCATAAAATCATAGCACTTACAGATTTTTACCTATGTTAGCATTGTATATATGGTAAACAATCACGACTAACTTTTAAAATTGAAAAGCATGTTTGTGAGGGTATACTAGAGTATATGCATTCAGATGTATGGAGCCTATCACCCGTTATTTATACTGGAGGGTTATTATTTTTTTTCTTATTCATAGATGACTACTTTAGAAAAGTATGGATTTATTTTTAAAAAATAAATCTGATGTATTTGCCACATTCAAAGTGTGGAAGGCGATGGTTCAACTCAGTTAGCTTGCTCAACTTGATTTGAAAAAGCTCGATTCGACTTGGTTCGAAACTAAGTTTGAGCTAAGTCGAGTTGATTTTTTGAGTTGAGTTCGAGCTTTCCCGAGCTCGACTCTACTTGGATCAACCCCAACTCGAATCGAACTCGGATTGAACCAGTTCGGTGACTCGGTTATTTTGATATTGATGTTGCTCAACAAGTGTTTAATGAAATGACTCAATGAAATGTTGGCTGGTGGCGAGGAGGGTATGGATATGAAATAAATACCCTTGTATCTTGATTTTTATGTTGCGTATTGAGTGTTTGATGAAATACCTGTAAACCGATGCTGTTGTTTTACATTTCGTGAGAAATTGAAGGTGCATTCCATGTGTTTGAGAAAATGCCGCAAAGGCTCGATCTTAGCTCAAACTGGCTCGAGCTACTCACTGAATCAAGCCGAGTTAGCCAGTACGGCTCGAAGACTGAGCTGAGCCGAGTTCAAGCTGGAGTCAGCTAGTGGTCGAGTCGAGTTAAGCTGTGTCGATCTTGACTCAGTTCGACTCGTGTATAACTTTAGTTCAAAGGAAAACATGGCAAAAACTGAAGGTTTTAAGGACAAAAAATGGAGGCAAATTCACTTCAAAGGAATTCAACCAATTTTGTAAAGATAAGGGGATTATAAGGAACAATACAGTAAGGCACACACCTGAACAGAATGATATAGTTGAATGAATAAATTAGACTCTCTTGAAGAAAGCCCGAAGCATGTTGAGTAATACTGGATTGGGCGAGGAGCTAGAAAATGAGGCCATTAACACAGCTTGTTACCTAGTGAATCAATCTCATCTACTCTAATAAACTATAAGATTCTAAAAGAAGTGTAAAGTGATCATAATGTCAACTACTTATAATTGCGAGTTCTTAATTACAATGCTTATTCTCATGAACCATCAGTTGAGAAAGATAAAATAGACCAAAGGGCAAAAAACTATACTTTTGTGAACTATGGTGATGGAGTGAAGGGGTATAGTTTATATAATCAGGTCACTCGAAAAATCATAATTAGTCGATATGTCGAGTTTGATGAGGATTCTGTGTTCCGTAAGGAAGAACATAAGGAACCAAAGAAATCAGTAGTCATTGATATTGAGATTGAAAAAGTTCATACACAAACAGAGTTTGAGTCGTAGGCAGAGATACAAGAGTAGGTGGAGCAGCCACATCTTAGAAAGAATCAACCAAGATATCATAGATTATCAGCCAGATATAGAGATGACTCAAATGTTACATTCACTCTCATTAAGGGTGAAGTGGATCCGTCTACCTTTCAAGTAGCACTGGATGACTCAGATGTTAAGAAGTGGATGGCAGCCATACATGATAAGATAAACTAACTCTATACAAGAATGAGACATGCGAGCTGGTGGAGCTTTCAGTGAGACATAAACCGATTGTCTATAAGTTGATTTATAAGGAAAAGCAGGATAGATACAAGGTGAGATTGGTCATGAAAATGTATGCCCAGAAGGAGGGTGTCGACCTTAGTGATATTTTTACGCCTGTGGTCAAGTAGGTGTCTATGTATTTGTGTTGGCGCTATTACCAAATACAACTTGAAATTGGAACAGATGGATGTGAAGATTACTTATCTACATATGGGGTTGAAAGAGAAGATTTACATGAAACAACTAAAAGGGCTAGATAATAAAGTTTATAGGTTGAAGGAGTTGTTATACGACCTGAAACAGTCACCTAAGCAATGGTACAACAGGTTTGATACTTTCATGTTGGGTCAATGATTTACTAAAAGTGAATATGAACATTGTGCCTATTACAAGATATTGAATGATAAATAGTTCATCGCACTAGAATTGTATATAGATGACATGTTTATTGGCAGCCATAGCATGTCTGAGATCGATACATTGAAGACTTGTTTGTCAGGAATATTCAAAATAAAAGATTTGGGGCTAAAAAAAAGTTTCTCAGCATAAATATTCATAAAGATAGATAGAGGAGCAGGCTACGATTATCACAAATAGAATACATTGAGAAAGTATTGATAAAGTTCAGTATGGACAAGGTGAAACCAGTTAGCACACCTCATGCTTCTCACTTTAAGCTTTCTTCTGAAATATATCTTACTACATATGAAGAAAAGCAAGTACTGTCTCGTGTGCCCTCTTCGAGTGTCATTGGCAATTTAATGTATGTTGTGGTCTTTATAAGACCGGATATTTCATATACAGTGGGTGTTGTGAATAGATGCATGGCTAACCTTGGCAAGCAACAGTGGGAAGCTATGAAATGGTTACTTCGATATATACGAGGTACAATGGAGTACGTCTTAATGTTTAAAAATTCAGATGATAAATTGGTAAGCTATGTGGATGCCAATTACACAGGAAATATGGCAATAGAAGGTCGACTTCTAGTTACTTTTTTTATATTAAATCAATCATAACCTTTGTATATATGAACAAAGGGAGTACAAACTAGAGCGAACAAAGGGAGTACAAACTAGAGCTATCAGACAGGCTCTATAAAAATAAAATAGGCCTCACCTTACTTAATATAGACAAGTAAATAGTAAAGGGGAATAGGGAGAGCCTACCCCACCGTGAATTACAAAAATCAGCACCTCCAATAGACAAGAACAAAATCCCCCGCTCCTCCCTACTATGGAAATACAATCTATATCCACGCTAAATCAGAGACGACATACCATGGGATATTCGATAGCTGCACCTACAAAGACTAAAGTCCCTAGGCCAGGGCATCAACTTGCAGCTACACAACTGGGCAAAGCTGAAGATCAGCTACAACCATCTCTCACCCAAAAACCAATCCCCATTTAATATGGCCCACTGAAAAAGCCCCCACGCTAGGCCAGCTACAACAAATCAATAAAAATAGTGAGAAACATAAAACAGCAAACCCTGCACGAGATCACCTTCATTAATACAACAGACCATAATTCAACTGAGCAAGCAGCAACATCTCCTTTGGAGAAGGCAGGACTGGGCATCACACAGAGAGAGCAAGCACAACTAACAGAACGCCCACTGCTCCCTGCCCCTGTCGAAGAAAGCCTACCACCAACCAAAGAAAAATTGAATCATTACCTTGCAAAAGAGGCCCCTGTAAACTCTCTCTCCATAAACTCCTGAGAAATGTCGCAAGGACCAACCACCAACTGCTTCCGATTTAAAATTTGAATCGGTGAGCAGTCTCTAACTCAGCTAACCAAAAGAAGAAACTTCCTACCACAACTTAGCATCAACTGGCTACAGCTACAACTGGAGAAGCCAAAAATAGCAGAAGGCTTGGTTGAAGTGAGAGGGAAAGACAAGCTAGGACTGAGCCAAACATATCAGAAACTGGCCACAGTTTATCGACTCCAACATGCCTTAACTCAGAGATAAAGTACCCCCCCCCCCCCCAAAAAAAAAAAAAAAAAAACATCAACCCACTCCCTTCTTGGACTTCCTTATCAATCTCATACCTACTCTATCCAAAAGAAGGGAACCTGTCACGCCCTAGACTCGGTAACCGGAATCACAAGGGACCCGATGGCCGGATTTGGCCGTAACAGCTTCCATAGTACCCCATTCTCGGCTCTTGAGGCAGGTTTCGATCCTTAGATCCTACAAGGAGGATTTTCATAACAGTATAATCATTACCAATATGAGCATAGCCAAGATCACAGCAAGTATATCTGAGAATAACAAAGGCACACATCGTAAAATTCACTATAAATTTAAACTTTTACAATCATCCATAAGGTCCAAAAGGACATACATGAGATAAAAGGAAAAGAGGAAAAGGTCGGCAACACTGGAGTCCTCAAATGCTCAGCTTTACTTCACGCGCTACTGCTATGATGCTTGCCTAGAATCTCCTGCATGCATCAATCGTGCATAAGCTTATAGAAGCTTAGAGGGTGGTGAAAGTGTGTGACAATGGTGCACAGAAGAATAGTAGGAGATGCAAGAAGGGAAATATGCTCAATGAAAAAATCACTAGCCTTACCAAGGCTTATCATGAATATGATGCGATGAGTACTGGATGCCATACCAAGGCAATACATAAAGGGGGCTTGTACAACCAATGTTAATGCGAAGCAAGTAATGTCAATGCTCATATCCAAATCATAAGCAAGTACATTTCCAATCATAAAAAAATCACCGAGGTCCATTACACTACTGAATGACTGTCGCTCTACAGACTCCGCACAGTCAAACGAGCGTAAGAGACCTCACTACCCTCCTATGGACATCCAATCACCAGCAAGGCCTGACGGTAGCGGACCCATTTACGAGCTGGTCAGACTCAGCCTAGCAATGCCCCCTACACACCGGGCAGGTAAGGCCACACCCCTATCTAACCGACTACACGACAATGAGAGTCGCAGCCTAACGGTATAAGGCCCTCGTGCGCTCATGTATTCCACCCGGTCACGGCGTTGGAGCAGATCCTTGGTACCATGAAAGTTTTGAGAATTTCATCTATGGGAATCCTATGCACCCGGTATGCTCAACTGATATTTTCGGTGTCCACACATACGGCCATCCACGAATACCCTTGTGGAGACAAGGCCCTGATGAAGTAAGGGCGAATATTCACGAGTTATGCAATGCCAAATGCATGAATCACACAATCACCCATGCATCAATCTCAAGCATCCATCTCTCAGGGAGATTCTAACATGTCCTACACAATGGCACAACCATGACCAATCATACATCAACTAAGCATGCATATGATGTGTATGAGAGTAGGCCATGAAGATGAATAAGGGTGTCAATACGGTGAAGATGAACTCTCTACCTAACCATAAAGGGTCTAGGTACTTAACCAATTCCTCATAAGCAATACAACCTCTAGTGGGGGCTCATATACCTGGGGTAGCCCACGAGACTAAGGAGAACAATGGTATGGGCCTAAATAGTGAAACGGCTTAGCAAGGGTCTATGGTGGGCCTTTAACCACCCATAAAAGTCCATGGGCCTACCTTAGGGCCACCAATATGGACATCCAACCACAATTGGTCCCTAAGAGGTAGCTCATCTCTAATTGATCATGAATTAAGGCCCAAGGCCCATGCAACATTAAAAATAAGAAATGAGCAGCCATAATTATACCTTAAACACTCATGTTGGGCTTCAAAAAGGGCGGCCCAAGGCATGCCCAAAGTATGGGTCCAAGGGGAACACACATAACCCAACCCATATATACAACTATGGGCCCATAGGGGGAAAGGTTAGGGCCCAACATAAAGGCCACTAATCTCATATATTATGGTGGCCTAGTGGACAGCCCATTGCTCAAACCACATGAGCAAATGTCATGCTCTTAGTCAAGTAAGTTGGGCCTATAACCCGGCCCAAGTATAAAGTTGATTTGGTGGGCAACCAAGGGCCCATCTACTTGTGTAATTCAGCCCACTAACCCAATACAATAGTATGGTAAAAATAGCCCAAGAGTTCAATGGGCCTATCTGAAAAGTTCTAGCCCAATTGGACCTAAAGAGTTAAACAACTAGCTACATTCATGGGCCCAATTAAATTCAAATGTGGTGGACCTCAAAAGTACATTTATTAAGCACAACATTTAAGGAACTAAAGCTATAAATCATTTTCTCTAAGATCTTTATAATGTAGTGGGCCCCACTCCTCAAAATTTCAGCCCAAGACCAAGCATAATTATAACATGTTGCTGTCCTAAATTTGGGCACTCCATTGGAGTGGGTCCAGGGCTTCTAAAACTTTGAAAATTGAGGGTCAAGGTCCCTCATCATCCATACAATAAGAGAAAACCCAAAAATGTGGCCCACCATCAGAGGAAATTTTTTTAAACTATGGTTTTTATCAAGGTATATTGTTGGACTGCACAGCAGAAAAATCTGGCAGTCCAACCATCTTGGCCCATTCTTTTGGATGACCAAATTGGGTCAGTTGGGGATGAAATTTTACAGAGTGATACTTCCAAAGGTGGGTCACACCCTCATAAAATTTTAAAATTTTTTTAATATTCCTAAGTATTTTAATTAATTCAAATAAAATAGTCTATCCACAAAATCGGACAGACCTGGACGTCCCAACGTGGTGGGCCAGTCTGGCCCTTGCCACGGTGTGTACAGGGATCCATTGACCCTGAAATTTGGTAGGTGGGTCCTAAAATGAGTAGACCATATCCCTACAAAATTTCAAAATTTTTAGACATCTATAAATATTTTAATTCATTTAGATAAATCAATCTGTCCTAAAAATCAGACTAATCTGGACATTATATTATAGTGGGCCATTCCAGCCACCACTATGGTACGTACAGGTGTCCATTGGCCTCCAAATTTTGTAAGTGGGTCCTACCATGAGTAGGTCACCTCTCTGTAAATTTTTATAATTTTTAAACACTCATAGGTATTTTAATAAATTTTAGAAATCCAACTGTCCATGGTGGAATGTTGCTGGAACAGTGCAGGAAATTCAGACTATCCACCTCACTTGGACCACACCTTTTGGACCTCAACAAAGGTCAGATGGGGCTAAAATTTGGGGGACATCAAGATAATATCCATAAATTTTAGAAAATTATATTTAATGGGTATGAATAGTCCCCCAAACAGTCCCAAAATCTGATCCAAAAAATAACTAGAAACTGTCCAGAAAATTCTAGACAGCAACATATACTTAGATAAAATTTATTATACAAGTTAAATAAAAAGAAAAATACATTAATGAAGGATGGTTTGGCCTTCCTTAGTGGGCCCCACAAATGTCCATGTCATAATCTAAAGCCGACATACCTTGCATGCATCATTAAGGCAGCAAGTAGGACACCCAAAATCAAACAATGGGTAGTTTGAGCATCCCACCTTGCTGAAATTTCTGGATGTCATAGGCCCACTAAATGGGCCACACACATCAGGAAATAAAATGAGGGAAAAGAGAGATAGAAGGATAATCTGGCCATAGGGAAATGGCTCTGCCACTATTGAGCCCTCCCAAGATCAATCACACCCGCACTTCATACATAAATTTACATTTACAACATGGATCTTGCACATGCATGGCCTATAATTAAAATGCATGGTGAGAATGTCATCCCCACCATGGTTATAAGGTCTAGATGACCCAAACATGATATGATATGAAAGAAAATTGCCATGATGGGGCCCATAGAGAAAGGCCCCATGCATGGATCATACATGCATAAGGTAGGTCATTAGGCCACAACCATGGGATTGTGTGGGATCTCCACCATTGATTGGTGGGTCATACACTTTCCTCATGAAAGAAAGAAAATATTTAGGCTATAGAAATCAGATTTTTATATCTAGAGGAGCACCCACCTCAAAGATCTCCACCAAAACTCCAACTCTAGGCTTCTAAGGCTCCAAACAAGCAAGATTGATGGTTGAGATGAGATTGGGATGGATGGATTGAGGGAAAATGGAGGAGAAAGGGGCTGAAAAAGGGAGAAAATGGGCTGGAGAAATGGAGGAGAATTGCTAGAAAAGAAGAGAAGAGAGAGAGAAATGAGAGGGAAAGAGAGGAAAAAATCTTTTTAAGGAAAGTAATCATTAACCTATGGTGATACAAACAATGTTGATAGGGTAGGTTAGGTGTGGGTGGTGTGTGAGGTCTTGATAGTGTGAGTTATGGAGATTTAGGTGGTGTGTATAGTATGTGTTGGAACTTGTACAAAAGAGGGAGTGTGGGCCACATGCACCACTCCAAGGTGGGCCACATGATCAAAATCAAGAGCCAAAGAATGAAACGTACACAACTTATGATCCACACATCAGATGGACGCACAAGACACGGTGTTAGAACCGCAGCAACAATGCGGTCGCAATGGCATAGGTCTGAGCTCGATCCAAGTTGGGTCTATGTGACTGGACTCAAGGATAACTACAAACACTATCTGAGAATCGCGGGTCACCGGAATTCAACCGGTACGACCGAGAGACCATAAGAAATGAAATGCACACTCACACACACACATGCACACATGCGAACTTGGGTCAGGTCTCACAGAACCCCCCCGTACTTCTAGTTACTCGTTTGTGTTAACGGTTGGAGCGATCAGTTGGATGTTAAAGCTTTAGTCTATGGTTGCTCTTTCCATAACCAAAGTTGAGTATATGGTTGTGACAGAGGCATTCAAACAAGGTATTTAGTTTAGAGAAATGATAAATTATCTTAGGCTTCAATAATAAGTCATATCAGTTAATTATGACAACAAAGTGCGACTAATTTAGCAAAGAATATTATTTATTACTCTCATACTAAACATATTGATGTTTATCATCATTTATTCGACAAGTGCTTGAAGAAGGTAGTATGACTCTAGAGAATATCCATACAAGCATGAACCTAACTGACATACTTATGAAGGTGGTTCCTATAGGGATTCAAGTTCTGTGCGACTTCTTTGGGCTTAGTGAAGGCTCAATGAAGACAGAGTGTGTTTAAGAAGCGATGATGAAGTTATGATAGAAGACGATTAGAGTTAGTGATGACATGGTGGAGCAATAGAGCATGAAGATTGAATCCATGATGGAGATTGTTATCAGATGTCTTCAATTTAACTGAGATCATTGACAAACCACTCAATGCCATTGAGAAAATCTAGAAAAATCCTAGTTGCTCGTTAGACAGTTTCGGAGTTTCTACTCGATGCTATCGAAAGCTGCTTCAATGTCATCGACCGGTCTTCGATGGTTGTCGATGCCATCGAAAGCTGCTTCAATGTCATCGACCGGTCTTCGATGGTTGTCGATGCCATCGAAGGTCCCATTGACAGTGCGTGCGGAACCTCGTAAGTACGTGATTTGTTTCTAATTCTGGTTAAGATAGTATATGTATCAGGTGTAATTGGGATTAGAGTATTCTAAGTGAATGTTAAGAAGTTCCCAAGGTATTCCAAATCAAAGCCAAGGTTTTGAAAAGGGATTTTGGGGTTGTTCGGATCGGTAAGTCCATCCATCTCTTATAATATTATTTCATAGTGGATTGCTTGTCGCTTTGTACTGTGATATTTTTATTTTTTTTGTGAGGGTTTTTTCTTGTAAAATTCATGTGTTCTCTGTGCACTTTTGTTTATGGTTTGATTGAATGTAGATTTGCTTCTATGATATCCCCAACATTGCATAGTGTAAATAGATCATGTGGTCCACATCTAGACAGTAATTGGAAGGCTATGTTTGTACCAGTACTAGTGCATGCCCCTTAAATTTCTCACCAGTGAAAAAGCAGTCATAGTATGGTGACTGTCGGGCATGGGAGCTCATCAACCCAGCTGTGATTAAGATTGACATAATTCTCATTTAGTTATATTTCAGTGGCTTTAAATTGTTATCAATTCCATTTGTTAGCCATAACTTAATAGTTCATTATTTTTTCACATTAGTGTATAGTCCCAAACATGCAATTTCATAATATGTATGTGCCTAGGATGATACATTTAAAAGCTCACACTGGACAATACTTGTGTTGGGTGTACAACCTAACAACTTGCTAATGTGTGGCTACAGCCACCGTAGAACAGAAACTCTTGGAAGAAGAAAAAAGAACTATTGTTGCTGTATTGGAATTGAATGAAAACGAATGAATACACGGTGCCTTTTATAGGCATTTCTTATTATGTAAAATGACTAATCTGTCCCTGTCTAGATACATCCCAGGGGCAGCTAAAGAAAGAAAAAAATCCAGAAAAATATCTACTTTATATCTTCACCAGCTAGAAAACTAATTTTAGAAGAAATCTCACAGCTATCATGCACAGCTAGCTCAAAAGATACGTATACGGTTTTGGATTTGTAAAAAATCCTCCACCGTATCCAACACTCCCCTTCAAACCAAAACCGGCTTCATTCCAAACACTGATCTAAGTCTCCTGAATGTGTCAGTCGGCAATGCTTTGGTGAAGATATCTGCCACTTGTTCAGTTGTAAGACCCGTATCATAATCCATACTGTTCCGTCACTTCCCGCGATCCTTCTCGTCAAATTCTGGCAATCCGCGACCTGTAGTTGACGTTGCGCACGACCGTAAGTCGTATCCTATTCATTTGAGTCGGCTTAATCTAAGACTTGTATCATTGCAACCGTACCGTCGCCTCGGTTCCAACGCCGCAACTCACGCACCGATCCGATACCCAGACGATGAGATGCGGACCCGCGTTCAGTTCGAGGAAAAACACTGCGCGTTTACATTCCCAAGAGAATCTCTGCAAAGTGTCCCATCAATCACATCAATCACCTCTCATGTCAAGTACAAGCAAACATGCTTCCTTTCTCCACAAGTCTAGCAACCACCTAAGTCAACTAACACATCACCTCACCCATCACTCACATCCATCAACCATCACCCCTTCACATCACTCCATCTCTCATTACATCACACCTCTCTCTCTCATTTCTCATCACAATTCCAACCAAGCAAGAGCGTCCCACGTCCAAGGCCTTCCATGAGAGAAAAATGTGCATTTTAGTGGCCCACTTCCCATCTCCAAATCCCATCATCCTAGCCATCCATTTCCCATCTCCACCATCAAAGTGAAGCTCTAGGAGACCGGCATCCCGACGGACCAAGAAGATCAAGTGGTGGGTGCTTTGATAGAGTAGTTTACTTATTTTTACGATGGGCTAAGTGAGGCCCACCGATCAATGGTGTGGATCTCACTTGGGACCCTAAGATGTGGCCAAGGGCTCATCTTGATCATCAAGATCATTCCATGATGGGGCCATTCTCCATGGACCCCATCATGATGTTTACTTTTCTTGTATTAAAGAGGTCATCTAGACCGTCCATTTCTAGTGGAGTGGGATCTCCACCGTTGATCTTTTATTTGGATGGTCCCATATGCAATGGGACCCCTTGATGTATGATTGGATGGTTGAAACGGAGGACCCATAGTGCCAGGGTCCCTCCATCACGCGTGTCCCACTTCTTTACTCTCTCTCTCTCTCTCTCTCTCTCTCTCTCTCTCTCTCTCTCTCTTTTTATTATTATTTATGTTGATGAGGCCATGTGGCCCACTTGAATGAGCCCCACCATGAAATACGTAGTTTTTTCCAAACCGTCCATGGGTGGGGCCCATCTTAAATGTACATCCATTTGGGGTGGCCCACCTAATCAGGGCCCACCTTGAATGTATTTGCTACAGCCCAAAATAAAAAAAAAATTAAAAAAAAATGGAAAAGAGTCCAGTGACGTCCAGACGTCACTGGAATGAAAACAAAAGAAAAAGGCTTGTTTCAAGCCATTGGGGTGGGCCATTTGTATAGGACCCTCCTTGATGTATGCATACAATCCGTGCCGTCCATCCCCTTCCCCAACTTATTTTAGACGTTGAGCCGAAAGATGAGGAAGATCCGGATATCTAGTGGGCCATAGTTTTAAAAATAGCATCATTACCGTTGAAATCTACCCAGACTTTTCTTACACGCTGGAAAATATCCGATATTGGTCTTGATAGAATTGTTTCGGGCTTGGGAACACAATGGATGGAGTGGATGCACTTGAAGCGGGCCCCTCGTACCAAAAACCTCACAAAAATAGGTTTTTCAAAAAAAAAATAAAAAATAATAAGTAGCAGAGGCACTGCTGCCTCTGGCGTCACGACAGGACGCCAGGCGTCCTGCGCTCTTCAGCGGGTGGGCGGACGAGGCAGACCCACGGCCCTAGCCGTGTGCCCCACCTTGATGTCTATTTACCATCCGACCCATTCATTAGGTGGGCCACCCCCCTGACGTGCCCCCCTCCAAAGATCAGGCTGATCTGACGCTCAGGTGGCCCACACCATAAGAAACAGTGTGAATTGAATTCTACCATTAAAACTCTTTTTGGGGCCCACAGAAGTTGTGAATCGAGCCGAAATTTATTTTCACCTGTCATTCAGGTCTGCGTGACCTAATGGACGGGCCAGATGGCATGTAAGTAGTATGGTGGGCCCCACATGGGACCCACAGTGATGTACGTGCCTAACATCCACCGTCCGTACGGACGGTGGAACCCACCGTAATGCACGTGTGTGTGTGTGTGCGTGTGTGTATGCGTGTGTGAATGCACCTGGTGTGTGTGCGTGTGTCTATGCGTGTGTGTATGTGTAGATATATATTTATATATATATATATATATATATATATATATATATATATATATATATATATATATATATATATATATATATATGTATGTATGTATATATAATATTATATTACGTATAATATTGTATATATATATATATATACTGTATATAAATTATATATTATATTAAACATAATATGTTTATGATGGTGGGCCTTCGTGTGACCCCCACCATGATGCATGTGTTGCGTCTCACCGTCTATCCATCTTGAAAACTCATCTCTTGAGCTAAAAATGAGCCAGATCTATGGTTCAAATGGGCCCACTTTAGTATGTATATGGGGCCCATGTTGATCCATTTATGGCTATTCATTTAGGCCCACCTTGGTGCACACCTAAGGCCATGGGATTAAGCCCATTTGGCATATGTAATGCCCATGGGTTTCGGCCCATTTGACATATGCAATGCCCATGGGATCTAACCCATTTATTCTATATAAGGCCCACGGGATTCAAGCTCATTTGATACATATTAAAGCCCATGGGATCAAGCCCATTTGATGTGCATGGGGCATAAATGGAGTGGCCTAGTTGATATATTTATGTGTATGGGCCCATATGACATATTTAAGGCCCAAGTTGTGAGGCCACTTTGATGTGTTTCAAGGCCCATGGATCATGGACCATTGTAATGTACATAAGGCTCATTGGTGAGGCCCATTAATGCAACCCATTTGGTGAATGTGAGGCCCATGTAATAGACCCATTTGATATATCTAAGGCCCAGGGATCGAGGCCCAACGGATGTCCTTAGGGTCCATTGCAATGTACGTTTCTCATGGTTCGTGAAATGATATTTATGGCAAGCCGTGCCTAGAAAATAATGTTGGTTTGATGTCCACATTGTGTGTACAATGTTGGTTAAATGTCCGCATTGTAACTCTCTTTAGGGCCCATTGATAGGTCCATACCCGTTGATATTCATTGCCTTATAACATGCTTAGTATAACCTCATGACTCATGCCCATACGCATCATATATATGCTTGATATGAGTAATGACTGATCATAACATACGCCATTGGGCAGACCATTTACGGGACTCGTTATGTGACTGAGTGCCCCACATGATCGCGCAGTACGCGCTGGATTGCTGCATGTTTTGACAGCGTGATTCATGCATCTCGCATACGTGTGACTTGATCACTGCACGCCCTAGCGACATCAGGGCCGTGGCTCCACAAGTACATCGTGGATGGCCGTATTGGATACCGAAAATACTTATTCTAGCACTGTGGGCACTTAGGATGTCCTTGGGTGAAAGTCTCAGAACTTTTTTGGTACCAGGAGATGCTCCAACGTCTAGACCGAGTGGATACATGAGAGCCCGAGTGCCGAATACCAGTAGTCCGTGTCTCCCACTGTGTCGTGGTCGGTTGGAAGGGGGTGTGGCCTTATCCGCCTGAGTGAGAGGGCTATAAGCTAGGCTGAGTTTGACTAGCTCGCAAATGAGTCCGCTATCAACGAGCCGGGTAGGTATTGGCATACTACTGATCATGCGGATAGTGAGGTCTTATCCGCTTGCTTGAATGTGCAGCTAGGGAGGTGGCAGTCTCTGCGAAGTGTATTAGACCCCAGTGATATCCAGAGAGGAACTGTACTGATATACGTACTTGAGGAGTACCGACTTGCTTGGATTGCATTTCGCATATGACATTCGGCTATATAGGCCTTGCATTGTATCGGTGTGGCCGATGACATTCATATCTCATCGCATAGCTTTGGCATGGTTGATTTTATGGACTTACCACATACTTCCGCATTGTTCTTATACTGCACACTTGGCGTTTGCCTTACGCACACACTTACACCACCCTCTAAGCTTTTGTAAGCTTATGCATGATAGTTGCATGCAGGTAGCGTTGGACGGCAGCAGCGCTGAGACAGGAGTGCAATCAGGACCTTTTGGAGCTTTTGATCACCTTGTATTTCCCTTTCCGCATTGTACTTAACGTTTTTGATATAGTGGATATGTGGTGATGTTGTTTTGTGACTTAGTTATGCTTGTGGTTATGCTCCATTACAAAAAAAAATTTCATTCTGAAAATTCTCCTTGTAGGATCCCAGGATCAGAATCTGGCATTGGATTGTCAGGAGCCGAGAATGGGGCACTACGGAGGCTGTCGGCACCAGATTCGGCAATCGGGATTCATATGAATCTGATTTTTTAGGTTTGGGGCGTGACAGAAGTTGGTATCAGAGCATAACTTAGGAATTCCTGAGGATCACATCACATATCTACTATAAATAGGTTCCGAGTCTAACTGATTTAGCAATTGTCCGACATAGACCCTTAATGTATGTGCCTTCGAGGATTCTCAATACTGATAGGTCATTGTTCCTTCCAGTAGGAGACGTTATGGCTAGAAGAACGACCCGAGCGACTCCACCACCACCACCCGTAGCTCCTGCTTTACCACCTGCTACTCCTGCTCCACCACCAGATAGTCCTGCCTTTGAGCCTGAGGATGCCACTCATTTTTCTGAGACTGGTGCGGATCCGACCGTACCTGTGAGTGCTACTCAGCTGCAGCAGATGTTGCACGCGATGACCGCCATTCTTCAGGGGCAGAGCAGGCGTCCCACTGTTACACCAGCCGAGGCTGAGCAAGAGCATGCGAGCGTTCTTCTCAAGGATTTCCGACGGCACGATCCCCCACGTTTTCGGGGTGAGCCAGACCCTACTGCTGCAGAGTTATGGTGCTCCGAGGTGGAGAAGATATTTGACACCATGAGATGTACGACCCAGCAGCGAGTTCCATTAGCGGTATTCCTTCTGCAGGGCGAGGCTCAGTATTGGTGGGCATCTGTGGCCCAATCGGTAGCCGCCGATTTTGAGTGGACCTGGGAGGACTTTATAAACCGGTTTGACCGGAAGTTCTTTCCCGAGCATGTGCGACAGCAGCGCGCACTAGAGTTTGAGACTTTGGTCCAGGGAGACATGTCTGTGTCCTAGTATGAGGCTCGGTTCATCGCACTATCCAGATTTGTGACATATCTTGTTAATGATGAGGGGCGGAAGGTCTGCCGTTTTGAGAACGGCTTACGTCCTGCCCTCCGGAGCCATGTGATCGGACACATGCTTCTGACATTTGAGGAGATAGTAGAGAGAGCCCTGATATATGAGACAGATTGGGCCAGTGTGCAGAGAGCCCGCGATCAGAGGGGAGATCAGAAGAGGAAGGCACCCTCTAGTAGTTCCCATCAGCAGCATCGTTCACAGCAGCGGCGCATGACCCGCCCAGCATTTCGAGCACCAGCAGTACTCCCAGCACCATCTTTGGGATCGTTTACAGGTACTTGCTTTGGGTGCGGTTGTACAGGGCATCGTAGGCACGAGTTTCCCCACCCGCAGCAGCAGCAGCAGCCGAGGGCATCGCATCCACCTCCACGACAGCCACCACAGCAACAATGACCGTAGCACCAGCCTCCTGTACCTCCCCCACAGCAGCAGAGGCAGCAGGTTAGGCCCCCACAGTGACCACAGCAGCAGCAGAGACCTCAGAGGGGACCTGCACCTCCCCAGCAGGCTCAGGGCAGATTCTATGCCGCCCAGCAGGACCCTCAGTCATCAGGAGGGGTCGTCGAGGGTACTCTTCCTGTTTCTGCATGCATTGCATGTGTACTATTTGATTCTGGTGCATCGCATTCATTTGTCGCCGATGATTTCTGTCGATCGACCAGTTTACCGTTGGAGTCTACCCGTGAGGATTTGGTAGTATCGACGCTATTAGGGAAGACTGCAGTATTGGGCCGATTTTGCGCGTCTTATCCTATTTTGATTGGGGATATCTTCTTACCTGCCGACCTATTTGTATTGTCGATGTCTGGTTTTGATGTTATCCTGGGCATGGACTGGCTTGCCGAGTACTACCCCATATTAGACTGCTCTGCAAGGACAGTCACGTTCTGCATACCCAGCGTGCCAGAGTTTCAGTTTGTTGCCGAGCCCAGAGGAGGACAGCTTTCTTGCCTGTTATCGTGTGCCGTTGAGGAGCCAGCTGCTTTGAGTATCGGCCAGCTGCCGGTTAGTTGTGATTTTCCTGATGTGTTTCAGGAGATTCCGGGATTACCACCTCGTCGGCATACTGAGTTTCAGATTGATCTTGTGCCTGGTACCGCACCTATTTCGAAGGCCCTGTATCGTATGGCACCATTGGAGTTACGGGAACTGCAGAAGCAGTTGGACGAGTTGCGCGAGCTAGGCTTTATTCGTCCGAGCAGTTCGCCGTGGGGAGCGCAGGTACTCTTCGTAAAGAAGAAGGATGGCTCGTTGAGGCTTTGCGTAGACTACCGCGAGCTCAACAAGGTCACGATCAAGAACAAGTACCCTCTTCTGAGGATCGATGACTTGTTTGATCAGCTGCAGGAAGCGCAGTTCTTTTCAAAGATAAACTTGCGGTCCGGTTATCATCAGGTTCGGGTTCGAGATGAGGATATCCCGAAGACAGCCTTTAGGACGCGATACGGTCATTTTGAGTTTCAGGTCATGTCCTTTGGACTGACCAATGCGCCCGCAGTATTCATGCAGTTGATGAACGAGGTCTTCCGTCCGTATCTTGATCAGTTTGTCATGGTGTTTATTAACGACATTCTGATATATTCGAGGACTCGTGAGGAGCATGAACAGCATCTTGAGATTACATTGCAACCCTCCGTGCACACCAGCTTTACACAAAGCTGGAGAAGTGCGAGTTTTGGCAGGAGGAGGTAAAGTTCCTCGGCCATGTAGTGATGAGGCAGGGTGTCGCTATAGACCCCTCGAATATTGATGTCATGCATCAGTGGGACCAGCCCACAAACGCATCCGAGATCCACAGTTTTCTTGGTTTGGCGGGCTACTACCGACGTTTTATAGAGGGATTCTCTCACATTGCAGCCCCGTTGACCAGATTGACCCAGAAGGGTGCCGAGCTCATTTGGAGCGACGCTTGTGAGCAGGCGTTTATGGAGTTGAAGGACCGCCTCACATCCGCTCTTGTCCTCACTCTTCCCTCTGGGAGTGATGAATTTGTTGTATTTACTGATGCCTCACGAGGTGGCTTAGGTGCTGTCCTGATGCAGCACGGGAAGCCGGTGGCTTATGCGTCCCGACAGCTCAAGGTCCATGAGCTGAACTACCCTACACATGATCTGGAGCTGGCAGCGGTTGTCTTTGCACTGAAAGTGTGGAGACACTATCTTTATGGGGTGAGATTCGAGCTCTTTTCCGATCACAAGAGCTTAAAGTATTTGTTCTCTCAATCCAAGCTGAACATGAGGCAGAGGCGTTGGATGGAACTCCTGAAGGACTACGATTTTGATCTTCAGTACCACCCAGGCAAGGCGAACGTGGTGGCGGATGCCCTCAGCCGTCAGCCACGAGGCCTGGTGGCGCATATGATGATTCAAGAGTGGAGGATGCTCAAGGATATAGCAGAGTACGACTTTGAATTTGGTCTGCAGTCATCTATTGTTCAGCTATCGAGCTTGTCGATTCAACCCTCTCTTGTCGCAAGGGTGATCGAGGCTCAGCAGATAAACGAGTCGTTACAGGATTACCAAGCGGAGGCAGCATCTGAGAGTCAGACGGATTGGCAGATTGGTTCTGACGGTGGACTTCGCTTCAAAGGCCGATTATGTGTCCCGGATATTCCTGATTTACGTCAAGATCTTATGACCGAGGCACATCGATCACGTTTCTCTATCCACCCTGACTCGACGAAGATGTATCGCGATATGGGACACCAGTATTTTTTATCAGGGATGAAGCGCCAGATAGCCAGTTTTGTGGCCGAATGTGACACCTGCCAGCGTGTCAAGGCTGATCATCAGAGACCCCCTGGTCTATTGCAGCCGCTGAGCGTCCCGATGTGGAAGTAGGAGCATATATCTACCAATTTTATCTTGGGTTTGCCGAGGACTCAGCGCGGTCATGACGCCATCTGGGTTGTTGTGGACCGTCTGACGAAGTCGGCACATTTTCTTGCGATTCGTGAGACTTGGCATACAGATCGGCTCGCCAGGATGTTTATTGATGAGATCGTGAGATTGCATGGTGTTCCCGTCTCGATTGTTTCAGACCGAGATCCGAGGTTCACGTCTCAGTTCTGGAGGAGCTTCCAGAGAGCGATGGGCACTGATTTCCAGCTCAGCACCGCGTATCATCCGCAGACCGATGGTCAGACCGAGAGGGTCAACCAGATCCTTGAGGATATGCTTCGGGCTTGCGCGATTGATTTCGCGGGTAGTTGGGACGAGCACCTGCGATTGGCTGAGTTTGCGTACAGCAACAGCTATCAGGCGACCATTGGCATGGCCCCTTTTGAGGCATTATATGGCAGACCGTGCAGATCTCCGAGTTGTTGGACCGAGGTTAGAGAGCGACGTCTCCTAGGTCCCGAGCTTGTGCTGCAGACGTCAGAGGCTATCGACATCATCAGACAGAGGATGCGCACAGCTCAGAGCCGGCAGAAGAGTTTTGCTGATCGTCGGCGTCGTCCCTTGGAGTTTGCCGTTGGGGACTATGTGTATCTCAAGGTCTCACCCATGAATGGTGTAGTTCGTTTTGGGACGAAGGGCAAGCTTGCCCCGAGATTCATAGGACCTTTCGAGATCACTAGGCGCATTGGCGCTGTGGCCTACCGTCTTGCCTTGCCATCGCAGTTGTCTAGCATCCACAACGTCTTCCATGTCTCTATGTTGAGGAAGTGTGGGTCAGACGTCGTTCCTGTTATTGATTGGCAGCCGTTGGAGGTTCGTGAGGACGCTTCTCATATTGAGCAGCCAGTTCGTATCCTCGATCGGAAGGAGCAGGTCCTCAGGACCAAGGTCATTCTCTTGGTGAAGGTACAGTGGAGCCATCATAGTGTGGATGAGGCATCTTGGGAGCACGAGGCAGAGATCCGCGAGCATTATCCCCATCTTTTTGATGATTGATTATGTGATGTATTATGGTGCTTGATTATATATGATGCTATGCTCCCTATTTTCTTTTTGAGTTATGGTTAGTTGCGATGGTAGTGTAAATTTTAAGGATGAAATTTTTGTTAGGTGGGGAGAGCTGTAAGACCCGTATCATAATTCGTACTATTTCGTTGCTTCCCGTGATCCTTCTCGTCAAATTCCGGCAATCTGCGACCTTTAGTTGACGTTGCACACGACCGTAAGCCGTATCCTATTCATTTGAGTCGGCTTAATCTAAGACTTGTATCATTGCGACCGTACCGTCGCCGCGGTTCCAACGCCGCAACTCACGCACCGATCCGATACCCAGACGATGAGATGCGGACCCGCGTTCAGTTCGAGGAAAAACACCACGCGTTTACATTCCCAAGAGAATCTCTACAAAGTGTCCCATCAATCACATCAATCAATCCCATCAATCACCTCTCATGTCAAGTACAAGCACCCATGCTTCCTTTCTCCACAAGTCTAGCAACCACCCAAGTCAACTAACACATCACCTCACCCATCACTCACATCCATCAACCATCACCCCTTCACATCACTGCATCTCTCATTACATCACACCTCTCTCTCTCATTTCTCATCACAATTCCAACCAAGCAAGAGCCTCCCACGTCCAAGGCCTTCCATGAGAGAAAAATGTGCATTTTGGTGGCCCACTTCCCATCTCCAAATCCCATCATCCTATCCATCCATTTCCCATCTCCACCATCAAAGTGAAGCTCTAGGAGACCGGCATCCCGACGGACCAAGAAGATCAAGTGGTGGGTGCTTTGATAGAGTAGTCTACTTGTTTTTACGATGGACTAAGTGAGGCCCACCGATCAATGGTGTGGATCTCACTTGGGACCCTAAGATGTGGCCAAAGGCTCATCTTGATCATCAAGATCATTCCATGATGGGGCCATTCTCCATGGACCCCATCATGATGTTTACTTTCCTTGTATTAAAGAGGTCATCTATACCGTTCATTTCTAGTGGAGTGGGATCTCCACCGTTGATCTTTTATTTGGATGGTCCCATATGCAATGGGACCCATTGATGTATGATTGGATGGTTGAAACGGAGGACCCATAGTGCCAGGGTCCCTCCATCACGCGTGTCCCACTTCTTTACTCTCTCTCTCTCTCTCTCTCTCTCTCTCTCTCTCTCTCTCTCTCTCTCTCTCTCTTTTTATTATTATTTATGTTGATGAGGCCATGTGGCCCACTTGAATGAGCCCCACCATGAAATACGTATTTTTTTCCAAACCGTCCATGGGTGGGGCCCATCTTAAATGTACATCCATTTGGGGTGGCCTACCTAATCAGGGCCCACCTTGAATGTATTTGCTACAGCCCAAAACAAAAAAAACAAAAAAAAAAAAAAAAAAGGGAAAAGAGTCCAGTGACGTCCAGACGTCACTGGAATGAAAACAAAAGAAAAAGGCTTGCTTCAAGCCATTGGGGTGGGCCATTTGTATAGGACCCACCTTGATGTATGTATACAATCTGTGCCGTCCATCCCCTTCCCCAACTTATTTTAGGCGTTGAGCCGAAAGATGAGGAAGATCCGGATATCTAGTGGGCCATAGTTTTAAAAATAGCATCATTACCGTTGAAATCTACCCAGACTTTTCTTACACGCTGGAAAATATCCGATATTGGTCTTGATAGAATTGTTTCGGGCTTGGGAACACAATGGATGGAGTGGATGCACTTGAAGCGGGCCCCTCGTACCAAAAACCTCACAAAAATAGGTTTTTCAAAAAAAAAAATTAAAAAAAAAAAAAATAAGCCGCAAAGACGCTGCTGCCTCTGGCGTCACGACAGGACGTTAGGCGTCCTGCGCTCTTCAGAGGGCTGGCGGACGAGGCAGACCCACGGCCCTAGCCGTGGGCCCCACCTTGATGTCTATTTACCATCCGACCCATTCATTAGGTGGGCCACCCCCCTGACGTGTCCCCCTCCAAAGATCAGGCTGATCTGACGCTCAGGTGGCCCACACCATAAGAAACAGTGTGAATTGAATTCTACCATTAAAACTCTTTTTGGGGCCCACAGAAGTTGTGAATCGAGCCAAAATTTGTTTTCACCCGTCATTCAGGTCTGCGTGACCTAATGGACGGGCCAGATGGCATGTAAGTAGTATGGTGGGGCCCACATGGGACCCACAGTGATGTACGTGCCTAACATCCACCGTCCGTACGGACGGTGGAACCCACTTTAATGCACGTGTGTGTGTGTGTGTGCGTGTGTGTATGCGTGTGTGAATGCACCTGGTGTGTGTGCGTGTGTGTATGCGTGTGTGTATGTGTAGATATATATTTATTTATATATATATATATATATATATATATATATATGTATATATAATATTATATTACGTATAATATTGTATATATATATATATACTGTATATAAATTATATATTATATTAAACATAATATGTTTATGATGGTGGGCCTTCGTGTGACCCCCACCATGATGCATGTGTTGCGTCTCACCGTCTATCCATCTTGAAAACTCATCTGTTGAGCTAAAAATGAGCCAGATCTATGGTTCAAATGGGCCCACTTTGGTATGTATATAGGGCCCATGTTGATCCATTTATGGCTATTCATTTAGGCCCACCTTGGTGCACACCTAAGGCCATGGGATGGCATATGTAATGCCCATGGGTTTCGGCCCATTTGACATATACAATGCCCATGGGATCCAACCCATTTATTCTATATAAGGCCCACGGGATTCAAGCCCATTTGATACATATTAAAGCCCATGGGATCAAGCCCATTTGATGTGCATGGGGCATAAATGGAGTGGCCTAGTTGATATATTTATGTGTATGGGTCCATCTGACATATTTAAGGCCCAAGTTTTGAGGCCACTTTGATGTGTTTCAAGGCCCATGGATCATGGACCATTGTAATGTACATAAGGCTCATTGGTGAGGCCCATTAATGCAACCCATTTGGTGAATGTGAGGCCCATGTAATACGACCCATTTGATATATCTAAGGCCCAGGGATCGAGGCCCAACGGATGTCCTTAGGGTCCATTGCAATGTACGTTTCTCATGGTTCGTGAAATGATATTTATGGCAAGCCGTGCCTAGGAAACAATGTTGATTTGACGTCCACATTGTGTGTACAATGTTGGTTAAATGTCCGCATTGTAACTCTCTTTAGGGCCCATTGATAGGTCCATACCCGTTGATATTCATTGCCTTATAACATGCTTAGTATAACCTCATGACTCATGCCCATATGCATCATATATATGCTTGATATGAGTAATGACTGATCATAACATACGCCATTGGGCAGACCATTTACGGGACTCGTTATGTGACTGAGTGCCCCACATGATCGCGCAGTATGCGCTGGATTGCTACATGTTTTGACAGCGTGATTCATGCATCTCGCATACGTGTGACTTGATCACTGCACGCCCTAGCGACATCAGGGCCGTGGCTCCACAGGTACATCGTGGATGGCCGTATTTGATACCGGAAATACTTATTCTACCACTGTGAGCACTTAGGATGTCCTTGGATGAAAGTCCCAGAACCTTTTTGGTACCAGGAGATGCTCCAACGTCTAAACCGAGTGGATACATGAGCGCACGAGTGCCGAATACTAGTAGGCCGTGTCTCTCACTGTGTCGTGGTCGGTTGGAAGGGGGTGTGGCCTTATCCGCCTGAGTGAGAGGGCTATAAGCTAGGCTGAGTTTGACTAGCTCACAAATGAGTCCGCTATTGATGAGCCGGGTAGGTATTGGCATACTACTGGTCAGGAGGATAGTGAGGTCTTATCCGCTTGCTTGACTGTGTAGCTAGGGAGGTGGCTGTCTCTGCGAAGTGTATTAGACCCCGGTGATATCCAGAGAGGAACTGTACTGATATACATACTTGAGGAGTACCGACTTTCTTGGATTGCATTTCGCATATGACATTCGGCTATATAGTCCTTGCATTGTATCGGTGTGGCCGATGACATTCATATCTCATCGCATAGCTTTGGCATGGTTTATTCTATGAACTTACTACATACTTCTGCATTGTTCTGATACTGCACACTTGGCATTTGCCTTACGCACACACTTACACCACCCTCTAAGCTTTTGTAAGCTTATTCACGATAGTTGCGTGCAGGTAGCGTTGGACGGCAGCAGCGCTGAAACAGGAGTGCATATCAGGACCTTTTGGAGCTTTTGATCACCTTGTATTTCCATTTCTGCATTGTACTTAAAGTTTTTGATATAGTGGATATGTGATGATATTATTTTGTGACTTGGTTATGCTTGTGGTTATGCTCCATTACAAAAAAAAAATTTCATTCTGAAAATCCTCCTTGTAGGATCCCAGGATCGGAATCTGGCATTGGATTGTCAGGAGCCGAGAATGTGGCACTACGGAGGCTGTCGGCACCGAATTCGGTAATCGGGATTCATGTGAATCCGATTTTTGGGTTTGGGGCGTGACATCAGTGGTGTGACAGTATTCCAACTTAACTAATTTCTACTTGATCTGTAAGAAAATGATATCTTGTGTCGATGTGCTTGCTTCTTCCATGCTGAACTGGATTTTTGACAAGTTCGATTGCTGACTTGTTGTGCACATATATAACAGTAGATTCTTCCTGTGGATGCTTCAGCTCATATAGCAGATTCCTTTGCCAGATCGCCTCACATACAGTGGATGAAGCTGTTACGTACTTAGCTTCACATGTGAACAGGGCGACCACACTCTGCTTCTTTGAATTCCATGTGAATATTGTCAACCCGAGATAGAAAGCATAGCATGTGGTGCTTTTTCTTTCATCTTGTTCACCACCCCAATCACTATCAGAGTATCCATACAGCAACGCTTCATCATTGTATGGATAAAAGAGACCAAACTCAATGGTCCCTTTGATATACCTCAGTACTCATTTTGCAGCTAGCCAGTGTGACTCTTTTGGGGCTTCCATATACCGGCTTAGAAGCCCAACACTGTAGACAATATCCGGCCTAGTGATTGTGAGATACCTTAAGCTTCCAATTAGGCTCTTGAATAGGGTTGAGTCAACGTTCCTTCCTTCTCCATCTTTTGTGAGCTTCAGACCTATTGTAACATGTGTATTTACGGCTTTACAGTCGACCATCTGAAACTTCTCAAGAAGTTCCTTTGTGTACTTCTTCTGGGATATGTGAATGCCGCCGACTTGTTGCTTCACCTCAATGCCCAAGAAGAAGGACATCAATCCACTATCAGTAATTTTAAACTCTTTGAACATAGCCTGCTTGAATTCTGCAAACATCTCTTGGCTATTTCTAGTAAACAGCAGATCATCAACATATAAATAAGCGATAAGCATATCACCACGGGCATTCTTCTTTGTATAGACGGCATGCTCATACGGACATTTGACGAAACCATTCTCTTGAAGATAGCCATCGATCCGTGCATTTCAAGCACGAGGAGCTTGCTTCAACCCATACAGGGCTTTCTTCAGTCGATACACCTTGTGTTCCTCCCCTTGTATGACAAAGCCTTCAGGCTGGTCAACGTATACTTCTTCTTCTAGTATCCCATTTAGGAATACGGATTTCACATCAAGTTGGTAGATCATCTAACTGTGATGAGCTGCAAAGGAGATAATCATTCGTACAGTGTCAAGGCGAGCAACTGGGGTGAAAACTTCTTCATAATCAACCCCATATTTCTGTTTGTAACCTTTTGCTACACGCCTTGCTTTATATCATTCAATCTTACCATCGGCATTCCGCTTAATTTTGTACACCCATTTGAGACCAATCATCTTCTGGCTTTTGGGGAGTGAGGTCACCTCCCATGTTCGATTCTTCTCGATGGCATAAATTCCTTCTTCAATTGCCTTTCTCCAACATTCTTCATTCATGGCTTCCTCGAATGTGAGAGGCTCGTGGTCCACATACAAGCAGAGTAAGTTCACTTCTTCAGTTTCTGCATAGATGTCGTTGAGGCTTCTCATTTTAACAGGAGCCAAGGGTGAAGGAGAATCAGATGAAGATGTGCTGGATGAATTCTGATTTGATGAAGTACTTCCAGGAGATATGAAGCGTACTCCTGAACTTCTGCGATCCGAAGGGGGTGATGTGGGTGTTTGATCTGGCTTCTCATGTCTCTCTTCTTCGTATTCTTCGACCTCGACCTGCTTTTCTTTGGCTGAGTTTCTCTCGTTCCATTTTCATGCTTCTTCTTCACAAAATACCACATCTCTACTCACCACCAGCTTATTGGTTAGTGGGTTGTAGAGCTTGTATGCCTTTGACTCTTCGCTGTAGCCGATGAAGATGCACTTCTCGCCACGATCATCGAGCTTCTTTCTTCTCGCTTCTGGAACTTGAACGTAGGCGACACACCCAAAGATCTTAAGGTGCGCCATGTTCGGCTTGTATCCACTCCATGCTTCTTGCGGTGACTGGAATCTGACACTCTTAGTCGGACACCTATTGAGCAGATAGGCAGTACATGCAACTACCTCTGCCCAGAAATTCTTTGACAGATTTTTCTCCTTCAGCATGGTCCTCGCCATGTTGAGGATGGTGCGATTCTTCCGTTTCGCAATTCCATTTTGTTGTGGTGTGTACGCTACAGTGTGTTGCTGCCTAATGTCATGTTCCCTGTGATATTCTCGAAAACATTTGAGGTGTACTCCCCACCTCTGTCAGATCGGAGGGTTTTGATTTTAAGACCACTTTCTTTTTCAACAAGGGCCTTAAAATTTTTAAAAATAGTAAAAGCAACAGAATTCTCTTTGATTACATACACCCACAATTTTCTACTGAAATCCTCAATGAAGGCAATAAAGTATTTATTACCTCTAAGAGAAATTGGTTCTAATGGTCCACAGATGTCAGTGTGGACCAACTGCAACGGTCCTCTTGCTCTTCGGGATACTCCACTCGGAAAGGAGTTCCTTTGTTATTTTTCAAGTGTACACGCCTCACACATATATTCTGGAGCTTCTATAGTAGGTAAGTCATGCACCGTGCTTGATGAGGACAGAAGTTTCAGGCCACTGAAATTTAGATGGCCAAAGTGAAGATGCCACATCCAGGAATCATTCTTTGCTTTTTCATAAAAACAATTCTCAAGCATTGTGTTTATATGGAGAGGAAACATACGATTCTTCGCCATCTGGACTTTTACAATCAAACGTCCATGCATATCTCTTATGGAAAGAGAAGAGTTCTCCATGTGTATGACATACCCTTTTTCGAGGAGTTGTCCGAGATTCAGTATGTTACTTTTCATGTTTGCCACGTAGTACACATTGGAGATATAGTTTGGAACACCATTCTTCTGAAAGATTTTGATTTTACCTTTACCTTTCACTGGCATTTTTGATGAGTCTCCAAATGTTATATCACCATGAACTCCTTCTGTGAGTTCGATAAAGAATTTCTTGTCGCCGTACATGTGATTACTTGCACCTGTGTCGAGATACCATGGTAAGTCATGCACCATGCTTGAATGAAAACGAATGAATACACAGTGCCTTTTATAGGCATTTCTTATTATGTAAAATGACTAATCTGTCCCTGTCTAGATACATCCCAAGGGCAGCTAAAGAAAGAAAAAAATTCAGAAAAATATCTATTGTATATCTTCACCAGCTAGCAAACTAATTTTAGAAGAAATCTCACAGTTAACATGCACAGCTAGCTGAAAAGATACGTATACGGTTTTGGATTTGTAAAAAATCCTCCACCGTATCCAACAACTTGAACACACCCAAACCCATACATTCAAACTTGAACATCCGAGCAAGCACACCATAACATGGCAAAAGGCGACTTTAAAGTCACTACGACTGCAAAAGCATCTGATGCATCGATGTTAGACCCCACTGCTGCCTGAATACAAATCAGACCACAATTTGTGGTTGCAATTGGACTCTGGAGACCTCAAATCCAATCAGATAGTCCATCTAATAGTCTGAATGACATGTGGGCCTATGGAGTCGATAAGATAGTCTATCTAATAGTCTGATACACCATTCAACGCGTCTAAAAAAGATGATAGATTCTTGAGTTTTCAATTTACTTTTCTTTTTTCGTCTTCTTCTTCTTCTTCTTTTGTAATTTTTGGTAATTTTTTTTTTTTTTTTTGTTTTTCACCAAATGGGTCTTATATGATCATTAGCAAATAGTTCTATACGCTGATATTCCTACATGATATCTCCTCTTACCTAATTAGACATACGAAGCATCTAATCAAAGAGCTCGTAAGACAAGGCATGAGGTTTGTGTTGAAAATTGTATGACATGCACTCCATATATCATTTGTAATCTGCATCAAGGATATCAGCAAAAAAAAAAAAAAAAGGTGAGTCAAAGCGTACTAGTGTGGCCACAAGGGAAAACGAGAGGATGGGTTGGCCATTGTTCCCTTCTCTCTTTGTATGTGACAACCCCTGCATATAGCATCATGCACGCCATAACCTAGTAATCATAATTAATCGCCCAAACCTCTTCCATTAGCATCATGTATTATACTATATTACATTATTTTTATAATATATAATTGAGTCCATAATAAGCTATCCAAATGGGATCCCAGAGATCAAAGATCAAGATCAACACTGAAATATGTTCATTGGACCATATCTTATACGTGATAGAAATGAATATGCATGTAGGCAGTTCAAATCATTTGACAATTTCAGCACGTTGGCTCAGCATTTGACACACATGCTGGCCATTCAAAATCAACAAAATGACTCTCTCTCTCTTCGGGAAGGACTAAAAATTATAAAAGATAGGAAAGAAACAGATTAGAGTGAAGAACACACTAAGAACAATGAATATAATTCCATTATTACTTTTTATTTGATATCAAAAATACAACCACAGAACAAAAAAAAAAAAGGTAGAGCTACTGTAGACAGATCATGCCTTTATATATTAAGCAATGTTTCCTAGTTGAGGATTGCCATTTGCAGCTGAGACGTGCAGATGCCCTGGTGTGAGAGAACAAGTACCTAAGCTGTGGTGACATAGACCATGTTGTTCAGGCAGGCCCTCAGTCTGTGTAGGCTAATAGCCAGATGAGTTGCAGATGCAGCTTCAGTGTGCACCAGGATGGCCTTTCATTTGACTGCTTGTCTTTTTATGCTTTTAACCCATCTATGGGTGGAGATGCATGACTATTGAGCTAGGGATCATTTATTGTGTGGTCAACCTGTATAACTGGTCAGAGCTTATTTTATATACGTTTGTCACACCAGAACTTGTTTATTTTTTCTATGTTGGATGTGCTGATGCAAATGGCATTCCTCTTTCCTAAGCACCAGACACGATGCAGCAGCAACGGAGGCCTATACTTGGAGGAAGATCAGGTACACACAATGCTCCATGAGGATCAAAGTCCTGTTTGTCACACTTATTGCTGCAATCCGCCTTATCAGTGCATGGTCCGATGTAGTTGCAGTCGCCATCCTCTTCCTGGATTCCTGCATTTGCGTCCATGTGCTAATATTGTAAATACATGGTGTCATCATCTACTGCAAAATGCTAGTATCTAGTCATTAACAACACAAAGTTGGGACTATTCATCTATGGGCCCATCATTAATGGTCACACACTAAAAATAGGCCCCTTAATAAACGGTTTAGATGTTATTCTCAGGGACTAGCGTGTGTTTTTTTAAAAGGAAGAATTATATTAAAAAAGGAGGAAGTTACAGACATTCGGGCAGGGCCTCACATTTAGGCAAGGGCCCCACCTATCATTTGCACTCAAATACAATACCCAGCCCAAACTCTACAAGAAGGAACTCAGGGACTACAGTTAAGATTGCGAATTCTCTTTTTTCCATGTTCTTAACAAGTTTCCACCATTGTTGTTGAGCTCATATGCCACGGTATATCATGGGAGGTAAGAGGGAATCTCAACATGCATTTTAATGAAATTCAGAAAATTTAAATTTTGAATTGTTGATAGATTAGTGAGGGTCACTCCTCTACAAAGACTCATAAAATCTGAATATCTTTCGAGTGCAAGGCATGGCCCATCTGATGGACCTAACCTGCTCAATATATGGGGTCACTCAACCATTAAGATTGGATGCCCCATAAATCAGGCGGATCCAACATTCATATGGGCCACCATGTAAATTTGAAGGTTTTTGAATGGTTGTCCATTATTTCTGATGGTAAGACCGAGTGTGTTGTGAAATACGCAGAACATAGCCTATTTTTATTTCAAATCACAAGTTCGATTGCATAAAAGCTTTTCTACGGATGCCTTGATTGTGATTTGGAATTCACCCAAAATAACCCTAAATAAACAAAATGTCAAGCAAGGTTAAGGGGACAAACCAGTGGGTCGGGATTCAGTGAAAAGGAGTAGACAAAGAAGAAATGCAGCAACAATTGGAAGCCGAGAAGATGCCATTGCTATAATTTCTATACTAGTATGGGAGAGAAGGTGAATGGATAATATACTCTCTCAGTCAAAATATGCCATGTATATATAAACAGTCCTAAGACAACGTACAACATAAAATCTAAAGACTGAATTAAGGCGCTCTACATTTTTGGAAAGAAAATTGGCCGTACTCACCTTGATGTTTGGGCAAATTACTTGGAATGCTACAACACTCCATATATTTCTTAAAGGGCCTTCTGACAGCTTTTGGAGTTTGTTTCGAATGAAAAGGGTCCTGACCTTGGTTCAGTAGTTATACGGTTTTCTAGAAACTAAAAGTTAGGTAATATTTAATGCCAGTAACGTGTACGGAACCCTTTTGCACATGGGCAAGGACTAAACTCATGGAGCCCATATTGATGTATGTGTATAATCCATGCCGTCTATCCTTTTTACCTTGTCATTTTAGGGTCAGGGTCTAAATATCAGCTTAATCCAGAGCTCGTGTGGGTCACATAATAGAAAATAATGGTAACAATGGAACCCGTTATTGAAACTTTACAGGCTCACCATGATGTTTGTTAGAAGTGGACACTACCTAAGTCAGGACTTTTTCGGCCCACGCAGCTGGTCAACAAGATGGACGGAACGGATCTCCCCATTGTTGGCCTCAGACTATTGTACCAATGGCTATCCTTTCATTTGATAGTAAAGGAAGTCAACATGTAACAACCGCAACTTGGGAAAAGTACGACCCATGACAACTACAACCCATATAACATGAGAACTACGACCCTTACTATATTACAATCATGACCCTTACCACATTACAACCACGACCCAGGTATGAGTTATGGTTGCCATGTTATATGGGTCGTGGTTTTCATGAGGAAAGAGCCGTGGTTGTCATGAGGTAGGAGTGTGGTTGGCCCGTTTTTCTTTCTTTCCTAGTATAAGTTGCGCACGAGAGAGGAAATCGGATTGAGTACTCGGTTGGACCCACCCTAAATGTATGTGGTCTACCCACGCTGTCCATCCATTTTTCCATCTGATTTAAGGGGTTGAGCCCAAAATTGAAGCATATCCAAAGATCAATTAGAGTATACCACGACCTTAATATGTAGCCTTCGATCCATTTACACTACCAAAAATGGATCGTAGTTGTCATGGGTCGTAATTATCATGTTATATGGGTCGTAGTTGTTATGTTATAGGTCGTAGTTATCATGGGTTGTGGTTGTCATGTTACATGGGTCGTGGTTGTCATGGTATGGTTGTCATGTTATATGGGTCGTGGTTGCCATGTTATATGGGTCATGGTTGTCATGTGGTAAGGGTCGTAGTTGTCATGGGTTGTGGTTGTCATGTTAAATGGGTCGTGATTGTCATGTTAAATTGGTCGTAGTTATCATATTATATAGGTCGTGGTTCTCATGTGATATGAGTCATGATTGTCATATTATATGGGTTGTAGTTGTCATGTTATATGGGTCGTGGTTGTCATGTTATATATTAGATCTGTCTTATTTTTCACATCAAGCCTTAAGACGAACTCACCAAATGGATGAACGGTTTGGATATAACATATACCTCATGATCAGACACACATAACTTGTTGACTTCAATACAACAGCTATATACCTGCTGTGAGTTACACCAGCTAATCTGCTTCTTCTGATCCACGTCTGTATCCAAGACGGAAACGAATTGGCTACTCACCGGTGCTAACAGCCCCATGCCTGGTGGTCGGTGCTCTGTGGGCCCACTATGATGTATGTGTTACATCCATTCCGTTCATCCATTTTTACAGATTATTTTAGAGTTTTATTCCAAAAATGAGAGAGATATAAATCTCAAGTGGACCATACCACAGGAAAACAATGGTAATTGGATAACCACTGCCCATGACAACCACGACCCATATAACAGGATAACGGTGACTCATATAACATGACAACTGCGATCCATATAATCGCGACCCATATAACAGGATAACTGTAACCCAAATAATAGGACCACTGCGACTGCGACCCACATAACAGGATAACTATGACCCATAACACAAGACAACTACAATCCATACAACTGCGAACCATATAACAGGACAACTGTGACCTAAATAAAAGGACAACCGCGATCGCTACCCATATAACAGGATAACTGGAACCCATATAATAGGACAACTGTGATCTATACAACTGAGACCCATATAACATGAAAACTGCGATCTATACAACTGCGGCCCATTTGGGTTGTGGTTTACATGGGTCATAGTTGTCATGTTATATGGGTCGTGGTTGTCATCTTGTATGGATCATGGTTTTCAACGTGTTCAATTTTTTTTATATCAAACCATTAATATCATAGCTTAGGGCCCACAATGGGTTGATCCAATCCATCCACCTTGTCGGCCAGCTCGGCGTGGGCCTAAAAAATCCTAACTTAAGTAATGTCCACTTCAGACAAACATCACAGTGAGCCTAAAAACTTTCAATAGTCACCATTATTTTTTATTATGTGGGCCATACAAGCACTGGATTGAGCTGATATTTGGGCCCTAGTCCTAAAATGACATAACAAGAAGGATGGGCGGCATGGATGAAACACATACATGGTGGTGGGTTGTAGTTGTCATGTTGTATGGATCGTGGTTCTCATGTTATATGAGTCGTGATTGTCATAGTATATGGGTCATGGTTGTCATGGGTCGTGGGTGCCACGATCATCATTATAACATGGGAGTTGTGGTTGTCATGTTATATAGGTCGTGGTGGTCATGTTATATGGGTCATGGGTGTAATGTGGTGAGGACCAAAATACCCTTTCCTTATTTTAGTAGTTGTACAATTTTCTAGGGAATAAGAAGTTACGTCGTATTTAATGTCAATAAAGTGATGTGTACGGAATTTTTTTTTGCTCATGGGCAAGGACCAAACTCGTGGGGCCCACATTGATGTATGTGTATAATCCATGCCGCCCATCGTTCTTGTCGTGTCATTTTAGGCCCACAACGAGCAAGCCGACAAGGTGGACGGAATGGATCACCCCATTGTGGGCCTTAGGCTATTGTACCAATGGCTATCCTTTCATTTGGTAGTAAAGGAAGTGAACATGTAACAACCGCAACCCATATCACATGAGAACCACGACCCATATAACATGATAACTACAACCCACGACAACCACGACCCATATAACATGATAACTACAACCCACAACAACCACGACCCATATAACATGACAACCACGACCCTTACCACAGAGTAGCGACCACCAGCCACGGGCATGGAGTATTACTTTCAGGTTGAGTATCTTGACTCACTACTCAACCTGATCGAATCAAAAGGTTGAGTATCTAAACTCGCTACTCAACCTTTCCGTATCTAATTGGGAACGAATTTGCTACTCCCCTTCCACCTTTCCAAGCTATAGTTGAGCCAGGGTAGGACGAAAACCTCCATCCGGGATGGAAGTAGATTGGCTAGTGTACCTTACACCAGCTACATGGCGGCCACGGATTAGAAACATCGCTAGAATTGACGTCACCAAGCTTTGTGGACCCCACCATGATGCATGTGTTATATCCATACCATCCATCCATTTGGAGAGATAGTTTTATGGCAATAGAAAAATAATGAGATATATCTAAAGTTCAAGTGGACCCCACCATAGAAAACAGTGGGGACAGTGACATCCACCGTTCAAAACTTCTTAGGGGCCACATAAGCTTCCGATCAAGCTTATATTTTTGTTTTCACTTCGTATATCTCTGTGTTAACTTATGAATAGGTTAGATCTAAAAAATAAATCATAGTGGTCCCTATAAATGTTTCAACAGTGGGTGAACTGATCCCACAGTTTTCTATGGTGTAGTCCATATGATCTTTGGATATGATTCATTTTTTAGATGATGCTCTAAAATGATCTCTAAAAATATATGAACGGTGTAGATATACTTTGAACCGATCATACAACTCGGAGCTCGAGGAGCATCAGTGCACGACTCGTACCTATGGCAGTAGGGACGAGAAGCCGATTGCATACTGAGTAACTCAGTACGCTAAGCGTGCTGAGTAAACTCTGTGGGCTCCACCGTGATTTACATATTTTATCTGCTCCGTCCATTCGTTTTAACATATAATTTGAAGGCTTGATCTCAAAAATGAAATATATCCAAATCTCAAGTGGACCTCACCACCGGAAACAATGGGAATTGAAATTCTATCCTTGAAATTTTCCTGGGGCCCACAAAAGCTTTGGATCAATCTGATATTTGTGGTTTCCCTTCATCCATTTCTTTGTGATCTTATGAACAGGTTAGATGATGAATAAACATCACTGTGGCCCTTAAAAACGTTTCAACAGTGGAAGTCATTATTCCCACCGTTTCCTATGGTGTGGTCCACTTGAGCTTTAGGCGTAATTATATTTTGGACCCAACCACTAAAATGATCTGGAAAAATAGATGGGTAGCATGGATAACTTATATACATTTACTGTAGGCTCAACTGAGTTTACTCAGTACGATAAAAGCGTACTAAGTAACTCGGTACGCAATCCGATTTCGTAAGGACACAGGGGGGTCGTGGATTTCCTGCGAAAGTCTTTCGCCACGTTCCTGCATTATGAGCCCAGGTGGGGCCCACTGTGTTGTTTGTGAGAAATTCACTCGGTCCATCCATTTTGTGAGATCATTTTAGTATGCTGGAACAAAAGTGAGAAACATCCACAACTTAAGTGGGTCGTGGTAAAGGAAAAGGTAGTTAGGGAATTTCCTACCGTTGAAACCTCCCTAGAGTTTACAGTAATGTTTACATGTCATCCATACCGTTCATAAAGTCATCCCTACTGGGATGAACTGTAAACAAAAAAATAAACATGATTCAAGACTTCTGTGGCCTCATGAATATTTCAACTGTGGGCGTTCAATTCTCATGTTTTCGGCCCACTTGAGCATTCGGTCCAATTCATTTTTGCCCTAATGTCCCAAAATGAACTCATAAAACGGATGGACTGAGTGGATTTCTCATAAACATCACAGTGGTCCCCACCTGAGTTCCTAGCAGGAACTTCTTGCGAACTCTGTGTCCGACGCCAGGTTCGAAGCGAATTGCGTACAAGTAACTTAGTACCATAAGCGTACTGACTAAATTCTGTGGAGTCCACCATGATTTATGTATTTTATCCACTCCATCCATCGATTTTAAAAGATAATTTTAGGGTTAGAGCATAAAAATGAAGTATATAAAAACCTCAAGTGGACCACACCACAGGAAACAGTGTGAATTGAACATCTACCTTTGAAAATTTCTCAAGGGCTACAGAAGTGTTGCATCAAGCTTATATTTATTTTTTTCACTTCATCCATGTCCTTATGATCATATTAAGAGGATTGATGAGAAATAAACATCATTGTGGGCCCTAAAAAGTTTTTAATGGTGGAAATCATTATTCCAACCGTTTCCTATGGTAAGGTCCACTTGATCTTTAAGTATGTTTGAATTTTTGGTTCAACAGCTAAAATAAGATGGAAAAACGGATGGACGGTGTGGATAGACTGCATACATTCATGGTGGTACACTAGCCAATCCGCTTCCGCTTTCGACGCGGATTTGAAGTTACTTAACTTACGGGTAGCTGTAGGAGTCTTCGGGGAGTCCAAATTCCCCAGACCTCGAGAAGGCTATTTTAGTAAATCAGTTACTCGACTGACGCATCCCAATATATGTAGATATGAATGGTTTTATTGGGCCCGTTGTGATGTATATATTTTATCCATGCCGTCCATTCATTTTAAAAGATCATTTTAAGGAATGAGCCAAAAAATGAGATATATCAAAGGCTCATGTGGACCACACCATAGAAAGCAGTGAAATTGAAAACCTACCATTGAAAACCTTTTAGAGCATAAATTTTTTGGATGTAACTCCTTTTTTGGCCCACGATGTTAAATAAAATTCTAAATCCAATGGACGGATTGGAATCGACACATAAATCATGACAAGACCCACGATCCTTATACATTGACAACATCAAACATTACTACATTATAACCACAAACTGCACACGCCACACGTAACAATAACTACAATTCATATAACATAAAAACCATGACCTATACCCATATAACATGACAACCACAACCCATATAACATAATAACTATGACCCGGATGACAATCACGACCTATATCAACAACGACCCACATAACATGACAATCACGACCTATATCAATAAAGACCCACATAACATGACAACCACGACCCATATAACATAATAACTATGACCCGTGACAACCACGAACCGGATGACAACCACGACCCATATAGCATGACAACCACGACCTATATCAACCACGACCCACATAAAATGACAACCACAACCCATATAACATGATAACTACGACTCATAACAACCACGACCCGGATGACAACCACGACCCATAAAACATGACAACCACGACGCATATAACATGACAACCACGACCCATGACAATCATGACCCATATAACATGACAACCACGACACATATAACTTGGTAACTGCGACCTATGACAACCACGACTCATATAATATGACAACCTCGACCCTTGCTACATGACAATAACGATCCATTCGAAAGGTCCTGATTCACATGCACAATGGATCGTGGTTTCATCCACAAAGGGTCGCGGTTGATATTTGACCCTACCCCTAAAATGACACAACAAAAAAGATTGGTAGCATGAATTATTCACATACATCAATGTGAGCCCACTTGGGTCGTGGTTTGCATGAGTCGTAGTTGTCATGTTATATGAGTCGTGATTGTCATGTTGTATGGTTCATTCACTTCCTTTTCTACCAAACCATTGATATTATAGCTTAAGGCCTACAATGCGGTGATCCGATCCATCCACCTTGTCGACTAGCTCGCTATGCGCCCAAAAAGTCCTAATTTGAGCAGTATCCACTTCTAACAAGCATTACAGTGAGCTTGGAAAGTTTCTATAGTCACCATTATTTTATATTTTGTAGCCCACACGAGCACCAGATCAGGCTGATATTTAGGCCCTACCCTTAAAATGACACGACAAAAAGGATGGCGGCATAAATTATACACATACATCAATGTGGGCCCATATGGGTCATTGTTTGCATGGGTCGTAGTTGTCATATAACATGACAATCATGACTTATATCACATTAGAATAATATGATAACTACGACTCATTTAACATGACAATCACGACCCATATAACATGACAACCACAACCCATGACAACTATGACCCTTACCACATGACAACCACGATCCATATAACATTACAACCACGACCCATGATAACTATGACCTATATAACATAACAATCATGACCCATATAACAAGACAACTACGACCCATGACAACCATGATCCATTTTTGGTAGTGTAAATGGATCAAAGGATATAGATTAAGGTCGTGGTATACTCCAATTAATCTTTGGATATGATTCAATTTTGGGCTCAACCCCATAAATTAGATAGAAAAATGGATGGATGGCGTGCATAAACCACATACATTTAAGGTGGACCCAATTGAGTACTCAATCCGAACTTACACTGAGAAAGAAAGAAAAACGGGCCAACCACACTCCTACCTCATGACAACCACGACCCTTTCTTCATGAAAATCATGACCCATATAACATTGTAATGTAGTAAGGGTTGTAGTTCTCATGTTATATGGGGTGTGGTTGTCATGGGTCGTACTTTTCCCAGGTCACGGTTGTTACATGTTCACTTCCTTTACTACCAAATGAAAAGATAGTCATTGGTACAATAGTCTGAGGCCAACAATGGGGAGATCCGTTCCGTCCATCTTGTCGGCCAGCTCGACGTGGGCCCAAAAAGTCCTGACTTGGGCAGTGTCTACTTCTAACAAACATCACGATCGATAAGCCTGGAAAGTTTCAACAACGGGTTCCATTGTCACCATTATTTTCTATTATGTGACCCACATGATCTCTGGATCAGGCTGATATTTAGACCCTGGCCCTAAAATGACATGGTAAAAAGGATGGACGGCATAGATTATACATATACATCAATATGGGCTCTACGAGTTTAATCCTTTCCCACGTGCAAAAAAAGTTTTGTACACATCACTTTACTGGCATTAAATACTATACAACTTCTTAGTCCCTAAAAAACCGTACAATGAACAAAGGTCAAGGACATTTTCATCCTAAACAAACTAAAAAAATTGTGAGAAGGCCTTCTAGAGAATATACAAAGTATTGTAATGTTTAAGGTAATTTATCCATACTTCGGGGTGGGTATGGCCAATTTCCCGTTCCTGGAATATCTTCATTTTGTATACGCATGGTTTCAGCCTCCCTTCATTGCATGGATTCGGCGTTATCTTTATTTACGTAAGTCGCCTGCATCCGGGCTTTCATTTAATGCCGCGTCAACTCTCGGCATTACCCGCACGGACGCGGATTAGCTGCTGACAGGTTGAGCAGCGAGACTCTTAATTGGAGAGATCATTTTCGGCCGTGATCCATAGAATGAGACAGATCCAAGGCTGGAGTGGACCCCACCATAAAAAACAGCGGGGAGAGTGAAATCCACCGTTGAAACTTTCCTAAGGTCCACCGTAATATTTATTTGAGATCCAATCACTTAATGTGTTAACGCATGCATGAAATAAGGGAAAACACGAATATCAGCTTAATCGAAAACTTGAGTTTTTAGCAGTGGCGTCACACTCTCCACTGGTTCTTGTGGTGGGTCCACTCAAACTTTTGATCTGACTCATTCTTTGTACCATGTCTTAGTATGATCTCTACAATGGATGAACGGTGGGATACAAAACATACATCACAGTGGAGCCTACAGAACTTGCTGACGTCACTTCGGTAGCAGTCTCGCTGCTCAACGCGTCAGTGGCTAATCCGCGTCCTACTCACACCCTCAAATATAACACTTACGGACGGTACGGACGGTATGGACCGTTGATCAGGCAATGGACCCTGGTTTCACGGTACGATATAGGTTGTACTTTAAACCGTTATACTTCTTTTTTTTTCAAATTGTACATAATTTCATGGTACAAATGTGATCCATCAGGGACCAAATATTACTTTGTAAGGCCTAAGAAGTTTTCTACAGTGTCTGCTCAATCCCCACCTGTTTTCTTTGGCGTGGTCCAGTTGAGTATCGAAACTGAATTATTTTTCGGATTATCATTAAAATAGGCTGCCAAAACAGATGGACGGCACGGATAGAACACATACATTATGGTGAGGCCGATGAAGCTTGGGCCACGTCGTGCCGCAGGGATATCCTGAGGCGAGCAATCTGCCTCCAACCAAGTATTCGGACGCGGATTTCCTGTGAAAGACTTTCGCAGGAAGTTCCTGTGCTCGGATGCTTGATGGCCCCCAACGTGAAGTTTCTGAAAAATCTACACCGTCCATTCATTTTGGGAGCTCATTGTATGACATGCGATGAAACATGAGGTGGATCCAAAGCTCAAGTGGGCTGCACGAGAGGAAACAGTGTAGATTCAGTGACCACCGTTTGAAACATTCGTATAACCACAAAGTTTCATATCAGGCTAAGGTTTTCGTGTTTCCACTTCATCCGAGTGGAAATAACCTTATAAACGGTTTGGATGGCATATAAACATCAAGTAGATCCCAGGACGATATAAACGGTAGGAAACTCTTTCCCTGATTTTCTCTCTAGTCCGACCCACCTGAGCTTTGGATTCACCTCATTTTTGATAGAATGTTCTAAAATGAGTTCAAAAAATGGCTGGACGGTGTAGATTTCCCACAAACTACACCGCACTTAGCATCCCATAGCAGTAACTCGCTGCCAAAGGCTTTCGCAGTAAATCCAACTCCAACAGAATATTTTGCCTGGTACTCTTCATTACACCGATTTCGCAGATTTGGAAAAACAATTTTACTAAATTTTTTGATTCGTTTCATTATAAGAATATTCGGTACAACGCATCTCTCGACTACAATCATGATATACGGGAAATCCCATGCGTCTTTTAACACCACGCATATAATAGGGACTTGAATTTTGATTAGGGAAGAAGATTCGGTAAAATAATAATAATAATAATAATAATTATTATTATTATTATTATTATTATTATTATTATTATTATTATTATTAATTAATTTTGAAAAGTGAATTTATATGCCATGCACCTCCCTGATTCGTGGTTTACAGTACTACAATCCAGCTTAATTTATTTATTCCATCATTTAGCAAGACCAGTGCCACCATTGCCATATAACATTCTTGCCAGAGATCCAGGCTGTTTATCAGGTTTTACGGACCAAAAATATAATACTGGTCTACTGACCAAGTAGAAGACAGACCCGGATTGGGTACTACCACCCGACTCGGATTCGGTAGTGACCCCTCCAATACTTAGTGGGTACTGGAAAATATCTATCATCTTATAATGATGTATGTGTTTTGTCACGCTATCTATTCATGTGCTATCTATTCATGTTCACGAGAACGAGGTCAAAATGAGATAGTGGAGAGGCCAAACTGAAGTAGAGGAAGTAACGGAGATAGTGATGCAACTGTTGAAACCTTCCTGCGACTCACCACAATGTTTATTTGTCATGCAACCTGTTCATAAAGTCACCAAAATCTTGATGAAAGGAAAATATAAAAATGAAAGCTGATTGCGTGTCGTGCCATTACCGAACTTGGTAGGGGGTGTTGAGGTCAAGTTCGGTGGAGCTACCATGATCTATGTTGTATATCCACACCGTTCATCCATTTGACTAGATAATTTTAAGTCATGAGCATTAAAATGAGACAGATCCATAGCTCAATGGACTATAGCCTAGAAAACAGTGAGACAATGATTCCCACGGTTGAAACCTTTCTAACCTTTCTAGGGCCAACCATGATGTTTATTAGTGAGGTCAGACAGACTTAGATGAATGGACAAACAAAATATCAACTGATCCTCGGAAAGTTTTCAATGGTAAATGTTCTATCTCTATTGCTTTCTGTGGTGTGGTTCACTTGACCTTCAGATCTGCCTCATTTTTGGGGCGCCCATTTCCTAAAACTACATCATAAAATGAATGAGCAGTGTGATATAACACATACACTATGGTGGGGACCACAAAACTTGGTGGCATCAACACACCACGAAGATCCGAGAATCTTTTTTCCTTAATCCAAATGCATATGGCCCACTAGAAGTTTTCAACGGTAAGCATTCAATCACCACTGTTTCCTGTGACATAGTTCACTTTAACATTGAATCTGCCTCAATTTTGAATGATGTCCTTGAATGAGATGTCAAAATGAATACACAAAGTGGATAAAACACATATATCATGGTGGGGCCCATGGAGCTTTGATCAGACCATCACTGATCTGGGTACTGGAGGGGTCACTATCAGAATCCATGTATACTGCCGCACCTTATCCCTAGATGGGAACTGATAGTGGATTCGAGGGGTCATTTTGCCATATCCTTTTATGGTACGAACCTAAAATGAGGAAGATCTAAGGTTCGTACGGACCACAAAGTGGGGATAAAATAACTACAGTGGAAACTTTTTTTAAGTGCCACATGAGTTTTTTAAGAAGCTAATAATTTTGTTTTCCCCCTATCCGAAACCAAAACCTATAACTTAAATCTTATTCTATTTTCAAATCCCAAAACCTAAATCACGAAATGAACATGGAATCGCTAGAAACGACCATGAAAGGCATGGAAATGACAGTAAAGTGAAGTGAATTGATGGCAAAGTGCGTAAAAATAGCCGTGAAGTAAAGTAAATCGACCATGAAGTGCGTCGAATTGATCGTAAATGAACACGGAATCGGTAGGAATGACCGTGAAATGCATGGAAATGATGGTGAAGTGAAGTGAATTGACCGCGAAGTGCATGAAAATGACCGTGAAGTGAAGTGAATTGATCGTGAAGTGTGTCAAATTGATTTTAAATGAACATAGAATCGCTAGGAATGACCGTAAAATGCATGGAAATGATGGTGAAGTGAAGTAAATTGACGGCGAAGTGCGTGGAAATGGCCATGAAGTGAAGTGAATTGACCATGAAGTGCGTCAAATTGACCGTGAATGAACACGGAATCACTGAGAATGACTGTGAAATGCATGAAAATGACGGTGAAGTGAAGTGAATTGATCGCAAAGTGCGTGAAAATGGCCGTGAAGTGAAGTGAACTGACCTTAAAGTGCGTCGAATTGACTATGAATGAACACGGAATCGCCGGGAATGACCATGAAATGCATGGAAATGATGATGAAGTTAAGTGAATTGACCGCAGAGTGGGTGGAATGGCCGTGAAGTGAAGTGAATGGACTGTGAAGTGCGTCAAATTGACCGTGAATGAACCCAGAATCACTGGGAATGACCATGAAATGCATGGAAATGACAGTGAAGTGAAGTGAATTGACCGTGAAGTGCGTGGAAATGGCCATGAATTGACCGTGAAGTGCGTCGAATTGACCATGAATGAACACGAAATCGCTAAGAATGACCGTGAAATGCATGGAAATGATGGTGAAGAGAAGTGAATTGACCGCGAAGTGCGTGGAAATGGCAGTGAAGTAAAGTGAATTGACTATGAAGTGCGTCAAATTGACCGCGAATGAACATGGAATCGCTAGGAATGACCGTGAAATGCATGAAAATGACGGTGAAGTGAAGTGAATTGACCGTGAAGTGCGTGGAAATGGCCGTGAAGTAAAGTGAATTGACGGTGAAGTGTGTCGAATTGACCGTGAATGAACACGGAATCGCTAGGAATGACTGTGAAATGCATGAAAATGACAGTGAAGTGAAGTGAATTGACTGCGAAGTGCATGGAAATGGCCGTGAAGTGAATTGACCGTGAAGTGCGTCGAATTGACCGTGAATGAACACGAAATCGCAGGGAATGACCGTGAAATGCATGGAAATGATGGTGAAGTTAAGTGAATTGACCGCGAAGTGCATGGAAATGGCCGTGAAGTGAAGTTAATTGACCGTAAAGTGCGTCGAATTGACCGTGAATGAACACGGAATCGCCTGGAATGACCGTGAAATGCATGGAAATGATGGTGAAGTGAAGTGAATTGACCGCGAAGTGCATGGAAATGGCCGTGAAGTGAAGTGAATTGACCGTGAAGTGCGTCGAATTGACCGTAAATGAACACGGAATCGCTAGGAATGACCGTGAAATGCATGGAAATGACGGTGAAGAGAAGTGAATTGACCGCGAAGTGCGTGGAAATGGCTGTGAAGTGAAGTGAATTGACCGTGAAGTGCGTCGAATTGACCGTGAATGAACACAGAATCGCTAGGAATGACCGTGAAATGCATGGAAATGACAGTGAAGTGAAGTGAATTGACTGCGAAGTGAGTGGAAATGGTCGTGAAGTGAAGTGAATTGACCGTGAAGTGCGTCGAATTAACTGTGAATGAACACGGAATCGCTAGGAATGACCGTGAAATGCATGGAAATGACAGTGAAGTGAAGTGAATTGACCGCGAAGTGCATGGAAATGGCCGTGAAGTGAAGTAAATTGACCGTGAAGTGCGTCGAATTGACAGTGAATGAACACGGAATCGCTAGGAATGACCATGAAATGCATGGAAATGATGGTGAAGTGAAGTGAATTGATCGTGAAGTGCGTGGAAATGGCCATGAAGTGAAGTGAATCGACCGTGAAGTGCGTCGAATTGACCGTGAATGAACACGAAATCGCCGGGAATGACCGTGAAATGCATGGAAATGATGGTGAAGTTAGTGAATTGACCGCGAAGTGTGTGGAAATGGCCGTGAAGTGAAGTTAATTGACCATAAAGTGCATCGAATTGACCGTGAATGAACACGGAATCGCCTGGAATGACCGTGAACTGCATGGAAATGATGGTGAAGTGAAGTGAATTGACCGCGAAGTGCATGGAAATGGCCGTGAAGTGAAGTGAATTGACCATGAAGTGCGTCGAATTGACCGTGAATGAACACGAAATCGCTAGGAATGACCGTGAAATGCATGGAAATGACGGTGAAGAGAAGTGAATTGACCGCGAAGTGCATGAAAATGGCTGTGAAGTGAAGTGAATTGACCGTGAAGTGCGTCGAATTGACCATGAATGAACACAGAATCGCTAGGAATTACCGTGAAATGCATGGAAATGACAGTGAAGTGAAGTGAATTGACCGCGAAGTGCGTGGAAATGGTCTTGAAGTGAAGTGAATTGACCGTGAAGTGCATCGAATTAACTGTGAATGAACACGAAATCGCTAGGAATGACCGTGAAATGCATGTAAATGACCGTGAAGTGAAGTGAATTGACTGCGAAGTGCATGAAAATGGCCGTGAAGTGAAGTAAATTGACCGTGAAGTGCGTCGAATTGACAGTGAATGAACACGGAATCGATAGGAATGACCGTGAAATGCATGGAAATGATGGTGAAGTGAAGTGAATTGACCGTGAAGTGCGTGGAAATGGCCGTGACGTGAAGTGAATTAACCGTGAAGTGAGTCGAATTGTAAGACCCATATCCTAATCCGTACTGTTCCGTCAACTCCCGCAATCCTTCCCATCGAATTTCGGCAATCCGCGACCTGTAGTCGACGTTGCGCACGACCGTAAGTCGTATCCTATACATTTAAGTTGGCTTAATCCAAGACTTGTATCATTGCGACCGCACCATCGCCGAGGTTCCAACGTCGTGACTTATGTACCGATCCGATACCCTGACTAAGAGATGTGGGTCGACGTTTATTTCGAGAAAACGCTGCTCGTTTATATTTTCAAGAGAATCTCTATAACATTTCAAATCAATCACATCAATCAATCCCATCAATCACCTCTCATGTCAAGTACAATGCACCTATGCTTTCTTTCTTCACAAGTCAAGAAAATCTAAAGTCAACCAACCTCTCACCTCACCCATCACTCACCTCACCCATCACTCCATCACTCTTACAACTCTCTCTCTCTCTCCCTCATTTCTCAAAATTCCAAGCAACCAAGAGAGTCCACACGTCCAAGGTTTTCCCAAGAGAGAAAAATATGATTTTAGTGGCCCACTTTCCCATCCCAAAGCCTCCATCTTAGCCATCCAAATCTCATCATCCACCATCAAAGTGAAGCATAAGGAGATAGGCTTTCCAATGGACCGAGAAGATCGAACGGTGGGTGCTTCTAAAGGTGTAGATTTCTTATTTTGATGACGGGCCAAGTGAGGCCTACCGATCAATGGTATGGATCTCATTTTGGACCCTAAATGTGGCCAATGGCCCACTTTGATTTCAAGATCAATCCATGATGGGGCTATTCTCCGTAGACCCCATCATGATGTTTAATTTCTTTGCATAAATGGTTATTTAGACCGTCCATTTCGGTGGAGAAAGGATCTCCACTGTTGATTTTGATCGGTGGGCCCATATGAAATGGGACCCACTTAATGTATGTTGTAGATCATGGATCGGAGGGCCCATAATATCGGAGTCCCTCCATCACACGCGTGTCCCACATTATCTCTCTCTCCCTCTCTTTTCATTTATTTATTTATTTATGTTTTTTTTTTTGTGATGGTCGTGTGGCCCACTTGGATGGACCCCACCACTAGGTATGTAGTGTCCCAAGCCATCTAAAAGTGGGGCCCATCTCATATGTATTGTACCCACACCATCCCCCATTTGGTGGCCCACCTGAGCAGGCCCACCTTATGTACGCGCATACCCAAGCCGTCCAGCGTCCAAGGACACAGGGCGTTCTGAAATAGTAGTTTGGTTTAAAGCTTTTGGGGTGGGCTACTCATACAGGCCCCACCTTGATGTATGATTCTAATCTACGCCGTCTATCCTGTTCCCCATTTCATTTTAGTCGTTGATCCAAGAAATGAGATTAATCCGACTTTCTGGCGGGCCATAGCATAAAAAAATAGTAATTTTCACCGTTAAAATGCACTCTGATGTTGCTGTACCCCAAAAATATATAAAATATTGGTCTTGTTTAGCTTGTCTTGAGCCATGGAAACCAGTGGACGGAGTGAATCCACCTAATGTGGGCCGCACGTATGAAAAATGTTAGAAAAACTATTTTTCAAAAGAAAAAAAAAACACAAAAGGCAGCGGCGCTGCTGGTGCTGCCTGCATGCGCTGGACGTGAAACGGGCAGGGACCCACGGTCCCAGCCGTGGGCCCCACAGTGATGTGTTTTGGACATTCAAACCGTACATCAAGTGGCTCCCTATTTGGGCAGTGTCCCTTCCAAATATCTGTCCAAGCTGAGGTTCTGGCAGCCCACATTTTAAGGAATCAGCGGCAATTAAATGGCTGTCATTGAATCCGTTTTGGGTGTCACAGAAGTTTTGTATCAATTTGAAATTTGTTTGTTTCTATTTCATCCAGGTCCGTGAGACCTTATCAACAGTTTGGATGGCATACAAACATTATGGTGGGCCCTCAGTGGAGCCCACAGAGATGTACGTGTTCCATCCCACCGTCCAAGCGGACAGTGGGATGTGTTTTATCATGCCGTCCAGCGGCTGGCGGGCGGGCACTGGGCAGGGTCCCACGGCCCTGCACGTGGACCCCACCTTGATGTTTATTTGTCATCTAGCCCGTTCATGAGGTGGGTCACCCCTTGAGGTGGGCCCCCTCCAAGTTTCAGCGAAATCCAAGACTCAGGCAGCCCACATCATAGGAAACAGTGTGAATTGAGTGTCTACCATTGAAGCCCTTTCATGGGCCATAGAAGCTTTGGATCAAGCTGAAATTTGTATTTCCCCTTCATCCAGGTCTGTACGACCTTGCAAACGGATTGGATGGAAAATATATGTTATGGTGGACCCCACGTACAGCCCACAGTGATGTGTGTGTTGCTGGACGGTGGAGCCCACGGTACTGTATACATTTTATCTCCACCGTCCAGCAGACGGTGGAGCCTGGTGTATGTGTTCTATACACACTGTGACAGTGGAGCCCACCTTGATGGACATGAACCCACACCGTCCAAAGAATGGACGGTGGTACCACATGATACATGTGTTGTATCCTAACGTCCATTCACCTGGACCCACCTGGACGTGGTTAGCTAGTATGACCAGCTACTTGCTGCTGTATTTGTGTGTGGAGCCCACCTTAGAATATGTGTTTTATTCAACTCCAGTCACGTGGGGACCCAGTAGCATGTGGCTGCCATTAACGTTAGCAAGATCTATGGGACCCGCATGATGTATGTAAGATCCACACCGTCCAGCATTTTCCAGACGATGGGGCCCACTGACGCATGCAACCTCCACACCGTCTAGATTATGTGGACCCCACCTAATGCATGTACCTTTCATGTCATCCACCCAATTATCTCAGCAGGTGGGGGCCTTCATTAGTAATGTGTTGTAAATACACCGTCCTTGCATGGAACATCACGACCCATGCACATGTGGACTCCACATGATGCATGTGCTCATCCCAACCGTCCATCTGTTCATCCAGCGGATGGGCATGGGCCCACCATGATACAAATGTTTTATCCACTCTGTCCAGTCCCTAGACATGGACCACCACCACTCTGATATATGAGTTTCATCCTATCATTCATCTGTGGCCCACCATGACATGTGTTATATCCTAAATTGTCCATCTGGACAGTGCAGTCACGTAGCTGCTAGTTGACGCCAGCCAAATCTATGGGATACCATGATGTATGCGCTATTTCCATGACCATCTATCTGACGGGCTATGTGGAGCACACCGTGATGCATTTGTGATCCACACCGTCCATTTATCAAGTAGACCACACTGCATAAGCAGTAGGAGATTGAATAGAAGATAAATGTTATGGTGCGCCCCATGGATTTTAAACAGTAGAAATCGTTATCTCCACTGCTAATTAGGGTGTGGTTCAGATGATCTTTCGATTTTTGGTAAATGATCTCTAATAAATGTAGGGTGTAGATAGTTCACCTAAAACGGTAGGCCCGATTGGATGTATTTGAGGCCACCTATTGTGTATTGAGGCCCATTGGTGCGGCCCACCTGTTATGTGTATTAGGCCCATTTGAGTGTCCCATTGTGAGGTGTATCAGGCCCCTTTGGCGAGGCCCACATTGTTGTATATACATGGCCCACGTAAGGAGGCCCACCGTGATGCGTTCGCGACCTTTGGTGAGGCCCATCATATATATGTATATATATACATATATATATATACATATATATATATATATATATATATATATATATATATATATATATATATATGTGTATTAGGCCCATTTGAGTGTCCCATTGTGAGGTGTATCAGGCCCCTTTGGCGAGGCCCACATTGTTGTATATACATGGCCCACGTAAGGAGGCCCACCGTGATGCGTTCGCGACCTTTGGTGAGGCCCATCATATATATGTATATATATACATATATATATACATATATATATATATATATGTATATATATACATATATATATATATATATATATATATATATGTATATATATACATACATATATATATATATGTGTATATATATATGTATATATATACATACATATATATATATGTGTGTATATATATATGTATATATATATATATACATATATATATATATATACACATATATATATATATATGTATATATATATATATATATATATATATAATTTTCTTGGCCCACGTGTGGCGTCTACCTGTTTGTATTGTTAAGCCCAAGTTGTACAGCCCACTTGTTGTATACGAGGCCCACATATGAGGCCCATGGTAATGCATTTACGGCCTATAGGACGAGGTCCATTATGATATATCCGAGTCCCATGGGCGAGGCCCATTGTGATGTATTCGAAGTCCGTAGGCATGACCCATTGTGATATATGTGAGGCCCTTGTATGAAGCCCAATGCTATGTATGTGAGGCCCATGAGGGAGGCCTAAGGTAATGTATATATGGCCATTACATTGTATATGAACCCCTTCTGCAGGCCACTCCTTGGGAGCAATGTTGGTTGAATGTCCACATTGATGGGCAATGATGGTTTGACGTCCACATTGTAAGGATAATGTTGGTTAAATGTCCGCATTATGAATCTCCCTAGGGCCCATTGATAGGCCCATACTTGTTATGTGTAGGCCGTCTAGGCCCATCTTCGTTGTGAGAGTACCTCATCACCTTATAACATACTTAGTGTAACTTCATGATTCATGCCCATACGCATCATATGTATGCCTGATATGAGGATTGTTTGATCATAGCATATGTCATTGGGCAGACTATTTATGTGACTCCTTATGAGAAGGAGTGCCCACATTTCGCGCAATACGCGCAGGATTGTTGCATGACTGGTTAGTGTGACTCATGCATCTCGCATATATGTGACTTGATCATTGTACGCCCTAGTGACATCAGGGTCGTGGCCTCCACAGGCACATCGTGGATGGCCAGATGGGAGACCAAAAATGCTTGGTTCTAGCACTATGGGTACGTAGGATGTCCTTGGATAAAAATTTCAGAACCTCCTTAGTACCAGGAGATGCTCCAACGTCTAAACCGAGTGGAATATGAGCGTCAGTGCCTATACCATAAGGTCGTGTCTCCCACTGTGTCGTGCTCGGTTGGAAGGGGGTGTGGCCTTATCCACCCGAGTGAGGGGGCTATAAGCTATGTTGAGTATGACCAGCTCGTAAATGGGTCCGCTATCGACGTGCCGGATAGGTATTGGCAGACTGTTGTCCAAGCGGATAGTGAGGTCTCTTACACTCACTGGGCTGTGCAGCTAGGAAGGAGGCAGTCGGAGTGGAGTGTAATAGACCCCAGTGATTTCTCAGAGAGGAACCGTACTGATATGTGGATTTGATATGAGGACTGACATGATATTATGACACCCCATCACTGTTGTATATGTGGGCGGGCGCACGTGGGAGGACGCTGATGTGGGCGGGGCTGAGGCCTGGGCAAGCTACTACACTGGGCGAGCTACTGGCGGTTGGCAGGCTACTGTGCTGACAGGCTACTGAGTAGGAGTTGCCTGCTCATTCATTCATCTATTCACTATCCACTCGGGCTGGCGGTGCACAACTATTCATTACATATACCTTCACAATGGCCAGGATTTCGGTTAGGACGCGCGACTAACCTGAGATCATGAGTTTATCACATTGTGTTTAACTATCCAAATTTAGGTATGGGACTGGTTTGGATAGAATTCTCTTGTGATGGACCCCGTAGCCTGCGATACTACGTACTATTATCCCGACTTCACTTCAGCTTGGTCATTTCATTCGCATCGCATATTGCATTTTATTCACGGCATATGATATTTTGGATTACTACGTTTCCGCACTTATATGGCTTAGAAGGACTTGATAGGATCTGCATATTGTATCGCATCTGCAGTATATAATATCTGGCTCATAATGATCTGCATTGCGTACTCTGATATCGTATGATTCATGACCTTATCATTTTTCTTGCTTGTCTAGATGATGTATGATTTATGGACTCTATTGTATACTCGACACTTACCTTACACACACTTACACCACCCTGTAAGCTTTTGTAAGCTTATGCACGATAGATGCGTGTAGGTGGCATTAGGTTGCAGCAGCATTGAGCTTGGATCGTGTAACGGTTTTCAAGAGCTCTGATTTTGATATATGTATTTCCCTTTCAGTATTGTATTCAAGTGATTATATTAGTGGATATGTGATGATGATGTTGCCTTTATGATTTGCGTAAACTTGTGGTTATGCTTATTACAAAATAAATGTATGTTGAAAAATCCTCCTTGTAGGATCCCAAGGTTAGAATCTGGCGTATGCTACGCTGGGAGCCGAGAATGGGGTAATACAGCTGTCGGCATCGGATTCGGCGATCGAGATTCCTGTGAATCCGATTTTTGAGTTTTGGAGTGTGACACGAATTGACCGTGAATGAACACGGAATCGCTAAGAATGACCGTGAAATGCATGGAAATGACGGTGAAGTGAAGTGAATTGACCGCGAAGTGCGTGGAAATGACCATGAAGTGAAGTGAATTGACCATGAAGTGCGTTGAATTGACCGTGAATGAACACAGAATCACTAGGAATGACCGTGAAATGCATGGAAATGACAATGAAGTGAAGTGAATTGACCACAAAGTGCGTGGAAATGGCCGTGAAGTGAAGTGAATTGACCATGAAGTGCATCGAATTGACCATGAATGAACACGGAATCGCCTGGAATGACCGTGAAATGCATGGAAATGACGGTGAAGTGAAGTGAAATGACCGCGAAGTGCGTGGAAATGGCCGTGAAGTGAAGTGAATTGACCGGGAAGTGCGTCGAATTGACCATGAATGAACACGGAATCGCTAGGAATGACCGTGAAATGCATGGAAATGACGGTGAAGTGAAGTGAATTGACCGCGAAGTGCGTGAAAATGGCCGTGAAGTGAAGTGAATTGATCATGAAGTGCGTCGAATTGACCATGAATGAACACAGAATCTCTAGGAATTACTGTGAAATGCATGAAAATGACAGTGAAGTGAAGTGAATTAACCGCGAAGTGCGTGGAAATGGCCGTGAAGTGAAGTGAATTGACCGTGAAATGAATTTTTAACCATCGACCCAATGAAATCTCACAAAATTACTATGTTGGTTGGCTAAATTAGCTTCTCCTATACAAAATCATATATGGTACGTTATGTAACTCATTCTAGTTTAGGAGATATGCTTGTTAAATAAATAGACAAAGAAATGAATTAAGAGATAGAAAAATAATTTTATATACTTATATATACATATTTACATAATTGTGTATTTGAGAAAAATGTAAGGGTGAAAAAGTTCTCCCCATTGAGAAAATAAAAAATAAAATCGGTCAGATTGCCGCGACACTGCCGCCGAACCGCCGGTAGTGCTGCAGTAGTATGTGGTTTTTTTTTTGTGGGTCCCATCATGAGGTCTGTGTTAAATCTAAACCGTCCATTTATTTGGAGAGCTCATATTAAGGCTTGGGATGAAAAATAAGATAAATCTTACTATCAAGTGGACCACACTGTAAAAGGCAGTTGGTAATTGAACATATATCGTTGAAACCTTTTTAGGGGTCACGGAAGTTTTGGATCATTACGAAATTTTTTTTCCTCTTCATCCAGGTCTTTGTGACCTTATGAATAGATTGGATGGAAAATAAATGTTATGGTGGGCCTTACAAAAGTTTCAACGGTAAAAATCAATTTTCTACTGCTCTTTGTGGTGTGGTCCAGTTGATCTTTGGATATGATTTTTCTTTTTGGATAATGCTCCAAAATGATCTCAAAATATGGATGAACGTTGTGGATATAATAAATACATAATTTCTGGGCCCATGTAACGTTGATCTCATTTGAACCGTTCGTACAACTCGGAGTTCAAGGAGCGTCAGCGCTCGTCCTCAAGCACCAGCTGATCTGCTTGAACCTAAAGCAAGGGCATTTTTGACCTTTTGCAAGGTGTCTGTACACTCAGGGAGTATTCTTGGAAAGTAAAATGGGGTGGGCTTCGTCTCGGGAATGTCCCATATACTGGTCGTACCATTGGAAATTTCTCAAATATCAACTGATCCCAATAAGTTTTCAATGGTAAATGTTCCATCTCCACTGCTTTTTGTAGTGTGGTTCACTTGAACTTCAGATCTACCTCATTTTTGGCCCATTTCCTAAAACTATATCATAAAATGGATGAGTAGTGTGATATAACACATAAATCATGGTGGGGACTACAAAACTTGGTGGCATCAACACACCAAAAAGATCAGAGAATCTTTTTCGCATAAAAATCAGCTTAATCCAAATGTATGTGGCCCACTAGAAGTTTTCAATGGTAAGCATTCAATCACCACTGTTTCTTGTGACGTGGTTCACTTGAACATTGAATCTGCCTCATTTTTGAATGATGCCCTAAAATGAGATGTCAAAATGAATACACAATGTGGATAAAGCACATATATCGTGGTGGGGCCCATGGAGCTTTGATCAGACCAACACCGATCTCGGTACTAGAGGGGTCGCTATCAAAATCCATGTATACTGCCCCACCTATGCCTAGATATGGGAACTGATAGGGGATTCGAGGGGTCATTTTGCCATATCCTTTTATGGTACAAGCCTAAAAATGAGGAAGATCTAAGGTTCATATGGACCACAAAGTGGAGATAAAATAACTACATTGGAAACTTTTTTTAAGAGCCACATAAGTTTTTCATCGAGCTAATATTTTTATTTTCCCTTTATCTAGGTCATGAGACCTTATGAACAAGTCAGATGGGTATTAACCATTAAGGGGAACCTTAAGAAAGTTTCGACAGTGGGTGTCATTATCACTACTGCTTCCCATGGTGTGGTCCACTTGAGCCTTGAATCTCTACCTCTTTTGGGGCTTTTACCATAAAATGATATTGCAAAATAGATAGATGGTGTCACGCCCTGAAATTCGGATACAGAGTGTGTGCCCTCAGACCCAAGTTATGGCACGTGACTTGTACACCATGTGTACTAAAACCATTCCTTCATACCATTTTCTAGTGGCTTAGTTAAAGTATATACTAAGTTTCCTAACTCAAACCTTTAACAAAACATCTCACATTCATTTATTTCAATCTTATACACATATATCCACCATCACGATCATTTATGGGCATTCAATCCATATATTAGTAACATTCACAAAAGTTAAGCATGATACCACAACACACCCATTTGGAGCTCTATTAAACTATTTACTAACACAAGCTTTTAATATTCATAACTTTCACTTACTCAACTTAAAATGTATTTAAAGACATAATTAAATGAATAACAAGAGTTCAATTAGCTTGTTAGTGATTTAACATATTCAACTTATCTTCATCAAGATAGGATCATAGCCCTTGTGAATCGTCTACTGGTTCACCTTCCTGCCCTGAAACTTAAGCAGTTGTTTCATCATTCACTAAATTTGTATGATTTTTCATCAATAAAATGTCAGTTAGTCAGGCCTAGTGAGTGAACACATCATGGTTCATGCACATCATAATTAAAATAAAAATGCATGAATTCCATGAGATGCATGTATGCGTGAATGCATCAAGTGGGTTGATGAGTCCACTTGCTTGAGTTAGATCCCATCAACCCACATCTTCCCCTTTTGGGGGTAGGCTTCCACCATCTTCGTAGCTAGGCTTCCACATATTTTTGGCATCCAAGAATGGTCTAGGTCACCTGGTACTATAACCACCTACAGGTCATCCAGGGATTGGCCCCAAGTATACAACGTAGTTATGTGATGCATGAAAATGATTTATGCATCATATTAACAATTGTCATATATATAGCAGTATATGTCGTTTTAATTTTAAGTAAACAAGCATTAAACAAAAAATAAATCACAATCAAGGAAAACAAGCAGATGACTAATTTAATCACATCAGAGAAAAAAACATGATGGGATCACTCACCTGAAATCTGGTGATGTGAATTCTAATATGTTACCTCAAAATCAATCAATTAGTAATTACCTAATTGCATAACTTAGTTAGCTTCATATTTTCATCTATCTAACCTATTTGATTAATTAACCTTTAGTTAATAAATTTTCAATTCGGATAGCCCACACGAAGAATTCAATTGTTAGATTTTGAATCCTCTTACATTGCATACTTATAATTAGTCATCTTATCATGTGGGGTCCACTTGATCAACCAAGCGCTCTAAACATCCTGTTATGTTTAGATGATCAAGAATTGTCATTAATTTAACTCACAAAATTTAAACATCAATGTTTAGGAAAATAAAAAATTTTAACTTTTTAACTTTCCTTATTTTTTCTTATTTTAAATGATTCACTAATCATATGGGACAGATATAAGCCATCCATTGACATCATAAAATCTCAGATTGAGAATAGATCAATAGATCTCTTAGATCGAGACTATTTATGTTTTCAAAAAAACTTAGTCAAAGTATAATAACTACGATCCTAACATTTCATGTTGATGGCCCATCAAACATTCAGATCCACACATACTCTTTGGATAATAATTTATATATATTCTAGAATGAGCATATGTAGTAGAGATCTGATCTATTTTATCCGATCACCATTTTAGAATCTAAGGTATAAATGATTTTTATGGCTAAATCTTATAAAAATGACCCATCCACTTATCGGATTGATATGAAATTTAAGGCATTGATATCTTTTGGCGCTTATAATCAAATGACCTATTCATATTTATTTTAACAAGGTCGAATGCAAGTAATTAAATCTTTTCCTAAAATACTATTGCCCAGATATTAAATTATAAATAATCTTTTCATTAAAATTTCTCTATACACCTATACAATGATCGTGTGGATGATCCACACCATCTATTGCATGGATTGGGAAGAAATTAAGGGGGGAAAAAAAAGATCCAAGGTTGGAACTTACCTGATCAAGCCCTCTCCTTTCTCTTTCTCTTTAGGGTCATTTAAGAAAAAGCTATTATTACTACTCTAAGAATCGATCCTCCGGCCTGAATTACAATCAAGAGTCGCAGTGGCAAAAGTCAATCCATCAACCTCTCTCTCAATCAAGAGTGTCTCTACCAACTCAACTATTGACTTGTTTTTATTTCTTAATTAAAAATAAAATATTTAACTATTTTAGTTTTAAGTGCACTAAAATTCAGGGTCGTTATAGATGATATGGATAAAACCCAGCATCATGGTGACCCCTCAAAGCCTTCATCCATTCCTAGCAAGGGACCAATGAATGTAATACTCAAATTGGCAATACCCACCTCTATACTGGTCAGTGTCGAAAAAGCTCCTTAAGCCCTGCCATGAAGTTTGTGTTTTATCCATGCCATCCATTCATTTTTCCTACTCATTTTTTGACATGAGTAAGAAAACGAGGCATTCAAATCTCTAGCGGACCATACCACAAGAAATAATGGTGATTGAACATCCACTATTAAAAACTTCATATGGCCCATTATAATGTTTATTTGCCATCTAAGTTGTTGATTAGGTCACACAAACCTGTATGAAGGGAAAATACAAATATTAACTTGATCGAAAACTATTGTGACCCTGAAGAAGTTTTTAATAATATTGGGGGCTTAATCATTACTGTTTGTCCAGCTGAGATTTGGATTTGCAACATTTTTGGGCTCATGTCCTGAAATGAGCTGGGAAAGTAGATTGGTAGCATGGATAAAAACACATACATTATAGTGGCCCCACAGAGCATTTTCCAGCACCAATCACTGCCTAGGTGGTATTGGAGGGGTCACTGTAAGACCCGTAACCTCGCGAGACCTTCCATACACTTCTACTTCAACAACGGCATGTTCCCGGTGGAATAAATCGATGAGTTTTAATCGCAATCTCATTTTACTACCACAATACTCTAAGACTTGTACCCTAGCGACTGCGAGGGCGATACAATTACAACACCATGCGGCCCACCCCATTTAGACCCCTAGATTAGAAGTTACAATTTTAGTACAATCTAAGGTAAACCACGCAATATACGCGGGTCTCACTTGCACAAATTCCCATGTTGTCAAATCAATCAATCCATCACTCGTGTCACTCTCTCCCCTCTAATAAAATAAGCCCATGCCTTGATCATGGAACCCATCCCCTTACCCATGTTAGCTATCATTTTTTTTCTTCTTTTTTCTCCCCATTTTACACCTCCTTCTTCCCTTCCTATCCTAAAAGTACTACCACAAAACTCCCTAACTCCTCATTTCTACCATTTTCTAGCAAGAATTGAGAGAGATTAAGAGAGGGAGAAAGAAAAATATTAGAGAGAATTAGGGAGAGATTAAGAGAGAAAGAGAGAAAAGAAAGAAAGATTAGGGAGAGATTAAGAGAAAAGAGAGAGCTTGTGAGAGGATTAGGAAGGATCAAGAGAGCAAGAGAAAGGGAAAAGAGAAAAGAGTGATTAGAGAAGGTTAAGGGTGGAGAGGACCTTGGTGGACCATCCGATTGCCGATCTGATCCAATCCAACTATTCATCCTTTGAAGTGAGTGCATGGGAGGGTCAAAACCCTCCATTTCTTTGTGATTTTTTTATTTTGGTGGGCCCACAAGGGTGGGACCCACCTCGATCATGTATAGAGTATAGGGTGGACCCCATAGTGCTGGGGCCCGACCCCGGTGGCGGCATCTCTTTCCCTTTTTTTCCCTTTCTTTTCTTACTTTCATGGTGTTATAGGACCCACAAGTGGGCCACACTGTTGGAGAGCATGTCCCACATGCTATCACAACATGGACCACCTTGTGTGGCCCACCATGATATTTATTTTCTATTTAAACCTATTAATTTATATAAGTATACTTGAATGGTGAAAATACAACAAAATTGATGTGATACAAAGCTCCTTAGCTCACCATGAGTTGGCCAGACTGATGGACGTTATAGATGTCTCACGTAAACCCCACATGCATACTATATATATATAAAAAAAAAAGGAAAGAGAAAAGGGGTCCAGACACTAAACATTCACCAGAGACGCTGGAACTGTCAAGCGTCCAAACTTTAGGAACGAAAGGGAAGGGTTAGACCTCCTCTCGTGGGTCCCACTGAAAGTGCACCTACTAGTGCCCTAGTTTGTCAATTACCGTGTGAGTTGAGTCAGTCGAACTACAGAGCCTAACAGGAAGAACAATCCAAGCGTCTGCCTCAACCGGATGTGTGAAAGCTCATCATAGGTAAATCATAGGCTCACATCCCATGTCCCAAAACACCAGGTGATTAAAACCCTTAAAATCAACTTAGAACACATGAGGATTTTTGGGTAAGTGAACTTTTTCAAATAGTAGAAAATCTCTAAGTTTGTTTGCCCTGTCGATTGTATCGATACACCTTTTGATATGATCGACCAGCGCTGTCGATGTCCTTGACTTTTGATCGATACTATCGATAAGAGGACTAAAAGTGTCCAACAAATGCATACTCATCTGGACGGATTTATCGATATATCAATACAACCATCGATATCATCGATATTCAAAAATTGAGCCCATCGGAAGTGGGTCGATAATATCGACAAGCAGATTTCTTGCACCCCTATTTTTCTAAAGAAAACTACTATGAGCTTCAATATATCGATAACTGTTCCAATTCAATCTGAATTTAAATATCTGGTTAGGAGTGAACTAATAAAACTCCAGGGTTAGAGGTGAACTGAGTAGAAACCTCCAGGTGCGTTGTGTGGACCCTTGCTTTATGTAGGCATAAACATCTGATTAGGAGTGCACCAATAAAACTCCAAGGTTAGAGGTGAACTGAGTAGAAACCTCCGTGTAAAGGTTGAAGGTGAACCTGATTTAAAACCTTAGGTTTGAAGTGAACCCTGAGAAACCTCCTTAATGAAATTCGGTACACTCAAGGGTTGAGTGCGGCAGCCGGAAGTGAAGTAGATAAGTAGTCAAACCACTATAAAAATGAATGTGTTTGCGATTGCCTTGTTTGTGTGATTTACTTTATTTCAATATCTAAATATCTGATATCATACCTCACACACATATACAGTCATATCCAGCATGAACTAAGTTCTGTATTGCTATCTTCTAAATAGTTTGTGATTGGATCCTCTACGAGGCTTGAAAGCTAGTAGAGTTACATCTGAGTAATTCTGTTAATTGTATATCTGATAGGATTAGTGCAATAGGATTTTAAATATACTGTAAAACTTTAAAAAGTCCTATTCACCCCCCTCTAAGACATATTGGCATATTCCTACTTCAACTCAAGCAGTATTCACCGCTATTTTCAATTGGTATCAAAGAGGGTCTCTCTTAAGGGCTTCACTGCCTAGAGAGTGATCTTGACTGAAGTTGGGGATATGGACAAAGGAGAGGGCGCATCGCTCTCTAGACCTCCAGTATTTGATGGTTCAAATTATGCTTATTGGAAGTCTAGGATGCACTGTTTGGATCATGATGTTTGGACATAGTTGAAACTGGATATGTGTCATCGAACGATCAAATTATTCTTGAAAATGACACAACTATATCCAAACCTATATCCAACAAAATGTGGACTGCATTCGAGAAAGAAAAATAAACTTCCGAAGCAAAAGCAATGAATGTTATCTACTATACTGTGTCCCAAGAAGTATTCGTGTGATACATCTAAAGAGGCATGGGGTCTATTGGAAACAACCCATGAGGGAGCAAGCACAGTAAAAAGGTCCTAGGTACAACTCTTAACATCTCAATTTGAACACATCAGAATGGAGGATGATGAGACCTTCATGAATTTTTTTTTTAAACTAAATATCATTTGTAATTCCATGGGTGGAGTAGGAAAGAAAGGTTTGGTCCAAAAATTTGTAGGAAAATACTAAGATCCCTACCAGAACGTTTCAACTCACAAGTTTCAATCATTGAAAAGTGTAGGAATATGGATGAAATGAAAATAGAAGAACTAGTAGGTTCCCTATAAATTTTTGAACTACACTTCAAACTAACTCCTAAATCCAAAAAATATTATCCTCAAAACTACAAAGAACACAACAAATGAGGAAGTAGAAATAATGAGGATGAGGAAATGGCTCTCTTGACTCAAAGGTTCAAAAGATTCTTCAACAAGAACCATGGCCGATCTTTCAGAGGCAATCAGATGGAAAGCAAGCACAATAAAGGAAAATCTACTAAAAAGTCCAAAGAGCCTCAGTGCTAGAATTGCAAAAAATTTGGACATCTGTCCATTGAATGCCCTAACAGGAAAAGTAAAGGACAAGTCATGGCAGATACTTGGGATGACACTGAAGAATCAAACTCTAACTTTAGTGATTCAAAAAGTAAGGGAGATTGAAAATCATTGAAAATACTCATGGCCTCCTCATCCACAAACATCCCAGTATTAAATGAGAAATTAATGAACCTTAAATCAAAGAGTCATTTCCATATAATGATAAGAAAGAATGAATCTATCCCTAAAATCTGAATACTTGAAATTGATCAAATAGATTGAACTGCTGAAAGATGAAAACATTTGGCTTAAGAATGAAAATCATACACTCAAAATTGATGCAGAACAATCTAGAAAAACTATTGAGCTAAACTACAAATTTTTCCAGAGTAGTGACAATTTAGAAAGACTTTTAGGGATGGGAAGACCTAGTAAAGATGAGAGTGTGTTGGGATATGTAAAAGGCAAACCAAGCTCCAAAAATGTAGCACAAACACTTGAGAAATCAGCTGCATCAGGAAGTAGAACTAGGGCCACTCTTGTTTGTCATTTATATGGAGACTCAGGCCACTACAAATTTGAATGCTTTACAATTGGAATGACTCAATTAAATTCTGCATTGCAAAATGTCAAGAGTCCACCAAGGTACATGGCAGGAGGTAAGAAACATACGTCTCCACCAAGAGCGATAAAGAAAATGAATGAGCTGTTGAATTAAGTGGCCTAACTAAATCAAAAAAAAATTGATCAATCAAGGGAATGTGATTCAGTTATCAAATGTGCCCAAACAAACCCATAGTGAAGTAAAAGCAACGTCTTCAAAAAAAAAAGAGGCAATTGTGCTAAGGGGTTCCTAGATAGCGGTTGCTCAAGACATGTAACGGGTGACAAATCCCTTCTTGCAAATTATTCAGATCTTGATGATGGGATGGTCATATTTGGAGATGGAAGCACCGCTAAGGTAATGGGGTATGGGACTATTATTCTTGGATTAGAAATGCTCAAAAATGAGAATGCTCTCCTGGTAGAAGGGTTGACACACAACCTTCTAAGCATTTCTCAAATATGTGACAACAAGCATGAGGTTACATTCGACAAGCTATAGTGCAAGATCCTGGACTTATTAAGAAAACAAGTTATGAAGGGTCTTCGCACCAGTACTCACTGCTATGTCATAAAAAATGATGATCCATATGCCCGGTAACAATTGAGCATGGAAAACAAGTCAAGGTCATGGCATCAAGACTTGGATGGATGTGTAAAATGATGTTTTTTTGGTAATTATCATGATATATTTGAGGTTTCTATACCTCCAAAACTCTTTTTGTGCATAAGCATAGCTAATGCTTATATTTATGGTTTCACAACTTTTTCTACAAATTTTAGTGTGTATACTAGCTGAGAAGAAAATATTCTATGATATGTATATCTAAAAGGTCATTGAAATACATAGATCAATGTCATACTCTTCTCTTCGATAAGTCAGCCAATGAATCAAATGACTCATCAATGACTTCGAGAAAAAGTTCAGTAACATCGAAGGTCTCACAGAATCAGAAGCATAGGTGCATGTACACGATATCAAGCAGATTCAAAGAAATCATACCTATCAGCAGTTAAAAGGATCATCAAGTATGTGCTTGGAACAACCATCTTCAGTTTATGGTACCCATTTGAAACATCTACATTTATTGTTGGGTACTCCGATGCTGATTGGGCTGAAAATATAGATGATCACAAATCAATTAGTTGTGGCTACTTCTTTATTAGAAATTGTTTGATTTCTTGGAAAAGCAAGGAGAAAAATTCAATATCTCTATCTACTGGCAAGGTCGAATATATTACTGCAAGTAGTTGTTGTACACAACTCCTCTGGATGTAATAAATGCTACTGCATTTTGGGATTGAGCAATCCACAATGACTCTCTTCTGTGATAACACTAGTGCCATCAATATTTCAAAAATCATGTTCAACATTCTCGAACTAAGCATATTGACATTCATATATTTTATCCAAGAACTTGTTGAAGAAATCATTGTGTTGGACTATGTGTTTACAGTAAGACATCTTGCTGACATCCAAATAAAGCCTCTTGATGATAATAGATTTGGTGACCTCCAAAATTCTATTGAAATGTGTGCAATTTGATAAAATACACAGGCAAAATGAGCTAAATTGGCACATCTGAGAACTGAGGTTCTCTCTTTTTAAAAAAAAAAAAAAAAAAAAAGGGAGAACGAAGAAGTTGGTTGGTTTTGGTTGAATGTACATGTGCAACATAGGCATATTTCTTTGTACTAACCATTGCCCATTATGTATGTCAAAGAAGAGTAAAGTTCAAAAACCTTTATACTTGACATATCCAATGACATTGAACCAGGATCGATGTCATCGAGGTCATCTGAAACTTGATGTTGGTTTGGGTTGGATGGTGAGACACTGCCAAGCTTGGGCAGTTTTCTGTTTATGATATTCTAGTTGGCTTGATAAAACATACATATGGATGTTTTTCTAACATCTTCATTTATTTATCTGAATGTATATTGCTTATCTGTGGAATGATGATTGCAAATGGTATATCTTATCCTGACTGCTCTCCTGAAAATTATTGAATATTCTTTAAAGATTGAGACTTGGATTGTGAATTCTGTCGGTCGAAGCTATACTGCTATTTTGAGAACTCACAACTCTTCTCTACACTGATATGCATGGATAGATGTTAGTTTCTGTTATAAACAGAATTATCTGGGTACTATCTACTGCTGTCTAGGGCAGTACCTTTTTAGTTAGCAAGTTTTGTTGGAATAGATGTTACACATCTGCCAACCTGAGGGGCAGTGTGTTGTTGGATAGTTTGTTGAATGTGGTTGCACATAATTCTATTCTTATGGCCACTCTGATATATGAGATCCCCTGGTTTATCTACCTTCTGACATGGAATGCATATGTTTTTCCTGATTATCTTATCGGATTTTGTCAAGTTTTATTTCATACATTCATACTACCTGCCAATGATGTATGCTTAACACTATTGAAAATCTTTATACATTTATATTTGTGGTTCTCCCATATGCTACTTTAACTTCAGCCAATATCTACTACTTTATCTTTGTCAATGACTGACAAAAAGGGGGAGAAAAGTGAAAACACCCCGTGTGGAAAATTAGATCTTTGCACTTATATGTTGTAGGTGTTAGGGGGAGCAGCTGCACCACGAAAGGGAGAGAAAATACTGGTTGTGTACATGGCTGTATTAGAATTTGTAAAATTGTGTAAAAACATGTACACACAATTTAGGACGTGTCTGTCTAGATATTATCATAGGGTGTTTTGAGTATTTTGTCACATAATTGACAAAGGGGGAGATTGAAAGTGCACCTACTAGTGCCCTGGTTTGTCAATTACCATGTGAGTTGAGTCAGTCGAACTACAGAGCCTAACAGGAAGAACAATTCAATCGTCTGCCTCAACCGGAAGTGTGAAAGCTTATCATAGGTAAATCATAGCCTCACATCCCATGTCCCAAAACACCAGGTGATTAAAACCCTTAAAATCAACTTAGAACACATGAGAGTTTTTGGGTAAGTGAACTTTTTCAAATAGCAGAAAATCTCGAAGTTTGCTTGCCCTGTCGATTGTATCGATACACCTTTCGATATGATCGACCAGCACTGTTGATGTCCTCGACTCTTGATTGATACTATAGATAAGAGGACTAAAAGTGTCCAGCAACTGCATACTCATCTGGACGGATTTATCGATATATCGATACAACCATCGATATCATCGATATTCAAAAATCGAGCCCATCGGAAGTGGGTTGATAATATCGACAGGCAAATTTTCGGCGCCCCTATTTTTCTAAAGAAAACTACTATGAGCTTCGATATATCAATGAGTGTTCTGATTCAATCTGAATTTAAATATCTGGTTAGGAGTGAACCAGTAAAACTCCAAGGTTAGAGGTGAACCGAGTAGAAACCTCCGAGTGCATTGTGTGGACCCTTACTCTATATGGTCATAAACATCTGGTTAGGAGTGCACCAGTAAAACTCTAGGGTTAAAGGTGAACCGAGTAGAAACCTCCATGTAAAGGTTGAAGGTGAACCTGATTTAAAACCTTAGGTTTGAGGTGAACCCTGGGAAACCTCCTTAGTGAAATCTGGTATACTCAAGGGTTGAGTGCGGCAGCCGGGAGTGGAGTAGACAAGTAGTCAAACCACTATAAAAATGATTGTGTTTGCGATTGCCTTGTTTGTGTGATTTGCTTTATTTCAATATATGAATATCTGATATCACACCTCACACACATACACAGTCATATCTAGCATGAACTAAGTTCTATATTGTTATCTTCTAAATAGTTTGTGATTGGATCCTCTACTAGGCTTGAAAGCCAGTAGAGTTACATTTGAGTAATCTTGTTAATTGTATATCTGATAGGATTAGTGCAATAGGATTTTAAATACACTGTAAAACTTTAAAAAGTCCTATTCACCCCCCTCTAAGACATATTGGCACATTCCTACTTCAACTCAAGCAGTCTTCACCGCTATTTTCACCCACTATGATGCATATGTTTAACTCACGTCATCCATCCGCTTCCTCAGATCATTTTAGGAATTGAGCTAGAATATGAAGTCAATCCAAGTTTCAAATGGGCCACACCATGAGGTGTAAGGGGCTGAAAAGTTTCAGCGTTACCAACTCTCATTGCATGAGAGGTTTGGAGTGGGTTCCCACTCATGGGACCCACCCTTATATAATTATTAAATCCACACTATCCATCTATTTTCCTGACTCATTTTGACCATAGAGCCCAAACATCAAGCTTGTCACGCGCCAAACTCGAAAACCGGGCTCACGAAAATTCTCGATTGCCGAATTCGGTGTCGACAGCCTCTGTAGTACCCCATTCTTAGCTCCTAGCGTCCATACACCAAATTCTGATCCTAGGATCCTACAAGGAGGATTTTTTTATTTTTTCCTTCCAATGTACATTTAACTCGTAATAAGCATAACCACAAGTATGCCCCAAATCATAAAGACAACATCATCATCACATATTCACTAATATAAACTTTGAATATAATGCTGAAGGGGGAAATACATATGTCAAAATAAAATTAAAGCTCCATAAGACAGATGCACGCTCCATGCTCAATGCCGCTGCAACCTAACATCACCTGCACTCATCTATCGTGTATAAGCTTATAGAAAACTTTGAGGGTGGTGTAAGTGTGTGCACAAGGTAAGTGTCAAGTATTCAATACAATACATCATCGTATAATACCAGAAATACTAGTAATCCATAAATTGCATAATATCGAAATAAAAAAAAAACTAACAAGATCATAAATTATCAGTGTAAGCAGAAATACTGACAAGATTATAAATCATACGATAACAGAGTAAGCGAAAATACGAACAAGTCCATAAGTCATACAATATTAGAGTACGCAATACAGATCAGGTAGGCAAATGAGGAGTCATAGAGCCAAATATCTAATGTTGAGGATGTAATACAATATGTAAATCCTGCTAAGTCTGTTTAGGCCATATAAGTGCAGAAACATAGCAACCCAAAATGTCATATATTTGCGAATGTAATACAATATGTGATGCGGATGAAATGACTAAGCTCGAGTGTGAAGTCGGGATGATAGTACATAGTATCGCGGGCTACGAGGTCTATCACAGAGGACTTCTATCCAAACCAATCTCATACTTAAATTTGGATAGTCAGACTCAATGTGGTAAACTCCTGATCTCAGGTTAGTCGCATGCCCCATCCAAAATCCTGGCCATTACGAAGGTACACATAACAAATAGTTGCACACCTCCATCCTGAGTAGATAGTGAATGAATGAATGAATGAGTATACAACTCTTACTCAATAAGTCCACATATCAGTACAGTTCATCTCTGGGATCATCACCGAGGTCTAGTACACTCCAAATGGCACTGCCCCTCTCCCAGCAGCATAGTCCAAGTGAGCGTAAGAAACCTCACTATCTGCCTGGCCAATAGTCTATCAATATCTATCCAGCACATTGATAGCGGACTCATTCACGAGCTGGTCAAACTTAGCCTAGTAATGCCCCCAACCCTTGGGCGAGTAACACCACACCCCCTCCCAACCGATTACAATATAGTGGGAGATGCGGCCTCCTGATATTCGGCACTCAGGCAATCATGTATCCACTCAGTTTCGACGTTGGGGCGTCCTCTGGTACCAAGAGGGTTTAAGAATTTTCACCCAGGGCCATCTATGGTAGTCGGATGCTAGAACAAATTTTTAGTGTCCCATCTGGCCATCTACGACATGCCTGTGAAGGCTACAGCCCTAATGTCGCTAGGGCATACAGTAATCGCAACACAATGCAAGATGCATGAGTCATACAATTCAGTCATGTATCAATCATGTGCATGTCATGCGCTCATGTGAGATAACCTCCGCCTATCAGGAAGTCTCATATCATCCTGCCTAATGACATATGCAATGGTCAATCACATCTCATAACAAACATGAAGATGATGTGTATGGACATGTATCATGTTGCTATGTTGTCACATACTCATAATCGGTATTAACGATCAGCGTCGATAATGTGGACATTTAATTAACATTGCTCCCAAGGAATGGCCCACATAGAATCGAACATATAATGGGCCCACAGCCTCACACAAGAGTTTAATATACATCACGATGGGCCTCTCACATTGGCCTAACATACATTACAATGAACTCCATCGCCTGACCCTCAACACATCACAATGGGCCACATCACATAGGCCTCATATACGTCACATTGGGCCTTAAACATGGGCTGAATGTACATCACAATGGGCCTCAAATATGGGTTGCATATACATCATATTGGGCCTCAACAATTGACCTTGATATCTAACCTCGACAATCGAAATCAGTAATCGGTCACGATAATCAACTTCGATCATTAATCGGTGATCAGCCACGACAAGCGGAATCGATCGATAATTGGCCTCAATTATCAGAATCGGCAATCGACATCAATGAGAATGGCCTAAAAAGGCCTAAGGAAAGGTCACAATGAGGACATGTAACTGTCATTGCCCATCAATGTGGACATCTAACCAACATTACTCCCAACGAGTAGCTCACATAGGGCCAAACATATAGTGGGCCCATGGCCTCACACAATGATTTCATAAATCAAGTGAGTCGCATCACATGGGCCTAATGCACATCGCTATGGGCCTCATCATATGGGCCGAAAATACATCTCAATAGGCCTCATCATATGAGCAGGAATATATCACAATGGGCCTTACTAAATGGGTCAGAAATACATCACAATGGGCCACGACGTATGGGCCAAGTATACATCTCAATGGGCCACGACCCATGGGCCCCAGTACATCATAATGGGCCGCAACCCGTGGGCCTCAAATACAACAAGTGGGCCGCATCAATGGGCCTTATACACCTCAGGTGGGCCCTACTCATGGGCCTTAAATACATAACATGTGGGCCCTACACATGGGCCTCAGATACATCATACGGGCCACAATCCATGGGTCTAATGCAAATCATAATGGGCCTCATTAAATGGGCCAGAAAATAAATCACAATGGGCCAAATGGGCCAAAAATATGACACAATAGGCCGCGACATATGGGCCGAGTAGACATCTCAATGGGCTTCGACCCATGGGCCGGGTATACATCAGAAGGGCCACGCGTCATGAGCCTAATACATATCACAATTGGCCTTGCCCATAGTCCTCAAATTCAAGAAGGTGGGCCCCATCATATGGGCCGTACCAATGGGCCAATATGCATCAAGTGGGCTACATCAATGGGCCGCGCAAGTGGGCCATATACACATCAAGTGAGCTACACCAATGGGCCGCACAAGTGGGCCATATACACATCAAGCGGGCTATACCAATGGGCCGCACAAGTGGGCCATATAAACATCAAGTGGGCTACACCAATGGGCCGCACAAGTGGGCCATATACACATCAAGTGGGTTACACCAATGAGCCGTACTACTTGGGTTGCACCATCTACACCATTCGTCTATTTTTAGAGATCATTATAGAGTATTAACCAAAAATGAATCATATTCAAAGATCATCTGAACCATACTACAAATAACAGTGGAGATAATGATTGGCACCGCTTAAAATTTCCAGGGCCCACCATAAAGTTTATTTTCCACCCAATCTATTTCATAAGGTCACAAGGACCTGGATTAAGAGGAAAACAAATTTCATAATGATCCAAAACTCCTGTGACTCAAATGGGTTTCAATGGTGGACTTTCAATCCTTCATTGATCTGCAGTGTGGTCCACCTGATAGATGGCACAGGTAAAATACTCATACCATTGTGGGGTCCACTGCACGGATGTATGGCTTGGAATAAAACATATATATCATGGTAGGCCCCACATAGCACCATAGATGCACTGAGTGGATACAACTACATCCAGGTGGGCTTCATGCGCCCTTTGCAGATGGACAGCATGGATACAAGACACATACATTAGAGGGGGTCCCACATGGACATGTGTATAAGACACATACACTGCAGTGGAGTCCACATAATGTTATATGAACTTTGTGGATATAAAATAAATGCATCAAGGTGGGTCCCACCTGCCCACACGTGTCACACGTGTGGGGCAGGTCCCATGTCCACAACAAGTGTACGGGGTGGCTATAAAACACATTCATTAAGGTGGATCCCACCCGTTCAAAATGTTGGACAATCTGGATCAGACCCATACATCAAGTGCGTCCCACCATTGGACGAACAATTGGGATATATACATATGCCTCATGCTGGGGCCCACAGAACTTACTAACGTCAGTGCAACAGTGGGTCCCACCGTCTCCAAATGGACAAACGGTGTTGATGCAAATGGATGAACGGTTGGATATCACGCATACCACATGTGGGTCCCACAGACCCGGTTGATGTTGTCCGCGCACATTAACCAACCCGTTTCTAAATAGGGTGGGGTCCCATGTAAGCACCACCTTATATATATAATATATAATATTATTATAATAGATTATTATTATTATATTATACTACATCCAGTCCAGCGTCCAGATGCTGGACATTGGAGTGGATGGAAGGCGCTAATATAAACACATACATCATGGTAGGTTCCACATGGGTGCACGGTGTGGGAAAAACACTTACATCAGTGGGTCCCATGCAGGGCCCACCATAACATTTACCTACCATCCAAACTATTGATAATGTCACACAGAGAAGAGGAAAACAAATTTCATAATGATCCAAAACTCCTGAGACCTAAAAAGAGTTTCAATGGTAGACATTCAGCCCCTGTTACTTTGAAGTGTGGACCACCTGAGTCCTGTAAATGGCTGATTTTTTGGGGATCCCAGTTCCCAAAAGGGACCTATCAAATGCACGGTGTTGATGTACAGTACACATCATGGTGGGGCCGACGGCTGGGACCGTGGGTCCCCGCCCGTCCGTCCACAGCAGTGCAGGACGTTGCCTGCGCGTCCTCAGGCGGCAGCAGCGTCCTGCTACATATAAGTGTTTTTTTTATTTTTGAAAAGGGATGTTTTCTTGAGATTTTTCATAGGTGGGGCCTGCATCAGGGGAATCCGACCCAACCATTGGATTTCATGGCTCAGGACAGACCCATCAAGACCAATATTGAGTATGTTTCAGTGTATAGAAACATCAAAGTAAATTTTAACGGTGAAAACAACTGTTTTCTATGAAATGGCCCGCCATATAATCGAATTAACCTCATTTTTCAGCTCAATGCCTAACATGAAATGGGGCATGGAATGGACGGCGTGGATCATATTTATACATCAAGGTGGGGCCAAAATGAGCGGTCCACCCAAAGTTTCAAATCAAACTGATATATATATATATATATATATATATATATATATATATATATATATATATATATATATATATATATATATATATATTGTGCACAGTTCATGTCCAGCGTCCTTGGATGTTGGACGGTTTAGGCTTAATGCATATATGAGGTGGGCCTTGCTCAGATGGACCACCAAAATGGATGAAGAGGGTGGATAAAACATACACCAAAGTGGGGTCCCTCCGAGTAGGCCACACAATCACATCATCACACATAAAAAAAAATAAAAAATAGAGGGAGAGGGAGAGAAAGAAGCACCTACATCAGGATCTTGAACTCCTCCTTCCTCCAATAAGTCTTAGAGCTCCAAGGAGGTTGATTTAACAGTAGAGATGGAGTCTGGTGGGTTGGATTAGTAGGGAGAATGGGTGGGAGATGGCTTGATTTTGGGTGGCTTGGATGTCCCAAGCTTGCAATGATGGAGGTAAAATGAAGAAGAAAGAGGGAGGGAGGGAGAGATAGGAGAGAGAGAGAGAGAGAGAGAGAGAGAGGTGATGATTTCTAGGCAACTAATGAGTTTGACTTATGGGGAAAAGGGAAGGGGTGATTGCTTGTAAGGAGTTATGGCTAGGGGTAGGGTAGGGTGACATCATCATAATTATGGCTTTCTAGGGAAGTACAATAATAGGGATAGGTGGGTCTCGTGATCAAGCGCTCAATAACCGAGATAATGCACGGGTCAAATCTCATAATCTGAACATCGCATTGACGCACGAGACATGGCGTCAGAATCACGGTGATGGTGCGGTCGTAATAATATAAGTCTCGGATTGAGCCAACTCAAATCTAAGGGATACAATTTAGGGTCATTCACAAACGTCGATTATAGATCGCGGGTTACTGGAATTCGACCGGGATGATTGCGGGAATCGACAGAACAATACGAACTAGGATACGAGTCTTATAAAGCTGATCCCACCATCAATGGACACACTACAGGCGACGGTCGGGTGAATAGCATCCCCTCACATCATCCATGTAAAGTGAAGGGGGAGCCCTCCACTTGTGGACCCCACCTTGTTGCATTTATGGAATTCACGCCATCCACCAATTTATTTAGATCATTTTAAGCCATGGGCCGAAAAATGAGTCAAATCCGAGTCCCAAGTGGATTGCACTGAGGGAAACAAAGTACCACTGCTGAAATTTTCTAAAGCCCAATCTTGTGTGTGTATATGATGAAACCTGCCCAATCCTGGACTCCTTTGGTCCATGGTAATCTTCCCGATAATGTGGATGGAGTGGATCATCCACTCGTGAACCCCACTCTACAGAAAATTTAAAAATAATAATAAAGAAAAGAAACAAAAACTAAAAAAGGGAAGAAGTGACATTGGGTGTTACTGCCCAGTGATGTGAGGGGCAGAAGCGTCCTTGGCTGCACCCACTCATGGACCCACCATGATGTACACATTTAATCCACACTGTCCACCATCTCCTCTAGATCATTTTAGGCTACAAGATAAAATACGAGGTGGATTTGAGACTCGAGTGGACAGCATGGAGGGAAACAATTCTTGTATGTTAAAACCTTCTAAGGCCCACCATGGGTCCCTTGTAATACCTTGAACTTTTCAATACCCGAATATTGAAATTTCTTGAGTGTTACCATGAAATTTAACTTAATATGTACATGTGTACGATACCAATCTAGCTATCCTAACCTTACACCTCTTCTCCAACATAAATCTGGCCGTTGAGAATGATCTTCATCAATAGATTAAGTCAAATGACCATTAATTTTAAGACAAGATCATTATATATTCAAGTATTCTCACTTGTCTATCATAGCCAACCGTTCAGCCAATTATCCATCGATAGGTAAAGATATGTGACTGTCCACTTTGAGTTTCGAGCACCCAATCATACTAAACTAAATACTTGATATCTGCATCCGCTCATACACATATAAAATCAAAATTCTGATCTGTTCATCTTGTTACCACATATGAATATGCTTAACTTACCATTAAAACTATAATTCGAGAAACTTACACATGTGAACAAGTCACTTGAATCTAATGGTATACATGTTTTGCCTCTGGATCACTTTAAAAACTCACTTGTGATCATCCGTTTACAAAACTGACCATACATCCACTTACATACATGATCAGAGTACTAACCATCAAGTTTTTCTATTTTTAATATGTCATCTAACCATCCATTATGTTGGTTAATATATGTATATTCTCTTAATTGATTTGATAAATAATTATTTATTTATAATGATTTAGATATAAGTTCTTTTGTAAGAAGTACTTAAAAATATACTTATAACCATGTAGAACAATTAGATTTTTCAAAACTCTAATATCAGCAATAATTATGAAAATCTCATTAACCTAGACCCTTGAATTCTAGATCACGAGGTTCTCACGATCCGTTTGAGGTGAAATTTTATATCATGCCTATGTATCATAAATTAACCATACATGTTAAATTTTAACCCTTAGATCATTGTAAAAGTGACCCAATTGACAAATCAGTCCCTTAACCGTTGATTTTGGTGTCCATCGAGTGAAAAAAAAACTCCGTGGGTAGTCGTAATGAAATATTTACCTTCATATGAATGACTTGGATTGCCCATAATATAGACCATGCGTGAAATATGAAGACTCCACTTTGGTAGGCTTTTCCTTAGGCGCTAAGTTATCCTTTCGAGGCTTATCAACTCCTTATAAATCTTGCTTTTCTGATTTAAGCACTTTCTATTATCCATCACAACTCAAATTTGGACCACACTTTGGTCTCATATGACTACAAGGATAAAAAAAATTTAGACCTCGATCTATAATCCTACACCGTTAAATGTTGAGCCAGCTCCTTCCTTTTGGTACAAAAGGTAAAATTTTAAATTTATACTTTTTTCACCTTCAATCAACTGCCAAATTTTTTGTAACCATTTGCCTATCTTGACTACACATTTCACTCAAAATTGGGCCTTAATCATTAAGTGTGGACTGTCAATTGAGATCAAGTTTATTTTAGCACCCGTTAGGAGAATTTTCAAGATAAGTCAATCTAAATTTTAGATCACTAAGAAAATCATATACCCTGGCCCTATTCAACTATCCTGACACATTGGATGAATTAGATTTAAAGAAAGATCGTAAAAAAATGAGAAATTGGAGAAACCCAATCCAAGTGAGATGTGAAAGGCACCCCTCTCACACGCCCACTCCTTTTATAAAGGGGTTGTGTGTTCTCCTCTCCACTCACATGCCCAATCTCTCAATTCCTAAGGAAGAAAGAGAGAGAGAGAGAGAGAGAGAGAGAGAGAGAGGAAGAGAAAGAGAGAGAGAGAGAGAGAGAGAGAGAGGAAGCCTAGACGCCATCATCCTCTTCCTTCTCCACACGTGTGGTGTCTCCCTCTTGCTCAATCAATATCATGATTCATATAAAAGCCTTCCTACATGGATATCTACCTAAGGATTAGATCTTAGGATAAAGTGTGAGATTCCTTTAAGCTTACGTTAATTTAAGTTGATATGATTTATCTTATTTTTACATTCTTCCATATTATTGTGAATCCTCCATGTAATTGTTTGATTTACCATTATCAATTACTTATCCTTTAGGAATTATGTTTAAGGTTGATTTTAATTATGCGTGATATTTATGAATTTATGTGGGGCGATGGACACGAGCCTTGTCCTTTGCCAATTTTGAGAGAAATGCGTGCTTCACTTTATATGTAGCTGACTTTTTCCTCCTCTCCCTTATTCTTATTGAGTTAGCCTACTTGTTACTCTTCTCTTTTATTAAGATAGCTTAATGTTACTTTTCTCCTTTATAAAGTTAGCCTTGTGCTACCTCCTCACTTTATGGCTTGAGCATATGTCTTAGAATTCCAAAACTCTCATGGTTCAATTTATTTCTCATTAGATGCAAATGAAGTGTTAGAGGTCTCACAAGTAATAATTCAAATATTTTATCGTAAACGTAATGCGCTCTGAGTAGTCCCTTCTTGGTCGACAGGTAATTCCATGAATTTTGGGTAGTGGTGCACAAATCAATGTAAGTAATTCATAATGTGTGTTACATCACTTTCAGGATTGGATGTCGTAAATAGTCGCTTCATGAACAAATCATGTCATGTAATTCATCTGATTCATATGTTGTGCCACCTCGAGGTGTTCATGTAAATCCACGGTAGCGTTGAACACGCTGACGAATCTCCGTAGTGTGAGAATAGGGCAAGTCAGACTTTCTATGAATTATATCCATATTGTGATGATCATTGCATATGATAAACCGTACATGCTTTTCTAGGCATGCATTCATATATATTGGTTGTGCATTACTATACCCCTCATAGTGGTGGAGTACGAGATGTATCAAAATCCTCACATTATTTTTATGAATCTCTTAAATTATTGTTAATTTTAAATGATAGTCATCACAATGAGTAAGGCATTGACCCTCCCTAACCATACAGATGTTGCAGGTGAATTGAAAGTTGACGATACAGATGATAATCATTATGTGGAAGATATGTTTGAATAAAGAAGAAGAATTACACTAAAATTTATTTGTTTATATGTTTTTTGTTGTTTACTTTAATATGATGTAATAAACTCCCATTGATAGGGCGTTTGAAGATTAGTCGGACTCTTTTTACGCTAATAATAAATACAGTTGATTTTACTCTCGTGAATGTTTACCTCCGTGAGTGTAACTAGATGTAATATAAATGAAGAAGAAAAAACAATGTACGATTTTGAAACATCTAATTTTTACATTATTAACACCCGAAATTCTCAGGCACAAGCACATATTCGAGCCATGAAAATTCAAGGCGTTACATCCCTGTTCATCCAAACCAGTCCCAGTCAGAGCCTATTAGACCCTTCTCGATCTGGTCTATGCGATGAACGAAGTATATTAACAAAGTAGGGCCCTCTTTAATAGTGTGACCAAATCAAACAAAACAATATATATATATATATATATATATATATATATATATATATATATATATATAACACTTACCACCAGTGCCCAATGGGCAGGCGAACGCCCACCTTTAGGTGTTGAAGTGAGCCAACACGTGGGACCCTACATGATGTATGTATCATATCCACTCCGTTCATCCATCTTTTCAGATATGTTAGGCCATGGGCCCAAAACTCAGGCTGATCCAGATCTTGGGTGGGCCGCACCATAGGGAACTGTGGGGAGCTGAAAACCCCATTAGACTTGGAATTTATTTGATCTGGGATCCTTTGGACTTGGGAATCCCCAGATTCGAAATCCCTTGGATTTGAGACTCCCCGAGACTTGGGAATCCCTAGTTTGAGGATCCCTTGGACTTGAGAGTCCATGAATTTGGGATCCCTTGGAATTATAGCTCTCTTGGACTTGGGATTCCTGGATTTCTAGAATACATTGGATACGTTTGACACATTGAATTTAAAATCCCTATAATCCTGGGTTTTAAAGTGAGGTACAATTATAGGATTTGAAATTAATTACTAAATCAATTATAAAATCCTTAATTAGTGTATGTAACATTGACACTATGGTTATACTACACTGCTCGACTGATGAAATCCCAAGACTCAGATGGGCCATGAGCATGTGATCATATCCTAGTGACTAACCATTGATCTATAACCATCAATTTACGTTAGCAATAATCAAATGGTACAGATCACCCTATAATGTAATTAAGTAATGTCATTCATAATTTGATCATTTTGAGACATCATCATTAAGCCATGTGCCTAAATAGACTGGTAGCCTAGTGGGACATGTTATATATGTGGGTGTCCATCTGAGTCACTCCAGTGGACCCCACATCGTTATATGTATTTTATTCATGCCTTACAGACTACATGAGGAGCCGGTGTTAGTCTAAAATGGGCCACACCACATTTACTTCCGTATTTAAAGTGGATCTTGTCGTGCGGCTCTCACTGTCTATGATGTGCCAATTAAGGCCGATCATCTCATGATAAGTATGATAACATGTTGATGTATTTAGTCTGATAGGACACACTGATAACATGTCTAGTATAATGGATAGCATGCCCATTTATATGCTCATACGCATCATTTGTATGCATGTTATAGATGAAGGTTGATCATATGATACGCCTTTTAACTTAAGATACTTAGGGGACACCATATGAGATAGGCTTACCCGACATAATTGCGCGGTACGCACTAGTTTAATACATGACTTAAATGGTTTGACTCATGTATTTTGCATTTCATATGTCACAATCACTTTACGCTCTAGCGACATTAGAGTTATGGCCTCCACAGGCATATCGTAGATGGCTAGATTGTAAATTGAAAATATCTATTCTAGCATTAGTGCATTATGGATGTCCTTAGGTGAAAGTCTATAAACCCTTGTGGTACTAGTAGGATGTTTCAACGTCGAGACTGAGTGGATAATATGAGCACCCGAGTGTCAAATACAGTAGGCCGCATCTCCCAATATGTCGTGGTCGGTTGAAAAGAGGTGTGACCATATCCGCCCGAGGATAAGGGGTTGTAAGCTAGGTTGATTTTGACCAGTTCATAAATGGATCAGTTATTGGCGAGCTGGGTGGGCATTGGTATACCACTGGTAAGGCAGATAGTAAAGTCTCTTCCACTCTCTTGGTCATGCACGTGATGGGGCGGCAGTCAGTGAGTGTACTAGACCCCGGTGATGTTTCCAGATACGAACTGTATTGATATGTGGACTACTTGAGGATTGGCATTTTTTCATTACATCCCTTGCATATGATATTCGTCCATATAGGCCTTGCATTGCATAGCCTTGGTATGGCTAACAACATTCATAGATTTGGCAGTTTAGCCCTCCATCATCTTCCGTATACTTCGATATATGTATTATGTCATGTACATTGTGCACACACACAAGCACTCTACTAAACTTCGTAGGAAGCTTATGCCCGTTTATTTACGTTGTAGGTAATGCTAGGGCATATCAGCAACTTTGAGCCTAGAGCATCAGCTTGTTCTTTTAAGTTTTGATTACATCTTGTATTTTCCCTTCCAGATTATATTAGTGGATATGTGGTAATGATGTTTTTTTTGTGATTTAGGTACACTTGTGGTTATGCTCCTTTACAAAAAAAATATACCCTGAAAATCCTCCTTGTAGGATCCCAGGATCAGAACTTGGAGCATAGGAGTTGGGAACGGAGAATTAGGTACTATAGAGGTTGTCGGCACTAGATTCAGTGGCCAAGAATTTTGTGAGCCCGGTTCCCCAGTTCGAGGCATGAAGGTTGTTGGTCTCAAAGTATAACCTGGGAATACTTACGAATAACATCACATATTTGCTAATGGTCTTAGATTAACTACCCTTTACTGTATGACTATTGTGAACTTAGAATGATTAGGTCCACAAGCTCGAATACTTAGAAACTCACCTTATGATCCATTTTCAAACTTAGTTTAAAATAAGATTCATTATTGCAAACATAAAAATTTTCTGATATAGCTCCCTAACATGTGTGCATTCAAGAGTACTCAAGCCTAAAAGGTCCCTTGTTCCTTCCTATAGGACATGACACCTAAGAGGCTGAGGAGTGGGGCTGGCACATCCCAGACAGGTGCGGCCCCGGCTATATCAGTGAGCGCGGACCAATTCCAGTAGATGATGCATGCAATGACCTCTATGCTACAAAGGCAAGATAGGCAATCCACTAATACACCAGTCCAAACCGAGCAGGATCGCGCGAGCTCCCTTCTTCATGAATTTAGATAGCTCAATCTCATGCGTTTCCAGGGTGAGTCAGATTCGATAACAGCGGAGCGGTGGAGATCGGAGGTAGAGAAGATCTTCAACACAATGAGTCGTACGACATAGCAGCAGATCCCTTTGACAGTATTTCTTCTATAGGGTGAGGCCAAGCAATGGTGGGTATTGGTTAACCGAGTAGTAGGAGTCGATTTTGAGTAGACTTGGGAGGACTTTGTAGATCAGTTCGACCGAAAGTTCTTCCCTGAGCATGTTTGTCAGCAATGCATGTTGGAGTTCAAGATTCTGGTTTGGGGAGACATGATTGTGTCTCAGTATAAGGCTTAGTTCGTTGAGCTATCTTGTAACGTCTCAGAAAGATCCGTACAATGACCCGAGCACCACCTCAGGCAGAAATCACTAAGGACCAAATCCTTTAGAAATTAAGTAAGAATTAATTAATGTTAAACTAGATTTCATGTGAAATTAGTCCTAATCACTTTAAATAGGATCTGTAAGACCCATAATATACAGGATCGCTAACGCTACATTACCTAAAAACTTAGGATCCATCTCAAAACTCAGTTGCTCTTGGGAGCATCACGAAACTCCGTATCAGACCTGGACCATGCGTCGAAAGTCCAATTACCCTAAAACTATACGGTTACGACCGCCTTACTGGACTTGAAAACCATCTTCTTATTGGTGGACACCGGGTCCACTACCTCCATCATATCATGTACGGCAATCAAGCGACTGGGGTTGGACACTGCTCCTATAAAGGGAGTGAAGGTCCTCACCACCACAGGAACTTTTTCTAATGTTATTAGGATTTTTGAGGGCTGCTCGATAGACTTAGGGAGCAGGACGGTACTAGTTAACCTAATTATCGTCCCCCTATTTCATTACGACGTTATTCTCGGTATGGACTGGCTCACTGAGATGCAAGCAAAGATTGATTGTGAGGTTAGGGTGGTGACAGCCCATGGATCTGAGGGCATGGCTTTTACTTTCCTTGTTCAAGTCAACACCCTTCTCGGCTGAGTTGTTACGCTTCTCTATTAGAGAGTATTGAGGGTCCGACGCTTGAGGACACGCATGTAGTTCAGGATTTTGAGGACGTGTTCAAGACGATTCCTGAATTACCTCCTCAGCGCGAGATCAATTTTATGATTGATCTTATGCCTAGTGTGACACCCATCTCATTACTCACGTACCGCATGCCTCTATGTGAGATGGAGGAATTGAGGAGACAGATTAATAGCTTGTTGGATGCGGGCTTCATACAACAGAGTGTATCTCCTTGGGGGGCGCCCATGTTGTTTGTGAAGAAGAAAGATGGTTCACTACGATTGTGTATTGATTATAGCAGGTTGAACCAAGTGATGGTGAAGAACAAGTATCCTCTACCCAGGATAGATGATCCGTTTGATCAATTGAAGGGGGCACAGTATTTCACGAAGATTGACTTACAATCAGGGCATCACCAGTTGCGCGTCAGGGATGAGGATGTGCAGAAGACAGCTTTTAGGACCAATTTTGGGCACTACAAGTTCCTTGTGATGTCGTTTAGACTCACAAATGCACTGTCATGTTCATGGACTTGATAAAATGGGTGTTTCGGCCGTATCTATTCCAATTCATCATCGTATTTATAGATGACATCCTGATATATTCCAAGAGTCGAAAGGAGCACGAGGAGTACCTGCGAGCAATCTTTTATACGCTCAGGAAGAATTAGTTATTTACACAGTACAAGAAGTGTGACTTCTGAAAAGAGGAAGTCAAGTTCCTGGGACATGTGGTGTCTAAGGAAGGAATAGCTTTGGACCTTGATAAGGTAGTCTCAGTTCAGGACTGGGAGCAGCCCGGTTCGGTTATTGAGGTGAGGAGTTTTCTGGGACTTGCTAGATACTATCTACGATTCATTCGGGACTTCTCCAAGATAGTCAAACCTTTGTCTCAGTTGACTCGGAAAGATCTTAAGTTCGTCTGGAACGAGAAGGCAGAACCAGCTTTTCAGGAGCTGAAGGACAAGTTGACGTCCGCCCCTATGCTAGTATTGCCAGAGCAAGGGGTCAAGTATACGATATATACCGACGCATCTCGTATTGGTTTAGGTTGCGTCCTTATGCAGAAGGACAGGATAATTGCCTATGCATCGAGGCAGTTGAGGAAACATGAGAAAAATTACCCTATGCACAACTTAGAATTGGCAGCTGTCATCTTTGCACTGAAGCTCTGGAGACATTACCTTTACGAAGTTCGAGCTCTTTTGCGACCATAAGAGCCTTCGCTGTATATTCACTCAGAGGGACCTGAATATGAGACAGCAATGATGGATGGAAACCTTTAAGGACTTCAAGTTCGAGGTCTCCTACCATCCTAGCAAGGCCAACCTTGTGGCAGACGCGTTGAACCGCAAGAAGGCGATAGCATTTGTGACATCGCTGATGATTTAAGAGTGAAATATGATGGAGTTTGTGCATGGTTTCGAGCAGAAGCTCACAGTGGAGGAACCTTTTGAGAGCATCGCACACGTTCGTGTGCAGCTACTTATTGATGATAGGATCATCGCGGCTCAGAAGGACAATGAGCGATTGGCTGAGTTGAGACAGCAAGTGAGTGATAGTCAAGACTCAGAATGGAGAGTTGGTATGAATGGAGGCTTACGTTACCGAGGCCGCCTATGCATCCTGAACCTTCACGTCTTGAGGTAGGAAGTTCTAGAGGCTGTGCATAATTCAAAGATGGCGATGCATCCTGGTAGTACGAAGATGTATTGAGATATGAAGAGATCGTACTGGTGGGACAACATGAAGGCCCAAATAGCAAATTATGTGTTCCGTTGTCTCATGTGCCAGCAGATTAAGGCTGAACATCGCCGACCTCCTGGACTGTTTCAACCCATGCCCATAGCTGAATGGAAGTGGAATTTCATCTCTATGGATTTCATATCAGGGCTTCCGAAGATGAGGAAGGGACATGACTCCATTTGGGTGATCATGGACTGTTTGTTGAAATGACTGAATGAATATAAAATTATGATTTGTACCTGTCATAATGATTGATCGTAAATACATGATTGTTGTGCATGTGGTAACTCCCATGTGAAAGGATTTATCATAATATGTGTTTTGCTATTTTATTACATGTATGTTAATATGTATATTCTAAGTGTTTGATGAAATGCCTGAAACAGTAGGTATTTGGTGATTGGTATTTTTTAAGGGGGTTGAGATGAGATTCTCAACTACCTTGGCTATATATATGAATTCTTTCATGAGACTTAAATGTAACTATATGAACTATGTGTGAATTACATGTTTAGGATGACGTGTTTAATATGTGTTCTTATAAATTCTTACATGGATGTAGTATTTGATTTATTTTTTCTTTACTATTTTGACTATCTCATGTGATTACTTGTTGGAATTGAGTGTGATTGGGACTATGGTATAGTCCAGGCAATTAGTAACTGGTCCTGATCAAGTGGTTGAGGTTGGTTCGCTACACAAGACACGTTCAATGAACCCGAGTTATTCGTTGCTTGTCGAAAGCGGTTAGGTCACGCGGAGTGCTTACGTATTTCATGTCGATCAACCTAGCATGCGCTCGTACTAGTCGAGCTCGTCAAGTAACCCAATTGACCCAATGTATGTTCACCATGTATGGATGCTACTGCTTGAACCTAAGGTACCAAACTCACATGTGGAAACCCCATTAACTTTGGTACCTCGATCCGCTAAGACTCATGAGCTGGACATGGTGGTATAGGACACCGTGGTCGAGTTGTCGACCGACGCCGCAGTGACGAGCCCACCCGTAGTGACCAGTGATCAACCTAAGCTCGTGAACTAAATACGGTGGTATGGGACACTGTATTCGAGCTGTCGACCTACACTGATCAGGTGACGAGCCCTTTGTAGTGCCCTTGAGCATACTCTGAGACTGCGTTGAGGCGATGAGTCTTTCCGTAGCAACTAGAGTATAAACTAAGCCTACACTGATCAGGTGACGAGCCTTTTGTAGTGACCTAGAACCGCAACATCGTATGAGATTTACTAGGAATGACGACCCTAGAATGGATCATTGTTTGGGAATTGATATAAGGGAGGTATCTTAGCTTCCCAATCCAGCTGTATGAATAAATCTAAGTAAGAAATTGATAATTACGACCATAACATTGCATTGCACGTTGCTTTGGTGAGGAAGTAGCATATGTCTGGAGTGGTGCATGCTGCAAACATAAGATGAAGTTCGTTGAGGGAGTGTTGGCAAGGGCATACATCATTATCATATTATCCTTACATTAACAAGAGTACTTAGGGCTTGATTGTCATACTGCTTTATCATTACTGCTTGATTGAATTGATAACATGTTAACCTTTGCATTATAGTCCCACTGAGTTGATCACTCACTCTCACATTCTGGGACGGTGTTTTAAACACCAACCAGACTCTGTCATAGATGCAGATGATGACGCGATGCATGAGGCCAAGCTAGACTTCTACGACGATGAGGAGAAATTCTCATATATGCAGTTATCAGGAGGGTTTACATAGGCTACTCTGATCGGAGAGGATTATTGGGTTGTTAACTGCATGACATTACACATTTTGTATATTTTAGAATTTTACATGTAAATATTTGACCTGGTAACATGATCATACTCAGGAGACTTACAATCGCTTATATTCTTAGTATTCTTATCACAGTCTTCTGCTTGCGTAATTTAACTATCTCTGGAGTATGATATATTATTTTCGTATAATCCAACTCATGTCTAATGCACCATTACAGACAACTTTTAATCGTCATTATCTATGTTGCATAAGTGATGTGTTGGAACTCGGGAGTTGGACTCCTGCTCGACCCCCGATTTTTAGGGCGTTACATATCTAGATTCACGCCATATCTTGTGGCTGAGGACTCGTCGTTTTGAGGGCGTCTTGCGTCTCGGCCTTTGAAGTCGTGTCATTGGACAGATTCTCAAGACATTCGAGGAGGTTGTAGAGCAGGCCCAAATCTATGAGGCGGAGTGGATCGATGCACATCGGATCCGTAGTTAGGGCGGAGACTTGAAAAAGGCCCCCTCTGATAGCTCCCGGCAGCAATAGCTTTGACCACTGCAGAGGTGCATAACCCAACCACCCTTTCGAGCACCTGTAGCACCAAGAACACCCTCAACACCACATCAGAGACAATTTATAGGTGTTTGCTATGGATGCGAAGGGACGAGGCATCGTAGGCAGGAGTGAACCCACCCACAATAGCAGCCGAGAGTACCCAAGCAGCCTCCACAACAGCAGCAGTGATAACAGTATCATCTACTAAGACCTCAGCAGCAGTAGTAGAGATAGCGGCAACTGCATCAGCCGTCAAGACCTCTCCCGCAGTAACAGAGGCAGCAGTACAGATCATCACAGCAGTGATAGCAGCAGCAGCAACAAAGGGGACAAGCACCTACCCAGCAGGGTCCTCAGGTGTCGAGAGGAGTTGTCGAGGGTACACTCCTTTTCTTCATGCATAACACACGTCTTATTCAATTTTGGCGCATCCCATTCATTCATATCCAAGAATTTTTTCCGATCGACTAGTTTGCCGCTAGAGTCTGCATGTGAGGGTCTATCGATCTCGATGCCCTTAGGGAAGACCATAATGTTAGGTTTGATTTTTTATCTTACCCTATTTTGGTGGGAGAGACCTTTTTATCGTCCAACCTATTTTCCTTGCTAATGTTTGAGTTTAATATTACCATGAGCATGGATTGGCTTGCCAAGTACCATGTCATATTGAACTACTCCATGAGGACAGTCACATTTTGTATACCCAGTGTACGATAGTTCTAGTTTGTAGTCGAGCCGAGAGGTGAGCAACTCTCTTGCCTTATGTATGTGTTATGAAAGAGCTAATTGTCTTAAGCATCGACTAGCTGTCGGTACCATGCTTATTTTAAAGGTCACATATCGTATGGCACCATTGGAGTTGCGGGAGCTGTAAAAGTAGTTGGATGAGTTGCATGAGTTAGGCTTTATCCGTCCGAGTAGTTCACCATGGGAAGCATTGGTACTCTTCATGAAGAAGAAGGATGACGCGTTGAGGCTTTGCATAGATTACCGCGAGCTTAACAAGGTCATGATTAAGAATAAGTTCCCGCTTCCAAGGACTAACGATTAATTGTTCGACTAGCTGCAGGCAGTGCAGTTCTTTTCAAATATAGACTTACGGTTCGATTATCACCAGGTTTTTGTCTGAGAGGAGGATATCCCGAAGATAGCATTTAGGATACGTTACGGTCATTTTGAATTTCAAGTCATGTCCTTCGAATTGACTAATGCGCCAGTAGTGTTTATGCAGCTGATAAACGAGGTCTTCCATCCATATCTTGATCAGTTTGTTGTGGTATTCATCAATGACATTCTGATATATTCAAAGACTCGGGAGAAGCATGAGCAGCATTTGAAGATCACCCTACAAATTAGGGCTGAAAGTCAAACGGGTTGGGTTGGTTAGTGCTCAACCGTAGCCCAACCCAAGGTTCTTATACTTCAACCCTAACCCAACCCAACCTCGGGTTAGGAATTCTCAACCTAAGCCCAACCCAAGCGGGCTCTGTTGTTGGTCGGGTTGGTCGGTTAGATACATGATAATATTTTCATTATTACATTAATCTATTATATTTCAATACACGTCTTATTTTTTGTATCCATAATTTTATTAATTATATATGTAGTTATTTATAGTAAAGAGCTTCATTTTTTTCTAAACAAACAAGCTAAAATATAGGACAACTATTTTTTTAAAAGTCATTTTGTGTAGCATGCAATCTATTTGGGAGAGAAAAATCCAGCATATCTTATTAACTTGAGTCATCGAAAATGATGTGGACCAATGAGACCCAACAACACTGGAATTTCTTATGCCTTCAACACAAACGATCTACACTCAATTATAATAAATTAGTAACTTATATATTGATCAGGTTCAGGTTGGGTCGGGCAACCCAAGACCTCAACCTGAGCCCGACCCAAGTTTTATCGGATTAGTGTTTGTATAGCCCAAGCCGGAGATCGGACTCGATACATCTTGCCCATGCCCAACCAAATGTCGGGTCAGTCAGGTTGAACTCGCCCAACTTTCAACCCTACTGTAGACCCTCCATGCACACCAGCTCTATGTGAAGCTGGAGAAGTGCGAGTTCTGTTAGGAGTAGGTGAAGTTCCTCGGTCACATGGTGACGAGGGTGACGAGGAAGGGCGTAGTAGTATACCCTTCGAAGATTAATGTCGTGTGTCAGTGGAGCCAGCCCATGAATGTGTCCAAGATCTATAGTTTCCTTTGGTTAGCGGGCTACTATCGACGTTTCATTGAAGGATTATCCCGTATTCCAGCCTCATTGACTAGGTTGACCCAGATGGTCGCTAGGTTCATTTGGAGTGACACATGTGAGTGAGCATTTGCAGAGCTGAAGGACCGTCTTATGTCCACACCAGTCCTCACTCCCCCCTCTGGGAGTGAAGGATTTGTGGTTTTTACAAATGCTTTATGTGTTGGTTTGGCGTCATATTGATACAGCATGGGAAGCCCGTGGCCTTTGTGTCTCGCTAACTCAAGGTTCATGAGCAGAAATACCCCACACATGATCTGGAATTGGCTGCAGTTGTCTTTGCACTGAAAGTGTAGAGGCACTATCTTTATGGGGTTAGGTTTGAGCTCTTCTCTGACCATAAGAGCTTGAAGTATCTCTTCTTGCAGTCTGAGTTGAACATGAGATAGAGGTGCTGGATAGAGCTCCTGAAAGACTATAATTTTGATCTTCAGTACCACCCCGGTAAGGCTACCGTGGTAGTGGATGCCCTTAGCCATCAACCACGGGGCTTGGTAACACATGTCATGGTCTAAGAGTGGAGGATGCTCGAGGATGTTACTGAGTATGACTTTGAGTTGAGCATGCAGTCTTCCATCATTCAGTTATTGAGCTTGTTGATTCAACCATCTCTTATCACAAAGGTAATCTGTCATGCCCCGAACTCGAAAATCGAGCTCACAAAATTTTTGATCACCGAATCCGGTGCCGACAGCCTCCGTAGAACCCCATTCTCGGCTCCTAGCTCCCATTCGCCAGGTTCTGATCCTGGGATGCTACGAGGAGGATTTTTAATGTCAGTCTGATTCGTAATAAGCATAACCAAAGGCATAACCCACAAACAACAACCAAGCACTCCATTACATTTCCACTATGATCAAAAACTTTATAAGTACAATGAGCATAAAGGGAAATACAATGGTAAAGAACTAAAAACTCCAAACGCTCTGCAACGTGCTCCTGCCTCAGCGCTGCTGCGATCCAATGTCACCTGCACGCAACGGTCATGCATAAGCTTACAGAAAGCTTAGAGGGTGGTGAAAGTGTGTGCGTAAGGTAGTAATATGAACATGCAATGACAGAGTAATGCGGAATATGCAGATGGAACCATAATATCATGAGTCGTACCAAGGCTTATGAGATGCAAAACATGAATGGTATCGTCCACCCCAAGGCCATGCGATATGCAATGCAACTCAAGCATACAGATCCTCATCTATGTCCATACATCAATACAGCTCAAAATATGAGATATGACCGGGGTCTAGTACACTCTAAACCAGATTGCCGCCACATCACGCGCAATAAGGTAAGTGAAAGAGACCTCACTATCCGTCTGCCAATATCGGGCGCGACTCGTCGATAGCGGACCCATTTCTCGAGCAGGTCAAACTCAGCCTAGCATTGCCCCCTACTCTCGGGCGAGTAAGGTCGCACCCCCTTCCAACCGACCACGACACAGTGGAGAGCGTAACCGTCTGGTATTCTGCACTCAACGCTCATCTACCCACTCGGTCTAGACATTGGAGCAACCTCTTGGTACCATAAGGGTTTAGAAACTTTCACCCAGGGATATCTATAGTACCCCATGTAGAACAAGATTTTCGGTATCCAATCCTGCCAACCACGATGCGTCTGTGGAGGCTACGGCCCTGATGTCGCTAGGGCATACAATAACCATGTCACACAAATGCGAAATGCATGATTCACGCTATCCAGTCATGCAACAAATCCTGCGCATATCGTGCGCTCATGTAGGGCAACACCGCCTAACCGGGAGCCCATAAACAACCTGTCCGAAGGCAAATGCTATGATCAGACAATCCCCATATCAAGCATACATATGATGCGTATGATCATGAGTCATGAACTATACTAAACATGTTATAATGAAATGAACTATCTTACAATTCAGATGGACCTGGACGGCCTATACACGATAAGTACAGCTCAGTAATGGGTCCCAAGGAGAGTCGTAATGTGGACATCCAACCAGCATTACACTCGCAATGTGGACGTCAAACCAACATTGCTTCCCAGGCACGATCTTTGTAAACAGCGCTAGATAGACTGTATGGGAATTACACATTGCAATGGACCGTAGGCTCATCCCATTGGGCCTTACATATATATATCAAATGGGCCATATCTTATGGGCCTTTTATTCATCAGATGGGCCATATAATGGGCCACACCAATGGGTCTGACGTGCATTGCAATGGGTCAAAACCCGTGGGCCTAGGATTGCATCAAATGAGCTTAGTCTCATGAGTCTAATATGTGACCAATGGGTCACACCAATTGGGCCCCACATGTAGATCAAGTGGGCCTCAACCCATAGACCTAACATCAGTCAAATAGGCCTAAACCCCTGGGCCTTAATCAAATAAAATGGGCCTAACTCATGGGTCTCAAATAAATCCAATGGGCCTATTCCCATGGGCCCTTTTTATAATCAAATGGGTTTAGTCCCTTGGGCCTTACAATATATCAAATGGGTTCACTTTCATGGGCCTTGAGTACATCAAATGGCCTAGTCACATGGCCTTAAATCATATCCATTGGGCCTAAACCCATAGGCCTTAAATATCAAGTTAAGCCCATAGGCTTTACATATCAAGTGGGCCCAAGTTCTTAGGCCTTAAATGAAGCAAATGGGCCTAGCCCATAAGCATTTCATAAATTAAATGTGACTAGCCCATAGGCCTTTTGTAATACAAATGGACCTAGCCCATAGGCCTATTGCAAACCAAATGGGCCTAACCCATATGATATAAAATGTAATATTATATTATATATTAATATAGCAATATATACTATATTAATATAATTAAATTTAAAGAAAATGAAACGTCCAGGCCCTGGCCGGCCTGGACATGCGCCTGCATCAAGGGAGGCCCCACACGTACACACACACCCACATGCATGCACACGTACACACACACCCAGCTGTATGCACACACGCATGCACACTCACACGCACGCACGCCCCATGGGCTCCACCGTCACAACACCAGAGCTCCACCGTCCACTGGACGGTGGAGATAAAATGCATACATCATTGTGGGCTCCACGTGGGGCCCACCCCGTGACGTTTATTTGACATCCAACCCGTTGATAAGGTCAAACAGACCCGGTTGAAGGAAAAACACAAATTTCAGCTTGGTTCGAAACTACAGTGGGCCCCAAACAGATTTTTAATGGTAAATACTCAATCCCACTGTTTCGAATGGTGTGAGCCACCTGAGTCATGGATGGAGCTGATTTTTGGCAGGGACTCACTTAAAGGGGTGGCCCACGGTGTGAACCGGCTGGATGATAATGAACATCATGGTGGGGCCCACGGCAGCAACCGTGGGTGGCTGCACGGCCGTCCGTGCACGGTCGCCCGCCTGCAGCTGCAGGCGTCAGAGGCTATGCCTCTTGCTTTTATTTTTTAAAAAAATTTCTGGAAACCCGTTTTTTCAGAGTTTTTCATATGTGGGGCCCGCTAAAATGAAATCTGCCTCGGCCATTGCGTTCAGTGGCCCGTAACAGTTGAAATGAGTCTAAAGTTTGAATTTTTTTAAAATTCGAAAATGAAATAAAAACAGAAAATGATCCTTGAATGGTAGTGGTACATTCTTTGATGCTATGGCCCACCAGGTCTTCCAATAAGCCCCAAACTTCTACCTAACGGCTAAAATAGTGAGGGTGAGAGGATGGACGGCTTAGATCGGACATGAACATCAGGGTGGGGCCTATGCAAGGGAACCACCCAAGTCCCTTTCCTTTTTCTTTCTTCCTTTTCTTTCTTTCTGTTGAAACGTCCAGCGTCCCAGACGCTGGACGGTCTTATATATTTATTTATTTTTTTAAGTGTGGGCCCTGATGGAGTGGGCCACCACTGATGGGTGCCATGGGCTCAACGTCCAAGGTGGGCCCCACTTGAATAAAAATTACATCAAGGTGGGATCCATTCAAGTGGGTCACACAATCCTAAGAAAATAAAATAAAATAAAATAAAATAAAATAAAATACAAGAAATAAAAGAGAGAGAGAGAGAGACATGGAGAGTGGGACACGGCTTGTGATGGAGGGACCCCGTCATTATGGGCCCTCCCTTACATGAAATCATACATCAAGTGGGTCATTTTGCACATGTGACCATCAAAACTGAAGATCAACGGTGGGGATCCTTTCCCCACCAATATGGATGGTCTAGATGACCTTTCTAAAGAAAATAAACATCATGATGGGGTCCATGGAGAATGGCCCCATCATGGAATGATCATGATGATCCAAGTGGTCCATCGGCCACATTTTAGGGTCCCAAGTGAGATCCACACCATTGATCGGTGGGGCCTCACTTGGCCCATCATAAAAACAAGAAAATAAGTATGATCTAGCACCCACCATCCGATCTTCTCGCTCCTAGGGGTTCCTTGGTACCTTAGCTTCAACTTCAACTGTTAAGATGAGGAATGGAGGGCTGAGATGGGAGATGATGGGGTAGGAAGGTGGGCCACTTGGAGCTTAGAAATTTGAAAAAATTCCATATGTATGGACTCTTGTTGCTTGAAATTTTTGAAATGAGAAAGAGAGAAAGAGAGAGAGTGATGTAAAGGGAGAGAGAGAGAGAGTAATGGATGGATGTGGTGAGTGATGGTTGTGTAAGAAATCTTTGACTTTTGTGGCTTTTGTGTAAGAGAGGTATGGGTGGTGAAGACTTTTGTGGCTTTTTGTGTAAGAGAGGTATGGGAGATGAAGACTTTTGTGGTTGCTTGGGAAAAGGGATGGAAGTGATGTGTACTTGACATGTGATGGATTGATGGGTGATTGATTGATGGGATTGATGTGATTGATGTGACACATCGTAGAGATTCCCTTGGTTTTCACAACGCGCCGTATTTTCTCGCACCGAACGTTGGCCCATAACTCTTGACCAGGGTATCGCCTTGGCGCGCGAGTCACGGCGTCGGAACCGCGACCATGGCGTGGTCGCTATGGTATTGGTCTCGGGTTGAGTCGACTCGGGTTGTCGGCATATGAATCAGGGTCGCGCGTCGATATCGTTTAAGGGTCGAAGGTTGTCGGAATTCGACCGGTAAGACCGCGAAAGTCTACGGAAAGGTACGGACCAAGATACGGGTCTTACATAATCGAGGCTCAGCAGGCAGATCAGACGTTACAGGATTACCAAGCAAAGGCCATGTCCAAGGGTCAGTCAGATTGGCAGATTGGGTCTAATGGTGGGTTTCGTTTCAGAGGCCGATTGTTTGTTCTGCAATTTCAGAGTTACACAGAGATCTTATGACCGAGGAACATCGATCGAGGTTTACTATCCACCTCAGCTCCATTAAGATTTATTACGATATGAGGAGGCAGTATATTTGGTCAGGATGAAATGTCAGATCACTAGTTTTGTGGCTGAGTGTGACACATATCAGCATGTCAAGGCTAATCATTAGAGGCTACCAGGTCCCTTGTAGCCATTGAGCATCCCATTGTGGAAGTGGGAGCACACGACCACAGACTTTATCATGGGCTTATCAAGGACTCGGTGCTGTCATGACGCCATCTAGGTTGTCATTAATCATCTGACGAAGTTACCACATTTTCTTGCAATACGTGCAACCTAGCCTTTAAACCATCTGGATGGATTGTTCATCGATGCAATAGTGAGACTGCATGGTATCCCAGTTTTGATCATTTCTAACCGAGATCCGAGATTCACGTCTCAGTTTTGGAAGATTTTTCAAAAGATGATGAGGCTGCCTTGAAGTTCAATACCGCGTATCATCCGCAAATCGATGGGCAGACCGAAAGAGTTAACTAGATCTTTGAGGATATGCTTCGAGCTTGCGTGATGGATTTCTCGAGTAGTTGGGACAAGCACTTGCATTTGGTTAAATTTATAAATAATAACAGCTACTAGGAGACTATTGGCATAGTTCCCTTCAAGGAGCTATATGACTGACCTTACAGATCCCCAAGTTTTAAACTAAGGTTGGAGAGCATCGTCTTCTAGGTCCCTAGCTTGAGCAGAAGACATCAGAGGCCATCGATATCATTAGGCAAAGGATGTGCATAGCTCAAAGCCAATAGAAGAGTTTTACAGATTGTTAATATCGTCCCTTTGAGTTTACCGTTAGGGACCATGTGTATCTCAAGGTTTCACCCATGAAGGGTGTAGATCATTTTGAAGCCAAGGGGAAGCTTGCCCCGAGGCTCATTGGACCCTTTGAGATACTGGGCGCATTGGCATCGTGGTCTATCGGCTTGCCTTGCCCTTTCAATTGTCTGGCGTCCACAATTTTTTCATGTTTCTATGATGCGAAAGTGTGGGTTAGACGTCATTCTCGTGATAGACTAACGGCCGTTAAAGGTTCGTGAGAAGGCTTTTTATATTGAGTAACCTGTTCATATCCTTGATCGGAAGGAGCATGTCTCCGAACTAGGGTCATTCCCTTGGTGAAGATTTAGTGGGGTCACCATAGTGTGGACGAGGCATCTTGGGAGCGAGAGGCTGAGATTCGTACGCATTGTCCCCATCTCTTTAATGTTTGCTTCTATTTGTATGTTGTGTTTCTGATTATATATATAGTGATATGATTTCTCTTCCTTTGTGATATTTGTCTAGTTTGGGTCGTAGTGCAAATTTTAAGGACAAAATCTTCTGTTAAGAGAGGAGAGCTGTAAGACCCGTAACCTCGCGAGACCTTCCGTACACTTCTACTTCGATAATGGTATATTTCCCTGCGAACCAGATTGATGAGTGTTTATTGTGACCCCATTTTAGTATCGCAATATTTCGAGACTTATACCCTGGCAACCACGCGAGCGCTACGATTCCAACGCCACATGGCATGCCCCATTTCGACCTATATATTAGAAGTTACAATTTAGGATAATTTGAGGTGGGCCACGCAACGCACGTGGGCCCCACTTACACAAATTCCCATGTTGTTAAATCCATTAATACATCAATTAAGACATCAATCAACATATCCATAACTCATGTCACTCTCTCCCCTCTAATCAAAGAAGCGCATGCCCTACTCATGCTAGCCATCATTATTTCCTTCTTTTTCTCTCCATTTTACCCCTCCATCTTCTTCTTCTTCCTTCCCTATCCTAAAAGTTCTACCACAAAACTCCCTAACTCCCTCTCAATTCTATTGTTTTCTAACAAGAATGGAGAAATATTAAGAGAGGGAGAAAGAAAAAGATTAGGGAGAATTAGGGAGAGATTAAGAGAGAAAGAGAGAAGAAAAAAAAGATTATGGAGAGATTAAGAGAAAAGAGAGAGCTTGTGAGAGGATTGGGAATGATCAAGACAGTAAGAGAAAGAGAAAAGAGAAAAGAATGATTAGAGAAGGTTATGGGTGGAGAGGAGCTTGGTGAACCCTTTGATCGCTGATCCGAGCCGATCCAACTATCCATCCTTCGAAGTGAGTGCATGGGAGGGTCAAAACCCTCCATTTCTTTGTGATTTTTCTATTTTTATGGGCCCACAAGGTGGGACCTATCTTAAGCATGTATAAAGAGTAGTGTGGACCCCATGGTGGTGAGGGCCCACCCCAGTGACGGGATCTCTTTCCCTTCCTTTCTTACTCTCATGGAGTTGTGGGACCCACAAGTGGGCCATGCTGCTGGAAAGTGTCCCGCATGCTATCACAGCATAGACCACCTTGTGTAGCCCACTGTGATGTTAATTTTATATTTAAACCTATTGATTTATATAAGTATACTTAGATGGTGAAAATACACCAAAATTGATGTGATCTAAAGCTCCTTTGTTCACCATGAGTTGGCTAATCTAATGGACGGTGTAGATGTCTCACGTGGACCCCACATATATACTATATAACAATGAAAGAGAAAAGGGGTCCAAACGCTGAACGTTCGTAGCATCAGAGATGCTGGAACTGTCCAGCGTCCAGACATTATAAACGCAAGGGAAGGGTTGGATCTCCACTCATGGGTCCTACAATGATGCATATGTTTAACCCACACCATTCATTCACTTTCTGAGATCATTTTAGGCGTTGAGCCAAAATATGAAGTCAATCCAAGTTTCAAATGGGCCACACCTTAAGGTGCAAGGGGCTAAAAAGTTTTAGGGCAACTCTCCTTGCATGAGAGGTTTGGAGTGAGTTCCCACTCGTGGGACCTACCTTGATATAATTGTTAAATCCACACCATCCATTTATTTTCCTGGCTCATTTTGACCGCAGAGCCCAAAAATCAAGATGATCAAACCATTGGGTAAACCACATTACAGGCAATGGTGGGGTGGATAGTGCCCGGGGTGGATAGTGCCCCCTCACGTCATCCATGCAACCTGGAGGGGAGCCCTCAACTCGTGGACCCATCTTAATGAATTTATGAAATCCATGCTGTCCACAAGTTTATTCATATCATTTTAGGCCATGGGATGAAAAATGAGTCAAATCCGAGTATCGAGTGACCACACTGGAGGAAACAAAATCTCACTATTAAAACTTTCTAAGGTCCATTGTTATGTATGTGTGGGATGAAACCTGCCCAATCTCAGACAAAGTGGACCATTCACTCTTAGACCCCCACTCTATAGAAAACAAAAAAAAAAAAAAAAAAAAAGAAGAAGAAGAAGAAGTGACGGTGGCCGTTTCTGCCCAGCGACGTGAAGGGCGGAAGCATCCTTGGCTGCCCCACTCATGGACCCCACCATGATGTATACGTTTAATCCACACCATCTACCATCTCCTCTAGATCAATTTAGGCCATGAGATGAAATATGAGGCAGATTCAAGACTCGAGTGGACCGCACGGAATCCACCATCTCCTCTAGATTAATTTAGGCTATGAGATAAAATATGAGGTGGATTCAAGACTCAACTGGACCGCACGGACGGGAACAATTCGTGTATATTAAAACCTTCCGAAGCCCACCATGGGATCCCTGTGCATCCAAACCAGTCCTACTCAGAGCCTATTGGCCCTTTCTCAAGCTGGTATACACGGTAAATAGAGTAGATTATCCAAGTGGGGTCCGCTTTGATGGTGTGACCAAATCAAACATATATATATATATATATATATATATATATATATATATATATAGAGAGAGAGAGAGAGAGAGAGGCATACTCACCTAGGCACGTGCGCACCTTTGTACACATGTCATGGGTGTCGAATCCAAACGGTCCATAAGATGCGAAATCCCATGAAACCTTAAGGGGATGAATTTTCACACTGATCTAAGATTCTGGTGGGCCATAGCAAAGAGAAATTCAAATCGATGGAAGAAACTGTTTGCATTTTTTATGGCCCACCGAAGTTTTGGTTCAAAGTAAAAATTTGTACCAGGGGGTTTGATGAGGTTCTGCTTCATGTGGACTGTTCAAATTGTCAAGACTCATAAGATAGGATGAGTTCTCAAAAAAGTTCATATGTAGTCCATACGAACTGGTTCACAGGTGAGCGTTCCGCATATATATATATATATATATATATATATATATATATATATATATATATATATATATATGAAATGGTTTCATGCAGTCAACCTAATGGAACTTCCCATGAGGTGGAGCCGTGTGGGCCCCACCATGATGTGTTTCGAACATCAATACAGTGCATTTGATGGTCCCCTTTAAATTATGGGATATCCCAAATATCTGCCATTATGGAAGTCAAGTGGGCCATACCATCTAAAATCATGTGAAGATGTGTCTAAAACATATAAAAGCACTTGGCGGGGCCCACCTGAAATTTGGATGCATCTTAAACTTGGTCTAACCCCTCATCCAAGTGGGACACACATAATGGATGGGCTGAATTTGTGAACCACATCTTGGTGGACCCAACAAATGATTATGAATGTTTTAAGGGAGCGTAACCCCTCTCAACTTTTGTATGTGATGTGGCCCACACAAGTAACGGATTGACCTGATTTTTAGGCCCGAGGCCCACCATGGAATGGTTCAACTGACTAATGTGATAGATGTTCGACACGCATCATGGTGGGCCCACATGGCAAGACCTCATGGGAAGTTCTCATGAGGTCAACCGCATAGAACCATTTCCCATATATATAGCTGTGTAGGCCCCATCGTGATGTGTGTCGAACATCAACACTACAAATTTGATTGGTCCCCTTTAAATTATGGAATATCTCAAAAATCAGCGTATACAGATCTTAGGTTGGCCATACCATCTAAAATCATGTGAAGACATGCCTAAAATATATAAAAGCACTTGATAGGGACCACTTGAAATTTAGATGCATATAAATTTGGTTTGACCCCTCATCCAAGTGGGATACACATAATGGATGGGCTGGATTTGTGAACCACAACAAATGATTATAAATGTTTTAATGGGAGGGTAACCCCTCTCAACTTTTGTATGTGGTGTGGCCCACACAAGTCATGTATTGACTTGATTTTTAAGCCCTAGCCCACCATGGAATGGTGCATCTAACTAATGGGGTAGATGTTCAACACGCATCATGGTGGGCCCACACAGCTCAACCTCATGGGAAGTTCCCATGAGATGGACCGTATAGAACCATTTCAAAACACACACACATATATAATAGCCAAATGCTCAGTTGTTTGCTGCAGTTCGTACAGAACTCGTATGAACTTTTTGAGAACTCATCATAGGTGATGTGGTCCACGTGATGCAGCACCCCATGAAACCATAGAGCCTAAATTTTACTTTGATCCAAAATTTTGGTAGGCCATGGAAAAAGAAAATAGTTTCCTCCTTTGATTTGCATCTCTCTTTTCTATGGCCCATCAGAGTTTTAGATCAAAGTGAAAATTGGTCCCTTAGAGTTTTATGGGATTCCGCATTACATGGACCGTTTGAATTCGACGCCCATGACATGTGTACAAAGGTGTGCACGTGCGCAAGTTCGCGAGTATGCCTCTCTCTCTCTCTCTCTCTCTCTCTCTCTCTCTCTCTCTCTCTCTCTCTCTCTCTCTCTCTCTCTCTCTCTCTCTCTCTCTCTCTCTCTCTCTCTCTCTCTCTCTCTCTCTATATATATATATATATATATATATAGTCATATCCACTACTTTCATCTGTTTTTTTAGATCATGTTAGGCCTTAGGCCTAAAACTCAGGTCGATCTAGATCTCGATTGGGCCACACCATAGGAAACTGTGGGGGGTGGATTTGGGACTCCTTGGATTCAGGATCCCTTGGATTTGGAATCCCTTAGACTTGGGAATACATGGATTCGTGATCTCTTGGATCTGAGGCTCTCTTGGACTTGGGATTCCTAGATTAATAGAATGTCTCAGCTATGTTTGGCACATAAGATTCAAAATCCATATAATCCTAGATTTTAAAGTGAGGTGGAATTGTAGGATTTGGAATTAATTACTAAATCAATTATAAAATCCTTAATTAGTGTGTGTGACATTGAGACTGTGATTATAATACACCCATTGAAACATATACCTTGCTTGAATGATGAAATCCCAAGACTCAGATGGGCCGTGAGTATAGGATCATATCCTAGTAACTAACCAATGATCTTTAACTGTCAATTTACGTTAGCAATAATCAGACAGTGTAGATCCTTAATGTAATTAAGTAAAGTCATTGATAATCTGATTGTTTTGGGACATCATCATTGAGGTATGTGCCCAAATAGACTGATAGCCTAGCGGGACATGTTGTACATGTAGGTATCCATCTGAGTCGCTCCTAATGGACCCCATCTTGTTAAATGTATTTTATTCATGCCTTACAGACTAACATGAGGAGCCGATGTTAATCTAACATGGGTCACACCACATACTTTTGTATTTATAGTTCACTTTATATGATGTGTCAATTAAAACCGATCCTTACTGTTGCTCCGGTGGTAGACTCTTAAGGAGTTTTAACACCTATTCAAGGTTCAAGTACCCATAGGAGGTGAAATCCCACTATGGCATGTATGAGGGTGTGTGCGTGCGTAAAAAAAAAAAAGAAGTGTGATAACACGCTGATATATTTAGCCCGATAGGACACACCAATAACATGTCTAGTATAATAAATATCATGCCTATTTATATGCTCATACACATCATTTATATGCCTGTTGTAGATGAAGATTGATCATATCATATGCCTTGCCTTTTGACTGGAGATACTTAGAGGACTAAACCCTTGTGGTACTGGTAGAATACTTCAATGTCGAGACTGAGTGAATAACGTGAATGCCCGAGTACCAAATACCAATAGGTTGCAATCGGTTGAAAATGAATATGAATGCTTAAGTATGAATATGACATGCCAAAGTGTGAATGCTTTATCCAGTCAAGCCCAAGCATGGGACGAACAAATCCCAATGCTGAATTTGACGAAAAGCCACTGGCATTCGACATCCAAATCTCCAATTTGGCAGCTAGGATTGCTTACTTGGCTGGCTTCCAGACGATTGCCACATCCATGAAGGGGCCCCACCTGTTAGATCACCCACACATGCCTCGTCTTGACGTTGGCCGCTTGCAACTTCCGCATGCAATAGTCCAATTCCTTTCAAAAGTGCTCAAATCATCAATGTAAAAGCCGATCAGCAGTCCATTCCTATTTGAAAGGAGCCAATATTTCATAGGATTGAATTTCTGGGTTGAAACATGCACCCAGTTCTGCAGAAATGGCCACCCGCCTAATGCCGCCCACCTGTGCCAGATCAATCCTCGTATAATGGGGGCTGCACCACATAAATGCCTCTCCAAAAAATTAGCCTGATCAGGTTATCAGATGGGCGCGTGTGTACAAAAGAAATGGGCAGGAGAGAAAATTAACCACTTGACATGTATATGTGCAGCCCACCTCATGATCAGATCAGCATGAATTTTAAGAAAAGGAATATACAGTGGGACTCATCTGAAGCCTGGTTTAATTTTTAAACACCCCAAGAATGGATGGTCAAACATAAAAATTTTCCCATATTTCATTTCAATTTGCCTTTTTCATCGGTAACAATTTACTCATACAAGCAGATAAGGGATACCAGAATCTGTTACAAATCCCTCATTTCGCAGCACCCAGCTCTGTTGGATACACAGATGCTGACCTGTTGCCAATCGGTTTCAAGCGATAATAAAAACCATCATGGCAGAGAATCAAACCCACATTTGCTTGCCACATTCCAGAGCTGAACAGCACGCTTCTCCTTCATGAATTTCCATCTCTCATTTTGATGGCTACTCTGATTGATATTCAATAGGATTCTGCTACTTCTTTGATTTCCGAGCAAGAAAGCGTTCCCGAGCAGCTTGTATTCTGCTGTCATGATCGTCAGGAGATTTACTGATATCGACTTCTTTCTTTGGTGAGCCTAACTGTTCGTCCCCCTTAGGTCCATATTCCTCGGAAGCACTGGAACCGCCACTGCATAATAGTGCAAAACAACATCAATTTACATTAATCAAACTGGAACTCCATTATGACAGAACAAAAAGAAGAGAGCTTTAGCAAGGATATTAGCATCCATCCTCTTCAAAGAACATGTGCTAGCATGAAAACAATCTCCAGTCTGCTCATCAGGTGGACCAGATGTGCATGATAGGAAATAGAGGATTAAACTAACTGTTCTCGCAGGCCTGACTGTAACACCCCCCTCCCTTTTGTTACTGTGACATGATGGAAACACCAATTGGCTGTTATTAGGTCATAACACCATTTTTCAGAACTCAGTCAACGTTCGACACGTGGGCCAACATGATTAGCAGGCCATCAACAATTTTAGACACGGGCATGTTCATGGGGTGGCCTGCTTGATGAAAGGGCCAAGACCAAATTCACAGAGATGGGATTCGCACTAAAATTGGGGATGCTGAAACCATATTGGCAAACCATTTTCTATACAATCAAATACCTGAGCTTGTTGACATCCATTTTTTCTAGTTTCCTTAAGATTGGGATGGCCCATGACATCTCGACCGCACACACGTTTCGCATAAAAGGGCGAGAGGTAGCAATCAATTCATGGTACACAACATAGTTGGGCATGTTTCCATCTTCATCCATTTCAAGCACTGAGGATGGATGCACCTGCAATCATAAAAAGAAAATGAATTGTAATTTCAATATAATAAACACGCACGCACACAAACACACGCACACGCACACACACACAAACAAACAAACTGATAGTAAGTAGAAACCACATTTCAAGATAATGAATGGAAAATAATAGCAAAGCTATCATCTTTTGAGAGATCATACTGAAGTACTGTAATCTTCCAAATGAAAATGGAAAAAAAAAAAAAAAAAAATCAGACAGGAGGAGATGGCAGTAGATAATTTAGTCAAACTTCACCTTTGTGGAACAGAATGTCGACAAGCTCATCATTAAAGATAAATGTGAAGCCAATACCACTGCCGCCATAATCATCATAGATAGCCCGGTCCCATCTATTTGGGGCCGCCTTTCTAATCATTTTTCATCAAAGATTTGCAACAATCCCTCATGATTGCTTGGCAAAACTTTGACAATCAGCTGCCCACCGGACATCAACCTTCCTCCATTACCCAGGCATGGGGTTGGCTTGCGCATCACTGGCAGGTGGAATCTACATGTAAAGTAGGGCTGCAACTTGGGTTTGGCCAACCCCAACCCTGACCCAACCCAAGTTAAGGTCGGGTTGAGTCTGGTTGTCAAGGTCCTTAGGTTAGGGTTGGAAAACTCAACCTGATCTCAAATAAGGTCGGGTTTGGGTGTTGGATTTTTATGAAACACAGCGGAATTTTAAAATATTTTTCAAAAATTCAGATTTTAATTAGCCCTACAATCCCTGCCTTTTATTAGTTATCTATTTATTTATTTATGGAGAGAGAGAGAGAGAGAGAGAGAGAGAGAGAGAGAGAACTGAAAATTTATTGAGAAGCCGCCAAAGAGGGAAAGAATACAAAAATTAAGGACAAAAACAAGAAGAAAGGTCAGCGTGGAACCCAGATTTAACATATTTCGCCTATTCCGAAATTGCTGATTTGATCATAATATACCACAAAGTAGCCCTAGTTTTGGAAACAGGGCTATTTTGAGCTCTCCAAATATACCACAGGACCTACATCGCCACCAGTCTCCAAATAGCTTTCCTGGATTTACCCCCATACACCTCCATGCCAGGCCCACAAAAGTTGATCAACCGACTTGGGCATTACCCAAGAAATATGAAAAATATTAATGAAGTGTTCCCACACTTGGCGAGCAAAGGGACAATGGATAAAGACGTGGTCAATAGACTCATCATCTCCATCAAATAGGTGTTTGGGAGAATAAGATTTCTTTAAGGTTGTCAATGGTTAGGACCCTTTTTCTTCCTACAAGCCACACCAAAGCCGCCATCCTTGGAGGCTCCCCAGCTAACCATTGATGGAAAGGATAAGGATGGGGCCAAGACGGCTTAGAGATCAGCTCATAGAAGGAGTGCACAGAAAAAAGATTAGAACTATGCACTTTCCAAACCAACAAGTTCTCGTTGGGAGGCAAAGGCGAGTAAAGCTTCAAAAAGTCAAGCATAGAAAGGAATTCTTCAGATTCATCGTCTGAAAGATTTTTGCCAGCAAGGAGAAGATCAAACAGTAGATCCACCAATAAATGAATAACATCGGTCGACTGTGATGAATTGGTCAGTGGCAATACAAGCCAACCCCGGATAGAGATCTTTTAACGGTTATCTTTGCACCAACTATCGAGCCAGAAGTGAACACGATTTCCCCTTCCCAAAGAAAAGGAAATTCCCGCACGGAATAAGTGCTTAGTGGTGGCAATAGCCTTCCAAACATTGGATGCTGGTAAAGGGACCATATTTGGAGGCAAGAAGTTCACAACTTACCAACTTCGAAGCCGAACCTCCAATGCCATTTTCCAAGAAGAGAGTCACTCATAAGAGCCAAACTTTTCAAACATGCTCCTCACCTCGAAAACAGGCATGCACACATCATCCCATTTAAGCAAATGAAATTTCATTATATCTTCGGACCCTTTCCATAAAAAGTCTCTCCTCATTTTATCAAGCCTAACCATAACCGATTTTGGGCATTTGAAGAGAAAAAATAGACTGCATATTAGAAAATGCCGATTTGATAAGAGTCAACCGACCTCCCAAGGAAAGATTGCAATGCTTCCAAGACGACAACTTTCTTTCAAATTGCCAGTTTATCAAAACAATGAAGGAGGCCAAGGTAAGAAGATGGGATGGATCCACTCTTACAACCAATGACATTTGCCAACTGTTGTAGATCACCACGAGAAATATGAATTCCTAGCATTTCTCTTTTGGAGACATTGACACTAAGGCCCGAAATTCTTCAAAGCAAACAGCAATTTTCTGAAGGTTATCAACCGAAGAGAAATCTGCGTTGCAAAAGATGATCGTGTCATCCGTATATTGAAGATGACTAACCGAGTCCCCTGCCTTTGCCACCTTGAAGCCGTGTATCAGGCCGTTCTCCTCTGCCTTAAGAAGCATTATACTGACAACTTCCCTAATAACTATGAAGAGATATGAAGATAAAGGGTGGCCCTGTCTTATACCACGAGAGGCTTTGAAGTATCCAAAAGTCGAGCCATTAATGAGGATAGAAAAAGACGGAGATTGAATGCAAGATTGGATCCAACCTCTAAATTCGGAGCTACAACCAAGTCTTTTGAGCATATAGTCCAAGAAACCCCAATCTACGTGGTCAATTCATAGGCCTTCTTGATATCTAACTTGCAAACTAATCCGCTCTTCCCCTTCTCTATGTCTAGAGTAAATGCATTCATGGGCTATGAGAGCCGATTCAAGGATTTGCCTACCTGTTATGAAAGCACCATGATTTTCTGAAATGACCGAGGATAAAACTTCACTGAATCTTAGGGCCAAAACTTTGGTAAGGATTTTGTTAGGGCTCCCAATTAGACTAATTGGTCTAAAACCTTTCAACAATTCCACACCTTCAAGTTTTGGAATAAGGCCTACAAAGGAGGTTCCAAGATCCTTCGAAAGGCAACCTCGAGCATGAAATTATGTTAGGAAGGCCATGATATCATTGAAAATTGTAGACCAAAATTTCTGAAAAAGCAATATCGGAAAACCATCGAGGCTAGGAGCCTTATCGTCGCACATCGAGTCTAGGGCAATCTTAACCTCATCCTCTGTGAAAGCCTTTTCAAGAGAATCAAATTCATCAACTGAAAGGTGAGAGAAATGAAGATTGTCCAACCTTGGCCTCCTCCAATGCTCGCAAGATAGCAAATTTCAATAAAAACAAATAATGGCATCGCAGATTTGATCCTTTTTCGTGGTTCTGGAACCATTTACCACTAGGGTAGTAGGGTGCTGATTCTGTTTACCCGAGCTCAAGCACTAGCCATACAGTGAAATTTGGTATGGAAGCACGAAATTTGGTATGGAGTACTACACACGAACTTGACGTCGGATCGACGTGAAATTTGGTATGGAAGCAGCCCATCCCTAGCCGATCCCATCCTAGAAGGCGGTTTTCGACTTTGTGGGTCCCACATACGTGTGGACGACCTATCATGCACGTGCATCCAGGCCCATCTGTTGTCCAGCGCGCATGGCTCATACCAGGTTCTCTTTTTCCTCTATTTCCTTCCTTTTTGTCTAAAAGCAAACCTCCCAACCCAAATCCCTAACCCTAAAGAGTCCCGAATCTCAATTATTCCCAATTTTCAAACCCTAGATTTTCCCCCAAATTGAAACTTAGTGAATCTCTTGAGTTGGGAACAATCCTTTGTAAGAATGGATGATTCTAACAGTGCTTTGGGCTTGTTTGGCTTATAATTTTATTTGATCCAGCCCTAAAGTTGTGTAGGCTTGGACCCCCATAGATTCCCCTTTTTAAATGTTTGATAGCATGTAGGATGTGAAATTTTGTGATTTTTTAATATTGGTATAATCACAAGCTTGATCTCTTGCACTCCATATTTAATTTCATATCCCGCATCCAATTTGGTATTAGAGCACAAGGTTTTCATAGGGGAATACAATGCATGATTAGGAGTTAGTTCATTTTTTTATTTTTTTTTATTTTTTTTATGCACCACACCCATTCAGTTGGGGTTGTTTAGAGGTCTATAATTCATGATAAAGGCTGCTGAAATTTTCGTTATCAGAAAGTTAGCAATTTACATTGCTGAATTTTCTGTCGTCCATCTATTTTGACAGCCATATTGCTGGATTTTTGTAAAGTTACGTAATTTCGTTCATATAGCGTCCTATAGGTTCATCTAATGTCATTAGGGTGCATATAGTGGAGTCTAGGCGCATATAGTTACATCTTAGGACCCCTTGAGTTGTGTAGTGCATGCCCACACGTACTGGACGCGGCTTGGTCTGCACCCCATCATGAACACTAAGCAACTTACTGAGTCTCTCAGGAGAATAACCCAAAAGTTGGAACGCCATGGATGTAAGCATCAAAGCATCTTCGCAACAGGTTAATAATCGTTTGGACCAATTAGATGCACGCATCCATTAAGTTGAAACCTCCACCCGAGCAAACACCACCATTGGTGAAGATACTCAATCTCAGGCAAGTAGTCAAGAGGATAGACAGTGAATGGGAGTAACCAAGGAAATGGTCGTGGACGCACACCCGTGCACTCACCCCGCTAGGGGCATCGTGATCATGATGACCCAGATGCGCAACTCCTCAAGGGAGTTAGAGTAGAGGCCCCTACATTTAATGGGCACTTGGACCCTAAAGCTTTTTTAGATTGGTTGGCAGATATGGACCACTATTTTGAATGGTACGACATTTCGGATGCTCGCCGAGTCCGATTTACTAAGATGAAGCTTGTAGGTCAAGCAAAGAAGTTTAGGACCACCGTGGAACGAAAGAAAGAAAGGTTGAGGGAACCCCCAAGAGTCCATTGGGGAGAAATGAAAGAAATTCTAAAAGAGAAGTACTTCCCTTTCTATTATCACTTGAGGCTGGTTGAAGATTGGCAATCTCTTCGACAAGGTTCCACGAGTGTAGCTGAATACATTGAGAAGTTTAAAGAATACTTAGATCCGGTGTGAGGTTGAAGAGGATCTCGTACTCACTCTTGTTCAATTTAAGATGGGCCTCCATTCTGACATTAGGAGAGAGTTGCTTGCCAAAGAGATAGACACTCTTGAACAGATGTATCAAGTGGTGTTGGAGGTCGAGCAATACCTCAAGGCATCTGTGGGAAAGCGGTTTGAGTCCCATGATTATGGCGCAAAGGCCAACCCTTCTGGGGCTAAGCCTGGCACTGGATATCAACGCAAGCCTTCCAGTAGTTTTCAATCTAAGCCCAAGGATGATAAGGGTAAAGGAGTTGTTGGATCTAGCTTGCGTAGAGGCAATGCGACTAGGTGTTTTAGATACGAGGGGTTTGGTCACTTTGCCCACCAGTGTAGCACGAAAGAGGGTACCAAGGTGTTCCTTATTAATGGGCAAGTGGAAGTAATGCCCCCAAAAAGTGACGGTGAGGAAGAAGAATACGAGCCAACGGAGATCCCTGGTGATGAAGAAGAGGGAACGCAAGAGACTGAGACACTTGCAGTTGTTCGTTGCGCGATTAGTGCCACAACACGATCTTCTATACCTACGCAAAATGTGGTGATAAGAGTTACAAGATGATCATGGATAGTGGTAGTTGTGTTAATGTGGCATCAACTGGCACTGTGAGCCGTTTGGTCTTGAAGCTTGAAGCCCATCTTCAACCCTATAGAGTGTCCTGAGTTGATGAGACTTCCATTCCAGTCTCGCACCGTTGTCTTGTTCCTAATCAGTTTGGATCATATAAAGACACTCTGGTGTGATGTTGTTCCCATGGATGATTGCCACATCATTTTGGGTAAGCTCTGGCGCTATGACAGGGATGTCACCATATTTGGTCTTTCGAATGTGTGTACATTCTGGTTTAAGGGCAAGAAAGTCAAGCTAAATCCTCTTCCACCCAAGAACACGATTGGAAAGGAGTCCACCACAAAGAGTGGTGCGAGCGGCTCGAAGGAAGTGAAAGAATCAAAGTCCAAGTCTAAGCCTCTCCATATTCTAAATGCCAAAGATTTTAAGCGAGAGACTGAGTCGGATTCAATGGTGTATGCCCTTATGGCTAAGGAGAGTGTACCAGAGGCTAGTTTAGAGTTACCCACTGAAGTCGTACCGGTAGTGGATGAGTTTTGTAATATCTTTCCTGATGATCTACCAGATGAGCTTCCTCCTATGAGGAATATACAGCACGCCATTGATTTAGTCCCTGGGGCGACTCTACCAAATCTCCCTCATTACAGAATGAACATAAAGGAGCATGCAGAGTTGAAGAAACAGATTGATGAGCTCCTAAAAAAGAGTTTCATTCGAGAGAGCATGAGCCCGTGTGTTTGCCCGCCCTTCTTACACCTAAAAAGGATGGCACATGGAGGATGTGTGTTGATAGTAAGGTCATCAACAAAATCACAATCAAGTATTGGTTTCCTATACCGCGTCTTGATGACATGTTGGACATGATGGCCAACGCTACTATCTTCTCGAAAATTGACCTCAAAAGTGGTTATCACCAAATCCGTATACGCCTTGACATCGAGTGAAAGACGGCCTTCAAGACGAAGGATGGGCTATACGAGTGACTAGTCATGCCTTTTGGGCTGACTAATGCCCCGAGGACCTTCTTGCATGTAATGACCCAAGTATTGAGGCCCTTCATGGGGAAGTTCCTGGTCATCTACTTTAATGATATCCTAATTTATAGCATGACTAAGGAACAGCACCTCAACTATTTCAGGCAGGTTTGAGGGAATCCTTAGAGCCAAAAAATTGTACACCAACCTAAAGAAGTGTGCATTTATGTCTAGCAGTGTTATCTTCTTAAGTTTCGTTGTGTCAACTGAGGGTGTGTCGACGAATCCCGAGAAAGTCAAGGCCATTATCAATTGGCCTAAACCTCGCAATATTCACGAGGTGCGCAACTTTCACGGCTTGGCCACCTTTTATAAGCGGCTAATTCGAGGCTTCAATTCCATTATGGTTCCCGTAATGGATTGCATAAAAAAAAAAAATTAATATTTTAAAAAAAAAAAAAAAGAGTTTCAATGCACGAAGGCAACCTCGAAGGCCTTCAACAAGATAAAAGCTAAGATGACCAAGGCTCCAATCACGCGACTTTCAGATTTTTCAAAAGTTTGAGGTCGCATGTGACGCATCAGGAGTTGGTATAGGAGTACTTAGTCAAGAAGGGCACCTTATCACATTTTTTAATGAGAAACTAAACGAGGCGAAGCAAAAATTCTCCACCTATGAGAAAGAATTCTATGCGGTAGTGCAATCGTTGCGCCACTGGCATCACTATCTATTACCGCAAGAATTCATCTTGTTCTCAGATCACGAGGCCTTGAGATATCTGAACTCTCAGAAGAAATTAAACCCTAGGCACGCCGAGTGGGTCCAGTTCCTTCAAGCGTACACTTTGTGCTTAAGCATAAGGCCGGTTTAGAGAATAAGCCTGCCGATGAGTTGAGTCGTCGAGTTGCATTACTCAATTCCATGAGTGTCGAAGTCACAGGGCTCGAGCATGTCAGAGGATTATTTTGAGTGCCTAGATTTTGGAGTTGTGTGCACATCATTGTTAGAGAGTCCGTCAGGAGCTAGCAGTGAGTATTTGATATTGGATGGATATTTGTTTAGGAGCGACCGTTTGTGCATACCTCGCACCTCCTTCCGCGATTTTCTTGTCTGAGAGTTACATTCAGGAGGGGTCGCAGGTCATTTTGGTTAAGACAAGACCATTGCCCTAGTGGAAGATAGATTCTATTGGTCAAGCCTCAAGCGAAACATGGCCAAAAATATAGGGCAGTGTCGTACTTGTCAACTAGCAAAGCAGAAAAACCAAAATACGAGGATATACACACCTTTGCCAGTTCCATTCACCCCTTGGAAGGACATCAGTATGACTTTGTGCTTGGGCTCCCCAAGACCATTCGAAAACATGATTCCATATTTGTTGTGACGGACCGTTTTTCTAAAATGGCCCACTTCATCCCTTGTTCGAAGACCTCTAACGCATCCCATGTTGCCAAATTGTTCTTTAGTGACATTGTCAAACTTCATGGGTTACCTAAAACTAGTGTCTGACCATGATGTGCGGTTCATGAGTTATTTTTGGAAGACACTATGGCATATGATGAGTACTAGGCTCCAATTTTCTTTTGCCTACCACCCTCAGACTGATGGTCAAACTGAGGTGGTCAATAGGAACCTAGGAAATTTGCTCAGGTGTTTTGTGGGGGAGCACACCAGGACATGGGACACTGTGCTACCTATCACCGAGTTCGCATATAATAGTTCTGTCAATAAATCTACAGGTTTAAGTCCTTCTGAATTCATTACTAGTTATAAACCTAGAAAGCCTATTGATCTTATCCCTATGTCCGTCCCATAGGCCATCAGAGTCTGCAGAGTCCTTTGCACATCATATTCATTCATTGCATCAAGAAATCAGGCGAAAGATCAATACTAGTAATTAACAATACAAATTTTTTGCAGACCAACATAAACGATTTAAGGAATTCAATGTAAGAGATTCTGTGATGATCCGCATCAGGCCAGAGCGGTATCCTCAGGGAGCCATTCGGAAATTACACGCACGTAACGCTGGACCATTTAAAATTATAAAACGAAACGGTCTTAATGCGTATGTGGTAGATCTTCCACCTTCCATGGGAATTAGTTTCACATTCAATGTGAAGGATCTAGTTGTATTTCAGGGGACCACTGATACATTGACCAGCCTTGCACCTAACCATTCCAATTCCCCAAACCTTTCCCTTGACCCATGGCCTCTTCCAACCCATCTTCCCAGCCTCTACCTCCTATGCCTACCCTTCCCACATCCAGAGAGGAGATAGAGGATATTCTAGACCATCAAATTGTATTGACGCTGGACGGTGGTTTTCAAAAGTTCCTTGTCAAGTGGAAGTCACGCCCAGTGTCAGACAGTACATGGCTCACTGAGGAGGAGCTTCAGAGACTTGATCCAGACATCTTAGAGCAGTTCAAGAGCTTTGTTTCGCCAGTGGCGAAACCTTTACAGCCAGGGAGAGTTGATGGGGACATCATGCACACACCCCCTCTACGCATGTATTCGAGAAGGCGGGCCCCACTTTTGATTTGGATCGACGACGACATCTTTGGAGGGCCTCATAATTAAGGGGTTGCCTTATGGAGCATTGGAGTTGACCCGATCATCACATAGATTCTTCCATCGGATCTCATGATCGTGGCCCACTACTTTAAATGATCTAGGATTTTGAGTTTTAACTATTTTTATTATTAGAAACATCATGAACGGCTTTGATGGCTTAGATTAGTTATTTTATTTGCTTTAGCTTTGGTATTAGTGCGAGCACATCACGCAAGGGTAATTGTCTTTTTTGGGTTTAGGGTTTTCTTATAAATATAGCAATCCCATGTAGGTATTGTAATGATATTTTATGAATTAAAATTCTTGCATTCTTCCTCTCTCTTTGGGTTGAAGAATCGAATTGGGTGCAAAGCCCTCCCTTCCTCAAAGGGCTAACTATCGTGGTGCGAAGCCACATCAGCTCCAAATCATCCCCATCTTCTTACACACCATATCCATCACCCACTACACCCCTTCCACCTTCAAATTCACCCACTTTTGTATCCAAGTTTTCTCCTACAGCAGTGCACAAACAGATTTTCAGATTCTGGCCCATCTGATGGACTGAAACTTCAGTGGAGTACTACACACGAACCTTGCGTCGAATCAATGTGAAATTTGGTATGGAAGCAGCCCATCCCTGGCCGATCCCAACCTAAAAGGCGGTTTTCGACTTTGTGAGTCCCACGTACGTGCGGACGACCTATCACGCACGTGCGTCCAGGCCCATCTGCTATCCAGCGCGCGTAGCTCATCCTAGGTTCTCTTTTTCCTCTATTTCCTTTCTTTTTGTCTAAACAAACCTTAGATTCCCCTAAAGAGTCCCTGACCCTAAAGAGTCCCGAATCTCAATTATTCCCAATTTTCAAACCTTAGATTTTCCCCCAAATTGAAACTTAGTGAATCTCTTGAGTTGGGAACAATCCTTTACAAGAATGGATGATTCTGACACTCCTTGGGGCTTGTTTGGCTTATAATTTTATTTGATCCAACCCTAAAGTTGTGTAGGCTTGGACCCTGATAGATTCCCCTTTTCGACTGTTTGATAGTATGTAAGATGTGGAATTTTGTGACTGTTTAATATTGGTATAATCACAAGCTTGATCTCTTGCACTCCATATTTAATTTCATATCCTGCATCATTGACCCAATCTGAAATCTGTATAACCATCAACTTCAAATGATGACCACCATCCCGAGATCAACTCTTTGAAACTATCTATTTCCAGCCATGTTGCCTCGAATCTAAATGGATGAAGCCCCCAATTTTCATTCTTTACTTCCAAAATAATTAGTTTGTGATCAAAGATACTTCTCGGTAGGCCACGTTGAGAGGCTAAAGGGAATTTGTTAATTCAATTTTGAGATACAAGAAATCTATCCAACCATGAGCGAGCAGCTCTTGATTGGTTGTTAGAACAAGTGAATTTAGCACCCACAAGAGGGAGATCTATAAGATCATGATGTGCGACCCAATCAAAGAATTTCTATATGTTGCTGGTCACTTGACCCCCTCTAGACTTTTCCTAAGAAAAACGCATTACATTGAAGTCGCCTCCGATACACCATAGGAAATCCCTTCTCTGCCTAACTAAAGAAAGCTTTATCCAATCTAATCATGCAAATAAAGAGAGCATGGACCATATACAATAGTATAAACCCAAGAAAAATCGGAAGAGTAGTTATGGAGGACCACCGACACGAAGTAAGAACCAACAGAGTTGTTGACCAGTTTCCAAACATATATTTTCCAAGCAACGATAATTCCCCCATAGCTCAAAAAGCATTCAAACCAACCCAATTGAAATTTGAAATGCACCAAACATAATTTAACATACCTTTGTGTGTGTGTGTGACCCTTTTCATTGGACACATGGTAGCCTCGTAAAGAGAGCCTAAGCACATATAATTAAGATCTTGACCTTCACATGTCCTTAGGTGTAAAGATTAATCAAGTTCCAATGGATCATGAAGTTTGATGATAGTCCAAGCAAATAAGACCCCTAGACTAGTCACTTGATCTCAATCCACCAATGCATGTGGTCAAAAGGTCCAACGAAATCCTATATCCATGGTACACTCACACTCCTTTGCGGGGTAGGGCAAAGGCATACCAACACCAAGTCAGGCCCAATGGTGGAGCCTTTCCATCCTAATCCAAGTTAGCCCTCTCATATAGGATGACCGTACCTTTCATCATATGATAACCACATGCCTACCCTAAAACCTATGATGGTCATGGTATGTAGGGTAATGAGATCCATGGAGCACAACACTCCTTTAGTCAACAACCGTTGTGTCCAATCTCAAGTATTCAAGAACAAATAGAGGAATCACTCCTCCACTTAACCCATGTTCATGTATATTTAAGATAACACCACACATTAACTAAGGCATAACAAACTGTCCATGTAGGATGCTTGGTCATCATGATCTATGGCTAATATCATCACCGTCACATGCACATGGCCAATGGATTGGGCTCACATTAGTTTTTTAGAGCACAACTTCAACAACTGGTTAAGCAAATTCAGGTGAAGTTAGAAAGGGTTGGGAATAATCACATGTACTTAGGTTAAGTTGGGTAGGTCGAATGTCGAGTATAGAGAAATTCGAGTTAGGAACATTGGGTTGTTATTTGGGCCAGGTTGGTTGAGGGTTTAGTATAGAGGATGTCAGGTCGGGAACCTCCAGTTGGAATTCAGACCGGGTAGGGTCAAGCTTGGGTTGATCCCTATGTAAAGTTAATACCACACATTGAGGTTTGCTTAGTTCCAAGTGCATAATCCAGCACATCCACGTGCCTATGTGTGATCCAAACCATCCATTAGGTGGACCCTAATGTGTAGATACACTAGTCAAAAAGTCAGGTCAGTCCATTCATCAGGTCGGCTAGTGTATGGACAAATGACAGCTACAAGAACTTGTTTCAACTGTCCATCAGTTCCATACAATGGAACACCTGATGAGTGGAACACTGCGATTATTTGAGCGAATGCATCGCACATCTGATGGACAGCTTGCATTTTTATTGCACGTGCCAGTGTTGATGGGCTGTGTGAAACATGCGCAGGGTTAGCAAAAGCCCTCAAAAATACAGGTTCAAGTTAGTTGGTGACCTGAGCAGAAGTGTTGGTACTGCAAACCGTGGCAACCAAGTAAAATAGTAAAATCCATTAAAAAAACCCAAGCTTCTCCAAATAGAATGAAACTTGAGTTAAAATAATAATAATAATAATAATGGATAAGTTAGAAAACCTTGGGTTCACACAGTGTTCGAAATATTTGTGCATTACGTATCACATTCTTGGGATACGGATATGCATTAGTTATCACATGGGATATATCAATTGTATCATTAATGATTAAAAAAAAATACTAATAATAATAATGATGATGATGATGATGATGGATAAGTTAGAAAACGTTAGGTTCACACAGTGTTCAAAATATTGGTATCGCATTACGTATCACATCTTGGGATACGGATATGTATTAGTTATCGGATGGGATATATCAGTTGTATCGTGTAATGTATCACTATTGTTGGAAACATAAGGAAACACTAGGAAATTGATTGAATTTTTCAATGAAACTTTGGTGATTATTAAAAAAGACATCAATACACATTTATAAATTAAAAAATTATAAATAAATAAAAAAGTACACATAATAGGTTTTCTTTGTATTGGGGTCCTAATCAATGCGTTGTCTAACTGAATTGATGAAAGTATATTCAATGCCCATTCATATAATTTATAAATGTAAGAAAACGTGTGGAAACACAAGTAATACACTCAAAAGCAAAAGAAGAATCACTAGATTAGGTTACATACATGTTTGATTTGATGTTTGGACACAGATTGCAAACAATTTGCAAGAAATTAGGATTTTTTTTATTTTCAATTTTCCACAACTCGGTCCATCTCCCCCAAATCTCGAAATCAAAGCTCCCAATCCATGATTTTTCATGCAAAACATAAAAAATCATAGATTTGTAACAATTCGACACTAATTTAGCATGATTTACAGAAAATAAAAGGACTGAAATTCGAAAATGCTCACCACATCGAACATGTGGGATATATTGCACTACTAGTGCGTTTCGTATCGCACTAGTGGGATACAAGATATATCGGCCAATATCGTCAATATTTAAAACACTGGGTTCACACCAATGACGTGAACACACTTTATGCAACCAACTATAATAGCCTTTGAATACAAGGGTCAGTTCAGCATGACTGAGACTTGAGCAATATATTTTTCTGTTTTGACCATTACTCATCAATTTTAAATTATGACTAAAGGAGAAATCAACTTCATTCACTTTCCCAAAAAAATAAAAAACAAAAAGGAAAAAAGACAGAAGAAAGAAAAAGAAAGAAAGGAAGAAAAAATAGTAAATGAGAAAAAAAGAAAAGAAAGAAAAAGAAAAAAAAATGTAAGTAAACAATGGTAACGAAATAAAGTTATCAACTAATTTAAATTTAAATTGATAAGATTTAACTGTGGAAAAGGTATAAATGCCAAATCATGTGCAACTGTAGTGCATGAGCAACATGTGCAGACATCCCTAGTGCTCAACGCACATATTGTAACCCACAGACGTAAACAATATATATGTGCACTCAACATGTATCTGTGTTTTGGCAAGCATGACTCTTAGAGAGGTTGTCTAGTGATGACATGTGCAGACATGCAGTTTGCGATGACATGTGCATGTATGTGCATGCCAGCATGTATGATGTATGCAATGACCGATGAGTAGAGATGTATATTATGAATGACTGTGTACACATGCACACACACGTGCACTTGTGTTTTGGTGAATGGAAGTATGTGCTTACAGCCACACGTGCAAGACCCTGATACGTGCATGTAAGTTGATGATGATAATGATGCAGGCTGGGGAGATAAAAGAGAAGACAAGTATACATGAAAATAAGCTTTTGCGAATTCCTGTGCATATACACATGTCCATGTGCTTCGGTTAATGCAAATACATGCTCATGCACACATGCAAAAGACATCGATGCAACATGCATATTAGTGGATGATGTTGGTGCAGGCTGGGGAGAGAGAGTGGAGGGAGTGGTTGCCTGAACGAGCTGTGATTTGTAGCCCAGAGTTCGGTAGCCATTGTGATGGATTTTCCGCTCCGCAAGCTGATTTCCGTAGCCAGCACACAGGGCCCTCCTCAAGCTTTTGTAGTCATCTGTCTTTTCTTTTGACCTTCGATTTGATTGTACATCTAATGGTCCTGGTTTCAACCGAATAATATTAAAAGAAACAGTGATAAAAATAAAAAGGAAAAAAACTACAATCAGAATGTTGGATTCCCTATTTAGGAATATGATATGAAATTAATATTCTTAGCTGGCTCTTTGGACTAGAAAACAGATCTCAGAAAGTCATTTTATAAGCACATCCAATTTCCCCACCTTACGTCTTACAATGAAGGAGAAAAGTTCAATGGTCGACAATAGAACTTAGCCTTGTGGATACAGAAATGATCTTCAAAGTTATTTGAAATGGCGATTATGTGTTGTGCTTGGAAGAAACATATTCATCCCTGGTATCAAGGGAATAAACTCCCACATACTTTTCCTTTGCATATGACCTAACAAACAGCAACAGGAGGTGGACATGCCGAATCCACAGTGCAGCCTCCCACAGTGACGAATCCGAATCTAGCAAGCAGCTCTAGCACGCAAAATCAGAATCCTCCAAGATCAGGTAATCTGCAATGATCTCAAGCATTGTCAAACCCAATCTCAAAAAGAGCAAGAGGAATGTCCTTCCTCTCTTCTTCTCCTTCTTCTTCTCTCTCTCTCTTCTTGAGAGAGAATGTAATTTTTTTTATTTGAAAGGTAACATTTTTTTTTATAGAAAGAACAGCCAAAGATGGAAATCTAAGGCGAATTACAATAGAGAAGACCAAGACAAAAAAAAAAAAAAAAAAAGGAGTTACACTCGTCAAGGGCCTTTATACTTGAGGCCTAACCCAATACATCCAACTTTGCCCTTCTAAAGACCTCTAATGTCAGCCCACTTCAATTACAGAAACATTCATTATTCCTTTTCCCCCATAAAGCGCAAATAACTGCCAAAAAGGAAAATCACCCTCCCTTACTTCCCAACTCCACCCCCTGCCATGTTGGGTCCCTAGCATACAAACGCAGTGAAATATAGTAGAATACAATTTGATCATAAGACCCATCCCAAGAATCTCCATTTGCAATAACATCAAATCTCTACAATATAACAATATATATAAACTATGGAAATCATACTTACAATCAATGTGCACAAGGAAGACGCCTATGATGTCGATCTATCAATGTTGATCTCATAAACCAAGGAGTCTCGCCCTTATCTATCCTAGTACTGGAGAATCGAGATAGCCCAACATCTAATCCTTTGGTAGGTGCCAAGGAAGACGCATACCATACACACAAGCGGACCACACATGAGGACAATAGAAGAGGATGGAGTGGATTTCCACTCTCAGACTTTCTCTTTTTCCTCACACTCACATGTCCCATGGAGTGGGGACGTCCACGACTAGCTCTTCCTCTCTTCTGGGGTAGGATCATATAAGTAAGGGTTAAGGTTTCAAGGGTGCATCCAGAATGGTGCTCCACCACACTATGGACTTCAGTGTAACCTACTGTGAAGGAAGCCCGTCAATCCACCTCATCCATGCATATACTCATGATTCAATCCCTCTACTGTCATGGAGTATCCACTAATGATCATATCCCATGCCAATTAGAAGTGGACCATCAAATATGGGCCATCAGGTTATCATCAAGTGCGTTCAAAGTAATTTTAACGGTTAAAACAAAACTTCAACAATTAAAAACCTTTAAAAAACTAATCAAAGCATTCAGAGCGTTGGGCTCAATGGAAAAATTACTTGATGAGTCCCTAATCTATCCAGATCAAAGCCATAAACATGTTCATTGGAAAACCAATGGATCCCTTGTTGGCCCATGCAAGAATCAACGGCTCTTAATAGAAGTACCCAGCTATGTCCACTTTATTAGCTCCTACATGGACCCCGTAAGAAGAGCCAAAGCCAATCAATCAAATTGTGACCCTTACACGTCCTCAGGTCTAAGGATCAAACCATCTTTCATGCATTATCAAGTCCTTATTTCACGATCATAGTTCAAGCTAATGGGCCCCCAAACTGTTGACTTGATCTCGATCCACTAACGTGAGTGACTAAAGGTCCAAACATGAATCCTTTGTACATGGCACACTCACACTCTTGTGCAGGGTAAGGGCAAGGCTTAAACCGACACCATATCGGCTCCCGATAATAGAAAGTGTCCATTTTTACCCACGTCAATCCCCTCACACAAGATGATTGTATATCTCATAAACTGATGTCCATAGGTGTGTCCCATGCACCTATGACCAGTGTTTCAAATAGCGCCCGTAGCGTAGCGGTAGCGTATGCTACGTAGCATAGCATGGTCGTAGCGCTACGTAGCATATCAAATATCGTAAATCCGCTACAGGGGTCGTAGCGCGTAGCATCCATAGCGTAAGCTACAATGTATTTTTTTACTATTTTATTTTTTTCACGTTTTCTTTGTTTCTAATGTTGAGGAATGTGACACTTGTATTGTACTTGATCCTTTTAACCTATGGGATTTTTATTTCTTTTCATAATTGTGACTTGTAGTTTCAATTAGACATTATTAATTAAAGTGGTTTGCTTAGAAAGTTGTTGATGCGATAATTATTTGATTTGGCTTATATATGTGGATTGGCTTTTGATAAATGATAACTAATAACTTTTTTGAACATGCTTATAATTGATAAAATGAATCGTCTTTTAGGCATTTTTATATGTTTTTTTCTTTTTTTTCACTATTTATTATATTTGTCCTATTTTTAAATTAAAAAATTGAAGTATCGTGTAGCTTATGCTACACGCTATAGAGGGTTGAGCGCTCCGCATCACGCTACCACTATTTAAAACACTACCTATGACGATCATGGTCTAACAAAGTTCTCAGATCCATAGACTACGACTCTCCTAGGTCAATGATCGTCATGTCCAATCTCAAGTTCCCAAAGAATACCTAAGGAATCACTCCTTAACAAACCCAATGAATGATAGCAACATTAAATCTGTCTAAGGCATATCACATGTCCAATCTAGGACCCATGGTCACCACGATCAACGACTGAGATATGCCCAGTCACATCCACATGGCTATTGGATAAGGGCACGAATGGTTTTATAGGGCACTAACTTCAACGTGACATAAGAAGAGATCTTCAATGGATCCCGACATTAAGACCCATGACACTTTAAAGGTATCAAAGAATCCCTCACACACCTCTAGTAAAAGAGTGATGGACAAATAGGTGATCAACCGACTTCGCATTCTGCACACACATCACACAAGTATTGGGCATCACCATCTTCCTCTTTTGAAGATTATCAATTGTGGACACTTTTTTTCTTCCCATCAACCAAGCAAATGCCACTAGCTTAGGGTGGAACACTATAATACCAAACAAAAGAAGTGTGACCTTTTTGCTCCCTAGAGAATGAGCCATGTATCAACTTATAAAGAAAATGAACTGAGAACTAACCTGATTTTTCCTTGTTCCACCACACCATCACTTCCTTATCTCCCAAAGAAGGACGATGGTATCAAAGCTACACCAATAGCAAAATGAAGTTGTCAACTTTCCTACCCATCAAGTTTCGCCAGCATGGAGGAAACTAGACTATCGCTTCACCCAAGACAAAAGCATCGAGCAATGAAGAACTATCAATAAATGTAATATGGGCCTACATAGGCCCCCTTAGATAGGTTATTTTGGTCTAGGACATAGAGGGGATTTTTTGCTTTTCTTATCCATGACATTTCTCTAATTATTAAACTTTCATAATATTTGGCGGGGGGGGGGGGGGGGGGGGGGGGGTGGACACACCTAACTTCAGCCCATTCTCTTCTCTCTTTCATCTCCTGTATTTTTAATTTTTTTTAAGATTAAACTTTATTAAAGGGATCCAAAGGCATGCATGAAACAAATGGAACCAAAATGAAAAGGAAAAAAAAGAAACCAAAACTACGAAGAAGCAAAACACAATAAGGAAAAACAAAATAAACTAAGACCTAAAAAACTAGACAACTCGAGACAGAAAAACCACCCTTAGCTAACTCCAACAAGCTAGACCATTACAAACCAAGGGGGGAAGAAATAATTCAACGATTAGAAATCTGACAACAAAGCGACTAGTTCGCTACATCACGAAGGATCAAATCCACCACCCTAGAAGGACAAGAAAAAACAATTACTATTCCTCTCTCCAATCTTTCGTCTTCTATATTCCGTCTCTCTTTCCACTATTTTGCATGGTATCAGATCTACGTCAATTGTGATACTTCATTGCTTATTTCCAAATTTTCACAACTTTGTTTTCATTTTCTAACTTTGTTCCCAAGTCATATGAGGAAGCTCTATTACATAAGGGGTAAAGCAGGCTATGCAAGAAGAGATAGATGCACTTCATCAGAATGACACATGGTAACTTACTATTCTAACTAATAAATGTGTTATGGGTTGCAAATGAGTCTACACAATCAACTTTCATCCTGATGGTATGATTGAACGGTTGAAGGCTCGCCTAGCCACCAAGGGATATACACAAACACTTAAGTGTTCATTACAATGAAACCTTATCTAATGTGGCTAAGTTGAATTCCATTTGGGTTATACTGTTATTAGTAGTTGATCGCAGTTGGCCCATCTTCCAACTTGATATAAAAAAAAATGCACTCTTTCATGGTGAATCTTATAGAGGAAGTTTATATGGAGCAACCTCCCGGATTTGTTGCTCAAGGGGAGTTTGACAAAGTGTGTATACTGCGAAAGGCAATTTATGGGTTAAAGCAGTCTCCATGTGCATGGTTTGGTAAGTTCAACAAGGTTGTATTAAACTACGGCTTTGTTTGAAGTTATGCTGATCATTCCGTTTTTGCGTGGAAAGGTAGCTCAGGTCTTATTGTTTTTGTAGTATATGTGGATGATGATATAATTGTTATTGGAAGCGACAACAAGAGGATTGAAGAACTAAAGAAGTATCTTCAACAACATTTTCTCATAAAAGATATGGGTCATCTTCGATTCCTTGGTATAGAAGTAGCCAGATTCAAAGGAGTTAATCTATCTTAACGAAAACATGTTTTGAATTTACTCATGAAGATAGGCCTTCTTGGAACTGAACTAGTTGACACTGTAAGGGCGTGTTTGGTTAGACGGATCCCATGAGATTAGGAGGGATGGGATGGTAAAATCCCGGGATATGCCAAACGAGCCAAAAAGACCCGATGAACTTGTCCCGGGATATAGCAACCCATGGATCTTAAACCAATCCACTGACATCACCATCATTACCTTAAAATTGATCCCATCCCTCCTAATCCCGTTCAGTCATGTCTAAGGCGTGTTTGGTTGGATGAATTGGAAGGTAAAACCGGGATATGTCGGGCGTGCCAAACAGACTCAGTGAACTTGTCCTGGGATATAGCAATACCATGGATCTTAAACCAATCCACTGACACCACCATCATTACCTTAAACTCCATCCCATCCCTCCTAATCCCATGGGATCCGTTCGGCCAAACAAGCCCTAATAGATCTTAATTACAAGCTTGTGGGTAATCATGGAGATGCAGTGGAAGATTCGGTAGGTATAGAAGATATTGCAAAACTTACTTATTTAACTATTACTCGACCGGACATATCTATACAGTGAGTGTGGTAAGTCAATTCATAAGTTCTTCAAGAGTGCCTCACACAGAAGCAGTAATTCAAATTTTGCGTACCTCCAAGAAGCACCAAGTCAATGAATTTTGTATAAACGAAATAGTCATGTTCAGGTCATAGGATATTAGATACAAACTGAGTAAGTTCCATAGCAGAAAGATGATCCACTATTGAATATTGTACATTTGTGGGAGGAAATCTAGTCACATGGAAAGTAAGAAGCAGAGTGTGGTGGCGTAATTGAGTGTTAGAGCAAAGTAGAGAGCAATGGCTCATAGCTCCTATGAGTTGATGTGGATCTAGAAATTGTTGTAAGAAATGCAATTTATAGTGCACATACCTATGCAATTATTTTGTGACAATTAGGCTGCCTTGTGAATGTGTTAACCAAGGCTCGTCGTTACACTCAGGCTACACATAATTCCAAGATTAGCATAAATAATATATATTCTCCAGCTTGAGAGGGAGTGTTAATGAATGTAATATTTTTTTTATTTTTCATTTTTTAAAATGATCCTCTGTTATCATTCAACAAAAAGGGGCTGTACAAAAAACAGGGGGGCTCCACAAAAGACACAGGCCTCACCCCAAAATGATCCGCATTCGGGCGGCCACAAGATGCTATACAGGCCACCTATCCTATCCACATTGCACTTCTAAGCTAAAAACTCCCCCTGAAAAAACTGACAGAGAAGCAACAAAGAAAAGGAGAAACAACTGGATTCCACAGAAAAACCGTATGTGCAGCAACATTTACAGCCAATACATTTTGAAACGCTTCCTAATCGCCCCTAAGCCCTTCTTTTCAAGAACCAGGAGACCTCTCACCTCTTAAGGGAGAGCCGCAAAGGAGGGGAGAACGGCGGATTCTTGGGTCCCGCAACCTAACTTAGCCATGCCATCCGCCGGCCCATTTCCTTCTCTATAGATATGCCGCAACTCCACATTAATGTAGGAACTAAGAAGCCTAATTCTGTTAATCCAACTCTTCCATTTCCAACCCGGACAAGTGCTCCCCAACAAGAAGCTGACCACCAGAAACGAGTCGGATTCAACAATGATATTCTTGAAGCCGTGATTGATGCAATGGACAAGTCCATCGTGAACCGCACGAATCTCAACCCTGGTATTAGAGGCGAGGCCATAGCCCGCATAAAAAGCAAAAAGAAACTTCCCGTTCTTAGCCCTGCACACTCCTCCTCTTGCCACTACCGGATTACCTCGAGACGAACCATCCACATTGAGTTTAACCCACCCACATGGGAGTTTCTTCCACCGCACCACTTGGGATTCTACTTGTTGGGGTTGCACATCAATCCCCAAAGATAATAACACCCTGCTGTGAGTTACCTGGATGCTAGCACGCGAACCCGGTGAAACCCGTCTATTTGCAACTCCTTTCAGCCAACCGGTGATGCGCGAGATCAGGATCTCCGTACAGCAAACTCCCTTCAAATCTGGAAGCATTCCTGCATTTCCATAACTCCCACAATATGAAGCACGGCAGCTGATTCTTAAAGGGGTAGGTGGGTCCATACACTGTACACGAGCCCCACCAGTGGGAGAGCCACTCGCCTATCGAAAGACTGCGAATCATGTGGACACCGTAAAGACGGGCAAAATGGGACCAGACAAAACTCGCCTTGGCACTGTGTAAAAATACATGATCAGCAAATTCAACTGTGGGCCTCTGCTTGCTGGACTCCTCGCAACAGCTACACCTTGAGGCCAACTGCACCCCTCGGGATTGAATAGCCTCATCAACTGCAACCACTCCTTTAAGGATCCTCCACAAAAGAGTGGACATCTTCGGGGGAATCATTGCATTCTAGATTTTACCTCCCCAAAACGTTTGGGCACTGCGAGCACAACAGATCTCCTAAGCCGACGAAACTGAGAACTTACCCGAAGGATTTGGCGGCTAGAAAGGGGTATCAGCACCATGAGTCACACAATAACCACCATGGAAAATCGCATCAATCTGATGTTGAGAAAGCACGGAGAATACAACGGAAGGAGGGAAAGGGCCCATCTTCCCTAAAAAATCCTTCACTCTAAACTCCAGGAGAGCAAGGGGAATAGAGATCATCAACTTCTCTTGCAAAGGGCCCTGCCCGGACCAGTTGTCTTTCCAAAGGCTCAAATTGCCTTCACCAATCTGCCATTGGGTAGCATTCTTGATGGAAGGGAGAAGTGATCTAATTCTCTTCCAAAATGGTGAGACCATGCGAGTAAGCTGATGCTGACCACCATGCTCCAGATCCTGACTGTATATAGACCTCATGAATGAAGCCCATAGCCCACTTTTCACTGTGTTTAAAACTGTCCATGCCATCTTCATTTGAAACGCGGTCATGACATCCTGCAGTCACCTAATTCCCAGCCCTCCTTCGCTCTTGGGTAGAGCAATGGTCCTCCAACTCCTCCAGTGGAGTTTTTTCCTGCCATCCTTCTATCCCCAGAGAAAATCCGCAAACCGATTTTCCAAATATTTGATCACGCCAACTGGGATGTGTAGCAGCCAACATATGGACAGGTACACTAGCCAGAACGTGGCTCACCAGGGTGGCTCTACCCACCATAGGGAGGAACCTTGCTTACCAACCCTTAATATGCCCTTCCACCCTGTCCACCAGTCTCTGAAAAGAGTCCTTCCTCCTTTGACCCGTCGAGATTGGGACCCCTAAATACACCATGCTCTCCACCGGAGTGATCGACCCCAATTCCCTTTGGATAGCCGCAATCCTGGAAGCCGCCATGTTTTCAGGATGCATGAACATGCTCTTATGGAAGTTCACCTTCTGTCCTGAGACTTGCTGATAGAGGTCAAGGAAATGCTTGGCCGCTCTGACGTAACGGATGCCTCCATTTAGGAACAGAAGTGTATCATCTGCGAAAAGAAGATGGGACACCATCACACTAGCTCTCCTTCCTTTGAATGGAAGACAGGAACGTGTATTCACTAGGTTTTGGAAACCTCTCCTGCGTACCTCAGAGACTAGGATAAACAAACTGGGAGACAATGGATCACCTTGTCGAAGCCCGCGAGTGGACTTAAAGAATCCCCCCACCTCCCCATTTACAAGCACCGAGAACCAGTTGTTGCTCCAACAACGCTCCACAAGCCGGATCCACATGACAGAAGCCAAAACGATTCAAAACTCTTTTTAAGAAGAACCAATCTACTCTGTCGTAAGCCTTTTCCATGTCAAGCTTGATCACAATGTTCTCACCTCTCGCTTTTTTGTTTATCTCCCTTAGCATTTCCTATGAAAGGCCGATGTTTTCAGAGATAGACCGACCTTTGACAAACGCCCCCTATTCAGGAGCAATCAGAGAGGGGAGCAACTTGCTCAATTGGTTGGCAATGACTTTTGCGAATATCTTGTATATCACATTGCAAAGGCTAATGGGTCGATAATCAACAAAACACGACGGAGCTTCCTTCTTAGGAATGAGAGCAAGGAGGGAGGACGTGAAGGCACTCGGCAAGGAGGCACCTTCAAAGAAAGAAATAACCGCATTAAAAAGATCTTGACCAACTATCTCCCAACATCCTGTGAAGAAAGCGCCTGAAAAACCATCTGGGCCAGCTGCACTTAGATTGGATATTTTAGTCTAAGACAGAGAAGGAACTTTTGCTTTTGTTATTAACGGCATTTCTATAATTATGAAACTTTCAAAATATAAGGGGGGAGGTTGAACCCTAACTTCAACCTATTCTCTTCTCTCTCTCTCTCTCTTCTTCTCTATTCCATCTCTCTTTCCACTTTTTTTTACAGAAACATTCGCTTCCAGAGAGAATATTGCTAACCTTGAAAACTTATCACGAAGCGCCCCCTTTCTAATCCAAACATCCTCTAATGAGAAGTCGATCCCCTCAAACTTGGACACCATCCTACTAATCACCATCCGCAAGTTGCCCTATACAAGGATGAATCCTTTGTCCACTACCCCCCAACAATGTACTTTCTAGCTATCACTCATCTCCCTAAGCTACTATCTTCCATTCTGAGCCTCCACGGCACTTGCCTAACAATGTGGAATTCATAAACTCCAGCTTTCTTATACCTACTCCCCCTTCCTCATATAGCTTACACGCCTCTTCCCACTCCACCAGGTGAAATTTTTATTTTTCTTCCGCACCATGCCACAAAAGGTCATCTTAATCTCTTTAATCTTATCCAAATAGCCTTTGGACACCTAAAAGAGGCATAAAGTATATTGGTAAATTCGACATGGCTGCTTTTATTAACGTTAATCTACCACCTAATGAAAGGTGCTAACTTTTTCACCTTGACAATTTCCTTTGTACCTTTTTAATTACCTTATCCCAAAGATGCTTTGTGGGTTTGCCGACACAAAAGCCAAGATACCAAGAGGGAAATTCCCCAGCATGATACTCAAACACCTCCGCGAACCTCACCACCTCCTTAGATGCCAAGGTGGAGCATCTCACTTTTAGAATGTTTACCTTCAATTCCAACACTTCGAAAATCTAACAATTTTTCTCAAGTTATCCACCTTATCTTCTTTTGCATCACAAAAAAAATGGTGCCATCGGCAAGCTAGAGACGAGAAATGTGAAACTCTGCATTCTCCACCATGAACCTGCTAATGGGACTCACAAATAACTCGCTTTCCAACATCTTATCTTCTTTTGCGTTGCAAAATAAAATGGTGCCATCAGCAAACTAGAGATGAGAGATTCGAAACTTTGCATTCTCCACCCTGAACCCCCTAATGGGACTCACAGATAATCCTCTTTCCAACATCTTACTAAACACTTCCGCTACCACCATGAACAATAAAGGAGAAAGCAAATCCCCCTGCCAAAGACCCCTCGAAGCCTTAAACAAAACTTCAAGAGACCCATTGACCAACATGGAAAACTTGGACAACCAAATAAACTCTTGAATCCACCTTCTCCATCTCTGTCCACATCCCAAAAGCCCCTAAAGTGTAATTTCATTTCAAATTTCCAAAATAGAGATGATTTTGTATCACCCTTTTTGTCAATCTTGGCCCTCAAGATAAGTGGCACCCACACGGTCTGCATCGCTAATCAATCTAAGCTTAACTTCTCACGTTATGTTATGGAGTTAAGCTTCTGGTGTAAGTATGGGAAGTTACATTGTTGATCAAGGTGCAAATACTAGAACATGAATCCATGGAGTCCTTAGATTAATCTTCAGTGTTACCAGGAATAAGAGATTTCAAATAGCAATATTCCCCTAAATTTTAGGATTTACAATTATTGTCTTTTTGCCAAAAATATAATGAACTTCATTTTTCTTAAAGTACTTTAAATTCATGTGATTATCAGGTTCCTATACTTTTTCAGTAACACATTTCATGCAAACAAATAGAAAAAAAAAAAAAAGATTTTGTAGAGCATTTCCATTAGGAATAACATTTGTGGAACACTAGGCACTCTCTCCAAAAGATCCCAATGTGAAGTAATCATCTGGTGAGAGTCACCCTCACTGTATTCCATATAAAAAAGGAATGTGGGGTGCAACTCTGGTCAAGGCTGACCATTGGATCAACAGAGGCTGCCATGCATTGCACCTGGACCAAAGGCCACCCTGATCACAAGGTGTGCGGCTACTGGATCAAGGTGATCACTGCTTTCTATGGAATTTATTTTTAACAATAGGGAAAATGAAGATCACCATTATCCAATGGTAACCCACCTCCTGGTCGAGGTACCATGTGCAAAACATGGGCCCCAATTGTCCAAGGCCAAGCGTAACATATATACTGCCTATAACCATTTCATAATCATAGCCATAGGAGCTAATCTTCTTGATGGGTTTGAAAAGTAAAGATCCATATAGAAATGAAGAAATATGTATTTATTTAAAATGAGATACCTGTCAACAATCAAAGCTTGATAAATATTACATGATCGATGATACTAAGTATAACTACATAAGAATGCTTAATAAGAAATGCCATCCATAAGCCAACAACACAAGGCAATAAACGATCGTATAAAATAAGTTGTGAGGTATTTTTCGAGAGAATTTTGAAGTGAACATACTTGTTTGCAAATATAAAAGCACATGGAACATAAAGAATCCTGACCTTTCGCTATTTTCTGCATTATCTGACATAACTGTTTTCTGACATCCTTTGTAAACATCATACCTCGCACCTACAACCAAAAAGGCCCACACATTTTGTAGAACCTAAAATGTTTTTACCGTAACGTCATACTAATGCAAGTGCAATGAAACAGTACACTATGCATGAATCTTGGCAGCAAAAATCAAGGGAACAATACAACATAGGAGGAATGTCAAAAAACACAAAATTCACAAAAATCAAGGTTCAAATTATAGTATATGTTGATGTAGAAGAGGATGAGGGGGTTGGTGGCAGTGTTTTGAATAGCGGTAGCATGTTGCATAGCATTCAGCCCTTTGTAGCATGTAGCGTAAGCTACATGATAATGCTATTTTTTAATTTAAAAATAGAAAAATATGATGAATTGTATGGAAAAAGAAAATATATAAAAATGCCTAAAAGATTATTCATTTTTTCATGAATAAGCATGTTCAAACAAGTTATTAATTATTATTTATCAAAAGCCAATCCACATATATAAATCAAATTATTATCACATCAGCATCTTTCTAAGTAAACCACGAACCAAAATTCACAAGAATGAAAAGAAATTAAAATGCCACTGGTTGAGAGTATTAAGAACCAAATACAAAATACAATTATCCTTTATAAGAATTTATTTAAAAAAAAAAAAAAAAAAAAAAAAAAACATAGCATACGCTACATCCCCTCTAGCGATTTATGCTATCTGCTAAAGCTACATAGCGTCATAGCTACACTATGCTACGGTATGTACGCTATTCAAAACACTGGTTGGTGGTAGTGAGGCTGAAGAGAAGAGGGTCAAGAGGTCAATTGGATCCTTTTTTCGGAAGACTGAGTGCAAGGCAAAACAATAAAGAATCTTGGCATAAAAAGTAAAGGAAATTATCTATTGTGCAATGGCATAGCTCTTTCATTATACTTGGCTGCTGCCACTTGTTGCATTTATGGGGCATACTCCAATATCGTGGAGGCTATAAAAAGGGGTGGGGAGGGGATTAAGGTGCCCACTTCCCATAAAATTTTTAAAAAGTTGTTAGATGGGTTAGTGAATGACCTAAAGGCCTAAACTCGGACCTATAAGAGGACATTGTAATGCAACCCCATAGGATGAAACTAGATCAAAGAACAAAAGAATTAAAGATTGTGGGAGAACCCCAGCAATCCATTGGCCACATGCCAGTGATCACAACCCCCTCTCTCCTCTATCCAATGGAACTGAAGAAAGAAACCCCAAATCTAATTTTTTATTCATAATATAATCATAATCGTCAGTTACAAGCAAGGTCTTTTATATAAATTTGACAGCCAACTGTAATATAATAATAAGGACTGAAATGCCCTTGAATCCTATCATAACCATATGGGCCTAAATTGGGCCTGTTTCGATAGGAGGAAACCAAAAGGTAGATGAGGAATGGAAAATGTCACATCTAAGAAAAAAAGAACTATAGAAAAAGAAAATATGGGGAAAATAATCCTTAAATAACCTCATTGTTTTACCATAAATGATTTTAATGAAAATTTAGAATGGTCAATGGTTAAAAAGTGAGAGTCGTCACCCAAAAAGGGCAGAAATCTCCATTTCTTAGATTTTAGAGAGGAAGAGGAAATGGCCCATTTGCGAGGAAATTTGAGTAAAAGGAGATCGATTTCCTCAGTTCTCGTCTTTTACAAATGAGGAAAATGGTCACATAAGAAGAAATCAATTTCCTTTTCTCATTTACCTTTCCATTTCCACCAATCCAAACAGCCGTTGAGTAAATCGGTCATAGCTCACTGAAAGGACATCAGAATTGCATGATGTTGAGCTTGTTTAAAAGAAAACTCAATAGGTTACCAAAAATGGGACTTTCTCGTCATTCTAACATTATTTGAGCCAAAAAAGTGGCCCACAAAAAATGATGAAAATAGAAAAGGGAAACCTACTAAATAAATCATGACTCAATCTAACCGTAAAGACCAATTAAAATAAATAAATCCAATGAAAAGGATGACCATTCGATTGATCCCATGGGCCCCATAGTACCAGATGGCAATTGATCTCATCAGATTGATCATCAGACCATGGATTTGGTCTAGATAATCAATCAAGACATTCAAACAATTGGATTGGTTATATCTTTGATCAACTAGCTCATTTGCCCATTTGGTTGCATAAATTCCTTGTCCTAGAGTTAAAGTCAGCAGCAGCATCTTCTACAAAGATCCTTGTTTGCATCGCTTCTTTCTCTTTGATGGCAGTTAATGGTGAAGGCATCTGCATTTGAAAGGCACTTGTGCATAATACAATGCTGAAATACACACACTCTCTTTTTGCCTCCAAGTTGTTCCCCATGTTCAAGCCACAAAGTTCCACCTCTTTTAGTTCCACCTCTTTTACAATAGTGGACTCAATTGCCTACATTGCCATCCTTCACTGTTGGTTGCGTTTATCATCTAGACAGCTTTGAAGTGGACAAATTGATCAATAGAAGGGTTCACAATGTAGGATTAATGTAATGGACTCTCATGGTTAATTTGTCATGGCATCTTAGAACATCCTAGCTAACATATACACGTGTGTGTGTGTGTGTGTCATTGTTACTACAGTTATTTTTCAGCAAATATAAAAGATCAAAACATATTTGATGAGGGTGCACTTGATGAGGGTGCTTAAAGTAACAAGGGATGACGAATAGTAGCTCCTTTGCAAGAACTGATGTAAAATTAAGTCTAAAGTCCTTCGTTAGCTAACTATCATTTGATATTTCCCAGTTGTGGGTTAGAATGAGCTACTTACCCATTTAGCCTAGAAATTATATGATGTGTATGCTTACCTAACAAAATTCACCAGTTAGCTAAGATACCATTTTAACTAAGATACAATTACCTAGTGGTAAAACGATGTGGGGAAAGGTTGGGTGATTTTATTTTATTTTTTTTCAAGGAAGTTTGGGTGATTTGATATTACGGTCCGACTTTCAATTATATGATAGATTATTCTTTTCTTCCAAGATAACTTTCCTTCTCATGCTTTTGCTTAAGACATAATCTTGGAAAAGATACCTGCAAGTTGTTATCAATGCACCATTGTGGATCATAATTAGCTCGATCCCATTTCTCATATATTTGGAGCAATTGGATGTGATCACCCCAGCCAGAACCATCTGGAAGGTCCGACGAAGAACATTTCCTCTTCTTCTCACTGCTCTTACTGCAAGTGGCACATTTAAGAAGACCAAAAATTACAAAAAGGAATATAATCCACACCATGGACATATACAGGTTGAATCTAAATCACTCCAGTTCAAAGAATATATGCAAATGTACAATAACATTGTTACCTGAACATCAGTCACTAAAGATACATATTTATTACTTCCAAGTATCAGTTGAAGGTTGAAACACAAACAGCAATGCCTAGCTATGGTACTATATTATGAGAATAGAGTCATTAGACTAAAAATTGGAGAATAATGATAATATCATAACATTCATAAGTCATAACTACTGAACTTACCATAAGAAACAGCTGTCAGAGGGATAATAATCAAATCCATTCAGTAAGCACAAAAGGCCCAACAAACAAATCAAGCACTTCAAGTATGGTAAAAGAGAATTTTCCAAAGTAACATAGAATGCCATTTAAAGCGGCACCTTATATCAATTACAACAAACCAGGCATATTGGTAACCTCTCAAAAGGTTCCTCAGCAGTCAATACAAAGCAATTAATCAAAAACAAATAACTAGAATTTGTGAAAGTACTCAACAGCTGCTGAAAATATCATATGAATCTATCAAATCATTAAGGTTGGAATTTGCCACAAAATATATTCAGATTTTTTACCATTGCAATACAGCCTATAGAATTAAAGTTAAAACCTCGCTATTAATTATGGCCTCGAAGACAAGCAACACTCAAACATTAAACTCAACCTACTCTGTAGGGGGCAAAAGAAAGAACATCATTGTACCTAGGGACATGCCATAATTTCAAAATAAAAGGGAATAGCTTGTTCTTTGATCTACGTAGTTTTTGCATGTAGGGAAAAGAGTGGTCACAAGGGGGGGAGGGATGTTTGCGCGATCCACTCCATTCATCAGGTGGGTCTCTATGCAAATTGTCTACGGAAAAAGAATAAAAATAGGGAAAACAAGAACAGTAGTAGAACAAGAATTTATACAAGAGGTAAAAAAAAAAAAAAAAAAAATTAGTATTGATCTCACACATGCAGAGATCTAGCTTAAATGATCAAATCATCCATTTCTTGAAAGAAATTTTAAGAAAATAGAAAAAAATCAGATACATGGCCAACCAAAAAAAAAAATCTGGAAAGGCCCAAAAAGGCCAAAATCAACTACTTTGTTTTTTGTTTAGTCTATAGATCTTGAGTACAAACAACTATTTCATGCATTATTTCAAAAAAAAAAAAAACTGATAGAAAACAGCACAATGGTTAAGAGGTGAAAAATTGGGATATTCAACCAAGTAGATCCTAATCAAACACAAATCAAGCATGACTTGGTGGATTAGGACACACGTTGGAAAATAACAAAAAAGAAGGGAAAAAGCAAAAAAGAAAAACTGATCATTACCTGTTTTTCATATTTTCCCCAAAAATGGCCCGCTCACCTGTGTTTGTTGAATCATACTCGAGTGTTGTCTTTCATGTTCATAATAGGCACATATTTAATCGAGAACCCCAATCCATTGTTTCTCCAAGCTAAGGCCATGAAAAATGGGATAATAATAAAAAAGCAAAAAATGATGCATTTATGCATTTTGGTGAGTCTCATGAGTCATAACAGACGTGATTGTATTGGTACCAATACAGCCTTTATCAGCCAATAAACCAAAGGCGGGTCTCTAGCTCGATATCAAAGAGAGAGAGGGAGGCCCAAACATGGGAATAATCACTTATATTCTTCCATAATCCATAATTAGCCTGAGAGATTACGAACAGAAATGACAACACTCTCCCTTTACACTGTATATAAATCTTGTACTATTACACTTTATGGCATATATACACATGCACACGGGATAGACTTAAATGCTTCCCGATTAAGCTGGTGGGTTAATAAGTTTCAGTTTATCCACCAAGAATACATGTCGGTTTGCAGTCAACACTTTGGTGAATATATCAGTTCCTTGTATCGTCGTTGATACATGGGAAAGCCAGAAGATTCTGTTTTGATACTGTTCTTAAATGAAGTAACAATCCAACTCAAGATGTTTGATGTATTAATGAAACACAAGGTGACCAATGGAAATTAGATTTATAGAAGGTTTACGAACAATAAGGACATTGGAAATGGTAGAGCAGTTTGACTATGGTAGAAGATCTATTCATCATATGTCCATTGCCCGGTAAATTGTGACATCATCACACCCACAGGCTTCCACTTAGGCTTTCCACCACCTACATTCTTCAAGGGATGGGCTAGGAGGGCAACGCTCCCACAGCATTAGTACTCTCACCAAGTATGCTCAACCTGGTATTCCCACCCAGGTATGTAACAAGTATGCTTCTACGTCTTTAAATTCAGTTTGTGAAATGGATGGTCTCCCTCCCTACGTCTTTAAATTCAGTTTGTGAACTTGATGATCTCCCTCCCTCCCATAAGATTTTTTTTTTTTCTTTTTTTATTCTTTTTTCTTTGACCTTCCAAACATTCCTAAAATCACCATGAAAAATCTTCAAAAAATAACCAAATATTTCTGAAAATAGAGATATTTTAGGATTTGACTTCCTGTGATATATTTTCACCTAAAATCACCATGAAAAATCTTCAAAAAATAACCAAATATTTCTGAAAATCGAGATCTTTTAGGATTTGACTTCCTGTGATAGATTTTCACCTATCAAGGCCCACCATACAATCACGCGTGTATGAGTTGGTCCCAAAACAGAAGAACTGATTGGTATGCAGTCCAGCCGCAGACACATCTTAAGAACGTGCCTGTTAAGGCTGTCAATGGGCCAGACCCAGTGTTGTCTTCTGCCTGTTTTGTACTGATCAGGCCGGAACTGTCTTGCTGGCCTTATTCGAAATTTTGAGTCTGCTTGCCTTGGGATTTTCCCATTTGTAGCCCAAGTCTCTCTCAATCAGATTCAACCTTCTTAGTCCTAATGTGCAGTGAAACTCAAGATCAGAAGTGACAGCCTCTTGGGGCTCTGAGACTAATAATCAAGATAATTTGGGAATGATTTCTGCCATTCATCTACATTCCACAATTAGCTAAAAAGAGGTCATGAAATAAAAGAGAAATGACTAAAATAACTCCTACAAACATCGTATATACACCTCTGACCATTTAAAGAGCATATACACAGACGGACATGCCACACTATGCTTCTAACATCAATTGCAGCTGCAAAGTTCCAAAATGAAGCACAATTCAAACTGCATCCGTTGAGCCGAATGGACTAATGAGAATCCACTGAGTCTATGTTATCTCCTTATGGAATCGGGTCTAAAACCTACATGCCCCCATCAATGATATGGAGTGGAGGACACTCACTGAAATGAATAAGATGAGTAAAGAATAAGGGTCAGCCACTTTTTGTGCTTGCATTCCAACATGCGGGAGTACGATATATCATTTGCTTGGTTTTTGTAGGGTTCATTCTGCATATCCTCTGCGAAACAAGTTCAGAAGTTGATATGTTGCAAATTGAATTCAAATGTATTTTTTATGACTACCTAGCAATACATTCCACTCCTGTGGAATTCATTTATAGTAGAAAATTAATAGGGCGTTGTATGTTCATTAGGTTAAAAAACAATAAAAATAGAATTACCTCCGAGTAGAAATTAGAGTGGTTTCTGCGGATAACATTGCGGTAACAGTCAAAGCTTGGGATAAACATCCAAGCTCATTTGCCTCGATTAATGTCCTAGAAAGTGAAGGCTCCAACGGAAGCTCTGTATAGAATTCGAAAGGGTACCAGATTTTATGATAAGTATCCAAAACAATAAACAGCATACATGCCATCTAAAAAAATGATGAAAAAGAGCAAACAGCATACTATATGCTTTCATACATTAACCACAAACCAATCTAATTTGAAGTAGGACATTTTATGATTAGAGAATCTGAAATAGTTGCTTATAAATAAACAGACTAAGGTTATAGCCATGAAGAATTCCAACAGCTAGTGATGAATTTTCTCAGGATTCTAGTATTGGTTTACGAACAAGAAATGAAGTTTGTTCTACATTTCTAGAAATGTTTCCAACATTTAACACCAGTTGTTACTTTCAACAGAAGTTCTAACCACTTTTAAGAAGATATATTAAATGTTGAAACCATTGCTTAAAAAACAAACAATACATTCAGGAATACACCATAGATAACTTGAAAAAGTGACAGGAAGTTAAAACTGAAAATTGTGTCTTTTAGCTTCAATAAGGAATCAAATTGTACATATCAATATCAGCTCCTCTACGCCTTAAGTGTCCAATAGTTCCAGTCAAACATTTATTAACTTCCTCGGTAACTGTCCAACTAGGACTATGTTTTTGAAATCCGTGAATGCATTGGCCCATTCCCAGACAGCCAAACATTTATTTAAATTATTAGATGGTGTAGTTGAAGAAATAAGAGAAAAATGTGTTGTCCAAGTTTATCACGGACAATGCAACCTCCTATGTAGCCGCCAGTCGCCTTCTTATGAAGAATAGATGTCCTTTATTTTGGACTCCATGCGCGACACATTGTTTAGATTTAATGTTAGAAGATGTAGATAGGTTATATATTAAAGTGATTGCTAGGGCTAGAAGAATAATTGTCTCTATGTATAAATATGCCCTTCTTCTCCATCACATGAGAAAACACACTAGTTGTAATTTGCTTCGTCCGTCACCCGATTCGCAACAGCCTTTTTAATACTACAAAGGATGTATGCAAAAAAATAAAAAAAATAAAAATTAATAATAATAATAATAATAATGATAATAATAATAAATAAAAATAAAAATCTGAGCTTAGAAGCTTTGTAGTGTTAGTCGATTGGAATGATGGGCCTCAGTCAAAGAAGACCAAAGTGAAGTTAGTCTAATAAACCATCCCTTCGCAATTGCTTTGGAGACAAATGCTAAAGGCATTAAAATCATTGGAACCCTTTGTAAGTGTGTTAAGATTGATGGGTTGTGAAGAGAAGCCACCAACGGGCTACATCTATAATGTGATGGAGAGGGCTAGCAACAAAATTATGGATCACTTTAATTATAGAGAATGTAATTATATGCCTATATTAGATGTTATAGATAAGAAATGGAGCAGCCAAATGTCATCTTCACCGTATTTAGTTGCCTACATCTTTAATATGGTCGTATTCTTCGCTTCCACGGATTGGAGTAAGGCAGAAAAGATCCATATGGTATGCTTTCTTGATGTTTTGGAAAGAATGGTTCCAAATAAAGATGAACAAAACAGAATTCCCGCTCTGCTCTACTACACTTTTACATGAAAGGTGTGGGGATTTTCTTAGGAACTATGAAATGGCCAAGTATGAACATCGCAGCGAGTTGCTCTAAGAAATAACTTCTTATAATCTATAAAATCTAACTTACTTTAACTGTTATTTGTACAGTTGGCTGGTGGTCAATGTATGGAGTGGACCCAAACAGAAAGGATCCAACACTAAACTGGCCATGAAAACACACAGCCTTATACGTGTTGCTAGCAATTGCGAGCACAAATGGAGTACATTCGAGTCGGTGGGCTTCTCAACTCACTCCTCAAATATTGAATTTAGACGTAAGAAGTGAATATTAAAACTAGAAAGTAATTGGCCATCCCTAATTCACTTTCAGTTGGAATGTTATACAGATTCACACCAAAAAATAAATCATCTTGAACAAAAGGAAAATAACTTGATCTTCGTCCAATACAACCAAAAGTTGTGAGAACGATTCCGAGAGACGAGATTGTAGAGATAAAAGAAGAAGCTGATCGAGATGATCAACCATTGGATGTAGATGAAACTAGTGTGAACCGATGATGAAGAAAAAGAAAATAATGAAGTATAAATCAAAGAAGGAGATGAGTCCAATGACAATGATGATGACAATCATGGTGGTGATGATGTCATGCCACAATACGATTAGTTTAGTAACCTATTTTCAATTTTTAAAATTTGAATTTATAGGTCACTAAGTTGTAACCAGTATAAAATTTGTAGTTTGTATATTTTAATTTGTAATTGTATTTGTAACTTCGTAGTTTTTTCTTGTTTTAGTTTGTAGTTTGTACTATTTATACATCAACTCATCAAGTTATCAATAACATGTTTATGTTTGTAGTTCTTAATGAGTTGTTATTTGTTAGTTAATTTGTTGATTATTATAGATGGTCTAATGTTCATTTAAATATAAATATAATCGTGAAATGTAACAAACTATAATGAAATAAGCCAAAAAAAAAAAAAAAATCCAATCACTCATAATTATTAGACAGTTTTTCATAGTTTTTTAGAAAAACAAAATTACATTTTTTTGCCATTTCTTTTTTAAATTTTTTTTCAAAACAAAGGGAAGGGTTTAGCAATTGCTGAAGCAATTATGTAATCGCATAAGTGATCAGCCTAGCCCCATGGCTTAGGATCACTTATGCGATTTGACAACACTTGCCCCCATACATCAAAATGAACCAACAAAAAAAAAAAAAAAATTATTTGACTTTTTTTTTCGTAGATGCATAAACAGACCAATCAAGTTTAGCCAAATCACAGGCGTCATATTGAAAATTCCAGAAATCATTAGACTCAACTGATTGTCGCAACAAAGACGGTAGAACTGAATTAAAAGGATGAACAAAATAACAATGCCAGATATAAAGATCCTCCTTTTTAACAGTAAGACGCTCACTAAACTGAACTAAAGAATTCAAATGAAAAATATATAACCGATCCTTCTCAAGTTCACCACCATGAAGCTTTTTCATCATTAGATCCTCAAAGACACAATGATCAAGAAAAAATGCCACGCTGCAATTTGAATCCTTTGTAATCTAACTCATAGACAATAAATTAAAAGCAGTGTTCGAAGTATCGGTATTGCTAAAAGTTTCACTGGCCAGGGATACGGAAACAATATCAATATCGCTGATAATATTGCTAATAACCGGAAAGGTGGAGAAACATGGGAAAATTGGTGGAATTTCCAGTGAAACTTCAAGGGATGTTAAAATGTTTGCATATTTAGATATTTAAAATTTAAATAAAAAAAAAAAAAAAAAAAAAAAATGGCAATAAGAATGCATACATAACAAGTTTTCATTTAATGAGGCCTTAAAAGCATGTGATGTTGTAAAAAATCAGTCCAACCAAGCCATTTGGCCTATTTAACCACCCAACATTTCATCCAAACATCTATCGATGTTGCAAAATATCAACAACACATGATATTTCACCAAGAAATCATCAACAATTGGAAAGGAAATGAAAGATGATCTCAATATCGCGCATGTTGCGATAACAATAACAGCGAGAAATTATCAATATTATCAATGACAAATTGAACACTACGTATAACCATGCGCTCATAAAAAAACTAAAATATTTTTTTTCTAATAAACAAAATTTTGATGATATCAATACATTGGTGATATTCTTAAAATATCGTCAATACACTTACGGTACAAGCATTAGCTAGAATTTACATAGTAAAAAAATTGGCGATATTGATGCATTGGCAATACAAGCGACACCTAGAATTTACATAGTTGAAAATATTGGTGATTACATTAGCGATATTGATATGTTGGCGATACTTAGCTATACATTGCTAATACCTGGAATTTCTGATACTACCAGCGTTATCGATATCGCTGAGCTGGAGATAAAGATAATATCGGAGATAATTTGAACATTGATTAAAAGCAATATTAGGGGCAACACAAGACAAGGAGAACAACGGTGAAGCTAAAATATTAACCATTTTCCTTAGTAGGTGTCAAGGTACCATTTGCTAATTTCACATGACCTAAATGAGTTTCTGAGGTAAATGAAGAAAAAGTAATAACTATAAATGTCATACGAAAAATAACCCTCCAATCAATTATTCAAGGATTGGACTAAGAAGCAATGTGAACAAAAGTGAAGGCATTGCCTTTTTTAGCAAAGATGTAGAGGAGAGGTCTTACTCTGTTGGCTTTCCTTAATAAAGCATCACACGCATTTTTTTAAGAGATGGACCACAGCCCTAACTGGTTGAACCATGGGCGACACTGCCAATAGAGCCATTTCCCCAACAGTACTTAGAAAGTCTTTATCACCTGTAGTTGTTGAATAAGTAAAACGGCCTTAAGTTGGTCTACCATTAACTACCTAGCAATAATTAACTGTAAGGCCATATCAACCACATTGAGTACACAAACGGTCTGCACCACGGCCACAACCATACCCACGGCTTACATCTCGACCTCCTCATCCTATAGCTCCACCTCCAATATCAATATTGTAAAATTTTCTAAGTAGATTTCTCAACCACAGCAGGTCCCATAGTTGCACGATGTCTCTCAACTGTTAAGAGCAAAACATAAATACTATTTAAGATGAAGTAGGTGAACTAAGAATCTGAGCCCACACAAATTCAAAATCAAAAGTAAGACCCACTAACAACTCAAATATCCTCTTTTTCTTAGTACTTTGTTTATATGCCTCTACATCGGTGATACGAATTGGAAATCGTCCAAGAAAGATAATTCCTACCACAAATTGGAAGTCATCCAGGAAAGATAATCTCCTAATAAATATTGTAAATCCAAGCCTTATTATTCTGATCAGGATACAATTCATAAGCAGTTAACCAAATCTCATGGGAAGTAGATAATACGAAAAGGCCTTCACTAATTTCTAGTTCCATAGAAGTCAAAAGTGAAGACATGACGAGTAGGTTCTAGTATCCACCCATTTATATAACCTAACTTCTATTTTCCTCCAATAAATATCTCAACTACTTTCAACCATTGAAGATGATTACTAGACTTAAGTTTATGGGTCGTAATCTACAACCCAAGATTTTCATAATGAGCAATAAATCTCTCCATCTTAGAGTTGATTGAATCAACAATCTCATATTTTGACAAAGATGCCATATTGAATCCACACAATATGGATCAAAACAAAGGTCAAAATAATAGTCAAATCTCAATTCAAAAGAGAGAGAGAGAGAGAGAGAGAGAGAGAAAACGATCTTACGGCTGGGTTAACAAATACGAAAGATAAGGATTACCACACGTAGGTATGGGGTTCTCAATTCACAAAAGGCTCAATCAACCTGCAGAGATTCTGCTGAAAAATTTTCAGAACCTTGATTGGAGAAGATTATTCAGCAAAATCTTCCCTCAAATTATGAAAGGAATGATCAACCTATAGAGGTTTTGCTCGAAAATTCAGCACCTTGATTGGAGAAGATTGTCCAGCAAAATCTTTTCTCAGATCTTAAAAAACAAAAGAGTCACGGATCTCAAGCATCAAAGAGAACTTCAACCGCAATTCGAACTCCACCACAAACGAGGTATTCAAAATCGGTTATGTAACGGCCGCTACATAATGGAAACGGGCATAACCGTTACGTGTTATGGGGCCAAAATGAGCGTAACGACCATTATAGGAAAAAAAAAAAAAGAGGCCATAAAGGCCTTGTAACGGCCCTATAATGGCCCTATAACAATTTTTTCAAAAATAAAAAAGGGTCGTAACAGCCGATACGGGGGTCGTAACAGCCATTACGTCCCATATCATAACGGTAAGAGTGGTGGCCGCTATGGTCACCATTACCGTTATGGAACACCTTGACCACAAATCCCAAAAACCTTTAACAATCTCCAACCACAGATCTCCCCCTCTCGAATCAACTCAGATCAGTGGGTAAAAAAAGACCCAAAACCCTCAAAACAAGATGAAATATATGTATATAAAAAATAAGAAGAGAAAAGAAGCAAAGAGTAAAAAGAAATATGCTTTGAAAAAGAAAGATCAAGAGAGGAAGGAACAAAGAAAGAAACCTAAAGAACAATCCCTAAGCTCTAATAACATGTAAAGTAGGAAAGCTTTGAAGGAAACAAAAGACCAATAAAATTGGACATCCAACCCCTATTGTATTCGTTGGGGTATGTGCATGTGGGCCTATTACTGGCCCCACAAGTACATAAACTTAGGTCTTATATGTTGCGGGCCTTTGTCCTTAATTTTTCAACCTTTTATCTTATGTGCATGTCGGCCTATTACTGGCCCCACAAGTACATACACTTAGGTCTTATATGTTACGGGCCTTTGTCCTTAATTTTTCAACCTTTTATCTTATTTGACACTTAGCCTTCCTTTACTTTTTCCTTCATATAAGGGCATGTGTATAATTTTACATTTTCTTCTATTATTACAAATAAGAGGGTTGGACATCCCGACCCTACGTGCTCTCCTTCTCTTAAATTCTCTTCTACTTCTTAACATGGTATCAGAGCCCAAGTGCTCCTAGGGTTTCTTCTTCTTCTTCTACTACTACTTCTTCTTCTTCTAGGGTTTCCTCTTCTTCTTATGGGTTTCTTCTTCTTTTCCATCTTTTCTTCTTCTAGGGTTTCTATTTCTTCTTCTTCTTCCAAGGTTTCTACCTCCTCTTTTCTTCTTTCTCCTTCATTTTTTTCTTCTTCTTCTTCATTTTTTTTTTCTTTTTTGAGAGTCGTGAAGCCTTTTCCTCACTAACTTGTTGTGATTCATGAGAAGAGGGTGGCTTGCACTGATATTTTTTGGGGTTTTAAATGATAAGTGGTTGGATTTGAAGCCCTTACTTTTTTTTTCTGCTATCTATGTGAAGATGTTGCTGGAAATTCTTCTTCGATTCCTTTTTGAAGATTTTCTCTGAAGCACTAGCTGATTTTTGTTGAATGGTTGTGGGTATTGTCAAACATTTATGTTTGACAAATTTTTTGAATTTGTTTCTCTAGATTTTCGACATCTGGTTTTCAATCATAAGAATTTGTTGGTTACTGTCCTTTTGCAAAATTTAGGGCTTCTTTTCTGGTTTATTTGTCCAGCCATTAGGCCCTTCCTCACCTATTCAGCTCTCCTTTTTTTTTGGGATCATAACGGCCTTTAAGTCGACTTTTGAAGTTGTTGGCCCTGTTACCACTAAAATGAAATGGTTGATTGTTCATTCTGAAAATCCTAGTTTGCAGATTACCATATATAAACTTAAGTCCAGCAATTACTTTCAATGATAAAAAGCCGTTACAATGTTTATTAGAGGAAAACAAAAGTTGGGGTATGTTAAAAATGGCAGTATCACAAAATCTCAACCATCTAATCCTTCATTTTTTTTATTTTTTGAAAGGCAACCATCTGATCCTTCATATGGAGACTGGAAATCAAATAACTTGCTTGCAATGTTGTCAAAGCTTTTTTTAAAATTAAAAAATCGAAAAAAATCATTAAAAATTCTAAAAATTTAAGAAAAACTATGTTTAATTACTACAGGTGATTGGATTGGGCATATTTAACTATTTCATTTTAGTTTTACTATTAGGCCATTTATATGTTCAATTATATTATATAATATTATATATAACAAAACAAACTTAAATAATTAACAAGTTACACTAGTAAGAATTAATTATTGAAAACTACAAACATAGAAATTTTATTGATTACTTGAATCTTGATGAGTTGATGCATACAATACAACTTACAACTTACAACTTATTGTAATCTACAAGAAACTTGACCGTTGGCCATTACACCATGGCATCCTATTGTATGTCATGATTATGCGATTATGCCATCGCATACTTTAGTATGTCATCGCAGATTTCTGCATGGCATAAGTGACCATGGCATATGCGATATAAGCCAATGTATGTGATTATGCGATCGCATAATCACTTCTGCGATCATACATGACAACATTGCTTGCTTGTCATGTACTGGCTTCTAAATTCGATGGAACCATAAGCTGGCGAAGGCCAGTTTTTGTTATCTACTACTTGTGAGATCTAGCATACTGCCCATGAATTGTATGCAGATCAGAATTATATGGCTCAGATTTATAATATTTATCAAAGAAATGGAAATCTATGACAGAGGGAGCAATCAGTGTCTGAATATTATGCCAAGATGCGTGGTTTGTGGCAGGAACTATCCTTTCTAGATGATCTTCATTTTGTGTGTACCACATATGCAGAGGCATATAAAAAGAGCATTGAGAAGATAATACCTTTTAATTATTGGCAGACCTTATACAAAGCTTGGACTAGTTTCCACCCAGATTCTTGGATCGCCATGTTTACGTATCTTAATAGCGTATATGCACTATTGTTGCATATGAAAAGCGTTGTGCTATTATAGGATCGACTATGGTTGCAAAATCAGCTCTAGTGACATGTTTTCAAAACATTGATAATGCTAAGTACTAGTCATCGTAGAGGATTAGGAAGCTAGACGGCATGCTCTTGGCAAGCTGGGATGATTAATATCTACGCCTCAGCTTGAGGGAGAGTGTAGGTGTATGTGCATGTGAACCTATGACTAGGCGCACAGGCACATACACCTGGGTCTTATATGTTATGAGCCTTTGTCCTTGATTTTTTACCCTTTTATCTTTGTTTCATGATTTCTTTATTTGACCATTAGCCTCATAGATCTAAATACCAGTATTGTAATCAGCCGATACAGCTGTATCGTATTCATATCAACACAAGACGATACGCAATATGAGGCCGTAGCAGCCTTATACGAAAAAATTGAGCCGTATCCGATGATATAGGACGTATCAACACTGATACAGACCAATATGCCCGTAAAAGTAATTGCTTTTATTTTTTTGTCAAAATTTCACTCATGTCTCCTCTTCTTTTTTCATTTAAACTATGGAAGAAGTTTAAAAACTCATTTTAGGCTAGATCTAGACCTATTTTGGGATCAAAACAAATTATTCAAATGGGATTCAACAAATTCAAGAGAAGTGGACCATTATGGGAAAATCGAAAAGAATGGTAAACCTCCACTTTCTTTTTAATATTTTCATCTTCTTTTTGTTGCATTTCAATGTAATGGACCCCAATTCACAAAATCATGCTTGATTTGTGTTCAATTAGGGCCTATTTAATTGACCTTCAACCAGTCAAACCGACATACAACATTCTAATCAAAGAAAGGTCCGATACACGTACACCATCATATACATGTCCAAAATACAAAGAAATTATAGATTCTTAAATATCTTATTATTCTCGTTTTTCCCTAATATTTTCCTTAATTCTTTGGCTTGATTTTTTTTCCGATATGGTCCAATACAAACCAATATCAATACGCGATGCCCATATTGTATTGTTCTTTGTCAAGCAGATACCACACACACCCCCCCCCCCCCCCCCCCCCCGGATACTGATATTCAAAACCATGCTTAGCCAACCTTTAGTTTTTCCTTCATATAAGGGCATATATGTAATTTTACCTTTTCTTCCATTATTACAAACAAAAGAAGGCTGGACATCCCAATCATAACTCTTTTCTCTCAAATCCTCCCCTTTTTATTAACAACATTTATAAGACAAAATATGCCAAATTATATAAAACACCCCTAAAGGGCAAAATAGAGAATAGGAAAAAACATTTTTTAAAAAAATAACATAAAATTAATAGGCCCAAAGGCCCACAGTAGGTCATATATACCATAACACACCAAATTTGCCTCCTCATCTCTGATCCAATCAAAGACCAAATTGTCCAACTTCGAACGAACTCACAAGAATGGAATAGAAATCCACAATGGCTTTGTATATTTTTTGTTTCTCATCTACGTTGTCTCCATTCATCTGGATACTTGAGATTATGTTTCGTCATCCCCCATCCTTGGCAATACCATGAAAAAAATCATGTTCTTGTCACATTGCTTTAGCCATAAGCAATGAGAATGTTGATGCCACAGAATCTCCTCCTGTAACTTCCTTCCATATTCGAACTTGAGAGCTTCCTAATTTTTTTCTTTGCTCCTTCAAAAGGCTGAAACTTTCTTCCTTCCAATAGATGACTTGGGTTTCCTGAAGAACTACCTATTTCCTATAGCTTTGAAATTGCTCCTTTTTTCCATTTTTTTAAATTAGACTCTCAGTTTACTTTGGCTTCATCATCAAGCAAAGATTTTCCCTTCATTATTGTGCACAACCACCAATTTATGTCCGTTTTGACGAATCCTTCCTCTTCAAGCCACATTAACTCTTATGTGAAAATGGATTATACCCCAAAATTCATTGTTTGTATCATGCACAACCAATAAGTGATACAATTCAAGGTGAGGAACAGAGATTTGAGGGGCATTGGAATGATGATCCCTCCATACACATTAGGACTCAAAAGGCTTCTACTATGATTTATTTGATACTCGTGCAATCTTGAAATGCAAGCACTAGGAATTGTACTTTCGCATGCACTAACTCAAACTAAACCATGTAAATTAGGTGCACCACTGTAAATAGGTCATCACCCAAAAACCGAACTAGTTTAACAACCCTAAATTTTGAATTCATATTTTCTATATTTGTGCAATTGGATACTTTTTATTTCAACCATCCATTAAATGTCCACCAATCTGAAATTAAAGTAATTAATCCATTAAAACAATTCTTCACTATCTAAATTATGGCCCACAATTTGGATGGTGTAATTTTAGCAACTGTACGCCATGTGTACAACCCCTATGAATAAAGTGTTGTGAATCAACCCTTGGTCCATCAAATTTTGCCATAGTAACATAGTTTTTCTCTTCTATTTTCCAATTTTCTTTTTCAGGCTGGAGTCCCTGGGATGTGTGTATGCCATCCAACCCATGCATCAACTGAGCCCCACCTTGAAGATCAGATGCCCCAAAAATCAGGACTATTCAATAACTAGGTGGCCCACACTGTAGAAAACAATGTATAACTACCCAAAACTGCCAAATTCATGTGGCCTGCTTAATGGTTGGATTGGCCTGAACTTTGGGGTACCCCATATTAATGATGATGCAACCCAACTGGTAAGATTCAATGGCATAGACATTGCACACACCACGGTCAATCCCACATGTAAAGTGTTGTAGAATAAGTTTATCCTACAACATTGTAGAACAAACAACCTCCTTTTATAGTTTTATCAATTAAAAAAAGTGCTAATTACTATTAATGGTTCATGATTGGAGGGTATAAATTAATTAGAGTGCCGGATACGTACGACCGTGTATTATACAAATATAACCATCTTCAGACCAGGTTCAGGTATGGGCAGGATTTTACCCGCACCTATTTAGCTACGCGTTGGGCCTACCCGACCCATTGACACCCCTAAATGTGTGGAAAGAATTTATGTTAATTGCCTGTGATTTATTGTTTGTACTTATGATATTGGAATGATATGAACTGATTCTAGATATAATTGCATCAATTATGGACAATGCCGCATAGTTTTGTCCCCTACATAATGGAAAAGTATTATGCACATTTTTTTTCTAATGTTTTGAGTTCTAAATGTGTAATCATGTCTCTTAACATCAAAACTTTCACTAAAAAGTTCCACCATCTTTCTAAAGTTTCCCCATGCTTCCCTCATATTGGGATACATTACACGATACATTGGATATTTCCCGATGTTCACCACAATATTTCTGTATCCAAGGGTGTGATAACCATGCTTTGAATGCTGTCAAAACTTCTACCATTTTGTTAATGGGTTAACAATAACTAAACAGTGGCCTGGCCTTCCATTGGAGTAATATATTCATATGTCTATCCATTTGTATTCTTGGTTCAGCATTTGATATTTCTTTCGTCATCAATTGCAGACCAATAAAGCACATTCCATTAATTATGTGACTGACAGAGACATGTCAACAATTGTACCTCTAAAACAAATATGAGGCTTCCCCTCTATCTGTAATGCATGAAATCTTGAAAACAACCAAATCCTTACCCTTTTAGATGTAAAAATAGTTATAAATCCAAAGGGCTAAAAATGGAACAAATCCAATACCAGACATTGTCCGTCCAATGTGTGTTATCAATCCATTTTCATCAATTGCATCAATGAGGTACAACTGCTTTAAAGCATCTTCTAGTGACTCACCTGCAGTAACAATGCGCTGCTTTAATCACCATATAGAAGTCTAACAGAAAACAAAACTATAAGAACAAGAAAATTTAGAAGTGAGGGAGTACACAACACTAGCTATAAAATATCCAAGTGGATTAGATATATGCAGCATGTGAAGCACAAAAGACCATCTCAGATAAATTAAGAACAAGAAGGTTGAAACATTCTCTTACTTGAAGGTTGATCAAGAAAATCAAATTTGAGAATATTGATATCTGGGAGGTCTAGTGATTTCAGATAGAGAACAGTTCCAGCAAGAGAAGACCGCTGTATCTCAGGGATCGTCGCATCAAGAAATTCCTCGTGGTAGACAGCAGAGGGGTAAAGTCGGTAGCACTTTCCAGGACAAGTTCGTCCAGCTCGTCCCGCACGCTGATCAGCTTGGACTCTGCAGTTGTGTAAACCAATAAAGAACAAAAAACTACAGCTTACTGGAAACACAGCAGGTAAAGTAATCTTTTAAAGGAAAAAAAAAAAATGTAGATCATGTAAAATTTAGACATTTAGATGTCAGCAGTTTGTGATCAAGGATAATAATAAGAAATCAGAAATATGCAACAACCAAAAAATGAAAGGCGGATATTATAACAAACTCAACCCATTTCTCAACTGGTCCAAAAAATTGGATAAGGACCCAGTAAAATTGGATTGCGTCCGTTAGGTACCACCCATGGGTCTGGGTACCCATTGGCATCCCTACCAGCCAATCCCAAGCTTGGATAAAGGACTCGGGTTAATGTTAAGTGATCAAGTGTTAATAGAACTTCTGCAAGACAATCATGAGAATTCATGTTTTGAATATAATTGGAAAAATAGAATGTAAAGCAGAATACCACAAATAGCTGGAACAAGGCTATGATGACAATGAGAATGGAATCTGAATAACAAATTATGAAAGAACAATAAGGTAGAAAATTCAATTATAAGAGAGTTTTCTACTCCGTGATTATATTCCCAGTTAACACTGCATATTTGAAAACAACTATTGATGTTTTACTTCTAAGTAGTAGCCTCATGTTGTTTCGTGACTCTTACTTAAACCTAGCCAATTCTTTATGAACCACCCTATGGTTTATTCATAAAATTGAGTCCACAACCAACTTATGGGAGCTCCTCTTTGTTAGAAATATTAAGCATATGATGGGGCATTTCATGTTTGAAAATCCACTCCATAATTTCTACATCAGCGGAATTCTTATAATGAACACAAAACCTCATGCCTGTACAATGAATGAGAGGATTTGAGCTTTTAATGCTCCCCATTGTGCTGAAGCAGTTCAACTGGAGGCAGTGATCGTATTTTCTTGATCATCAAGGGATCCAAGGGTCTATTTAGTCAAATAAAGCTGTAAAAGCCAAAGAGAACATTTCCTGTTTCATCATTTTAAGGTGTTCCCCTTTCATCATTCTTTTTTTTTTTTTTTGGCCTCTAAAACCATTGCAACAAAATTTATTCCTCTTCATGAAAATCCTTCAAAATCCCCATATTCAACCTAGGACCAACCTGACATTAGATCCATTCTAATGTAATTGCAGACCCAATGCTAAATCATCAGCAGCATCTAAGCCTTATACCAATTAACTGGGGCCAGACCCAATCCTAAATGCTTCTCCAAAATCATCAATACAAATGCAACCAAACGCCCAGATCCACTCCCACTCAACTCATTATTGAACCCAGATTTTTTGAACACCTTAATGAAGAAGCACCAAAATTTATGAGAATTTTTACCGCGAGCTACATAATAAGAGCAATTTTTTTGAGGAAAAAATTGTCTTGTTGGAGACGCACATCAGACAAGTGAACCATGCCACTGAGAGAAAAAACTTTTAATTGTCTTTATCATTCTGTAGTGGGTTCTGGTGCTCAGATACATTCATCCACATGCATATATAGCAGTGTGAGTCAGTGCATGTTTCTGTATTTACTGCATGCATTACATCTATTAGATTCTTATTAGATTATACTGTGCACTTAATGTGTGTGTGTGTATTTAACGTACACCACATACACACGGATGCAGCAGCTGGGGTGGCATAGTTGAAATTTATGAGCGGCACATTCTTTCTATATTCGCTATTAGCTTAGTAACATTTTCTTTGGCTGTTCCAAAAAAAAAAAAAACAACAAATTTAAAACAAAACAAAAAAGAAAACAAGTATGAATTGGATTGGGCCTCCCAAAGCCAGTTTGCACCTCATATCACTTTTATCAATCATTAGATGTGGCTGTGTTCAAGTGAACCGCCCAACACTAAAGAGACACCAAAGAGAGCCCCAAATAATAAGTAATAAGAAAGACATATTATAGCAAAAGGCCAAATAGATTCACCAGCCAAGTTGAAACATAATAATCAGAAAATGCATACACAAAAAGCAAAATAACAACGACACATGCAAATTTTGGAGCAGCACCAGAAAAGCTTATATTATTTACCTACTGATCTGCACAACATCAAGTGAATACATGCCAGTTGATGGGTTGTATTGTCGTTGCTTCACATACCCAGAATCAATAACGTACCTGCCATAAGTAGACAAAATAAGCAAGCTTACAGTCACAAACTCAAAATTGAACCTGAGATAAGGATTGACACATAAAACCCATAAGGTGTAATTGCAAATATATATATATATATATATATATATATATATATATATATATATATATCACGTCACAAGGAACCTTAATTTCATAAATCCCACCAAAGATGAAAAAGGTTTGCATGAATCTTAAAATTATATAACGGTGTTATTTAAATATGAAACCAAATCACGTCAATTTTCTCACGCATGGTGACACCATTTATAGGAAATTGCCTCAGATTTTTAAGGTTTTTCAACACAACATATTTTTCTTTTTTTAATCTACAAATCAATTAGATGAAAACCCTTCATGATTTATATGAGATGGAACCCAAAAACTCCATCCTAGATAATTTGTCAACAATGAAAAAGAAAAGTCCAAATGAAAAATGTTCAGAGGCCTCATGTAAGGTCCTTAAATAGGCTCCTTAGATGTACAAATAAGGAAGGTTCATAATGCCAATGACAACTAATGACTTGCTACAAAAATGAAAAAGTAATTAAAAAACATGCTCAAGGGATAAGAATGAATATAGGAAAATTTGGCTAATTGATTTTGCATAGTTAGTTGCCTAATTAGGAAGCCTGGCCCTCCTTATTGATGGGCCAACTATGAGGCTTGGGGGTGGGCTTGGCCCATGAGTCTTGGGCCCAATTCAACCTGCATTAGTCCTCCTCAGCTTGAAAGAACTCGACTTCAGTGAGTTAATGACCTGATATTGCTCATAAAGGTTAGGATTCAAGCGTTGGAAGTCTGTAACAATGATCCATGCAGCATCGGAGAGAGCATCCTTGCCAACAAACAAGAAACATCTGGCAACCACCTTGGCACATAAAGACAATTTGGTCATCAAGAACATCAATGATCATGTTTGTAGGTGCCAAAATGGTCAAAAGTGTGATAGCTTGTTCCTCGATACCATTTTCAGTATGGTGCAAACGATAGATGGAAAGATCTTCCACATTCAAAGTAGGACTGATAGGTAAATTTAGAAGGGAGATCTAAAACATAAGCATTGGCACTAATTTTTGTTATAATTTTGAACAGTCCCACATTAAGGGAATGGAGCTTCTTCGAGATACGGGGGGTAACCATTCAGAATGAATATGGACCATAATTATGTCACCTTCCACAATTAGCAAAATGGCATCTTGCATCTACATGTTCCTTATAACTTTCATTACTTGTAGCCAGTGTTCGAAATATCAGTATCGCACAATGTATCACACCCTTGGGATACAGATACGTATCGGTTATCGCACGGGATATATCATTTGTATCGCATAGTTTATCGCACTTTTTGGGAAACATGGAGAAACATTGGGAAAATGGTTGAATTTTTTAATGAAACTATGGGGATTGTTAAAAAAGACCTCCATACACACTTTTAAATCATAAAATCTCAAAAAAGAATGACACATAATAGGTTTCCTTTGTAGAGGGTCCTAAGCTCTGCGTAGTCTGATTGAACTAAGACAACTATATCCAGTATCCACCCCGTCTATCTGTTTTTCTATATCATTTTCGGACATTATGCAAAAAATTAAGCAGATCCAATAATCAGGTAGACCATATCATAGGAAACAATGGTAATTGACCATTAGTGGGCCAATTGAACTTTAGATATTCTTCACTTTTTGGGATAAAATCATAAAATTATATGGTAAAATGGATGGACAGAGCGGATAAAATACATGAATTATAGTGGCCCCACAGAGTTTACTCACTACGTTGTTCCCGTGAACGGATTGGCTACTCCCCCTGACACCAGCCAATGGCTAGTGGTCGGTGCTATGTGGGCCCCACCATGATGTATGTGTTTCATCCATGCCATCCATCTGTTTTTATAGATCAGTTTACGGTATTATTCCAAAAATGAGCTATATCCAAATCTCAAGTGTACCACATTACAGGAAACAGTGTTGAATGAGGGTCGACCATTAAAAACATTTTGGGGGCCATAAAAGTTTTGGATCAAGCTGATATATTTTTTTTCCTCTTCATCTGGGCCTGTATGACCTAATCAACAGATTGGATGTCAAATAAACAGTATAGTGGACCATAGGAGGATTTTAATGGTTGATATCCAATCACTATTGTTTTTATGTGGTGTGGTCCACCTGAGATTTATCTCTCTCATTTTTGGGATCAAGCAATAAAATGTTCTGTAAAAATGGATGAAACACATACATCATGGTTGGGCCCACAGAGCACTGACCACCAACCACGGAGCTGGTGTCGGGGGAGTAGTCAATCCGTTTCCGTCGTTCCCACCCCAACGGACGCGGATTTCTTGTGAAAGCCTTTAGCAGGGAGTTCCTACGCTGGGAACCCAGATGGGGCCCATTATGATGTTTGTGAGAAATCCTCCCCTTCCATTAGTTTTGTGAGTTCATTTCAGGACAATATGCCAAAAATGAACCGTATATAAAGCTCGAGTGGGCTGTGCTAAAGGAAAATGTGGTTAGGGAAGTTCCTACCGTTGAAACCTACCTAGGTTCGACAGTGATGTTTACATGACATCCATACCATTAATAACTTCATTCCTACAGGGATGAACTGAAATCACAAATATTAGCATGATTCAAAACTTTCATGGCCCATGAATATTTCAACTGTGGACATTCAATTATCACGTTTTCGGCTACTTGAGCTTTGGAAACGGTTCATTTTTGACATCACGTCCTAAAATAAACTCACAAAACGGATGGACGGATAGGATTTCTCACAAACATCACAATGGGCCCCACCTGAGTTCCTAGCGCAGGAACTTAATGCGAAAGTATTTCGCAGGAAATCCACGTCCGTCGCAGACGCTCCTCCAACGGTTCAAAGTTAAATGGGCCCCACGGTAATGTATTTATTATATCTATACCGTTCATACGTCTGGAGAGATCATTTTAAATCAAATGAGTAATATCCAAAGCTCAAGTGGACCACACCACAAATAGCAGTGGGGACTGATTCTAACCGTTAAAACATTTGTAGGGCCCACCATAACGCCCACTATAACGTTTATTTTTCATCCAATCCATTCATTAGGTCACACAAATCTGGATGAGGAGGAAAAACAAATATCATATCAATCCAAAACTTTTGTGACCCCAAAAGGGTTTCAATGGTAGACCTTTAATCTTCCACTACTGTTTTCAGTGTGGTCCACTTGATCTTTGGATCCGTCTTATTTTTTGGCTCAAGCCTTACGACGAGCTCGCCAAATGGAGGAACGGTTTGGGTATAACACATACCTCATAATGGGACCCACAGAAGTCGGTGACGACGTCAACACACCAGTCAGTGGTGCGCGGTACACCACCCTATTCCAAAAAAGGGCTGGACACCCTTTTTTTTCAAAGCAGAGAGGGTTCCGGCCCCAAATATCTCCCAAATCTTCGGATTCCGGTGAAGATTCTCCAGATTTCGATGAGGATATCCCCCGATGTCGCCCAAATACCCGGATTTCTTCGGATTTTGACGGATTTCTCTCCCAAATCGAAGATTTTGCTTGCACTAACCTATGAAAGAAGCTTCGATTGGAATGGCCCACCAAATGGAAGCTTTAGATGATGACGATCTCTTGTACAGGTACCAAAATCCAGTTTCTTGTTTTTTTTTTTTTTTTTTTTTCGGATAATGATAGTTTCGATTTTTTTTTTCAATTTTTTCAAGGAAATCGTGCAATATCGTCAAAATATCGTGTGATATCGACGATATATCGGCCGACATCTGAATTTGGGATTTTTCGATAACTTCCGGGGGTTATCGGGGGTGTATCGTCTGGCATAGGTGCGATAACGATAATATCGGCCGATATATCGGCCAATGGTATCGATATTTCGAACACTGCTTGTAGCAATATTGCATCGAACTTTGTCATGTACCTGCTACATATGGTGGATAAACTCATTAGCTTTTATGCTTGGTCTCAACTCTATGAGTAAAGAAACCAAATCGACTAAAAGAGGCAATCATATACCACTCACCACTTCAAAAGGTGGCATCACTGTGGACCTGTTGATGGAGTTTATTATAGGCAAGTTCAGCCATGGGATTACTAAGTTCCACGTAGCTATATGATCATGTGTAAGACATCGAAATAACTTGCCCAAGCTACAGTTGACAACTTCCACTTAACCATCGCACTGGGGTGGTAGGCACTAGTGTACTAAAGTTTGTCTTCTGTCTTTCAAAGAGTCTTCCAAAAATAGCCCATGAACTTGGTATCACGATCTGATACAATCGTCTTCGGAAGGCCATGAAGACAAACAACCTATCGAAAAAAAGAATTGAGCAATCATGAGGGCGTTTGTTGTATTCGAACATAGTATGAAATGAGCCATCTTTGAAAATTGTTGAACCACCACAAATACTGAGTCAACTTTCCAAACGGTCTTTGGTAATCCCAAGACAAAGCCTTTGTTAAGATCTTCCCACAAAGCATGTGGGATCGGCAGTGATTGATTGATACAATCCATTGTTTTTCTTTTGACCCTTGGTGAGTTGGAAAACCCTATATAACTGGCAAATCTTTGTAACATCTGATTTTAGACGAGGCCAAAAGTATCTATCTCCAACAAGGGTTGGGATCTTATTACAATCCAAGATATCACTACACCCACCAACATGTAACACTCTCACAACATACTCATGGATGAATGTAGCAGGTGGGCAAATTTGCGTCCCTTAAAACAAGTAGCCATCTTGAATGTTGAAATGTAGGTGTCTCGCATACTCTCCACTAAGAGCATCTACATAAATATGTCTGAATCCATGTCAATAGCATACTCACGCTGTAACTCTTCAAATCCCAAAACAGTACCAACCATGTGACATATGACAAAGGAGAACTCTTGAAGGTAAGCGCACCGCTTGAAACGACGAGAGCTCATCTTCTGCTAAGAGTTTAGATAGCTTGAGTGCTTCATGATTAGAGTATAGGACAAATTTCATGCCAACCACATCGTGACACCAACGTCATAGAGTCTGAACAACGACATAAAACTCTTAAGTCATAAGTGGAGTACCATTGCTTCACATCAAAAAGCTTCTCACTGAAGAATGTTATTGGATGGCCCTCCTAACTGAGAACCCCACCAATGCGATGTGTAAAGCATCGCAACTTACCTCAAATACCTTCTCAAAGTCTAAAAGGCACAAAACTGGAGCATCGATTATCTTACATTTGATCATCTCAAACACTTTTGTTGCCACACTTGTCCATCAAAACATTCTGTCTCATGTAATCGGTGATCGAAGCCATGAAGCTACTAAAGTTCTACACAAAACGTCTAAAAAATGTGGCAAGTCATGGAAACTACGAACTTCAGAGATATTAGTAGGTGTCAGCTAAACAAAAATGGCTTTCACCTTAGTGAGGTCCACTTCTACATCTCGTGATGAGACAATGTACCCTAAGAAGACCACGGATGTACTCATGAAGGTACACTTTTCATGGTTGATGTAGAAGCGCTCGTAGCGAAGTACTCTGAAGAAAAGACCCAAGTGATTGAGGTGCTCGTTCCTTGACTTACTGCCGATAAGAACGTCGTCAAAGTAGGCAACAACAAACTTGCCAATAGAAGGGTACAACAACCAAGTTATGACACGCATGAAAGTGCTAAGCACGTTTGTGAGACCAAATAGCATAACCAACCACTCGTAGAGACCGTCCTTCGTCTTAAATGGTGTTTTTCATTTGTCACCAAGTTGGATGCATATTTGGTGCTATCCACTGCGAAGATCAATCTTGGAGAAAACGTCAACACTTGGCATCAAGTCCAGCATATCATCAAGCCGGGGAATGAAAAAACAGTACCTCACCGTGATTTTATTAATAGCCCGGTTGCCCACACGTATATGACAACTTCCATCCTTCTTAGGGGTAAGGAGGGCCGACACAATACATGGGCTTAGGCTCTCTCAAATGTAGCCCTTTTTTAGCAACTCATCAACTTGACGCTTCAACTCATCGCGCTCAGGTGGAATCATTCGGTACGCTGGTAAATTAGGTAAGGATGCTACAAGAACCAAATCTATGACATGTTGGATAACCCTCAGCCATGGCAACTCCTCAGGCAGATCATCAAGGACCAAATCTTGGAAGTTATCAAGCATGGATTGAACTTCATTAGGAATAGGCTCATCCTGAATAATAACAGGCTCCAACACATGTTTTGTGACTAGAGCGAACATTATACATTTGTCCTTGCTCTCTTCCTCGAACTTCCGCATGGTGAGAACATAGGAGTTTAGGAGAGCAACCAATGTTAACGATGGGGGAGTAGATGAAGGAGGTGACATAGGCTATAATAGGAGGTCTCCCGCACTTATTTTGTGACTAAAGTGAACATTACGCCTTTCTCCTTGTTCTCTACTTCAAATTTCTGCATGGTCAAAACACGGGAGTTAGGGGGAACAGCCAATCTCGACGATGGGAGATAGAGAAGGAGGTAGCATAAACTACAATGAGTAAAGGTGGAGCCAATGAACTCACCATAGGAAAGCATGTGCGTTAGCCTATCGTCCTTTGTGCCTTTCGATCAAAGAGCCAATGTCGATCGAGAAGAATATGGATGACATTCATTGAAATAATTTCACACCAAATGCCATCCTCATAAATGTCAATTTTGAAGGACATTAAACACCGAGTCACAAGGATGGCAATGTCATTGACACACACAACCTAATATGGTTTTGGATGCCTTTAAGTCAACAATTTGGACTTATCAATTACCTCTTGTGAGATGATGTTATTGCATTTCCACCATTGATGATCATGTTTCATAACCCACTTGGGCATTTTACCCACATACGAAAAATAGTGGTCCGTTACCAGTCTTCCTCTTCTTCCCGGTTGTGGAAAGGAGGCGGTGTATGATAAGAGTGGGGCCTTCAACATCAACTTTGACCGTGGCTTCAACAAGGGAGTCCTTTAGCTATCGTAATACTCATGGCTATCTAGGTAGTAAAGGTCATCAATTCATCACTGCAGTAATGGAGGTTCTTGGCTTGTAGACACTCATTAGAAAAGTGTCCTACCTATCCGCAACGGTAACGGTCAACACCTTGTCACCCTCACCTAAGGGGAGGATTAGGATTAGGACCTCGCCCTCTGGTGTCATGTCCCTGCAACATCGGTTGCCTTTAGCGTGAATTCTGCAACTAAGAGCATTGTAAACGTTGGGGTTGCCTTACAAGCAGAGTCTGCATCTGTGGGTGCGGCTAAAAAGGGTAGGGAGTACAAAAGTCTAAGGCATACATATATTACATGAGAGACACATATTATGCCAATAAGAGTACACGAATAACACAAACACAAAACACCCCTTCAAACTAGAGCATGAATGTCTTGGCACATTTGAGTAGAGTTGTACACGAACCGAGTTAGCTCGGTTAACTTGCTCGACTCGACTCGAAAAAGCTCGATTCAACTCGGTTCAAAACTAATTTCGAGCCGAGTCGAGTTGATTTTTGGAGCTCGAAAAAATTTTGAGTCGAGTTCGAGCTCGAATTGAACCTCAACTTAAATCAAACTAGGATCGAACTAGTTCGGTGACTCGATTATTTTGATATTGATGTTGCTCACCAAGTGTTTGATGAAATGACTCAACGAAGTGTTATTTCGGGTGCATACATTCTTTGAAGGATCGGCTGGTGGCGAGGAAGGTATGGATATGGAACAAATCACTAAAAAAACATTACATTATAAAATTACCATTGTATCTTGATTTTGATGCTGCCTACCAAGTGTTTGATGAAATACCAGTAAATTGCTACTGTTGTTTTGCATACTATGAGAAACTGAAGGTGCACTCCATGTGTTTGAGAAAGTGCCGCATAGGCTCGAACTCGGATCAAACTGGCCCCAGCTACTGACCGAACCGAGCCGACCTAGCCAATCAGGCTCGGTCCTAGTTCGAGCTGGGGTCAGCTAGTGGCCAAGCTCGACTCAGTTCGACTCATGTACAGCTCTACATTTGAGCTCTCTCTGTCAAATCAAAGTTGGGAGCCATTAGTAGGAAAGGAGATAAAAGAATTGTCACATCGTGATCGTAACTAGAGTCAATGGTTGAAAACAGCATTATCACAACTTGGAAGATTCAAAAGTTCTCTAATACAAAGAATTCTTTTATTATTCTCCTCCCCTTTTCTTTTGATTGTCCTTTCCTTTCTGCAACTGTTTTTTTCCATGGGCTATAGGAATTCCTAGGTAGAAGATGGAGTAGAGACTAAGAGAGAATAAAGCAAGGCCACGACACCCTCAAAAACTCACAAAGACGCACCTGAGAGAACTCTGGCAGCCCCCAACCAAAAACAATTACGAGATTCCCATATTACGAGAATTCCAATCCCTAGAGACATTGGAAAAGGAAGCTCCTCTAAAGGCAAGCTTGGACAAGGCTCAAGGGCAAAGAATCTTCCTCTTTCTCACCTCAGCAAAGAAATTTGACAAATTGCAAAGAGATTTCTTGTGGGAAGGGAGTAAAGAGGACTATACATTCCACTAAGCCTGTTTAGATTCATGAAAAGCATGGGAAAGGAAGTAGTGCTTCTTGGGGAACCTTATTTCCAGGAAACTATAGGAAAGGAAACATTGTTTTCCTTCATTTGTTTTATAACAAGATTTTCTAGAATTTTGGGACGTATTTCGAAATGTGTTGTTTGGCAAGACCAATTCCTAGTAACTAGAATCTGCTAGATTAGCACATGTAGCACATACGGGAAGCTTGAGGATGGACAGTGGCATGTGTCACATGCAGCATATGTGGGACGATTGAAGCTGAATTGTGGCACACATGTCACATGTGAGGCGCTTGAAGTTATAGAGTCACACATGTGGCACAATAGACACATTGGCACATTTGACACGTGGGCACTCAAAGTTAGATGGTAACACTTGTGCACATTACCACAAGCACGTGTCGTAGATGTGGAGCAATTGACGATGGACAATGGCACATGTAGCACATTGGCGCATGTGAAGCACTTTGCATGCATGGGGAACAAGAGGATATGGATGGTGGTACATGTGGCACATCATCACATGTGGGGTGTAAGAGAAGATGGATGGTGGAAACTTTGGGATGTTTTGCACATGTGGGGCACATGAGAAGATGGACATTGGCACATTGACACATGTGGGGCATAACAGAGGATAGATGATGGCTCATGTGGCATATGTGAGGCGATTGAAGATGGATGGTGGTGCATTTGGGTTTACTCTTTAGGAAACCCACTTTCCTTCAATTGTAAGGAAATGTATTTCTTACAAGTGGAGATGGGAACATAATTTTTTTTCCCAACGAAAAGATGAAGTATAAAATGGTGTTTCCCACAAATTCCTACAAAGAAAAGCCATGATATTTCCTTTCTTTTCCTTTCCATGAGTCCAAACAGACCCAAGGTGAACCAAAACAAATGCAAAAATCTAAGAATGGTGGAATTGGTATGGGTAGGGTACGAGCGTAAAATTGAGCTTACCTAGTGAAGTGGTGGTGGAGATTTAATGAAGAGCCAAATGCTTTGTGGATATCCATCATCCAAAGGAAAAACAAGTAACCAACAGTGGTTCCTAGGCAACCCCCTAAGGAAAAGCAACTCTGTTATTTAGATTTTCATTAGTATTGTTGGCAAAAATAGTGTTCCAAATAACAGGGATATCATTGGTATCACTAGGTCAGCAATACCGAAACCTTAAGTAATATAGAAAATGTTGAATATCACAACTAATTTCAATATTATTGTTGCTATTTGCCGATACCAAAGATATTTCGGTCCCTAGACAGTATAGCAGTTCCTTGGCGTTAAACCACAAGAGACTACATTGCGGAAACTGTAGCTTACATCCCTCCCTCCCTCTACTAGCTCTTATTCACGAACCATTTTTCACAGTTGATAAACCCAATCAAAGATATTACCAATCATAAATACTACCAAATCTTAAAAGATGTACACCAACATATGGTGCATTACAGAGCAAGAAGACATTGTGCACCCTCACAAGTCTGTGTACTCTAACACTCCCCGACATGTTGGAGCATGTATAACATACATGCCAAGATCGTCGATGATTCTGGAGACTACGGGAGAGGCTGACTGCAATTCCAATGACTGTGATGGATGGAATTCTAATCAAAAGAATTTCTAGTCACTTAAGGACATTCTGACAGCAATTCCCGTGGTTGGATGACATTCTAGGAATACTTCCGATGGTTGGATAATGTTCCTGAATAATTTTTTGCCCTTTCTTTTTTTCTCCGAGAAGATCTAAAGAGGCCATTAAAAACCTGCCATTGAGGGGAAGCCTTTAAAAACTTCATGACAAGGTTGCAAGACAGAGAAAAGGGGAAGAGGAAAAGCAATACAGATTGGAAAAAATAAACCTATCATGGCTATGATACCATGTTAAACCATGAGATTACATTGCGGAAACTGTAACTTATTTCATTGACAATAACAAGAACATGTATGGGAGGTGAGAGATCTATAGAGATCCTAACGGATACACATGAATCCATGTAAATAGTTATCTATAGTATCTTAAACTCTAACACCTGGTGTCGGTGATATCAGCGATGACATCACCGATACCAGGGATACTTCTATAAAATGTCCGAAATTCTTGAGAAATCAAGAAAAAACCTAGAAATCAAACAAAACATTGTTTTTTTATGGGATTTTTTGGGGGGACTTTGTTCCTCAAGTGACTTCACTACTGCTTTTGATTTATTTTTTTTTAATCAACGCTTGGAATTGGAGGAGAAATCCCGACTCAAATTGGAGACAATATTTATGAATTGTTCTAATGCATTAACATGGATTTGTAGCAAATAAATCAACATTTGAGTGGGTGAATGGGGAAAATTGGGGATATCCTAATTTCCTCCATTTTTACCCCTCAAATTGTATAGTATTTGAATGATATGAACTCATTTTGGATATAATTGTGCTGCTTTTTTTCAACACCACATGGTTTAGGTCCCTATAAAATGGAAACTAATTATGTATAGTTGCTTTTTGCAATATTTTGATTCCTAAATGTATAAACATGTCTTTTAACATCTCCTGAAGTTTCACTAAAAAATTCCACCTTTTCCCAATGTTTCCCTCAGTTCAAATCTCAGCAATAATACGGCATTTTGCATACGTGTTTTAGCATCCCCAGTCATCGATACATGAAACAATACCAATACTTTGAACATTGGCCAGAAGCTCCATCATAGAAAATAAAATTCTTGTTTTTAATATTGACAAGGTATTAAAAGATGGTATCAAGTTTAGAGTCCGCTATTGAGATAGGGTGACCTTTTGGAATGTGTGGATGGATGAGGTTCCTTTATCATCCTCCTTTCCCTCTTTCTTTATTTTACTTGTCAAAAAAGATACTGAAGGGATTATTTCATAGTCAATAGCAGCTAAATGGAATGGAATGGAATGTGAAGCTTTGTTAGATAATGATGAGCTAGTTTCCCCTATAGGTGAGGGTTCGATTCCCCTCCTTGGCTTTACCCGATACACGTGGTTGTAGGTGATTGTGTGTATCCGCGGGGATTAGTCTCACTTCAAAAAAGAGGTGGGGACACCCTGTGTCTTCAAAAAAAAAAAAAATGATGAGCTAATTTCCTTTGCTTCTACCCTGGGAAAGTTGTATGATTTGCTCATTGATATTTAGGCTGAGGATGTAAAAGCTTGGAAAGGGTCTAAAGACGGGAGCTAGTCCTCTCAATCTTCTTTTCATACGTTATTAGCTAGCAAGGGGTTTCCTTCATCATCAGCCAAGGTGTAGAAAGCTCAGGTGCTCTCCATAGCCCAAATTTGTGAGATTAGCTATGTTAAATAAGATCCTTACTGTTGAGAAACTTATAAAACAAAAGGAATTTGGCCATGCCTAATATGTGTGCCATGTGCAAGGAGAGTGAGTTGAGCCATTTTTTCCATCATTACAATTACGCCAAGGCTCTGTGGGACCATATGATTAAGAATTGAGGGGAATCGGGGAAGATCCTTTCAATCATCGCAAGAATATCTTGTAGAAAGTAATACTCTTTGTCATCTCGTGGGGGCATGTGGAAAGGAACAAAACAGTAGAATTTCTGAAGATTATGAGATTCCGTTAGAGGCAGCAGCTCATAAGATTCAATCCTTTCGGATGAGGACATCACTTTATGTACACCTTTGCGTACATATAAGAGGCGGGCCGCACCGATTTTCCTGTGTCTAGGCGAATACCTGTGATCGTGCTGAAGACTTCATGTGCATGTGCGAGCAACTGGAAGAACCCACACTAGGAAGATTCACATGGGCTACTTTATGGAGTGATCCAGACCGTTTGATTGGAGGGACGTAACGATCGGGCTGTTGGATCACATGATCGGGTCATTGATCGCAGATCGTCCACACTAGTTTTCTAAGATTTTATCAGCATTATAGGATTTAATTTTGTTTATGTACATTATTATGAGTGTTTTACTTGATTTTAGTTAGACAAGGGTTATTTTTGTCAAATTTCACAAAACGGGGTGTTTATTGTAATTTTTCAACTTTCTTGGAGCTATAAAAAAAGGGTGGGCGGGTGCAGTGTTCGAAATATTGATACTATCAGCCGATATTATCGTTATCGCCCCCCAGCGAGACGAAACCCACACGATAACTCCCAGAAGATTAAAAAAAATCCCAAAATCCAGATATCAAACGATATATCGTCGATATCGCACGATGTATCGTCGAAAGATACCAAGTAAAAAAAAAAACACCAAGTATCGTTCGGGACAGTGTCATTATCCAAAAAAATTACAAAAATTAAAAAAATATATAGAGAAACTTTCAACAAGTGGATTTCAATACCTGTACGAGAGATTGCCATGATCGGAAGCTTCCCTTTGGTGAGCCATTCAAATCAAAGCGTCGTCCGTAGGTTAGTGCAAAAAAAATCTCCGATTTGGAAGAGAAATCCATCGAAATCTGTAGAAATCCAAGTATTTGGGCAAAATCCAGCGAAATCCTTGCTGAAATCCAGAGAAATCCTCGCCAAAATCCGAAGATATGTGAGATTTAGGAGAGATTTTAGGGTTCCAGAAGGCCAAAACCCTCTCTGCTTCAAAAAAAAAAAGAGGCGTCCAAGCCCTTTTTTATGGAAATGGAGTTGGCTGGTGTACCGCACACCACCGAGTTGACTGGTGTGTTGACGTCGCCAAGTTCCGTGGGTCCATCATGAGGTATGTGTTATATCCAAACCGTTCGTCCATTTGGCAAGCTCGTCGTAAGGCTTGAGCTGAAAAATAAGACAGATCCAAAGATCAAGTGGATCACACTGCAAACAGTAGTGGGAGATTAAACGTTTACCATTGAAACCCTTTTGGGGTCACAGGAGTTTTGGATCAATATGATATTTTTTTTTCCCTCTTCATCCAGGTCTGTGTGACCTAATGAACAGATTGGATGGAAAATAAACATTATGGTGGGCCTTAGGAATATTTTAACAGTGACAATCAGCCCCTACTATTTGTGGTGTGGTCCACTTGAGCTTTGAATATGGCTCATTTTTGGGCTCATGATCTAAAATGATCTCTCCAAATGCATGAACGGTGTAAATATAATAAATACATTATCATGGGGTCATGTAACTTTGAACGTTTGTACCACTCAAGTTGCAGGAGCGTCACTGCCCATCTTCGTAGTGTGGTGGGAAGCGGGCGTAGTGAGTAATGTACTACATAAACTCGGTGGGGCCCACCATAATTCATGTATTTTATCCACTCCATCCATCCATTTTACCATATAATTTTATGATTTTTAGCCCAAAAAATGAAGCATATCCAAAGCTCAAGTGGACCACACCATAGAAAATAGTGCGAATTGAACATCTACCATTAAAAAAATCCTTGGGAGTCAAAGAAGTTTTGGATCAAGATGATATTTGTTCTTTTTCTTTATCCATATCTTTGTGATCTTACGAAGAGGTTGGATGAAAAATAAACATCACTGTAGGCCCTAGGAAGGTTTCAACAGTGCAAATCATTATTCCTATTGCTTCCTCCGGTATGGTCCACCTGACCTTTTGGATATGTTTCAAATTTGTGCTCAACCCCTAAAATGAGCCAGAAAAACAGATGGACTGCATGGATAAACCATGTACATTTACGGTGGACCCAATAAGTTTACTCAGTACTATAGGAGTGGATTAGGTGAGACCCCGCCTCCCCCAAGTTCATACAACCATACCGTGGGACCCAACTTGACATGTATATTTTGTGTCCACTCCATCCATCTGTTTTTTCAGATCATTTTACAACATGATCCTAATAATTAAAAAGATCCAATTATCAGGTGGACTATACTCAAGGAAACAGTATTAGTTGAACACGGTACCATTAAAAACTTCTTATGGTGCACCTTAATTTTTCCTATATTTAATTAGGCATCCAATCCGCTGATAACTTCACATAAGTTTGAATGAAGAGAAAAAACAATTATCAGCTTGATCCAAAACTTTTGTGGCCCACTAATGGTCAATCACCATTGTTACCTATGGTATGGTCTACCTAATTATTGGATCTGCTTCAATTTTTGGATAATGTCCTAAAATGATATGGAAAAACAGATGGATGGGGTGGATACTGAATAAAGTTGTCCTAGTTCAATAGGACAACGCATAGTTTAGACCCTATACAAAGGAAATCTATTATGTGCACTTCTTTTTTGAGATTTTATGATTTAAAAGTGTGTATTAAGGTCTTTTTTAATAATTCCTGAAGTTTCATTGAAAAATTCAACCATTTCCCAATGTTTCCCCATGTTTCCCAAAAAGTGCAATAAATTATGCGATATAAACGATATATCCCATGCGATAACTGATACGTATCTGTATCCCAAGGGTGTGATACATTGTGCAATACCGATATTTCGAACACTGGCCGTGTGACCCTCTCCCTCATTAGGTTTTATAATTAAAAAAATAGAGAAGAAGCTCTTGCTTTATTCTTCCATCTTTAAGAAATTTGAAGATACTTCCATGTGATTTGGAAGGGAGATTGGTGTAAAGCTAATCTTCATCAACGGATGTGCGAGGTTTCCATATATCCCCACGTAATCATCTCTTTTCCCCTCCATCCAAGTATTTTCTTGAAGTTCTTCATTCTTTCATCGCAGATCTTCATCTTCTTCTAAACCTAACTTTCCCATACCCATCAACAATTCAAACCCTAACCCTACTTCCTATATATCTCAATCTCTTTAACCCTAATTCACCCTAGGTTGTATTAGGCCCTCTACTTTGAAATAGACTATACCCTATGCTAATTGGATGTCCCTACATCCATTAGATCCTAGTTTCCTTTTATTTAACAATCTTGTGTTACGATGTTGGTAACTTAGGCTAGAATCACGCATGATGTTCTTTTGATTTTCTTCATGATATTTGTGGTGTTTATGGCAATGTTTACATTTTTGTTAAATATGTTAATTCTCCTACTTGATCTCACATATTATTTGGTTCATGCATCGGTCTTGCATCACTTCGCCAACGAGTGAGCCATGGATAACCTAGATTTCAAAGGAATCCCACTTCCACAATCTCGAGTTATTGGCTTCTTTTTTACCTTAATCGGCCTTGCCTACGTAATGGCTTTTTGTATTAGGTTTGCCTTTGTTCATGTATCCAGTCTTGTTTTTTGGGTTTATGCTACAATGATTTCTCATCATCTCTTCTCAGCCACATTTTCTAGCTTCTTCTCTTTAATAAAAATTTCTTTCATTCAAATTTTTTTTCTTTAAAAATAAAAGTATGAAAGACCAAATTGATTTCCTACAAGACTATATCCCAATTTGTGTTGGCACTTAAAGGACCTCACAAAACAACATGACTCCCTTACAGGAATTGAAAGAAAAATAATAAAATGAAATGAAATGAAGAAGAAGAAGAAAAAAAGAAAATGAAACAAAAAGACTGATATTTGACACTTTCGATGCATAGTAAGAGGTCAAAGAATCGATATTCCCACTCTCTTGTAATCCGTGGGAATTTCCATGGGATGGAGGTTCAATTTTTTCTCCAAATTGAACAAGGACATTGACAATTTCTTTATATCCTTATTCCTACAAGAAATTACAGGGGATTCACCTAGGTTCTAACCATCATCTATGGGCCATGCTTGTAAAGTCAAAGGAATGGTTTCTAGAAGGAATTAAACGAATCAAGGTGGTCAAATCCATGGGTTGTTTGCAGGGATTTCAATGTTATTCGTTTCCATGCAAAAGGTAGGTAGCAGTAATATCACTTCAAGCAAGAGGGCATTCTCATATTGGATAGACAGTGACAAGCTTGTTGATATCCCACTTGGGGGATGGTGGTACACATGGTCAAAACACCAAGCCTCAATCCATGTTGAGAATAGACAGATTCCTCATCTCATGAGAGTGGGAAGAACATTTTCTGGAGGTTTCACAATACAGTATTTTAAGACCAATGTCCGATCATTGCCCGATAATACTCGAGTCAAATGAGAATCCTAGTGATGAGGACATCGGTGGTGTACCCTTGAAAGTGTACCAGTGGAGGAGGTGTCGCAGACAGAGTATCGAAGCGGAGGAGTTGATGTGGATGGACGTTGAGTCCATCAAACCCATTTTCTGATGCGCTACGAGTGCTGGAGCGGCATGACCGCACCCTGACCATAGATCCATGAGTCGGATTTCACACCCTATCACACGGGTGTTTTAGTTTTAAGCTTTTTTATTTTTTTCTTGTTTCAGGGGCTTTACTGCACTTTCTTTATTTTTTTCATCTTTTTATTATTTTTCTTATTTTCAGGGGCTTTAGTGCACTTTTACTTTTTCCATAGCTTATATATACATTTTAAGAAACCCTATTTTCATTATTATTGAATGAATAGAAATTCGTATCTTTTCTTTCTCTTTATTCAAGAGATTATGGTTTCAGGATTGGCCCTTGGGTGTTGAGGATTTCACCCCGATTTTAGGTTTCCTTCTTTCTAGATCTTCGAGGTGCAGGAAAAGGTAAGAATCATCTTCCTTTTCTTTTGACGACAAAAGGACCTGTACTTTCTTCATCTCGAACCCTTCATTCTTCACCCCTTTCGTTCATCTCTGGATATCCTCTTTCTAATTTGAACGGAAAAGAAGGATAGTTAGTCAGTAAAATTAGATCCGAACTTGACTGAGGACTGGCTTATACTAGATCTGGGATATCCTCATATTCCTAGGTCCTCCATTTTTACTATTTTCGCGATTTATGCTAAGGGGCATGATCTTGACGAAATGACCTCATCTTTGTGTTGAAATTTACCTAATCCCTTTTATTGGAAACGGTTAGTTGATTCGTGTATTTATTTGAACATTCTTTAACCTGATCATACATGCATCTAGGATTATGTCATCATATGTCCCTGTATCACCTAGGGACCATAACTTTTCAGATATCAACTAGGTGGGCTTAAAGAAGAAGGATTTGCAAAAAAGGTGAGGGAATGGTAGAATGCAGCCTCAATGTAGGATGGGTTGGCTTCAAACTCATCTTGAAACTTTAAAATAATAATAATAATTATTATTATTATTATTATTATTATTATAAAAATAACTGAATGAATCTATTAGGAGATGGAAACAGGAACATTCCGGTTCCCTGGAGAAGACAAGAGCAGATATTTTACAAGATATTACAACGTTGAAGATAAAAGAGGAATCATCCACTTAACACTCAAAATTTATTATATGAGGAAAGTCCTTGAAGAAAAGATTATGTGGAACAACTATTGCCAGCAGTGTGGTTAAAAGAAGGTGACGGGAAAACTATTTCCACGTAACTACTAACACAAGAAGGGACAGAATAGAATCCAAAGACCGGAGGTGAATGGAATAAGATTGGATGGTAACGAAGTTTTTGTATCGCAAAAAGTTAACTTCTACTCTAATCTCCTATGGGCAGAAGGGTGGGACCAGCCAAAATTAGTAATTTAGATTTTGATACCATTAATGACGAGGATGTGATGTGCATGAAACACCAATTTACAGAATAGCAAACAAAAGAGGTGGTGGCTACACTAGGCAATGATAAGGCACCATGGCTAGACAGTTTTTCCCATAGCATTTTATGATGTCTTCTGGGATGTAGAAAGGCAAAGATAAGAAAGAGTTCATCACCGAATTCCATAACAAGGTAAGAGTATCAAAAGAGATGGGTGTTTCACTCATAGTCATTATCCCCAAAGAAGGGTGCCTCATGCTTAAAGGATTACTGGATGATTAGCCTAATCGGAAGCCCATACGAGATTTTAGCCACGATGATAGCAAAAAGGCTCAGAACGGTGTTTGGAGTCATTTCCATGGCACAAGTTGCTTCCATATTCTGGAGAAATAGTATAGTTGGGGCACCGATGGCCAATGAATGCATGGATATGAATATCAGTATCGTATTGACCGATATGGCTGTATCGTATCCGTATCGGCATGATTCAATACGCAATACAAGGTCGTATTGGCCCGATTAAAAAATTTTGACTTGTATTGGTCTGTATTGGCCAATGCGTATTGATACCAATACAAGGCCAATATGGCTGATAGAGGCTGATATGCCCAAAAAATCCCAATTTTTATTTTTTTTCTCCTTTTTTTTAATTTACTCATGTCTCCTCTTCTTCTTTTAATTTATACCATGGAAGAACTTAAAAACTCAATTTAGGCTAGATCTAGACCTATTTTGGGATCCAAACAAATGATTCAAATGGGATTCGACAAATCGAAGAGAAGTAGACCATTATGGGAAAAATCGGAAAAGAAGGGTAAACCTTTACTTTCTTTTTTATATTTTTCATCTTCTTTTTGTTGTATTTCCAATGTAAGGGGCCACTGTTTACCAAATCAAGTTTGATTTCTATTTAATTAGAGCCCATTCAATTGACCTTCAACAAATCATATTAACAAACAGCATTCTCATCAAAGAATGGTCCTATACATCATTGAATACATGATCAAAACACATTTTAAAAAATGATAGATTCTTGGATATCTCATTTTTTCCTATTTTTCTAATATTTTTCCTTTTTCTACTTTTAAAAAAAATTCTGACCGATACGGCCCCAATACTGATACACAATGACATATTATATCGTATCATTTTCCTTCTGGGCCAATATGTCGACCAATACCAACATTTGAAACCATGAATGAATGCATCAATTCAAGACCTAGAGAAAGGGTCCCGGGTTGGAATGCAATTTATATATGGAGAAGGTATATGATTTTGTGGATTGCGGGATTTTGTATGGTACATGTTGCAACCATTGAACTCCATTACAAAGTGGAAATAGTGGATGGCAGTGCGCCTATCATTGGGAATGGGGCACCTCATCTTTAGGGGATGTAGATGTATCAGGCACGGGGAGCCATAAATTTGTAGTTGTTGTGGTAGCCTTAGCAGGATGATCACTAAAGTAGCAAGCGCTGGATTGATCAGTGGTTTTTCGCTAGGGAGAGATAGTCTGCAAATTCCACACCTTCATTATGCAAACAATACCTATAGTTGTTATGTGGGGGGATAAATAGCAGGCGGCGAATCTCCATCATGTCCTTAGATGTTTCAAATTTATATCAAGTCAAAATGTTAATGCACAAAAAGTGAAATGTTGGGCATCCATTTCTTAGATGAGGGGATTGGAAATCTCACTTTGGAGTTCGAATGCAAGAGAGTAGTCTTCCTACGACCTACCTTAGTTTGCAACTCTGTATTAGTAAACCTACGAAACATTGGTGGGACTCAATGATCAAGAGGATCAAGAAGAAATTGTTGGCCTTGAAGAGAAATATCTATCACGAGGCAATTTCATCATTCTTATGAAAGTTGCATTATCAAACATGCTGATGTATTTCATGTCCTTGCTCAATGCCCAAAAAGTGTGATTTGAAAAAATTCAAAGAGACTTATTATGAAGGGGAATGGGGGAGAAAAGGAAGATTCATTTGGTAGGGTGGAACGCAGTGTGCTCACCAGAGGATAGGAAAGATATGGGAATTAAGGACCTCGTCACGATGATTGAGCGCTTCTGAAAATGTGGTTGTGGAGATTCAAAGTCAAAGACGAGCATTTGTGGAAGCCCGTTTAATCCAAATATGGTATGTCACAAGGCAGATGGTGTGACCCCAACTCTTTCTTATACAATTCATCATGCACATGGAAAGTGGTAATGGGGGTTCAGTGTTCGAAGTATCGGTATCGCTACTAGTTTCGCTGGCCAGGGATACAGAAACAATATCGATATCGCCGATAATATCGTTGATAACCGAAAATTCGGGGAAACATGGAAAAAATGGTGGAAATTTTAGCAAAACTTCAGGAGATATTAAATGTACATATTTGCATATTTAGAAATTAAATTTTTTTAAAAAAATGTAAAATGAATGCATACATAACAAGTTTCCATTTCAGCATGTGTTATTGTAAGAAATTGGTCCAACCATCCCATTTGGCCTATTTAACCATCCAAGCATCCATCGATGTTGCAAAATATCAACAATACATGATATTTCACCAAGAAATCATCAACAATTGGAAAGGAAACAAAAGATTGTGGTCTCAATTTAACACATGTTGCGATATCGATAATATCTTATCAATGACAAATTCAACATTACACACAACCATGTGCCCATGGAAAAAATTTGAAATAATTTTTTTCTAATAAACAAAATTTTGATGATATTAAAACATTGACAATATTATTGAAATATCATCGATACACTTACGATACAAGCATTAACTAGAATTTACATAGTCGAAAATATTGACAATACATTGGCGATATTGATGCATTGGCAAAACAAGCGACACTTATAATTTACATAGTTGAAAATATTGGCGATTGCATTAGCGATATTGATACATTGGCGATACTTAGCGATACATTGTTAATACCTGGAATTTCCGATACTACAAGCGTTATTGGTATCGCTACCAGTGTTATCGGTATTGCTGAGTTGGAGATAAAGATAATATCGGAGATATTTTGATAATATCGGAGATAATTCGAACATTGTGGGGGTTATCTAAAGAGATTATGGAAGGAATCGCTTATGTGGTGAGCGACAACTCTCAAATTGGTGAGCGAGAGCTCTCAAAGTAGATTTTTTGAGGATGTATGGATTGGCGAATCTCTTCTACAGCAGCATTTTCCAACCTCACAAAGCATTTACCAAAATAAAGAGAATTTCATAGCTGACGTTTTCGGTGGTGTGAGGAATGAGATCATACCGTCCCTTATTTTCTGCAGAAACATCAACAAGGAAACATCCGATTTCATTAGGCTCCAAGATGGAATACACAACACTGCCCTATGCCCAGGAGAGGCAATGTTTGGTGGTGGAAAGAGGGCAGCTCAGGCACCTTTACAATAAAGTTTATCTTATGCTCAAGCACGAGAGAAGGTCAAGCCGGACTGCACCATTGGCCCATGTGTGGTGCTTTCCAAGGCCGCCCAAAGCAATTGACTGTGGCTTGTTGTAGATGATAATATCCTAACAATAGATAACTTTAGGAAAAGAAACAGAGTCATCATAAATGGCTGCCCCTTTGTCTAAAACATGCAGAGTCAATGAATCACATTTTCATCCATTGAGATGTTGCATTCCCTCTATGGGAATTCTGCCAGCCATGTTCAATGTCAAATGGGTCACGAGAGGATCAACTGAAGCTTTATCCGGGCTTGGAAAGAGGATCCTTCACAAAAAGGAGAAAAGCATTATAGGGGTTGTCTCTTATCTTATCCAGCCTTTCGAGCCTTTTGAAAAGAACGCAACAACAGAATCATCAAAAACAAGATGGAAAGCACAAATGTTATCTTCCACAGGGAAAGAAGGATAATATTCTTCTGGGCCTCAGAGGTTCAGGGGTGTAATATGACGGAAATTTGGGTGTCTTAGAGGATGCAACACCGGATGCATCTCAGGCCTGAAGTCTCATTCCTCGTCATCCTTTTTTTCCTTCTGTTTTGTATCTTACTTTTTGCTATGGATTCTTAATTAAAAAAAAAAAATTATTGCCATTAAAAGATGGAAGGAAAAAAAAAAAAAAAAAAGAGTAAAAGAATTTTCTACAGAAAGTTCACTTCATACAATTGCAAGAGAGCAAGATTCTCCAAGGATTATCAGAAAAAAAAAAAAAAAAAAAAATTAATTAATTAATTAAATTAAATTAAAAATTAAAAATGAACTCTGCTAAAAATTAATACTTTTTTACAAAGGAATACCACTGTCATCACAACGAACTTCTACAAAGTCAGAGCTTGATAACAGTATCAAAATAGCTGGTGAATACAAATTTCTTGATAAGAATTTGTTATATTGATTCTTGACAACAATTTTCTGTCAATGTTTGGCATTAAAGTTTTTCTTGTCCATTTTCCTGGCAAATATGCCCCAGATGTAGTTGGACATGCAGATATCATCATCATCATTTAAGCCATTTCCCAACTAATTAGGGTCAACTACACGATCCTATTTTGCCACTCCACCATCAGGGACCATATACTCAACTATACCATAGGTCATCAAGTCTTTTCTTACGACCTCCACGCACATCCTTTTGGGCTTCTCCTTGCCCTTCTAGTGCCTTGGACTTGAACCAACTCACTCCTAACCATTGCAGTTCTTGGTCCCCATTGCACATGGCCAAAACAATGTCTACTTTCCCACATCTCATTATTCATTGGCTCTACTCCTAGTCTCCTAAATTCCCGTGAAAACATTCATTTATAATTCTATCCTTCATCTTGCCACTCATCCATCTCAACTTCCTCATTTCAGCAAATGCTTATCCTGCCACTCATGCATCTCAACATGTAGATAAAACAAGGAAATAACTTTCACAACAGCAGATGGTTAAAAAGAAAAAAGAAATGATAACAGATGAACAAACGAAGTGAAGTTAACAATATATACATATATATCTAAAAGACAAACAGTTTGCATTCGGAAATTGAAAATGAAGTTTCCTTACACAACACCATCAACAGTCAAAGAAGTTTCAGCAATATTTGTGGCAACAATAAACCGCCTACAATTTGAAGGAGCTGGACTGAATACACGTACCTGTTAGGCAGGACAAAACATGAGGCATCAACCATAAAAATTCCACCAACAAGAATATTGTCTTTGAAGGAGCAAATAGTATGATGAATAAGCTATCAGAACTCAAAAACTGTCAATTCAAAACACAAAGCTACTCAGTAACTAGGCCAAGCCATATTGACTTTGGTCTGGTTGAACATGGATGAAATCGAAAAATATGAGGAAAAATTCACAGAATGCAAAGAAACTGAAAATCTTATCCAAATTGATGTGACAACGTATGATGATGATAATGCCATATATTCTTATTACAGTTGTGACGATAATGGATGGTTTTTGGCAGTGACATCAATTGTTGGTATAAGCCTATGTGGGTAGTGCAATGCGTTTAATAATGGATACTTTATGACATCACTGTGTGTGTGCGAGGCGAGTGCAATTTTCGATTATGCTCCATCTATTGTTGAGTCTGTGATTTGGACAGTTAGATTGTCGTACAACCATGACAGGTGTGAAATTTTATGAGCACATGTATCAACTCACGAATCTTGATGATGATGTGCATCAACTATCACACTCCACCAGATCGCCGGAGTCCCCTTCCCTTATCACAACAGAAACCTCCAAGGACACATGCATAGGCATACTGGGGCATGCTTACCACTGACATAGGGGAAACGACATATATGCATGAGATCCATCCTATCTATAAGGTTTGTTGCCCAGGTTTGGCCCTGATCCCGAATATCAGACCAATCATAAAATCAAGTGGGCAAAATAGCGAACAGTGTAAAATCATGCCTGAAACCTCTAAATTCACATGGCAGGGCCCGCCTTATTCTTGGAAATGCCTCATTTTGGGGACATCTCTTCATCCTGGTAGGACGCCTCAGATGAATGGATTGCACAGCAACGGTGGGCCACACACAACTACTAATAACAACATTCCCAACCAACTGCTCTCACATGTTATGGCCCACCTGAGGTTTGGATCAACCTAATTTTTGGGCTCCAGAGTGAATATGAGTAGTGTACCTAATGAACAATATGGATTTCATGCGGGTCCCTTCCGCCAAATGGCTAAATGGGTCACGCTAGCACAGTTATCAAAATAGCTGAATTTCACCTTTTTCTTGGAATCCAGATATTTGCATAATATGTAATAGCATTATAGTACTATTTTCATCTGCTATGAACATAGCTTGTTAGCACAACAAGTTTGTGCAAACAATGGAATGATGCATGCCAGATGGGCCCTAGTGATGGTGGTAGTACCATGTGACTGCACCCAGCACCCTTGTGTGTGTGTGTGTGTGTGTGTGTGTGTGTGTGTGTGTGTGTGTCTTTGCATGTGGGGAGTTATCATATGAAATCAGCTACAGTGTGAGTTACCATGGACCCGAACTGTGTGGGGCCACCATACTGTGTATGGCATCCACTCTTCCCATCAAATGTGCCCCCTCAAGTTCATCATGGAGAACAAAAACCAAGCCAATCTGAAACTTTGGAGGGCCACGCCGAAGTAAAACAATATAAAATCACACGTAAAACCCGCCTAACTTTGTGGGTGCCCCTTCATCTTGGTGGGGCACACGTGACAAACGGATTCAATGGTATACACACAATAGTGGGCCCCATGAGAAAAACAAAAGGTTTTATTGTTGGCATCCCCATCCCAATTGTTATTGTGGTGTGGCCCAACTGATTTTTGAATCGGATTAGTTTTTGGACTCGAGGCCAAACAAGGAAGCAAACCTAATGGTCGATGTAAATGTCATACACAAATCACAGTGGGCCCCACATGGACCACCACCATGGTAACTGTTACCAAGAAGATTTCATACACATGTTCTATGGGAAGTTGCCACATAGTCGAGGTTCTATGGGGCCCACCATGAAGTGCATGTGGAATCAAAACTGTGCATCAAGTGTACCTCATTTTTCCTGTAGATCCCAAAAAACAGCATCATCCAAAACTTTGGTGAGCCACCAGCAAACCATAGGGAACAATGAGAAATCAAACCTAAAAACTCTAATTTTACATGGTTGAAGAACCATGTGGAGCCCACAGTGCATGAAGCTTTAATTATGAAAAGTAGAATACACAATCCTAAGAACAGTTTCATCCAGCACTCAAAAGGCCAGAAACAAAAGTGAGCAAATCTTGCCTGCATTTCAGGAGGTAAAGAACCATGAAGCGGAAGGATTAAGGCATCCATACAAGATCCTTCCTCTAGGCTTTGAACTTTCTCCTCCAACTTTGACACCATTTTTTCTATATCATCCTAAAATATATCATGCCCATGAATTTCGTAAGCAAAAATAAAAACTAGGACTGTCAATATTCAATGAAAAAGATCAATAACAAGATGTGGAATTCCTAAAAGTTGCAACTCATGAGAAAATCACCCACCTGTCCTGTCATAAATATCAGGACATCTCCTCGTGGTTCCCTGATGTGTATATCTATTAAGAGATATTGCATTAGTAAACACAACCTACAAACATATGAATTCCAAAACTCAAAGAGGACCTCATGAACATAACTATGGAAGAGCATTTCTGAATTTCAAATTGGAAACAGCTCGAGGTCCAAAGTACAAAAACTTAAAGGTGATTTGTTTATTCTATGGTCACATTGGAGCCGTCTTATGTTGACACAGCATATAGGAGTACAGATTGTAAACAAGTATCACTAAGCATACAAAAGATCGACTCACAGGACCATTTAGCGGTGGCAGGAAAATAATGCCCCGATATAGACATGCTGGCATGTCATACTTACTCAGCCAAATCAGCCTTCCCTTTGTCCTCTACCTATAAAACCATTAGAATATTCAACGAAAAGCTTTTCTTTTGTTCAGGAAGTCAATGTTTCAATGCTAAACGCCGAAGAGACATCCAACATAATTGTAATGATTCCATCAAGTCAGCATACATCTCTTGTCATGGTATTGTTTTCCTGCTACACCCAAACAGGTCAAAAGCATGGTATTGTTTGCCTGCTACACCCAAACAGGTCAAAAGAATGGTATTGTTTTCCCGCTGCACCTAAACAGGTCAAAAGCACATAGAAAGCTAAAGATAAGCATTGAGGCAAGCCAAGGGCAATCAACAGCATTAAAAGACTTCCCAATCTTTCAATGCTATAAGGTTTACTTGTTTCATTTGACTATCATGTTAAGGGAAGCTCAAACATTGGGGCTAGGGAGGGGGGGTGGTTGGGTTCTAACAATTTATGGCTGTTCGTTCAATGATGCAGTTGCAAGGGCTCCTTCGGGTACCCATTCCGCCACGACTACTGATCCAACCAGTGAGACTAAGGGTCTGAATGGTTTTTGTAAAGTCATTACCAGCACGGACTCTAGTGTCATTGTTGATTGCTCAACCATAAATGAAGCTGTGGAAGTATGTGTGTGTGTGTGTGTTTATTGTATACCCAGCGGATTACTATAATTTTTCCCTTCAAGTAATATATATATATATATATATATATATATATATAGGTGTTTGTGTTGGTCTTAAGACCAACCATAACACGGCCAGTTGCCCTAGCAGTCGTTTCTCCTCTTCTCCCCTTTTCTCCTTCTCTCCCTTCATTCAGATTTCTTTATTTTATATTTCTACTTGGTATCAGAGCGTCCAATCCGGGACCTGACTGCAACTTGCAGTAGTGGGGCCCATTGCTGACGTTGTGTGTACGCACAGATGACGTCAACAGTGTACAGCCATGAAGTCTTTCTGAAGCAGAAGTTTGGGATTTGTTAGATTTGGATTTTAGAGGAATGATGAAGAGTTTTTTGCATAGCTTGGAGTGATTTTTGTGGTGTTTCAGCAATAAATGAAGAAAAAATGGGAAAAGTTCATATTTCCTTTCTTCTGTTGTAGTGTTTTTCTGAAGGGTTTTAGCAGTTTTTCTCCAAGGGGTAGGTTTGATTGATCAAGAGTAATCACCAGGAAAAATATTCATAAAGTTTCGTCAAGGTTTGGGAGTACTACGACACCCTTTGTGAGAGATAGGTGCTGTAATCTCTTATTTTGTGGGTTTTGTTGCTAGATTCTTCTTTCTTCTTCGTGATCTGATGTTGTGGGGTTGCAAATGACTTGTAAAATCATGTGGGTGGTGATTGCAATGTTGATATTTTCGTCACGGTGCTTAGAAGATTCAGCGCACACAAGGTGTTTGATGAAATGCTTCACCCAACTTTGCATGGGGTTGTTTACAAATGGTGGCTCTTACCTTCACAATTCATCTTCTCTTCCTTTCTCGGGCATGTTTATGGTTTGAGTGTCCCTCCGCCATGACTTGTAAAATCATGTGGGTAGTGATTGCAATGTTGATATTTTCACCACGGTGCTTAGAAGATTCAGCACACACAAGGTGTTTGATGAAATGCTTCACCCAACTTTGCATGGGGGTTGTTTACAAGTGGTGGCACTTACCTTCACAATTCATCTTCTCTTCCTTTCTTAGGCATGTTTATGGTGTGAGTGTCCCTTTACCTTCTTGTTTGTTGTGAGTGTAGTTGCACGTGATGCACCCTCACCTTGTATCTGTTCTCTCAAATGTTGCACGTGATGCACCCTCACCTTGTATTTGTTCTCTCGAACGTTGCATGTGATGCACACTAATATTTGTGAGAGAATGTTATTGGCTCGATTGTTGTCGAGTTTTCTTATGGCCATGTACTTGAAGAGAAAATTTTACGGATGAAGGATGTGCAAGCTTAAGTCTATACCTTGCCATGATGTATTTGGGGGGAGCAATGTTCCATACTCATTATTCCCATTTACTTTGTATGTATTCCAAGCCGAGCATGATCAATATACATGCTTTAGCTTGAGGGGGAGTGTGGAAGTATATGCATATGTGTGTACATGTTTATTGTATACCCAACGGAATACTCTAACTTTTCCCTTCAAATAATATATATATATATATATATATATATATATATATATATATATATATACACACTGCCGAACTCCATTGAAACGCCGCCACTGCTTCTGTGGAAATATATGTATATGTGCGTGCGCACGTGTATGTTTATATATATATATATATATATATATATATATATATATATATATATATATATATATATATATATTAAAGGGAAAAGTTACAATATTCCGTTGGGTATACAATAAACATACACGTGCGCACGCACATATACATATATTTCCACAGAAGCAGTGGCGGCGTTTCAATGGAGTTTGGCAGTCAAATGTGGAAAGGTGCCTTAATGGCCAACATCAAGGTTTGACTGGAAGCTTTCAATCTCAAGCCACTGAGAGAGGACGAGCTACTCCTCAACCTCAAGCTAGACGAGAATATCGACCACATCATCCTAGCAGGAGCCCTATTCAACAATGGCCCAGTGACCTCCCTCTATAGACGGGCAAACAACTCCATTTTCAGTTTAGTTGATGCCTAGCTTCCCCTTGGTGGCATTCCTTTAGAGTTGTGGAGCCAGGAGTTCCTGCTAGCCATTGGATCCTATATTGGCGAAGTTATATCATTCAATCCTGCAATGGAGAATGGGTGGGAGCTCTACACAGCTCACCTCCTCATTAGAAAGAAGAGGCTCTTTTCACTTCATCCAGGATCCCCAACTCAGTGGGGGAGTACCGTCTAAAGATTAAAGTGTGATCAGAGGTTCCGGGAGAGGAAGATTCTATGGTCAATCCTTCATCGGTAATTGAAGAGGTGCCAACTTGTCCGGTTCCGGTGGTGTGGTGATCATGGGAAACGATGGACCATCATCGCATTGATGCTCCCACGGAGTATCGTTCTTTCCACATGAGGTTGGTGGGGGCCACATGACCCTTGCTCAATTGATCCTACTTCAATCTTCGTCGCTGCCATCCACCCACCTGGCCTCTCCTTTGGCCGCACAGGCAACGCAATGAACGAAAGTAGATGGCAGATCTCCTACCCAAGTGATCTATACACATGGCACGATCATTGACCATCCAAATTCTAACAAGATCAGCCCCCTCCCTCCTCTGGTGGCACGTGGTATGGGAAGTACTCTTGATTGGGATTATCTACACTATATGTGAGGCCGACTTGGCTTTGGGTCTAGATGGTGCAGTTGGATCAGGGTCTGCATCTCATCAACTAAATTCTGCCCTGGTTAATGGTTCCCCTGAAGATTTTTTTAATTCTTTTGAAGGCGTGAGGCAAGGCGAGCCACTTTCCTCTTTTCTCTTTGCCATTGTTGCTGAAGGCCTAAGCAGGATGTTGGGGAAAGGCAAGTCAGCTAATCACTTTAGTGGGTTTGAGATAGTGCATTCGAGCACATCAGTTTCCCACATTCAATTCACGAACGACACGCACCTGTTTCATGATGTTGAGGAGGTTGTCAAAAATCTTTGAAAAATTGTTCCATGCTTGCCTATCTCGTCTTAACTCTTAAGATTAATCTCTCTAATCCATCCCAAAACTCCCCGACAAGTACATCAGCCCAATCCATCAACATTAGGTAGTTTACGTCCTCATCAGATCCACACTTGTAGAAACTAAAACCAAGCGCACTGTAGAAACCCTTTTCCTAAACATTGTACAATTCCTCTTTATTAAAAGGGATATATTAGGATAGAACAATTTGAGACAGAATGTAGTGCCATGCCTCCACAATATGCACGGTAGAGTGACATATCAATGGGGGTGGTTTAGATAGTGGTACCGATTGTGGGTGAAAGTGCTTCAAGATATACAAAGATCGGATGTCCTAGCCATTGATCAATGGTCTTTAAAAAGAGTAGAAAACTAAATCATTAATGGTGAACATTGAGTGCAGGAAAATGAAGAAAGATTATAGCATAAAGTTTCTAATAGATGTGATTTGAAACACAGTCCATCCATAATAGCGCTTGTTAGATGGCAAGCCTAACGTCAAACATAGAATCTCTTATGGGAGAGGGGGAGAGAGAGAGAGAGGCACTAGGGACAATTTCATCATTTTCAATCACAAAGTTAATCGCTGCATTCCCTAAGTGGACATCATATGTGCCTTTGCAAATACCCAAAATTACAAAAAGGTGACTCGAGGTAGTTCTATCCCCATCCACCTCCTCCCATTTTAAGAGATACAATCCATGTAACGCATGGCAAGCCTTATATTTGACTACATCCATTAAAAGTTCCTTCTACCATGATTCGGGACATAATAACAACATAATAAACAGCCAAGAACAACATGGTGCTTGACAAGACTAACTCACTTGCATACTCTTGCAAAATATCCATGTTAAATAATTTTGATGCATCTTGAAAGACAGTAAGATGGCAGTAAAACAATAGAAATATATAGGTCATTATCCTTTTTCCTATGAGAAAGCAATGCAGAATCAAGAATGACACTGAATTCAGCAACAAGCAAAGAAGCACCACATCAAAAGGTTCATATATCATCAATTTGGGAATCAAAGTTGTGGCCATACCAAGAGCTGTTTTCAAAGAAGATTCAATATAGCTTTTAGGGCGCTCTCTTCTGTACAATACTTCCACAGGGAATAACTTCCCAGGGACAGTCAGTACAGGACAATTGGAGAAAAATCTTGATACCTTGCCACCATCCAAAGTTGCAGAAGTGATCAGAACCTTTAAACTTGAGGAATCCATCCTAACCAAGCGCTTCATCAGCCCCAACAATATGTCACTGCCAATGGAAAACGTTAGAAATCAGTTTATTTGATATGTTAGCGGCATGGACTGTTAAAATACTGAACAAATATAGAAAGAAACAATACAAGTGTAGAGAGAGAGAGAGAAGCATCTAGAAGATTAGCACCTATCCCAAAAATGAAGAAGTCAGATGTTCTTTGCCAGAATTCATGCCCAGGAAACAACAACAACAACAACAACAAAAAAAAAAAAAAAAAAATGAAAGATGCACTAAAAGTAGTTGAAATCTAAAAAGGAAAACCAACAGAAGTGTTCTAGGACTGGGTGAATGCACCACCCTATAAAACTTGGAACTGCAAGCAAATCAGAAGGAAGAGAAATATAATAGATTAACGGTAAGACTAATAATCAAACTCACTTCACCAACACACCACAGCTCCACATATAACAGAAATCTAATTAGTTTCATGTTCAAATCACAGCAAAGATGCAGTTGTACTAAAAGGTGCCCAGCATAGTAGATAGACGTGAAGTTTAGTCAATTTAATGTGCCCAGCAGAGAGCTCATCCAGCTTAACTGTAGTTCTATTATGTAGTCAACATTAAGGGCGTGTTTGGATACTTGGAATCCAAGGAAAAGAAAGGAAAATATAATAACTAATGATGATTTCCATGGTCACTACTGAAACATATATTCCAATTTTAGAGTTCTTTTTTGGATAGCAAGTGAAAATATCAGATTCCTCTCACAACGGTCACCTAGTTTATTGTGCCAAGAATGCAAATTATGGAGAAATATAACAATTGTTTTGTGGAACCTATCTCTTTCTTTGCTATCCAAACAACAGAAATTTTCATATCAAAGTGTTAAAAAAAATCTCTTTTGTTGCAATTTGACTCGTTTAGATTATCATATCAACAAGACAATATTTGCACCCAAAAATCGCTTCCGAAAAGCTTTTATTAATCTGAAAACAAACATACATTGCAGGCCATGAGCTGGCACAAGCCCTTATTTACTTTTCATAGGAGAAGAAAACCCTTCATTAAAAGGTAAAAATCAAGGAAACAAGATTGTTATATGATACGGAATAGCATATGCACATGATGCAAAAAATCGTAATCTATGTCCTTTGTCTTGAAAGTATCTAGATCATCAATCAAGGTGAAGCATCTAGCATTCAAGCATCTCGTATAGCCAACCGTGCACCGGGATACTAGTGTAGGTTGTGTATCTTGCATCATAAGAGGCATAGGCTTCTAGCCATGTAGCCTTGTAGTGTGCGCTACTCGATCGAACAATTCCATACAACGTTGTCACGGTTGGCACTTAGGGTTGCAGCATTACCATGGGTCTCATATGCCAAATATGATAGAAAGTCTGTGTTGAGCAGCATGCAGGGCGGGAAGTGTGAGGCTGATCAAGGGAAACACAACCCAATTCGCAAGGTGTGGGACCTGGTCAAGCCGGGGTCACATAATTTCAGGTATAGTTAGCGTAACATGGAGCCTAGTGCGCAATGTTGTCAAATCACACATCCAACCGCATGCAATCAGCATATGTTATTCGCATATGTGATCATATAATTGCATATGCGATCGCTTTTTGTTCAAAAAATTAACAAATGAAAAAAAATATCTAAAAAATTAGGGAAAACTTGCCTAAGTGATTAGATAACTTATACTTATTTCATTGTAGTTCAAGTGTTTCATTTAAGTTATATATTTAATTACTTATATTATATTTATGTAAATTTTAACAAAATAATCAACATGCTACTTTAAGAGAGAGAATTAATTATTAAAAACTTCAAGCATAGAAATTTTATTGATAAGTGGATAACTTGGTAACTTGAAACAACTTACAAGTTACAAGTTACAACTTAATGCACACATGATTTACAAAAAAACAAGCACTACTTAACAAATATTTAAATAAATAAAAAACATAGTAACATCGGCTACTAATACATTAACACTATATGCATTGATCCAATTGCCATTGTGGCCATGAGATTTCTTGGCCTTACGTGTTCTATTAGTGGTTGCGAGCACGACTGGAGTACATTCGAGTTGGTGAGTTCTACAATTCACTTTCAGTTCACCAGACATAGTAAACGACATCATCAGCTCAATGCTAATTCCCTTTCAATTGAAAATTCCAAATGTTATATAGATCTGCGTGAAGGGAAAAAAAAAAAGGAATCGTCTTTAACAAAAGAAGCTCAATGACTTGGTCTTCATCTAGCACAACTAAAAATGCGGGAACAATTCCATGCTAGGCAAAAAAAAACTCGGTTTCTATGATCCTATTTGCCTAAATGATTTAAAGGCAAATAGTGAGTGGCTTGTGGAGATAGAGGATTCAGCCTTTACAAGTGAAGACCTAACATGGGCCCAAGTCGAAAACGCCGCTTTCGGATTGGCACCTGGCAAAGGTTTTTCATCTCAAAGGTAGCGAAGAGGGATAAGCAATAACAAGAGGCCTAGTAACATTCAAGGCTAAAAATATGAGAATGAGATTTAATATCTACAAGAAGAAGATGATCGCCCATTGGATGTGGATGAGCAACTTGTACTAACCAATAATGAAGAAACAAAAGAAGATGAAGTATACGTTGAAGAATGAGATGACTCTGACGATGATGATGGCGGTGATGATGTTGGTGATGTGCCACAATGAGAGAGGAATCAATGTATATAGTAGTATAAGTTGTTAAGTATGAAAATTGTAATTTGCAAGTTTGTATTTTGTAGCTTATAGTTTGTATTTTGTAAATTGTAACTTGTAATTGTAAGTTGTATTATAACTCATCAAACTTCAAGATTTCATTTCTCAATAAAAAAATAAATAAATTCTTAATAAGTTGTTGACTTGTTATTTGTTACTTGTTGAGTATTATAGCTTACGTACTTACTACTAATTACACAAACAATGAAATAGATTTATTAAAAAAAAAAAAAACAAATTGGATTACTTCTAGTAATTAAATAAAGTTTATCTCAATTTCATAGATTTTTTCCAATTTTTTCTTAATTTTTCCCAATTTTCCCTTTTTATTTTTCAAATTTTTCAAAAAAAAAAAAAGCATGCACATTCGCTTATGCGATTAAGCGATTACACACAGCCAACGCTCAAGATCACATATGCGATTTGACAACATTGAGTTGAAGTGATCCATGACTTTGTTTCTGGCCCTCTCCTTTGCATAATGGATGTAACCCATTGATGGCTTCTCATCTTCGTTCATCAATCATAACATAGTCGCTAAGGGTTCCAATGATTTTAGCACCTTTAGCACTTGTATCCAGTGTTCACAATATTGATACTATCGGCTGATATTATCGGTATCGCGCTCCAACAATACGAAACTCTTTGGAAGATACTGAGAAATTAAAAAAATCATGGAATACTTGGTATCGATCGATATATCGCACAATATCACTAAATATTGTTCGATATCGCTAAATATCATACAATATCGATGAAATTATCACTTTTATCGGGATTTTTTCATGATATTTCGCTGTACAACACCTACCTGGTCATGGCCAGGATGTCAAGAGACTCAAGATAGCATAAATAAACAAAAAAAAAATTGGAAAAAAAAAAAAATAGAGAGACAAACTTTCAACATGGTGGATTTGGTACATGTAGAAGAGATTGCCCTAATCAGAAGCTTCATTTGGTGGGCCATTCGAATCGAAGTGTTGCGCTGTTCGTAGGTATGTGCAAATAGAATCTCTAAGTCTGTCTCGAGCTAACCCAATCGAAACGCAAGTGATTTCGGTATTGTGCTCGGAAAAAATTCAAAAAAATCCCGAGATTTAGGAGGGATTTTGGGGTTTGAAATAAGCTTCCATTAATAATGGGGTACAAAAGTTTTGGACCAAGCTGAAATTTGTTTTTTCCCTTCATCTAAGCTAATGTGACCTAATCAACAAATTTTTTAGATAATGCCCAAAAATGATTTGGAAAAATAGATGGATGACATGGATACATATTACACACATTTATAAATGTTATGCATCATTTTTTAATATAGTTGCATTTGTTCAATCAGATAACCCATAGCTTAGGACCCTATACAAATGAAACCTATTATGTGCACCTCTTTTTTGAGATTTTTTTATTTGAAAGTGAGTATTAAGGGCTTTTTTAATAATCCCTGAAGTTTCATTGAAAAATTCATCCATTTTCCTAATGTTTCCCCATGTTTCCAAAAAAATGCGATAAATTACGCGATACAAACGATATATCCCGTGCAATAACCAATATGTATCTGCATCCCAAGGTTACAATATATTATGCGATACCGATATTTCGAACACTGCTTGTATCCAAAAATATTGTGAAATGAAGGTTTGTTGGACTAGCTTCACTTCAGCCTTCTTTGACCAAGGCCCAGTATTTCAATCGGTCGACACTACAAAGCTTCTAATCTTGGCTTTCTTTGAATGCAACATTTGTAGTGTTAAGAAGGCTGTTGCAAAATGGGTTGCAAATGGACGAAGCAAGTTACACCCAATGTATTTTCCCATTTGATGAAGAAGAATGACATGTTTGTACATAAAGACTATGATTCTTCTAACCTTAGCAATCACTTTAATGTACAACTTACCTATATCTTTTAACATAAGATCTATCCAATGTATCGTATAAATAATCTAAAATAAACGGCATCTTTTCTTCATAAGAAGATGATCAACAACCCCATATGAGGCCGCATAGTCCATGATAACTTGGACAACGTATTCCTCTCCAACTTCCCCAACTAAATGATCTAATAATTTGAACAAATGGTCAACCGTGTGGTAATGGCCCGATGCATCCACTGACTTCAACAACATTGTCTCATTTAGACAATTCGCTAGAAAGTTTACCAGAGTCTAGCCAGATTATCAGTCCATGTGTCGACCATAAGAGTACAACCACATACTTTCCATGCTTCTTTATCTTCGGCTATGAAGCTTCTAGTAAAATCAACATCTGTTTTAACGCATGTTTCCCTCACTTCGTGATATGAAGGAGCCTTAAGCCCGGGACCAAATTAATCTATTGCTTCCACCATAACCTTGAAGCGTTTTAACTTAACAGTATTAAAAGCAACACCGCTTGGTACAACCACTTAGCGATATGTTGAATCGTGGTTTTCCTATCTTTTTACTTGTAATGGCATTCCAAAGTGATTTGTGGGGATCATTTGTCCTTTGATGCAAGACATGAAATTTAAATATGATATGTAAGATTTCAGGCTTAGATCATACTAATTCAGAAACAATAACATAAAAATTCCACATCGCACACAAAAGTTCAAACATTCAAGCTAGGGGAATCAGTGCGAGTCCAGGCCTACATAGGCTAGGACTGGATCAGTAAAATTATGGACCAAACGATGCTCAAAGGGAAGTAGAAATCATCCACACATGCACAGTAACCAGTCCCTGATCCAAGCGATTCACGAATTACAATTCAGAAAACAATCGGGTAAGAAAAGGGGCAAACGAAGTAGAGATCACGCAATCTAGGGTTAGGGTTATGAGAAACAGGTATAGAAGGGGAAAATAAGAAGGAAACCTGAACCGAACGGCAGCTCCCGCGTGCGGACTGTGGGTCAGGCCTGACGCACATGCGCAGGAGGCTAGCTGCACGTGCGAAGAGAGCTCGAATCCCGAAACCTCCTCCTTAGCTCTGGTTGGCTAGGGGGGACTTCAAAACCTACAAGTTTCATGACGATCCGACGAGCGGTCTGTGCACGGTGCTCCGTCGAAGTTTTGGCCCTCGTGTAGGGCCAGAATCTAGAATTCTGCTGTGAAGAAGAGGAAAACGGCTACAATCAAGGACAAATTTGAAGCGTGGATGGTGGTAAGAGATGAGGAATAGAGATGGTGGAGGATAGGGACGAATCAGGATAGATGTGGCTTCGCACCAAGGTAGTTAGCCCTTCAATGAAGGGAGGACTTCGCACCTAATTGGATTTTCACAACTCAAGAGCTTAGAGAAGTAGGAAAACGCAGAATTTTTATTAAACTTCAATGAATCCAAAGAAATAAAAGGGGTGCCTATTTATAAGAAAACTCGATACCCAAAACTCGCGCCATGTGCGCAACCTATAACTTGGCGATGAAGTAAACCAAAATAAAAATTAATCAAAGAAATCTAAAGCGTTCATAATATTCTAAATAACATAAATAATCAAAACCTAAAATATGAAATCAATCCAACTAGTGGGCCTTGATCATGAGATCCTATGATGGGCTTTACTTGATTATCGGGCCCACTTAAATGAACCAAAACTCCGTCTTCTAACTAGGAGGCCCTCGTTGGACGTCGTCATCAAGCCAGATCGACGGTGGGGCCCTCCCTCTCCTTCCGAACGTTCGTAGGGGTGGCGTGCGTGCGCTTGATGTCCCCATCACCCTTACTCCTTTGCTCGACCACATCATCGAGATGTGGTCTACGCCACCTATCTATAGGCCCATGTTCGCGAACTCTATTGGCAATCAGTGGTCTAGATCACCCGATCTACGTGGGAGGTAGGACTAAGTTCATCCGCATCAATGATATATATATATATATATATATATATATATATATATATATATATATATATATATATATATATATATATACACTCATATGCTTCTTACTTCTTATTCCATATACTCTTCTCGAAGTACGACACTATCGTATTTTTTTCTTGATTGTTTGTTCATGTACTTCATGATTTCCTTTTAGATTTCTAGAGTAATGTTAGGACATGCTCTTGCATTTGATCCCAACGTGTGTGTAAGGTATTGCTTATGCTATGCAATGCCACCAGCACTTACAAACCCAAATAGCTCACACACTGTGAGTCTTTTTTTTAGCACTAGGACAGTGCTTGTACTTCTAATCTTGGTCATTCGACTTTGATTTCAAAGAAAAATATTGGGAAGAAGAAAACACAATCTTGTACACTTGTAGAGACTAGAGAGTTACACTTACACTTGTAGAGACGAGAGAGAGAGAGAGAGAGAGAGAGAGAGTAAAATACACTTACACTTGTAGGGGGAGAGAGAGAGAAGAGTTCTACTTTTCTTGAATCTTGATTCTTAAACCTTAAAACTATATTGTTCTTGTAGTCTTATATGCTTGTACTTGTTAAGTTGTAAGTTCTAATGTATAACTTGTAGTTTGTACTTTATAGGCTTGCTTGTACACTTGTAGCTTACAGTAATGATGTTTAATTACAACTAAAGTCTTGAAACCAATATATATATATATATATATATATATATATATATATATATATATATATATATATATATATATATATATATATATATATAACAGGAAAAGGTACTATGCGCTCGACCTCACGATAAGCTCCCGTGAGGTCGAGCTGTGTGCAGTGTTCGAGTTGTCGGTATCGCTACAAGTTTCGATGACTAGAGATAAAGATATATTATTGTTATCGCCGATAACCGGAAATGCGAAAAAAAAAATGACGAATAATGGGGAAAATGATGGAATTTTTCAGTAAAACTTCAGGGCATGTCTAATGACACATATTTGCATATTTAGGAAAAAAAAAATTATAAAAAAAAAAAATTAAATAATAAGTTTTCATTTAATGGGACCCAAAAAGCATATGCTGCCATAAGAAATCGCTCCACTTGTAATCAAAATGAGTTCATATAATACAAATGCAGTTAACATATAATAATTAGGACATGTAAAAGTTAATGAACTAAAAAAGTACACCTTTTTTGGGACATGGAATCTATATATTGGTGTACTTGATGATTGATGGCTTGGATATGGCACTTGTTTGACATATTGATGCATCCATTCAATTTTCCATATCATTTTATGGTATAAGCCCAAAAATTAGATAGATCCAAATCTCAAGTAAACCACATCACAGGACAGTGTTGATTGAATGCAAACCATTAAAAACTTCCTAAGGGCCACAAATTTTGTATCAAACTAGTTTGTATAACCTAATTAACAGGTTGGATGTCAAATAAACATTACATTGAACCCTGGGAGGTTTTTAATGGTGGACATTCAATTGCTACTATTTCTTGTGGTGTGGTCCACCTGAGAGTTATATATGCCTGATGTTTTGGATCAAGATCTAAAATGATCTGAAAAAATAGATGGACAACATGGATCAAATAAATACATCATGATTAGGCCCACATAGCACCAACCACTAGCCATCTTGACAGTGGCAACGTCACTAGCCAAATCAAGTCCTCCAGGTGGTGTAAAGACTTTGTGGTACCCACAGTATCCCATGTGTTTTATGATGTTGTGAATAACGAGGTGGCTACTGGAGAGTGTTCCGTGGGCCCACCATGATATATGCGAGAAATCAACTCCATTAATCCATTTCAGCATATCATTTTAGTACATGGTCCAAAAAATGAGGTAGTTCCAAATGTCAAGTGGACCACATCAAAGGGAACAACAACTATTAAATCCCACCATTAAATTGGAAGTGCATTCCATTCCCTTAAAACTGGAAGCGGATTGGCTGGTGTACCACACACCAGCTATATAGCTACTGCAGGTTTGTGTAGTGCGAAGACGTGCACTGACGCTGCTCGAGCTCCGAGTTGTATGAACGGCTCAAAGGAGATCAAAGTTACATCGGCCCCACAGTGATGTATTTATTATATCTACATCGTTCATCTATTTTTAGAGATCATTTTAGAGCATTATCCAAAAAATGAATCATGTTTAAAGATCATTTGGACCACACCACAAATAGTAGCGGAGATAATGATTTTCACCATTAAAAAATTCGTAGGGCCCACCATAACGTTCATTTTCCATCCAATCTGTTCATAAGGTCACAAAGACCAGAATGAAGAATAAAAACAAATTTCATATTGATCTAAAACTTCTGTGACCCCAAAAAGGGTTTCAATGGTAGGCGTTCAATCTCCCACTGCTTTTTGCAGTGTGATCCACTTGATAGTTAGATCTGTTTTACTTTTCGTCTCAAGCCTTAAGAGAGCTCGCCAAATTGATGGACGATTTTAATATAACAAATACCTTGAGATCAGACCCACAGAACTTGCTTACGTATACAGCGGGTGTGAGAGGACGCGGATTAGATGGATACTAACAAGTTGAGTAGCCAGTCGGCTACTGAAGTGACATCACCAAGTTATGTGGCCCCACTATGATGTATATGTTATATCCACACCGTCCATCCATTTTTAGATATCATTTTAGGGTATGAACCAAAGAATGAATCAAATAAAAATCTTTTGTGGACCCCACCAAAGAAAACAGCGGGGAGAGTGATTCCCACCGTTGAAACTATCCTAAGGCCCATCATAATGTTTATTTGAAATCCAACCTGTTCAAAAGTTAAAAAAGACATTAAATAAGGGAAAACACAAATATTAGCTTGATCTAAAACTTTTGTGGCCTTTAGAAGTTTTTAACGGTGGGTGTCACTATCCCACTATTTTCTGTGCTGGGGTCCACTGGAGCTTCGGATTTAACTCGTTCTTTGGATATTGCCCTAAAATGATCTCTCAAATCAATGGAAGGTGTGGATGCAAAACATACATCATGGTGGGGCTCACGGAACTTGCCGACGTCACTTCAGTAGCTAGTCTCGCAACTCAACCTTTGAGTATACTCAACCCGTCAGTAGCTAATCCCCTCCCGGACGCGAGAGAGATTTCGTTTTTACAAAATTCTCTCTTCTCCGGAAAATCGCAATCAATATCATCTTCCGTAAAAAATCTTTCCAGAAATTTATCTTTTTCTTTTTCAAATCCGAACCGAAATCTCCATAAATCTCGATGAAATCAAGTTCTCTTTCAAATCTCTTTCTTTGAAGAAAACAAAAGGGTTTTTTAAAAGGGTTTTCTTATCTCGGATAATTCAGAGCTATCAACAGCGATTTGCCCACTAAATCTAGCCGAAATCCACTTCCGCAGGTAGATCGGGAGAAAAAGAAGGTAAGAGTTCTTTTTTGTATATATTTTTTGTATTTATTTCAATTTTTTTTCAATAATAAGGAGAACGATAGCTATTTTTTCGATAAAATCTAAAATATCGCCGATATTTCGTCAATATTTGGAAGAGAAACGAAAACTTGGGGTTTCGGTATCGTCGGTTCACCGACACCGATAATATCGCCGATATTATCGATTTCTCGTTGACAATTCAAACACTGGCTATGTGGGCCCCACTGTGAGTCGTGTCGACCATCGACACCGTGCATTTGATGGGTCCCCTTTAAATTATGTGATATCCCAAAAATCAGCTGTATACATAACTCAAGTGGGCCATACCATCTAAAATCATGTGAAGACAACGTTAAAACATATAAAAGCACTTGGTGGGGCCCAGCTGAAATTTACATACATCTGAAACTTGGTCTGAACCCTCATCCAAGTGGGACACACATAATGGATGGGCAGGATTTGCAAACCACATCTCGGTGGGCCCAAAAAATGATTATGAATGTTTTAATGGTGCACGGCCCCTCTCCACTTCTGTATGTGGTGTGGCCCACACAAGTCACGGATTGACTTGATTTTTAAGACCTAGGCCCACGATGGAATGGTGCATTTGACTGATGGGGTAGATGTTCGAAATGCATCACGGTGGGGCCCACACAGCTCGACCTCATGGGACGGTCCCATCAGCTCAAGTGCATAGTGCGCATAGTACCTTTTCCCTATACACACACACACACACACACACACACACACACACACACAGAAACACTCACCTGCGAACCAATTCGTATGTAATATGTATGAACTTTTTTGAGAACCCATCATACGTGATGTGGATCCAAAATCTGAACCGTTCATGTGAAACAGCACCTCGTGAAACCCCACGGGCCCAAGTTTTACTTTGATCTAAAACTTTGATAGGCCATGAAAAATAAAAATAGTTTCCTCCCTTGATTTGCATTTCTCTTTGCTATGGCCCACCAGAATTTTACATCGGAGTGAAAATTTGTCACATGGGGTTTCATGGGATTCCGCATCACATGGACCCTTCAGATTAGACACCCATGGCATGTGTGCAAAGGTGCGCACGTGCATAGGTGTGCAGGGGAGCATGACTCTGTATATATATATATCAAACTTGAAAAAGGAAGTAAGAAATAATGAATGAGTATGAGACTGAGAGAGAATGTAAGAAAGAGAGAATGAATGAGAGAATGTAAGAGAAAGAAAAAGAAAGATTGAACGAGTGAATGTAAGAGAGAAAAATAGAGAATGACTGAGAGAATTTAAAAGAGAGAGAAAGAGAGATGAGAATGAATAAATGAATGAATGACAAATAAAAGGAAAAGAACAAGAATAAATGAAGATTACTAAATGAATTGAACAAGAAATGAAACTATAAAAGAAATGGGAAGAACCGAAGAAGAAATGAAATGATCTTGAATGATAGTATTCTTGAATCTTAATCTCTGAACACTTCAACTTTCAACTTTAAATTCGAAGTTCAAACTTGATGGTATTCTCAAATATTGATCTTGGATGGGAAATGAAAAGTAAATATAATAGAGAATGAGAAACTTGAAGTCTTCAAACTTGAAAGAGTTGTAGTCTTGAAAAGAGATTAGAGTTAGAGAGAAAGAGTGAGAGATTGTATGCTTTAGAGTAGAGAATAATAAAAATGGGGGAATTCGAGTGCCTATTTATAGGCAAAAGTTACTGAAATTGTAAAAAAAATATAAAAAAGTTCCAACAGTCATATTTCTAACTATTGGGAATTATGCGTTCACATAATACTTACATATAATAGCATGCAATTGCTCATGGCATATGCAATCTCTTCACATATATGTGCATATGCAATCACATTTGACAAGTGTGCTAGTGTGAACCCTCAATGCCTTAGCATCAGAGGATGTAATCTAAGACTAGAAAGAGCAAGCTCAGAGGTTTGCCACGAAGCCACCTTTGGACAACACAACCAGTGAGCACGAGGCACTATCGGTGCCCCAGGAAGAGTGCACAACCAATGTTGTCCAATCGCTATGTGATTGTGTGCAATGGGCATATGCGATCACACAATCACATATGCGACCACATATTTTTATTTAAAAAATTGAAGGGAAAAAAAAAAAACAAAAACAAAAAATAAGGGAAATTTTTGAAAACAAAAAATGTATGTATGTATATATATAAGAACTTGAGAGAAAACTTCCCTAAGTTAATATATAACTAATTGAGCAATTTTACATTATAAAATTCGTTTGTGAGAAATAAAATCAATTAAACAATGAATGAAGTACATCAACATTCAACAATATAGTTAACAAAACAATCAATAATATATTTATTGTACAAATACAACTTATAAGTTACATCTTAATGTTTATACACTACTAACAAAATAATACTAATACTCTAAATGTCTAATATTATATACATTGATCCAGTTGCCATTGTGGCATTTGATCACCACCATCACCATCATCAGAGTCATCTCCTTCTTCCACTTATACTTCATCTTCCTCTGTTTATTCATCATATATATGCACTAGTAGTTCATCAACATTCAATGGTTGATTTTTAACTTAATCATCTCCTTCTTCCATCTCCTCAATCTCTTCCACCAGCTAACTGCTATTGCTCCCCCCTCCCCCCAAAAAAGTGAGTACCTTCTTCAGGGGTCAATCCAAATGCGGCATCTTCGACTGAGGCCCATGTCAACTCCTTGCCAGCAAAGACCGAGTCCTCCGCCGCTACGAGCCACTCATTATCTTCATCCAGCTCATTTAAGCATATAGGATTATAGAAACCAAGCTTTTCTCGCCTAGCCTGGAATCGTTCTCACAACTTCTGATTGTATTGGACAAAAACCAAGTCATTGAGCTTATTTTGTTCAAGGTAATTCCTTTCCTTCGTGTGAATCTGCATGAAAGAAAATGCATTAGCTTACTTAAAGTTGAACTTATTTATAATTTATAACTTTTAACTCCTTAACTATAACGTTTTCCAAATTTACCGCCTCGAATGTGCTCCAGTTACGCTCACAACCACTAGTAGAACACCCGAGTCCAAGAATCCTCATGACCGGCTTTTTTAGAGTTTGATCCTTATTGTTTAGGTCCGCTCTATAGGTAACCCACCAATCAGCTGAGAAAAATAGTTTTAAGTAGGTTAAATTTTGAATATTAGATTAAAAAAATAAAAATAAAAATAAAAAACTATTTGTAAGAGTCTAAGACATTCATACTTGCAATTTCATTATCCTATGCCTGATGACTATATCTCTTAAGAATATGCCATCGCTCTTCGTATAGATGTTCATTTGAGTTGAGATCTTGTCTTGTTATTATTTATCTAAAACCATTCTTTCCAACACGTCAAGAAATCCAACAATATGCAACATCTGTGATTTTACCAGATCGGGGGAAATGAATAAACAAGCTAGATTAAGGATATAAGCAGTCGAATACAATGGAGATGACATTTGGTTGTCACATCTTCTATTTATAATATCTAAAATGGGCTTATAATCACGCTCCCTATTGTTAAAATGGTCCATAATTTTATTTCTCGTCATCTTTATCGCGTCATATATGTAACCCATTAGTAGCGCCTTCGCATCTTCATCCACCAATTGCAACACGGTGACTAAGGATTCAGACATTTTTAGTGCCTTTATCACTTGTATCCAAAAAATTTACGAAAAGATGGTTTGTTGAACTGGCTTCCCTTCAGCCTTCTTTGACCAAGGTCCATTTGTCCAAAGCTCCAAACAACTGACATTACAAAGCTTCTAAGTTCAGATTTTTTTAATGTAATCTTTGTAGTATTAAGAAGGTTTTAAAGGAACGGGTGACTGTTGGATATAGCAAGTTACACTCAATGTGTTTTCTCATTTGATGGAGAAGAATGGCATGTTTGTACAAAAAAGATTGTGATTCTTCTAGCCCTTACAATTACAATCACTTCTAAATATAACCTTTGTAATCACTTCTAAATATAACCTACCTATGTCTTCTAGCATAAAATCAACACAATGAGCCGTACAAGGGGTCTAAAATAAATGGCGTCTTTTCTTAGTAAGAAGACAACCAGTGACTACATACAAGACTGTGTTGTCTGTGATTACCTAGACAATGTATTCCTCTCCTACTTCCCCAACTACACAATCTAGTAATTCAAATAAATAATCTGTCATATGAGGATGCCTCGATGCATACACAGACTTTAAGAACATTGTTCCAGCTGAACAATTCACCAGAAAGTTTATTAGAGTCAGACCGGATTTATCAGTCCATCCGTCGGTCATGAGCGTACAACCATAATTTTTTCACGATTCCTTATATTCGACTACGAAAGATTGTATATAATCAGCTTCGGTTTTGAGGCATGTTTCCCTCACTTCGTGATATGAAAAACGTTCAAGCCTAGGTCTAAATTGACCTATTGCCTCAACCATAACCTTGAAGCTTTTCAACTAAATAGTGTTGAAAGTAACACCGGCTTGGCATAACCACTTAGTGATACATAGAATCGTGTTTTTTTATCTTTTTGTTTGTATCGGTTTTCTAATGTTGGTTTAAGCGGACATTTTGCCTCGACCCTTTTGGTCGAGTAGATCCTCGGGATGTGGTCTACACTATCTATCCATGGGCCCATGCCCACGAGCTCTTTTTAAGGCTGGTGGTCTACACTGGCTTGTCGACGTAGGAGGGTGGAGCTAGGTTCATCCACATCAACTACATCTATATTCTCATATGCTTCTTGTTCTATAAATTCCTCTCGAAGTACAGCACTATTGCTTTCTTGTTTGTTTATCCATGTACTCCATGACTTCCCTTTGGATTTCTAGAGTAATATTGGGATATGCTCTTACATTTTATCTCGGTGTATGTGCAAGGTATTGCTTGTGTCGTGCAATGCCACTAGCACTTCCAAACCTGCATAAGTTGCACACTATGTGGGTCTTTTCAGTAGCACTACGATAATGCCCGTACTTCCAACCGGGTAAGTTGTAAAGATTAGAGAATAAATAGGAGAGGGAGAAAGTTACTTACACACTTACACTTGTAGAGTTGTAGTTGTAGACTAGAGAATAGAGAGAGAGAGAGTTACACACTTACACTAGTAGTTGTAGACTTATAGTCTTGTAGAAGAGAAGAAAGGGAGGGAGAGAAGAAAAAAAGAAAAGGGAGAGTTACACTTATAGTTGTAGGGGAGAGAGAGAGAGAGAGAGAGAGAGAGAGAGAGAGAGAGACACACACACTCGTAGTCGTAGAAGAGAAGAAAAGAGGGAAAAAAAAAAAAAGCTAAAGAGAGGGAGTTGCACTTATAGTTGTGGAAGAGAGAGAGAGAGAGAGAGAGAGAGAGAGAGAGAGAGATGTAGAATGTATGTAGAAAATTATTGTCTTGAAGAGAGAAAGTGAGAGAGAATGAATGAATGCATGTGTGTAGATTCTACAATCTATACATTAGAATGAATGAAGAGAAATAAAATGCATCAATGATGAGTAATAGAATGTAAGAGAGAAACAAAATGTAGAATGAAGATTGTGTATGTAGAATCGTAAATTCTAGAACCCAGAGAATGAATGAATAAAGATAAATAGAATGAATGAATGCAGAGATGTAGAATGAATGAATGAAGAAGAGAAATAGGATGTAAGAGAGAGAGAAATGTAGAATGAGAGTGCTTGGTTGATCTTCCTTGAATCTTGATTGATCTTCCAAAAGAGAGAAACTTCCCTTCTTGATTGATCTTCCTTGAATCTTGTAGAGATTAGGATTTAAGCTTGGAAGTTGGAACTTAGAACTTTGAAGTGGGAATGTAAGAGGGAGATTATGACGTTGGAACTAGGAAGTAGGAATGTAAAATAATGTGTCAATGGTCAGATTTGCAATAGCATATATCGCATATACGATCACATATCATCACACAAAGGCGTATACAATCGCATATCATCACACAAAGGCGTATGCGATCGCATATGCATGCTGATCACAAATGCCATCATGGTATATGCGATCTAGCCACGTATGCGATCACATGTGACAACACTATGCACGACTCTTTTGGGGACTACACTATCAGTGAGCACAAGGCCACTGATGGCGCCCCAGAGAAGATGTGCAAGTCCTATCTGGAAAGCTCAAACAGTGAGTGCGAGGCGCCACTGCAGAGAGGGTGAGTCCTTAGACTCCTCCATGTTCACCTTGTCTTAATCACACTTGATGAAGAGGATGCAAGAGCGTTCTTGGACAAGTTCTTGAACAATGCCTGAAAGAAGGAGACAGCTTGTGTTGGGATCATAGAATGGCCAAACAAAGACAAAATGGGGTATTTATAGCCTTTAGGGGTCTTGGTTTTCCTCCAAAAGGTTGTTAAATAATTATTTCCTGCCAACAAAGTTGTTAGGCAGTTATTTCCCAATCAAAAGGTGGTTAGGCAGTTATTTCCCGCCCAAATGACGATTTGGCCAAACATCTCATGCCCTCCGTGGAACTGCCCTCACACTACCTGCAAGCAGGGTTCGTGAGTCGTAGTTGGTCTTCCGTAGAAAGAGGTATCGCGCTACCCTTGGGTAGTGTGCACAACCTAGCTTTTACTGTGAATCTATGCTAGTGCATGATTGGAGCACGACCTACTAAAATGGTGCGCAATTTGATTGCAAATTGCTAGAATGATGTGCAACTACAGGGCAACCTATGAAAGCTGGAAAGAGAGGATTTAGGCATTTTCCAAAGGAAAACCCTTTTCTTTTTTTTTTTCTTTTTTTTTTCCCATCTATTTCCAATTTTTTTTTTCTTTTTTTATATCAGCTCATCGTTTTCCTTTTTCCATTGTTTGGCATTGAATCCTTGGTATCTAGACAAGAAAGGTGGAGAGTAGAAGGCTTTTAAAAATCCTTCAAAACTAATGTGAAACTGGCCATGAATCATCTCAGTGATCTGTATAAATTGTGGATAGAACACCAACAGTACATACCGCGGATTAGACAGGATATTTTCCTATAATTATAACGACAATGGCATTCCATATTATCAGAAAATCAGTTAAAGAAAAAAAATTTGCATTATAAGATATGCATTGCGAAAACAAAGATGACCAAAATGTTGCATGAACACAATTGCAAGTGTGAATGTCTTTTGACACGCATGGCCCAAAAATATGAGGAAGTAAACAGGCATGATAATATGACATTTGTAGTATATCAAGGATACAAGCTAAAAAAATCTTACGTGTTTAAACTTCTCTCATGAGCTTCATCCAATATAATTACTGAATATTGATTTAGCTCTGGATTAGAAAGGCTCTCACGAAGTAGACACCCATCAGTAAGGTATCTGGGCATTTTTCATAATGGAAGGTTAGTCCTAAAAAGTTCCTAAAAATAAAAGAAAGTAAAGACAAAAAATGGCGACATGCTTCAATGGCTCAGTCTAATAAATATAGCATTACTTAATAATAGTTTTATCTGAAGTCCGATCTTCAAATCGAATGGCATAGCCCACTTCCTCTCCAAGCCGAACCCCAAGTTCATGTGCAACCCGCCTGTGCACAAAAACAACAGAGAAAATTTATAATAATAATAATAAGAAGAATAGTAATAATAGTTCCACATGTAGACCTCAGTTTTTTCACCACATACTCTGCATAGTAGAATATATGCTCCCACAGCATGTGAACAATATAATAATAATACCATAACATAAATATGTATATTAGTTTAAACCTGAAAACTCAACTTTTCACTCAGGTTGGGTCAACTCGAAGACTCGACCCAACTTGACTTGATATTTAATAATTATAAATTATTATACTTGTACTTATAAATAGTTTGGCATGAGTATTGTAAAATAAGAGAATTAACAACAACCTACTATGTAGCCAAGTGGTGGGGATGTTGCCACTCTTGTAGAGGTCATGAGTTTGACTCCTCTTCCCTGCACATTATCACTTTTTTTAAAAAATACCGTTTTCAACTCAACAAGTCTTCAAGATTGAGTTTGCTAAAGACTTGGCTTGAAATCTCTCGCGTTCGAGTTGACTCGGTCAAGTTTGGTGTCAACTCAGTGAGTTTTAGAACTATGGTTTAAACTCAATATGCTGCATATCGAGTAAGAAAAGAGGGATCTTATTTTCTGCAAGCAATTTCCATGGCATGTGTGAATGCATAGATACTGACTTCAATAGATGCCGAATTCAATAAAGTCAACCGTTACATTTTGTGTCTTCCTTGGAACAAAACCAATGTTCTTAGAGAAAAGCAGGCAGTTTGAGGCCCTCGATGCTAAAACCCCAAAGAGATCTAATGAAAAGAATTATGATTAACATCTTTTAGCATTTTTTAAAGTACATAGACTAACTTGGGAAAACGAAAAAAGTACAAAAGACAGAGAAGAAGAAGAAAGTGAAAAGACAATAACACAAAAATGCAGAAAGACTAGAGGAAGGCGCCAAAAGAAGCAAAGAAATCAGTGAAACACCAGTCTCCTAATAAAGATGGGAAAGTTGAAGAGAACCAAACAAGTCTAAAGGCCCATTTGGAAGCACACTCCACACAGGTGTTTCATGCCTAAATGATATTTTGAGCCAAACGCCACTTCACAAAGTGCATTTGGATGCACATTCACAGCAGCGTTTTGATCCCCTATTGGTCAAAACAAGTACTAAAATGCCCACTCACCAAAAACCAATCAAATTGGTTTTCAAAGAGTTGACTGACAAAATTGCAGGAGAACTGCTTCAGCGCCCTTTAGCAGAGGTTGCATACAAACATGCCCTAATTATCTTTCAAGATCTCTATGGAGTCCAATTAAATTGTCACATGCCTTAGATGGCCTCAATTCCTAAAGCACAAGAACAAATTTTAACTTGTCAACTCATACAAGACCTAATGGGGACAGCAAAGGACCTACTCGGGTGTACCAGAGACAGAGATGACCACCCACATTAGCACAGCTTTCTTTGTGGATGGGAGACAGAGTTTCAAATGGGGCCCACCGGGCCATTTTCAAGACCCCACATGCATTGGACGTGCATCAGGAAGACCCACTTTGGGATGATGCATGTGGGCTGCTTAGGAGATCATTTTAGTCATAGAATTTCTATTTCATGTCGATCCGACTGTTGGATCTTGTCGATCAGGCCATCAGGCCAACAGATCTTTCAGATATGGGCCCCTTGTAATTTGATCTTGCTTTCTTTATGTTTTTTATTATTTTTAGGAGTTATTTGATTGTTGAGATTGATAATAAATGTTTTGGTTTTCTTATTTTGGATTATGGGTCATTTCACTTAAGTGAGTGGCATAGTTGTAATTATGCTGAATTTTTTATTCTAAATTTTTAATTATAAAAGCGCAAGGGGGGTAGAGTTTCAACCCTAGTGGAGATTTAAGAAGGAAAAGAAAAAAAAAAAAACTCTCTTATATGAAAGAATTTTCTTCCTTATTTTCTAAGGTTTTTTCAAAAATCATCCCTTCCAAAATTGTGGAATGGTAGAAGCTTGTTTGGTGGTGGATTCCATTACAACCTTTTAAACCCTAGATTTTCAATTTCTTATTTTCCTCAATTTCTAAAAACCCTAATTCCAAAATCCTCAATTCCTATGAACCCTAATTTTTCAAATTTCATATTTTCTCCTTCCTAACTCTAATTATAAATCCTACAAATGTCCCTTGAGTGTGGAACGTGTCTATACTAAATTCAAAGTTTTATCCTTCCATCAAGCCTAGTTTTAATTGATTTATGTGATTTCTTAGCATGCGGGCATGTGATTTAGTTTAAATCAGATTTTTATTTCATATTGCATACTCTTAATTGCTTGGTGGGTTAGCATCTTTTGTAATTGAATTACTTTATGGACTCTTTCATAATCTTCACGTTGCATGCTAGCATTAAATAATGTGTCCTGCATCAGGACCCCTAAGAGACTAGATACAATCTGTACATGAGCAGTAGTGGATTTGATAAATGAGCAAGAAAGAGTATGCTTCAAAAGGCTGCATATTGTCAATGTCTGAATAGCAGAAGTGGAAGCATGGTTGCAAAGCAGGAAAATCACTAATTGGAAATGAGGTAACCATTAACTACTTTATTATAATTAGTCTAACTAACATTGATCAGAAAAGTATTTCATCAATAAATTAATGAGCATTGACTAGAAATAATCAAAATACCCAACTAACAAGACTAGCTTTCCCAACACAAACTAATCATTTCAAAAACAATAACTTGTAATATTGCACTCACTAAGAAAAGTGAGTCAGATCATATCAGGTATAGAAAAATTCACCAACAGTCCATTAATCTATAATTCCTATGAAGGAAATTAAAAAAATGAAGGTCCTAAAGAGAAAGGGCGTGGAATCTTTTCTGAACTAAATGCATTGGAACCTAGAAACATGATTAGAGGCACTCTTCTTGAAGTTTAGAAGGACTACGCAAATATACAATCGTTTTAGTTATAAATGAATTGGATGGACGTTGTGATGTTGTGGGTACTTCTCTCTTGACACCAAAGTGGAGCATGTTTGGACCATGCTAATATCTAGAACATTGATCTGATGATCCCACCATGGATGGAGGAATAACTTAAAACCTCCCAAATTGGAAGGTGAAAAGCCCAAACCCTTCTATAGGTTTCTTGAATATGGATGGTTAACAAAAAAGTAAAGGATTGATCATCATTCAGTGGGAAAAGGCAAAAGATTGGATTACTACAATCTTCCGGTCTGTGAGATTTTTGATGATCCACATTCAATAGAAAAAGGCAAAAGATTGTATTGCTACAATCTTCCGGTCTGTGATATTTTTCAGGCATCGGCCATCTCCATTGTGCCCCACCAAATAAATGGTGTGAATCATCCAACCATGGTCCCCACTCCCCACGCGTATGAGCTTGGACGCTTAGCACAATATACATGTGTTGGGGGCCTATGGCTCAAAACCTAAAAGTTCGTCTCTAGTAATAAGACTATCTCCATTCAACGAGTCTCTTAACATCTCTACTCACAAATTCTAACTCGTAAGAATCTTAATTTTTACAAAAACAGAAAGGAAAAAAAAAAAAAAAAAACATTAAATAGGTTCGTTTTTTTTTTAAGGGTTAGCTTGTTAGTACACACCCATGTCAGTACACACACTGGACTGTTAGCCACCCCCACTAGGGATCGATTCCAAGACCTCAAATGTTGAAACGAGGTATCTCAACTCAGTCTACCGGTTGAGCTACGGATTTGGGTGTAAACATTAAATAGGTTATAATGTCTTCTCTCATAATTGCAAATATACATTATAAATTATTCAAAAAGTTTGCCTAGTGGCGATGCGCCAGCTAGTCACAAGGTAAAGGAGGGTTGATGTCACATGGAGACTTTTGGATTAGGACCTAAAAGCTCCTTGCTAGTAATAAGAACAACTATACTTCAACAAACCTTTTAATATCTGTAATTATTACAATTCTAAATCGAGAGATTTTTTATTTCTACAAAACAAAAGTCACTAATAGGTCATTATATATACTCTTCAAACAAAAAAAGCACATTTCAAATTATTCAAAACTCTGCCTCATGATGACGCGTGAGCTGGTCCCAAGACTAGGTAAAGGAGGTTTCATGCCATGTAGGCAGATGTTCTTGGTCATTGAATACTTGCCAAGCAATCGCGAGAATTTGTAAAGCTGGTACAAAATAGCTAGGGAAATTCTCTCTCGCCAAGGGTCCAGAATCTTAGATAGCTCATAATTTGGCACTTTATGTAGCAAAGGTACCGCCAGTGATCCCTGCAATTGCACATCTTCTTCAGAATCAAGGTTGTGAAGTTCGTTTATATCTACTCTAAGGTCAGAAAGCTGGCCAATCACCTAAATCTAATTGTATCCTTTCTGTCCAAGGAGGCAAATGTGATACCAATTCCCTTGCAAATGAGAGATCGATATGAGGGTCGCCGGTTGTCAGGTCATCCTCTCCCCTTTCCTAGTTGCTTGTGTTTTTGCTCTTTTTTTTCTAGACACTCCCTTTATAACATGAAGACCATGCTGCTTCATTGTCCTGCACCCAAACCACTCCCTCTCCGTTTTGTTCAATTACACTGACAAGGATGGGTAAGACTGAAGATGTGTTCACATACACCATGATCTATGGATTCTATGGTATTGTATCAAGCTAATGTGGAGGGCTCTCCTCAAACTATTTGGAGTGGTACATTTCCTTAACACGAATTTTAGTAGATTGACCATCAGACCAAATGACCAATGCTAAAGTCATGATCAGTTGCATCACAAATAGTAACTGCATAGATTAGGAAAGTCAAAGGAAATCAAAACTTAGCCATCATGAATTGAAATGTGAAGACTTAAATGAACCTCAGCACGAGGATATGCACAACATACTCAGATTTTTAGTTTGTACAAGTAGAATCCATACTTCAGAGATCCAGATAGTAGTCTCATAAAATCCACCTTGGATGGACCATTCCCCAAATTTCCATTTGGATGCCTGTAAAGTCCTTAAGTTGTAAAGGGATTACAGGTAATCTGATTACAGGGGCTGTTTGGATGCATGTATTTGCCTGTATAGGCTTTACAGGCTGTAAACAGATTACAGCTTTTAGTTGTAATCTAAGACCTAGTAAAAAGTCATGTTTCAGATTACAGGTAAAGTTTTTACAGCTAAAAAGGCATTATACATGTTAGAACACAATGGCTAATGTACACTCATGATATGTGGGGCTCACCGTAATGTGTATGGTACATCCAGTCTATACATCATGTACTTCCCTTGATGCTCCCATGTGGCCCTAAAAAAACAACTCGTCTATTATCAAATGGATCACACAAGGGAAGGATGGGACGTCCACCATTAAAAACTTCTAGATTGCATTTGGGGCTCACTGTGCTGGGTGGAAGACATCCAATCCGTTTAGTGTGTGCATGCTTTAATGCCCTCTTAGGACCTTTAAAAAAAATCAAGTCTTTCTTATGTGATTTTTGCAGATTTTGGAAGGTTCACCGCCCAAGCTCTATGGTATGATTACCTACTTTATTCATTGTAAATGCTTTACAGGCTAGCCAAACACACAATTTGTTTGCCTATAAATAGATTACTACTTAAAAGCCAAACGGAATAGCATGTCAACCGATTACACCTGAAATTCTCTTCAGGTGTAATGTGTTTACAACCAAAAAAACTACAGGCATCCAAACAACTAATCTAAGCCACCAACCTAGGGACTTTCTCATTTGAAATTGGACCGTTGTTGTATTTCTCTTCTCATTTGTCTATTTACAGACTAGAAATTTTAAGGGCTAGGATCTTCCAATTTGGGAGATGTTTGGGGCATGGTCCTGCCACAGTTCAGCCCAGGTCGCAAAATGATGGGTGCTAGTGTTTCGAAACCTGGACTGAAATGAACGGCTGGGCAGATTGGACCAGCCAACCAACCAAACGGATTGTGTCACTAGAAACACTTTTTGGGAAGCAAACCATTCAAACCGCCCAGTTCAACCAATCCAATCACCTGGGTTGGGCAGTTGTCTAATCCAAGAGCCCATGTCAATGGATCGAACCTTTGTTTAATATATTTTTTTCATTTATGATGCCTTGTTGAAATTAGAAGGTGGATCACTTGAACCGGAAGTTGTACTAATTTGGACAACTGGGCACAGATTGGGTCAGGATCATGTCCTGACTTTAAAACATTGATGGGCCCCACTTGTAAAAATTGAAAGCTCAAGTTTACTGTGCATATCCTCGTGTTGAGGATTATATCATTCATCGAAAATGAAATCCATATAAGTCTTTTTTTTAACTTATAGCGACTTGTAAGTTCAAAATTCCATGTCAGAATCAGAATGAATACTTCCACTTCCTCAAAACAAAAACAAAAATTTGCAAGACTATGTAGTGAGTTGTCACTGTTTATTAAATGACAGTAAATCACCCAACGTACATGAGGCATGCATGCCATTCCGTCCAGATAGTCCAGATCATGGCCTCATTGCAAACGGTTCACAGCCCAAAAATCAAACTAATGAGACATCTTATCAATCTGACTACTGGTTTCACCAGGTGAATTTGAATAATAGACCACTAAATTTTTAACCATTAATTAATGGCCACGAATTGGACTTACAGATGGTACAATAACTGCAATTTTCAAGCTATACTCCACCCATAACAGGGCACATGATTTGGACAATCTGGATTGATGTTCATGTACCGCCGTGTACAACAGGTGAATTGTCATCATTTAATAAACATGTGACAAACTCACACCACAGTCTTATAGAGAGAGAGAGAGAGAGAGAGAGAGAAATTAATTGTGCTGTTTTTCAATTCATTTCAATTCATCGGATTTATAGGAGAGCGAGAGAGGATCAAAATACACGTGATCGCAGATGAAAGATACAAAATCTGACATCTAAGAAACAAAAGGAAAGAAAATGAGAACTTCAGCAAAAAATACCTTGCAACGGAGACAGCGGCAACTCGACGGGGTTGAGTGACAGCAAGGATACCGGATTTGGTGTAGCCACTCCTGTGGAGGATCTGAGACAGCTGGGTACTCTTTCCTGAACCAGTTTCTCCGATTACGACGACGACAGGGTACTTCTCCACGGTTTCAACAATTTTCTCTTCGAATTTGAGGATCGGGAGATCAGCCATGGATGCTCGAAGGAGTGGTCGAAGGAATTACAGAAGAAAATGGTGAGAATTTCAAGGGAATTTGGAGGAGGAGACAGATGGGTTTAGGGTTTTGAATTGGCTTTTTTATTCGGTTTTTGAAAATGAAGGGTTTTAAGGTCCTTCTGAACCTTCCCTCCCTAATGGCGAAACACTCCAATACTCTGGAATAGCGATGATGATACGCAGGCACTTAAAATTTGCAAACGTGGCATATAAATTATTCAAATTAAACTGTCCAGTTTGTGGGTCCCATTTGATGGTGTAAGATTAACCAAAATTTGTGCTCATTTGATTTTCTGATTATCGGATTATGTACATTTATTGGACGGCTAATAATAAAAGATATCCAGCATTTTCCACAAAACGTCCACAATTCGGAGGTTGGATTGTTCGAGCAATCTAATTTTGGAATGCCACGCGCCAATGGGCTTCACAATCTATAATTAAAGTTGTCCCATGCGACGTGTACGATTTCTGAGTGCCTGTGTATGAAGAGTCGTACTCTATAAGAGTATCAAATACTCCCAAAATGGAACTTGAAACGGGTAAAAATACAGTTGGACGTTGCACACGCGTGAAAGATAAGGCCGTTTCCGCGGTGCTTCTGCTTTCTAAACTTGGAGGCCTGATTATTTAGGCGGTCTGCTCATCGGATGGGCGGCGCATCTATTTATTCTAATTTGTGAATGGTTGGTCAGTTTTTTTTTTTTTCTATCTTTATGCACATGGCACGCAATCATCAGCAATAGATGGGCAGGCCTGATTTTTTGGCCAGGGTGCATATAACAGTATGGTCCAGCTGGTGCGCCACCATGGCAACTGTGGCACCAGTGAATCGGGGTGCGGATTCAGCCAGGTCGGGACCTGACCGAGTTCCGTCAGGTCAGGATAAGTGAGGGCCACCTTGGTGTGTGTTGTATATCCACGCCGTCCATCCGTCTTCCAACTCATTTTCTGACGGGGCGTAGAACTGAAGCAGATCCAAATCTCAGGTGGATGGGCAACTATCATTCTCAGGGCTCGGGTGCATGTAATACTTCGTGGCAGATAAATGATGCTATTGGGAATTTGGAACCGGAGATTCGTGGTCCATCCTACTGGGGCCCTCAACTTGAAATGGGAACATCCAGTCACACCGCTATACAATGTCGCACGGTCTAATAATGACCAAGGCATTCATCCAATGTGCTTACGCTCATTTTTTAGCGCCCAGACACAAGCCGATGTGAAAATGCTACGTAGTGGCACAGTCAAAATAGTACTCTCACCTCAGTGGCATTTGCATCTGATTTTCCTTTGGCATTAAGTATTCTGTTAGCAGTACAATCCTACAAATTCCTATCACACACCGGTAGAGAAAAAAACCACCGCGTGGCCATGATAATCGTGCCCATCAAATGAGGGATGTGATTGCCACTGCTATGAAAGACCCATCAAGTAAAAGTCATTAGGATATGACATCATAGAACACCGTCTCTTACAATCCTTTTAAAATGAAAATTTTCTCCAGCGACATTCAGAAAGCTAACAGCAATCCGAAAAAGCTCTGAATGTAGAAAGGTTGAGTGAGTATGCAAGCCAACCTGAACTCAGCTTCAAACCAAGATCATAGAGGGATGGCTGAACTTACATCGGGTCTCAGTTTACACTATGATTGGAATTAAGATAATGGAAAAGCTGATCTATCCAAATGATAGATCAATATCAAGGTCAAATCCCTCCAACACTCAAAACCATCACATTCTATGTGATTGGATAAATGAGGGATTCGATCTGGATCGTCTAACACATGGAAGTGGACAAGGTGGGCCACCAAGAGGTGTTTAGTGACTGTGTTTAATAGATATCAACCCTTGAGGTTCCCGAATTCTGGCCTAATTGTTTCCGCTATAGGAACCTGATAGCACCTAGGCAAATCTTTAGTGGGCCGCAAAGACCTCTACAAAAAAAAAAAAAAAGTACGAAAAGAAGATCCAAGAAGCCAGCAAATTTTTGGCTCTTCCTTTCCTAAGCAGATCATGATCTACTAAGGGAGCTTGCGTATCCAGATAGCCTGGGCGAAGAATCCCGAAGGATCCCAAAGCCCAAAAAGGGGCTTCCATTGTCTCAATAAAGTCATAAAAGGAACGTCTAAAAAAAAGCTCGAGGCCCCATGACAAACATATTTATCTACATGCATATTTTACTTTCACATATATTTTATTTTTCCTACATTAGTTCACTACTACCTAGCAACTCTCGACGCAATACGTTTACCTTAAGAATATATTAAATATCTGCAACTTTAAGTTGCCAGATCCCTACGTCCGTTTGAGCTCCAATCCAATTGTTCTCACCCTAGTCATATCCTGTTGACCATTCACCTCACTGGCAATATAAAAAAAAAATCATTAAATTGGTTGATTCTACAATCAATAGTGCAAGGAAAAAAGAACTCATTCACAAGGGTTAACCAATTCCCTTGCTCAGATCGGCTAGGTATGTCATGCACTTGTAAATCATATGGTGATCAGGAGGACTATGGGCTCTGATTTAGTTTCCAATATGTTCGTCTCGACGCAAGGGTACCGACCAATTCAGCCAATACATTTGAGTTGACTACACTATGGCACACCCGTGCAATCATACATGCATGCATACTTCTGATGTAGGCCCTTGGTCATATGAGTGGCCTTGACTAGTTGAATTGCGGGCAACACGTCCTTTGGGACACACCTAGTGGGACCTAGTGGCGTGAGTATTTCTCAATCAAGACGAGATGCCACCAAAATCTAAAAATATTAGGTCCGCAGTTGATATTGTAGAGGAACAATAAGACCCCGCTCAACATTATGCGTTTGTGGTCGATGTTGACACTAGAATATCTTCCCAGCACACCCCCATGTGACTTTGCTGCATTCCTCGAACAAATGACAAAGTCCATGTAACAAATTACTAGACATGTTAAGTCACAAGCAGAAAGAAGTGAAAGGAATGCTGAGAGTCATGTTCGGAGACTTGAAGCGCTTGAAAGATGTTCTCCAATTCTCTATCCTGGTGTATATGAGTTAGAACCACCAGTTGAGTTCTCAAATAAAGCCAACCAAAATTAGCCATAAGGTCAGCCTCTAAAACCCTCATTAGCAGTAGATGAAGAGCAAAACAACCATGGCCTCAACCAACCAGAGAGCCTCAACCAACAGAATTACAACATTTATGGGAGTCACGCCCCAGTTGGATCAAGTTTGCTTGTCGAGCAGATGCCCATGTTTGAAAAATCACCTATGGTGTAATGGGATTACCACAGTTGCGCGTGTGGAAGCTCAACAAAGCTAATGAATGAAGGCTATGTCCTATAGGAGGTTGATTGGGACTAATTAAAATTTGTCACTTTTTAAATCATAATTGCCTACTTAAGCTAATGTGCAAATTAAGTTAAGCAATATAATTAACTCTAGGGCTTCAAAGTCAATAAATGGTCCAATCATATAAACTACAAATTATATGTCAAACAAGCAACTAGTCTATAAACGCAATAGTGTACATGTGTGTGTAGAATGTGCTAATTATTCATCCCTAGCATTCATCTAATCATGTATACAAATAATTAAACATTCAATCATATAAACATAATCAAACAAGTGCGCAAATGACAATCACAAATACAATCATGAGTAGTGATTCGATTTCCCTACTTCACTCCCGGAGGACGCATCTAACTCATGAGTGTACTAGATTTCACTATCATAGGTTTCAAATCAGGTTAACCTCTAACATTTACACTCATACATATGAAAATTCTCTTGTAAGTGACTTTATGTGGTTTTCTATAGGCTCGCCACGAACATTTGTCCTACACCCAAACCCACTGACATATACACTTTCGTTGGAAGCTCCCGCAATAAATCTTAGTTGGTTTTCTGTAGGCTAACCAACAACCACAATCCTAGTCCAAGGACTTACCTACACAATGACTTGATTTAGGCCATGCACAAGAGTCAATGTCCTACACAGGAACTTGAAATTAGGCCCTACACAATAACTTGAATTTAGGTCATATGCAAGAACGTAGTCGAGTTTAGGTCACAAACTCTTACCCTTAATCCTACATGAGGAAAGAGAGTATATAAACTCTTACACTTGACAACTTGTCGGATTAAGACCCTTTTGTAGCGTCATCTTGGGTTGCTTGATCGATGCTCTCCTATGCTTCAATCAATTCCCCTTTGCTCCCCCGATCATGATGTTGATGCTTTCCCAAGGCTCCGACTCTAAGATAAAATGCTTTGCATGTAGTGCTCCTTTGAGGCGACCAATGTGATGAGAGGTTGGTTGAATATCCTACAACTAATAAGAAGTTGTATCTCCTACTAGATTCACCTAGATGGGTCTTTTAGAGGATTTAAATAATGGCTTGCATGTAGAGGTTTAGTCTAATCTTTATAAAGTAGAGGGGTTCAAGCACATCTTTACGGTAGATGTTGTAATCCTCATTAAAGTGCTAATCTCAATAAAGCTAACTCAGAACTCTTTAGTTTATAGTCTTCAAATAAGGAATATGATCATGGATTCACGTAAACTTCTACTGTAAAAAAAAATCATTATAATACCCAATTACTGAATGTCCTTTATAAGAAGTTTGATTTATAACGACCAGAAAATAGACATATATCAGGTCTGTCGATGTCATCGAGGTAACCTTCGATGTCATCGAAGAGTTTCTCGTGTCATCAAGAGAATTAGTGTAACACCCCGAAAATCGAGGGTCGGGTAGAAACCCAACTCCCAAGTTCCAGAACGTCACTTATGCAACATAGATAATGATAAATGCATGTTGTCTGTAGAATGAAATTAAACAAGATTGAGACTAAGTCAAAACAGCATATCATACTCCAGAGACAGTTTAATTAGCAAGCGGAAGACTGTGATATATACATAAAATACATAATTAATTGTAAGTCTCCAGAGTGTGAACATGATACCAGGTTAATTAAATACATGTATACTCCAAAATGGAAAGAAAAGAATATATATGAGTGCTCCAAAAATATAAAATGACAAGTGTCAAGGCATCTACTCAACCTCCCTGTAATCCCGTCGATCAGAACACGCATAAAGGAGGGATCCTCCTCATCATCATCAAGTTCGGCTCCGCTTCACAAGCAGCGCCATCATTTGCAATTACAAAAGGGTCTGGTGGGTGTCCGAAACACCGTCCCGTAACGTGGGAGTGAGTAATTAACTCAGTGGAATCATAGAGCAAAGATTAGCATGTTATCAAATCAATCACGCGTTAATAGTAAAATAAACAATCAAACATTCATAGATACTGTTGTTAATGCAAGCATGAAATGACATGATGGATGCCCTCACCGACATACTCCCTTATGCGGCCCCATCTGCGTCCGCGACATGCTTTCTTCCCGCAGTGCTCCACATCTTCCAGGCACATGTAATGCGATATGGATAATGATTACCGGATTGTTATTAGTCCTTTTCATACAGCAGGATTGAGAAACTAGGATACCTTGCTTATATCAATCCCAACACAGATCCTGTCTAGGGTCGTCACTCCTAGTAATCTCATACGATGTTATATTTGTAGGTCGTTGCAAGGGCTGTCAGGGCTGTTGCTCGCACTCGTTGCACCGCTCCCCCATCACCTTATCAATACAGGCCTAATTATCCTTGAGACTGCATCAGGACTCGTCGCCCCCATGCGGTGTCAGGAAAAACTCAAGGTCACTACAAATGTCTCGTCACCTGATCAGTGTAGGCCGATAGCGAGAATATGGTGTCCCATACCACCATAATCTGCTCAGAGTAAGGTGCTCACTGGTCGCTACGGGGAGGTTTGTGGCCCTAGCGTAGGCCGACAGCTTGACCATGGTGTCTCATACCACCATACCCAACTCATGAGTCTTTGTGTATTAAGGTACCATGGTTGACAGAATTTTCAATGGTAAGTTCAGTACCTAGGTTCAAGCAGTTATGACTCATACATGGTGAACATACAATGGCCAGTTGGGTTACTTGACAGGCTCGACTATTACGAGCGCATCTCAAGCTGAACGACATGAAGTGTATGAAACACTTCGTGTGGCCTAACCACTACCGCCAACCCAAAACACGACTCGCGTTCATCGACGCGTCCTTCATGGTACATAGAAACCAACCACGAATTCGATCCATTACCGACTTCCTGGACTAGGTCATAGCCCCAAGCATTTGTGCATCAATATCGCAGATATGAAATACAACATTGTAAGCATGTTGACACATGTTATAGCATACAACTTAAGAAAATCCTCCAACACATGCATTTCATACATATAATGAAATCAATACATATAGCCAACATGATGGAAGTCATATACATCAGCATATCACTTGAGAATTCAATCTCAAAACTCATTCACAACACCATTTACTCAATACATACTAATACAAACACTTAGTCTACACACTTTAGTCTACATAGCATATGTCGACTCAAAGTGCGCTTAAGGGCGAATCTCTTCGCCAAACTAATCATGCACGCATTCCTAATATTCTAACACGATAAATAGCCATGACAAACATTTTATCAAAATATGGACATAAGCAGTATTTCTTACAAATGACTAAAATACCCTAAATCTCATATTTACCGTACGTTTACGAAACGGAAAACGGACAGCATGTTGTACATGTCAAACGGCGTTGCCGTCGATAATCTACTATTAAACGACATTGAAAGCTTTGAAATCAGTCAATCAAAGCATCTAAAATCCTCACCTTTTGTCGTAGGAGTGTATCGATTCGAATCGAACGGATACGCTTCGTCAACGGCATAACGGCGACCTAATGCACAAGATGTATTAGCTACTTTGCTATTTGAATCGACGGAATGCTAAATCAGTAAGTAGTTAGGGTTTTTTTTACCTAAAAATGCTTCGGAATCACCAACAAAGTGCTTGGGATGCGGTGCTTAGGCACGTGTAGCAGCTGCAGCAAGTGGCGAGAAGATCTCTCCCACACTCTCTCACAATCTCTCACTTTCTCTCTCTCTTTTCCTAGGGTTTCAAGCAAATTCGGATGGGAGGGTTGTGAGAGGGTTTCAAGCCCTTATATAGGCTAAAACCTTCCCAAATTAGGCTTGGTAACAAAGTTCACTTGAGGTATAACCAAATCGGGTCTGTTCTGGTCCAAAAGAGTTTTTCGGGAGGTCCCCTGGCCGAACGCGGTCGGACTTAAGCTCATGCATACTGGATCTAGCACACATCAAGTTTTCAGACCGAAAGAGTTCGCAGATTGCACGTGGCAGTCCAATTTCAGTTCAACGGTCATCACACCTAGATCAAGTCTACAAGTCTTATGATATGAAAGAGAAATTTTTCCTGATCCGAGGGTGTAATTTGGCTGAATTCTGATGGTCAGAATGCTTAATAATAACGCGTCAATTCACGTGCCAGATTTGGATTAAGATTTCCAAATCTAACCCATTTCTCAGTCTCTTCACTCCAGTCTCAATGAAATAGCCTCCGTACATCGGTTGGGCTTGATTTTCGAAACGATTGTCAAGTCCAGCTAAGCGGTCATAACAGTTTAAGATTATAGGTATCGGACTTTTGACGCGCGGTATAGATCCAATACAAAGTTTCAAAGGGTTCCCGAGAACAAACCGGTTTAGAGCTTGATCCTGGATTTTAGGGTAACGTAGCATCAACGATTCTACAAGTTTTGGGTTTTGTAGAACGTATTTAAAGTGATCAGGGACAATTTCGCAGCTACTCTAGCGTTGCGCTAGCTAACTTACGCTTAATTTCTAAAGGAATTAATCCTAAGTGATTTCTTTGACTTTGGAATTGGGTTCTGAGCGGTTACCAAGGTGTTTTGGTTGACCCATTGCCTAAGGACGTCTAATCCCAGGTTGGCAAAAATTCGGGGTGTTACAATCAGATAATATGATATATTTTTTGTTGGACATTTGAATTACCTTTAGATGTCGTCAAGTGATCTTCGATGCCATCGAAGTGAAGCTTCGATGCCATCGAGAAAATCAGATTAAATGATCAATTATTATTGGACATATTTGACTTCATGTTCGATAACATTGAAGACTAATCGAGGTTAGTTCGATGGGATCGAGCACCACTCGAAAACTATTATTTTGGGCATATGTTTTTGCAGCAGTTTCGTACTATATTTTCACAAACAGCTTCGAACCTCTTGTAGTTTTACTTATCATGTTCCAATTATGTTTCTAAGGCTAATGGATAACCAATAAGGTTTACTTATTAATCTAATGTCATATAGAGGCTCGGAGATTATTTTGGGTTAAGGGTTATGGCCACAAAAGCACCTTATTTTCTAATTCATTGCCCCTTGATGCTCTTGTACGATTGTGTATTCGGTCTTCGACTTTTAAAGGCTCAACGGACTACGTGACACAATGACTCACATGATTGATAAACAAGATGCACAAATCAATGCACTAATAGAGGTATCGTTGTTAAATGTCCTAGGGACTGACCCACCTCGGGGACAACTTTAGTATTGATTGGCCTACTACAATGGAACCCAGAGGATTGTGCAACCCCGGGATCAACTCGGGATATGCAGGCCTTTTTTTAAGAACAAAGTAGGGCATAGGGATTTGTAGGGAAATATTCGGTCATGCCCCGACTACATGGAGGCTTATATAAGATCGAAAAGCTCGGAGGGCAACCATCAGTCGTGACCTTGGTCTACCATGAACCATACCAAACTTCTACACTCAAGGACAACCCTTGGTCGAAGCTCTGGTGTTTCTATGACCTCGTAGGACATAGGTGTGTGCCTCATATGCCCCACAATGGTCTCAGGCACCATTGCCTATACCCATACCCTGCGCGACACAAGACTTTGACCTTGGCCAACTGCAAATGTATTAGGCCTTGTAATAATAGCAAGTCCCCCAACGGTCGATCATTCGAAAAGATGTGATGGGACTCATTCAAGAATATGGTGTTAACCCAATTGACTTATAAAAAATAATATCCTGATTAAGTCAACTTATATTATGAATTTTTCTGAAGTTTTAAATTCATAGAGTTCATCTTATTTTCGGTTGATTAGGTCAACTTATATTATGAATTTTTCAAAAGTTTTATGTTCTCGAAGTTCACCTTATTATGATTTTTTTAAAAGTTTTATATTCTCGGAGTTCACCTGATTTTCGGGAGATAATGGAACATCCATCATCGAACACGTGGGTCGGTTCACCATATAATATGGAGAAGCGACTCGAAACAATTTTCTAAAACTCTGTTTGTTTGAAAATTCACTAACTGGGACCACGTTCACATTGTATATCAACCCTACCGATGAATTCGGTTTAGGCTTGACCTAAGATTAAAGAAAAGTTTCACATATAATTCCATCGAGTATAAGTTTTCATAACTGACCTCTCCCTTACAAAGCAAGCGTCAGAAGAGTTGGTAGAATAATTTATTGCCCGTTTTAAGGGTACAATGAACCATTGGCCAGTCATCCTACATAAGGCCAAGTATGCTAGGTTGACCTTAGAATGTGTGCACTTTGAACTTCGTCATAAATATTTAATAATAATTAAAATAAGTAGATTAATAATAAAATAATTAATTTAAATAAATTAAATAAATATTATTTTTTATATAAATACCCTTAACAAATTAATTTTTTACAATATAGTGCATATATTACACAGTGCAAAAACTATGTTATCATAATTTAGTCTCTATAATTTCTACAAGGCTATCTTGTTTTCTGTAATGGTCTATAATATTATACAGAACTTTCTGCATATTGTTGAAAATTTTGATTGTGTATAAAAATAATAATTCTTGCATTATTGTACTCATAACTTGACGCATAATGATCGGATGACTCTAAAATTTAAGGGGATTGTGCAAAACTCTAATTTGGTCTCCTATAACATAACTATAAAATTATCTAGTAATATGATTAGCCAAATAACACCCTATAATTGAAAATTTAAGAAAGAAATAAACAAAATATTGAATTTAAATGAATTAGAGAAAGACACTAACTCAAATAAAAATGAGTTTACGAAAAATGATGAGGGCCCCTATCATTTTGATAAGTAAAATTCAAAATAATAATAATAATAAATAAAAAGGTAATGGTCGTGGTCATCATGTGTTAAGGGTCGCGGTCATCATGTGTTAAGGGTTGAGGTTGGATGAGGGGTACAGAGGTTGAGGTTGTCATGTGTTAGCGGTTAAGGGTCAAGATTGGTCTAAGGGTTAAGGGTCGAGGCTAGTCAAGGGATTAAGAGTCAGGGTTGTCATATGCTAAGGGTCAAGGTTGACATCAAGTGTTCAACCAAGCTAATATATCAAAAGCCACTTTTTATCTCTAGCATTGGCTTCAACATAACTATAATGATTATCTCTCTCCACTTCAATCCTTCACATACATCCCAATCTTCCCACATAAATAACACAAAATGCATTCGCACATGTCATGCCTCAAATTTCAAAACCCAAGTACGATAACTTTGATGCCAATTTATAGGGCATAAACTTTATTATTTTTTGCCTTCATTAATCACTTTTGCATTTAAATCACCATTAATCCAAACCATAGCATACTTAAATCATTCAAACCACGATAAACTAAGCTTAAAATTCTAAAATAAATTTTTTAAATCTAATTTCAATTGATCCACCACTACTAATTCTCTCTCATATATTTTTAGTTTAAATTTATTACAATTTCTCAAATAAAATAAGCACTAAAGGCTAATGAAAACCTATAAGAACTGTCTCAACTTGGGTGAGTTAAAAGCTCAAGGAGATCTATTCATCACAATTGAAATTTCAGTTGAAATACGATACAATCCTATTTAATATTAAATAGAGTTGACAATGTACTAACAAATATAATGTCACGGATTAGATTTATTGCAAAGAGTTCATGAATGAAGTGTGATGATTATGATGTCATGTATGCTATGGTGAATGTATGATAACTTTTAATCAATAAATGTCCATGAATTTGATGCCTCTAGACATTAGTAATCTATAACAAATCAAGCATGTTCACTTAACCCATATAGCGAGGTGCGTACATAATTTTACATGTGTTACGATCTTGCATGGCTCTAGACATTAGGAACTCATCTCAAATCAGTCATGCTCACTTAACAAACCAGATAAGATATATACATTAATCTTGCATGCCTTTGGATGTTAATAATTGAAATGGAGAGCTAGGGATGTTCTAGAGGGGGATAAATAGGACAATGTCAAATGATCATAATAAATGCAGAATATGTTAAAATTATAAAAATCTCAATTGATTGAGTATTGAAACCTTGATTCCAATTAATTCATATGGCAACATTCACCTAAAATATTAGGCGGGATAATCTTATTTCACGAATGTCTTTAAAATCAATCTTTTAAACTGACAAGAGAATCTAAAAGGATTACACATTCACCACAGGAATAATATAATAAATAATATCCAATCACCAAAAAAAATAAAGCATTCACCATACGACACAAAGAATTATAGTGGTTCGATGCTTAAAATAGCTACGCCTACTCTACTCCCAAAATTACTACCCTTGTAATTTTAGCTTTCACTATAATAAGGTTTTCGTAGGGTTATCTTAAGAACCTGATATAGTTCACATGATATAGTTCTTTGTGATTTTCATGGGCTATCACAATAAAAATCCTTTTGTGATTTTTATGGGCTATCACAAATAGAAACCCCATTAAGATTTTCACAGGCTATCTTAGGAAAAACCTCACAGAGATTTTTACAAGCTATCTCAGAAAAACCTAAAAAGAAATATAGTAAATATACTTATCTTCAAATGTAAAAGTGATAGAAGCTTGTAACAAAAAGACTTCTTTCTTGAACGTGGATGGCGCAGTTTTCAATCAGACAGAAAGAGTTTAGGGTTCTATATATTATAGAAAATAAAAAACCCATATGCTACTTTATTCAATTCTCTAATATTTCAAGAAGAGTATAAATTGCTCTCTTATAATAAGACTTGAATCATCTTGAGAAAAAGGGAATTGAATGAGCTATAAATTAAAATTTACAAATACCACATAGATAGCTTTGCGAGAACATGAGCTTCTCTCTCTTGCAGAAGAATTATAGTGATTTCTTGTTGTCATTTAAAATGAGAGAAAGGCTCAATTTATAGGCAATAATGTTAGAACTTCGGCTAGTATAAGATTGGATTTGGCTGGCCGGAGTCCATCGAATTCTATCCAACAACTCTCGGATTGCGCGGGATAAGGTTTATCCAAAATTTGGCTGGCCTGAGGACAAATTCGGTTGGCTTAACATCATAATTCGGCTGGCCTGAGGAAAAATTCGACTGGCCGAACATCACAATTCAGCTAGCCAAATTTGCCACTCGGTTGGCCAAATTTTTGCAAATTTCAAAAGATTACATTGCTAGAATTTCAACTGAAATTTTTTGGGCTAGCCAAATTTTAAGCTTAGGCTAGCCAAATTTTCAACAGAAGAAGTTATTTTGCTCGGGCTTGAAGTTGGGCTGGCCGAGCTAGTCGAATTTCATAGCAAAGATACTTATAAAAACCCAAAATAGAGAATTTTTTAAAGTACCTAATCCTAAGGTCTTTATAGGGTTATACCACCCGTGTTTTAGCAAATATATGAGTCACGTTGTCTTGAACATTGACTTGACCTTGTCTTGAATACGGGCATTGATTTCTTTGAGAAGATGTGCCGATCTTGACTCGATCATAAGCTTATCTCGAGCTGATCTCCAGGTATGTAGAGTAGTTGTGATTCCATACTTGTGATTTGATCTTTGAAATGTTTTTGTCTTACGAAATTTGACAATCTATATGTGCTTAACATAATAGCACTTATAAGAACCCGTCACAAATTAACCATGCTTACCTAACCGGTACAGTAAGGGAGCAAGCATACCATGCAAGTTGGTGAGAAAATTAACTATGTTTCACCGATCCTCTAAGCTAATTAACCATGCTTAACGACTAGATCTCATATGCCTATAGATATTACGAACCCGTCAAATCAATGATGCACACCTAACTAATACAGTGAGGCGACGAATCAATCATGTACGCCGGTGAGCAAATCTATCATGCATCACCAATCAGTCGTCCAATATAAATGTAAATTCAAATAAAATAAGGATATGAATGTTACAGAGATAGAAGCACATCCTAAGCATACAATGCATTCTACAATTCAAATCCAAGTACATCATGTATATGAGAGACACAATATAGAAGTTTGAACAGTTCAAAAATCAATTATTAAATTTAATATCAATTAAGGGAGGAATTCTTTAATGATGTGAGGAAGTTATGAGTGGTTTATAAATTATAATTTTCCTATAAAAGAGTTAGGACCGAATAGAAAGTATGTTAATGTACATCTAAATTACAATTAAAGAAAAAAATAGGAGAAATCTCTTACCTAGGATCTTGATATACGAGACTAAAAGGGAAACCAATAATGTATATCTAACTCAATTTAAATAAGAAATAGAATATAGTGATAATATACATCTAATCCAATTTAAAGAGAAAATAGAAGACGAATCTCTTACTTTGGATCACGAAACAAAGGATGATTCGAAATATGTAAAGTTGTAAGTCAAGCTGAATTCAACGCTGCATAATTTAAATAAATCAAAAAGAATATCAAAAATAAAATTCATGTAATGAATCACTTACCTAATTATGGCGTTGGACTACTCAAGCATTGTTGATAAGATCAACACATATTGTGTGGTTGAGCATTACACTGCTACTGGCCTACCCACGACACCCACTGCACAACTACAATGCTATTTAAACAAGCCTTCGCCCTTTAAATGGAAATCCACTGCCGAATCTAATTTATTGCATGTGTATTTCACATGAGTAAAGTAGATCTGGTGTTCCACTGTAATGCCTTGAAAATCGGGGGTTGAGCAGAAGCTCAGCTCCTGAGTTCCAATGCATCACTTATGCAACATAGATAATAATAATTAAATGTTGTTCGTATTAGTGCATTAAACATTAGTGAGATTATATCAAAACAACATATCATACTCCAAAGTTAATGTAATTAAGCAAGCGGAAGACTGAATTTAATATAAAAAGTATAGGTATGTGCTTCATAACCTCCAAAGTATGATTATGTATATAGGCTAAATATATATACAAGTGTTGTTTCAAACTTACAAAACATAAAAAAAATTATAAATGTTCAACTAATCCAGTATCCCTGTAATCTCATCGAAGCAGCATGAGGTCTATATAGACCCACCTAAGAGCTACATGCAGGAGAACTCCTCATCATCGTAAAAGTTTGGCTCGACCTCATACGTTGCGCCAGTATCTGCATCTAACACAAAGTCTAGTTGGTGTTTAAAATACCGTCCCAGAACGTGGGAGTGAGTGATCAACTCAATGAAATTATAAGGCAAAGGTTAACATGTTATCAATTCAATCAAGTAGTAATGACAAAGTAGTGTAACAATTACATCCTACGTACTCTTGTTAATGCAAGAATGGTATGCGTTAATGATGTATGCCCTCACCTACACTCTCTCAGTGACAACATCTTACGATCGCGGGATTCACCACTCCCACTAAACGTGCACTTCCTCGTCAAAGCACCGTGCAATGTGATGCATGGTCGTGTTAGCTAAGTCTTAGTTAGACCATTTCATAAAATAGGATTAGGAAACTAAGGTAGCTCCCTTTTTTATTATTGACCAAAACATTGATCCATTTAGGGTCGTTGATCTTAGTTAGTCACATATGATAGACAAATTTGCGAGTTTATATCATAGGTTGCTACGAAAGGCTCGTCACCTCAGCATAAGCTTAATTCACACTCGAGGTCACTACCACTAACTCCCTATCAACTGGAAGTCTATTTTCGAAGGCTTGTCACCGACCCGACTGGGGACCACAGCCAGGCTGTGCAAGGGTAGGCCTATTTTATACTCAAGGTCACTACGGCAAGGCTCGTCACCTTAGCGTAGTCCTAATGTATACTCGAGGTCACTACTAGAGGCTCGTCACCTGGTTGTAGGCCGACAGCTCGAATAAAGTGTCTTATACCACCGTATTCGGCCTACAAGTTTGGGTTGCTCACTGGTCACTACGGGGAGGCTCGTTGCCCGAGAGTAGGCCGACAGCTCGACCACGGTGTCTCATACCACCATGTCCGGCTCATGAGTCTTAGCGGATCGAGGTACCAAGGTTAAATGGGCTTTTCACTAGTAAGTTTGGTACCTTAGGTTCAAGCAGTAGTGTCCATACATGGTGAACATACATTGGGTCAATCGGGTTATTTGATAAGCTTGACTAGTACGAGCGTACATTGAATTAATCGACATGGAGCGCATACGCACTCCTTGTGGCCTAGTCACCGTTAATAATCAGCGTACGACTCAGATTCCTTGAACGTCTCCGTTGTGGCTAAAACAGTTCGGCCATCGATCGTAAACCATTACCGATTGCCTGTACTACATTATAACCCAAATCATACTTCAAATACAATAAGCATTCATACGTGCTAGTCAAAATAGTATGTAGTGACCAATTCAAATATAAATCTCATATAAGCATTTTAACGAACACATAGAGTACATGTTATCATACATTAGCATTCATCCATAAATCACGCAGTAGCAAAATAGATTACATAAAGAAAACTGTAACTATAAACAAGGTAATTGAGAATCCCATCTCAATGGCCTCATTAAATACACTTCAGTAAGCATTTACTCATTAAATACACTTCAGCAAGCATTTGCTCATTAAATACACAATTCAACATACATGTAAGACATTAGTTATAACATATACATGACAGATCCTTTCATAAAGGAGTTGGCACGCGTACAACAATCACGTATTCTCAATCAATAATCATGATAAGCATAAATCATAATTTCATATTCATTCCGACATTTCAACAAACACATGGAATGCATTATATTTAACATAGTTCATATATATGTGTAATACACTAAAAACATCGTATCTAAATACATGTAATGATAATCAAGTCAGTCATAAATCATTAACTGACATTGAAAGGCTTGAAAACCATAACCTAAATGTTTATAGTCCACACCTTTCACCGATAAACCCGTTCCGAGCTCAGTTTGAACATTACGTCTTTGTCTACGACACAACGGCTACCTGAATCATGAAATAGGTTAGCTATTTCGCCATTTACTCTATTCGAATCCCTAAAACATATTAGGGTTAGGATTTTTTTACCCAAGAATGAAATCAGAATTGCCGAAATAGCGATACGATCGCAGTGGTTTGGCACGTGGAGTGGTGGGATCGAATACCAGGAACAAACTCCAACTCTCTCTCTCTCACTTTCTCTCTCTTTTCTTTTCTCTTCTCTCTCTAGGGTTTGTAAATTTGTATGTGAAGGGAGAGAGAGGGTTTAAGGCCTTTATATAGGCCTAGAACTGATGAGAATGGCCTCAGGGCCATGGTATACTTAGGTTATAGCTAAAGACTAGTCGTTTCGGTCTAACGAAGTTGATATGGAGGTCCCTTTTCTGCATACGGTCGGACTTAGGCTTCCTGACATTAGATCTAAGTCAGGTTAAGATCTCGGCCTGATCGGATCAGTGGAACGGCCGCGGGGGACCAGTTTCAGTTCAACGGTCACCGGTACTCGATCGGGGCCACAAGTACACTAACATGTGTTGGAAACTTTTCCTGATCCAAGGGTGTAATTGGGTCAGATTATGATGGTCTGAATCCTTAGATTTAGCTTGCAAGCGAACGACTCAATTCACTTGAGTTTTAATTTATTTCCTGAAGATATTAGCGTTTCTCACACACTTCACTCCGAGCTCAAGTTGTGTGTTTTGGGATATCATTTAGACTTGATTTCTGAGATGGTTGTCAAGTCCAGTATGACAGTCATAACCGTATAGTTTTGGTAAAATCAGACTTTCGACATGCAGTTTAGGTCCGATACGGAGTTTCAAGATGCTCCTGAGAGCAACTGGGTTTTGAGATGGATCCTAGGTTTTCAGGTAATGTAGCGTTAACGATTCTAATGGTTTTAGGTCTTGCAGTTCGTATAAAAAGTGGTTCAAGCTAATTCTACTGATTATTCAGTTTAGTACTTGACTGAATCATGCCCTAATTACGACAGAAGAAGGTTCTAGGGCAGTTCTACGTCCAAGGACGTCCATTGCCAAGTTGGGAAAAAATCTGAGATGTTATATCCACCCTTAAAACGTTACTGTTCAACAGAATTTTCTAAAGTAGCTGGAAGATTCTCACGACCCTTTATGCTAGCACCTTTCTTGTTCGATTTTAAGCACCCGAGGTTGATATGAGGGCTATGATAATTGTTGATCAGACGCATGTTGAGGGTCAAATATTATATACTAGACCCCAGTTATTGTCGGGATTTACGAACATGGTACTATTTAACGGCCCAATTTAATCGTGTTTGTGTTGCAAGGTGACTTTAGGAGCTTGGACTGAAAAAGAGTATTAAATGCATAGATTTTATTTTACAGACTCACCAAGGCAAGAGACGGACTCCAAGGGATCAATATTGACAGATTTACATGCCAGAGATCCAAGAAAATTGAGAAACTGAAGCTCAAGTGGCCTGAAATTAGTCAAGAATGTAAGATCACAGGGTTCCCACCATCCGTTCGGTTCAAAACTTTATGTTCGACCTAAGGAACATAACTTAACCGTACACGTCAAATTTCAGGCATTAGATCCTTGTGGAAGTGGCCCAACGGATAAATCAACCCTTAAATTTCTGATTTGGGGCCAACATGATCTCTGGATTTGTCTCAATTTTGGACTCAACACTTAAAATGATATGATATAACAGATGGATAGAATGAATTTCTCAAAACATCAAGGTGGGCCTCACTTCATGAGGATGGAGTACACAGTAGATGTACACCTGCCATGTACCGAAAAAGCCCAGAAAATGAAACAGGGACTTGCGGTCCTCTATTGTGCACCACCATCACGATTCAAAGGTCAAATCTGGATCGTCCATTAGACCATCATGACCCATATTACCATTGCCTAGGTGGCAGTATTTCAAATTACAGCAAATAATGGATCTTAACTGTCCTAACGTAAGATGAACGACAAAGAAAAATATCCTGTGGGCCTCATCAACAGAAGATAAACATTACACATTTCTGACCAAAATTTCGAGAGGAATTTGGTGGACGGGTGGATTTCCCAAATGTTAGCTGAAGTGAGCCCTACCAAGCATCAGCGCAGCCCCCTGTATTAAGATACGCACGCTCGAGAGAAGACCGGACTTCCGTCCGTTGCATGATCATGGAGATGATTGGACTATCTAAAACTTTCCCAAGGGCCGACCGTCCGTCGCCAAGGAGCTCGAATGGCTCAAATCCCACAAAAGGATCATTTCTGTGATGATTTTGGTACGCCAGACGGGTTTGTTATGCAGGGAGTGCGTAAATCTCTCGCACCGACTTCGGCTGTGCTTTGCGGAAAACAACACCGCATTTCGCTCTAGCCACCGACACATCTCCACCACCTTCCCTGCATTGCTTATAAGAAAGCAAGGGAGAAAACGTGAGAGGGAATTCAAGCCAGGAAACAGAGGACGTGGAGAGAGAAAGAGAGATCAGGGGACATGAAGGCATCCGTTTTCCTTCATCTCTTTTAAGTTCTTATTCTTAATAATGTTTTTTTTTTAATAAATAAATAAATTGAGATTAGCCTCATCATGTCTATGAGTGGCTAAACCTCTTAGCTAGGCTTAAGAGGTGAAGCTTGTAGCGTGATGGGGAGACTTTTTGCTTGTGCCTTTTATTTAGACTGAGCTAATGTTGATTTTGGGTTTAATTAAGAGAATGTTTTTAGTTTTTACTGGCCTGTTGTGATTAAAATTACAACGAGTCTGTGATAGCTTTGAGCATGTTTCTTTCCTTTTTATGATTATGACGTCAGAAAGCCTTGTTGTTTACCATCGTATCATGGGCATAGTCGGATGACGGTACCCTTCCTAGACTTCATACATCTTATGATTGGTTGTTAATTAGTTTAATTATGTTGTTTGTTTTATCTCCTAGGTATGGTTTGGTGATGAAATCTATTCTAAATCATATACATTTCATCTCTTGAAAACTATATCAAAGAAAGTTCAGTTCGATTTTCATGGTTACACCCTTCAACTAGATGAAGATGGAACTTTTAAATCTAGTTGAGTTCTTGAAGTAGGCATAAGATCTCTCTGGTCTCTACAAGTGGATCCTCTGAATCCCTAGTTTCATACCTCTAAATTCTCTAAATTTTAGATAAATATTTCACCATTAGTCCTTTAATTTATTTGATTTAGATTTCATCTTAGTCTAGTTCTAGTTTTACTTAGTTGCATGTTACGTATAGGTTTCAGTCCCTTGGGATTCGACCTCGGTCTCACCGAGTTTATTACTACATCACAACCCTATACTTGGGGAGTGAATAAGTTTTTGGCACCATTGCAGAGGACCGACAGCTATGATTCTCTGAATATAATTGGTTTTATAATTAGTTTAAGATTAGGATTTTACTAACTTTAGTTTTAGATTTTTTTTTCTGTTTGATTTTTAGAACTAACTTTCTTGTTTTGTAGGGTTGTTGATAGATCTTATAATCTGGTAACTTCTTTCTAACTTATCCTCTTACTTTTCCTACTGCCATAGGATCTTTTCTTTTATTTTTTTGAGAATTAGATTCAGAATTAAGGTTTCACAATGAACAAACAAGAGTGACTAGATTGGGCATGTGAGTATGGTAATCTATCTCTAGAAAATGAGAGGTTCTGTGAAAACGTGTTAAATGCTTATGCTTGGAAACAACCTATGTCTCAAAATTTTTTTGAAACCACAATTGAAAACCAACCGAAATATAATTCTTCATTAATTAAGAAGTCTATACGTGATCATATGAGGGAGAATAATTACACCCCACAGATTAAAAAAATAGTGCGTGATTATTGGGATGATAATGCGTACCAACAAACATCATATTCTCCCATTTATGATAAGTATGACTATAACCATTGGAAATATCAAAATTGGAAAGATGAACCAACAACATGCTATAATGATTATTCTCTTGGGTACCCTATCCGCGAGATCCAACTAGAAATGATCCAAGAGGATTCATTTCAGCATAACATGGCCTATTTTGCGAAAACTATAAAAACTTTGGAAGCACTTACTTCAAGTGACTATTCTCTTGGATACCCTACCTTTAAGATCCAATCAGAAACAATTAAAGAGAATTTGATATAAAATTCCTTTCAAACTCTAGAGCTCAGCCAACAAAATACACTCCAAAGACTACAAGAACTTATAAAAGATATTCAACATGGGAGTTCATATGATGTGATTGAGGAAAACTCTGGAATTTAGAATGATGAGTTGGATTCCATTAATGAGCATACGGTTCAATTTCTTGATGAGTCGATCTTGATGACTGTTTAAAAGAATGGTGAGAAGATATGAGTGTCTTTCAAATATAATGACGGGGACACACTAGATTTCAATGATGAGGAAAAAGTTAGTTTATGTGAACCTCAGCCCAATCTGGGAATAGAATGTGAGGAAAGCGATCCCATCCCAAGTGTGCACTGCACTGAACTAAAATATGATAAGTATTAGGATGACGATCATGAATGTTAGCCCCAGATCCCCTGAAATTAATCTCAAGTTTGGTTCAGGTCAATGATCAAGAAGTACACGAAGTGAGTGGTTATAACGAGCTGCTCCACTCATCTAACCTATTTAATTTAAAAGTGGATGAGTTCCTTACAACCGACCCTTTTATCTCTTATGAGACATATTTGGATGATTCTCATAAATTGCGCAATGATATGATTCAGGAGATGGACGACTTGCTCGATATGACTCTGGAATTTGAAACCACCCAGTTGAGGCCACTATTTGAACTGTCGAGTTTTGACGATTCAATGACTCTTCTGAGTAGTATCAATGAACAAAGTTTGCACATCAATACTTCGTCTACTGACCGTCAAATTGTCTACACAGGGCTGAAGCAAGAGAACATACCTTCATCTACTTTTAAAGATAATAGAATCCTTGGGTAGATCATCACATACTTCAATGTGAAAAATGAGTCACTCTCAGCTGAATGTTCCAATTCTTTGAATGATTGCTTGACACACTTTGCAGATTTAAATAAACCTATGATAAAAGAAATAGTGGATGCCTTGCAAGACAACATCTCGATAGTTGTCATGGATCGAGAGAACCCTTATTCTGAAGTCTCTTCCTCCCCAGATCCTCACTATCTACCATTAAAGGAGGAGGAGCTGACAATGGAACTGAAGTCTAATACTTCGGAATGTGTTGAGGCTACATCAACGCATGAGCCATGGGTCTACCTAATACATGGTGCAGATCATTGGATTTAATGGAAGGTTTATTAATTTCATGATTAGATTTGGGCTAGTGCTCAAATGGTTTAGATTTGTGGTCATTGTGCATCGATCAATTGACTCCTATGAATTGGATGAAGTGGCATGCCTTTGCATGCTGGTTGATTGGTAGAGATGGGTATTGGTCGGGATCGGATCGGATTGGGTCAAACTCGATCCCATCCGAAATCTCAATGGCTTGACCCGAACTCGATCTGAAATCTCAATGGCTTGACCCGAACTCGATTTGAAATCTCAATGGCTTGACCCGAACTCAATCCGATCCGGGACTAAGTCCGGGTCACCTAACTCAAACTGATCCGATGCATGGTTGGCCTGACCCGAACCGAGTCTGACTCAGTCAGGGAAACCGAGTTGGGTTGGGTTGGGTACGATTCAGATCATATGAATTTAATCAAACTGTTTCATGTGCTGTGGTCAACTTCAGCCTTCAATATACCGCCTTTTTGTGATAAAGACCTAAAATAATATGTCAAAATGGATGAAGGACTTAGATAAAACATATACATCAAGGTGGGTCTCACATGGCTCTGAAAGAACTGTTCGTCTACTGTATCTGTGCTGTTATCGGACATGTGTCATGAGTAGTATTGACGTGCATTACACCAAAGTGCAGTGACGTGCTTTTCACGCAAGTGCAGCTGTGCACAGTGCATTGCTAACTTGTTGTATTGATGTTGGCAAGTTCTGTTGGTCTGATCATGGGATATGTGTTAAATCCAAACCTCCCATTCATTTGGCGAGCTCATCTTAAGGCTTTAGATGAAAAAGAAGACAAATCTAACTATCAGGTGGACCACACGAATTATTTAATGGTGAAAATCATTCTCTGCTGCTATTTGTGGGGTGGTCCAGATTATCTCTGTATATTATTCATTTTTTGGATTATGTTCTATAATGATCTCTAAAAAATATGAACGGTGTAGATATAGTAAATACATCACTTTGGGGCCATATAACTTTGATCTCCTTTGAACCGTTCATACAACTCGAAGCTCGAGGAGCACCAATACTCGTCTTTGCACACGAAACCTACCGACAATAGCTATATAGCTAGCGTGTGGTACACCAGCAAATTCGCTTCTGTCTCTCTTTTATCGCACTGAGTAAACTTTGTTGGGGCCCACCATAAAAATGCATATGGTTTATCCACTCCGGATCGGGTCAGATTAGATCAGATCGGATCCAATTGGATCAGATCGGTCCAGATACGTATGGATCCAAACTTGACCCGAAAAACTTTCGGATCTAGACTTCCCTGCTTGATTTGCACCGATCCAGGCCGTCGGACCAGTTTGGATCAGGTCGGATCGGGTCGGATCCACCGGATTGGGTCAGGATTGCCCAGCTCTATTGATTGGTGGTCAAACAATGTGACTCCTTATGAAGGTTTTTGCGAAAACTGGTTGCAAGAATCCTTATACGATGGGAGATTTATGCTCATAGGAAATCCACTCCAACCATCTAATTTTTCATATAATGTTGGGGCATTGGCCCAACGATGAGGCGGATTCTAGTATTAGGTGGACCACATGACATGATAAAGAGTGGGTTTCCATAATCCATATTTGTTAAATGGCTTGGATCGCATGGCATGTTGGGATAGTCTAATGGATGGTTTAGAATCATGGAGGGTTGTGTGGAAGGTCATGATATATTTAATCAAATCCTATTCAAGGTAGAATGGTTGGGTGAATCTCATTCCAAATCCGCTACAAGTAGTTTTCGAAGCTCTCAAGCCACTGAACGAAACAATTTTGTTTGGGCGATGGGTTTTACACCCTTAACATGTTGAAAGTACATGACTTGAAGTGGGGCATCTCGTCCATCAGATGCACGGTTAATGAATGATATGGTTGTGTAGGATGCTACCCGTAATGGGATTTCATAAACCTGATGAAACATCGTTCCTCACAGAAGAAGTTGAAAGAAAGATAACTTGGTTACAACACATTGCTTTGTAATACTCCGAATTTTTTCCAACCCGGAGTTAAACGTCCTTGGGCAATGAGTCGATCATAACACCTAAATTGAATTCTTAGAAGTCAATCCTAAAGCCTCAAATTTTCTTTCAACCCATTTTCCTCAAAATCTCACCTTTCACCACCTCATTCTTCAAATTTTTCCAAGTACTTTTATATTAGACACAAATCCTACAGTCTAAATGGTGAAGAACTATACTTAAATAAAAACTTACTGTAAATGGTAAATATATGAATAAAATAAGATTTTAACTATTTAATTTTTAGAATATTATGATATAGATGGGATATTTGGATAGATTAGCTTCTCCTACCCCAAAATCATATATTGTACATCGCGTAACCCATTCCAGATTAAAAGATACATCCATTTCAAATATCGGATCGGTGAAACCACATTAAACGGAGTCGGGGGCCTATCGGAGCAGCTCCAGGGGGGCCCAAAGTGAGCCATCGCCCTAGGGTCCAATGACAGGGGAGGGGCTCGCCGCCTGGCGGGCCACAGTGGGTCGGGCGGCCCATTTTTAGGAATTTTTTTTATACTTTTTCATCCAACTTTAAAAAGTCATATCTCCCTCGTTAGAATTCTGATTTAGGTAATTCAAAAGTCAGATTAAAGCTAAATGAGTCTAATTTCATATAAAAATAAGTAAAAAATATATTAAATATTTAATATATCTAAAAGTAGGTCATTGTGACAACTGTTCGAAAATCATTCGTTGGACAGCTGCTGCTTCTGGAATTTTTAGAATTTTTTTACAACATGAAATCTAAAGAAATTTGGTGGAGACGAAGTAAACTTTATGATAAACTACTATAAAAATAATTAAAATAATATACTAACTAGAAGTGTCAAAGAAGAGTATAAAATTATCCTAGGACCTTATTCTATCATAATTAGGGCACAATTTAGTTAAATACTAAACCGAATACTCAGTAGAATTAGCTTAAACTACTTTAAATATGAAATACAAGACCTAAAATGAGTAAAACCACTGATGCTATATTACCTAGAAACCTAAGATCAATCTCTAAACCCAGTTGCTTTGAGGAGCATCATGAAACTTCGTATCGGATCTGGACCGCACGTCGAAAGTCCGATTACCTTGAAACTATACAGTTATGACTGCCTTATTGGACTTGACAAATGTCTTGAAAATCAAGTCTTAAAGGTATCCAAAAACACACAACTTGAGCCCGGAGTGAAGTATGTGAGAAACGAGTATATCTTTAGGAAATGAATTGAAACTTAAGTGAATTGAGTTGGTTCGCTTGTGGGCTAAATCTAAGGATTCAGACCATCGAAATCTAACCCAATTACACTCTTGAATTAGGAAAAATGTCCCACACATGTCAGTGCACTTGTGGCCCTTATTGAGTACCGATGACCGTTGAACTGAAACTGGTCCGCCACGGTCGATCTGTATATCCAATCGGACTGAAAACTTAGCTTGACCTGGATCCAAGGTCAGGGAGCTTAAGTCCGACCGTATTCAGCAAAGGGGCCTCTAGAAGTACTCCGTTAGATCAGAACAGACCCGATTTGGCTAAAACCTAAGTATACCATAGCCCCAGGGCCATTCCCGTCAATTCTGGGCCTATATAAGGGTCTTAAACCCTCTCTCTCTCTTGCCATACGATTTTACTAAAACCCTAGGAGAGAGAAGAGAAGAAAGAGAAGGAAAGAGAGAGAAAGTGTGAGAGAGTTGGAGTATTCCTGGGATTCTTCCTTGCTGCTCTACGTACCAAATCCGACCATTTGTATCGCTATACAGGCGATCTCGATTCCGTATTTGGGTAAGAAAACCTAACTCTAATTTATTTTAGAATTTCAGATGGCGTAAGTGATGATATAGCTAACCTAATTCGTGTTATAGGTTGCCATTCTACCGTTGATAAAGGCTAAGTGTCTAAAACGAATCTATTACGCATTTACCGGCATAAGGTGCGGACTATATACATTTAAGTTATAGTTTTCAAAGCTTTCAATGTCGGTTAATGATTTATTATTGACGAGGGTGCCATTTCACATCCCAAATGTGACGTTTGTTTCGCTTTATGAATACGTATGAATTATGTTAAGTATAGTGTATTCTAAGTATTTATTGAAATAAGTGAATACGTATGGATTTTGAATTTGTGGTTGACATGATTATTTGTCATGCATATATGTTTGTTGCATTTGCGACAACTCCTCAGTGAAAGGGTTTGCCCTAATATGTAATAAAATCAGCGTACGTCATGTATGTTGAAATGCGTAGTCTAAGTGTTTGTAAAAATGTCTGAATGAGGTAGTAGTTAGTAAATTGTGATTTATAGGGAAGTTGAGATATGATTCTGAACTACCTTAGTTATGTGTATGATTTCCTACATGTACTGTATATTATTCATATTTGACTGTGTGTATGATTTCGTCCATGTGCGGTATATTCATGATTAAGTTATATTCCATAGCATGCTCAAATGATTGTTAGATTTGACTTATTTATCTATTACTGTCTTAATCATCTCATATGTTCACTTGTTGTAATTGCACGTGGTTGGGACTATATTATACTCCAGGCAATCGATAATAAACTCTATTTTGGTGGCTGAGGTTGTTTTCATCACATAAGACATGTTCGATGAATCCGAGCGGTACTTGGGACGTCGGCAGTGGTTAGGCCACATGGAGTGCTTACGCACTTCATGTTGATTAACTCAACGTGCGCTCATGCTAATCAAGCTCGTCAAGTAACCCGATTGGCCCGATGTTGGTTCACCATGTTTGGACGCTACTGCTTGAATCTAAGGTACCAAACTCACTAGTGAAAACCCTTTAACCTTGTTACCTTGATCCGTTAAGACTCATGAGCTGGACATGGTGGTATGGGACACTGTGGTCGAGCTGTCGGCCTACCCCGAGGTGACGAGCCCACCCGTAGTGACCAATGAGCAACCTAGACTTGTGATCCAAATACGGTGGTATGAGACACTGTATTCGAGATATTGGCCTACACTGATCAGGTGACGAGCCCTTTGTAGTGACCTTGAGCATACCCAAAGACTGCATTGAGACGACGGGCTTTTTCATAGCAACTAGGGTATAAACTAGGCCTATATTGATTAGGTGACGAGCCTTTTGCAACGACCTAGAACCGCAACATCGTATGAGATTTATTAGGACTAACGACCCTACAATGGATCATTGTTTGGGGATTGATATAAGGGAGATACCTTAGCTTTCCAATCCTGCTGCATAAATAAATCTAAGTAAGAACTTTGCTAATAATGTGCATGCACCGCATTGCATGTGCTTTGGTGAGGAAGAGCACTTTCGGGAGGATGTCATGCGCGCCGTGAGATGAAGACACTAAGGGAGTGTAGGCGAGGGCATGCATCATTATCGTATATCATTATTGCATTAATAAGAGTACTTAGGACCTTATTGTTGCACTGCTTTATCATTACTGCTTGACTGAATTGATAACATGTTAACCTTTGCTGTATAGTTCCACTGAGTTGATCACTCACTCCCCACGTTCTGGGACGATGTTTTTGAAATGGCCAAGCTATATGTCCTAGAGGGGGGGTGAATAGGACTTTGCCAAATTAAAATTAAATACAGAGGAATTAAATTAAATAGATAGCCAAACCAAAATAAATCAATTCACAATGTAACCTCAAAATTCAGATTTTGAGAGATTGATACGAAAGTTGTTCTAAGGACAACCTTACACCAAAAATCAAAGGTTTATGGTAGGACAACCTGATTTCTAGAAAGATCTTTGTATCAAGAACTCAAACCGAATGAGGAAAATATAAATTCAAAAAAGAATAAATACAATCTTAAGAATTAATTATTCTAAGGACAACCATGCACCATAAAAATGGCAGGACAACCTTACTAGAATAATTACATAAATTGAAGTTTAAATTGATAAAGGAATAGCAAGAGATAAATTACTGAAATAAAACTCTAAACTATTACACCATTCTCCACACTTGCTTGAAATGTAAATTATTATAACATTCATATCCACATATACATTCCACAAAACTGAATGATAAAAGATAAAGAATTAAGTAAGCATTCAATCCACAAGACAAGGAGTTATAGTGGTTCTCCTGTGTGTTCACCAACTGTTAAACAACAGCCCCACAGAATGCTACTTCACTCCTAATATCCTCACACAGGGATATTAGCGTTCACTATCAAAATAGGTTTCACAGGTTCACCTAAAACCTTAGTAATTGTGTCTTTTTTACTTGAGCTTACACAAAAAAACCCCTCTTTTCTAAGTTTCTGGCTCTCCTCAGACAACCACATAAATTGAGATTTTTCTAGCAAATCCCAAACAAAAATCAAAATAGAATGAAATTTACAAAATTGTAAAATACCTGGATTTCTCCTCTTGTAGCAGTCCGGAAGAACCAATTGGAGTAGATGTTTGAATATGAAAGTTCAATGTCCAATACTCACTTTACAATGGTTCTAAGTTCTAATTGATTTTAAATTAAATCAGATTGGGCTAGCTCTATTTGATTTTAATTTCAAGAAGAAAGAAAACAATAATTCCTCTTTTTAAATTAGATTGGAATATATAATAAAATTAAATAGTAAAAAGCTAACAAAAGGAAGTAGAATTATGCACAATATAGCTTAAAAACAACCACAAACTTATCTCAGAGTAGAGCTTTAAATTTACTTATATTTCCCAATCAATAACTCTAAAATTCATGTGCTATTTATAGCTGCAGAAATTCGTCTTCGACTGGTCCTAGGGTCACCACGACTGGTCTAAGAAGAAACAGATTTTTAAATTTTTGAGCGCGATCGGATCAAACCGTTTTACGACTGGTTGAAGACAGTCCACGACTGGTCAAAGGCAGTCCACGACCGGTCTACGACTGGTCATGCGACACTTGATTTAGTCGCTAGAGTTTGATTCGTAGCTCCACGACTGGTCGAAGGTCGAGTCGAGACCATCCTACGACCGGTCGAGCAAACTCTAGGACTGGTCGTAGTCGAACAGAAAAAATTTGATAATTCGCAACAAAATCTACGACTGGTCTTGAAATTTCTTGGACTGGTCGAACCAGTGCTAGGACTAGTCGAACCAGATCCAGGATTAGTCTTAGGACATACCAGAATCATGCATAATTATAAAAATTGCATTATGTATCCAAAATGACCTACCTTAAGGTTAAACTAAAGTTTATCAAACCTGGGATACGAATTATGGACATTGAAAACTTCACTTTTAAGTTGATGTAGCTTGAACACATCACAAGCTCCAGTATCACTTTAAGTTGCACTTGTCTCCTGGTCTATCTTGAGTCTCGAACTTAAACTCTTTATTGTAGCTTAAACTAGCTTGAACTTGAACTAACTTGAACTTAACTAGCTTGAACTTGAAGTGTTGATGAGGTATCTCGAACACAGTTATCAAAAAACAAACACAACAAACACAAGACATATATAGAGGTTTTGACACACAAAATTCGACAACCAAAGGAGCATGAGACCATAGCACTTACAGTTTTAAACACTAACCAGACTCTGTCTTAGTTGCAGATGATGATGCGACCCACAAGGCAGAGTCGGATTTTGAGGACGGTAAGAAGGCATTCTCCTATATGCAGTTATCAGGCGGGTTTCTATAGACCGTTCTGATCAATGGGGCTTCAGGGTTATACTTGCAGTGGACTATCACATTTTTGACATTCTATATTTTGAAAACAATACTTGTAAATATTGACCTGGCAATACATACATACTTTGGGGACTCATAATGGTTTATACAGTTATATATATTCATTTCAATCTATTGCTTGCGTATTACAACTGTCCCTGAATTATGATATGCTGATTTGGCTTAATCTAATTCATGTTTTATGCACTAATACAGATAACATACATTCATCATTAAAAATATTGCATAAGTGATGTTTTGGAACTTGGGAGCTGAGTTTTGCTCGACCCTTGATTTTCAGGGCGTTACATGCTTGCATAGAGGACTTACGTGTATGCGACATCTACACATGCGTATTCAAGAGGAGACATCAAAACACATCATATGTTACTCTATAGGTTCTGTAATGTTATAGATGGGCGGATTAGATCGCCCAAAAGAGCACCTATAGATAATGTTTTTGTTGGACGCTTATGATTTTTAGTTAGTTTCCATCCATAGTACCGACGATTTCTTGATTGTTGAATGATGATTGGACGGGTTATTACTTAGTTAACGCTGAATGGACGGTTCAGATCTATGCATGGTCCAGTCTAATAGGTCCCATATTGTGTAATGCCTAATTACATCATCAAATCGTAACGAGATTTTGCCGTAACCCACTATTTGTTTTACTCTGTCCAACGAGTTTGATTCGGACCTTGTAATAGTGATCAAAATACATTTTTAATAGTCTATACCAATTTGTGGTCCAAATCAATATATAGGTACATCCTATGTAAAAAAAAAAAACTGGTGAATTTGAAGTATAGCCCTTAAGCTTTGAAATTGGTAATTTACTCTAGTGTTTAGGTTGTGCAATTAGAAGATACAAGTGTGATGGACAGTAAAGCTTGGGTGAGTCCTATACATAATTAGATTCATGTAATTTGTACATTATGTAAGGTTTTTAGATTGTAATTTCAACGGTAAATTAAACATATGCATAAGTGATGGATAAGATGAATGGATCAAAATCTTGATTAGATGCGTGTATTAGAGAGTATAAAGATCTCAAAGTTGATTCACTATGATCGAGTGCTCTAAAATTAAAGTAGATGGCTGGATATCTTAACCTAACAATGTTAAGTTGTTTGAACAATTAATTTGAAGAATGATTGAGTATATTATGATATATTAAGGACTCAATATTCATAATAATTTCTATGTAAGTCTAAGGGTGTGCACATATGCGTTCATCTATACATCTTTACTAACAGAAAACTTGAAGTACTAAAATACACACGTGAGAAATTGCTCGTGTAAAAATTTTCGAGTTATTATATTTTACCACCCTTGCAAGAGAATGTATTATATTTTACCACTCTTATAAGAATCTCGTAATTGAAATTTAACCACACATACTAAGCTAACAAACAAAGATATGATTTTACAATGTGTTTAAGTATATACTATGTTCCACAAGTCATAGGTTTGTGTGCCATAAGTATATATACTTGCGCTATACGAATTCGTGCTCTTACATTATAGGCTTCCATTCCACCCACAACCAAATCGGATGCTATTTTATCAAAACCAAATTTTTTTTATTTGAAATATCTTTCACATACTGGTGGCTTCGATCTGTATGAAGTGTGGTCCTAAGCAAACATAACAGTCAATTTTATTTTATTTTATTTTTGCGTTGGATAAGTTGATGTTGCTGGTTGTATGCCATAAAATGGAGTTGTACGGGGGGGGGGGTGGTGGGTCCTATTGAGGAAGCTTTGAAATGAAAAAAGAAGAAGAGGAAAATGAGGTCTTCAAATGGCTTTAGGCCCTACCCATGGGAGCTTCGGGTACCGTCTGTGGAGCTCACCGTGGGGTATGTGTCGAATCTGCCCTATCTATTTGAGTTAGAATTTCATGGCATGGGCTGAAAAATTAACCACATTCGACAATCAAGTGAACCACACCACAAGGAAACAATTAGCGGTGAACGACCACTGTTATTGGTCATTAGCTTTTGTGGGTGAGCCCGAGGTTAGTGTTGTCCCATAGAAATAGTAGGGTGTGAAGACAATAAATGGATTGAATCTACCTTACAGTGGGCCAATCACCACGTGATGGCCACATCATGCGTCAGAATGGAGGCTAAGAAGCTTCTCCCACACTAACATCTGCATAAGCACAAAGATTGAATCCAGGGCATTTTCATCTCTTCATTAAAAAAAAAAAAAAAAAACTATCACAAGGGAAAAAAATTACCTAAAAGATGGCTAAATAAACATACTTACGACCATTTTGATAAAAAGTCATATTTCTCTTTTACTCCGTCTTTTTAAGTGAAATTGATCGTACTGTCCCGGATGTATGGTCAAATTCCCTAACGAGATTCAACCTTTCAAACATTCCGAGGGTGGTCTTCTGATAAGCTTTCATAAATTACTTGGATCAAAATGCCCTTGCCCTTGTTTCAGTAGTTGTACGGTTTTTTAGGGAATAAGAAGTTACATTGTATTTAATGCCAAAAAAGTGATGTGTACGAAACCCTTTTTTGCATGTGGGCAAGGACCAAACTAGTGGGGCCCACATGTATGCGTATAATCCACGCCGCCCACCCTTTTTACCGTGTCATTTTAGGCCTAAGGCCCAAATATCAACCTTATCTAGAGCTCGTCTGGGCCACATAATAGAAAATAATGGTGACAAATGAACCCACTGTTGAAACTTTCCCGACTCACTATGATGTTTGTTAGAAATGGACACTACCCAAGTCAGGACCTTTTGGGCCCACGACGAGCTGGCCGACAAGGTGGATGGAACGGATTACCCCATTGTGGTCCTTAGGTTATTGTACCAATGACTATCCTTTCGTTTGGTAGTAAAGGAAGTAAACATGTAACAATTGCGACCCATATCACATGAGAACCACGACCCATATAACATAATAACTACAACTAATGACAACCACGACCCATGACAACTACGACTCTAACTACATTATAATCACGACCCATGATAACTACGACTCTTACTAAATTACAACCACGACCCATATAACAGGACAACCACGACCCATATAACAGGACAACCACGACTCTTACTACATTACAACCACGACCTATATAACATGATAACCACGACCCATATAATATAACAATCACGACCCATATAGCTTGCATTTCTTGCTCCTATAGCCTATCAATAGTCATCTCATATTCGAAAAATGACAGGCTAGCTTTGGTATGGATGAACACTTCTGTAACGTCCTGAATTTTCACTATTTCGGATTTTCAAAAATTCATGAATTTTTTTATGTAATTAACTTATATTACCACTTACGGACCATTAGCACTCAATGTTAGTTTATATACCGGTGATATCAGTAAAGAACCGCACAAGCCGAATAATCAACCGCATGAAGCTAACGAATCCGCCCGACCGCCTGAATATCAAGTTTAGCCTCATGACTTCCTCACATAGGGCCCAAATATAATCGACTCATCGCTAACTAATCAAGACAATCATAACTAAATTAAAGATCTAACCGAAGTTGAGTTAGATAAGGTCTGGATCTTGACTAATAGACAAAATTAACCCCGTTACTCTTTCAGTCTAAAACCGACAGTTTAGAGTAATCATGACCAAATCTCCACTTTCACTAGTTATAAATAAGTCACAATATGAACATAGTTAATCCAAACCTTAATCATTGCCCACAAGAAATCTCAATACCTAATTCATTCCAGAAATGCTCCAATTTTTTAAACAAGTTCTAGACCGCACATTAGTGGCCACTAGTTCTAAAACTATAGAATAATGTCCGTCTTACTGGGCTCGACGTCCTTCGCGGGAGTCGGACCTGGTTAGTGTCCAGAACTGCTTAATTTGATCCAAAGGACGAGTGCATGAGAAGTGCAAATACCCTAAAAGAAGAAACTGAAACTTTAGTAAATTGGGATGTCCACACTTATACAAAGTTGAGGATTTTGGACCATCAATTTAATACCAAACTTCACATGTGGAGTAAGGATATTTCCCTCATCATATTCGTATAGCCGCGGCCCCGATCAACTATCGGTGACCGTTGAATAGACTTCTAATCATATTTGTCGATCGACACGTCTAAATGACGGGCCGATCATGTCCATGCGAAGATCATCATTAGAGTTAACTATCATACAGTGTATATCGACATGTACACCCTATAGTGGGCCCTAGAGTTAAAAAGACCCTCCCATAAGGTTAGTAAGGTAAAAATCAAGTCCTTTGGGCCATTTACGCAAAATCTGACACTATATAAGGGCTTCATTCGGGCACCCCCTCCTCCCATACAAATTTCAACAAGAGAAAAAATGGAGAAAGGAAGAAAAGAAAGAAGAGAAAGAAGAGAAAGAGAAAGGGAGAGCTTGGAAGTATGAAGGTTTGTGTACCTTCACTCTCTCATCTCCTCTATAGCGACATTGTCCTTCATTGGTATCGATTCGACAACAATTGAAGGTAAGTATTGAGTTATGTTTGTAGGTTTAGGTCTTGTGTTTAATTTCTTCCAATTCTTAAAAGCTTGTATGCTTACTTAGGTTCTCGACGACATTTTCTCAACACTCAAACCTTATGAACTTCGTGAAATGGGGCAAATCGTCATAGTGTACAGACCTCTCTAGGTAGCCAAGTACCAATTTGAGGATAAATTTAATGATTTTGAATGCTAGAATGATGTGCATGTAATGCCCTGAAAATCGGGGGTCGAGCATAAACTCCACTCCTGAGTTCCAACGCATCACTTATGCAACATAGATAATGATGATTGAATGTTGTTCAAATTAGTGCATTAAACATGAGTGAGATTATGCCAAAATAACATATCATACTCAAGAGACAGTTAAATTTCACAAGCGAAAGACGGTGATAGATATATAAAATATATAAACTGTTGTAAGTCTCCAGAGTGTGAACATGTTATCAGGTTAAATATATACATGTATACTCTAAAAATGAACAAAATGAAGATATATGAGTGGAACAAAGGTACAAACTAATAAGTGTAATGGTATCTAATTAGCATCTCTGTAATCCTGTCGGTCAGGACATGGTCTACATATACCCGTCTGATAGCTGCATATATGAGAAACCCTCCTCATCATCATAGAAGTTCGGCTCCGCTTCGCAAGCATCGCCATCAACTGAAACTAAAACAGGGACTGGTTGGTGTTTAAAACACCGTCCCGTAACGTGAAAGTGAGTAATCAACTCAGTGGAACAATAAAGTAAAGGTTAACATGTTATCAATTAAGTCAAGCAGTAATGAGAACGCAATACAACAATAAGGTCCTAAGTACTCTTGTTATTGTAAGAATGTTATGAAATAATGATGCATACCCTCACCTACACTCCCTCAGCGTCTTCATCTTACGGCGCACATGGCAACCACCCGAAATTGCTCTTCCTCGCCAAAGCACATGCAATGTGGTACATGCTCATGTTAGCCAATACTTAATTAGATTTATTCATACAGTAGGATTGGGAAGCTAAGGTACCTCCCTTATATCAATTCTCAAATAATGATCCATTATAGGGTCGTCAATCCTAGTAAATCTCATACGATGTTGTGGTTCTAGGTCACTACAAAAGGCTCATCACCTGATCAGTGTACGCCTCGTTTATACTCTAGTGGTTACGGAAAGACTCATCGCCTCAATGCAGTCTTAGAGTATCCTCGAGGTCATTACAAAGGGCTCGTCACCTGATCAGTGTAGACCGACAGCTCGAATACAGTGTTCCATACCACCGTATTCGGCTCACGAGTCTGGATTGTTCACTTGTCACTATGGGTGGGCTTATCACCCCGGTGTAGGCCGACAACTTGACCACGATGTCCCATACCACCATGTCCGGCTCATGAGTCTTACCGAATCGAGGTACCAAGGTTAAAGGAACTTTTTCACTGGTAAGTTTGGTACCTTAGGTTCAAGCAGTAGCGTTCATACATGGTGAACATACATTGGGCCAATCAGTTTATTAGACGAGTTTGACTAGTATGAGCGTACGCTAAATTAATCAACAAGGTACCGTTGTCGACAATCCTCGTACGACTTGGATTCACCAAACGCATCAATTGTGGTGAGACTAGCTCAACCACTGAAATAGAAATTATTACCGATTGCCTGGACTATAACGTAGTCCCAATCACAGTCAATTGCAATAGGCATTCATATGCACTAGTCAAGATAGCATGTAACAGCGAATTCAGCTATAAATCTCATATAAATAATTTAACGAACACATAGAGGACATATTATCCTACATAGGCATTTCATCCACAAATTATATAGTAGTAAGATAGGTTATATAAAGGGAACTGTAACTACAGGTAAGGGAGTTGAAAATCCTATCTCAACGCCTTCATTACATACATAAAGACAAGCATTTTCTTATTCAGACATTTTATCAAATACTTAGACTACACGTATTACATACTTGTAATAAATTAGTTAAACCACATATTATGACAAATCCTTTTACATAGGAGTTGCTATACGTACAACAATCATGTATTCCCACACATCAATCATAACAAGCACAAATCATAATTTCATATTCATTCAAACATTTCAACAAACACATGAAATGTATTATATTCAATATAGTCACATATATATGTAATAAACGAAAATCTTTACATCTAAGCACATGTGACAACAATCAAATCAGTCATAAATCATTAACTGATATTAAAAGCCTTGAAAATCATAACCTAAAACATCTATAGTCTGCACCTTATGTCAGTAGACACGTAACGAACTCAATTCGAACACTATTCCATCGTCTACGGCATAATAACCACCTATAACAGGGAATAGGTTAGTTATTCCACCATCTGTTCTATTTAAATCTCTAAAACAGGCTAGGGTTAGGATTTCTTACCTAAGGATGTTGTCAAAAATGCCGGAATATCGCTACAGACGCGATAGATAAGCGTGTGGAGTGGTAGGTTTAAATCCCAAGAACAAGCTTCAACTCTCTCTAACACTTTCTCTCTCTTTTCTTCTCTTTATTCTCTTCTCTCTCCTAAGGTTTTAAAAAATCATATGCAATGAGAAAGAAAGGGTTTAGGGCCCTTATATAGGCACAGAACTGATGGGAATGGCCCTAGGGCCAAGGTATACTTAGGTTATGTCCAAAGAGCATCCGTTTCGATCCAACAGAGCACTTCTGGAGGCCCCTTTGCAAAATGCGGTCAAACTTAAGCTCCCTGATATCAGGGTCAAGCTAAGTTTTCAGTCTGATCGGATTTACAAATCGCCCGTGGTGAACCAGTTTCAGTTCGATAGTCACCGGTATTAGATCAGGGCCACAAGTGTACTGACATGTGTGAAAATTTTTTTCTTGATCTGAGGGTGTAATTAGGTCAGATTCTGACGGTCTGAATCCATATATTTGGCCCGTAAGCGACACGACTTAGATTACTTAAATTTGATTTTATTTCTAAAGTTATTCACGTTTCTCACATACTTCGCTCCGGGCTCAAGTAAAGAGTCTCAGGACACTATCTGGACTTGATTTTTGAGATGGTTGTCAAGTCCAACTTGGCGGTCATAACATATAGTTTCGTGATCATCGAACTTTCGACATGCGGTACAGGTCCGATATGAGGTTTTCAGATGCTCTTGAGAGCAACTGGGTTTAGAGATTGATCCTAGGTTTTAGGGTAATATAGCGTTAATGATTCTACAAGTTTTAGATCTTACAGATCGTATTTAAAGTGGTTCAAGCTAATTCTAATGAGTATTCAGCTTAGTACTTAACTAAATTATGCCGTATATAGTCCTAGGGCAGTTCTAGGTCCCTTTCTGGTATTTTTAATTAGTATATTATTTTTATTATTTTTTTAGTAGTTTATCATCAAGTCTAGTTCATCTTTACTAAATTTCATGAGATTTTATATTGTAGAAAAATTCTAAAAACTCTAGAAGCAGCAGCTGTCCAAATTAATGATTTTCAAATAGTGGTCACCATGACCTATATTTAACTATATTAAATATTTTATTATATTTTTTACTTATTTTTATATGAAAATATACTTATCAAGCTTCAATATGACTTTTAAATCACCTAAATCAGAGTTATAATGAGGGAGAAATGACTTTTTGAAGTCAGACGAAAAGATTACAAAAAAAGTAGAAAATGAGCCGCATAGCCTGCTGTGGCCCGACAAGTCAGGACGAACCGCGGTGCACCGCGGTTGGCGCGGTGCCGCCGCGGTCCGCTGTCGTATCTGGTGGTGGTTCTACCATTCATCTATTTTGGAATGACCATATCTTTCAATCCGGAATGAATTACATGAAGTGCCATATATGATTTTGGGGTAGGAGAAGCCAATTTATCCAAATAACCTATTTATTTCTCCAAATTCCATAAGGTTAATAGTTAAAAACTCATTTTATTTATTTATTTACTATTTATAGTAAATTTTAATTTCATTATTGCTCTTCATTTCCTAAACCTTAGGATTTATGTCTAATATGAAAGTACTTAAAAAAATTTAAAGAATAAGGTGGTGAAAGGTGAGATTTTGAAGTAAATGGGTTGAAAAGTGATTTTAGAATTTAGGATTGAGTTTTTGAGAGGTTAATAAAGTGTTAGGATTGACCCATTGCCTAAGTATGTTTAACTCCAAGTTGGCAAAAATCCAGGGTGTTACAGTGCATGAGTGATTTATGGAAAAACCTAGCTAGAAACCTACATATTAGGTCCAGCAACATCCATACAACGATAAATTGCTATTTGTTTGGTTTTCAACATGTTTGATCATGAAATTAGTGTTACATAATCATCTCATATTTGATTCTTGCATAATTTTTCCTATAACATGTATGATTGTATTATTTCTTACTGTATTCTTGTACTATGAGTGGTGCGTTGTACTTAGTCTCTTCGGTAATCCAGCACCACACGTACACACATCTAACTCATGCTATTAAGAGTAGTTGCATTTATATTAACAACCTGAAACTTCATGCTCGATGTATTGTACGCATAATTTCACTTGTGCTAGAAGATGAACTCTTAATCGTTAAAGTGTTATTGAATACAATCCATTTTCTAAGTCGGTCGGGGAACCGGGATTGGCGAAGGTGGTTTTCGTTGGTAGGACCATCCTGTGACTTGACTGACAGATTTGGGCGGATGCGAATGGGCGACAGTAGTCGGACTATGTGGGTTGTTTGCACCCGATGTCGTCCGTTATGTGTTGGCTTGAACTTGGATGGTGTAGTTCACTTACTGACCAACCATGTTTGTTAACCATGCCTAATTACGCCTGTATAGAACGTGGAACACCCCTCACTAATTGAAGCCCACAAATAACTGCTGTAAATTGATATACTGTCTCGAGAGCCGAGCATGGTGGAATGAGACATTGTGTCCAAGCTGTAGGCCTACGCTAGGGCGACGAGCCTCCCTACAGTAATCGCGAGCATTCTCGCTTCCCAGCACTCCTCACATGCTTACAATTGGGGGTGGGAACTTCGATGGGATCAAGGATCGCGGGGTCCGAGCCTCGCGCGTTTAGGGGTCCTGGCCTCGTAAATGGATGAGGGCATTGATATCGTCATGATGTGTCAGTTTTCTTAACCTACTGGATGAATGGAATTAGTTAAATACTCGGCTAACATTATTCATGTATCGCATTAGCTAGGATTTGGTGACTCGGTAGTTGAGGTCGCAATGAGAGAGTGTTGGTCATGCGCGACCGTGAGAGGAAGTCGCTCGAGGGAGTATTATGGATGGGTCATGCATCATACACAACTCATGCATACACATTAACAAAGACTAGTTAGTGATTTATGAATGTGTGATTTTCATTAAATTCATCATGAAATTATTATTTGATGTAACGTATGGTTGATGACACCCTCTGAGTTAGCTACTCACTCCCACTCTAGGACGGTGTTTTAAAACACCAATCAGACCCTTTACTAGATGTAGGTGAGACGGAGCTTGACAAGCCGAGTGGGGTGAGTATGGATAAGGAAGAGGAGCTTTCCTACTTCCAGCTTATGAGTGGATCACCGTAGATTCTGCGGATTGTTTATGGGTTGTTGAGTAGGGATTTAGCGCACCATTTCTTTTGTGCATTTCTTATATAAATTTTGTCAGGTGACGCTTTGTGTGACCCGTTTGATGTTCCTGCAGACTTATGTTCTCTTAACCACTTTTATTTCAGTAAATTAGTTGTGGTTATGGTTTATATTCCAATCAATTTCTTTATTGGTCATTTAAATTGATTTATATACAAATCACCATAATCGAGATATAAGTGACACCAGGAACTTGGAGGCCAAGTTCCTGCACGGCCCCTGAAAACCCGGGGTGTTATAGATGGTATTAGAGCAATGGTTTAGATTAAATTGGGTTGTGGATTATGAACTCGTCATAACGCATTCGTTGACAAAGGAGGGAGCGATCGAACTTAGTGACACTTATAGGACCCTAGGACTAAGCCACCCGGCTAATCTGAACACTGAAGTCTTAGCCTAAGGTTTAGGTATAGAAAAGACCTAGGTCATAAGCAATGATCTAAATCACTTATAGTTGGGAATTCGAAGATTGGAGGCAATACGACCCAATGTCAAGGAGTCAAGCGGCTGAAGTAGCACGCGTTGCCCCAGACACATGCATTGCACGTCCGATATTCCCATTTGAGGCATGACATACTCTCATTTCAGTTTTAACAGGCCGAGTCGTCTCCGCCTTAAGCTTGAGAGACTTCTTACCTACCTAAACCACCAAGTGAATGACCACTTGAATCCAAAAAGAGCTGTCGTCAACTCTCTCTTCCAAATCCATTCTTTTTTCACGAGAAGCCCCCTCTCTAAGGTAATCTTTTAAATCTCATTTCTTCCCAAACCCATTAACCTTTAGAATCTTCCCTTCCAACCCATCTTCTTCAAAAATCTTACCTTTCACCACTTTATTCTTCTAATTTTTCTACGTACATTCATTTTAGACACAAATCCTAAAGTTCAAGGATGAAAAACTATAATTAAATGAAAATTTACTATCAATAGTAAAAATATAAATAAATTGGACTTTTGACCATTAACCTGATGGAATCTTGCGCAATAACCATATTATTTGAACACGTGTGCCTATAGTCCCTAAGCCTCGTCCAGAGTTGTCGATCAGGAGATTCCTCGGCAAGAGGCCCCGTACAGACTCGCCTCCTAGGCTTACGACTCCATTGACACAGCCGAGGTGACCGAATATACGATGCACCTACTGTCAGAGGTCGGGTCATACTGACACGTACTGTTTCAACAAGATGAGGGACAACGGCTTTACACCCCCTCAGAGGATAAACCGTCAAATGTCACCACCTCTCTTAACTCCACCTTTATGGTTAGCCCCAGCACATCCATCTTTCCAGCCGCCTACACCTCAATTTAGGCCGCCTCAATGGCCCATGGTACAGCAGCCAAACCGTTCTCAGTAGGATCACGTGTACTCACTTGTAACTGAGGCATCCGAGACAACAGTTGCAGCACCGATGGCTTTTGAAGTCATGACTCATGTTCAAGGTACACCAGTCTTCTTATTGGTGGACACTGGGTCCACTATCTCTATTATATCATGTGCAGCAGTCAAGTGATTGGGGGTGAAAACTAGTTCTATGGTTGGGTTGAGACTCCTTACCACCACAGGTACCTTCTTAGACTCTACCAAGATGTTAGGGGTTATTCGATAAACCTAGGGAGTAGAGTCCTACTTGTTGACCTGCTGGTCACCCCATTATGTCACTATGATGTCATTCTCGGTATGAATTAGCTCACGGAGATGAGGGCAGAGATCGATTGTGATGCTAGAGTGGTAACAGCCCATGGACCCGAGGGCATGACCTTTACATTTCCAGTGTAGGTCAGTTGGCCCTATCGCATTGGTTGTTACGCTTCCTTGCTAAAGGATGTTAATAGTCTAACACTTGGGGACACCCCTGTAGTCTAAGAGTTCTCAAATGTATTTAGAAAAATACTTAGATTACCCCCTCAGTGCGAGATCAATTTCACCATCGATTTAGTGCCTAGTGCGACACCTATATCTCTTCCAACTTATCGCATGCCTCCATGTGAGATGGAGGAGCTGAAAAGGCAGATTGATGATCTGTTGGATGCGGACTTCATATGATCGAGTGTGTCTCCTTGGAGAGCACCTGTGTTGTTTGTGAAAAAGAAGGATGAGTCACTGCGATTGTGTATCAATTATCGTAGATTGAACCAAGTGACGGTGAAGAACAAGTACCCTTTGCCCAGGATTGATGATCATGTGATCAGTTGAAGGGGGCGCAGTATTTTACGAAGATCGACTTACAGTCCGGATATCACCAGTTGCACGTCAGGGATGATGACGTGTAGAAGACGACTTTCAGAACCAGTTTCGAGCACTACAAGTTCCTAATGATGTCGTTTGGACTCACGAATGCATCGGCCGTGTCCATGGATTTGATGAATAGGGTCTTTCAGCCGTATCTATACTGATTCGTCATCGTATTTATAGATGATATCTTGATATACTCCAAGAGTTAAAAGGAGCACGAGGAGCACCTGCAAACAGTCTTTGATACTCTCAGGAAGAACCAGTTATTTGCATAGTACAAGAAGTGCAACTTATAGAAGGAAGAAGTCAAATTCCTAGGACATGTGGTGTCCAAGGAAGGGATAGTTGTGGACCTTGCTAAGGTAGTTGTAGTTTAGGACTAGGAGCAGCCTGGTTCGCTTACTAAAGTGAGGAGTTTTTTTGGCCTGACAGGTTACTACCGTCGATTCATTGGAGACTTTTCCAAGATAGTCAAACCGTTGTCTAAGTTAACTCGGAAGGATCTCAAGTTTACTTAGAATGAGAAGGTAGAAATAACTTTTCAGGAACTAAAGGACAAGTTGACGCCCGCCCCTGTGTTAGTATTATCAGAGCAATGGGTCAAGTATACAATATATACTGACGCATCTTGTGTTGGTTTAGGTCATTTTTTGATGCAGAAGGACAGGATTATTGCCTATACATCGCGGCAGTTGAGGATACATGAGGAAAACTACCCTACGCACGACCTAGAGTTAGTGGCCGTGATCTTTGTATTAAAGCTCTGAAGACATTACCTCTATGGAGAGGAGTTCGAGCTCTTTTACGACCATAAGAGCCTCAAGTACATATTCATGCAGAGGGACCTGAATATGAGACAGCGGTGATGGATGGAAACCTTGAAGGACTTCAAGTTCGAGGTCTCCTATCATCCTGTCAAGGTCAACCTTGTGGCAGACGCGTTGAGTCATAAGAAAATGATAGCATTTGCGCTCCGCTGATGATAGGAGAATGGGGTATACTAGAGTTTGTACGAGACTTTAAGTAGAAACTTACAGTAGCGGAGTCCTTCGAGAGCATCGCACATATTCATGTTCAGCCGCTCATTGATGATAGGATCATCGCGGCTCAGAGAGACGATGAATTATTGGCCAAGATGAGAGAGCATGTTAGTGACAGTGAAGATTCAGAATGGAGAGTTGGTACGGATGGGGGTTTACGTTATTGTGGCCGCCTGTGCGTCTCAAATCTTCATAACTTAAGAAGGGAAGTTCTTGAAGCTGCTCACAATTCGAAGATGGCAATGCATCCTGGCAGTACGAAGATATATCACGACATGAAACGCTCGTACTGGTGGGACAACATTAAGGCTCACATAGCAGAGTATGTGTCCCGTTGTCTCATGTGTCAATAGGTCAAGGCAGAGTATCACCGACCTCCTGTGCGTCTATGAATTTTATCTCGGGGCTACCAAAGACGAGGAAGGGACATGACTCCATCTGGGTGATCGTGGGCCGGTTGATAAAATCGGCCCATTTTCTCCTGATTAGAGTTTCAAACTCTGCAGACGAGTTAACTAGGTTGTACATTAAGGAGATTGTACGTTCGCATGGGGTTCCTATGGAGATCATGTTGGATAGAGACACTTGATTCACATCTATCTTCTTGACTCGTATCTAGGAAGCAATGGGTGTGAAACTGAAGTTCAGTACCGCGTTCCACCCACAGATTGACGGGCAGACAGAGCTGGTGAATCAGGTGTTAAAGGACATGCTGCGAGATTGTGTGCTTGATTTCAAGGACAGTTGGGACAATTGTCTTCCTTATACAGGGTTTTCTTATAACAACAATTTTCAGGCGAGTATTGGCATGACTCCCTATGAGGCCTTATATGGGCGTCCCTGTCGGGCACCGCACTGCTGGGCGAAGGTTGGTGAGAAGAACTTAATTAGCCCAGAGCTATTTCAGGCGACTTCAGAGAAGATCGATATTATTAGGCATTGACTTCTGACAGCACAGAGCAAACAGAAGAGCTACGTCGATACGAGCCGACGACAGTTAGAGTTCGAGGTTGGGGACCGTGTATTCCTGAAGGTTTTCCCAATGAAGGAAGTCCTCCGATTTGAAAAGAAAGAGAATCTCACGCCAAGATTCATTGCCCCATTCCGGATACTAGACCGAGTGGGTGTGATAGCCTACTGCCTTGCTTTGCCCACACCACTCGTAGGCGTGCACAACGTATTTCATGTATCGACGTTAAAGAAATACATTCCTGACCCTTCCCACATTATCAGATAGGAGCAAGTACAGTTAAGTGAGGATGCTACTTATGTACTATGACCGATACGTATTCTAGATCGGAAGGAGCAGGTGTTGCGCAGTAAGTTTATCCCGCTTGTGAAGGTATTATGAACGCATCACATTGAGGAAGAGGCTACTTGGAAAACAGAAATTAAGGTCCGAAAGAACTATCCTCAGATTCTCAAGGAGTACGAAAAGGTACTAATTTCGAGAATAAAATTTTTCTTTAAGGGGGGTAAATTATAACGTCCAGTAAAAATCTGTACAAAGACCCAATTACCACCTCAGGTAGAAATCACTAAGGACCCAAATCCTTTAGAAATTAAATAAGAACTAACCAAGTATTAAATTGGATTATCTGTGAAATTAGCTCTAACCGCTTTAAATACAAACTATAAGACCCAAAATTAGCAAAATCGTTAACGCTACATTGTCTAAAAACTTAGGATCCATCTCAAAACCCAGTTGCTCTCGAGAGCGCTTTGAAACTCCATATCGGACTTGTACCGCACGCCGAAAGTCCGATTACTGTGAAACTATACGGTTATGACCGCCTTACTGGACTTGACAACCACCTCGAAAATTAAGTCTTAATAGTATCCTAAAATGAACAACTTGAGCCCGGAGTGAAATGTGTGAGAAACGCGAATATCTTTAAGAAATGAACTAAAACTTGAGTAAATTGAGTCGTTCGCTAACAAGCCAAATCTAAAGATTCAGACTGTCATAATCTAACCCAATTACACCCTTGGATCAAGGAAAATGTCTAACACATGTCAGTGTATTTGTGGCCTTGATCGAGTAACGGTGACCGTTGAACTGAAACAGATCCTTTGCAGTCGATCCCCAAACCCGATCAGACTGAAAACTTGGCCTGGTGTAGATCCATTGTCAGGGGGCTTACTCCCGACCGTATGTAGAAAAGGGGCCTCCAGATGAGCTTCGTTGGATTGAAACAACCGACTTTTAGCTATAACCTAAGTATACCATGGCCTTGGGGCCAATCTCATTAGTCCTGGGCCTATATAAGTGCCTTAACATACCCCTCTCTCATTCCATACGAATTTGTAAACCCAAAGAAAGAGAAGAGAGCAAAGAGAGAAGGAAAGAGAGAGAAAGTTTGAGAGAAAGCGGGAGATAGTTCATTGGATTCGATCCCGTTACTCTACGTGTTGAATCAGCCTGTCTGTATCGCTATTTCGGTGATTCCGACTTCGTTCTTGGATAAGAAATCCTAACCTTAATCTGTTTTAGGGATTTAGATAGAGTAGATGATGAAATAGCTAACCTATTTCATGCTTCAGATTGTCGTTGTACTGTAGAGTAAAGCATAGTATTCAAACTGAGTACGTTACGAGTCTACCGGCGAAAGGTGTGGACTATAAATGTTTAGCTTATGGTTTTCAAGGCTTTCACTGTCAATAAGGATTTATGATTGACTTGATTGTTGCCACATGTGCCTAGTTTTGATGTTTCCTGTATATTATATATATAGGTAAACTATGTTGAATTTAAATGCAATCCAGGTGTTTGTTGAAATGCTTGAATGAGTATGGAATTATGATGTATACTTGTTATGATTATTTGATTGAGAATGCATGATTATTGTACTTGTAGTAACTCCTTATGAAAGAATTGGCTATAATATATGTTATAACTAAATTATTACATGTATGTTCATATATGTAGTCTAAGTGTTTGATAAAATGCCTGAATGAGAAAATGTTTATTGAAATGTATTTTATTAGGGTGTTGAGATATGATTCTCAATTCCCTTACTTATAGTTACCATCTCCTTCATCTAACCTAGTTTACTTACTAGGTGCTTTATAGATGAAATGCTTATAAGGGACGACCTGCGTACTATGTGTTTGTTAAAATGCCCAAGTGTGATTTATATTGAATCATTTGTCACATGATATGGCTATCAAAGATGAATGTCTGTTGTGTTTAGGTATGATTGAGACTATTGCATTGTCCAAGCAATCGGAAATGATTCTCGAGTTAGTGGCCGGGGTCGTTTAGTCGTACAAGACATGCTCGAGGAATCTGAGTCGTATGCTGATTATCAACAGTGGTTAGGCCACGCGGAGTGCTTACGTACTCTATATCGGCTAATTTAACGTGCGCTCGTACATCGATTGGCCCATTGTATGGTCACCATGTATAGACGCTACTGTTTAAATCTAAGGTACCAACTTATCAGTACAAAACCCGTTAAACCTTGGTACCTTGATCCGCTAAGACTTATGAGCCAGGCATGGTGGTATGAGACACCGTGGTCGTGTCGTTGGCCTACACTAGGGTGACGAGCCTCCTTATATTATCTAATGAGCAACCTAAACTCGTGAGCCAAATACAGTAGTATGGGACACTGTATTCGTATTGTCGGCCTACGATCAGGTGACGAGCCCGTAGTGACCTCGAGTATACACTAGGACTACGCTAAGGTGATGAGCCTTTCCATAGTGACTTTGAGTATAAACCAGGCCTATGCTGAGGTGACGAGCCTCTCCGTAGCAACCTGGAACTGCGCATCGTATGTGACTACTAGGATTGACGACCCTAGATGGATCAATATTTGGGTCAATGATATAAAGGGAGGTATCTTAGCTTCCCAATACTGTTGTATGAAGAAGTATAATTAAGAACTTGGTTAATCTCACACATGCATTGCATTGCATGTGCCTTTGGTGTTGGAGTTGAGCACGGCGGGAGTGTTACGTACCGCGATCGTGAGATGATGTCGCAAAGAGAGTGTAAGTGAGGGCATAAATCATTATCGCATATCATCCTTACATTAACAAGAGTACTTAGGACATGAGTGTTGTATTGCTTTTTCATTACTTCTTGACTGAATTGACAACATGTTAACCTTTGCCTTATAGCTCCACTGAGTTGATCACTCACTCCCATGTTCTGGGGCGGTGTTTTAAAATACTAACCAGACTCTGTTGTAGTCATAGATGATGATGAGGCCTTCATGATAGAGCCTGATTTCTATGATGACGAGGAGGAATTCTCTTATATGTAGCTATCAGGCAGGTCTATGTAGATCATGCTCTGATCGACGGGGTTACAGGGATGCTAACTAGATGCCATTACACTTGCCATTTTGTATTTTTGAATCACACCTGTATATTCATTTTGTCCATTTTGGAAGTATACATGTATATATTTAACCTGATAACATGTTCACACTTCGGAGACCTGCATTAGTTTATAGGTTTTATATATCTATCACAGTCTTCCGCTTGTGTAACTTAACTGTCTCTGGAGTATGATATTCTATTTTGGTATAATCTCACTCATGTTTAAGGCACTAATGCAGACAACATTTACTCATCATTATCTATGTTGCATAAGTGATATGTTAAAACTCGGGAGTTGAGCTCCTGCTCAACCCCTGATTTTCAGGGCATTACACAACCATTGCCTCCTTTTCTATCTCGGTGATCCTTTCTCTCATGGGAAAGAAAAGATCGGCTCCTAAGGAGGCAGGCCGAGCCAGGAACGACGAAGCAAGCATGACGCCGAATCCAAGGGGGAGATCAAATCTTGAAGTTCGATCCAAAAAGAGAAATGACCCCCAAGTTTCAGGGCATTACAACATTTTTTCAACTTCGAATTGTCAGTGAACCGGATGTATCATTCATATATTAGAGTTTTAAAACTTTGTATCTTTTTAGAAATTGCTTCTAAACATGCCAGGAATCGTCTTGTGTGATTAAATCAGATTATTTTTAAATTCTAAGTAGTTTCTAGCATGGTTGGATTAGAACTCCTTAGAATGATTGAATTTCATTGCTTAAGACCTTACAAGTTCGTATTCAATGCAAACTTTTCTTAAACATTATGAGTTCCTAAAACTTTTTCTTCATTCCCTTTTTGCATCATTCTTAGCATCATCGACCCTCCAAATCTCTGGGATATTTCAAAAGTTTTGATTCTTCCTTTTCCTAATAATCAACGAAATCGAAGCGTGATTTGCTCATAACCCACACCCATAAGATCAAAATGACAATATACAGAAACACGTTTAGGCCATAGGAAGCCTTCCTAGGATAATTGTTTGACCATAGGCACTGTGAGATATTTAAATCACTAAGTTAGAAAAGAATTAAAATGAGAACTCTCTTGGACCGAGACCCAAAGGACGACCTTAAAAATAGAAGATTTGAACTTTTTGATGATGGACATTCCCTAAACATTTAGATTGATCGGAATACGGAATTACAGAAGTATATACCTATGAAGCATTTGCGGCTTGACCTAGTTCTCAATCTTGAGCGACTACTAATGAGACTTATTGCTTTGACTGAGTATAAGACCAGTATCCACCAGGACGAAGAAATGATACAATGAGCCTTCTACTATGGTCAGGTAGATAATCAACGTATCCGGTTCAAGCCCACTACAACCGTCTCCTATGTTGGTCGAATATTGAAAATAAATATTTTTACTCTAGATAAAGGGAAATCGTCGTCATGAATCTAAATATTTAAAAATAAATAGATAAATAAATTATCAGGGTGAAAAAGTTTTAAGGGGGGTAGACTAAAATGAGTCAGACTAACATAGATAGTAGATACCCTACTACGCATATAAACTTGAAATCAATAAAACTTAAGCGAATGAAATAATAAAATATTTACTTATTACCCTCAGGCAATTTCGGGGATGAAATTATTTTTAAGGGGGTAAATTGTAACGTCTTAGATTTTCACTGTTTTGAATTTCTAAAAATCTATTATTCTTTTTTTTAATGTAATTAACTTATATTATCACTTACTGAACTATTGACACTCAATGTTAGTTTATACACGGGTAATACTAGTAAAGAACCGCACAAGTCTGATTAATCAACCGTAAGAAGCCAACGAATTAGCCTAATCGCTTTAACATCAAATTTAGCTCCATAACTTATTCACATAGGGCCCAAATTTAACCGACCCATGACTAACTAATTAAGAGAATTATAACTAAATTAAAGATCTAACTGAAGCTGAGTCAGATAAGGCCCGTATCTTGACTAATAAATCAAATCAACCTCATTATTCTTTTAGCCTAAAACCGATGGTTTAGGGTAATCATGACCAAATCTCCACTTTCACTAGTTATAAATAGGTCGCACTATAAACATAGTTAATCCAAACCCTAATCATTGCCCACGAGAAATCTCAATACGTAATTCATTAAAGAAATGTCCCGATTTTCTAAATAAACTCTAGACTGCTCGTTGGTGGGCCACTAGTTTCAAAACTATAGAATAATGTCTGTCTTACTGGGTTCGACGTCCATCGCGGGAGTCGGACCTGGGTAGTGTCTAGAACCGCTCAACTTGATCCAAAGGACGAGTGCACGAGAAGTACAAATACCTTAAAGAAAGAAGCTGGAACTTAAGTGAATTGGGTCGTCCACTCTTATGCAAAGTTGAGGATTTCGGACCGTCGGTTTACGACTAAACTTCACACGTGGAGTAAGGTATTTCTCTACTCATATCCATATAGCCACGGCCCCGATCGACCATCAGTGACCGTTGAACGGACTTCTAATCATATCTGTCGATCGGCGCATCCAATAGCACGCCGATCATGTCCATACATAAATCATCATTAGGGCTAACTATCATACGGTGAATATCGACATGTATGCCCCATAGTGAGCCCTAGAGGTTAGAAAGACTCTTCCATAGGGAAAGTATAGTAAAAACCTAGCCCTTGGTGTCATTTACACCAAATCTGACGCTATATGAGGGCTTTATTTGGGCATCCCCTTCTCCCATACGAATTTCAATAAGAGAAAAAAGAGAGAAAGGAAGAAGAGAAAGAAGAGAAAGAGGAGAAAGAGAGAGAGAGAGAGCTTGGAAGCATGAGAGTTTGTATACCTTCACCCTCTCATCTCTTATATAACAACATTGTCCTTCATTAGTATCGATTTGACGACGATTGAAAGTAAGTATTAAGTTATGTTTGTAGGTTTAGGTCTTGTGTTTAAGTCATTTAAATTTTTACAAGCTTGTATGCTTACTTAGGTTCTCGACGACATTTCCCCAACGCATAAACCTTACGAATTTCGTGAAATAGGGTGAATTGTCATAAGGTGCAAACCGTTATCCCTAGGTAGCCAAGTACTAATTTTAGGATAAATTTAATGATTTTGAATGCTAGAATGATTGCATGCGTGATTTGGGAAAAAACATAGCTGGAAACCTACCACCAACATCCATACAATAATAAATTGTTATTTGTTTGGTTTTCAACATGCTTGAGCATGAAATTGGTGTTGCATAATCATCTCATATTTGATTCTTGCATGATTTTCCTTATAACATGTATGATTGCGTTATTTCTTGTTGTATTCTTGTACTATGAGTGGTGTGTTGTCCTTAGTCTCTTCGATAATCTAGCACCACACACACACACGTCTAACTCATGCTATTAAGAGTAGTTGTATTTATATTAATAACCTGAAACTTCATGCTCGATGTATTGTACGCATGATTTCACTTATGCTAAAAGATGAACTCTTAATTATTGAAGTGTTATTGAATACAATCCATTTTCTGGGTTAGTCGGGGAACCGGGATTGGCGAAGGTGGTTTTTGTTGGTAGGACCATCCTGTGACTAGACTGACGGATTTGGGCAGATGGGAATGGGCGACAATAGTCAAACTACGTGGGTTGTTGGCACTCAATGTCATCCATTACAAGCTCGCCGGAACTTGGATGGTCTAATCCACTTACTGACCAACCATGTGTGTTAACCATGCCTATTTATGCTTATATGGAACCTGAAACACCCCTCGCCCATTAAAGCCCACAGACAACTGTTAGAAATTAATCTACTGTCTCGAGAGCCGGACATAGTGGAATGGGACACTGTGTCCGAGCTGTCGGCCTACGCTGGGACGACAAGCCTCCCCGTAGTGACCGCAAGCAATCCTGCTAATAGCACTCCCCGCGTGCTTGCAATCGGGGGTTGGGACCCCTATGGGATTAAGGATCGCGGGTCCCGGGCCTCGCAAATGGATGAGGGCATTGATATCGTCGAGGGTGTGTCAGTTTTCCCAATCTGTTGAATGAATAAAATTAATTAAATACTCGGCTAACATTATTCATGTATTGCATTAGCTAGGATTTGATGACTCAGCAGTTGAGGTCGCAATGAGAAAGTGTTGGTCATGTGCGGCCGTGAGACAAAATCGCTCGAGGGAGGGTTGTGGGTAAGGTTATGCATCATACATAACTCATGCATACGCATTAATAAAGACTAGTTAGTGATTTATGAATGTGTACTTTTCATTAAATTCATCATGGAATTGTTATTTGATGTAACTTATGACTGATGGCACCCACTAGGTTAGCTAATCACTCCCACTCTTGGATGGTATTTTAAAACACTAACCAGACCCTTTAATAGATAGAGGTGAGACGGAGCTCGACGAGCCGAGCAGGGTGAGCATGGATAAAGAAGGGGAGGTTTTTTACTTCCAGCTTATGGGTGGATCACCATAGATTGTGTGAGTTGTTTATGGCTTGTTGAGTAGGGCTATAGCGCACCATTTCTTTTGAGCATTTCTTATATAAATTTTGTCGGGCGATGCCTTGTGCAACCTGTTTGATGTTCCTGTAGACTTGTGTTTTCTTAGCCGTCTTTATTTCAGTAGATTAGTTGTGGTTGTGATTTATGTTCCATCCAATTTTTTATTACTCATTTAAACTGATTTATGTACAAATCGCCATAATTAGGCTATAAGTGACACCCGGGAACTTGGAGGCCGAATTCCTACACTGCCCCTGAAAACTCGGGGTGTTACATTTTCTAACTTTGTACGGTATAACTTTATAAGGATAAGATCCACACCGTCTGTTAGATGCCCCACCTTACATTTAAATTGAGACCCAAAGATGAGAATGATTCAACGATCAGGTGGACTATTCCATGGGAAACAATTGAGATTGTAAAGTTACTCAGAATTCTACTTAATTCTCCACGTTATGGTCCACTTAAGATTTATATTTGAATGAAATTTAGTATCCACGATGTAAATAGATCGTTTAATTTGATGGACGGTAAAGACCTTTTATATGTTTATCTCATATAGTCACCAAGTTAGTGCAAATCACGCCATAGTCGTGCAAACGATATTTGTATAGTAGTATAGGTCACATCAGGTGGTTGTAATACGGTAAGGGTTGTGGTTGTGATGTGGTAAGGGTCGTAGTTCTCATGGGTCGTGGTTGCTATAATATATAGGTCGTGGTTATCACGAGGTAAGGGTCGTGGTTGTCATGCTATATGGGTCGTAGTCTTCATTTTATAGGCCTTGGCCTAAAATGAGAACCACGACCCATATAACATGATAACTACGATCCATGACAAGCACAACCCATATAATGTGACAACCATGACCCATATAACATAACAACCACGACCCATGAAAACTACGACCCTTACCACATTACAACCATAACCCATACTACATTACAACCACAACTTGATAATTTAACCATACATCGAGGCCCACATTGATGTATGTGTATAATCTATGCCGCCCATCATTTTTGCCGTGTCATTTTAGGGCTAAGGCCCAAATATCAACCTAATCCAGTGCTTGTGTGAGCCACATAATAGAAAATAATGGTGATATTGACACCCACTCTTGAAACTTTTCAGGTTGTCACGCCTCGAACCCGGAAATCGAATTCACAGGAACCCGATTGCCGAATCCAATGCCGACAGCCTCCATAGTACCCCATTCTTGGCTCCTAGCATTCATACGCCAAATTCCAATCCTGAAATTCTATAAGGAGGATTTATTTTTTAAAGGTACATTTAACTCGTAATAAGTATAACCACAAGATTACCCAATTCACAAAGGCAACATCATTGTCACATATCCACTAATATAATCGTTTAAGTACAATACTGAAAGGGAAATACATAAATCAAAAATTAAGCTCCAGAAGACCGCTGCACGCTCCAAGCTCAACACTGCTGCAACCTAACATCACCTGCGCGCATCTATTGTGCATAAGCTTATAAAAAGCTTAGAGGGTGGTGTAAGTGTGTGCACAAAGTAAGTGTCAAGTATTTAATACAATGTCATCATCATTCAATACCGAAATTACTGGTAATCCATAAATCGTACATTATCGGAATAAGCAAAAATACTGACAAGATCATGAATTATCAGAGTAAGTATAAATACTGACAAGATCATGAATTATCAGAGTAAACAGAAATACTGACAAGACCATAAATCATACAATAACATAGTAAGCGGAAGTATGAAAAACTCCATAAGTCAATCAATATCAGAACACGCAATATAGTACAACTATGCAATAAGGAGTCATAAAGAGTCAAATATCAAATGCCGAGGATGCAATGCAATATACAAATCCTGTTAAGTCTGTCTAGGCCATATAAGTGCAGAAATATAGCAACCCAAAATGTCATATGCCTGCGGATGTAATGCAATATGCGATGCAAATGAAATGACCATGTTGGAGGGTAAAGTCGGGATGATAGTACGTAGTATCACAGGCTACGAGGTCCACCACAAGGGACTTCTATCCAAACCAGTCCCATACCTAAAATTGGATAGTCAAACTCAACGTGGTAAACTCCTGATCTCAGGTTAGTCACGCGCCTAACCGAAATCCTTGCCATAACGAAGGTACATAACAATTAGTTGCGTACCACTAGCTCGAGTGAATAGTCAATGAATGAATGAATGAGCTTGCAACTCCTACTCAATAAGTCCACATATCACTATGGTTCCTCTTTGGAAAATTACCGGGGTCTATTACACTCCAAACAGGATTGTCGCCCCATCGCGTGCAACAAGGTGAGTGGAAGAGACTCAGGCTAGCATTGCTCGCTCCTCTCGGTCAGGTAAGGCCGCACCCCATTCCAACCGACAACGACACAGTGGGAGATGCAACCTAACGGTATACGGCCCTCATGCGCTCATGCATCCACTCGGTTTATACGTTGGAGCAACCTCTGGAACCAAGAGGGTTTAGGGACTTTCACCCAGGGATATATATAGCACCCCATGTAGAACAGATTTTCGGTATCCCATCTGGCCATCCTCACATGATCGCATATGTTGCATATGTCTGTGGAGGCTACGACCCTGATGTCATTAGGGCATATAGTAATCACAATGCACAATGCAAGATGCATGAGTCATATAATTCAATCATGCATCAATCCTGCGCATACCATGCGCTCATGTGAGACAATCTCCGCCTATCAGGGAGTCTCATACAACTAGCACTATGACATATGCAATGGTCTATCATATCTCATAACAGACATGCAAATGATCGTATGGGCATGTGTCATGATGCTATGCAGTCACATACTCATAATTAGTATCAATAACTAACATCAACAATTGACCTCTACGATGTGGACATTTAACCAATATTGCCCCCATGGAATGACCCACATAGGGCCAAATATATAATGGGCCCATGGCCCCACACCAAGGCTTAATATACAACATAATGAGCCTTACCTAAGGGGCCACATATACACAACAGGTGGGCCCTGCACATGGATCTTAAATACATCAAATGGGTCATGCATCATGGGCTTAATAAATATCACAATGGGCCTTGCCTATAGGCCACGAATACATCACAATGGGCCTTGCCCATGGCCATGAATACATCACAATAGGCCATCGAAATCGGCCTCAATAATCGAAATTGACACTCAGAATCGACCTCGATACTTGGCTTCGACAATCGGAAACGGCTTATACAATCGGCCTCGACAAATCAGAATCGGCCCATACAATTGGAATCGATCAATAATTAGAATCGGTCAATCGGTCACGTCAATCAGAATCGACAATCGGTTAATCGAAATCGATTGATAATCAGAATCGGTAAATCAATCATGTCAATCGATCGTCAATCGGAATCGATCGATAATCATAATCGACAAATCGATCGGCAATCGAAATCGATCAATAATCGAAATCGATCAATAATCAGAATCGGTAAATCGATCACGTCAATCGATAATCAAAATCGGCAAATCGATCCCGTCAATCAATCGGCAGTCGGTTAATCGGAATCGATCGATAATCAGCACCGATAACAAGTCAGGGTCCATGGATGATCAGCCGATCAACCATAGTATAAAGATCGACACTCGGCCGTGGTTATATCAAATTCAATAGCACAGAGTCATCCGTCTTCAGCGAATGGGGCCCACTTATTTGGATTAACCTACGAAGAGAATGGGCTTAACAAGGCCTAAGGGAAGGTCACAAAGAGGACATCTAACCGTCATTGCCCATCAATGTGGACATCTAACCAACATTGCTCCCAAGGAGTTACCTACATAGGGTGAACATAAAGTGGGCCCATGGCCTCGCACAAAGGCCTAATACATATCACTATGGGCCGCATCTCATGGGCCTCGAATACATCATATGGGCCACAAACCATGGGCTTCAAATACACGATAGGTGAGCTTTACACATGGGCCTTATACACATCAAGTGGGCTACATCAATGGGCCTCGATTACATCACAATGGGCCGAAAATATATCACAACGGGCCATATCATACGGGTCGGAATTGCATTACAATAGGCCTCACTAATGGGTCATAAATACACAATAGGTGAGCCCCATCACATAGGCCAAAGATACAAACAGGTGGGCCCCGCACATGGGCCAAAAATACATCATAATGAGTCGCATCAATGGGCTGCACCAATGGGCCATCATATACATCAAGTGGGCTGCATCAATGGGCCGCACCAATGGGCCAAATATATCAAGTGGGCCACATCAACGGGCCTTAACCCATGGCCCCAAACAAATCTCAATGGGCCTTAACCCATGGGCCACAAATACATTGAATGGGCCGAATTAATTGCACCGTTCATCCGCAGTCAGAGATCATTTTTTTAGAGCAAAATAAATCATATCCAAAGGATCATCTGGGCCATACCACAAAGGACAGTGGTGATAATAACTTCCACAGTTAAATTTCTAGTGGGCCCACCATAGTATTTATTTTTTATCTATACTATTTATAAGGTCACAAAGACCTAAACAGGGAAGGAAAACAATATTATATTGAATCAAAACTTTTGTAACCCAAAGTGGGTTTCAAGGGTGGGTCGTTCAACACCACCGTTTTCTGTAGGGTGGTCCACTTGATATTGGATCTGCCTTATTTTTAGTCTCAAGCCGTGAGACGAGGTGGCCCAAATAGGTGGACGGTTTGGATGGATCACATCTGTCAAAGTGGGGTCATGAACACGTTGGATGGACGACAAAGTTACAACACATGCATCATTGGTGGGGCCGTATACACGTCAGGTGGATGGACGACATGGTTTCCATCACAGTGGGCTCCATCCGTTAAAAAATATGAATGGACGGTGTGAATATTGTATGTGGGCCCACCTAACGGCCAACCAATCACAAAACGGGTGGGTCCCCAAGTGGGACCCACCATATATTCATTACAATATATATATATATATATATATATATATATATATATATATATATATATATATATATATATAAAACGCTGGTTTGGTCCAGCGTCCACCATGTATATATGACACATCATTTATATCATATATGTATATTATAATATATAGATTATATTATATACATCATATATGTATATACGTGCATGTGTAGGAGAGAGTGAGGGAAGTCAGTGTTGTCAGCGCCCAGCGTCTCTACGCTAGACGGACAGCTGACGATGGGCCCCACGTATATGGACGGTTTGGATATTACATAGGCATTAGAGGGCCCCACATCCTGCTGCTGCACGTGCAACAATCCCACGTGTGGGTTCCCACCATCCTTGGTGTGGACGGTGTGGATATAACACATATATCAAGCCCCATGCTACCGTCCAGACCCTTTTGGATGGTGCAGATCTTCTTACAATTTAAAAGTGGGTTCCACATGTGGGTGGCCCACCATAATGTCTATTTTCCATCCCCTCCGTTGATAAGGTCACAAAGACCTAGATTAAGAAGAAAAACAAATTTCAAATTGATCCCAAACTTCTATGGAACCCAATGGGTTTCAATAGCAGACGTTCAATCCTTATTGTTTCCTGCGATGTGGGCCACCTGAGTTATGTATACGACTGATTTTAGGGGTGGCCCGCTGCCCTAAGGGAGGCCCACCAAATGTAAGGTGTTGATGTTCAACATCACATCACGGTGGGGCCCACGGCTGGGATAGTAGTCCCGCGTCTTATGCAGCAGGACGCCGCTGGCGTCCTCTGACAGTCAGAGCAGGCGCTGCCTTGCTTCTTGTATTTTTTTTGTTAATCTGTTTTTCCACAGATTTTCCCAAGTGGGGCCCACGTAAGGTGAATCCACTCTGTCCACTCGCTCTTGTGGCTTAAGATAAGCCAAACAAGTCTAATATTGAATATTTTTCGATGTGTAGCAAAATTAAAATAAATTTAAACGGTGAGAATCACTGTTTTGAAAGGTATGATCGGTTCGATGAGCGGATTAGCTTCAATTTTCGACTCAACGGCTAAAATCAAATGGGGAATAGAATGGACGACGTGGATTGGACCCATACATCAAAGTGGGTCCTGCATGAGCGGTCCATCAAAAGGCCTAAAAACCCACTGTCGGTTCACACTTTGTTTAATTTACGTCCAGCGTGCAGGGACGCTGGACGAACGACTTCAATATAAAAATCGTGGGTCCCACATGGATGTGGTGCACCTGATTTGAATCAATCTGATGCATGTGGTTTCCCATCACCATAAGGTAGGGCCCACATGATTTAGACGACCATGGGGTCCATTTGATGGACGGTCTAGATATCACATACACTCATCATGTGGTCCACTAAATAAAGGAAGGAGAGAGAGAAGCACCCACCTTCCCATTTTTCCTCCGTAGTGCTCCAAAGCTCCAATGAGGCTCCTTCAATGGTGGAGATGGGCTTCTAATGGTTGGATTGAAGGGGAACTGGGGTGAATGTGGCTATAAATGAGAGGGTTGCCATGGACGTTTGAGAGTTCTAATGGGAAGAAAGAGAGGGGGAGAGAGATAAGAGAGAGAAGTGATGAGAGAGAGGATGGTGAGGTGATAGGAAAGTTGACTTTTGGGATTACTTTTTTTGTACTTGGGAATGGGGAGAGTAATGGGTGTACTTTTGACAAATGAAGTGATTGATGTGATGTATTCTCTCGGGATTTACAACGTGCAGCGTTTTTCTCGAACTGAACACGGGCCCACATCTCCTGGCTAGGGTACCGCATCGACGTGCAAGACGCGGCATCGGAATCGCGGCGACGACATGGTCGCACTAGTACAAGTCTCGTGTCGAGCCGACTCTGATATATGGGACACATCTTAGGATCGCGCGCAAGCATCGAATAAAGGTCGAAGGTTGCCAAAATTTGACCGGGAAGACCGTAGAAGTGTATGTAATGGTACGGTCTAAGATATGGGGCTTACGTCACTACGATGTTTGTTAGAAGTAGACATTACCCAAGTCAGGACTTTTTTGGCTCATGACGAGTTGGCCGAGAAGGTGGATGGATTAGATTACCCCACTGTGGGCCTTAGACTATGGTACCAATGACTTTAATTTCATTTGGTAGTAAAGTAAGTGAACATGTAACAACCGCGACTCATATAATATGAGAACCACAACCCATATAACATGATAACTACGACCCATGACAACCACGACCTATATAACATGACAACCACGACCTATATAACAGGATAACCACGACTCATGACAAGTACAACTCTTACCGCATTACAACCACGACCCATATAACATGACAACTAAGACCCATTCACTTCGCGGTCAATTTCATTCACTTCATTCACTTCGCGGTCAATTTCAATGGCTACGGTTATAATTCGTTGCGGTAGGGAATTGCAGGCAGGGGCATTTTGGTCCAATAAATGTGTGTCAGTACAGTAGAGGAGTTGTCAGGGAAGGTAAGTTTGAAGGGTTTAATAAGGTACGTGGCTTAAAAGTAAGTAGTAAAGTGAGAAAAAAGATAAAAAATAGAAAAAAATAAAAAGAAAAAAAAACTATTGTAATAAAAGAAAGAGTAAACGGGCATGCCGTGGGACTATTTAATATTTAGGCAAAAAACCCTCTCCCTTTTGCCCCGTCCTTTAAACTGTCCTGGATTTACTTTTTGTAGTCGTGCCATCCGGCGATGAATGGCCCCAAGACATGATTATCCGTGACCTTTTCCGCTTGAAATTGTACAACGGTTGTCTCAACTCATTGTCCTTTGAAATGAACGGCCCAAATCTCCTATTGGGGATACCAAAACGTCCATACCAATGCCAGGCATGGACTCAGGCCTGGCAATGGGCCGAGTGCGGCCTGGATCTGAACACTGGTCTGAGTTTGCATGCAAGGCCTATTCAATTATTTCGGCCTGGCCCATTGCCAGCCTTGGATGAGTTTGAGTATACACTCCACCGTGCCCTTCGTAATTAAATCCAAACCGTCTATATGCATCACGAAGAGTTTATTCAGTAGCGATTGTGGTTGCCATTTCCAACACACCAATCCCACCACGAGGCCAACCTGATGCACGGCTTTGATTAGATGTGGCTCGAACGTCCTGTGACCGGCAACAGGAAATTACCGTAGTTTTAAGCTACGTGGGCCCACTGCTGTGTCCATGAGAAATCCATTCCGTCCATCAGTTTCAAAAAATTACAATGAGACACCATCCCAAAAATGAGACAAATCGAAAACTTAGGTGGGCCACACAACAAGAAGCAGTGAGAATTGAAACCCAAGTATGTCATTCAGAGCTCATTTATATGTCATCTAAACCGTTCATAAGGTTTATCTCACTGGGATGAACTGATAACACAAATATTAGACTGATCGAAATCTCTCCTGACCCCTGCAGAGGTTTAAGTAGGGAGCGTTTCCCTTCTCAGTGTTTCCTGTTCCGTGGCTCACCTGAGTTCTGGATCTGACTCATTTTTGGGCTCCTGTACTACTGTGAGATTGAAAAACTGAAGGACGGACTGGATTTCTAAGAGACATGGCGTTGGGCTCCACACAGCTTCCACACACTGGACCTTCCTTCCCACTAGCTCGAATTGCATGGATGGCCATTTGCAACCTAGAAGGTGAACTGTGGGCCCCACAATGATGTATGCATTTTATTCACGCCATCCAACCATTTTTATAGCTCATTTTAGGTCTTGCTCCCAACAATAAGGCAGAACCAAATCTCAGGTGGACCACACCACGCAAAACGGTGGTGATTGAGCGCCACCGTTAAAAACTTCAGGGGCAAACAAAAGTTTTAGATCAAGCTGAAAAATACATTTATTTTTTTTACTTTCATCCTGGAACCTAATCAGCAGGTTTGATGGCAAATAAACAGTACAGTGGGCCGTAGGAAGTTTTTAATGGTAGGTATTCAATCATCGCTGTTTCTCTGTGGTGTGATCCACCTGAGATTTGTATCTATATCATTTTAGATTTAATCCCATAAAATGAGCTGTAAAAATGGATAGACGGCGTGGATAAAACACATACATCATGGTGGGGCCCACAGAGTAACTACCAGTACCAACGTCGCACTGGAGGGGTCACTACCGAATCCGAGTACCGTCCGGGTGGGCTATACACGCGCGCCGGGGTTTTCGGGATTTTCGGCGAACTCTCCCTCTCTTGCATTCCCTCCATGAAAAATCCGCAGTGAGAGAGACTGAGCGAGCGGAAACCCTAAAAATGGCGATTCCTCTAAGACGAACACTCTCTTCTAGAAACCTTTTCTCCCTCCTTCGAAACCCTAGCCAGGCCAGCACCAACCTCTCCTACCTCTCTTCTCTCAGCTCCTGCAGCTCTCTCTCTGAAACTCCATTTCCCCAAAACCAACAAGATATCAGTCGCCCAGGACCCGATTTCATGAGAGAAGCTCGAAGAGGTTTCGCCAAAGGAAGGAAATCAAGTAAGTCTCCTATCTCTTTTTACATTTCTTTGCTTATTCAGTTCTTCAACATTTCATGTCTTTTCATTTTTATTTTTCCCTTTGGATCTTCTTTCAGAAACAATCATGAAGATCAAAATTTTCGCTTTTATATTCTCTCTGTAATTTGGGTGTGACGTCATGAATATTTTTATTTCTATTTATTTATTTTCATGCGGAACTGATATCTACAGCTGCCCTGATTGGAAAATATTCTCCTCGTTCTAATCTTGGAAATACAATGGTACAACGTATGCTCTTGTATTTCCAAAAGTATGAAGGGTGGGGTGTAAGTAGTGGCCCTCTTTTACTTCTGCAATTTGATGAAAATTTCAGACGGGGACACCTGGATTCAGAAATTCGGTAATATGGTTTCTAAGACAGTCTATAAACTGAATGAAATTTGGGTATGTACATGCAATCCTTCTTTTATCATTATGTTATGGATGGTGAAGGTGATAACTTGTTGACTGTAATCAACTTATGTAAGAGATCATTAGATAGCGGTTGATTGCAATCATCCTATGTAATAGTAATAACATAGTTCTTATGGGGTTTTGTGCTCTCATTGCTGGTCCTAAGCTTATAATAGGTGTGAAAGGAATCATGTAGCTGGCCCAGTTTGTTGGTAAATAAGGCGTAGATGATGATGATGATATTGTTATAGCTCAATGGTCATCAGCTTGCGTTTCAACATTGAGGTCTCCAGTTTGAGCCCTGCTTACCTTCCCCTCCCCCGCAAAAAAAGATAATGGTGTTATGGATGTTGATGAGTATGGGAAATGGGGTTCAAACTTAAGGACAGATAAATTGTTTGTGATCAGGAACCCATCCAAGTGATGGAAAATCTCAATCCATTTAAGTTCAATGGAAACACAGTTGAGTGAAAATGTTGTGGGATGACACTCAGCGTAATCATCTGTAAACACTCAGCGTAATCATCTGTAAAGTCGTGAATCTTGTTACGCTTAATAGATTTATAGATTTATGCAGATTGATGGGAACTAGTTATTGGGACAGCTTGGTGGACTAACCAATATTGGGTCTTAGTGAAGCACTTTCCTAAGAAATAAAGGTTGTACCACAAGGGCGGCAAATGGCTTGCAGGACCAGGGTTGCATCTTGCCTAAAGGCTGGCCAAACAAACAGGCTAGGCTAGGCCGGCTGGGCTCGCACTTGGGTCCTCAATTCATGGGCTGACTTGGATATACTTTGGTCCTTGCATGAAATATTGTGCAGGTGCTTCCATCATGGATCCATTGAGTAATATCCTTAGTTTAAGACTTGGTTTACCATTCAAGTTGGTAAACTTTGACACGCTTATGCTCAGTGAAGGCTTTAATCTGCAGACATGAATCTAGCTACACTGTTTGCAGGATACTCACTTTCTAAATTTTCTTTAGTCTTTACATTTTGGAAGTGGTAGGGATAATTGGTTTTTTTAGTTTCATACTCAAATTTATACTTGTGATAGATAGGTCACAGGTATTGTTTTTACAAAAGGCTTTGAGTTGCCTTTTTGCCTTCTCAAAATAAAATGATCATGCATTTGTCAGGTATTATTTCACTTGGGAAGTGGGAGATGTTCTTACCTTAATCGCTTGGGGGTGCATGAGGAAAAAAGGCATAAAAATTAAGCTTTGTTAGGTAAATGGTTGTGGAGGTTGATAGTGCGGCTAGTTTGTAGAAGCAGGTCATGGGAAAGAAATATAGAGTTTGTGATGGAGGATGGTTCGCCGGGGAGCAATGTTTGAGTTGTCGGTATCGCTACAAGTTTCGCTGGCTGGAGATAAAGATATAATATCGTTATCGTCGATAATATCGCCGATAACCGGAAATGTAGGGAAAAATGGGAAAACATGGAGAAAATGGTGGAATTTTCAGTGAAACTTCAGGACATGCCTAAATACACATATTTATATATTCAGGAATGAAAAAATTGTAAAAAAAAAATGCATTAAATAATAAGTTTCCATTTAATGGGGGCCAAAAGGCATGCGTTGTCCTAAGAAATCACTCAAATAGTAACCAAAATGAGTTTATATAATACAAATGCAACCTTACAAGAATTAAGACATGCAGAAGTAAATGAATTCAAAAAATTACACATTTCTGGTCATATTTCATCCCCACGTAGAGTGACGAGGTGGCTCGTAATCATTGTCCAGATCTACCGTGAATGTGTGTGGTTTATCCACGCCGTTCATCCATTTTTTTAGATCATTTTAGGAGTTGAGCCCAAACTTGAAGCATATACAAAGCTTAAGTGTACCATACCACAGGAAACAGTGAAAATATTAATTTTCACCATTGAAACCTTTACAAGGCCTCCAGTGATGTTTATATGTCATCCAACCTGTTCATGAGATCACACAGACATGGATGAAGTGAAAAAACAATTATTAACTTAATCTAAAACTTCTGTGGACTCTAGTAACTTTTCAACAGTAGACATTCAATTAACACTTTTTTCAATGGTGTGGTCCACTTGATATTTTTATATGCTTCATTTTTGGGCTAACATACTAAATTCATCTGGTAAAATGTATGGACGGAGTGGATAAAATTCATGAATGAAGGTGGGCCCCACAGAATTTACTCAATACACTAAGCGTACTGACTTACTCAGTACGCAATCTGCTTCCACCTATTATACAGCTAATCCACTTAAGTGGTGCTATGTGGACCCCAACATGATGTATGTGTCTCATCCATACCGTCTAATCCATTTTTTCAGGTAATTTTTGGTATGAACTCAAAATTGAGTTAAATCAAAATCTCAAGTGGGCCACACAGTGTTGATTGAACTCTCACTGTTAAAAACTTCTTGGGGCTACAAAAGTTTTGGATTAAGCTGATATTTGGCTTGATATTTATTTTTTGACTTCATCTAGGACTGTATGACTTAATCTATAGGTTAGATGTCAAACAAATATTATAGTGGGCCCTAGCGCCTAGGAGGTTTTTAATGGTAGAAATTCAATCACTACTATTTTCCCATGGTGTGGTCCACTTGAGATTTTGATCTACCTATTTTATTACATTTAATATTAAAATGATGTGTAAAAATGGATGGACGGTGTGGATTAAAGACAGAGAGCATAATGGGCCCACGGACCAACAATCAACATCACTAACTAAACTGCCTCCCTGCGTAGTACGCTATCTGATTTTTATAAAAAGCGGACGCGGATTGCGTCGGCCCATCGTGTTGTAAGTATTTTATCTACACCGTTCGTCGCTTTTCTAATATCATTTTAAGATATTATATAAAAAATGAAGCAGAAACAACTCCAGTGGACCACATCAAAGCAAGCTGCAGTGATATGACACCCACCGTTGAAACCTTTCTAAGGGCCACCGTGATGTTTTTTACCACCCAACCTATCAATAAGGTCATGCGGACTTGGATGAAGTGAATGAGATAAATCTAAAGTTCAAGAGGACCCAACCATTGAAAATAGTGGGGACAGTGACATCCACCGTTCAAAATTTCTTGGGGCCCATAGTAGTTTCCAATCAAGTTGATATTTTTGTTTTCACTTCATCTATCTCTATGTTAACTTATGAATAGGTTGGATCTCAAAAATACATCACGGTGGGCCTTATAAATGTTTCAACGGTGGGTGTGACTGCTCCCATGGTTTTCTGTGGTGGGTCCACTTGAAATTTAGATCATTCTCATTCTCTTTGTAATGGCATAAAAGGATATCTACAAATGGTTGGACTGTATGGATACAACACATGCATCATGGTGGGGTCCACAGAGCTTGGTGACGTCACTTCAGTAGCGATTTGGCTACTTACCTCGTCAATATCCAATCCGCGCCCCTTAAAACGGAAGCGGATCGCGTAGTGAGTAACTCAGTACGCAGTAAACTCTGTGGGGTCCACCATGATTTATATATTATATCCTCCCCTTCCATCCATTTTACTAGATAAATTTCGGACATCAACCCAAAAATGAAGAATATCCAAGTCTTAAATGGACCACACCACCTGAAACAGTGTGAATTGAACATCTACCGTTGAAATTTCTTGAGGGCCACTAAAGTTTTGGATCAAACTTATATTTGTGTTTTCCCTTCATCCTTGTTTTTATGACCTTATGAACAGGCTGGATGACAAATAAACATCACCGTGGGGCCTATTAAGTTTCAAGGGTGGAAATCACTATTCCCACTATTTCCTGTGGTACGGTCGACTTGAGCTTTGTATATACTTCAATTTTGGTCTCAACTCCTAAATGAGATGGAAAAACAGATGGATGGTGTGAATTAACCACATACATTCACTGTGCGCCCAATAGAGTTTAATCAGTACGATAAGAGCGTGTGTACTGAGTAACACAGTATGCAATCCGATTTCCCTAAAATCTGAAATTCGATCCCCAAAATGTGCAGAAACCCCCAAAATCCCTCTCCCTCATCCCAAAATTTCAAAAATTCCTCTCCTTCCCACCAAAATCTCTGGATTTTCATCTTGAAAATCCCTCTCCCTCATCCCAAATTAAAAAAAAAACCCTCTATTTTCCAACAAAATATCGAGGCGACGGAAAAACTGATTTTTTGGGGTTGAATCTTACCGTAAAGGTTGCCGAATTGCACTCAACAACCATGAAGCTCTTAAAATTTGCGTCTTCAAATAGATCCAAGTGAAAAACAGGTATTTTCTTATGTTTTTTTTTTTTTAATATTTTTTTATTTTGACGATTTTATATCCCCTATTATCGTGGGAATAGTGAAATTTCGGCGACGTTTCGAAAATATTGACGATACCGAAATTATCGGCGAAACCAGGCATCGAAACGAATAAATGGGGTTTCGGTATCGCTGAGCCAACGATACCGATATTATCGGCTATAATTCAATATTGTCGTCGATAATTTAAACAATGCCGGAGAGTAGCACAAAGCTTCAAGTATTTGGAAAGTTGCGTTTAAGGGAGTGGAGGATTTCTTAAAGGGTGTTCTTCAAGGTTAGGGATGGTACTTGTGTGGTTTCCAAGAAGATGTCTGGTGTGGTAATAATAGACTGCTAAGCCAGGAGTTTACATTGCATTATTCATTGGTCATGTTGAGAGAGGCTAAGTCAGTGGTACAAAATGTTAGGGTGAGGGTGGTTTGGGAGCCACATTTTTTTATGTAACTTCACGGCCCATGAATTATGGAATTTCAGGCGATGCCATCTTTGCTAATTTTTTGTTCTATGCCCTCTTGTCAAGCGGTGGCATGGTTTGAAATGTCCAATAGGAGTTGTTATTGTCCGAGTGGTATTAGTTTAGTCAGAATCAGTCCAAGTCGAACCCCCTGTGCATGCGACTTGTTACCAAAAGCATGCAATGAGTCATCCAATAATGAGACGAGTCACATTGAATTACGACGAGTTGGATGGATTCATGAACGAGTTGCCTAAATACATACTTGGTTCTAACAAAAATTTATAAAACTTAGTTTAGGGCCAAGTATGTCCTTGGCCTAATAGAAGTTATAAATCCTTACATTTTCATTCTCCTCTTCCTTCCTGTCGCGTTCTCTCTTTCCATTGGTGAAGAAAAACCCTTGATCTCTCTCACATTTCTCAACCTCTCGGTCTCCCTCATGTCTTTCTCATCTCTTGTCTCTCTCATCTCTCTTGGTCTAATGAAGAAGTAGAAGAAGAACAAGAAGACAAAGAAGGACAAGAAAGAGAGGTACGGAACCCTCTCTCTTTCTCTCTCTCCCTCTCCCTCTGTTTCATGGTCATGTTGATTTTGATTTTTTGGGCCTTTTTTGTTTTTCATTTTCAGCCCCACATTTTCGATGGTCTTGATGGGGCCCTTTTTTATTTTTACTATGTATTATTATTTTGTCTATCTTTTGACTTTAATTTCCTTTTTTTTTAATAAAAAAAATAAATTAACTTCTTTAGCAACCAAGTGACTCCTAAATTGGATGAGTTGTATATGTATCAGGAGTCATAACTGTCCCTGAATCGGAGGAGTCCCAATCAAAAACCTATATTTATAACCACGGTACTTGGTCTCTTGAGATGGATGGGCGTGGCATCGGCTAGAAAGTTAAAGCAGAAAATGGTCACTGGTGTAAATTCAACTAACAAATGCCCATCAATCAAAGGACAAGATCATAATTTCAATATGATTACATATTTGCGCTTTTTGTCTTTTTTTTTTTTCCTTGTTGTACTCAGTCGGAAGAGATGTATGAGCGGCTTCACGATGCATGTGTCCATGTGGCACACCTAATGAACAACCTTGAGCTTGCATGAAGAAGAGAATGGCTTTGGCCTGTCTTGGGCCCAGATCAGGCTAAGGCGTAGATTCTACTTTGCAGGCCAAGCTTAAATAGACCTCGGCCCAATCCATTGACAGCTCTATTGACAAGTCATCAACATCATTGTCTTCATTGTCATCCTAGTATTGAAGCTTTTGTTACCAATTTGGGTTTGGCTTTTAGAAGTTTGTGTGGTGAAAGTTGTAGAAGAAGCAACAATAATAACAACAGTAGTCGTAGGGCCTGAAACTGTTTGGCATTGCTACTAGCAAGGGTATGATTTCTGGAATTGTCTACTGAGCATTTCTTATGTAAAATCGATTCCCAAAAAAATATGATTAGTAAGTGATTAGTTGGTCGGTCACTTGAGTGATTAGTGGTTAAACACTGAGCTCTGTAGGGGCCACCATGCTGTGTTTGCCATCCACCACATGCATTAGGTGTTTTTTTTTGGAGAAATCATGATTGTATAATATAAAAAGGGGGGGAAGAAACAACAGGAAGAGAGAGGGGGAGGGAAGGCCAAAACGGATTGCCAAGGCAACAACCGAATTACACGCCTAGAAAGAGAAAATCAAAACCCTTCAAAGCAGGCACTAGGGCCGCCCATTCAACAATGAAACCCTTAGCCTTAGAGGCCACCACGGAGGAGGGGAGAGCGATATCCCGAAAGCATTTGCCATTCCTCTCATTCCACACCGCCCACCACATGACAAGGATCGCCAGTCTCTACAAACGAGATTTGCCTTTGCCAATCTGAACTCTATGCCAAGCCTTGAGAAGGAGGTCCACCGAAGAAGGAAAACACCAACTAACATTAAAGCGAGAACAAAACTCGGCCCAAATTGGGAAAATGAAGGGGCAGTGAATGAGAAGATGATTGACAGACTCTGCATTACTCATGCAACATAGGCAAATATTAGGCAGGAACATCCCTCTTTTGCACAGATTATCAACGGTCAGAATTTTCTTGTTTCTTGCTAGCCAGCCAGAGACATTGATCTTGGGGGGAGCCGAATACTTCCAAATGTGATTAAAAGAAGACCCGAGAGCGGGAGCTTGGGTCTCCATGGGCCTGTAAAGGGATTTCATTGAGAAAATGCTTGTTTTATCCAGATTCCACAACAAGTAGTCTGCGGCTAGGGGATTCGGGGTTGCTCTCTGAATGCAGGCCAGGAGATTGGCGTATTCCTGAATTTTCCAATCATGCAAATTGCATCTACACTCTACGTGCCAGATAGTTTGACCAGCAACGATTGAATAACAATTAGCAATGAGAACGTTTTTGTTGGGAGCCAGCAGAAACATATTCGGGAAACTGACCTTCAGGGGAGCATCCTCCAGCCACTGGTCCTCCCAAAATCTGATCTTGTCACCTTTACCAATCTGAAACCTGACCGCCGAAAGGACCTTTTTCTTCATAGAGAGGATCCCTCTCCACAGGGCCGAGGAGCGATAACGAGAGGACTCCTTTGTCCACCAACCGCAGACAGCCCTGCCGTATTTGCCCTTGATCAGGGAGTTCTACAAGCTTCCGTCTTCTGCCCCTAACCTCCAAGACCATTTCCCCAACAACACCTGATTCATCAGATGAAGATTTTTGACCCCTCACCATTGTGCCGAAGTTGTTTGCAGACAGTCTTCCAGTCTATCAGATGAAGCTTGGCACTCTCGGATTTCCCATGCCAGAGAAAATCTCTTCTTAGCTTGTCCATAGATTTGACGATCGAGGAGGGACAACGAAAAAGGGACATCATGTACAGGGGGAGATTGGAGAGGGTTGCTTTTATTAGGGTGAGCCGACCCCCGCAACGAGAGGAATCTACACTTCCATTTGGCCAGGTAGGCCCCCATTCTGAGCAAAACCTTCTCCCATGCAGACTTAGGGGGGGACACTAATACATAACGGGAGGCCGACGAAGGAGGGGAGAGCAGCTGCCGCACATTGGAGAGAGGAGGCCCAACGATTGGATTCTTCACGCTCCATGTTAATCCCTATCAGTTTCGACTTGGACAGATTGATCGATTGGCTTGGTACTGCCTCGAAGCAACGAAGAGTCGTGCACAGATACTCCTGAGAGGCGACGTTGAAAACCAGAGTATCATTGGCGTACTGAATATGCAATATCGGATTAGGGAGGCCATTGACGTTAATGCCTTCAAGGATACCTAAGAGCTGACCCTGATTAAGCATCCTAGAAAGGGCTTCCCCGACCAGCAGAAATAGAAATGGGGACAGAGGGTCCCCTTGCCTCAGCCCTCTAGAACTACGGAAAACCCCCCTCGGCGAGCCATTGAGAAGGACCGACAGACGTGCAGATCCTATGCATTCCCCTATCCATTGTCTCCATTTTGCACTGAACCCTATTCCATTCATCAGATATTGCAAGAAGCCCCATTCCACATGGTTATAAGCTTTTTCCACATCTAGCTTGCAGAAAAGATGTTTCATACCAGACAGATGGCTAGAATGCAGCACTTCGTTGGCGATTAGAGCGCAATCGATGATCTGTCCTCCAGGAATGAAGGCATTCTGATTGGCTGAAATGAGCTTGTCCATCACCTTGTTTAGACGGGCCGAGAGGATCTTAACAAGAATTTTATAGGGGGCCCCGAGGAGACATATTGGTTGAAAGTCTTTAAATGTTGCAGCTCTCGGGAATTTGGGAAAAAGGGTAAGGAATCCCGAACCTAGGCCTTTAAAGATCCGACCCCTCGCGTGGAATTCGTTTATAAAAGCCATGACGTCCTCTTGCAGCATCTCCCAAAACGAACGGAAAAAAGAATCGGGAACCCGTCTGGCCCGGGAGCTTTATCTCCACCCAGGCCGACAACAACTTCTTCACCTCCTCCACTAAGAACGGAGCTTCGAGCAACAACACCTCTTCTTCAGAGATCGAATCAAACAAAAGATTGTCTAGTTGCGGTCTGATCCAGCCATCTGTCTGAAGGAGAGACCGGAAGTGAGCTATAGCTTCTCCAGCTATCGCTTCCCTTTCTTCAATTCTGATTCCTTCCACCACTATATTGCTAATCTTGTTGGCTTTGGGGCATTCATACTTGCAATGCTGTGGAAGAATTTGATATTTTTATCTCCCTCCCTTAGCCATTTAGTCCGGGATTTTTGCTTCCAAGAGATCTCGTCTTCAAGCACACCCTGGAAGATAAAGATTGGATCAGGTGGATGTGCTTGGAGAGGATGTCCAGAGAGATTCTCCCATCTTCAATGCCTGAGTCAATGTTTGAAATTTGGGACACTAGCCCCTCAAGCTTTAATTGTCTTTTGCTCAAGGTCTTTGATTTCCAATGCTTTAGCTTGTCTTTAAGCATCCTGAGTTTAGAGCTGGGTCTGAACCCGACAACTTTGACTTTGAAGCTGTCCCACCATTCAGTAACCATGAACTGAAACCCTTCAATGTTCAGCCAAGAGAGGTCAAACCGAAAAGGTTTCGGACCCCAGTTTGTTTCCTCCGTAGACAGGCGAATGGGGCAATGGTTGGAAGTCATGCGAGACAGGGCCGATTGGGACACAGACGGGAATGATTCGAGCCATTCCGGGGACAACAGAAATCTGTCTAGTCTAGATAAGCAAGGGGAAGCTCTCCCGTTGGTCCAAGTGAAACGGGCACCTAGGAGCGGCAGGTTGAGAAGTTCTTGATCATCTATCCAGGCAGAGAAAGCCTTCATTGAAGCCGTAGCAGAATTGCCGTGAGATTTTTCCTCGCAGGATTTGATCAAATTGAAATCGCCTGCTAAACACATAGGGCTCGAAAAATTCTGTCTAATCTCCCTGAGCTTGGCTAAGAAGTCTTGTTTTTTGGCTTCCACAATGGGGCTGTAGACCGATGCAATGAGGCAGTGGAGATTGGAAGAAGCTTGTTGCAGGATGACAGATACAGAGAAGGATCCTGCCCTGCTATTAATCAGGGACCATCTGGTCGGATTCCAGGCAACTAGAACTCCTTCGGAACTTCCCAAAGCATCCAGGGCTGCCCATTTTGCATATCTAACCTTCCATAGAGTCCCCAAAAGGGCATCAGAGAATTGGCTGACTTTGGTTTCCTGTAAGCAAATGATTTTCGGGTTGCATCTACTGCAGGAGAATTTAATCATCCCCCTCTTCTGCTTCGACCCTACTCTTAACATTCCAGGAAAGAACCTTCATCGGTAAATTGATTTGCCCCGTTTGCCCTGATGTCTAATCATTGGATGAAGATCTTGTATCCTTGTGGGGATGTCGCTGTTGCTTGCAGACTTGACCTTCCGCTGGATGGGGGACCTCGGAAACGGGAGTGGACGACCGCGAGATTCGACGCACTGGAGCAACGTGGTAAAATCTTCTGAGTTGTCCCTAAAGGATAGGCCCACTGATCTCCTAACATGACCCAGCGTATCACGAATCCATTATTTTATTGTAAATGGAGTCGATCAGCTTAGCCCTGCCCAGATTGTCTTTAGCTTCCGTAGTGCTGACTTCCTCCTGTGGCAAAGAATGGCCCCTTCGCATCTGCAATGGCTCGCTACTATGACTTCTTCTCTCGATCCGCCTGAAATAGAGAAACAAGCGAGAGATCTTGCCATTCCTGGTTAGAAAGAACGAAAGCAGAGGGAGAAGTGGGGGAAGGAGGGTTCTCCGAAGACCAAGACTGGTCCTCCATGGCAAAGGCAGAGAAACCCGCAGAAGGAGGTTGGAGCGAAAGAGCTCTTTCGAAGCCATCTCTCTGTCGAGTGGGAGGTGGTAAAGATCGAGTTGGGATGGAAATACTGAGAGACAGTTCGGTGAAAGTGTCTGAGCTCGAGACCTTCGAACCAACGTACGTGTTGCCGGTAGAGATGAAAACAGCATCGGCCGCACGTGTCTTGGATAAGTAAGGACTCCAACCTAGCTCGTCCGAACCAACACATGCAGGATTGGGCATGCCACGTGCTTGCAGCAATGTATCGCAAATGGTTCCTCCAGGATCGTTCGCACTGGGCGAAAGCAGAAGGGATCGGTTCATGTTGACACACGTCGAGAAGTGACACGAGACGAGCGTTGGGCTCGAGGAGAGTCGACATGTCTGCAGGGGATATCATCAGTGGGCCGAGAACGGTTGAGGATGGCCGTCTAGCCTTGAGACAAGAAGCGTCTCGACGCTCGATGAGATTTCGGGGCTCGAGCGAAGGCGACGTGTCCTCTGGAGCCGCGTTCTGAGCGACGGAATCTGACGTGGCAGTAGCGATTAGGGTCCTAACAGCCGGGATAGCGACCCACGTCTCTCTAGATGGTTGGGATGTGGCGTCTATCTCGTGGCATGATCTAGGCTGACGCGAGACCACTGAATGTGGTCTGCCGGAGCATGGTCCTGGTATACCTTCTTCCACATTCGAAGTCGGAATCGATGCTGTAGCACAGGGGTGTGGTTCCTTGATTCGCCAGTAATCTCCCCATCTAGGGAGCGGATCTCCAACAGGCTCCAATTGGACTGGGAGATGGATCAACTTGCTTTCAATCGAGACAGTGATCTGGGAGGGGAGGGGGGGTCCCCTTTTGATCTTCGCGCTCGTGCCTTGATCACAGCCATTTCTACACCTAGTTTCATCTTTAAATCCAATTCGATCAGCGATCCGAGTTTTGCTGTGACGTTGATGAAGAATTCATCAAACCATAGGTCAAGAGGTATGCCCCAGATAAGGACCCAGATGTTCTCCTTGCTGAAAATGGAGAAATCCTCCCACTTTTGTATTTTGAGTACTGGCCCGTCTAGGTGTAGAACACCTGCTATAAGTAACATGTTCGGAAGAACACCTAGACTTAGCTTGATCCATAGGTTGTTATATCCAATTGGCTTGATGTTATACAAAGCAGGACTAATCCCACAACACTCCAGGATCCATTGACGAACCTGAGAAATAGAGGATCCTTCTTTGGTTGATATCACCAACGAATATTTTAGATAGTTGCGAGACCGCTCCAGAAGATCTTGTTTAACCCGAACTATTCCGGCTTCTTGCTGCTCCACCGGGACATCTTCCTTCACTACGTCCTGAATCTTGTCAGTATTCCGGCTGGTGCAAGGGGCCTGAGAAGGGTCCTGCATCTCCGGGAGGCCTTTGGAATTGATAAGGACTTCCTTGAAGGAGGGTCCCTTACTCTGGGGTGGTCAGGCCTGCGAGGTCGACGGGGCCCTGCCAGTTGCAAAAGAGGAACCTGGTTGGGTATTAGATTTACGTTTGTGATCCAGACCGAACCTTGCTCTTTGGACGAGCATCTTCTTCCCTCTGAAACTCTGGCCATGGAGCATCTCTACCGCCCTCGCTAGTTCTTCCTCCGAACTCATCCTCACGAGGGTGAGGCCCCTATAGTGGCCGTTGAGATGATCTCGTGGCATTATAACCTCCATTACAGCACTTGCTCTTCCAAACACCTTGGATACGTTAATGGGGAGCCATCCTAGGGGGTAGCCTCTAACAAATAGCGTGGGCAAAGTTGCAGTTTCCTTCCTCCTCTCCGCGATTGCCATTTTCCTATTCCTAGGGCGAATACGGACCCAAGCTCCATCATTGTTGCTATGGGCCTGAGAATCGGAGCCCGGATGAGGTCCTAGAATGCCTTCATCACCAGGGAGATCGTCCCCAGGGAGATCGTCTTCCTTGTCGCCTACGCCTATGCCTTCCATTACCAAGCTACCGTCCTGACCATTATCTAGTGCAAACGTTTCACCTTGATTGGGAGATTTCACTCAGCACCTTGATTGGGAGATTTCACTCAGCATGTTCACCCATTATCAAGAATCAGATTGATCCATAACCCAGCCACAATTGGATAATGTAAAATCATGCATAACACCTATAAGTTCATGTAGCGTGGCCCACATGAGTTTTGGATTAGGTTGATTTTTGGAGTTACCCGGTTGGATGGAAGATACATATCGTGGTGGGTCGCACACAAACCTAAAGTTGGCATGCCTTCTTCATTGTTCCTTGTGGTGTGACCTACTTGAGTTGTGCAACAGGCTGATTTTTGGCCCCAAGGCCTAACATAGGGTGGTCCACATAATTGATGTGGTGGATGTCAAACACTTGTTATAAGAGAGCTGTGTTGTACAGCTATACATCGTTGATTTGAAACCTCTCAAACAACCACTGTATGCAATGGGTAAAACACCCAAGCTTGTGGGCCCATAGTATTGTACGTGGGGCATAATTAAATTGTCCAAATTATGGTCTAGTTTTGATGTATCATGAACTGAAAGTTACGCTGATTTCATTATCATTTTACTGGATTGATTGACATGTATTGGATGGTTTAAAGTGAAAAATATCCAGTAGTCATATTTCAACAAACAAGTGACCATGAATCGGAGGTGAGGATTGATTAACCAATATGCATGGGGGCATATTTTTATGTAGGAATGGGGCGTGTCAGAGAATGGGCAGACAACAGCCTTGTTAGACATTCGTGCCATTCATTAGGCAGGGTACACTGTTAACATGCATGAACCAAAAATAATGTTGGCCACTGTTGAAGGCTTTAAGCATATCAAACTTGTATGAGAAAGGTGGTCTGCCAGAAAAAGTCCAACGGTCTAGATCCAGTGTACATGTAGGGCTCACTTTAGGAGTGTCTTACCCTATGTTCATAATTGCTTTTTAATAAGCAATTAATTTGGGAACCTAACCAAATACAATTAACTTAAATAAAAGTGATCTTTTGAATTACAATTGCCCAAGAACGCTTAAAAAAATCAAAGCCCAACAGGCCCCTTAGTCATCTCCATTAGTTTGGGATTGGCTTTAAGAAAGTAGATTGGCATAATTTTTTGATTTACTTGGCAAATGGTGGTGGCACTTTGGTGAGGAAGGGGATGCGCTTTGGAATACCGTGATTAAAAGCAAGTACGGTTATTCGGAGGGGGAGTGGTGGATTAGGGATTCTTTGTCTTATAGAGCTTCCGCTCTTTGGAAAGGGGTCTTGTCGGTTAAGGACAAGGGATCCTTCTATGACATTACTTGCAACAGGGAGGCCCCTCTTGACGCGGATCAAACCAGTGCTGTATGACACTACAATGCACCTCCCAAATATGCGTCCTTTGGTTGGCTTGTTGGGAGGAATAAAGTCCTTACTATTGATAACCTCCGAAAAAGAGGCATATTTTTCCTTGTGTATGTATCTTATGTAGGCAAGATGAGGAGACGGTGGATCATTTGTTCCTTCACTGTTTTTGTGTGAGATTGATTTGGGATGACCTTTCTCGCCTCTGTATTTCTTGGCCCTTCCCAGGTACCTTCAAATCTCTATTATTGGCTTGGTATGGGGAGCGGATTGGCAAGGTCAAGACTGTTATTTGGAGGATGGCTTTGATTGCGGTTTGGTGGGCTGTATTGGAAGAAAGGAATGCTAGATGCTTTGATAACTCTTCCCGATTGGCGGTTGGGGTCTCTGCTAGGGCCAGATCGCTTGTCATCGATTGGGTCTCCTTTTTCAATCTAGTGGGGGATTGTTGTATTGATTTTCTTGCTTAGCTTTGGGTCGCCTCCTTGGCGTCTCTCCCATGTTTCCTTTTCAGTTTCTAATAAATTGCAGTTATTTCTCAAAAAGAAAGAAAAGAATGTTTGATTTTCAAGTAGAAGATGTGAGTTCAAACTTTTGACTGATGCAGTTGCGTTTTCCATTTCTTGAAGAAAAGAAAAGAAAACGTTTTCTGATTGGCTGCTCACCAGTCATCATCATTGTTGTCTCGTTGTGGTCTTCATCATCTTAATATAAATCTAGCCTTCTCCCAGCACTTTTGGTGTTGGATTTAAAAGGTAAATTGGCAAAAATTTTATGATTGGCTGCCCACTATTACATCAACCTTCCTCTTTTACCCGGGCTCTTTCAAAGTGGCCATGGCAAAGGCTCACATTTGTAACACTTGCATGCTAACATGGTTTCTCCCATGACTAACCCCCAACCCAACTATTATTGCATGCACACCCCAGGGGGCAAACATGCATATGAGGGTCAGGGAGGGGCATTTTCCATGCATTATGTCACTGAGCAAAAGTTCCCCACTCATATGGAGATTCATGCTTAAGCGTTCGGCTACAGAGAATAGCTAGGAACTCAAGAATCCATGTTTGCCGAACAGCAGTTACATGCCAATTTAGTCATGCTCCACGCTGCATGTTAGGGCAACTATATCTTTCCTAAACAATTGGAGACAACAATTTTTCGTGAGGTGAAATTTTATATTTCTATAATATGAATGTTTCTGTTTTCTATTCTATTAGAGTTTTTGCATTTCTGAGCATGCAAATGTTTCATAATCACAGATTCCTTCTTTGCCATTTAAAACATTATAGCTACAACATTCTCTATCAAGGCTTGAATCTTATGGTTCCCCAGCTGCAATTTTGTAGGGGATGAAAATGATACAATAGAAGTTGTGCCGGATATTGGTCCAACTGTGAAGGCAGCTGCTGTCTCACAGATGGATGCTGCAATCGTTGCTTTATCTCGAGAGCTTAGTAAGCTACGGACAGGAAGGGCATCGGCAGGTATCCTTATGGGCACTTTCTTATAAAAGCAGTTGTGACTTTGGTGATCCAACTCATTGACATGTTCATTTGTGAATGTTTCTGCAGGAATGCTTGATCATATCATTGTAGAGACAAATGGTTTAAAGATGCCTTTGAGTCGTGTTGCTGTTGTTTCTGTCATAGACTCACAGACCCTCTCCGTGACACCTTATGATCCAAATGTAATAAAACATCTTGTCTTGCTAAAGTCATTTGGTTGCCTAAGATGTGTATAGGTTGACAGGAAAATATATCTGGATTGCTTTCAAAAGATCCCTATGTGTACTACTCAGATCTTTTGGTAGTTAAAACTGCACTAAATGAGAGATCTATTAGTACACATGTACACCTCTCCGCATTTATGCACAGAACACTTGCCAACCTAGCAAGTGTGTAGGTCATCCAAGTGGAGCATAAGGTGGCCTCCACTGTGAAGATGGCCATACAGAAGAAATGGGCAGGCCACACTGATACGTTCAATGTGGACTATTGGTTTTTTCTTTTCTTTTCTTTTCTTTTGTTTTGGCTTGTGTGTGTTAAAATGTATATTCTTTTCATAAAGAGGTGATCAACCTGGTGTATAGACCAGCCTATTTTTGTGTTATGCTCATCTTCATGGCAGGTTCCGTCTATTCACTGCTCCAAGGTCCTACACACTCGCTCAGTTGGAGTAATTGCGTGTAAAGGTGTGTTTTGAGAGGGCATGTCTGATGTGAGCAACCTAAGTAAGAATGCTACCTTTGATGCTTGAAATGTGGGTACTTATTCAAGCCATCAAGAAAGACCTATCATCCGACATGTGAGGAAATGTAGAAAGGATCTTCATAATATATTGATTATGTAAGAAACACATACTGTAATGGAGAGTGCCCGCGTACTTATTAATACAAATGGAGGAGTCAGAGGCTTTATTCTTTTGTACCTATTGCTTTTAGATGCTTTACACATGTATTAGCGAGGATATCTATTCAATTTTTTTCCATCATTGGAAATTGTTATTTAAACTATGAAGATACGCAGATTCTGAATCATATACCTGCAACTAATTGGGTTCTTATGTGATTATATCTCATAATTTTGAACTTCCAGGTGGATGCATTTTTTCTTCAGTGGTATGGATGCACACACAAATGCATGCATTCACATGGACGAATACACATTTCCAGCCATTTTTGCTCTAGGCATTATTAGTGCTTTATGTGTATAGTCTGTAAATAAAAAGCATTTCCCAGGGACATCCTCCCCTCTTAAATTTTCTGTGGTTGATAGTTTTAATAAAAGAAGTGGAAGAAGTAAAGGGCCTTGAATGGACAAATGCAATAGCCAACAACAATTGTGAAGCAGTCTCCAAAAGAAGAAGAAGAAGAAGAAATCAGTGGTGATTGGTGAAGGACTTCATCAGATTCATTAGATTGCTTGCTTGGTCTAATTCAAAACTCAGTGTGAAGGAGAATGAGTGCTAACCTCCCATAACCCCTTGACTGACTCTGATTCATTAGATTGCTTGCTTGGTCTAATTCAAAACTCAATGCAAAGGAGAATTAGTGCTAACCTACCTTAACCCCTTATCTACAGTGGTGCCATTTGGCTCTTAATAATATGCGCAAAGAAAGCCCCGAAAGAAAAGAGGTTCTCGATTGGTTGCAAATGCCCCCTGAATTGGAAGAGTGCATCTTCCTGCTACACCAAACTCGCATGTGTTAATTCATGGAAGAGGGGAGAGAGATAAACAAACTTAGCTGCCTCTCCCTTTTACCTGTTTTCACTCCGCAATCAGTAGTTTTGAGCATCTCTTCACAAACTCCCAAAGTATGAACTCCTCATCCCATTTGCCATCATATCAATGATTCTGATGCTTCAAAATAGTGGAGCCTGAGTTTGTTCACGCCCTCCAATTGGTGATTCCGTCTTTTAAAAAAAAAAAAAAAAAATCCTTTTTGAGGTTGGATCTTTTTCTTGTTGTTGGTTTAGCACTCTACAATTAGTCAACGAAAACAATGAGCCAAACTCCAATAAAGTTAACTTAAGATACATTCAAAACACAGCTATGAAACTAGTTTCTCCACGTCTTGTTTGATCCATTCCACCTATGCTTTTCCCATACAAGATCTAGTTAACGCATGGTAGCAAGTCATTGTAGAAAGTAGAACTGTTTATGTGACTTGTCTGGTTTATCCAACATCATCACTACTGATTTTGAGCAACTTACCTTCATAAACTCTCCTGCTCCTCCCAACTACAAATTATCCCTGTACTAGCCCTTCTTTAGACTCTAGCATACCCATGTTAAAAATAAATTAACTGACAACGGAGCCAAAAATAACTGACACACCAACTGGAGTGCTAACTCAACATTGCCTGACCTCCTACCTACTTAAAGCCAGGATTGCATGTGCCTTGGCCCAGGTCCTTCAGGGACACCCTAGTGGTGGTAGAACAAATTATGGGGGTGATACACGCTTTGGAAGATTTTGCCTAAAAATTTCAGGATCCAAATGATAGATTGATGCCTTGGGAGAATGTTAGGGCTGCATTAGAATGTTGGCTTTGGCTGGATAAAGTCTTGGTGAGAGGTCAATTACAAAAAAGTTGACATCTCTATCCACCACCACCTTTAATTCTGGTTCCAATAAACAAATAATCATCGACATATAAAGAGACCCACTAACAATGAAGTAATTAGTGGTTGTTTGAGAGATTTCCAAGGTTTAGCCAAGGCTTAACTCAAGACTCTTGATGCCGGACAACTAACCACTTGCTCCAAAAGCTCAAACCGATAGAGCATGGTGAATCAATTCCTTTATCTCATAGCCCATGCCCCACATCCCATGCGTTATGACCTTGATTGAACCCCCCTCATGGGCCCCACTTCACATGGGTTCCGCTTCACACGAGCTACCCACCTTGCCTACCTCACACAGGCTGCCAACCCCGAGTGTGCCCTTGCATCCCACAGGCCACCCCACTCGAGCCAGGTGTGAAAATGCCCCAACATTAACTACCCCAGGTTAGGAGTCTTGAACACAAGACCTCCCACTCTGATACCACTTTAATGCAGGTCAATTAACCACTTGCTCTAAAAACTCGAACTGACAGAGCATGGCGAATCAATCCCTTTATTTTATAGCCCAAGCCCCACATCCCATGGGTTAGGACCTTGACCGAACCTCTCTCATGGGCCCCACCTCACATGGTTTCCACTTCACACGAATCACCCGCCTCACACAGGCCGCTCAACCCAAGTCTGTCCCTACATCCCATAGGCCACCCCACTCGAGCCTGGTGTGAAAATGGCCTTGCATTAACTCTCCTAGGACCTTCGAGGGATTTTGAAGGTTTAACCAAATCTCAACTCAAGACCCCACTAGTTGTATTTGGTTCTAGTATTGCTACATCACATGACTTCAACAATTATGATGATGCCATGGGTTCTGCTTCTCATGAGCCACCCGCCTCACACGGGCTGCCCACCCCGAGTCTGCCCTTGTATCTCACATGCCACCCCACTTGAGCCCGGTGTGAAAATGCCCTTGCATTAACTCTCCTAGGACTTTTGAGGGATTTTGAAGGTTTAGCCAAGGCTCAACTTAGGACCCCACTAGTTGTATTTGGTTTTGGTATTGCTACATCACATGACTTCAACAATTATGATGATGCTACTGCGGTCTTTACTAGAACATTTTTGCTTCTCACTTTAAGCAATCAGCAAAAATCTCTCTGCCTGGATTACTGATAGGATATGGATATTTAAAACCGTGTTCTCTGGAATTCTGGAAATCTGTTTCATGTAGCTTGGCAAGATTGAGTCATGGGCACAAACCCTTTACATTTTTTGTTGCATGATTCTTTTATCTAGGTGTCACTCCTGTTTCCAATAACACTCTGACTTACACCCACGGTCCTACTTCATAGCTGTTCTTGCTTGCTAACATTTTGAAACAGGCTTTTCCCTACTTCTGCACCCAAATCTATTGCTGCTTTGCTTCATGCTCGTTTAATTAATCCTCATTTTGGTCAATCAGCTGCTGAAGCCTTTACTCAAGGGGGTGCTCTTGGCCCACCGAATATCGTGCCCACCGAATATCGCTTTAGTGTTTATCGGTGGTGGTATATAATCAGATTATTTACCAATGATGATCATTAGTGATCTTGAGCAACCCTTGAAAAAAAAAATAGTGATCTTGAGCAATGGGCAAATGTTAAATGGAAGGGCATCAGTCCAAAGGGCTGCTGGTAAGACTGCAATTTTATTTGCTCTACTGTTGATGAAGCTAAGGAAATATTCATCTATTGAGAAAAAAAGCCAAGGAAACATTCTTCTATCACAGTGGAAGGATGAGGCTAGGTGCGAAGTCAGGGAAGCATGGACCAGGGTGGAAGGTGCTCCTATGCATGCTTGGTGTTGGCAAATTTCTTTTGGAGGTGGTTTTCCTGGTAGGACAAGTCGTTGAAATTGACCTGCAATCCATTGAGGGAATTGATATTCAATGTCTCCGCTTGTTGAAAGCTCTAATCATCTCTTCTGTTGTCATTTTGTTTCTTCTTTTGCTTTCTTTTCTTTGCATCTTTTCGACTCTTGCCGCTTTGAATAAAGTTGGCATCTTAAAAAAGAAGAAGCTCTAATTATATATTGAGGATCACCCCCCTGTAGGTATTGGGAAATAATTTTGAATGTTTCAGTGCGTAAGGAAGATGTTTTCTTTTTCTTTTTTTTTTTGACCCCCAAATTAATGTGAGTTACAAACCTATCAATTGGCTCTTGATTGGGTTCAAGATGTCAGAATCAATGGTGATTCCTGCTTGCAGGGTGTCTTGCAAGTTCGTAGCCATCGAGACAATGGCTTTGATAGGGGCTAGACAGGTGGCCAACTGTGTGGTTGCCTGAGAAATGGTTGAGGCTATGACATGGCAAAGAGGTAGGACCTTCTTGTAGCTTTAGGTACAGACACCATGGTCTCATCAGGGCTAAAGGTTTAGGAGGGCTTGTGGCGCCAGGGTTTTAAAAGAGAATGTGATGATGAGATAGGTGGTATGGATTCCAAATTTGAATATGAGAGAATTGTATCCCGGAAGTCTTGAATATATCACGAGTTCTCCTTTGTAACTTCTGGATGAGATCCCACACTTAAAACCGAATCTACTCTGGAAGAAGTGGACAACCCTTTCGACCTGAGTTTTTTTTTTTTTTTTTTTTTTTTCTGATGGGAATCCCTCTCCCCATTTACATCCCTACAATTTCAACGACCTGGAATGCTTCTTCAACGTGGCACAATTAGGAGAGCCAGCTGTGGTCTTCAATCTTATGGTGTGCAACATGTTTGCGAAGAATGCTAGAACTATGGCTGACGATCTGATGCGGACACAAGCGCATTCAAGGTGTACCAACGAAGAAAGCGCCAACCACAAGTGCCGTCCTTGTGGATAGGCGACTATTGAGGAGCTGAAGACCTTTCACATGTGATTGGACATATAGAATACCCCACTTAAGGAAGACACACGTGAAGGAAGATTGGAGAAAGAAGATTAGGCGCCCGAACTTTCTCGTACTTATGTTATTTGCGCGTTTTTGCTTAGTTTAGGGTATTTTAGTAATTATATGTCTTTATTTGCTTATTTTAAGGGTATTTTAGTAATTTTATATCTTTATTTGCTTATTTAAGTGGGCTAAAGCCCTAAACTCGAATTTTAACTATTGATTAATGAAAAGCAAACCCTTTGGTTGCCTCCTTCCTCTCTTCTCTCTAACGGTGCTTCCTCTCTTCCCTTGATCTTCTTCTTCTAATTTCTTCTGATGCCCTTCTAACTTCTTCAAGGTAATTATTTTCTTCTTTCTATTTTTCAGTTTTGGCTAATCCTTCTTCGATCAAAATCTTGAAAACCGATCTAAACCCTAAACCCCCAAATTCTCAAATCCCTAATCCGATAAACTTCCTTGTTCTTCGGACTAGTGATCTTCATTGATCGATTGGGTATGACCATGCAAGATCGGGAGGTCTCATCCCTCGCCGGATCCAACCTAAGTATTAATTGAATCCCATATTCCACGGTTGTGATGATGGCCCGTTCCATTGCATGTTTCCTTTATGATTTTCTCAGTTATGATGATTATTGCTAGAATTTTAGATCATTTATTCATTTTATTTCCGCTGTTTAATTATGTTCATGAGCATGCATCATAATTAGGGTTGTCCTGCGTCAAATTTGGTATCAGAGCCTAGGCTTGCATGGTTTTTGTCTAGATCGAGTTATCAAATTAGGGTTTTGATTTTTAGGTTTAATTTGGGAAAGTTCCAGATTTAGAAAGTTTTCAATTTTAGAAACTTTCCAATTTTAGAAAGTTCCTAATCTGAAAAATTTTCAGATTTGAGTTGTTTCCTGTTTCAACTTAATTGTGACAGTTCATAGTAGTTTTGCATTCATCACATTCATCTTGAAAGTCATAACACCTAATAGTGTAGTTGGGTAGAGTTTGGTTCGAGTCTTTCATTGTATGCCCACGAGAAGTGGTAGAGGTTTCGGACTTCAACCTACCATGAATAACGAGCAATTATCTGAGCAACTTGCTCAATTGATACAAAAGATAACCGCCCTAGAAGCGGGTCAAAAGCTTGATTTTGCCCGCCTTGAGAACCAAATTACCACTACCATGAGTAAGGTCGAGCAACTAGAGGCGTCCCAAAAAGAAACCCTTGCTGTAGGGGATGATGCGTACTCCCAAGTGGGAGAAATCATTGAAGAACGCGCTGCCACACGTGGTGGTCGTGAGAATAGAGATCGTGGTAACGGTCGTGGTGTGGTGTGAGAGGCACGAGCCACATGTGATCATCAAGACCGCTATGATCCAGATGAGTGTGCGATGAAGAGTGTGAGAACCAAATTACCACTACCATGACTAAGGTCGAGCAACTAGAGGCGTCCCAAAAAGAAACCCTCGCTGTAGGGGATGATGCGTACTCCCAAGTGGGAGGAATCATTGAAGAACGCGCTGCCACACGTGGTGGTCGTGAGAATAGAGATCGTGGTAACGGTCGTGGTGTGGTGCGAGAGGCATGAGCCACATGTGATCATCAAGACCGCTATGATCCAGGTGAGTGTGCGATGAAGAGTGTGAGAGTTGAGGCCTCGAGTTTTGATGAGCGCTTGGATCCCAAGGCATTCCTTGACTGGGTTGCTGACATGGACCACTACTTTGAGTGGTATGGCATGTCGAAAAACCGTCAAATGCGGTTTACTAAGATGAAGCTTGTGGGTCAAGCCAAGCTCTTCTGGACCAACACCGAGCGTAGGATAGAGAGAGTTGGTAGGGCCCCTATCACACATTGGTATGAGATGAAAGAGAAGTCGAAGGAGAAGTACCTTCCTCTCTCATACCGTCAGAAGCTCCTTGACCAATGACAATCCTTACACCATGGGTCAATGTCTGCCACTGACTACATCGCTAAATTTGAAGAATATGTGATGCGATGTGATATCCAAGAAGACCCTCTAGTAACGCTCTCGCGTTTCAAGACGGGCCTTCGTGCGGATCTTCAACGCAAGCTTATGACTCGGCCCTTAACGGACTTGGATGAAGCATATCAAGTCGTGCAGGAGTTAGAGCAATATCTGAAGGCTCCTGTCGTTCGTCGTTTTGAGTCCCGAGACTCCAGTGCTAGATCTAGTTTTCAGAAAACTAGACCTAATGTCGGCAGTCAACCTCGGGCACAGGTGACCATTCCGCCTAGGCCTAGGGAGGACAAGGGCAAAGGGGTTCTTGGTGCCGGTCCTAGTAACATGAGCCAAGTGAGGTACTATGAGTGTGGCAATCTTGGCCACATGTCTAATCAGTGTCCTACGAAGAACCGTGGGAGAGCCTTAGTTATAGGCGAGTCCCACGAGGGTGGAGATGACCAGGGTGATTATGAAGTTGAAGAGTATCACCCTGAAGGACTTACTGATGAAGAAGAAGTGGATGGAGAAGCAACGCTTGCAGTAGTCAGACGTGTGTTAGCTCAGTCTAGAAGTAGTGCTGACTCGCGTTGAAGCACTATCTTTTACACTATTGCCAAGTGTGGTGAAAAGAATTATAATGTGATAGTGGACAATGAAAGTTGTCAGAATGTGATTTCCACTAGCACCTTAGATCGCTTAAAACTGAAATCCGCACCTCATCCAGACCTGTATAAAGTTTCTTGGGTTGACAAGACATCCCTACCTGTCACCCAGCAATGTCTAGTCCCCATCGAGTTTGGGTCATACAAAGAGTCCCTGTGGTGTGATGTTTTACCTATGAATGTGGGACATGTTATCCTAGGTAGACCGTGGCTATTCGATAATGATGTCACGATCTTTGGCCGTTCGAATGCGTGTACTTTTATGCATAACGGTAAAAAGATCAAACTTAATCTCACGCCACCTGAGAATACACTAGGGAAGAAGAAGGATGAGAAGGCAAGTGAGCCTAGAGAAGTGAAGAAATCCAAACCTAAGTCTCTACATATAATTAGCGCAAGAGAGTTTGAAAAAGAGGCTAAGGAAGATTCTATAGTGTATGCCCTTGTGGCTAGAGAGATTACACCTGAGGTTCCATCAGAGTTGCCCCGTGAGGTGACCTCGGTCCTGAAGGAATACAGTGATGTATTTCCTGAAGAATTACCGAATGAGTTACCACCTATGAGGGACATACAACATGCCATTGATCTTGTCCCAGGGTCTACTCTACCGAACCTTCCTCACTACAGGATGAACCCTGCGGAGCATGCAGAGTTGAAGAAGCAAGTTGATGAGCTTTTGCAAAAGGGTTTCATCTAAGAGAGTATGAGCCCATGTGCCGTGCTTGCATTGTTGACGCCAAAGAAAGATGACACGTGGTGCATGTGTGTGGACAGCCGTGCCATAAACAAAATTACTGTCAAGTATAAGTTCTCTATACCTAGACTTGATGATATGCTTAACATGATGGCCAGGTTCACTATATTCTCTAAGATAGACCTCAAGAGTGGATATCACCAAGTCCGTATACGCCCAGAAGATGAGTGGAAGACGACGTTTAAGACGAAAGATGGGCTGTATGAGTGGTTGGTTATGCCCTTCGGCTTGACTAACGCACCCAGTACTTTCATGTGGGTGATGACACAAGCTTTGAGGCCGTTCATGGAAAAATTCCTAGTGGTGTACTTTGACGATATTCTTATTTATAGTACCACTAAGGAATCACACCTTGAACATTTAAAGAAGGTCTGTAGTGTCCTTAGGGAGGAAAAGTTGTACGCTAATCTTAAGAAATGTGCATTCATGTCTAGCCAAGTTGTGTTCTTAGAATTTATAGTGTCATCTGACGGGATGCGTGCAGACCCTGAAAAGGTCAGGGCCATAGTTGAGTGGCCAGAACTAAGGAATATTCATGAGGTGTGAAGCTTTCATGGCCTAGCTACTTTTTATTGTCGGTTCATTAGGGGTTTTAGCACGATCATGGCTCCCATTACCGAGTGCATGAAAAAGAGAGAGTTCGTGTGGTCTAAAGCCGCAGTCAAGGCTTTTAAAGAAATTAAGGGCAAGATGGTGGAAGCTCCTGTCATGCGTTTACCTGACTTTTCTAAAGTCTTTGAAGTAGCGTGTGATGCGTCTGGTGTCGGGATAGGTGGAGTGTTGAGTCAAGAAGGACACCCAGTGGCCTATTTCAGTGAGAAACTGAATGAGGCAAAACAAAAATACTCCACTTACGATAAAAATTTTTATGCGGTAGTGCAATCCCTGAGACATTGGCGACACTATCTCCTACCGCAAGAATTCGTTTTGTTTTCTGACCATGAGGCTTTGAAATATTTGCATTCTCAGAAGAAACTCAACCCAAGGCATGCCAAGTGGGTAGCATTTCTTCAAGAATATTCGTTTGTTTTGAAACATAAGGCTGGGGTTAAAAACAAACCAACGGATGCCCTTAGTAGGAGAGTGGCGTTGCTCAACTCCTTGAGTGTAGAGGTAGTCGGATTTGAGCAACTGAAAGATGAATACCCCATATGTCCTGAATTTGGGGGTACTTACGCGTCGCTCTCTAGTGACCAACATATTATGGGTGAATATGTTCTTAAAGACGGCTTCCTTTTCAAGGGAGACAGACTTTGTATTCCCTGTATGTCCTTTCGTGAATTTCTCATCTGGGAGTTTTATTCAGGAGGGATGGCCATTTTGGTTGTGATAAGACCATTGCCCTCGTGGAAGATCATTTCTATTGGCTAAGTCTCAAGCGAGACGTAGCCAAAGTTTTAGGGCAGTGTCGAACATGTCAGCTGACAAAGTAAAGAAAGCAAAATACCGGGCTATACACGCCATTACTAGTGCCACATGCTCCGTGGCAGGACATTAGTATGGACTTCGTGCTTGGGCTTCCCAAGACTATAAAAAAGCACGATTCCATTTTTGTCGTTGTGGGCCGTTTTTCTAAAATGGCGCATTTCCTCCCATGTTCGAAGACGTCGGATGCGTCTCATGTTGCTCGTCTCTTTTTTGATGGTGTGGTGCGTCTCCATGGGTTACCTAAAACCATAGTGTCTAATCGTGATGTTCGATTTACTAACTATTTTTGGAAGACACCGTGGCACATTATGGGAACTCGTTTGTAATTTTCTACTGCTTACCACCCACAAATAGATGGTCAAACTGAAGTGGTAAATCGTAACCTTGGAAATCTTCTAAGTTGTCTAGTGGGTGAACATGTTAAGACTTGGGATCTAATTTTATCAACTGCTGAACTTGCTTATAATGGGCCAGTTAATAGATCTACAGGGTTGAGTCCTTTTGAAATTGTAAGTGGTTATAAGCCTAGAATGCCCATAGATCTCTTACCTATGGCTGTTACCCAAAGGTCTTCTGAGTCAGCTGATGCATTTGCACGCCATATTCATGATTTGCATACACATATTAGACAACGGTTAAATAAGAGCAATGATGATTATAAAGTTTCAGCTGATTTTCATTGTAGAGTGTTAGAATTTCAAGATGGAGACTGTAATGGTGTGAATAAGGCCAGAGCGATTCTCTCAAGGATCTGCTAAAAAATTACAAGCGCGTAGTGCTGGACCATTCAGGATATTACAAAAAGTTGGGTCCAACGCATATCGGATTGACCTTCAACCTGCAATGAGCATTAATCCAACTTTTAATGTGGAAGATCTAGTCCGTGCCCATACTCCCATTGTTGATACATCATCCCTTTCATGGCCTTTTTCTGAGTTTGCTACCCAACTCCTTCCACCCCCTCCTTCACCCATTACCCATACAGAAGAAATTGAGAAAATCTTGGATGATGAGATAATATCCACGAGAGATGGAGGTTTCCAACGGTATCTTGTCAAGTGGAAGAACAAACCATCGTCTGAATCTACGTGGCTGTCGAGCGACGCATTGTAGGGTATTGATCCAGATTTACTAGAGTGCTACAAAAGTTTCAACTCGTCGGAGTCGAGTTTTTCTCACCCGAGGGGAATTGATGTGGACACAAGCGCATTCAAGGTGTATCAACGAAGAAAGCGCCAACCACAAGTGCCGTCCTTGTGGATAAGCGACTATTGAGGAGCTGAAGACCTTTCACATGTGATTGGACATATAGAAGACCCCACTTAGGGAAGACACATGTGAAGGAAGATTGGATAAAGAAGAACAGGCGCCCGAACTTTCTCGTACTTATGTTATTTGCGCGTTTTTGCTTAATTTAGGGTATTTTAGTAATTTTATGTCTTTATTTGCTTATTTAAGTGGGCTAAAGCCCTAAACTCGAATTTTAACTATTGATTAATGAAAAGTAAACCCTTTGGTTGCCTCCTTCCTCTCTTCTCTCTAACGGTGCTTCCTCTCTTCATTTGATCTTCTTCTTCTAATTTCTTCTGATGCCCCTCCAACTTCTTCAAGGTAATTATTTTCTTCTTTCTATTTTTCAGATTTGGCTAATCATTCTTCGATCAAAATCTTGAGAACCGATCTAAACCCTAAACCCCCAAATTCTCAAATCCCTAATCCGATAAACTTCCTGGTTCTTCGGACTAGTGATCTTCATTGATCGATTGAGTGTGACCATGCAAGATCGGGAGGTCTCATCCCTCGCCGGATCCAACCTAAGTATTAATTGAATCCCATATTCCACGGTTGTGATGATGCCCCGCTCCATTGCATGTTTCCTTTATGATTTTCTCAGTTATGATGATTATTGCTAGAATTTTAGATCATTTATTCATTTTATTTTCGCTGTTTAATTATGTTCATGAGCATGCATCATAATTAGGGCTGTCCTGCGTCACGATCGTACCATGTTTGAGAGATGGTCAATTCTAAGTTCCCAGGCTGGGAGTTCTGCTTGGTGGTTGCTGAAGGCTAAAATCAACTAAACCTGGACTTGACATCAGTTCTTCCTAAAGTAGATGAGCATGCTGCTCTGAGTCCAGAGAGATGGTCAATTCTAAGTTCCCAGGCTGGGAGTTCTGCGTGGTGAGGTTGCTGAAGGCTAAAATCAACTAAACCTGGACTTGACATCAGTTCTCCCTGAAGGTGATGAGCATGCTGCTCTGAGTCCAGGCTAAGAGCCAGCATGCGAATCTGAGCGGAAACATGGTGCAACAGAGAATATAGGGAATAGAAATCACACTAAAAGTATCTTTGACCAAAGAGGTAAAGAGGATGCAAATGTGCTCAATCCAATAGAACTGGGGCTGAAAATGGATTTGTCATACAAAGGGTCACCGAAGTCCCTAAGGTCTTTATTTGAGGAATTGGAGGACAAAGGTACAAATTGATCAAAGGAAGTTACACAAGTGAGTGGAAGACATGGTAAGAAGTCTATCTTCCTCAATTATGACAGCAATAGAGGCAGACGGGTGAACGCGTGAAGTATCCAAATGAAGATAATGTCTTAGAACATTAGGGTCTGGGATTGCTTGAAAAAAGGCTTGTAATCTGGAATCTTGTGATGAAAAAGGAAACTGACATTTTGCTCATCCAGGAAATTGAAGCAGATATCATCTATAACAGCTGGATTGGGACTGTGAGGTAAGAACCTATTGTTGGTGGTCTACAATACCTGCTACTGACACATGCAGGGGCATCATTACAAGTTGGAATGATGACCATTCTGTATCTCTCTAATATAATATTATCATATCAGGTACCTGATGGGTATCTGACTTGATCTAATTTTAATTGGGTCACCAATGGATCCAAACCTGACCCGGTAATTAATCAGGCCCAATTTTTGGATCAAGAGTCAAGACTTGTTTAAATGAAGTGGGTCATTAAAAGCCTAATTTAGGGTCTGTTTGTATGGGGATGAACCTTACTTCAGTCTTCAGGTAATTTCGTTATCCAAAAGAATTTGAATTTGAGAAGGCAGGACGGTATCTAGTTTCTCCAAATATCCAGAGTGGGGACAGAAGCAAAGGGTGCCATTTTCAAATACCCTTTAGTTTTGGGTGTTTGTCACCAGTATCTAGTTTCTCCAAATATCCGGAGTGGGAACAGAAGGAACGGTTACCATTTTCAAATAGCCTTTAGTTTTGGGTGTTTGTCACATAAATGAAATTAACAGGGACTTCCTTTCCAATTTGATTGGAGCCACCCTCATCCATAACTCGCAAGCTTGTTGAGCAATTTGAGCATGCACTTAAGACAAAGACCAACAAAATAAGCTTGCTTAGACACTATGTTAAGTGTTTCGACTGTTTAATGCAATGTTACCTGAACCTCCCACATTTTCTGTTCTGGATTATGGGTCATTGCTATCCAGATTGTTCTTTTGAGCGACCTGAAATTATGGCTCTTTATTCTTACTATTGATATAAGTTAATGCAAATTTCTTTACAATGTATATATTTATGCTTTCATTTATATAGTTATAATATAACACTAAACATGTGAGGTCTGTAATAATAATAATATTTGTTATTTCATATATAAAACTATATTATGTACACTGTACAAATTGGAATGACACATATTCCTACCTCTTCTGCACCACACATTGGAGGAGGTAGCGTGCCCGTTCCTGTACCACGCACCAAAGTGACCCACAGTCCACACAATCGTAGTTTAATGATTACGTTTTCAACCGTTTTAGAAACATGCTTCACCTTTTTCTTTTTTTTTTTCTTTTTTCGATTCTGATTAGTACCACCAAAAGGTAGCGTTTATGGATTGGTTCATCTACCATCTGGATGCAGCTCTGTACACTTGAATGAGTTGGAAAGACTGACTCATTTGAGGCCTATGTTTCAGTATCAACCTTAATTGCTAGAGTTTCTATTCATTTGTTAGACTACAAGTATAAACGATTTAGGGAGGTATGCAGACTGAACAATTTTGTGGGGGTGTGGTAAAGATCGCTAAAAATTGTTAAACATGACATTGCTAGGAAAGTGGCTTTGGAGATTCAGGATCAAAGAGGATAGCAAGTGGAAATGGGTGATTGGGAGTGAATATCGGATGAGAGCAACGATGGTTCACCAAAGCAACATCCCAATACAGCGGTTCTAGCTTTATTTATTTATTTATTTATTTTTTACACATGCACACACACGTACATACGCACACACACCCACACACGCACGGCGTGGGATTTCACCACTGGTGGGTACTTGAACCCTTGACCCGGTGTTGAAACTCCTGGGAATCTACCACCCGGGTAAGAGTAAGGACCCTCTTTATTTATTTATTTGTTTATTTGTTTATGCTGCTTGCCCCAAGAGCTTCTAGCTTCTGAAAGGCAGTATTCAATTTAGAAGAGAATTCCTCCAAGGCAATTGTTTACAGATAGGTGATTGAGAGGGTATGCCTTTATTGGAGACTCTGGTGCGGTGATGGAGTTCATGCCATGTGTTCCATTGTTTTACTGTTTGTAGCTTGCAAAGGAGGTTGTGGTGTCCCAATGGTACAACATTTTTGGAGATTAGGTGGTGTGGATGGCTGTATTCAGGAGAACCTCTATGAGGTCAAAGTTGGGGAGTTTATTAGCCTCATGGACCATTTGAGCAGTTGGCGCCTGCAGCCTGGGAGATGAATGCTTGATATTGGAAGTATGAGAGTAGGGGAACTTCTCAGTGAAGTTTTTTTTCCCTCCATGATGATGGGGAATGGGAGTACATACTCGTGGAATTATTTGTGACCTGCTTGGGTCGTTGCCTTTTATTGGTTGTGATTAACCACTTGAGGAGAGATACTTATCATCACAAGTGTTTGCATCCTCTGCCTTCACAATGAAGAAATGGTGGATTGTTTGTTCATGCACTGCAATTTTGCAGTAGCAATATTGCAGAGGTTCCTGTCCGTCATTAATAAACACATGTTACCTTTAATACTTTTACTGATCTTCTTTTTATAAAGCAGCTAGTTGCATTAAAAAAACGGTTGCTAGGGTAGCCATTAACTATTTTCTTACTGAAAATTTTGAAAAAAAGTGTTTTATTTTTCCTGATCTAAAATGCTGAGTAATCCGTTTTATGTGAAAGGGTGCCATAAGAGTTCTGCTGCAATACATCAGCTATTAAATTTCAATAGGTTGATTGTTATTATTATTATTATTTCATGGGAGTATGTTTTCATGTGAAATGATAAATGGCCAAATAGCGATTTTTCCCCTGCAGGGCTTGAAGGAGTTGGAGCATGCCATTGTATCATCACCATTGGGTTTAAATCCAACATTGGATGGGCAACGACTGATTGCAGCTATCCCTCCGTACGTATCAGCCACTTTTCCAGCTTGCTAGCTTATTCAATTGTGAAAATCAAGAGAAGATAATGTAGGGGCATTTTCACACCGGGCTCGAGTGGGGTCGCCTATGGGATGCAGGGGTACACTCGGGGTGGGCAGGGCCCATGGGGGAGGTCTCGTGTTCAAGACTTCTCACTGGGGGTGATTAATGTGCATTTCACACCAGGCTCGAGTGGGATAGCCTGTGGGATGTGGGGACACTTGGGGTGGGCGGCCTGTGTGAGGTGGTACCCATGTGATTTGGGCCCCCTAATGGTTATGACAAATGTGATGGAAGCTTTGCGAACATTTTAGTTTTTTGAGACTACTTTTGATCAGTTTAAAAGTTTTCATTTTCGTTGTTTTCATGTGTACTTCAACATGTTTGATATGTTTATGGATTTGCTTTGGTACTAAGCTTATATTAATACGGGAATGATTTATTCACTGATCAAATTGTTTTCTGTTTTGCTAGATTAACAAAGGAGCATATACAGGTGAGCTTGTGCTATAGTTTATTGGCTTTTATAATCGTCTCCAAGGCTGGGAATGGACCAGGCCTGGGCCCAGAAGAATCAAATTGTTGAATAGTGCTGGCCCAATTAATTCAAAATCCAGGCCTGGGCCTGGCCCATTGCCAGGCACCGATGACCTCTTCATCTTGCAACTTATTTTTCCTTCTTTTTTTCAAGGCTATGTGCAAAGTCGTTGCAAAATCTTCTGAAGATGTTAAGCAAAGCATCAGAAGAGCACGTCAGAAGGTGCGGGAAACCAAATCACTCCTTGATCCTTTTACTGTCATTCGAATAAAAACCTTACAACCTTAGCTTGAGCAAACTCTCAACACATCATTGGGCCGTTTCTGTTAGGGCTATCAATGGGAAATATCAAAATTTTGAATGGGCCTGGCTTGAACAGTTCAAAATCTGGCTGAAGCCAACCCTAAGCATGGCCCACTGGTGGCCCTAATTCCAGTAAGAAGTATTTGTGCGCCTTGCATTGTTAGTTGTTTTTGGGTATGAATGGAAACTGCCATTTGGATCACTCAGGCACTGGACACGATAAAGAAAGCATCGTCGAGTATTGGCAAGGATGATGCCAAGAGACTCGAAAAGGAGGTAGGTCATCGTGCCACTAATAAAGTTGGAAAGGTATTAATTCTTGATGACTAAGCTAATGCTTTCTACTTTAATTTTCTCCAGGTTGATGAGCTGACAAAGAAATTTGTGAAATCAGCTGACGAAATGTGCAAGGCCAAAGACAAGGAGATTAGTGGGAGCTGAGGTGGCAGTTTTGGTATTTTGTTTCTAACCATGCAACCACCGATTGGTTTGCTGTTGTTTATTTTTTTGTGAGGATGCTGCATCATTGTATGGTTGAATGAGTTTTGATGGATCCCACCTTGTTTGATCAGAGGTTGGAATTTTGATAGCTTTCTTAGAAATCCTTCATGGGAGTTGGGTATATGATATAAAAGCCATGATAGAGTTAGGTGGCGCATTTTGGAGTGGCACGGATTGACTAGAAGATAAGAGGTAGCGTCCCTGGAATTTCTTGAGTTTGGTAACGGTTTTGAATCCCTTTTTTTTTTTTTTTTCAAATAAAGCTTGTTACTTAGAGAAGCAGGTCTGGCATCATTTTTAATGGGACGACTGGTTTGCTTTACCTTGGACGTATTCCATGTCACACCTCACCATTTGCTTTGGCTTCCACACCACGTCATCTCCTCCCAGTTGGGTTTATTTTCACTGTGGGACCCACCTGCATTTGAAGCCTCCACCCCGTTGCTTGGGCCTCTCTCTTGGGTAGGTAGAATCGATTTGATTTCTTACCGATGGATGGATAATATCTACGGGGTGGGCTTTGCTGTACCATCCTAAGCTTATGGTGGTGGTACTGGGCTGATGTGAGGCCTGTTTGATGTCTGAATGATATCCAACCGTCCAGATGCATCACCTCAACTTTACCTCTATGGGCCAAAAATCAGGACGATCAATTTTTCAGGTGGGCATATCACAGGAAGCAAGTTGGTAGGGGACGCCCACCCTTCGTTTCACCTAACCGAGACCTACCTGAGTTGTGAAAATGCCTGATTTTTTGTCTAACGCTTTGTCCAGGCAAAATGAAAGGTACGAATGGGCATGAAACCTACGCTTTATGCACGGATGGGGGCTCTTCCCACAAACATCAATATTGGCTATGAAACCTACTCTTTATGTACGCGACAGCGTGGCTGGTCCTACAAAAATCAGTGTTGGCTATTCTTGTTGCAGCTCGTGTCTTAGAAAGCCATCAATGCCCTGATCTACTGGCCAAGTGAATATGACTGGTGGATCTCAGTCGTTGATCATTGTAAGTGCTAATGTTTCAAGCATACGAGTAGATTGTCAAATTTCATAGCCAAAACATATATTATACGTAACTTCAGCTCAATTCAACATTTCAAGACTTGAGTGCGACTCCACATCTCAAGATCAGAAGGCTTGAAAATTTTTAAGAAAAGAATTAATTGTATGCCAACCTGAATGACCTTAGGTTAAGGTACATCTCAGTGGATTTTGTAAGTTGTAACTTATTGTGTTATTGTGTTAGATTTCAGGGTAGTTCTGCTAGCCTAATCTTGTCTTTAGCTAGCCGAAACATCTCAGGTCAGCCCGACAACAACATAGGGTCTTCAGTCCAGTCTTCAGTAATACGTTGTTTTGATATTCATGGGTGTTTTGCCAGCCGAACCCTGTCTCAGGCTAGCTGAATGAATCTCAGGCCAATCGAATTGTGTCTGGCTAGCCTAAGATTGATTCAAATCATATTCCATGAAATCTGCTAGCTGTTGAAGCAAAATCGTGAAACTCTAGCCAGCCCAAGGGATTCTTAGGCTGACATGAGCTCTAATCCTTTTGCTATAAATGTGACTCATTTCTCATAGTTTTTAAAAGTAGAAAAAATATAGAAAACAAAAATGAAAAATCTTATTCTTTTCAAGCTATTTACATTATTTTTTATATATTATATTTTAGCTTATTCAATTCTCTTCTCAAGCCTTGTTAAATTTAAATATAGAGCGGAATATACTCAATATGAGAATAGATGTTTGAATCTGCAACTTATAGGGATTTTTTTTTTTTTGAAAAATTATCTATTCCTAGATCATTTTTTGTTTTGTATACATTGATTTATCTTCATCTGATAAAAAAAGGGATTGTTGCATTAAGTCCTATTCATGCACCCTCTAGGACGTCGATAGTTTCACTTACAATCATGGTGACCATGGGTCTTACATTGGATATGCAATATACCTTAGACAAATTTAGTGTTACTCTCATTTTATGTTCATTGAGTTTGTTCAGGAGTGATTCTTTTAATAATCTTTGAGAACTTAAGACTGGACATGACAGTCGTTAACTTGGGAGAGTCATGGTCCATGTATCTCAGTACCTTGTTAGATCATGATCGTCACAGATGCATGGGGCACATTTGTGGACGTCAATTCATGAGATGTATGGTCATCTTATGTGAGAGAATTGGCTTGGGTCAGGATGGACAATCTCCACCATTGGGAGTTGACTTAGTGTTGGTTTATGACTTGCCCCTACCATGCACAAGAGTGTGTGTTCCTTGAACAAATGATCCAGGTTCGGACTTTTGGTCGTTCACATTGGTGGATTGAAATGAAGTTAACCGTTGGAGGGCTCATTAGCTCGGATTGTGATAGTGAGATTATGACTTGATGATACATGAAAGATAGTTTGATCCTTAAATCTAAGGACGAGTAATGATCATGATCTTGATTGGTCGATTTTGTCTCTTCCTACAAGGTCCATACAAGGACTATTAGAGTGGACATGGCTGTGTACTTCCATTTGGAGTGGTTGAATATATATCATGGTCGGGAAAAAGGAAAGTAAATTGAATTGTCATTTATCATCCCCAGCAGATCTAAATTCCAAACTCAATCGCTTGACCATGTCTTCACATGCTTTCAATAAAAACTGGTTCGTTGAAAATCCCATAGGCATCCCTAGTGGAGATAATCACGTGGGCTAGATGATCTTTACAATAAAAATGTTTACAATAAAAATCCTACGGAGCATCACTCCCTAGTGTGGGGCGACTTTATCAGAAAACTTTTAAAAGAGCGTTAGGCTTCCAAGTCATTAAGAGATCTTCTGTATCTCTGGGCAGAGGCTAGCGTAAAAGTAAATAAGATCTGATGATTCTCAGTTTTTTCGGAACTGTTGGATCCACATGCGCATAGAGTATAGCTAGTCTGAACTTAGAGTGGTAGAATGGTTGTACTAAATGTTAATGCTGTAAATGGATGATAGGCCAAGTCTTAATAAGAAGAAACGGTTCGAAAAGGTAGAAAAGACAAATCGTAACAAAGTATCAAAAAGAATAAACTATATGAAAAAGGATTACCTGCACATACCTAGTCTTGGATATTTGCGTACCTTGATCGAGTCCATGTCGGCGTAGTGAGATCCCCATAAGGCCGTAGAAAGCTCATAGTAAGCTAACAACTTTAATGATCAAATGAAACAAGTACTAATGGGGTGATCTAGGAAGCAACAGACATTCCAATTCTAGATGGTATCCTCGTAAGGCCGTAGAAAGCACATGTGCTCTATTATAATGGGTTCTTCTGATGTTACCACTGATCAGGAGTGAAAATGTTGTGATTGGTTGCTCGCAAAGATGTAGAAAGTAGGTGTTCACATGGGTCAGTTAGGTTCGGTTCTAGGGTGAAACAGGAACCGAACCGTTCCTAACGGTTCTAGGATATTCGGAAGCAGAACCGAACCGTTAAAACCAGTTTGGTTTCGGATCTGTTCCACAGTTTTGGGCTTTTTATAATCCAGCTCAATTATATATTTTATTTTATAATCTAGCCCATGTACATTTGTGTTGTGATCCATTTGATGAATGGTTTAGATATTGTATAAGGTGTGCAAAAATACATTTATGGAAACACTCAAATGGTGTATTGTAAACCATAAATTATGAGTCAAATATGGAAACATTCAAAGGGTTCCTAGTTTGATTCCAGATTCGGTTCCAAGTCCGGATCCACGGTTCAGTTATGTAGTTCGAATCCATGGTTTGATTTATGGTTCGGTTCGGTTCTACATACCCCCAAACCGAGAATCGAACCGATGTAATCGATTCTTTGATTTTTGGAACCGGAACCGGTGCACTCTAGAACTGGACCAAACCAGACCGTTTGGTCGGTTCCGGTCCGGTTCCACAATTTTACCGGTTCGATGTGCACTCCTAGTAGAAAGTGTAGGACAATTGCAATGTTTTTCCTGAACCCTCGTGATATGTGTAAGTCATTTACTTTTGAACAATGAACTAACTCAGATACAAAGACATGCAACAAGTCCAGACCACACTTTAATCTGACTATGGAGGGTGGGGTGTCCTTTTGCTTTGGCATTCGGTTGCACGCAACTTTTGGCAAAGAGGGACATCTGTAGACACCCTACCTCGAGCCTATAAGTTGATTGAATAGAAACCCTAATTCATACCCTTAACCTTGATACATACCCTTAATCTAAAGCCAAAACTCAATCCATATCCTAAACCAAACCCTAAAACCTAGTCACAATAGCCTGACAAAACCCTAAACCTGGTCCCAAACCCAAACTCCAGGAAAAACCTAACCTATAGAGTTAACCCTTCAGTTAACCCACTAGGTTAACTCACATGATCAGCCGACATAGCCTACCCAGTCAACTCACATTGTCAAACTAAGTTCATAAACGCATTTTGCCCAAGCCCATTCTAAAACCCAATTCGGAGGAAAAGAGAGGCAGCAAGGCAGCCTCGAAGGACCAAACCTGTCCACGTGTGTAAGAGGAACCTCCCTTTGAAGCTGAAGTAAAAAGGACAAGTGACACCTAGGGTGTTACTCATCACGTGGCACTGACCATACTTTGGCCAGCTGCCCACTCGTGTGTTGTTGTCCTCTCTGTTTATTTCATGCATGTACAGAACTTAGCAATTACTCCAATGCACATCCTTTGAGCTAAAATTACACATTATGCCACCCAAACCAACACATTAGATCTTGACACATAGCAATCTCAAATCTCAACCATCCAAACCCTTATAAACCTCAAGCTTTGCAGAAATTACCAGAAAACTGATCTGGAGGGCTATAAATACCCCATTTCCTTCATATTTAAAGCATCTCTCAATCCCACAATCATACACAATAATCCCTACTCATCCAGAATCGAGCATCCATCCCAGCAAGGAGAATGAGAGTGAAGAAGAGAGCCTAACCTAGGTCCAGCCCTAACACTAGCTTTTTGAGCTGAATCCAAGTTCTATCCAAGCCACTTGATGCGATCCTTGCGACACTACCGTCCACCCAACTGTTTTTAATAAAGCTTCATCTACCCATAACATTTGCATAGAGGAACATTTATATTATTAATCAATATACTTTGCATCAACTTTGCTCAAAAGTATACAATAAGGCTTGTCGATTTAATCGGATCCTACCAAAAAGAAAACCTGCCAATTATTTCACATTTTGTTACAAGCATTGCACATATTCATATACAAGAACTGAATTATAACCCTCAAAACAGTCAGATCCTATGAAGTAGAGACTGTACATCTGTACGGGTAAAGTTGATGCCTAACACCTTCCCTCTTTGTAACCACGATCCTTTAAAATATCTGATCGCAAAACCAAAAAGTTGTCATAGGGCATAAAATCTTCGGATCTCTACCTTAACGTTTCTATAGGGTCTAGCTGATTTTAGAGATGAAGAAATTGCCTAGTGACGACTTTGATCAAATATAACCAATCAATCACAACGTAAAACTCTCGAAAGAGCTAACTCATGGAGAAAACGGCCTCGAGTTGATTCGAACCCAGGATCTCAACGTCCAAAGATTCTAAGTATATTAACAACCTAGCACATGTTACAAAAAAGAACGCATGCTAGCATTTACATTCAAGAAGATTATACATGAATTTCGCATATAAGCATGTGTTAGAGAGTTATAGAAAATTTTAAGATAACACTACAATGCATTTACAAAACAAAAATTGAACCAAAATGTCGAGAAAAGCTTGAAGGGTAGATCCTCACTTTTCGAATTGGGATTTATAGGTTTTCGAGTGCTCCAACTCGAATGTGCTTTGATAGCTGAAAATTAGAAAAAAAAAAATCAAGTTATGACTTCAATTCGGATCAAACACTCTAACTCAACCCAAATTAAGGTTCTTAAAGGAGGTTTAATTGCTAACTCACCTTGACTCGATGATTCGACCCCAAATTTGGGCATAATCAGAACTGTCTGACGAATCCGCTCCTGAATATGGTTCACGCATGAAGTTGGATGCTTTGATTGTCAGTCAGGATTTTGAAATCCGACATGCATAATCCCTCAAGGTGTTGGGAGCTTGCAGAACTAAATGTATGTGTTAGTTAGAGGACATGTAACATGCACACGTTGATTGTCTCAACCCAACAACCCGCTTAACACTATCTTTTTTTTTCCATTAACTCACAGTAAAATCTAGACTCCTCCCAACCTGGCAATACTCAACCCGAGACAACCTGAAGTGGCAAAACCGACTCCTTCTCCTCCTCCTCCTCCTCTCTCTCTCTCTCTCTCTCTCTCTCTCTCTCTCTCTCTCAAGCTGAAAATAAGGAGAAAACGGCGAAATGTCTTTTTATAGCCCCAAGTTCTAGGTTTAGTGGTTTTAAGTGCACAACAATTTGGAGTCTGACGGTTAGACCAATGGGGGCTATTGGTTGAACCGACAGAGCCCAAATCCCACGGGTCTTGAGGTTGCACAATTGGTCGGACCAATAGAGCACCATCGCCTCACATAAATTGATTTTTTCACTATTTTAGGGTTCTAATGTTTGATTTATGTGTGCTATCAGTTAACCTATGGTTCAAATGTTAGATTTGAGGTATTTGTCATGAGTTCTATCTAATCAAACCTTTGGATCCTAATAGACCGGAAATCTGAGGATCCAAGTCCCACTAGGGTCATTGCATGATCCGGTCTGTTAACGCAAAATGTTTAATTGAATTGTGGGTTTCCATATTTAAGTTTTGACTCATAATCCCAAAGTCTTTGAGTTTTAAACATGTATGTGCGCGTGCGACCGCACGGGTTAATCGAAAATTTTACAGCGATGCCCAATGACATCCAATACTCGAGTATTGGAGAGTTCAAGACGTCACAATTAATCTTGGTTTTAAAATTGTTATTATGTTTTCTTGGCATGTATGTGTGTAATAATTATATAACATGTTCTATCTCATCTGAATATGAACAATATATGACGAGATAATTATATGTATCACCCAAGTCTATATCACTTGTGCATTTTTTGCCTATGTGATTGAATTTGAGATGTTACTCATATGATTCTAATCAATCGTATAATTAAGAGATCTAGACCATTGGGGTTGTTCTTGTCTACTCATTAGATTCACTTATTTAACCATCATGCTCATGTTGTGACTTTAGATAGGTATCTTAGTCAGTGGGAGGAAACGAACACATTGATGGACTCTTGTATGGTGGTTGATATATTTCCTTGTGGATGGATGCGCTTCTTGTGACCGTATCTCAAATATCGTGTGTTATGTCACTCTTATGGTAGCACTGCACTGCCAGCTTGACATGTGATATTTATACAGTTCCATGATGATCCTAGTGTATGATGTGCATAATATCTATCGTTTATGAAAGGATCAATTAAGTTCATAAGTGAACTATGGTTGTCAGGTAATCTAATATTCGATCACAAAGGTAAATGACAGAAGAGGTGGTTTAATAATCATAGGAATTAGATGCACTTGTTTGAGTGTTAGACTAGGAGCTACCATTAGAGAGGCTGATTGGACTTTATTGAAGATTGGTATGACTCCTTAATCCTTTGATTAAGAAGTCATGTTCATCATGTGTGCTTGTTTAGTACAAACGCGTATTGGTTTTAGGGAAAGTGGGAGGTTGTTGGATCCAATGCCCTAGAAAATCATTTATGCCCAATTTCACCAACTATGTGGATGTGATTGGGTAAATCTTAGATGTTGATCATGGTGATCATATGTCTTAGATTGGACATGCGATATGCCTAAAAAAGTATTTAGTGTTGCTCTCATATTATGTTCATTGGGTTAGTTGAAAAGTGATTCCTCTGATAGTACTTGGGAACTTGAGATTAGACATGATGGTCATTGACCTTAGAGAGTCGTGGTCCATGTATCTTAGTATCCTGTTAGACAATCATTGTCACAGGTGTGATGATTGTCATAGGTGCATGGGGCACACTTGTGGACATTAGTTCATGAGATGTATGGTCATCTTGTGCGAGGGGACTGACTTGGGCTAGAATGGATGGTCTTCACTATTAGGAGCTTACTTGGTGTCAGGTTATGCCTTGCATCCACCTCGAACAAGAGTGAGTATTTCATGAACAAATTATTTAGGTTCAGACCTTGGGTCACCCACATTAGTGAATTGATATTAAGACAACAGTCTAGGGGCTCATTAGCTTGGACTTGTTAATGCATGAAAGATTGTTTGATCCTTAAACTTGAGCACCTGTAAAGTCACAATTTTAACTAGTTGGTTTTAGCTCTTCCTATGAGGTCTATGTAGGGACTAATAAAGTGGATGTGCTAGGTACTTCCATCAGGAGCTGTTTATTCTTGCACGAGCTAATAAGAGATTTATTGGTTTTCTTAAGAACATGTTTATGACTTTAATATAGATGGATCAAGTCTCATTGAGTGATTTTTCACTAGGTCATATACTTTGAATGTTTTAATTGAAATTTTAAAGGTTTGTAACCATTAAAGTTTTGTTTTAACCGTTAAAAGTGCTTTAATCACACTTAATAATAATACAATGACTTAGATTTAATGGTTCACTTGTGATTGTCATAAGATATAATCATTAGTGAATACATTATGGTAGTAGAGAGATTGAATTAGAAGTATATGCATTGATGAGATAGATTGACGAGCTTTCTTTACTGCATGTTACATCAAAATTTATAGGGTGGTGGAGCACTATATTGAGTGCACTCATGAAACTAGGGGTGTCAACGGGCCAGGCTCAAGTCTGAAAATTAAGAATTTTTAATAAAGCCCTACCCGACAGTTCATCTCAAAATAGTTCAAAATATGGGCCAAGACATACCCCAAGCCCAATGCATCACAACCCTACTCAAAACCTCCCCCCTTCCCGGCAAACAATAATTTTTTATTTCCTGCATTTTAATTGGGCCACATCACCATTAATGCCATCATCATGACATCACCATTGCTGACATTTCAAGGAACAGAAAATTCATGTTTGCTAAGAACAAAGGGTCCGAACTCTTTATTTATATGATCATAAATTAGAGAAGAATAGAACAACCCTGAACGCCCTCACCTTGTGGGACACGAAGGTGTGGGGAAAAAGGAAAAAAAAATTGAGAGAGAAGATCCACTCTATTATCTTCTATCATCCACACACATAGTTTATTTTTGTAAACCTACTAGATAATTGGATATTGAGTTATTTTTGATTCTCGATTATTGAAATAAATTAGGAAGAGGCTCCTTGATTTAGGAGATTAACATTGTCAGATCAGCATTACAAATATCATTATTTATATGTTGTTATGATTACTGTAAAAATTTAATGCTACTGTAAACGAAGATCTATGAAATGATGTCCATAGCAATTGTATGCCACTACATCTATCTGCAAGCTAGGGACCCATCAATCCCCTCTCAAATTGTTGTGTTATGGCCTACCATAGTCTGATTTTTGGATCGTAAGGGTAAAATGAAGTGACGTGTCAGATGGCAATCTGGATGTTGAGCACACACCATGTGGACCCCACCGCATCTAGATACCAATGGAGCTCACTCATCTCTCTGCCGCAGTTGGGTTTCGTTTTTGACATTTGAACCAAACAGTCAATTATTCAAAACGAGGTTTTCCCAACAAATGACGAGATTGTGGCTCAACGAACAAGTGCCTATTTAGCTTCTCAAAGTAACCCAAGCCTTGAGGCAAAAGCAAAAAAAAAGAGAGAAAAACAAAAAACTACACCCCCCCCTTCCCAACGACGGTTTTACACCTCTCTACAGTCAAGCTTTACATCCACATAGCCAGGTAAAAAACAAAAACAAAAAAAGACAAAAAAAAAACACGAGACTTCGAGATGAAGTACTCCACACACACTCTCTCTCTCTCTCTCTCTCTCTCTCTCTCTCTCCCAAACTTCTCTTTACATTCTAGGTTTTCTCCATGTATCCATCATCCGCTCATATAACATATCCTAACATTTTTTTCCCTTCCCAAAAATCTCTCTTGTGACCAGCTTAATCCCCCTCACCCACAGCTCTGCCATTTCCACCCCTCCCTCGCAAACGAAATGAAACTCCCTGTTCTTTGTCGTCACAACCCGGAACACCCCCGGCTCGTGCGCGTCCCCTTTCTTCCATCGGTTCTTCTGGAATGCCGAACTGGGTCCCACTTCCGCCTCCCTGCACATCACGTTCCTCCTACTGGATTTCCCCCACCGCAACACCCCTGCAGCCCCCACCATCCTCATCTCCTTCCTGTGCGGTGCTCCCTTTCCGCACTTGGTGTGCTTCAATACTCGACCACCACTCAACACCAGCTTCCGACCTAACTCGTCCAATATCACACGCTCTGCATCGCTGTTGATGCTGCAGTTCTTCCTGGCAAGCGAGAGTGCTGTCTCACCTCTTGCAGTTTTGATCTCACACAGGGCCCCACATGAAATCAACAGTTCGCACAGGGACCCATGGCCTTCCCTTGCTGCTAACATGAGTGGGGTGTACCCATCTCCGTCAGGGATGTTGACGTCGTAGCCCCGGCTCGTCAACAGTCGCACTGCCGCTGCATCTCCCCGTCGGGCTGCGCAGTGCAATGCATAGAATCCTCCAGCACCACGGTTGCCCTTTTCAAGGGCAAATTCAAGCATCACCTTCTCGAAGAGATCACGGTTGTTGTTCATTTCAGACAGCGAGATGGCTGTCTCACCAGATCTGTTGCAAAGCCTTACGTCGGCACCTGCAAAAACCAGAAAGCGGAAGGCTTCGACGTGACCCTCCATCGCAGCAACCATGACTGGCGAGATTCCATTCTCGTCTTGCTCATCAAGGTTTATCCCTGGCCACTCGAGAAGCGCTGTCAGAGCCTCAACATTTCCTGAACGAGACACGAACATCAATGGCGAGAAGACAGATTCATTGCTTGAATGGATGATCTTGCCAGCACGAACAACATCAAGAACCGTTTGCTGGAATCCAAGAGCCCATTTGTTCGATCCGGCAATCGACCCAACAGACTGGCCAGTCAAGTTAACCAGACCAAAATTAGCACCAGCTGCGGCGAGAAGACGGAGGCAGTCATCTCGCCTGTATCTAGCACAGAGCATCATGGCTGTGTCGCCAGATTCAGTTCGAGAATCAAGGTTGCAGCCAGCATTGATCAGGCACTGGAGGATGGTGGTCAATCCAAGGCGGGCAGCCATGTGTATCGGCCGGAACTCAGTTTTTCTGGTTGTCTTAACTGGGAACTCGGCATCAGCACCACATTCCAACAGGACGGCGAGCGCTCCAGCATTAGCACAGAGGATGGCATGGTGGATGAGAGTCCTTCCAAAGTGCAGTGCATTGGGTGAATGGTGCTGCAGGAGCATGCGCAGGATAGAGCCGGAGGCTTCAAAGTATTCCACTGCACACCAGGTGACGCTATAGGGCTCTGCAAGTCCTGCACCCACCCGGAATTCTTCACCTGAAGCAGTGTCCCATGACCAGGCTCCCAGACTCACTTTGGTGTCCGTTCTTACACCAGCCTTCTCAGATGTGAAGGAAAACATGCAAAATAGAACAAAAAACGCTTAGATTCTAGAGTTTTAAGGCTATGGAGAATAAAAAAATTCCAGTAGTTCAAAGAAAAACAATGGTCAGGATGAGTTCAATACCATTCACCACTAATACTACTGCATATTGCCTCTATATTGGGCAATATGGGCTGATACAACTTTTATCTTCCATATAGGATACCAGTACGTATCGGGCAAAACATTCAGGTTTTAGACGATACTTTAAACCTTGGTGTAATACAATATTGAGAAATTTCAGCTGTTGGCTGATATATGGTGGGGGCTCAGTACCCGAATAGTAGTATCTTTTACTGGACTGGCTCTACCAGAGTGATTTTCAGTTGGTATTTAAACATTTGGAGGCATGACCCACAAGGGTGAAAAGAATATAATGGGAGAGATAGTTGTCTAATTTATATAAAATTCTGGACTCGTGGTTCATCCCCATGGAGCCCACCAGATGAATAATCTGGAGCTTGCATGTAGATTGGGTTAGTTGATGGAGACCGTAAATGACAAGAAGGGTTTGCTAGAATGCACTCCAACAAATAGTAATATGGTCCTTTTCAGCAACCCAAACCGTTTGTATGATGGGCCACACAGCGGATAGAGGATGCCACGAAGACTTCTCAGATTGAAAAACTATTCAGCCCTTAACTTGTTCATCCATGTTCAGGAAAGGTGTCAAATGATCAAAGGGTTGAGATATTTCAATTTAGGAGTTTTTACTCTTTATCCATTCCCCCATTCAAGGTTAAGGCCCATCATCGAACGGTTTGAATCATTGAAAGTTGACCCCAAAATCCAGAGCCTATAGTCGTATAACAATGCGTCAGAATGTATTCTAGCCAAGAAGAGATTCCTTCAATACATTTATGAAAACAGAAAGGCTTTGCCACCAAAGGCCAAAGGAAGCTTATGAGAGAGCATAAGACGCATTTAAGGCATTATAAATTGCGATTTAAAGAATCACGTGATGAGAAGGGGGAGACAGTTCATTTATGCTGCACCTGTAATAACTGCCGCACCACAGAGACGTGCCTGCTTACAATTGCCGAGATGAGTGCCGTGCAGTCTGTATTCGTGTGTAGGGACGGCTTTGATGAACAGAGCAGCATGCGGTCCGTGGCATCCGCATTCACCCCACACTGCAATAAAAATAAAAACAAAAGCAGAAGAATGGTGAAATAAGTAAAAAGACATTGATATTAAGCACAACCACCTGTCCTAGATTCATTCCACCTACAAACGTTTTTTTTTTTTTTTTAACCCACGCACACACACCCCACACACTCACGCTGGTGGAATTTCACCACCTATGGATACTCGAACCCTTGACCGAGAATTGAAACTCCCGAGAGTCTACCACTTGAGCAAGAGCAAGGACCCTCCACCTACAAACGTTGCGCTGCCTCTAACCAAGTAGAAAGAGAACGTATAAGCTCTAAAACTTGGTGAGATCTTGCTGAATCACTAGGAAACCTAATTGCAACTAGGTTGCTCTCGCTCATGTCAAATCACTCACCTAGTTAATTCAGTGAGATTGAATCTCAGCCTCTTTTGTTTGCGCTGAATATTTTATATGCCTTTATCAGTTAGCAGATAAGTTACGGTCCAACTCACCTGGTTAACTAAATGAGATTGAATCTCAGCCTCTTTTGTTTGCATTGAACATTATTACTACACTCATCAGTGGGCCAAAAGATGGAAATAATGCATTGCCACAAATATAATGGACAATACAGGTGTGGCCCACTTGTCGAAGTGCATGTTCAGGTCAGTTTTTGGATATGGAGATACTCATGGAGTCCATCCATCATGGGTGTGATGTCGGACATGATATGATGGAAATTATTCATTGGTTGGATGGTATGTTATCAGTCAGACAAGTTGGACATGCACACCTCTCATTTTATTAACCAAAGAGATCCATTTCTAATATTTATTTCAACTGTAAAGATTTCTAATTTCATTAAGTCGTGTAAAGATCCAATCGTAGACCCAACCCAGAGCCAGAAACTGAGCCGAGTATGAGATTTTCAGGTGTAGGTGCAACTAGTGAATCCCGATCAAAGATGTGCATGTATCAAACTAGCAGGCAATAAGATTCACGTCCCTTCCTACCATGGTCTTATGCTATGAATTACAGATAAATGACTGAAAAATCCCTTATTTTGATTTAAAGAGAAAAGGAAAAGGGTTTAGATCCAACAAAGCGAAAATATTTCTTCCTTAAGGACTGATCTACCCTCAGAATCTCTCTTTAAACGAGTGTTGGTGGGAATTGATCAATGTTTGGACGATAATGACAGAACTGCAATGTCAGTGAACATTGTCGCGCTTGACTGAGATCAGATAGATGGGGCCATCTGGGTCCCTTCCCAATCATGACCCATTTTTTGGCATTTCACTATCAGCACCAAACACCAGGACACTTCCCATTGTAGGATCAAAACAAGGCACGCTCAGGACTAGTCTCCATGAATGCACATGTTAGAATTTCGAGCAAGCATTTACCTTAATGAGCGCATGGACCACATCGACGAATCCTCTACAGCTAGCTGTCACGAGTGCGTGCACAGCAACATGGTGCCTGATCATGTCAGATCCCATCAACAGCTCAGCTAGCCGTGCGCGGCCATGACAGCTCGCCTCCAACAAAGCCTCTTCGCAGGCTGGCTGTGATGCACCTGCCTTGAGGAGGATCTCCAAGATCTCGAGGCGATCCTCCCTCACCGCTGCCGTCGTCGCGAATCCTCTGAAAAGCTTCTGATTGACGTCTGCGCCGACACTCTGTCACATTATTGGACATCAGATACATTCCAAAAGAGTGCATTGGAGACATCCACATTATTGCACATCAGATACATTAATGGTGCATCTTTCATTTCTTGTTCTTTTGGGATTTTGTTTTGATGTGGCAAGGAAGAGGGGGTGTGTTTGGACTGATGCTGGGGGATGCATAAGATATGGTCATGCAAAGACAAGGGAGAAAGTAAATGATGTAACAACAATGGGGCATGGGCAGAAGATGCTTTGCGTGTGAGAAAGAGGATATGAGGATACGCTCAATAAAAGAAACATATGGGAGGTGTATGTTTGCATGTAAATGAAATGGAGCCAAGCACATGCTAAGTACACTTGGGTCTTTTGTTTGGGCAAGCGGTACCTGCACATGAACGGTCGGACATTGACCTGGTGGGCCACCCAAGAGGACCATGCGCTGGACATGTCCTAAATGGGGCAGCACTAATCTTTTGATTTGTTCCCGCACATGGACAGTTAAGACATGAGATGCAGTGGCTAGAATCTCTAAATTCAAGAAATTTCAGGGCATGGTCCATCCAAGATTGGCCGAACAGACCAGTGTTCTGGATCACTGATCCATGGGTCCCACTCATAAAACTAAAAAATATGCTATTGCTGCATTTCCTCATGTTAATATCATATAATTCTTGCAATTAATATTTAGGCCATGCACTTAAAAATCAAACCAAGCAAAGAATCCTAATCCCTTGATTGGAATGGGGCCCAAGAATTTGCAGTGCTCATACTTTCTATACTAAATCATGTGGTTAGGATTTTCCCAGCCTGACTATTTTTTCGATGGCGCTTGATCTCTCTGGATCTTGTGCGCATGTGTGCCATGCCACATGCTCCCCATGGAAACGGATAAATCAATGCAATAAGTATCCCGAATAAAAACCAGGATCAAAACATCTCTTAAATCCTCAATCCACAATCAGTTTGCATGATCACTGATCTAGACCATCCAAATGGTGAGTATCTGATGGTTTGATCTGTATAAATTATTCAGGAGAAACTTGATTTGACTCGGCAAAGTAGACTCCACTCAATCAAATTTCACCGAGACAAAAAAAATACACGGAAAATAAACCTTTGACTTCACCACTTCAGTTTAAGAGTCAAACGAGGGTTGAACTTCAACCACTGAAGTATAATCTAATACATGCAGTTCCTACATCGGTCTGATTTGGGGGACACGATCCGCTTTCAGTGCAACTGATGCCGCACGCGTGAAACTGATTTTCAATCCTAGACTCGGAGACAAGGCCCAGACAAACTCAACTCACTCATCAAGACTCACCCCATTTACATATTATTATTTTCAATATTAAATATTACAAAATACTTGGATTATAAAAGGGAAACAAACTCCAGTAAGTGGCCCGCCTTTTGGACGGTGAGCAAAAGTCATGGGCAAAGTGATCTCTTGATCATTGGTGCATCATAGGATTTTTAGTCAGTTGGATGGTCCTGATCAACGATGGGCATGCTCACTTTCCGGAAAATAGAGAAGGTTTTTTAAACTATTCTGAGATACGGATTTTACTTTTTACATGGCCATGCTTCCATGGACACAGAAATCAGCAACAACACGCAACAAAGAGCGCAGAGAGTAATGACAAAACATTTAAAAAAAAAGAGACAGCCAAAGGCCAAGAGAAACAGCGACCATCCTGTCAAGTCAGAAAAATAAAATAAAATGAAGGCATATTTAATTTACCATGATTATTATGAGGACGGATATTACACAAATCCTTGCCAGTCACCTTATTCTACACGGGTTGCATGTGGGGCCCAACTTAGGGTGTGTGTATGGTATCCAAGCCGTCTGGCAGGGCCCACCCAGCCATTAAAATTGGATTCCACATAAATCAGACCAATCCAACCATCATCTTCGTGAATTTGGAGATTTTTTATTTTTTTTTCCTAATGGAGTGACCCACTTAATTATTGGATAGTACACATTTTGTGGAATCCCATAGTCGCAGCGGGACTCAATGAGTGGGTTGGATGGTATCTGCACAATAGGGTGGTGGACCACACAGGCAATGGTATATATTCAGGTGAATATGCAGATGAAGAACTTCCACACGCGGGTGAATAAAATATTATTGAAAACCACGCCTACACTATGTGGCTTCTAGACGCGCCTATTGCTGCACGTCACCCAACATATTTACTGATAAGACGATCCAACACGTCCGATCAACAGATCTTTTTGTGGACCATTGGAATACATTCTGCATTTCTCAGGTTTCTGTCAGTCATTTATCATTTTCACACGAGAAATGCGTGTCCTCGCCCGAGCAGCACTTCGCCTCACATGAGTAAGCGAGACAAATACGTGCATCAGGCGATCCCCATTGTCAATGATAAAATCAGGTGGGAAAGAAAGCGGCCTGCGAAGATGTTAAACGTGTAGTTCACACCTGACAATCGGATCGCCTTGATTCTTGTGATGGGGCTCCCACAAACTGGGAATCAACTGATGAACGGCTCCGATGTGTCACACATGTAGCCCTTTCTACGTGTGAGGCGAGTGCACTTACAAAGTGCATTATTAGCATTTCTCATCTTCACACAGATGACAGACAGTATGACACAACACATCAGCAAATTTCCCATTTTAAAGGCTACTGACAGTGGAAGTAAATGGAATAGCTATGATTTTACTCCGCAATTTATCAGCGACAGCTTCAGATTTCAGGCAGATAAAATCTCGTCATGAAAAAGGAAATTTCAAAAAAAAAAAGAAAAGGAGTCCATATTTACATTATAAACCCACCTTGATTCATTACAATCCCTTCCCTTTCTACTTTTGGCAATACAATAGTAAAACGTTGTACTATTCTATCAAAAACAAGAAAGGAAAATGGATTATTTATCATATAGATGGGTGTAATATAATAAAAAAGGAGGCCCCGTAAAACAACAGAAACCCTCTGTTCCAAGCAGGGCTACTTTCTCTAACGTGCATGATATCCACACCGTCCATCAGGCACAACATCCCTTGTTTGGCCTTGATCCCAAAACTCAAGTCGGCCACCCCTGAAAAATAATCCCTAAAGTCTCTAAAATTCACGTAGAATGGCCCAGCTGAGTTTTGAAATGCAGTGATTTTTGGTTACTTCATTCATTCACAGTGGGCCATACACAGCTAAAGATGACCGCACTATCCCAAATGTTTCCTATGGCGTGGCCCACTCGAGTGTTGGATCATCATACTTTTTGGGTTCCATGGCGAACACGATGCATGGCCCCTGATGGACGGTCTGGATCTTATTAACGTTCCACCCACATGGCTCTTGGTTAGCGATAGTTACATAAATGGTTTTGCTACCGGCACGGCTACTTGTCTGCTAAGAAAAGGGCTGTGTGCAGAGAGAGAGAGAGAGAGAGAGAGGGAGTGAAAGTAAAGCGCGACAAGGAATGAGTACGGAAAATGCAGGTAACTCGAGGGAGTAAGGCAAATGGTGGTTCGCAAGCCACTATCGATGAATGACATACTCATGTGGGCCCCGCAATGGATGGCCCATCATGCATGAAAAACCCACCCCGATTGACTTGCTGGAACCCATTTTGGATAGCCAGCAAGGCAGCAAACTCAAAGATCCCACCGATTGGACAGTCAAAGGACCATGGCTATGAAATCAGAGGGTTAAAACGGGAAAAAGAACAGTTCAACCAAACAGCAAAAAGTCTATTTCTTCGACGGTTAGGATCATCCAATCAAATCAACGCGAACGTTGCATCATGACTCTCCCTTAGTGCGTACCATTGGATGAACAGCTCAGATTGCATTTTGTGGCATCGGAAGCCCGATGAACTACTAAAACTCTCTTTAAAAAAACGCATCAAACTCCAAAATTCCAAAAAAAAAAACCCGAAAAATTCAAGAAATCGAGAGATCGAGGGAGAGATCAAGCAATCCAAACAAAAATACATCAGACTCCCAAAAAAATACAAAGAAAGGCAATCTTCAACAATCCAGAGAGAGAGAGAGAGTAGACAGTCCGAAGAAGAAAAAAAAACACATCAAACGCCCAAAATTTTAAAAAAATACGCAAATTTCAAATAATCGAAAGAGAGAGCAAGCGATCGGAAGGAAAAAAAAAAACACATCATACTCCCAAAAAATACCAAAAAAACGCAAATTTCAACAATCGAGAGATAGAGAGAGCGCAAGCGATCCGAAGAAAAGAAGGAATGAGAATGAAAGGAATACCAGGAGTTTCCGTACGAGCATCAGATTTCCGGCGTGAACAGCGAGGAAGAGCGGCGAAACGTCGGTCTTGAACTCCTCATACACGACCCGGACTTCATCGGCCGACTCGTCGTGCAGCAACACCTCCGCCTTCCTCGACCTCAGGCACACGGCGCCGACGCAGTTTACGTCCACGAACGGATCGGCGATGCATTCCAAAGCCGACTTCAGATCGCCGCAATGCGACGCTTCCAGGAGCCGGTGCGAGACATCCGACTCGTAATCCACCGGAAAAACCTGCTTCCCGGTGAGGAATCCGCCCCCGGAGTGCCCGAAGACCGTCATTTCCCGGAAAAATGGATCGGCTTTCCGGCGATAGTTTTAGCAAGCTCAAGCTCTAGAAATGGACGAAAATTGCATGAATCCCTCTCTCTCTCTCTCTCTCTCCTTCCTCTCTCTGTCTGAGAGAAACTTGAAAATAGTGAGCGGCAGAGAGACAGAGAGGGAAAGCGGGTATTATTTAAAGGGGAGGAATTAACCATGGTTAAAAAAGATAACTAACCTGTGGCTGGGTTTACTGCTCCAGTCAAGAGAGTTCAAGGTGGGCCCCACGTCCATCCGGGAGGAGGACTCTGCTACTCCGTACAACACCTGCTTCACGCGGTCTGTACAACAACCGAAGTCCGTGGGGCCCATAATTATTTATACCTAAAATCAAATCCGTCTATCAGTCTTTTTCCTAGATTTTTGACCCTAATATAAAAAATAATCTGGATAAGAAACTCAGGTGGGCCATATCATGTGATCTTTATCTGTCCTGGAGCACTTTCTAAAATTTTCTCGTTGGTGTGGCTCATATGAGTGTTTAATCGATATTATATTCTTTCTTTACGTTAAAAATCATTTTTATCACCAGATGAACGGAGGAGATTATATATGTATACATTACGGTGGACCCCACAGAGCTTGGGTTTTTCACTCGCTGCGTAAAACAGGTGCTGTATACGATTCCGGTCGAATGTAGGACAGAGTACGACCCCTGTAACTCTCTCCCAGCTTCGGGACTACCGTGATAGTTCACAGTCACTTTTGTTTAAGTTGTGGTGTCTGACCTACTGCGCATGTGAGACATATTAAGGATATCCCGGCCGTCCAGATATTGGGACCATGTCTTATGTATAATATTCCAAAATTATTGACGATCCAGTGGTAGTAATTTTCTGAATTTTTCTTATTGAATTTGGGGCAATAATCATTTTACTTGATTCAAAAATGGATGGAGGAGAATGTTTGATCAGTGTGATTTCTGGAACATGATCTATTATATAAGGACCTTACAATTTGAAGGTCTGGATTGACTTACACGTGTCCCACGTGTACGATGGATGAGACACTACAAGTTAGAAATTTGGGGGCCGTCCCTTATGCTGTAGAAGACTACGCAATTAACGCCCGAGCGCGGAATCGGCTTGGCTTGATGTGGTTGGATAGAATCGGCTTGGCCGGGCACGGTTGCGCCGGATCTGAGGAATACAACACGATTGTCACACGTGACACTTGCACGATCGAGTCCGTTGATACAGTAAGTCGGCCATTTCTTCTGATCTGGGCCTAATATAAGCCAGTTTATTGAAAAGACGGTTGAATTTTACCCATCTCGTAAATCATAGATTGCCTGATGAATGGTGCGGATCTTGCACACGTATGCACACGCTAGGCAGTCCGACCGAGTAGTACAAAGAGGCCTCATGCGTGGATTTCTTGGTCCCACTGACCACGGTGCGGTTCTTGCGCGGTGTGTCGACGTCACCAAGTTATGTGGGCCCCACCATGATGTATGTGTTATATCCAAACCATCCGTCCATTTGGTGAGATCTTTTAAGGACTTAATGCCAAAAATGAGATGGATCAAAGGCTCAAATGGACCACACCACATAAACCAGTGGAGATTGAGCGGCTACCATTGAAAAATTCCTGGGATGATAGAAGTTTTGAATCAATCTTACATTTGTTTTTTTTTCCTTTTTTTCTTTCATCCAGGTCCGTGTGAATTCATGAAAGGTTGGATGACAAATAAACATAACGGTGGTCATAGAAAGATTTTTAGGGTGAGATCATTCCCTACTACTTTCTTTGGTGCGGTCCACTTGAACTTTGAATCTGCCTATTTTTTGCCAGTACAGTAAAATGATTGCACGGAATGAATGGACGGTGCGGATATAACCCATATATTATGCTAAGTCCATGGAACTCGGTGATGTCAATACACCACCAAGGTCAGTAGTGTGTGGCGCATCCCAATCCACTTCAAAACAGGTAGTGTATTGGCTGGTGCACCGCATACCACCATCTCGCTGGTGTGTTGACGTCACCAGGTTATGTAGGTACAATCATGAGGTATGTGTTATATCCATACCGTCTTTTCATTCGACGAGCTCACTGGAATTCTTGAGCTTAAAAATAAGATAGATCCAAAGATTAAGTGGACCACACAGCAAACTCAACGTTTACCATTGAAACACATTAAGGGCATGTTTGGCCGGGCAGACCCCATGGTATCAGGAGGGATGGGATCAATTTTAAGGTAATGATGGTGGTGTCAGTGGATTGTCTTAAGATCCATGGGATTGCTTATATCCCGGGACAAGTTCATTGGGTCTGTTTGGCACGCCCTACATATCCTATCCTGGGATTTTACTTTCCAGTCCAACCAACCAGTGGATTGTCTTAAGATCCATGGGATTGTACATATCCCAGGACAAGTTCACCGGATCTGTTTGGCCCGTCATGCCCATCCCAGGATATTGCCGATCCCATCCCTCCTAATACCGTAGGATCTGCCTGGCCAAACAGGCCCTAAGGGGTCACTGGAGTTTTGAATTAATATGATTTTTGTTTTTCTTCCTCACCCGGGTCTTTATGACCTTACGAATAGATTGGATGGAAAATAAAAATTATTGTGGTTCTCATGAATGTTTTAATGCTGAGAATTATTGTCCCCATTTCTATTTGTAGTGTGGCCGAGTGGAGCTCTGGATATGACTCATTTTTGGGCTCATGAGCTAAAATGATCTCGCAAAATGAATGAACCAAATGAATATAATAAATACATTATTGTGGGGCCATGTAACTTTGATCTCCTCGAAACCCTTCCTACAACTCAGAGCACTAAGAGTGTCAGAGCTTGTCACCAGCAAGTGGTGTGTGGTACACCAGCCAATCCGCTTCATGTATGAAGACAATGAGTGCTGACGCTCCTCAAGCTCCGAGTTGCAGAGTCGTACACGAGCAGAACCTGAGTCAAGCTTGGCACAGCTCAACTCAACTTGGCCAATAACTAACCCCAGCTCAAATTCAACTCAACTTGGCTCGGCTCGGTCCTTGAGCCTGTCTAGCAAGATCCGCTCAATTGGACCAGCAGCTTGGGTCAATTCGAGCCGAGTTTAAGTGGATGTAACATTTTCTCAAACACATAAAATACATATTCAATTTTTCACAAAATGTAAAATAGTAATAACTCTTTATAGGTATTTCATCAAACACTTGGTGAGCAAAATCAAAATCAAAATATAAGGACGATTTTATACTATATATATATATATATATATATATATATATATATATATAATATTAGTAGTGATTTGTTTTGTAAGCATTCCTTCCTCGCCAACCGCTGATCCCATGGAGAATGTATGCACTCCGAAACAACACTTCATTGATTCATTTCATTAGATACTCGGCGAGCAACATCAAATCAAAATAACTGAGTCACTGAGCTGATTCGAGTTGAGATTCGATCCGAGTCAACTTGAGCTCAGGCAAGTTTGTACTCGGTTCAAAATTTTTTCGAGCTCCAAAAACCAACTTGACTCAATCCAAATCCAATTTCGAGATGAGGCGAGTCAAGCTTTTCTAAGTTGAGTTGAGCGAGCTATTTGTACTAGCTTGACTTGTGTACAGCTCTATCGAGTTCTATGAACGATTCAAAGGAGATTAAAGTAACATGAACCCCACAATGATGTATTTATTATATCCATTTGATGAGATCATTTTAGAGGACAAGCCTAAAAATGAATCATATCCAAATCTCAACTGGACCACACCACAAATAGCAACGGGGACAATGATTCTCACCATAAAAAGATTCATAGGACCCACCATAATGTTTATTTTCCATCTAATCTATTCATAAGGTCACAAAGAGCTGGATGAAGAGGAAAAATAAATATTATATTGATCCAAACCTTTTGTAACCCTTAAAAGGATTTCAATGGTAGACGTTCAATCCCCTAGTGCTTTTTACAAGGTGGTCCACTTGATCTTTGGATCTATCTTATTTTTCCTCTTAAGACTTATGATAAGCTTGAAAAATGGATGAATGGTTTGGATATAAGACATACCTAGTGATGGGACCCACATAACTTGGTCACGTAAACACACCAGCCAAGTCGGTGGTGTGTGGTACACCAACTAATCCGCTCCTTTTTCTTTAGCTTATTACGATTTCTTGGCACTCAACTTTAATATGTGGCAATGTGAAACACGTCTGCAAGATCTGAGCCAAGCAACAAGCCAACTGAGTTGAGGGAAAGATCAGATGAATCACACACGTACAACGGATCAATGATTAAGAAAAACTGATGTACATCTAAGCATTTGATCATGTAAAGACCGATCTTTTTTTTTACACATGTAGTCTACATGATGGGTCTCATTGTCTGCTCGGGTCTCTTGGTAATTTCAACATATGTCACCTTCACACGTTTGAGAACCGGATGTAAATATTCTAATCACTCGAGTGCACTCTAATTGACTCAGTGAACTATGAGACATGGTGGTTTTTGGTGGACCTGAAAGTTTGCGATGGCCCACTCTAATTTCAAAACTTTCCAGCAATAGCTAAAAGGGAGTATGGATTGCATATTGTTGTTGTTTGGTTTTCAACAGCTAGAATGTGGGCGTGTCAGAATTCACTTTGCTGCTCAATTCAAACGAACAACTATGACCCCAAGTGTCGGAATAGGCAGACACGTAATTTATGACCAAGATCTAATAAGATTGGTCGCCTATTCAGTGACTCACTCAATGTGTAAATAGGATTAGGTGACATTTAGAGGGTATGGTTTATTCTCTGATGATGTGTTACACCTTTGTCTTCCTTATGAAAGGACTTTTCAGTATAGATAAAGTGAAATGAGAAGAGAATTCTCATAATCGGTCGTGAAGAAAAGCTGCAAAACGCCTTTTCGAGTGAATAACTGAATCTATCTATAAGAGTAGACTCAAATCACAGTATAATTACCAGGTACTTGATTAATGTTACGGATTACACTACGTAATGTAAACAAAATGCGAAAAGTAAATGATTACACTAAGAAATGTAGTTTACTTGGCAGGAAAGTTGAATAATTACATTAGAAAATGTAATAAGACTTGATAATTGAAAGATAATTAATGCTTAGTTTGATTAGGATTGATATGAGATCAATTCTTTATGCTGAATTCATTTGCTATTTATAAACTTAATTCGTTTATCTAAATGCTTCCTACGTTTTGACGGTTATTATAACCGTTCAACGCTACTTGCTTTCCTCTGTCATCTATCATCTAACCTTTCTTTCACGATTAACCGTGTATATAATGACGTGATGTAACGTCTTAAATTTTTGCTATTTTGAATTATTAAAAATCCTTGATTATATATATATATATAAACTAGCTTACATCGTCACTTATTGACCTTGACGTTCGAGGTGAGCCTATACGCAGGTGATACCAATAAAGAACTTCACAAATTCGATTAATCAACCATAAGAAGCCAACGAATCTGCCTAATCACTTAAACCTCAAGTCTAGCTTTGTGATTTATTCATACAGGACTCAATTTTAGTAACCTATCACTGACCAATTGAGATAACTATAACTAAATAAAAACCTACCTAAAACTAAGACAACTATGGATCAGATCTTAATTAATAAACCAAATTAACCCAGTTACTCATTTAGCCTAAGAACTAATGGTCTAAAGTGATCATAACCGAATTGTTATTTTTACTAATTGTGAATAGGCTACACTATGAACATAGTTAATCTATACCCTAATAATTGTGGATAAGAAATCTTGATACATAATTCATTTTAAAAATGCCTTAATTATCTAAATGAGCTTTAGATCGTTCATTAGTGGGCCACTAGTTCCGAAGCTATAGAATAATGTTCGACTCACTAGGCTTGATGCCCATCATAGGTGGAAAACCAAGAAAGTGTCCAGAACTACTTAACTCGGGCCAAAAGCCAAGTGCTTGAAACACACGAATCCCCTTGGCTGAAATCTGAAACTTAAGTGAAATTAGTCACTTTATTTTTTTAATAAGTTGTAACTTTCGAATTGTTGATTTATGGCCAAAGTTGGGGTACCAACTAAAGATATTTTTCCACACATATCCGTATAGCCGTGACCTCGATTGACCATCGGTGACCATCAAACATGAAATAGCGGTGTTGACCGCTTGAGTTGAAGTAAGAATATGTCAATATGTCCTAGAGGAGGGTGAATAGTACTTTTTAAAGTTTTTTAAGTTATATTTCAATCCTATCACACTAATCCTATCACAGAGTACAGATTAGGATTACTCAAAAATTAACTCTATTGGCTTCCAAGCCTGATAGAGGATCCAATCACAAATTACTTGTAATAATAAAAAAAACTTTATGAATCAAATTATGATGGATATGACTGTGTGTGCACAAGATGTGATTTCAGATAATCATATATAAAGGCATAAAAAGCAATCACATAAATGAAAGACAATATCAATCTCAAATACAGTCATTTTATAGTGGTTCGACTACTTGTCTACTCCACTACCGGCTTCCACACTCAACCCTTGAGTGACTGAATTTCACTAAGGAGGTTTCTCATGGTTCACCTCAAACCTAAGGTTTTAAATCAGGTTCACCTTCAACCTTTACAGAGGTTTCTACTCGGTTCACCTAAAACCCTAGAGTTTTGTTGGTGCACTCCTGACCAGATGTTTATGCCCACACAGAGCAAGGGTCCACACAACGCACTCGGATGTTTATGCCCACATAGAGCAAGGGTCCACACAATGCACCCAGATGTTTATGCTCACACAGAGCAAGGGTACACACAACGCATCTAGATATTTATGCTCTCCACAGAGCAAGGGTCCACACAACGCACCCACGCACGTACACTCCCGTCGGAGGCCTCCTTTGAGGACTTCAAATGGTGAGCAACACCTACGACCCTATCCTAAAAAGGAATGATCATAAATGTCCTCTGGACTCTAAGTACTTACAGATAAGTTAATGAGTCTCTTTTAGCTCGGTGATGAAGATCTCCTTCTTGTTGATGAAGAGTATTCAGCTTCCTTGATCCGCAACACAAAGATGTACCCATGCTAGGTGTAGGTTGGGTCAAGGTTATGATGGAGTTCCACTCTCTGAAGATTTTCCTATAAGGAAGATAGAGTGGTTCCAATCATCTATGCATTCAAGGCATCCCAGCTTATTAATTTGCCATTAAAGTAGTAGTTGGAGAATCCTTGAATGCGAAAGTTCATTCTCCAATCCACTCTATGAAATATCAATGATGAGGGTGGATTGTAGGATGAACTTCCTGAGAGAAAGGGCTTAGGATAAAAGATATGAAGTTTAAAATACTCAAAAGTACTCTCTACTTTCTCTCCCAGTAATAAAGACTAATCTCTCTATGTAACACTCCGAAAATCGGGGTCGAGTAGAAACCCAATTCTCGAGTTCCAGAACGTCACTTATGCAACATAGATAATGATAAATGCATGTTGTCTATAAAATGGCATTAAACAAGATTGAGGCTAAGCCAAAACAACATATCATACTCCAGAGACAGTTAAATTAGCAAGCAGAAGACTGTGATGAATACATAAAATATATAATTAATTGTAAATCTCCAGAGTATGAACATGTTATCAGGTTAATTAAATACATGTATACTCCAAAAATGGAAAGAAAAGAATATACATGAGTGCTCAAAAAAAAAATAAAAAATGACAAGTGTCAAGGCGTCTAATCAACCTCCCTGTAATCCCATTGATCAGAACGCGCATAAAGGAGGGATCCTCCTCCTCATCATCAAGTCCGGCTCTACTTCACAAGCAGCGCCATCATCTAAAACTAAAATAGGGACTGGTGGGTGTCCGGAACACCATCTCGTAATGTGGGAATGAGTAATCAACTCAGTGGAATCATATAGCAAAGATTAACATGTTATCAAATCAATCACGCAATAATAGTAAAGCAAACAATCAAACATTTCTAGATACTGTTGTTAATGCATGCATGAAATGACATGATGGATGCCCTCACCGACATACTCCCTCATGCGACACCATCTGCGTCCGTGGCATGCTTTCTTCCCACAATGCTCCACATCTTCCAGGCACATGCAGTGTGATATGGATAATGATTACCGGGTTGTTATTAGTCCTTTTCATACAACAGAATTGAGAAACTGAGGTACCTTCCTTGTATCAATCCCAACACAGATCCTGTCTAGGGTCGTTACTCCTAGTAATCTCATACGATGTTATATTTGTAGGTCACTGCAAGGGCTGCTAGGGCTGTTGCTGGCACTCGTTGCACCGTTCCCCCATCACCTTATCAATACAGGCCTAGTTTATATCCTTAAGACTGCATCAGGACTCGTCGCCCCCATGCGGTGTCAGGATAAACTCAAGGTCACTACAAAGGGCTGCCAGGGCTGTTGCTCGCACTCGTTGCTCCACTCCCCCATCACCTTATCAATGTAGGCCGACAGTAAGAATATAGTGTCTCATACCACCATAATCTGCTAAGAGTAGAGTGCTCACTGGTTACTACGGGAAGGTTTGTGGCCCCAGCGTAGGCCGACAGCTCAACCGCGGTGTCCCATACCACCATGCCCAGCTCATGAGTCTTTATGGATCAAGGTACCATGGTTGACAGGGTTTTCAATGGTACGTTCAGTACCCTAGGTTCAAGCAGTTATGACTCATACATGGTGAACATACAATAGCCAGTCGGGTTACTTGACGGGCTCAATTAGTACGAGCGCATCTCAAGCTGAGCGACATGAAGTGCATAAAACACTTCGTGTGGCCTAACCACTGCCGCCAACCCAAAACACGACTCGCGTTCATCGACGCATCCTTCGTGGCAGATAGAAGCCAACCACGACTTTGAATCTATTACCGACTGCCTGGACTAACGTATAACCTTAAGCATTTGTAAATAACATCAATGATCATGTGAGAGTGACATAACTGAAATACAAACAATCAAAGCATGTTCACAACATGTGATAGCATACAACGTAAGCAAATCAATTAACCACATATAATCCATATGCCTAAGGAAACCAATTTCACATAACACACATGGAGGAAAATCATTTAAGTCATCATATGAATTGAAAATTCAATCTCAAGCTAATCTACAACAACATTTACTCAATACATACTAATACAAACATTTATACAAACACTTAGTCTACACACTTTAGTCAACATAACGTATGTCGACTCAAAGTGCGCATTGGGGCGAATCTCTTTGCCAAACAGATCATGCACGCATTCCTAGTATCCTAACACGACAAATAACCATGGCAAACATTTCAGCAAAATATGGACGTAAACAGTATTTCCTACAAATGACTAAAATACCCTAAATCTCATATTTTCCATACGCAGTCGAAATGAAAAACGGATAGCATATTCTACATGTCAAACGACATGCTCGTCGATAATCTACTGTTAAACGATATTGAAATCTTTGGAATCAGTCAATCAAAGCGTCTAAAATTTGCACCTTTCGCCTTATACATGCATCGGTTTGAATAGAATGTATACACTTCGTCAACGATGTAAATGCGACCTAATGCACAAGTACATAAGCTACTTTGCCATTTAAATAGAAGGAATCCATAAAACAGTAAGAGGGTATGATTTTCTTACCTAAAACGAAGTTGAAATCGCCAGAATAGCGATGCAGGTGGGTGCCTTTGGCATGTGGAGCAGCATGAAAGAATCCCTGGAGAAATCACCAGCTTCTCCCTCACTTTCTCTCTCTTTTCTCTCCTCTCTCCTAGGATTTTTCCCAAATTCGTATGGGTTAGAAGGCTAAGGGTTTAAGCCCTTTTTATAAGCCCAAACATGACCAAACTAGACTCCAAGTCAAGGTATGTTTCGACAAAGAAACAAATGCATTTGATTTGGGGGATTGTCTTATTCAAACAAAACAAAAAGAGTACTAGGAACATTCATCGTATTTGATTAGTTACTGAGTTCATTTACATCCTCTTTACATCCCTTGATTCTAAGATAGATCATTTAGAAATAAAAGATTTATACTTTTAAACATCAAAAGTTCATTTTGACAGCCTTCCGGCGCCTGATTCGATCTTCTCCTAGGACTTAGGAGGAATACCGATTCGATAGACAGGTCATTTCGACAGCCTTCCTGCGTCTGATTTGATCTTCTCCTAGGACTTAAGAGGAATGCCGATCCGATCGACGGGCCTTCAATGAAATAGAGATTTCAGTAGCATAACAACGCCTGTTTCAACCATCCTCTGGGACATAGGAGGAATATCGATTAAATCGACTGATCTTTCTCCTTAGAACCCATGAAGAGGAGAAAACTCAGAGAAAGGAAGCCTAGGCCACGAACTTCGGCAGCACAACGGCTCTTGGACTTTACAGACTACAGGGCAGTTCGGTTGCGCGGACCCGCGCAACCGATATCGGTTGTGCGGTCCTGCGCAACTCCCAGGAAACTTCGCTCCTACCTTCTATCTTCCGCTCCGTTTTGCTCCTCTTGAAAATCTTTCATCCTCCTCCATGAAGGAAGGGAGGGGGTATTTATAGGCCCTCGAGCTCATGGAAATCTCGATCTTAGCGATGTGGGACTATTTTTGGTGCTTCGGACGATTTCGTAAAGGACTGTTACCGCAGCTTGTTTCGAGTCTTTGCGCAATTGATATTTAGGTTGCATGGACACGCGCAACGTATATTGATTGCGCGGAGCCGTGCAACTGACGTTGGTTGCGCGGTCCTGCACAAAACCTCTAAACTGTCATTTTCTTCTTCTTTTCGAGTGTTCTTTCCATTTCCTTATCTCTTCTTGCTTTAATCCCCCTAAACTACCCCTGGAGCTGGAACTTTACCAAAATACCTAAACTACCCTTGGAGTTGGAACTGTACCAAAATGCCTAAACTACCCTTGGTGCTGAAACTGTACCAAAATACCTAAACTACCCTTGGAGAAGATCAACACCATGAGATTTCCTGACCAGTACAATAAGATATTTTTTGTGCCTCAACAGATGCCCCCTCGATCCTTCTTTGATTGATTCCTGAAATCAAATGGAGGATGATCTTGCTTGTATGGTGGACTGGACGATCATACTTGACCAGAAGATTGAATGATAGCGTTCGATCGAAAGACTGGAATGATGGCGCTTGATCATAAGATTTGAATGATGGCGCTTGATCATAAGGTTTGAATGATGGCACTTGATCATAAGATTTGAATGATGGCGCTCAAGCGGAGAACTGAAATACTTGCACTTGAACGAAGGGCTGGAATGATTCCGTTTGACCAGAAGACTTTGAATGATGGCACTCGAACAGAAAACTGAAATGCCCCCAGTTAGCAGTGTCGAGCAGATGTTTCACTAAAGAAGATTCATTGAAGCCCGCCTTTGCAACTGCTGTGACGACTTCTTCTTTAAGCGATTTGATCAGAGAACTTTCTTTCAACATTGTTTCTGTTGTAACGGTCTTTTTGATCAACTCTAGCAATTCTTTCCTTTTGATCAGCTCCAGCGATTCTTTCCTTTTTATCAGCTCCAGCGATTCTTTCCTTTTGCTCTACATCTGAGGCTGTTCTTTAATGTTGCTTCTGCCGCAACAACTTTTTCGATTGCTTCTTTTACTCACAATCTGCATAACCCAAGCTTTCAAATAATAGTCTCTCCTGCCAAGTTAATCGGAATTAGTATATGAATTTATTATAATTTTCATTGTAGCTTTATGAAGCATTGGTAAGCTTGAGATAGAATGAGAGTTTCTTCTCTTTTTTTTTTTTTTTTAGGTTAATCATGATATTCGTTTTGTCATTGTGCTTCGCATCGTATTCTTCACTCAATGAATCACACTCCTGGATATGCATTCTGCCCTTTTTCCAGTCACTATCACAGAAAGATTTCTTCAGAAGACATTACTCCTGTAGTGAAGCCTGTCGATACTGTTGAAGAATAGATAATCTTTGCCAATTTGAATCTGATTCAAGAGAAACACATTTTTGCATCTTGTCTACTTAACATTTAAAATGTTCATCAAGCAATTGCACATTTAAACGCATGTCTTAGAGTGAAATATGTATTTGCTGCATTTGAACATTGTACAAGTCATGCTTTGCATATTTGAGCATATATAAAATGAAATATGTAGCTGATGCATTTTAAATGTTGCACATAATTTATCATGACATTTTATGAAACTGAACATAAAGCACCAATATTTATTCTTATCAGTATGGAATTTCCTATATGACTTCACTCGTTCATATTTTATTGGCGGTGCTAGGTTTCAATTTAGTCAGTGGAGCACACAGTTTAAGCTCATGAGTAGTGGAGCGAAGCACATAGTTTAAGCTCATGAGTGGTGGAGCGAATTTACTTGGACTCTCGTCAGAGTCAGGTCTCATGTGATGGTCTTTGTAACTCTCTAGAGTTCGCAGGACTCCTCACTGCCTGGGGAGTTCACAAGCCGCGGTCCATCAGAGGGGCCCAGTGACGCTACCGGGGCGGTGAATTTGGTTGGTTTTACAGCACAGGGTTGGCCACGGTAACTCTCTAGAGTTCACAGAGCTCGCAAGACTACCTTTGGGAGTACCAAATCCATGGTTGTCGATCCATCAATGAGTACGTTTAAACCCTGCCTCATGAGTTAGTATCGGAATCGAACCACAAATCTGAGGGGTCTTATGCATGGTTGACCTGTCCTGCGCACACTGTAGCCCTCATTTTCTTCGCCTGCAAGGTCGGGCCTATTCACGGGAGGGTTTCTCCTCCATTCTCCGTGATGCTGCCGGAAAGCTATACAGACGGCATGGGTGTTACGCTTGACTGGTCATTTGAGGACTTTGAGCACTTTGGCTTTTGGTCGTTGAAGACTTTGAGCACTTTGACTTTTGGTCATTGACTCCGTCAGCTGCCCGCATAGGTATGCGGACGAGGGCCTTCACGGGCTTTTTAGGGCCACTGGCTTCTCGTCGCTGCCCGAATGGCGATCTTCATAGGTCTCATGCCCAGCGGGCCATTGGCTTTTGGTCGTTAAAGACTTTGAGCTATTGGCTTGACTAGGCTGCCTTTTTTTATGATCATAGGTCTTATGCGTAGCCGGTCCCTTTCAAGATTTAATCCTTTCAGGATTTGGCCTTTTTTTTTTTTTCGAGACTTGTGACTAGGCTGCCTTTTATAGTTGGCAGTCATCACTGTTGCCAATTTTATATAGTTGACTGTATGATTCATCATATGGTTGAATCAATAATTGACATCTTGCTGCTGTTGACAATATCACGAAGACTTTTTTTGCATCATGTTTATAGTAATGTGTCAGCTCAGCGATGATAGCAATTTTGATGAGCAATTGATTGGCAAACAGTGATAGCTGCTCTCTTTTCTTTTCACGATTCTTTTTATGATCATCGATACCTCATGATTTTAATTTTGATGGAGATGTTCTTTCGGCGATGAGCGTCAATGCTTGATAATGACTATCGACGCTTTTTTCTATGTGTGATGAACGTCATTGCTTGATAGCGATCATCGACACTTTTTTCTTTGGGCGATGATTGAATATGCTATCTTCAAATGTCTTGGAAGACGAAGATAGGTAATTCTGCCTGAAATTATTTATCTGTATTTTCTGTCTGTATTTTTGTAATATACCAGCTTGATGGTGATGTCGATAGCAGCTTGATGGTGATATCAATTTCAGGTAGAATTTTGTAGAACTTTCTTGATGGCGCTCATCCTTTTCGTCTTTCTTTATTTGCTATCATATGATCTTGATACGCTTTCAAACTTCTTCTTTATTCATCCTATTCGTCTTGCCCCCTTTTGATACAGAATTATTATCTTGGTAATGTTCTGTATCAAAATCAGTAGCGCCTTCGGAAGCAATTTCCTTTTTGTCAACGCGAGTATAGGCTAACATAGGCTTTCATTTACTTTTTTGAGAAATTTTGCTTTCACTTGGCTTTTGAACTTGCCCCCTGAATATGATTGTGACTGTCGTTGGAGACATATTCTTTTATTCTTGGAGATATAGAGGCAGCATATTTCTTGTGTAACGCTTGATAGCGATTGATAGCCATTAATGATGACAGCGATAGTTGCTAAATTTGGCGATTTGGCTTTTCATTTGGTGATCATCCTTGGTGCTTCGCGTTTGGCGATAATTTGATATGCTTGCCAGCCTGCATTTTATTCATATACACAAAAGAAATACATGCTATGGTGAGAAATTTATTTCACAGCTTTTACTCACCCATCTTACCTTTCTTGCTCCCTTTTAATTTTGGAAGTGGAATCAAGGTAACGATTATTTCCTGAACTGACAGGTATTGTAAAGCATACCTGCAGCGAACGTGCTTTTTGTGGGACGCTACACGATTGACGGTCATATTTATCGACCAAGTTGCCCCCTTTTGACGCAGAATCATCACTCTAATAATTTTCTTGGAGCAAAAGCAACAAATATATTTACGGATGATATCTCTTAAGGAAGCGAGCGTTGAATGGTATGCTGATTCCCTGTCCGTCTTGATCTACAACTCGATATGCTCCATTAGATAATACTTCTTTTATTACGTAAGGGTCATCCCATTTAGGCTCAAACTTGCCTCCCGTTCGACGGGTGACCATGATTGGTCTTTTCAACATTAACACCATATCTCCCTTTTTGAAAAAGCGATATTTAACTCGCTTATCAAAGGCGGCTGATATTCTTGGTTGGTATGCTTGCAAACGCTGTTGCGCTACCAGGCGTCGCTCGTCAAGCAAATCCAATTCCTTCAATCTTATTTTTTCATTATCATCCTCAGTTATAGACTGATGTACTACCACTCTTAGTGACGTTACTTGTATTTCAATCAGGATTACTGCTTCCACACCATATACTAATGAATATGGTGTTACCCTTGTGGTTGTTCGATGAGTGGTTCTGTAAGCCCATAGCACTTCCTGTAATCTTTCATCCCAATCACGCTTGTTTCCTGTCACCGTTTTCTTCAATATTTTGACTATTATTTTATTAAAGGCCTCTGCTAACCCGTTAGCCGGTGGATAGTAAGGCGTCGAGAACCAGTGATGGATCTTGAACTTCTGACACAATTTTTTCATACCTTTATTTTTGAAAGGAGTGCCATTGTCTGTAACAATTTTCTTTGGGATACCATGTCGGTATATTATTACGTGGCGGATGAAATTGACTACATCCTTTTCTTTAACGTTTCGCAAAGCAACTGCTTCAGTCCATTTGGAGAAATAATCGGTTGCTGCCAGAATATATTATTTTCCTTTGGATGAAGGCGGGTTTATAGGACCGATTATGTCGAGTCCCCAAGCAGAGAATGGCCAAGAGGCAACAGACTGGTGCAAGTCTTCCGGGGGCACGTGTATAACATCTCCATGAATCTGGCATTCATGGCATCGCTTCGCATAGTTTATCGTGTCTTTAAATATAGTGGGCCAATAATATCTCATTCTATGTATTCGATGAAATAAATTTCGACCAGCTTGATGTGCCCCACACTTCCCAGAGTGTGCTTCCTGCAGTACCTGGACCGCTTCTTGCTTATTTAAACAACGTAGCAATATTCCATTATAAGATTTTTTATATAATACTTCACTGTAGATAACGAATCTACTTGACCGCTGTCTGATTTGCTGTCTTTGTGCTGATTCTTCTGGTAGGATGTTAAATTTGAGATAATCAATGAAAGGCTGACGCCAATCATCTATTGTAATTTCCAAGCACGATATGGGAAGGGCTTCAGTAACTTCTTCAACAACCTCCACTGAAGGCAAAAATCTTCTTTTCTCTATAGTTATTTGAAGAGGGCTTCAATTAGAGCAAGATAGGGCTGCTGCCAAGCTAGCCAAAGCATCGGCTTTTGCATTTTCTGACCGAAAAATGTGCTTAATTTCAACATAGGAAAACTGTTCCAACAACTGTTGTGCCTTAGGATAGTACGGCAAAAGTTCTTGCTTTCTTATTTCGAATTCAGTTGTCAATTGATTTATAATCAATTTAGAATCTCCGAAAATATGTAGTATTTTTATTGCCATTTCTTTAGCCATCTCCATTCCAATAATCAGGGCTCTATACTCGGCTTCATTATTAGTGCACGCAGTTCCCGGTGTAAAGGAGTAAGGTAATAAATCACCTTGGGGAGTAATGAATATTACTCCTGCCCTCGTTCCTGATGCTCGAGAAGCACCGTCAAAATACATTTGCCATGGATTCTGAGATTCTGTCAGCATGACTTGCTCATCCGAAAAATCATCATTGATGGCCTCAGATTCTGCCACGGGGTGCGCTGCTAGGAAATCCGCCACTGCCTCCCCTTTCACAGCTTTAGCTAGTTCATATGCAATAGCGTACTCTGAAAGTAATAACATCCATTTAGCCAACCTTCCAGACAACATCGGCCTTGTCATCAGAAACTTTATCGGGTCAGCCCTTGAAACTAACGTTATATCATGTGACAGACAATCATGCCTCAACTTCTGTACTGCGAATATCAATGCTAAACATTCCTTCTCAATTGGGGAATAATTGTACTCTGCACCTATTAAAGTTTGACTTAAGTAGTAGAGGGCTGTTTCTTTTCCAAATTCATTTCTTTGTGCCAACAGAGCTCCTAAGGAATGTTCGGCTACCGACGTGTACAAGATAAATGGCTTCCCTTTTATTGGAGCTGCCAATACTGGTGGCTTTTTCAACAACTCCTTTATTGAGTCGAATGCATTCTGACAGGCTTGATTCCATACAAATTCTGTGTCCTTTTTCATCAAGTGAGAAAATGGCTGACATCTTCCAGCCAGATTTGAAATGAATCGATGGATATATGCTAATCTTCCTTGCAAACTCTTTAGTTCCTTTAATGTTTTTGGCGGTGGCATATCCTGAATAGCTTTGATTTTCCCGGGGTCAATCTCAATCCCCCTATACCGAACAATAAAACCCAAAAACTTTTTGGAGGACGCTCCGAACGCGCACTTAGCGGGGTTCATCTTTAACTGTTTCTTTCTGAGCCGCTGGAAAACCGACACCAAGTGTTTGCGATGTTCCTGATGAGTTCCTGACCTGACCACCAAATCTTCAACATAACATTCAACGTGTTTATGCATCATATCTTGAAAAATTCTTTACATCGCTCTCTGATATGTAGCTTCAGCATTTTTAAGCCCAAACGACATCACCTTATAACAGAAAATTCCCAGCGAAGTTCTAAATGCCGTCGCCTCTTCATCCTCAGGAGCCATTCGAATTTGATTATATCCCGCATATCCGTCCATAAAAGACATAACAGCATACTGAGTCGTATTATCAATTAGTAGCTCGGTTATTGGGAGTGGAAAATCATCCTTCGGGCAGGCTTCATTTAGGTCTCTAAAATCGACGCACACCCTGACTTGTCCATTTTTCTTTCTTACCGGGACAATATTCGATATCCACTTAGGATACTTGACTTTCCTAATAAATTCGACCTTTATCAACTTATTAATTTCTTCCTCGATGAGGGGAACCAGATCTGAATAAAATCACCTTTGCGCCTGTTTAACCGGCCTCTTCTCCTTAGAGATATTTAGATGGTGTAACGCCACAGAAGGTTCCAATCCGGGCATTTCTGCATACGCCCAGGCGAATACATCTTTGTTTTCTCTAAGAAGCTGAACGTACTCTGCCGACTCTTGTTCAGAGAGGTTGGCACTAATGAACGTGTTTCGTGGTTCTTCTTTCGTATTCAGGTTTATTTCTAACAGGCTATCCGTCGTTGATTACCCCCCATCCTTTATTTTCTTCGGAGCTGCCTCAGGATGCTCCATTAGTTTGACATCTTCTCTCGCTGGTTCCTTTACTATAATCATATTTTCTGACGACCTTGCCTCTATGTCGTTAAATTTTCTTTGCCTTTTCTGGCCGATTCCAATTGAAATTCTTTTTTTATAATTTAGGCCACTAGGGTGTTTGCAATCGAGGCCCTTACCTTTCATAACTTCTTTGCTTGACCTATCTTTGATGATTATTTGATTCATATCCATCATCTGCTGTATAGTACACTTCAACATGTAACAATTTTCTGTTGGATGTCGCAGTAAGCGGTGATAGCGGCAAAAGTTTTGCTCCCCGTACCTTGTCACCTCCTCGGGACGTTTAGGTTCTGGCAATTCTATCGCACCAACTTTCAATAATTGATCCATCATCGGAATGACATCTTCCTTGTCGAACGCAAACCCGTTATGCGAATTGAGCGTCCTGACCCTTTTATTTCGCTTTGATTGAACCAAATCTTCTTTTCGCCTTGTATTTTCTTCTTTTAGACCTCTTACACTATTACGCTGCTGATGGTGATCAATAGTATTTAATATTATTCTATTAGGAGCCCCTTGAGCTGTATCACGGCAAAGTGTCGCCACTTTCCAATTCATCAATTCCAAAGCCTGAGTCTTAGCAGCCAAATCACGAAAAGTTTTGATGTCGGCATTGGCCAGTCCAATTACGAATTCCCCTTTCATAGAATTCAGACATATCTTGACTTGCTCACTTTCTTCTCGCGGCGGCTTGCATAAAGCTCCCAATGCCTTCCATTTGTCTATATAACTTCTCACCGACTCGCCTTCGCCTTGTCGCGTAGAGGCCAGCTCAACGATACTAACCTCACGGCTCAGAGAGAAGAAACGAGATGTAAAAGCATGTCGCATCTGCTCCCAAGTACGAATCGAGCTTGGAGCCAAATTGTAATACCATCGAAATGCCTGCCTGTCAGCGACGTCCCGAATAATCGCAGACAATACTGTGGTACTGCAGAGAGGTCTCCCATACCAGTAGTGAAGCGCGCTAAATGTTCCTTTGGAGATCTCGTCCCATTAAACTTTCAAAAATCTGGACACCTGAAACCGGCTGGGAAGGGAATATCATCCACCTCCCTTAGATATGGCGTACGGTACCTATAATGTCTAGTATTTTCTTGTTTCTTTTCCATTCGGCCATCATTTTCAATGATTGTTATTTGAGCTGCATTATGTATGAAAGTTGCCAAGGCTTCTTTGAGATTTCTGCATTCTTCCATCAACGCATTATGGGCTTCTGCCATTTCATTAAAACGACCCTCTGTAGTTGTTCTATAATCTGGATTCATTCTGGTCATGAATACTGCAGCTTCTCCACTTTTCGATGAAGCAGTAATCGACGGAGAACAAGAGAATGCTGATGTGACAGGGCTTGCAGCAAAGGGAGGGGACAGAGTTTTATCGGGCCCTTTTTTGCTCCCTGTGACATCGATTGATTGAGATGACGCCGATGCTGGTGAATCTTTTAGAGATGGCATTGACAATCTAATGATCAATGCTTTTCCCTTTTGTTCTCTTGTTCGTTCAGCCATTGAAGCATTTAAAGCTGGAAAGTCACGTACTGTCAACTGAGGAACTGTTTGTGCTGTTTTCGTCAGATAAATTGCCGGAGGAACTATCAACTGATTTCTTCTGACGGTACTTCGCGTTACGGGCCCTCTGATTCTTAATGAAGGCCGATTCATTCCTGAATTTTGGAAGTTTCGTGTTTTTTCCCTACGAGAGGTCACGAGAGTCCAGTCTGCATTGTTTTCTGATAACTGGGGTGGAGCAGAAATGACCCCAACTGTTGCTTGAACTATGCCTGTACTCGCATGACTTGGTATGTATTCTATCACGAACCCTGTCAAGGTGAATCGAAAGTTCACTTTTCTTACGGGGGTCGCCATAAGTAACGAGTCATAGTCGGATTTTAAAACCCTCGTCTTCTGTCATGAAACATAGTTGTAATTAGTAATTGAACAATTAGAGTGATCTATCTTAGAGATGAAGGGGAGGACTTCCCACAGAGAGTCACCATTTTGACGTCCATAGGACGCCAAACCGTGACAAATGTTCGTAACAACTTCACTGTTAATATTTTAAATAAGACAATATTCATTCAAGTCCCCAGCAGAGTCGCCATTTTGTTTCGACAAAGAAACAAATGCATTTGATTTGGAGAATTGTCTTATTCAAACAAAACAGAGAGAGTACTAGGAACATTTATCGTATTTGATTAGTTACTGAGTTCATTTACATCCTCTTTACATCCCTTGATTCTAAGATAGATCATTTAGAAATAAAGGATTTGTGCTTTTAAACATCAAAAGTTCATTTCGACAGCCTTCCGACGCCTGATTCGATCTTCTCCTAGGACTTAGGAGGAATGCCGATTCGATCGACGGGTCATTTCGACAGCCTTTCGGGCCTGATTTGTTCTTCTCCTAGGACTTAGGAGGAATGCCGATTCGATCGACGGGCCTTCAATGAAATAGAGATTTCAGCAGCATAACAGCGCCTGTTTCAACCATCCTCTGAGACTTAGGAGGAATGTCGATTAAATCGACTGATTTTTCTCCTTAGAACCCATGAAGAGGAGAAAACCCGGAGAAATGAAGCCTGGGCCACGGACTTCGACAGCACAACGGCTCTTGGACTTCACAGACTGCAGGGCAGTCCGGTTGCGCGGCGCAACTCCCAGGAGACTTCGCTCCTACCTTCTGTCTTCCGCTCCATTTTTCTCCTCTTGAAAATCTTCCATCCTCCTCCATGAAGGAAGGGAGGGCTTATTTATAGGCCCTCGAGCTCATGAAAATCCCGATCTTAGCGATGTGAGACTATTTTCGGTGCTTCGGACGATTTCATAAAGGACTGTTACCGCAGCTTGTTTCGAGTCTTCGCGCAACTGATATTTAGGTTGCGCGGACACGCGCAACGTATATTAATTGTGCGGAGCCGCGCAACTGACGTTGGTTGCGTGGTCCTGCGTAAAACCTCTAAAACTATCATTTTCTTCTTCTTTTCGAGTGTTCTTTCCATTTCCTTATCTCTTCTTGCTTTAATCTCCCTAAACTACCCCTGGAGCTGGAACTTTACCAAAATACCTAAACTACCCTTGGAGCTGGAACTGTACCAAAATACCTAAACTACCCTTAGTGCTGGAACTGTACCAAAATACCTAAACTACCCTTGGTGCTGGAACTGTACCAAAATACCTAAACTACCCTTGGAGAAGATCAACACCATGAGATTTCCTGACCACTACAATAAGATATTTTTTGTGCCTCAACAAGGTATACTTAGGTTATAGCCAAATCGAGACTTTTTCGATCCAAAAGAGCGTTTCGGGAGGTCCCCTGGCCGAACGCGGTCGGACTTAAGCTTATGCATATCGGATCTTGCTCACATCAAGTTTTCAGACCAGTAGAGTTCCCAGATCGCACGTGGCGGTCCAGTTTCAGTTCAGCGGTCATCGTACCTAAATCAAGTCTACAAGTCTCATGACATGAAAGATAAATTTTTCTTGATCCGAGGGTGAAATTTGGCTAAATTCTGACGGTCAGAACGCTTAATAATAACGCGTAAAGACACGTGCCAGATTTTGACTTAACTTTTCAAATCTTTACTCTTTCTCACTCTCTTCACTCCAGGCTCAATGAAATAGCCTCAGAACATCGGTTGGGCTTGATTTTTGAAACGATTGTCAAGTCCAGCCAAGCGGTCATAACGGTCTAAGATTGTAGATATCGGACTTTTGACGCGCGGTCTAAATCAAATACGAAGTTTCAAAGGGTTCCTGAGAACAAATCGGTTTAGAGTTTGATCCTGGATTTTAGGATAACGTAGCGTCAACGATGCTAGAGGTTTTGGGTCTTACAGATCGTATTTAAAGTGGTTGGTGCTTATTTCATAGGTAATCTAGTGTAGCGCTGGCTAATTCTCGTTAAATTCTAAAGAATTTGATTCTACATGATTTCTTTGGCTTTGGAATTGGGTTCTGAGAGGTTACTAAGGTGTTATGGTTGACCCATTACCTAAGGACGTCTAATCCCAGGTTGAAAAAAATTCGAGGTGTTATACTCTATTTATAGGCAAAAGGTTCCAACGGATATAAACGGTCATATTTATGACAGAGTTCAATATCATCGAGCAATCGTCGATATGATCGAGCATATACTCTCGATTGTATCGACATACCACTCGATGATACAAACTCAAATGTCATTTCACTTTTGGAAACCTTTCGCTAACTGGTCGATGGGATCGATACACACATCGATATTATCGGATTTCAAACTCCGATTCTATCGAGAGATGGATCAATCTATCGACAGGTGAAAACAAGAGAGAAACCTTAAAAAATTTTAGGTTCTACAGATATGATCGGAGAACAGTCGATGTCATCGGAATTTGTATATCGATGATATCAGAGACCATGTCGATGGGATCGATAAATCGTATAGATTTACCTATAAGCTTGCTGAACAGTTTGTGTCTGATTTCGATTCAATCGACAAGTTCTCGATATGATCAACATATGAATATCGATTTATCGACTGACACCCCGATCAACATTAAAAACAACTTAAAATTTATGCTGGAGAAAACATGCGCCCATAATCGATATGATCGACTGACTTCCGATATGATCGATTTTTGAGTTCAGATTGAATCAGACAGTCATCGATAGAATCGGACAGTCATCGATATATCGAAGCTTATGTTAGTTTTCTTTAGAAAAATAGGGGCATCGAAAAACAGTCTATCGATATTATTGATCCGCTTCAGATATGATCGATATTCGAATATCGATGATATCGACTCACAAGTCGATATATCGATAAATCGTCCAGATGATTGTTTGATTGCTGGACGCTTTTTGTCATCACTCGATTGTATCGATTGAGATGCCGAGGACATCGACAGAGCTGGTCAATCATATCGAAAGGGGAATCGATATAATCGACGGTGTAAGAAAAACTTAAAGATTTTCCTATTTGATAAAAAGTTTTCTTACACAAAAATCCTACGATGTTCTAGTTCTTTTTAAGGGTTTTAATCACCTGGTGTTTTGGGACATGAGATGTGAGGCTATGATTTACCTATGACGAGCTTCCACACATCCAGTTGAGGCAGATACTTGACTTGATCTTCCTGTCAAGCGTTGTTGTCCGACTGACTCAACTTACAACGTAATTGACAAACCAGGGCACTTAGTAGGTGCACTTTCAAAACAGACTTCCAATCATACTCGTCGATCTGCGCATTCAAATGGCAGGCCGATCATATCCATACATAGATGATTATTAGGGCTAATTATCATATGGTGTATATCAACTCCTACACCTCATAGTGGGCCTCAAAGGTTAAAAACACCCTCCCATAGGGCTAGTATAATAAAAACCTAGCCCTTAGGGCCATTTGCACAACTTTTGAAACTACATAAGACCTTCATTTGGGCAGCCCTTCTCTCATACGAATTTCATGTCCTAGCTTGGGTGAAAGAGAAGAGAAAGAGAGAGAAGGGAGAGTGTGTGTGTGTGTGAGTGAGTGAGGAAAATCTTGGTGCTTGTAGGGTTGATATTTCTTCAATCAAACCTTTGGCTACTACCAAATCTTCACCAAATCCACCCATGCCAAGCATCAGAGGTAAGAATTATATATTACCATTCAATTAAGCAAATAATTAATGGTGTTTTCTTAATTTTAATTTAGGAATTGATGATTTTTTTCCAAATCCCTAACCCTAGAAGCTTAAAATTGAAGATTCCTTCTTAGAGGTGCGGACCATTATATCTAGATTATCTTTTATCGAGTCTTATGGTTCAATTAATGATTTATGCTTTGTGAATGTGTGAATGCATGCTAACTTGTATATGTATATTTTAATTTTTTTCATACATTGCTATTGTCAATATGGTGAGGCTTGCATGTTCGATGAAATGCCCGAATGAGTAAATTGCTAGATTTATTGCTCATGTTTCATTCTTGTAAATTATTATTGTGGGTTAACTAGTTTTGTCGAATGATTAAGACTACTTGAGTAGTCGGGTTAGTAGTCAAATCGCAGAACATGAGGATGGCCCAGGTTTGGTTAGCCACCCTAGTTTCATTCGATTGATACGGGTTGAACACGGATGACCGACATTAGCTAGGCTACGAGAGATGCTTGCACCCGAATGCCAATTGTGCCGATGTTTGATCGAGTCAATTGAATTTCATCTAACAACTGACTAACTACAAGGATCACAGTAAGTCTATAACTAGTTGGTATGTGGTCTTAGAAACTTTAAAAAGATTGAACTGGAATGTTGATGCTTACGAAGATTTGTTAATTTTTGCAGTAAGGTTGAATACGGACCCTTTAACATTATCATTACAAGAAGATGCCATAAAAGACATTGATGAAATGTAATATATTACGTTAAACGAGTTATATGATTTAAACAAAAGATAAATGCAAAAATAGAAATGAGTTACAATAACTTGATCTTATCACGGTGATAAATACACATGCAACTCTCTCTTTAGTTACAGAGAGAACGGTATATATATATATATATAAACCATTACCACTTGAATGATTGAATTAATTCGAGTATTATTGTTGTAAATACATGTTTTATCTACTTACTCTTATTGCCTCCACATAAAATGATCCTAACGATTTTTATTTTGTTTCAAGCAATTATTTGACATGGGTATCGTTGAAGAAAAAAAAAAAATCAAATAAGTCGATCTTCTTATCTTCTGTTCGCTTATTTTGTCATAATAATCAAGAATAAGTTCAATTGTACTTTATTAAATCTTTCTTATATAAAATTTTATTTATTTGTGGTTCATGTTACGATGATTTAAGTCACTAACAACATAATATGATTGTTTATTGTTAGGGTTGAGAAGATTAAAATACAATGTATATCATTTACAACTGGTTTCACTCAATTAACCGCTGAAAGATTGGTGTATGACATCTTCAAGTCCGCTAGACCTTCACAAATGAATATTGAACCATATAGATGAACTGAAGATGGTTAAGAAAAAAATACCATGCACATGTATTGCTTGTAAGTCATTGGAAGAAAAAGAATCTGTTATAACTTTGATATTATTTAATTATATTATATTTTCTTTTCTTTGAAAAAAGGAAAAAAAATAGTGGATTATAATCATTTTAAATTATATAAAATGTGTTTATCAGGTGTAAGGTGGATTACGGATTGATGAATTTATAATTAAGTGTATTTGGATTTTTTCTTTCTTTTTTACCATATGTGTTTTTAAATTTCACGTCGTCATTTTGAAGTAGGGTACAATTTATTTTGATGGTGAATGTACGGTTGATAATGTTAATCATCTTTCGCTAGCAGCTTGAATGATAATAGTGTTTATTATTACTGGAAGATGGTCGATGTCGTATTAACTCAATTTAACTTTGAAACGGTAATAAAAAAAATTCAGAGGCACGTTTGTAAAAGAGAAAGACGAATTACAGTGACATGATCTTATCACGTTGATAAGTATATAGGTTGTTTCTCTCACTGGTTGCGGAGAGTCCAGTTAAAAAAAAAATAAATTAAACTTCAAACCATCACTATAAACTAGTTATAAACCATCACTGGGTTTTCAGTAGTAGGCATTCCACCCCCATTGTTTTTTGAGCCTTAGATTTAATTCTTTTTTGAGCTCATGTGCTAAAATGATTAGTCAAAATGGATGGACAATGTAGATAAAACACATACATCAAGTTAGTCATCATAAAGCCCTTATTAAAGACTGTCCATTTGTAGCTAGGTCTCGGTGGGATAGTATCCAATATCGTCCCATGAAAGAGTAGTGGGCCATTTCAAATTAGTGGCTTGCAAGTAGATGCTTAATAGAGGACTAGAATCCTCCCCAACACATGTCAAGCACAAGTATGTAAAATGCATGAGGCTGATAAGTTGTGTATAAATTCCACTATGTGCATTAACTTTCTTACATGATTATAGGGCGAGGAATAAAAATCAGCTAGATTAAAACCTCAGGTGGGCTATACCTTTGTTTTCATGTTCATATTAATAGAAAAAATGATATAAGATGCCAAACATAGGCTTGCATGTGGGGTCATCATCATATATCTTCCTAATGAAAACTATTTATTAAGTGTGATTCATTAGAACAAAGTGAAGATACAAAATTAGTGGTCTCCCTAATGAAAACTATTTATTAGGCGTGACTTATTAGAGCGAAGTGAAGATACAAAATTAGTGTAATCCATAACTTTAACAATCAATTAAGATCATATATATTACATTCATTGAAAAAGAAGATATATTTCATCTAAAAATTTGAGATTTTTCTCTTCATTTTGGAGTCATTAGTCTATTAGCTCCACATAATATATGTATTATATTCACATTATCTATTTATTTTCTCTATTATTTTGATGCAGCTCACTTAAAACTTTGGATCTACTTTATTTTTGAGCCCTTTACTTAAAATTATCTAACAAGTTAAATGTACGATGACCATGTCACAAATATCATAGTGGTACCCATACATTTTTGCAATGCAGAGACCATACCATTATCACACCACCTTACCTACCAACATCACGTCATGTCACAAAAATTAGCAAAATAAATAATTATTACTTGGCTAAACCAAGTTCTTATAATTATTGCAAATCAAACATGTACATTAGTGTATCTGTTATGATTTGGACCAAATCAATTAATATCCATTCACACCAATTATGACTGATTATATGTTCTTACTCTCTCTCTCTCTCTATATATATATATTCCATAGGTGTGGTTCATATAAAGATTTTCACGCTGATAAGAAGCATTCTCACACCTGATGATTAGAGTAGATTCACGTGAACAACAAAGGTCCCAACAGAGCTAGGATATATATATATATATATATAGCGAGAGAGACAGAGAGAGAGACGGATTGGCTACTACTCCCCTGCAGGCTGCCACCGGCCAATGGCTGATGGTCTCTGCTCTGTGGGCCCCACTATGATGTATGTGTTTCATCCATCCCGTCCATCTATTTTTCTATATCATTTCAGGGTATGAGACCAAAAATACATTATATCCCAATATAAAGTGGACCACATTACAGGAAACAGTGTTGAATGAACGTCAACCATTAAAAAAATTTCGGGGGCCATAAAAGTTTTGGATCAAGCTGATCTTTGCTTTTTCCCTTCATTTGGGTTTTTAGGACCTAATCAACAGATTGGATGTCAAATAAACAGTACAGTGGGCCTTAAGGAGGATTTTAACGGTGGATATCCAATCACTATTGTTTTCCTGTGGTGTGGTCCACCTGAGATTTATATCCTCTCATTTTTGTGATCAAGCCCTAAAATGATATTTAAAAATGGATGAACGTGCATGGATGAAACACATACATCATGGTGGGGCCCACCGAGCACGACCACCAGCCACCAGGCTAGCCAATCCGTTCCTTGGGGAATGGCCTATAATTTAGAAGGCAAAAGATACACTGATGAGATGGTTAAGATCTTCCGATCACCGCTTAGTTGGCCCATCCATGTCGTGTCACGTCGATCACTGACACGATGACAGTGCAAGCTGTGCTACGATCTACGCCGTTCATTTTGTGACACTTACCCTGCCATATATCACCAAACAACCTAGAAAGGCGAGGCAATCTTAACTGTCAGATTGATGGCCTGAAAACTGCCAAAGACTTCTTGTACGGGTTACAACTTGGGTTTGTTTGGATCGCCTCCCCTTCACCGGGATACGTTAGTTGTGATCCATCCGTGGTGTGGTCCAAGGGATCGGCGATCCTGATGACGATATTCACTGTCGATCGCTGTCCGCGACCAAGAGACGGCTGCTATAGCCGAGCCGATGGGGACGTGGATTTCCTGCTTAGGAAGTTCCTGCACAAGGATGCTGAATGGGGCCACCGACGTCTTTGTGATAAATCTAATCCGTTCATCCATTATTAGAGGTAATTTCAGGCAATTAGACCAAAATTCAGATGGATAAAAAACTCAATTGAACCACACGAGAGGAATCAGTGGAGATTCAGTGAGAACCGTTGAAACATTCTAGTGGATATAAAAGCTTTGTTTCATGCTAAATTTTTTGTATTTTCAATTCATCCTTATGGTAATGACCTTATAAACGGTTTGGACGGCATATAAACATCAAGGTGGATCTTAGAAAAGTTTCAACGGTAGATATTTCTTTCTCCAATTTTCCCTCGAGTGTGGCCCACTTTAGTCTTGGATCCAACTGATTTTTGAGAGATTATACTAAAATGATCTCTCCAAACGGATGAACGGGGTAGATTTTTCTACAAACATGGCAGTGGCTCCCACTAGCATCCTTGCGCAGGAACTTCTTGCGGAAGGCTTTCGCAGTAAATCCGCACCCAGCCGACGGCGACAAACTCATCGCCACGTCAGATATACACGTGGCCGACAACCAGCAGCTATCCTCATCGCACGAGCGCATCTGCCGTACTGCCACCTGTAATGGATGCCACCGATAACTGCCGGTTTGCGCCTGCAGTCTTCCCAAGTAAAAGACGTGTCTAGAATTGCAATTCACCCAGTGAATAACTTCTAACCTATTACGTTCATGCGAAATCCACTCCGTCCAATAGATTGGTCCGACCATGAGGATTAATTTTGAGAGAACCAGTATCATCCGTTCATCTGTTGGAGCCCACTTGCATTGTATTACTTATAAGCGACTGCATGTTATTTCCTCTTCCATGGTCCACTTGATAATTGGATGTTATTTTTTATCATGTATTCTAGTTAAAATAGTGGGCCCAACCCATTGGACGGGTTGGATTTCTTAATGATAATCCGTCCACAGGTTGGACAACAACTTATCTTCCAACCGGTTGGATGTAAGCATTTCTCGAAAAGTAAAAAAGACAATACAATTATTTTTAAGGCAGTTGTTATTTGATACTCTAGCAGCTAATGATACTTGACACACATGCACTCAGATATTTTAGACGTCCCGCGTATCTTAAGTCAAAATAAACCGTTTAAATTATAGAAGTCGTTATAAACAAATATAATGGCTGAAAAACCTTACCTATGAATTCTGATTCGTGGAAACTTGTTTGCTGAAATATGTCCGTTAGATATTCTTCGTTTCAACCGTCCAATTAATGTCCATCATTCACATATTTCTATAATCGAACAAGTGTAACTTTTGGTTTCTACGAATCTAAACTTAGAACTGTTCAATTTCAATACCTTGTGCCCAAATGCAGGACTTCTTAGTGCCTGCGCATCATCAATTCCATTCTGCCAGAGTATCGAAGTTTTTCTCTTCCACCTTGAAATTTACGACTGTAAGCCCTATCTTTTACCCACCGTCTATTCTAAGCGCTCCCAAACTTTAATATTTCAAAATAACCATTCTATACGGACGTATTATTTTTTAGAGGAAAATACACTTACCTATTCTAAGCGCTTCCGAGCAGGATAGTCAACACATTTCTAGTAGCTACGGTTATAATCCATAGGTATAGGTTTAACGGTGCCCCCTAGCTACACCGTATTTTGCCCGCAAATAATATGTCCGTACAAACCGGCTTCGTTTGAAAAAGTAAAGCCTGGAAGCGTGTAGAAAAGTCGGTGGATAAAAGGTATGATTTACCGTAGTCAATTTCTCCAGCATCTTTATAGACACTGGACGTGAATTGCCAATGCACACCTACAGGCAGAAGCTATGTGGGATCCACCGAGGTGTCCGTGAGAAATCTACTCTGCCCATCAGTTCCAAAAGCTAACAGTAATAAAAGACTCCAAAATTAGTTAGACCCAAAACTCATGCAGGTCACGCGAAAGGAAAGGGTAAGAATGGAAATACTTACCGCTGAAACCTTCTGAGATGTTTATATGCAATCCAAACCGTTCAAAAGGTTATTCCTACCGGGATGAAGTGCCCGTAAAAATCCTATCCTGATCCAAAACTTCTACGGCTCCAGTGAAGTTTCCAGTGGTGGGCATTCAATTCCCACCGTTTGAGTGGCGTGGCCCACTTTGACTTTTGGATCCTAATTTTTGGAATCCTATATTAACGTGAGCTTGCAAAAATGAAGGACGGAATGATTTACCGTAGACATTGCGGTCCCAACATGGCTTCCGCCTGCAGCAAATTCCTAGTGGCCAGAGGATGCAGCTCCGTGGTATCCGGGTTAGGGATGGGGCCACTGTGATTTATGTTACTTATATCCATGCCGTCCATCCGTTTTGAAAGCTCATTTTAAGGAATGATCCAAAAAATGAAGAAGATATCATGTGGACCACACCACAGAAAGAGTGGTGTTGAATACCACCATTAAAAACATCTTGGGACCACCGTAATGCTTGTTTGCCATCCAACCTGTTGATAAGGTTAAACGTACCGAAATTAAGGTCCCACACAAATATGAGCTTGATCCAAAGCTTTTGTGGCCTCCAAGAAGATTTTAAAATGGTGGGCATTTAATAACAATTGTTTCCTGTAGTGTGGTCCACTTGAGACTTGTACCTTCTTCAATTTTGATATCATGAATTAAATTGATCTGCCAAAACGGATGGACGGCCTGGATATAATAAAAGTATATTAAGGTGGGCCCGGATCCACCACTGAGGTTGGTGGATCCACCCAAGCCGCGTCCTCCCCGTCGGGCGCGGATTAGGTACCAAGTACTAACCTCGCCTGTGCCCGGACAGGAAGAGGATTCGAGGGGCCACCTAGGTTCCACCGTGAAGTTTGAAATTTATCTACACTGTCCATCTATTTTTTCAAATCAATTTAGACCAATACTGAAAAATAAGGGATATCTAATGTTCAAGTGGACCACACCACAGGAAGAAGTGGTTCTAAGGACGCCCACCATTGAAAACTTCTGAGGCCCACCATGTTATATATTTGCCATCCAACATGTTGAACTAGTCTTATGCACATGAATGAAGTGAAAAAAACAAATATCACCTTAATTCAAAACTTTTTTGGTCCTTAATAATTTTTCAACGGTAGAAATTTAATCCCTTATGTGTGGTCCACATGGATCGTTAGATGTTTTTTTTTTTTTTGGTTATAATATGAATAGACATTTGGGAAAATGGATGGACGGTGTGGATGGTTCCATACACCAGGCCGGACCCTCGGAGCCCAGCCTGTCCCGAGCTCGGAACAGGCACGGGTAACACCTAATCCGCGGCCCTCGCTGTCTATTTCCCCATGGTTCGTTTTCTGCGGTCAATCTCATCCAGCATACGTCGCTCCATGTGGTCCACAAGCAGAGGTGGACGTATGATCCGAACGGTCCATATTGTTGGCACTCAATAGATAGCCAATATCGACGGCCGAGATCATTGTTTCTAAGGGATGGTCTGATCGTGACGCTGAGATAAGCCTTTCTTCCTGATTATCCGATTGCGGCTCATCTACATTATCACCGAGAAAAAAAATCATGTTCGACTTCACAAATCAGTGGCTCAGATGACTTTTTCTGCACGATTATCCAATCGTGGCCCACTCCAGTTCTGACCATCTCACCGTATCTCTGTTCATGGGTCCCATGTGCGCGCCATATACGCTCGTAGGTCTAAGTCCGCATAAAGCAAAAACAGGGACTACTTTTGATAGTAAGAAAGTACCAATTTGTATTCAGGCATCACCAAAAGTAGAAAAAAGGGTGCACTATCAAGAATAATGGGTGTAAATATCCATCTTTTATATTTAATAAAAAATACCAAATATCCGACGTGTCCGTCAACTTATCGTAGATCCCCCATTCAACAAAGCATGAAAGGAGAAAACCCAAAGAAAAGGCATCGGAGACTTCGCTCGCCAGCCTTCTTTATTATTTTAATTGCCTTGAGACAAAGAGATCCATCCACACATACTTCCAAAGATCTCAACCATTGATTTTTTTATTTAATAAAAATAATGAAAGGATACAAGGTAATAAAAAGACAAACCCGTCCCTCACAAACAAACGCAGAGATTTGCCGGTCCAATTAATAATATTGTGTTATTATTATGACAATAATCAAGGGTGATGATCGTTCAATAGGTGCCTATGGCCCACCAATAAGATGATATTGGGTTTTGGGAACATCCAAATGGTGCATTTTTTAAAGCCATGGATGATCACTGTTGGACGGTCGAGATTGTTTACAAGTTGACGTTTGGTGTGTGAGAGTGAGAGTCACATACAATGCTACTTTATTTCCAACGACGTGTCACGTGAAGAGAGTCTGATTAGTGAAAATGATATCACTTGAGAAGGAGGCCAGATTGGTCCACTCATCACGTAGGCTGCACCGTTGAAATTGATCGTGAATTGCCCGTAACTCTGGAATATAGGATGAACGGATTTGGTGAGGTCGCATGTGTTGTATATCCACCCCGTTCATTCATTTTTCCAGCTCATCTTAGGACATGGGCTAAAAAAAGGAAGCTAATCCAAATCTCAAGTGGACCACACCACAGGAATAATTACCGTTAAAAAAGTTTTGGATTAGAATGATATTGGTGTTTTCCTTTCATCCATTTCTATGTGACCTTATCAACGTCGGCCCTAGGAAGTTTTTGATGGTGGGCGTTTAATAAATGGTCCACCTGAAATTTGGATCGGCTTCATTCTCAGTTTCAAACCGTAAAACGATATGGGAAAACAGATAAACGGCATGGATTTAAGACAAATACATTACGGTGGGCCACACAGTCAGGGATACATATGCGTGGGTCTATAAAATTTCCCTCGCCCTCACAAAATCCCGTTCGCATAGGATGCCCTTAGCCCTGACCTGGCCCACTGAAAATTCCACATGCAGAACTCAGGAGGGAAATGGGAAAAATCGTCCAATCACGTAGGGAATCTGCAAAGCGATTTGTGGGCCCGCGAAACATGCACAAGACGTACTTTCATTTGGCCAAATCAGGCAAGTTGCATCAACCCAATAGTTTAACTAAAATGCATGGTCTTGCTGATCCACCCAGTCCACTTTTCGCCCCACTAGATCTCTATGGTGTGGCCCACCTTTTATATTCACCACACAACTGACCGCAGACACCTTGATATTTTATTGATCTGATCATTATAGTAAAACACACCACATTAGACGGGTTGGATGCCATACACGGAGCCGATTACCTGTTATCCGGTGTTACCCTGACCATGTGGGGCCCACGTTGATATTATATATATATATATAGAGAGAGAGAGAGAGAGAGAGACCTTAGAATGATCCTAATCTCACGTGGATCATACCATTTGAATGATCTTAGTATTTTTACTTCGTATAAGTCTTCTTGTCGTTATCAATAGGTTGGATGGAAAATAAATATTAGGAAAACAACATGACGGTAACTTTAGAATATTCAATGGCGAAGCACTCAATTATTATTTTTTCCTATGGTGTGGTCCACCTGAGTTTTGGATCTACTTAAAATTTTAAACTGAGTACTAAAATGGTCTGGAAAAACATTTGGACAGTGTGGATATATAACACATCATCAAGATGAACTCCCCTGTCTCACTCAAAAAAAAATAGAAAAAGGGAGAGCATTTTGATAATTTTAACCATCAAGAAGCACGCCATTTGGACAGTTGGCTAGTGACCACCAGCCAGTCAGCCAGCTATTGTCAGGCTCTGCAGCACATCATGTGTTTTATCCACCTGCTATGATGTATGTGTTTTATCGGCTGCTCATCCATTTTCTAACCTCATTGCAGAGAACGAACAAAAATGAAAAGAAGGAAGATCGAAATCCTAACCAGACAACCCTAAAAACAAATAGGAAGATTTGAATGTCCACCGTTAAAAACTTCCTACAGTTCATCATAATATTTATTTGTCATCCAACTTATTAACTAACTTACAAACCTAAATAAAATGAAAACACAGATACAACTTTTATAGCCCTTAAAAAAGCTTTTAACAAGAAGCATTCAATCCCCAATGTTTCCTGTGATGCGAATCCACCTGAGATTTGAATCTATGTTAGGTTTGTGTTCATCCCCTAAAATGCGCTGAAAAAAATGGATGAATGGCTTGGATAAAATGCATATATCATGGTGGGTGGGGTCCACAAAACTTTTCCTTTTCTTTTTTTAATTTATCCTATCAGCTAAAAAAATAAAAAATAAAAATTTTTTTATTTTTTTTTATTTTTTCCTAACCTAACTTTAAACACCACTAATCAAACGGATAAGATTATCCTATCAATATGTATTTTGCATCATTTTCCATCTAAAGACAATAAGATGGACGGTCACAAAATGATAAGTTACCTTTCCACATGCTTCGCGAAAGAGACAACCTAGTTGACATTTGGCCATGGCACTGAAATGCAAACCATATCATGTTCCACATGAAGAAACATTACTTGAATTCCATGTAATTATTTTGTTTTCCATATTACATGCTTAGGATGCCAGGCAGGCTAGTTGAGACCACAACCTCGGCATTGTAACCGCTGTATCCTAACGACCGAGTCCTGACACATGTAGACTTGCACGTGTGCTACGACTAGGCTGGCACGTAGATCATTAACTTATAATTTTAAGGCCCATTTAATGTCTTACATGCTTATAATAATAGACGGTGAGAAATGATCCATTGAGCTAAAGAACATGGAAACCTTTCCTTCCACCTAGTTGCATTTTGGACTTATCAGTGTCCGCATCTTTGATCTGGACCGTGCATTATGTCTAGTTCACTTGCCACAGGCTGCATCTAAAAACTCATATTGATTGGGTGTTCTAAACCGTCTATACATTGGAATTGAAAATTGGATGATATGTCCAGCTATGGACATTCAGGACCATTAGTTTGGTGTATTTTTGCATAATAGCGGAGGAAGGTGGTCTGAACATGATGGACGGTCTAGATTGGTAATGTGGAGGCCGAGAAGTCCAAATGCAACTTGGTGCATGGGAAGGATTTTGTACCGTTAGCTCACTGGACCATTTCTCTTAGATGATTATTATATATAAGCAGGAAGACATTAATTGAGGGAGTGCGATACGCACATCCCGAGCCCAGGTGGGATGTGCCCCGCACGTGATCCTCCATGTAGGTTTCTCGTTTGCACTGGAATTCTACACTCCTCGATTTGTCCAAGTGGGACCCACGGTTGGGTGATCCAAACTGTTGATTTGATGGACCAACTAGTATATAGCTAGTGCGACAAAAATCTCCTTAATGGGACCACTTTAGTCCCTTGATTGGGTGGCCCACAAATACATGGTCAAGGAAAAAAGTAGGTAGAGCGGTACATGAGTGGAATCTGGCCGAGCTCGGCACAATCCCGCGGCTTGACTCGGCCAGTGACTAACCCCAGTTCGAACACAACTTAGCTTGGCTCCTCAGCCCAGTCTAACTCGGGCTAATTTGAGTTAAGTTTGAGTTTTTAGAGCATTTTATCAAGCATATAAAATGCATTTTTAGTTTTTCACATCATATAAAATAATAACAATACTCCATAAATATTTCATCAAACTCTCATCAAGTAATATAAAAATAAAGATATAAGGCCAGTCTTCATTGGGCTATTTCATGAAATACTGGACGAGCAACAACAATAACAAAGTAATCAAGTAATACGTTGAATCGATACTACGTTCATTTGAGTTGAAGTCCTGTCCCAATTGAATTGATCTTGAACAAAGTTTGAGCACTACTTGAAATATTTTTAAACTCCAAAAACCAGTTCCATACAGATCAAATTCAATTTTAAGCTAAGGTGAGTCAAGCTTTTCCAAGTCGAGTCAAAGCAAGCTGGCCGAGTTAACTCAATTGGTGTACAACTCCCGAAGAGGGTAAGGCCTTCAGTTGTTGGATGGTTGATTAATGCATGGCCGATCGATTTTCTCATTTGCACGGGAATTTTACCCCCCTCAATTTGTCCAAGAGGGACCCACGGTTGGGTGATCCAAACGGTTGATCTGATGGACCAACTAGTGGATGGCTAGTGTGAAGAAAATCTCCTCAGTGGGATCATCTTGGTCGTTTGATTGGGAGGCCCACAGATACACGGTTAAGGTAAGAAGTACGGTAATGCCTTCATTCAACTGAAGGAAATTTTAGTGCATGGCCCATCGACGCGTCCGGGTTGTTGCCTATAAAGTCAACTGTCTGACATGGGCGCCCGTTATAAAAACTCGAGTGGCCCATCCATGGTGGATGGCATCAGATCAACGGTCTCGATCACAAAATCATGGGCTCCACCTGTAGAAACTCAACACCCGAGCAAAAAACACCGCCATCATCGAGTCGAGGATCCTACAATTGACCATTGATTAGTTAAAAAACCCGACAGAAGCATGCGGCACCAGTCACGTGACCCCATTCCTCCTATTCGCTCTTCCAGTTGCTTCTTAATTCTTATCTAAAATCTCCACCTTCAAAGAAAGTACATCCCCTCTTCTTACTCAGGGATCTACTCCTTCCTGATGTGGGGCCCACCCAAAGCCTCTAAATCTGTGGTTGACTTGGCCTTTATAGGGCCCTACCCTGCCCAGGTTCTTCATCTTGGTGGGGCCTCTTTCAAGATGTGGCCTTTAAACGGAGGATCTTGGTGGCCGTTGTCCTCTGACAGGTGGCAGTATGTTTGCATGCGGACGGCCCACCCATACACATCTGACCACGTAGCCATTTGGCATGGTTCTTTAAAATGAAGAGAAAAAAAATAACTCAAGTAACTCGAGTGCGTGAAAAAAGTGATTTGAACTACCACCGTTGAAATATTTATATAGAGCCACGAGGGTTTTGTAACACAGCCAAGCTTTTTGTGTTTTCAGTTCATCCAAGTGGGAATGAACTTATAAACCGTTTGGATGACCTACTTGAGTTTTGAATCCTTTTCTATGTTTGTCCTGTCTTAAAATAAACTATTAAAATGGATGGACAGGATTGATTTCTCATAAACATACAGTGGGCCACGTAGCTTCTGAGCACAGAAGGCTGAAATCCGTAACCCTTGTACTCCTTGCTTCAGTTGGTGCCGCGTGCCATTGGTGGTCTCCGTCCTTTGAGTGCTGCCATGTGTTATGGCACGTGAGCCTATGTTTGTAGGACGCGGATTGGGTGCGGCACCTGCGTGGACCGAGCCTGCTCGGATTCAGCAGTGATCCTTTCAGTACCGACGTCCGTGCTGGAGGCCCACCATGATGATGTTTGTGTTTTATCCATGCAGTTTATTTATTTTGCCATATCATCCTGGAGGTATGATAGCCTGTAATTCAGACAGATCTAAATCTCAAGTGAAGCACAGGCCTAGGATAAAATGCTCACCGTTGAAAACTTCCCGAAAGATGCATGCAAAAGTTTTGGGCCAGCTGATATTTGTATTTGATTAGATATAAATAAACATCTTGGTAACCCCGAGTTCTCAATGGTGGTGTAATGTTTCATCCAACCAGCACAGTATCATAGGGTGTCTATATAAGATTTGCCACAAGACCGTATCTTTAATCCAACTGAGTAGATCAGACGAGTCATGATAGGACCTAGTACGGGCCGCCAAGTCAGATGACCGTTTACATTTAAGAACAACCCATACAGGCTATACCGCGATGCGAGAATGTTAGAAAGTTATAAAAATTTACGGAACCATAGATCTCATTGGGCTTGTGATCCATCGTAGACCATGAACTCAGTGGACACCCAGAAGTTAATTATCCCTACCGTTCCAGTGGCACTTGTCAAATGCAACCCACCCAAGGCCGAAGTTGAAATCTGGCACTTGTAAATGAAACTGAGATTTTAGGCTTTTCAACCGTCGAATTTCTTCTAAATTTACGGTGAAGGTCTAATGTATTGTCCTACGCCCGTTCACAAAATCTGTGACCTGATCGTGATATAGTGACCGTTGATCGCAAATCGGACCCGTACGATCAAACCCCATATCCGATCGTTCCCAGATTTTGCATGACCCTTCATCGGGTAATGAAGCACCTATCCTATAAGTTTCATGGCCAGGAGGCCACCAGAACTTCCCCAACAACTGGAATGGACCTCACAGGGTCATTTAAAGATCGGAACCGTATGATCAAACCCCATATTCGTTCATCCGTTTGCTTTCAAACTTTGCATGACTCATCATCGGGCCATGAGACACACACCAAATTTGGTGGCCAAGGGGGTGTTAGGGCCGCCCCAAAGCCAATATGGAGTCCTAGAGGGTTATTGTGGGCATTTGAGGAAACTTAGGGCCAAAGGGCCCAAATCTAAAAAATAAAGCCCTAGTTCTCTCATAACTCCCCCCTTTACTACACTCACCAAAGAGAGAGAAGGGAGAGTAAGAGAGTAAAGAGAGAAGAAAGAGAGAGTGAAAGAGAGCAAAGGTGGACCTTAGATCAAGGTGGAGCCCAAGGAAATCAAACCTTATAACTCCCTACTTCTTCTCCAAGAAGAAACCCTCCTCCACGACCACCCATTCGTCCTTTGGTCGTTTAGGTAAGATCCCTCATCCATTTTTCTTAAAACTCACGTGTTAAGAAGGGATTGATATAGATTTCTAACATACAAGTGCTTGCTTTAGGGATTCCGGCCGATCGACCTCAAAGCCCTCATTCCTAAGTCATTTTCCAAGTCTCCAACGATCCATAGGTACAGACTATTATCCTTAGGTGGCATAACACCAATTATAGTATGAATCTAATGATTGTGATTGCTTGGGTGATATATTGGGAGAATCTAGAGAAACTCTAGGAACTTTATGTTTATTGGAATTGCATGGAATTGTAGGTTTGGTTCTCATATGATGTTGTTCTTGCCTCTCACATGATTTTGTGTATGGATGATTATATGCTCATGCCTTGTTTGATTTTTCCATATGGTGTTGCTTCATAATAGGTATGATTCATTATTCTTGTGCATATGATTCCTTAAGATGGAGGAAGTGCTTAACTTCCTCACACACCCACACAACTCACATGCACTTTGTTTCATGATAATGATAGTTTGCTTGTTAGGAGTATCTGATTCGCATGATTGAGATGCATCAAACATGATATTGTTATGCTAATTGATAACCTGGATAGTTGGCATGTTATGGATCACCCTCACACCCTTGGGTTGGTCAGGAACATGAGGAGAGACGGTAGTCCCATTGGTAGGACTATGCTAGGGCTAAACCCGTAGGTTTGGGCAGGTGTGTACGGGTGACAATAATTCGACTTCATGGGTCCCTTGTACCCGATGTCGCTCGTCATGTGTTCGCCTGACTCGTGCGGTCTAGCCTACTTACTGACCAACCTTGATTGTCAACTTTTTTTGCTTACATATGTATGGAACCTGAAACACCTTACCACCATGGTTGCCCATTAATAACCAAATTGAAACTTATCCACCGTCTCGTGAGTCGGGCATGGTAGAATGAGACACTGTGTCCGAGCTGTCGGCATACTCTGGGGTGACGTGCCTCCCCGTAGTGACCGCGAGTGATCCCTTTTACTCAGCACTCCCCATGTGCTTGGAGTCGGGGATGAGGAACTCGATGGGATCAAAGATAGCGGGGTCTTGGCCTCACACGTTGGGGGGCCTTATCCTTTCAACTAGTTCAGGACATTTGATACGTGAGATATATCATATTCCCCAACTTGCTGTATAAACGGACTTAATTAAGAACTTGGCTAACACTATCGCATTGCATCGCACTAGCTAGGGTGGTGACTCGGCAGTCGAGATTGCTTTGACGAAGTGTAGTCATACGTGATCGTTAGATGGAGTCGCTCGAAGGAGTGTTATGACGAGGGCATGCATCATATCATCCGTCATGCATGCGCATTAATAAGATTAGTTATGTGTTTATAAATGATTACTTTTCATTAAATTCATAATATAATTGATGCTTGTTACAGCTTAAGAATAATAACACCCACTGAGTTGATTACTCACTCCCACTCTGGGATGGTATTTTAAAACACCAACCAGACTCTCCCGTACCTGCAGGTGGCGAGGAGTATGAGGAGCCTGATGGCAGGGGCTTGGACGAGGAGGACGAGTGGTCCTACTTTCGGTTGATGGACGGTTCTCCATCAGCTTGATAAGTAGGATTTTGGATCGCTGAGTAGGGGGCTCAGCTTTATTCTTTTTGGACATAGTATTCTTTTTATAGTTTTGTTTGGGCAATGCCTTGTGCGACCCATTTATATTTTTTTAGACCTGTATATATATGTTAGATCTCTTTCATTTCAGTAGACTTGTGTGATTGTACTTCATGTTCTATAAATTTCAAGCTGCACATCTAAACTTGATTAAACGCATATTAGTGAAAATTGGTTTAAAGTGAGACTCGAGAACTCGGGGGTCGAGTGTATGTGCTACCCCCAATTTCTAGGGCATTACAGGTGGGCATCATTATCATCACAACTTCCTGTGGTGTGATCTACTTGTGTTTGAGCACGATTATCCCTACAGCTTCCTGTGGTGTGGTCCACTTGTGTCTTCAATCTGCCTTATTTTTTTACCTCATGTTCTAAAATATTCTAATAAAATGGATAAACTATGTGGATAAAACTAGGGGTGTACACAAACTGAGCTAGCTCGGTTGGCTTGCTCGACTTGACTCAAAAAATCTTTACTCGACTTGGTTCAAAGTTGAATTCGAACCGAGTCGAGCTGATTTTTGGAGCTCGAAAATGAGTTTTGAGTAGAGTTCGAGCTTGCCCCAGCTCGACTCGACTCGACTTGGATCGAATCCAGCTCGAACTCGGCTCGACTCGGTTTGACTTGGCTCAATTCGGTGCAGGGGTATATATATCCTTTAAAAAAAAACTACTTACTTTTACTTATTTTCCCTTACCCGGCCGCACAAACCCTAACCCTTTTGGCCCTTTCCCTTACTCGGCACCCCTAAACCGTAACCTGAGCTCGAGCTCCCCTCTTTCGGTCTTCCTCCCTTTCTCTCTCTAGTCACTCCCTCCTCTCTCAGGTGCTCACCTTGGTTTTCCTCCCTTTGTTATTGATGTTGCTCACCAAGTGTTTGATGAAATGACCCAATGAAGTGTGGCTGGTGGCAAGGAAGGTATGTACATGAAACAAATACCCATTTTTCTTAGTTTTTATGTTGCTCAGAAGGTGTTTGATAAAATACCTGTAAACCCATTACTGTTGTTTTACAAACAGTGGGATTTTGAAGTTGCAGTCCAGGTGTTTGTGGAAATGTTGCATAGGCAAACTCGGCTCAAACTGGCCCGAGTTGTTAACTGAACCGAGCCGAGCTGGCCAGTCAGGCTCGAAGACCGAACTGAGCCGAGTTCGAGTTCAAGTCAGCTAGTGGCTGAGCCGAGTCGAGCCGATGCCAGCTCGACTTAGTTTGACTTGATGTACACCCTTAGATAAAACATATACATCTTGGTGGGTCATGAAGCTTTTCAACATTAAGGTGAAATGAGGGATCACTAATTTCACTAGCTATAACATTTCCTGCTCTCAAGTCCCTAACACGACGGAATGTGATTGGATGATAGATAGCTACCTGGCAGAAGGTCATCTAAAACATGTTTGAAATTAGAGTAGATTCACGAACCCCCTCACTGAGTTGATATGACAAGATTTGATTGAGCCACAAGCAATGATCAAATATGAAGGCTACTTGACTTGGTCATCTCTAACAACGGCCTGCCATCTAATCAAATCCCTCCACATGAGAGTGGGGGAAGGTTAGTCCAAACGGGGCAGTACCCAATCTCAATACCATGTTTGTAATTGTGATGACTATGGCTAATGGTAGATATGGGGACCATAATCATGTATGACAACTGTTGTACGAGGGAGCATCTAATACCCAAGAGTTGTGAGGCCCTCCTTCAGGTATGTGAAATCCACTACATCCATTTGTTAAAGCACCTCATGTTTGTTATAAATAAAAATTGATTTGCTCGATCTAAAACTTAGATGTGCCATGTATAGTAACAATGTAAAATCATGACTTAATCCTTTGAGTTCACTTGGTGCAGCCTACTGTTAAACCACCTCATTTTGGAATTTTGCTATTTTGGATTGCCAAAAATTCTTAATTTTAATTTTTTATTTTTATAACTAGCTTATGTCGTCACTTACGACCTATGATGTTCGAAGTGAGCCTATATGTGAGTGATACTGATAAAGGACCGCACAAATAAGATTAATCAACCATAGAAAGCCAACGAATTCGACCGATCACTTAAACATTAAGTTTAGTCCCATGATTTATTTACATAGGGCCCAAATCTAACCAACATATCACTGACTAATCAAGATAATCATAACTAAATTAAAGATCTACCTAAAGATGAGCCAGCTATGGCCTAAATCTTAACTAACGGACCAAGTCAATCTATTTACTCATTTAGCCTAAGAACCAACAGTGTAGAGTGATCATGACCAAATTACTATTTTTGCTAATTTTGAATAGGCCACATTGTGAACTTAGTTAATCCAAACCTTAACAACTATGCCCAAGAAATCTCCCTACCCAATTCATTCAAAAAATGTCCCGATTACTCGAACGAGCTTTAGACCACTCGTTAGTGGCTCACTAGTTTCGAAATTATATAATAATGTCTGTCTCACTGGGCTTAACATCGATCGCAGGTAGTAAATGAAGATAGTACCTAGAACTACACAACTTGATCTAGAAGCCAAGTGCTTGAAATGCACAAATACCTAAGGCTGAAACTTGAAACTTAAGTGAAACAGACCTTCCGCTCTTTTGCGAAGTTATGACTTTTCGACCGTTGAATTCCAATCAAACTCAGGCCATGAGTTAGGGATATTTCTCTGCTCATATCCATATAATTGTGGGCCTGATTAATCATCAGTGACCGTTGATAGCAAATCAAGCCCCTGTAGCCAATCGAGTCATCCGTTTGTCGCCAAATTCGAATCAACCACTCATCCAATAATGGGGCACCTGCCCCATGATACAGATGGGTTAAAGGGCCACCGTGATGGCCCCAGGGACTAGGAACCCACCCACTAGGGGTATATACATTAGAACAAGACTCCCTAGGGCCAATTGGATTAATTTTCAGACTATGAAAGCTTTTAAATCTCTCTCCCACACTCGCATATGAATTTTTTTGCAAGTGGAGAGAGAGGAGAGAGTAGAGTGTGAGGAGGAGTTCCATGGGGCTAGAAATTGGGAAAATTTCCTCTCCTACCTCAATCCCGTATCGAAGCTTGTGACCCCACCGCCACGGGAGTGGCTTACTAGCGATCGGAAGGTATCAACCTAACCTTATTTCATATTTTAGTGCATTAGGCCACTTGCATGTATCCTAACATGCAAATCCAATTGGCACAGGACTTCGACACACCAATTCGCGGGACCAGCACCTTGGAGCGGCTCCATAAGCCGTCGAACCATACCTAAGTGCGGACCATTACCTCTAGGTTACCAATTATCGAACCTATGTCACAAATAATAATTATGTAGTGAAAATTATGAATTGCATGCTAACTAGTGACTAATTCTTAGGCCTATTATCCTCTATGAAGTGAAATTTCATTTATGGCTGTCGATTATTGATTGTATGCTAGAATAGACCAGATACACTGAAATTTCATGCCCACATGTTTCATATTTTTTCTTGATACATGCACCTATTTAGCTGATTATGGTAAATTGTACGATGATTGAATAATGCACTTGCATGCTAATTTGTTTGCCCATATTAACTAGAATATCCTGAAATACTGTTTAGTTGGTTGCCTATTCCTTAATAGAATTGATTGTGGCATGCTGTAAAATATTAGTCTATTGGTAATTGGGTTGATGAGCAAACGGAAAAAATTCACAAGGACAGCCCTATTAGATCGGCTGTGCTGGGCCAATCCGACCAATTCAGGCCAAAGACAGATAACCGATAGTAGTTGGACTACATGGGATACTTACACCTAGTGCCGGTTGCGCAGTATTTCACTTAAGTCAGCCGAATTAGTCCACTAGTTGGCTAACCATGTATGGTCACGCTTGCCTGAATCTGAAGCACTCCATACCATTGAGAGGCCTACTAATAACTGTTAGTGTTACGATCTCAGTAAAACTCATGAGCTAGACATGGTAGAATGGGACACTGTGTCCGAGCTATCGGCCTATGTTGGGGTGACGAGCCTCCTTGTAGTGACCATTGAGTAACTAAGTCTAGGGAAGATGGGCATGGCGAAATGGGACACTGTGTCCGTGCTGTTGACCTACGTTGGGGTGACGAGCCTCCCCATAGTGACTAGCGAGCACAAGAAGCGACAGGTCCTTGTTCGAATGGCCCTCGTTAAATTATCCAGCCAATGGTTCTGTGTCGGAGTACTGTTCAAACAACCTAGGCATTAATGAAATTGGGTGACGAGCGATTCCTTGTGGTGATTTGGTTATGTGGCAATCTCATACCTCGAAACTGAGTGATCATACTAGGTGTTTGGGTGACGAGCTATACCGAGTTCATCTTCATACCTTTGGGTATCATGCCTTACCTTTGAAATTATTGATTTGTGAGACAAATGGATGATATCTAAATTTGGATCAAGGATCGTAGCTTTAGAGCCCTACGACTGTCCCGGATCAAGTGATTTGGATAAGGTTATTTATTAAGTGGAGGTGTTTCAGCTTCCCTAATCTTGCTGGATGAATGAACTTAATTAAATATTTGGTTAACATGAATATTCACACATTGCATTAGTTAGGTTTGCGACTCGACAGTCGAGGTCGCCTTATAAGGGAGTGTTGGGCATTGCGAACGTTAGATGATGTCGCTCGAGGGAGTGTTGGATGGCGAGGGCATGCATCATATCATAATAACATGCATATGCATTAAAAAGAGTAGGTAAGAACTTCGTGTTTGATGCTTTTCATTAATCGCACCTATAGATTTGATAATTTATGTAACTTATTGCTAAGGGAACCTACTGAGTTGATTACTCACTCCCACTCTGAGACGATGTTTTAAAACACCAACCAGACTCCATTTTAGATGCAGATACTAGGAATTTGATGCGTCAGAGGAGGCTCACACAGACTCAGAGGAGTCCTTGTTCTTCCAGTTGCTGCATGGGCCAATGTCAGACACTTGGGGAACATCGATGAGATTTTAGAGTCAACTCATTTATATTTTTAGAACTGTAAGCTTTCCTCAGCTGTAGTCCTGTACTCTAGATAAACATATTTTACTTGTTAACTGATTTACTTGCATTAAAATTTATGTTTATTTCAGGGTACATCACATAGTTTTATTTTAATTCTATGAACTGTTCAAATGCTAGGCGAAACAAATTATAAAATCCCACTTCCGCAAAGCATAAGTGGCACCGGAGATGTTGGGAGTCGAGTATCCACTTGGCCCCTAAAATTCGGGGTGTTACATGTAATGTGCATCCCAACTTGAATCCGTATCTTTAAGAAAACGTACTTAGGCTTGTACTCATGTACACACATTTAGACCCTCGTACAACTCGTGACTATCTTTGAAACCTAATGTACCTTTGTATACTCGATCTGTCAATTAACCAACCATTAAAATAGTTACTCATTTTAAAGGAAAGTCATCCGACCATCCACCTTGCATTTGGATCGCCTGATCATTATAAATCAACTTCAGGACCATCACATCCATTCATGTACATACTCAACCAAGATTATGACCCATTTATCTTATCTATTACCCAAGTATAAGCTTAACCCACCATTGAGATCGTGATCTAATGATCTTGCTTACAAGTACGCAAATACATCCACCCTTCTACGCTTCCCAAGCCTACCAATCATAACACACTTGATCTTTTATCAATCTAAATAATTGAGATTACTTTTCATGGCTCAAGCTATCAAAATATTTGATTTCAATCTGAATCATCACATCATCATAAAAACTCATCTGAACCATGTGTGTGTGTGTGAGAGATAATCTTCGAGTCTAAACCTTTTATCATGATCCTAAAACATCGACAAACATTATATACATTTAAAATTTAATTTCAATGGTTACAAATACATTTATGATCTTTTAAAGTTTTCTATGGGTGAACATGATCCTACCCTACACCTTTCATTAGAAATCCCATTTATTCAAGTCCGACCATCATGAAAATTTAACCAATGATTGATCAATCCAATGGAACAATACATCATCAATCTCGACATCCAATTCACGTAATCTGCCATCCATCGGAATTTTCATCGTATTTGCTCGATGACCCTCCCGAAAATTAGGCAAAGACTATGATCTTAATCTACAATCGATCCCTAAAAAATCTATCAGCTTACATTTCATAGCTGATCATGTATAAAGCCAAATCTAGAATTCTCAGATCCTTCGAAAAGAATCCCCCATAATTTACAATTCCCAACACATGAAAGACATGATAATTGTACATACCCTTAATATTATGCACCTTCCTTTTATAATTCTTAATCCAATAACCAATTGGTAAAAACTAAGCATACATATATTTCTTGAGACTTCAAAGGACATCGTGGTAACCTTGAACTAAGACTTTAGAAGAGATCTAACCATTACTTTTGAAATTAACCCCGTATCATCGTCTGATTGAAAAACAAATGATTACAATTATTTTCAATGATTTAAACCGCACATCGGGTGGCCTATTAGGCACCTTGACCCGAGATCAATTTTTCAACTAGTTCCTAGCTTTCTACATGTGGGAAGTACACCTGAATTACACCGCATGTGGTGCACGTTAAGGCTTGAAAACCATGCACATTTATAACCACCACCGAACAGAAGCACGTCTGTTTCTTCTGCAAGTAAAATCCATGCAAGCATGATCCATGTTGTCTTCTTATTTTATTTGAACTCTTCATCGAAGTAATCTTCGTCGTCCATCCTTGAATCCCCGAGAGCTCCTCATCATTCAAAACATCCGGCCAAGAAAATCCTTTCATAATTTTCTCCACGAAGCATCCTTCTATTCCCTTCTAAAACAATAAGAGAACACTCACTGCAACCTCGACGTAAAGAATTGGTTTGAATGTGTTATTTTTCTGAATTAGCGGCGGCCAAAATCTTATAAACGTGAACCCACCAGGTTAAGTTCCTCATAGCTTTGAATGTTTATGACACTAAGCCATATAGAATTAATCTAGATCGTTTGACGCCTTGTGAATGGTGAAAGGACTCAATGGATTTAATCCTACCCTCTAGCAAAACCGTCAATGAAAGGCCATCTAATAGCACCAAAGAATTATTTATGACTAGGATTAAATCGCATCATTAGTAAAACTTTAACCGATAATCAGTTCACAAGAAAAACAATCCCATCGAAGCCCTTTTCAATCGTAAGCCTTCCACAAACAGAGTTTTGAAATTCGAAACTATGTGATAGTGAGAGAGTGATATTATGAGAATCCTATGATGCTTGAGAACCAACCCTGAGTGCCTTTAACGAGAGAGAGAGAGAGAGAGAGAGAGAGAGAGAGAGAGAGAGAGAGAGGAAGAAATTGAAAGAGATCGAGAGAGAGAGTGCGAATCGTGGCTTGTTAAGTACATTGTAAGTGGTCAGGTCTATCGTCCATTATTAGACGTTCTCGAAGGGAAGAAATAAGTGGAGAGAGAGAGAGAAGAAGAAGAAGAAGAAGAAAGAGGGAGGAGAAAGAAGAAGAGAAGAAGAGAAGGAATCATTGACTAAGTTGACTGACTGAGTCAATCCATTAATTGTTAGAAATCCGAAGTGATTTCGGGCTTGAGTCAAGCCCCCGCATTCATTATTAATCAAGTCTTCCTTCCAACACTACTAATATAAAATAGAACCCTAGTTGTGATTTTTACATCACAACTCACTAAGTCGACTCACTGAGTTAAGGTACCGATTAGTTAAGATTTTGGGTCCAAGAGACCAAAAACCTTGGAATAAGATTTAATGAATTTATGGATGTGATTTCACATAGAAACCTCACCGATTTGCTTTCGAACTTACTGACTCACACTGGATCATATTAAGTATAATTGAGTTTAAGTAGATTTGAAACATGATTTCATGCATGTACCATATTGTACCTATTCAGGTAGGTAATCATCCTTATACTTATTATTTTATTTTTTTTTACATTATTAAGTTGAATTTATTTTCCATTATATGCAATGTTAATATGAATGGTTCACGAATTATATATTAGTAATGGATATCCCATATGAACCTTTTGTATGTTTTTAAATTTGAGATGCTTATGGTTTAAGTGTGGATTGATGATGAATTGGGTAAGATGATGAATTAGTTACATGATTACGTTGTGTTGAAAAGGAAGAATATTTTAGTTGAATTGATGCATTCATGACTATTGGAAATAGCATGTGTTGTGCTGCCCTAGGATTAAAAAAAATGAACATTGTGCTCTACCTTAGACTTTTTAAAAGTATATGCATGAGTGCTCTACCCTATAGGATCCAAAATGAATATGGTGTTCTACTATCAATTCCTTATAAGCCACGATACACAATTTTTTTTTTAAAAAATATTAAGCACTACATGCATGATACACACACACACACACACACACACACACACACACACTAAGTTTCAGGTGTCGAGTTGGTGTACTTTGAGCGTGTATATTTCTTCCATTGGCACTTTGGATGCATTAGGCCTAGTTTAATTTTCAGTTACCAATATAATAGAAAAGTTATTAATCCATCCAGTGTATTATGATAGTTTAATTTTCAACTCTTAATGTATTAGAAATCATGATACTTGATTAGCGAATATTATTTTGGATTGTGATTTAATTCATTAGAAGTTCTCTTTATTTTATTCTTATTTACTTTTGGATTGGCATAATTGTGTTTATTGAGTTAATATTCGATTACTTTAGTTCACCGACTTGGAATTCTAGTCTCGAGTCGCTCTACTTGCGTTCCCATATTTCAGGGTGTGACATTTATATCATAGTAAACTTTGCATTTTATTAACCTCAGAGTTAATATCCTTCTTGTTTATACTGGGCTTGACACAAATATGTCAAACGGCTTAAAAGACACCACGTCACAATAATATACTGCATGTGATGAAGATAAAACTCTGGGCTAAGATGTTGTTTTTTGAAGTCTTAAATCATTCAGAAATAGGGCCTGTCGATGACATCGATAGATTGTTTGATGACATGACAGACTATTCGATGCCATTGTCGATGACATCGATAGATTGTTCAATGACATCAACACACTATTTGATACCATTGTCGATGACATCAAACAATGCTTGATCCCATCGAGAGTTTTTGAATTTCCTTTGTTGGTTGCTCGACATATTGGTGTCATTTTTCGATGACATCAAGGAGTGTTCGATGACATATAAGTTGAGTTCGATGCCATCGAAGCTGGGTCGAAGCAATCGAAGGAATTCGAAATTCCATGTGTTGTCTCTTGAAAGTTTTAGCATTAGTTTGATATCATCGAAGTGGCTTCGATGTCATCGAAGGTTAAGTGTCGATGACATTGAAGGGTGTTCGATGACATTGAACGGTTTCACACAGAATTATGCAGATCCACTGGATATGTAGAATTTGTTTCCAATTTCATTTGGGATTCTTCCTAGGGCTATATATATGGGTGTAAACAAGATTGAGAGGTAATTACTAGGGTTTCAAATTCGTCAAAGGGGTTTGAAGGGTGTAGCAAGGGTTTGATTCGAGGTTGTTTGAATCGGGTAAGGTCTCGTCTCTTGTAATTTCTATTTTTCATAATGATCATCTATCGTTTTGTGCCGTGATTTTTTTCTAAAGGGGTTTTTCTACGTCAAATCGTTGTGTTCTCTTTGTGTTTGCTTGGTGCAATTGAATTACTTCTTTAGATTCATCTTTGTGTGCTTCCGTGGTCTCCTAACAAGTTATATCAAAGCCAAGGTTGGGGTGCAGGCTTGGATATGAGAGTGAGTAACAATGAATGAGAATCCTAAGTATGATATTGAGAAGTACTTAGGCAAAAATAACTTTGAGTTATGGAATGTTAAGATAAATAACCTATTAACTCAGCAAGGGTTAGATGAGGCTTTTGAGGAGCGACGTGCGTCTATGGATGACGATGAATGGAGGATTCTATATAAGAAAACTAAATCCTCAATTTGATTGTGTCAAACGGATGAGGTTCTTTACAATATCATGATGGAGAAAATTACAGCAGAGTTGTGGGGGAAATTAAAGGACGTTTATGCGAAATAGTCTCTTAAAAGTCACCTACACTTGAAGTTGCAGTCATTCAACTTTAGGATGACAGAGGGTAGAGATGTGGAGGCCCATATTAGTAATTTTAACAAGTTAATTTGTAAATTTCTTGACATGGAGAAAGTGGTCAAAGATGAAGATCAGGCATGTATTTTGTTGAATTCTCTTCTAGCATCATATGAGTCTTCCAGGGATTCTTTGTGCACCAGTAATACATCCCTGAGTGTGGACACTATTATCTCAGCTTTTCAGGGAAAGGCCATGAGAAAGAAAAATGGTAGCATAAAGGGCCTCTACTGATGCACTTCTTACGAGGGACAGGAATACTGAGTGAGATACAAGATCTTTTCGGTTGAGATCCAAATCTAAGGGTAAGGGCAAGTTAAAATGCTAAAACTGTGGGATGACTGGACACATGAAGAAGGATTGTACAAATCCTAAATCAAAGAAAGAAAACTCAGACGCTTCTTCCAGAGAGGCCAACATTGCCACGTCTGATGAAGAGATAAGTAGAGGTGATGTGTTTTCAATGTCTATGATCAGACACTTGTACGAAGATTACAGAGACGAGTGGATCCTTGACACAGGGGCTTCGTATCACATGACTCCTCATCGGAGTTGGTTCACCAGTTACATGAAGTGTGATGCTGGATAAGTATTTATGAGCAATGACAATGCTTGTAATGTTTTGGTTGTTGGTACGATGCGCATTATGATGTTTGATGGGATAGAGCGTACCTTAACTGAGGTGAGACACATTTTTTTATATAAAGAAGAGTTTGATTTCTTTCGATGCACTCGAAGCAATAAGGTGTAAGTTCACCGGTTTTAATTGTCCTTAAATTTTCAAAGGGGGCACTCATGGTTATGAGAGAGCAGAGGCATGATAATCTTTATAGGTTGATTGGGAGCACTTCAACAAATGGAGTTGCAACAGTTATAGCGGATTCCACGTTTGCACGTATGTGGCGTCCACGTTTGGACCACATGAGCGAGTGGGGAATGATGGTACTCTCTAATTATTATTTAATTTTGAGTTTTAAAAGTTTTGATTTAAATACATGCGAGCATTGTATATATGGTAAACAATCTGGTTATCTTTTAAATCTGAAAAAAATGTATGTAAGGTTGCGCTTGACTATGTGCATTTTGATGTATGGGGGTCGTCGCTCATGGTTTCCGCTGGAAAGTCGTCGTGGTTTGTCACATTTAATGATGACTACTTTCAAAAAGTTTGAGTTTATTTAATGAAACATAAATATGAGGTTTTGACTAATTTCAAACAAGGGAAGGCCATGGTTGAAAAATAGACAATGCGAAATGTGAAAGTTTTAAGGACTGATAATGGTGGTGAATTTACTTTCAATAAATTTAATGAGTATTATAAAGTGAAATGATCATTAAGCACAAAACAATGCACACATCCGAGTAAAACAATGTGGCTGAGCGGATGAATTGAACTCTCCTAAAGAGGGCCTAGTGCATGATTAATAATGCCGCATTAGGTAAGGACCTATGGACTGAGGCCGTTAATATGACCTACTATTTGGTGAATCATTCTCCTTTTATGATAATTGACTGCAAGATTCCAGAGGAAGTATAGAGTGGCCATAAGGTTGACTACTCATATTTGCGTATATTTGGTTGTGAGGTTTACTCTCGTTTACTATCAGTTGAGAGAAATAAGTTAGACTAAAGATCTAAAAGGTATATTTTTTTTGGCTATGGTGGTGGTGTGAAGGGATACAGGCTATATTGTCGGGTCACGCGGAAGATCATCATTAGCATGGACATTAAATTCTACGAAGGATCCTTATTCCGCAAGAATGAGCAGAATAACCAGGAGCTAGAAAAGTTGATTGTAGATGTTTAGGTTGACACAGATGTTACTTAGGTTGTGACAGATCCGCAGACAGAGGTACGGGAGCAAGTGGAATAACAACCTATGAGAAAAAATTTACCGTGAGATCGTAGGTTACTGGCAAGGTACATGGACGACTCTAATATCGCATATGCCCTCATTACAGATGAGGGGGACCCGTCTACTATTCAGGATGCTCTTGATGAGCCTGATGCAGAAAAGTGAAAGGCGACAATGGACGATGAGATGAACTCTTTGTATAAGAATAACACATAGGAGCTGGTAGAGCTTCCAATAGGCCGAAAAACTATCAGGTGCAAGTGGTCATTCAAAAGGAAATATGATATATATAAAGCGAGGTTGGTAGCGAAGGGTTACACTCAAAGAGAAGAAATTTACTTCACAGAGATATTCGATCCGGTAGTTAAGCATGTGTCTATCAAATTCGTGTTGCCGCTGGTTGCCCAACACGATCTCAAGCTAGAACAGATGGACGTAAAGACTGCATTCCTGCATGGGGAGTTGGAAGAGCAGATCTACATGAAGCAACCAGAGGGCTAAGAAATTAAAGGGGGCAGAGAATAATGTTTGCAGGTTAATGAAGTCGTTGTATGGCCTAAAACAGTTGCCTAGGCAGTGGTATAAAAAATTTGATTCTTTCGTGTTGAATAAAATTTTTACTATGAGTGAAAACGATCACTGTGTTTATTATAAGACACTAAGTGATGACAAGTTCATCATCCTAGTATTGTGTGTTAATGATATGTTGATTGCCAGTCATGATATGTCTGAAATTAACATGCTGAAGATTCAGTTATTAGGGACATTCGAGAAGAAAGATCTGGGGCCTATAAAGAGGGTTCTCGGCACAGATATACACAGAGACAAAAAGAGGAGCAGACTTTAGTTATCTCAGGTAGAGTACGTTGAGAAGGTGCTGATTAAGCATGAGATGAATAAAGGAAGCCAGTTAGAGTTTCCCAAGCAGCTCACTTTAAGCTTTCCTCATAACAATGTCCTAAATTTAATGAGGGAAAGCAAGACATGTCTTGTGTACCGTATTCAAACCTAGTGGCAGTTTAATGTATGTCATGATCTATACGAGACCAGATATTTTACAAGCAATTGGTGTTGTGAACAGATACATATCAAATCTCGACAAGCAATATTAAGAAGCGGTGAAATGGCTACTTCGATATATTCGAGGTGCAAAAGACTACGTTTTAACTTTTAAAAGGACATCTACAAAGTTGGTAGGGGTGGATTCAGACTACGCGAGCATTGTTGATTCTAGAAAGTCGATTTCAGGTTACTCATTTGTGCTAGCTAGTAGAGAAATCAGTTGGATGTTTAAGCTTCAGTCTATGGTAGCTCTTTTCACAATCGAAGCTGAGTATATGGTGGTGACAGAGGCTTTAAGAGAAGGTGTTTAGTTGAGAGGCATAATAAATCAGTTAGGGCATCAACAGGAAGCCGTGTCGATTAATTGTGAAAGCGAGAGCGCTATTAATTTGGCTAAAAACTCTGTTCATCATTCACGTACTAAACAGATTAATGTTCGTCACCATTTCATCTGATAGGTGCTTGAGGAAGGAGGCATAACTCTTGAGAAGATCACACCAGCGTGAATCCGATGAACATGCTCACCAAGGTGGTTCTTACAATGAAGTTTAAGTTCTGTGGGACTTCTTTGGGCTTAGCGATGTCGTAAAAGCAAGACGGAGTGGGCACGAGAAGTGTTGATAGAGATATGATGCAATATAGAGATAAGAGAAGAGGACAAGAAGATACGTGTTTGATGATTGAAGACATGGTGGAGATTGTTATTTTTTGAAGTATTAAATCATTCAGAAATAGGGCCTGTTGATGACATCGATAAACTTTTCGATGACATTGAGCAGTGCTCGATCCCATCGAGAATTTTTGAATTTCCTTTGTTGGTTGTTGAACATATTGGTGTCATTTTTCGATGGCATTGACATTGAGCAGTGCTCGATCCCATCGAGAATTTTTGAATTTCCTTTGTTGGTTGCTGAACATATTGGTGTCATTTTTCGATGACATCGAAGTCAAGTTCAATGCCATCGAAGTTGGGTCGATGCAATCGAAGGATTTTAGAATTCCATGTGTTGTCTTTAGACTATTTTGACATTAGTTTGATGCCATTGAAGTAGCTTTGATGTCATCAAAGGTTAAGTGTCGATGATATCGAAGGGTGTTCAATGACATCGAACGGTTTCACGTAGAATTACGCAGATCTGCCAAATTTGTGGAATATGTTTATGATTTCATTTGAGATTCTTCCCAGGGCTATATATATGGGTGTAAATGGGATTAGGAGGTAATTACTAGGGTTTCAAATTCGTTCAAGGGGTTTCAAGGGTTTAATTCGAGGATATTCGAATCGGGTAAGATCTCATCTCTTGTAATTTTTATTTTTCATAGTGATCATTTGTCGCTTTATACCATGATTTTTTCCCAGAAGAATTTTTTCACGTTAAATCATCGTGTTCTCTTTGTGTTTGCTTGGTGCGATTGGATTACTTCTTTATATTCATCTTTGTGTGCTTCCATCGTCCCCCAATAAAGAAGCCAGAGATGTATCCATATTAGGATACATTAAGGGCCTATTTGATTTCTATTTTATAATGTAAATGCATTATAAATAGTCATCATTATTTACACTACTATTTCCTTCTCTTATCCTAAAGTTGACAATGACCGGTTAAAAGTTTTGACGCAAAACAAAGGCAGGAAAATTTTAGGCACAAAAAGTATAGGCCACCATAATATATAGATCATATCCATGTTATCCATCTATTCTGCTAGCTTATTTTAGGGCATAAGCCCAAAAATGAGGCAAATCTAAAGCTAAAGTGAACCACACTAGACTAAAAAGTGAAGATTGAACTCTTATCATTAATAATTGTTAGGGGTACAGAAATTTTTGGATCTAGCTGACTTTATCGTTTTCCCTTTATCCATGTCTATATAATCTTATGAACAAGTTGGGTGACAAATAAACATTAGTGTGGGCCCTAAGAAGGCATTAAATTTCAACGGTTGAGGTATGTTATACTCAGTGTTTCATGTGTAGTGGTTCATTTGAGTTGTAGATTTGTCTCATTTTTTAACACATTCTCCAAAATGGGCTTGTGGAACGGTTGAATGATGTGGATATAACATATTCATCACGGTGGGCCTCACATTTACAAATGCATAAATTTAATTAAAATTATCAGAATTTTGAGGCAATAATTTCTCAAAAACAAACGACAGTAAAATGTAAAAATGACCCATTTACATTGCATTTACAGATAATTGAAAAAATAAAATAAAATCAAACAAGCCCTAAAAGCAAGTCCAACAAAGCATTAAGGGCAAAGAAATTACTATCCACACGTGGCAAATTGTGAATAACCATAGTTAAAATAATGATCTAGGAGACTGCACGATTTCTTGTTAGAAAATGCATTCTTTGTAGCTTGAAATAGTATGCATAATCTTTTTAACTAGAGATTATTCTTTCTTGTAATTGTGGCTTAATGTGAAAGATTATACTCATGTGGAGGCTCAAGAAGATTTAAATGAGATCACAAGGCCAATTAATTCAATCTCTCACGATTTCAAAGATAGCTCTCCAACAACTGCTTCTCAAGCCTATATATTGAGAGAAGAATGAAGAGCTCAAGGCCCTCATCAATCTAAATACACAAATCTCTTATTCAACACACACTTTCAATCTTACATTCTTTTTTTTTTTTTTTGTCTCACATTGATGTAGAGCGGGTCGCGGACAATTTCATGGCCAAGATGGATCAGAAAAGGCACGGTTGGCGACAGAAGTGATCCGGACCATCGAACCTTAGATCGGGCATACTCACAATCCGGAATGAGTTATCTGACGTAAAATATATGAATTTGGGGTAAAACAAGCCACTTTAGCCAACCAATGCAGCTATGCAGGGTTGCGCAGTCCGGATTTGCGAGAAACCCCCTGATCGACGGTCGTTTCCTCATTTTAATTTTATTTTTACTATAAATAGTAAGTTTTAGTTTGAATATAACTCTTCATCCGTTGGGCTTTAGGAGTTGTGTCCAACATGAAAAGTGCTTAGGATAATTAGGAGAATGGTTTGGTGAAGCCAAATAGGACACTTACTATTTTTGGCCGAAAACCTTGCGCACTGTAGACATCACGACCGTCTATAAATAGTAAGTTTACTATTTATAGTAAGTTGCGAATTCTAGGAGTTTTAGTTGTAGTTTGAGTCTGATTTCTTTCTTATTGCTTGGTTCCCTTATTTAAAGGGTTGTGAACTCGATTTTATGGATTCATTAATCAATTACGAATTTATTAGACATTATTTTTATTTTCTACTTTCTTTCCTCGTGGATTCAAGAAGTCTCTGTGAGGAGTCCAAATAAGTTCCGTGGATTCGGAATATTTATCATCTTGAGGAAGATGATGCCCGACCTCACGTCCTTCCCTGCATCACACATGGATGCTTATTTTAGTCTAACTTAGTTTCTCCTCTCCACTTTGATCTAGCATGATGTTGTAGCAAGTCTAGATTGATTATTATAATTCACATTGTTGTAGGAAGTTTGAATTAGTTTAACTCTTCATTGACAACTGTGTCATCGGATCTCAAATTTCTAAGTTCTTCTTTAGCAATTTCACAAAGGCACGATTAGTTGCCCAAACTATGATTCTCTCACAACTGTTAAGGTTTGAACAACCATCAGTCATTCACGATCACTTCACCCACTGGGATTGTTGTTGGTAATTTTTCTTCTCTGCTTTATTTATTTTACATGCCGATTGTACCATATATCTTATCAATTTAATAAAATCAACTCTTGGCCTTATTTTTTAGTTTTTAAGTATTGGGTAGTTCTTAAACAATACAAGGTATTATTGCAATAAAAATTCCTTACTTCTAAGGCAAAAAGATATTATTCCCCCTCTTTTTTCGTAAATTGCACGATTCCTTATAATTCGTGGATGGATGGACCACCGATCTTCTTAGATCCAGTCTTAATCTGCCTATTTTGATGCCTAGGGTCACAAGACATTTGGTTTGATTTGAGTCATATTCAACTCTAACACTTTTGACATATAAATATAAGCAGCACATACGATCGAATCTCGGCCAGGTAACCGCAGTGTGTTTGAATTGAAGCCGATACTACTATAAAATAATATAGCGATGAGCATAGGAACCACTTCCAACTTTTATTTATTTCTTTTCAACATATTTTGGACATCCAGATTAGAAGTCACTTATTATGTCTACACCGAGTAGTACAAGCTCATTGGGTAGTGGACGTAATGTGGCTGAATCCCTTTCACTTTGGGAAACTTTGATTATCTTCAATGACTATACAATAGTATGTATCTTTAAGCAACTCTCAAGATTTTGAAAGTGCAATGACGTTTTTCATATTTTATTTCATGATGTTAAAGTTCAGTTGGGTTTTCAGTGGATAAGTGGGGCCATGGTTGAGTTACTGGTGATATAACAGGTATAATGTTCAGTGTTTTTAGGTTATATATATATAATTTCTTAACTTTTATGTGTTCTTGACTGTCTATCATTGGGCCAGCTATTGATTGATTAAGATTATCACTTCTGATATATTTCAGGGAATGCACCATCCACGGTAGAACCCATCATGTCAATCGGTTGGATTAATGAACCATGGCTTCATCTACTACAAAATAAAGTCTTACCTGTAATGTACAAACATTTAGCAGAGCATTATATGATCCTTGAAATGAGGATGAAGCACCATAGATTCAGAGATCCACTTCTTTAGTTCGTTGGACCCCACTGTAGATGGGCCGCATCTGCAAAATCTTCACAATAGTACAATCTCAACCTTTCCATTTCTATCCTGCAAATGGACGGTTAAAACGAGAATGCAGCAACGACCCACATTCACCCCCCAGATAATTGTTTAGGAGATTCCAATCTATAAGATATTTGGGGCGTGGTCAACTCATGGTCCGGAAGAATGGGTCAGGGTTCACCAGACCATGGGCCCCACACCCACCTACTGAAAACCCGAGTAAACTCTCCTCATCATCAGTTCAAGGATTCCATTATTCTTCCCACAAGTGAGCCACCACCATTACAGTGTATCCATTATTTCCAGCGACACAAGACCCCCACAAACAAGGAAACGGATTGGATACTCCCCCTGCCACCGGCCAATGGCTGATGGTCGGCAGTCTGTGGGCCCCACAATGATGTATGTTTTTCATCCATTCTGTCCATCTATTTTTCTGGATCATTTTAGTACATGAGGCCAAAAATTAGATATATCGTAATCTCAAGTGGACCACATTACAGGAAACAGTGTTGAATGAACATCGATTATTAAAAACTTTTTGAGGCCCATAAAAGTTTTGGATCAATCTGATATTTGTTTTTTTCCCTTCATATGGGTTTGTGTGAGCTAATCAACAGATTGGAGGTAAAATAAACAGTACATTGGGCCTTAGGAGGATTTTAATGGTGGATATACAATCACGATTGTTTTCCTGTGGTGTGGTCCACCTGAGATTTATATCCCTCTCATTTTTGGGATCAGGATCTAAAATGATCTGTAAAAATGGATGAACGGCATGGATGACAATCCGTTTCCCACAAACAGACACGACACCACATCAGTCATTTTGCAACCAGTGGACCCCACTCTCGGGGCCCACTTCCAATCACGGAAAACGTCAGTGGACAAATCAGAATAATTGTCGGCATAAATCTCATCAATCCAAATGGCGACGTTAGCCTCATTTTAAATCTGGCTGCCGCCATTTGTACCTTTCGATCCCTCGCGGCAAATGCATACACCTACTTGTATTGTTTTGTTTGGTTACATACACGTGCACACGCTTGAAAATGACACGTTTGGAGCCTCGCCTTTGTAATTACCTGACTATGTCCTCCAGGTGTTATTTGATCCTCAACCCGAGGACGACATGCATGTTATCCTCCGATCTTGGTTTTTACAAATGGTGAATATATATATAAGATTTTGAGCATCGTTAGTAGTAAATCTGGATAACGAGATCAACGGTTTGGATGAATGAAATATGTCCCCCACTTGTAGAAATTAAAGAGCCGAGGATAGTGTGCATGTCCTCGAGTCATGGGAAACGTAATAACTCCCGCATCTTCGACTTGGATACATGGTAGTTGTTATATATGATACTCAGGCAATGTATGACACTTGATACATATGCACTCAAAAATGATAAACGTGGCCTATATTAACTCAAATTAAACCGACTAAATGGTAAAAAGCTACGTTTTGAAGTCACAACCCCAAAGTCAGATTCTTTAAACGATTCTAACCGCTGATTCGCATATATTTGGTTGTTGAAATAAGACCATTGGATATTCTTCATTTTTAACCGTCCAGTAAAAGTTCACAAATCTAATTATCAGATAATCAAATAAGCTGGCCCACTTATGCATCTAAATAAGAAACCATGATTTGGACAGTTTAATTCAACCCGCTTATGCCACGTGTGCAATTTCTAAGTTCCTGTGTATCATCCATCTCACTCTTCCAGAGTATCAAAGTTTTTTCTTCTCCTTTTCAAATTCAAAAGAGGGCTAGGTAGAGGTGGGCCACGGGCATTTGAATGATGGACAGCAACTACCCCACTCATGTTGCTTGTGTTTCAAGAGTTCCTCAGATCAAGCAAATATCATTCCAAGTAAGTTACTGCCCTTAGTCTAATATGGTCCATCATTTCAAACAAAAACCAGCCCTTTATTGCCTCCATCTTTTTGAGATTAGTGGCCCTCCTTGCCTCTCCCTTTTGAAGCTACTGAAAGCAATGTGTTGAATGGATGGCCCAAACTGGTACCATTATTTCCTTAAATGAGGGAAAGTGGGCCACTATTTTTTATTTTATTTTTTCCTTTCTGAAAAAGAGGAAATGTAGGGTCCTCATTTATCATAACATGATGAATTAGATTGTACATTATAGGATCCATATTTCATCGATCCAAACCGTTGATTTGAAGGAGACCACGGTGGATGGGTAGTGTCCAATAGATTTCCCAGATTAGATTATTATAACACTTGCATTAGTGCAAAAGGAAAATAACTGTTTGAAATGATAAGCTTAGAGAGGATGGATGGGATTATTAATCTGGTAGTTTTTTGGGGCATGATCCATCCATGGTGGGTCTGATGATATGAACGGTCTGGATCATTGAATACGGTGCCTACGTGTGCAAATAAATGCATCTTATCCTTCAAAATTGACCAAACCTGCAGGAAAACATGAGGACATGAAGATTACTAGAGAATGAAAATCTGGATTTGAAGCGGGTTTGGTGTGTTTGTATACATACAGACACATATATTACTGTGAAATGGGATTATTGAAGGAAACGTTCGCATGCATGCATGAGGTTTGATAAGCTCACACGTGTATGGATAATTCAACCGTCCAAATCGTGGGACCTACTCTGATATCCTTAATTAGTACATTGATGGACAACTGTCCACTAATCAGACGTTAGAGCCGTTCGATTATGACCTTTCATAAAAGATCCCATGATTTGGAGGGTTCAATTTGTGTGCAACTTAGGTGTATGAGACATCATGAACTGCCGGAGTATTAAATAACTGTTACAAAGAAAAGGAATGGCTGTGACGTCCGTGTGGACCGTCTAACACTGCCGGAGTATGCCATTGTCACTCGTGTGGGATACGTGGTCTACATCAGTTCTGTTCATTCATAGGTCCAGTAGTGAATGGCCCACGGTCCAAAAATTGCACTGTTTTGGATGATCCTAACCCGTTAATAGGTGACATAGAAAGAGGAATTCTCACATGCGCACCTTCTTACGTAAGAACCCGTGTGACCTTTTCATACGTGTCTTAGGCTCAAAATCGGAACCGTCCACGTGATGCAGAACCCCATGAAACCTCAATACTCCAACTTTCAGCCCAATAAAAGACTCCGCTAGGCCATGGAAAAGGAAACAGTTTCCTCCCTTGATTTTCATTTCTCTTTTCTATGGCCCACTAGAGTTTTGGATCGGGCTGAAAATTGTTTTAATTGTGTTTCAAGGGGTTCCACGTCACGTGGACCGTTCAGATTTTGTTCCCATGACACGTGTACAAAGTTACCCACGGGCGGGCATTCCTAGGCATAGAAATATACACTGAAGGGATAAAAACCCAGCAATAGCTCATCATTAGTAAAAAGGATCCATTTACCGATTGGGTTAGAGTAGCCTAATCAAGGGATTTCTTTGTTAGTGGCTAATCAATGGTGGGGTCCACTTGATTTACGGTTCGGATCATCCTCCACATGTGTGGCACATGATATGGAGGCACGGAAATCCGGTGCTGCCTTAATTTGGGTCTGGTTCGGGCCTGATCTGGGGCCAAGAATAAATGGGCTAAGTTGACATAAATAGTAACATTTATATTAAACGGTGGGCCTGAGCCCAATACATGGTTTTAAGATTCAACTGAGTTGGTTGTGACTCGGACGACTTGACTCAGATTTGGCACTACCTGATCCAGTTGGATGCCATGAGTCGACCGCGAGTCACCGCCAACTCGGGTGAGTCATGTTGGTGCACCCTGACTCAACTGAGTTATGAGTCAACTCAAGACCGGATGAGTGGTTTGGAGTCAAAGTTGTACACGAGTTGAGTTATCTCGGTCAACTTGAAAAAAATTAGACCAAGTTTGTGAGATCCATATCCTATCCTGTACCGTTTCGTATGCTTCTGTGGTCCTCCTGATCGAATTCCAACGACCCGCGATCTGTTATCGGTGTTTGTGCCCGAGACTTGTATCCTTACGACCACGCCATCGCTGCGGTTCCAATGCCGCGTCTTGTGCTCTGAGGTGATACTTAGGCCAGGAGATGTGGGTCAGCGTTCAGTTCGAGGAAAACGCCGTGTGTTGCTAATCCCTAGAGAATCCATCACATCAATCCTATTAATCATATCAATCAAGTACACATCATTCCCATCACTCACACCTATTCCCAAGTACAACTATCCATCTCCTAAGTCAACTATCTCTCTTACACAAGTACTTTCATCACTCACTCACCCATCACTCACATTTCTCATCTCTCTCATCTCTCTTATCTCTCTCATTCTCCCAAGTAACCCAAGCACCCAACGTCCATAGCTTCCATGGAGAAGCTAGTGTGGCCCACCTTCTTACCTCTCATCTCCACCCTCCAAGCCTCATCTCAACCGTTGGATCACATTCTTTGGAGCTATAGAACACGTTGATGGAAGAAGGAAGAAGGGAGCTTGAGGTGGGTGATTTTATTATTTGATTTTGTGACTTGAGAGCTCGCATATGTGGGACTCATCTTGATGTATGTATTATATAGGGAGGGCCCATAGTGGCGGGTCCCTCCCCTCATCACCGTCTCTCTCTCCCTCTCTCTCTCCCTTTGATGCCATGTGGCCCACCTGATGCGTGTGATATAGCCACGCCATCCATCACGTTGGGCCCACTTTGACGTATGTGGTGTATCCACACCGTCTAGCAACTTGGACGGTGAGACCCACAATGTTATATGAGTATTATCCACGGTGGGAGCCCATTCCACATGTGGCCTGCTTTGAATGTAAGTAGATTGGCCGGCTACCGTACACCAACAATGTTGCTGCTGTAGGTGAAAGGGTCCACACTGTCCATTCATTTGTGGCCCCACTCGCTGCACGTGTGCAGCATCCACACCATTCATATGCTGTGCAGGGGCCACTGCATGATGTATGTATTTCATTCACACCGTCCAGACAGTCTTGGATGGTGGGGATCGGACGACTGGTGTACCTCACTCCAGTGATATAGCTATTGTATTGACATCGCAATTATGTGGGTCTGATCCGAGGTATGGATCTCATACACACTATCCGTGCATTGCATGGTGCTGCATCTAACACATGTAACCCCAACATGATGTATGGTTTCATCCAGCTGTCCATTGGATAGGACGGCGGACTCCACCATGATGCATTGTTTTATCCAAACCGTCCATCCATCAGGAGGATGAGGCCCACCCCTACACGTGCAGGTGGGACCCACCTTGATGCAAGTGTTTTCTACACACACCGTCTGCAGCCCACCATGATATACACCGTCCAGGGGCTCCACATGATGCATGGCCTTTATCCTCGCCGTCCGTCCCATGCACCTGGACGCTGAGTATTTATAAAATATTTTATTTTAATATAATATTATGATGGGCCCTGATGTATGTGGGACCCACCTTGGGAATCAGATTGGCTAGTGTATTTCACACCAGCTATACAGCTGATGTGCCATGTGCCTCATAGAATGATGTGTACAGTGATAAACATATTGCACCTGCAACTACTTAAATGATTTTAGATGTAATCCAAGCTCCCATCTGTCAGTCCCATTTTGATGTATTTTGTGGCCCATTTGTCAGGCCCACTTTGATGTATTTTGTGGCCCATCCGCCAGGCTCACTTTAATGTATTTTGTGGCCCATTTGAGATGCCCACTTTAATATACTTGTGGCTCATCCGTGAAGCCCACCTTGATATATTTATAGCCCATCTATGAGACCCATTAGTGCAGCCCATTAATGTAGCCCGCTTGATGTGTATGAGGGCCATTAGTGCGGCCCATTGATGTGGCCCACTTGTTGTATATGCGGCCCATTGGTGCGACCTACCGTGATGTGTATGTTGTTTAGGCCGTTCTTTGGTTGAACCACTGGTAGGCCCAGTTGTGATGAGTAGGCCCACTTGCTGCATGTGCAAGGCCGACCTGTGATGTATATTTGAGGCCCACCTGTTGGATATTTGAGGCCCACTTGTTATATATTTACGGCCCATATATCGTGGCCCATTATGATGTATTTTCGGCCTATTTGGTAAGGCCCAATGAGATGTGTTTCTGGCCAATATGGCGTGGCCATTGTGATGTTTTTGTAGCCTATTTAATGAGGCCCATTATGATGTGCATTAGGCCCATGGGTTGTGGCTCGTGCGATGCATCGGAGGCCCATGTGCAGGGCCCACCTATTGTGTATGTATCCCTTGTATGAGGCTCATTGCGATGTATATTAGGCTTTTGTGTGAGGCCATGGGCCCACCTTATGTTTAGCTCTAGGTGGTCCACTGTTTGGGAACGATGTTGGTTGAATGTCCACATTGATGGGCAATGATGGTTGGATGTCCACAGTGTGACCTTTTCTTAGGCCTTGTTAGGCATATTCTCATCGATTCTGATTTTTGAGACCGATTCCGATTGTCGAGGCCAATTGTTGAGGCAGATTCCGATTCTTGTTGTCGAGGCCGATTCCGATTGTCGATATCAATTCCGATTGTCGAGGCCGATTCTAATTGTCGAGTTTAATTACCAAGCCCGATTTAGATTATCGAGGCTGATTCAGATTGTCGATACCAATTTCGATTGTCGATGCTGATTATCGAGGACGATTTCGATTGTCGATATTGATTCCGATTGTCGAGGACGATCCCGATTGTCGAAGCTGATTATCAAAGCCGATTCCAATTGTCGATCCGATTATCGAGGCTAATCCCGATTGTCGATACCGATTTCGATTGTCGAGGTCAATTATTAGGGCCGATTCTGATTGTCGATACCAATTCCGATTATTGAGGCCGATTCCAATTGTCGATACCAATTCTGATTGTCAAGGCCAATTCCGATTGTCAATACCAATTTCGATTGTCGAGGCCGATTATTGAGGCCAATCCCGATTGTCGATACTGATTCCGATTGTCGAAACCAATTCCGATTGTTTATACCGATTTCGATTGTCGAGGCAGATTCCGATTATCAATACCGATTTTCGATTGTCGAGGCCGATTCCGATTGTCGAGGCCGATTTCGATTATTGAGACTGATTGTATAGGCTGATTACCAAAGCCCAATGTGATGTATATGCGACCCGTATTTAAGGCCTATTGTGATGTGCATTCGGGTCGTGTTTGAGGCCCAATGTGATATATATGCGGCCCGTATTTGAGGCATGTTGTGATGTGTATTCAACTCGTGTTTAAGGCCTAATGTGATGTAGGGCGGGTCGCGGACAATTTCATGGCCAAGATGGATCAGAAAAGGCACGGTCGGCGACAGAAGTGATCCGGACCATCGGACCTTAGATCGGGCGTATCTCACAATCCGGAATGATTTATCTGACGTAAAATATATGAATTTGGGGTAGAACGAGCTACTTTAGCCAACCAACCCTGCTACGCCAGGTTGCGCAGCCTGGATTTGCGAGAAACCCCCTGATCGACGGTCGTTTCCTCGTTTTAATTTTGTTTTTACTATAAATAATAAGTTTTAGTTTGAGTATAACTTTTCATCCATTGGGCTTTAGGAGTTGTGTCCAACATGAAAAGTGCTTAGGATAATTAGGAGAACGGTTTGGTGAAGCCAAATAGGACACTTACTATTTTTGGCCGAAAACCTTGCGCACTAGTAGACATCATGACCGTCTATAAATAGTAAGTTTACTATTTATAATAAGTTGCGAATTCTAGGAGTTTTAGTTGTAGTTTGAGTCTGATTTCTTTCTTATTGCTTGGTTTCCTTATTTAAAGGGTTGTGAACTCGATTTTAGGGAATCATTAATCAATTTTGAATTTATTAGAAATTATTCTTATTTTCTACTTTCTTTCCTCGTGGATTCGAGAAGTCTCTGTGAGGAGTTCAAAGAAGTTCCGTGGATTCGGAATATTTATCATCTTGAGGAAGACGGTGCTCAACCTCACGTCCTTCCCTGCGTCATAATGTGATGTATATGAGGCCTATGTGATGAGGCCCATTGTGATGCATTTAAGGGCCAGGCAATGGGGCCCATTGTGATGTATGTTAAGCCCATGCGAAAGGCCCATCGTGATGTGTATTAAGCTCTTGAGTGAGGCCCATAGTGTTGTGTATTTGGCCCTTGTGTGAGGCCATGGGTCCACTATATGTTAGGCTCTATGTGGGTCATTCCCTGAGAGTAATGTTGGTTAAATGTCCACATTTTCAAGGTCGATTGTCGATGCCGGTTATTGATACTGATTATGAGTATGTGACAGCATAACATCATGATACATGCTCATACGCATCATCTGCATGTTTGTTATGAGATATGATTGACCATTGCATATGTCATAGTGTTGGTGGTTCATGAGCCTCTCTGATAGGTGGAGTTATCCCACATGAGCGTATGGTATGCGCAAGATTGATACATGACTAGATTGTATGACTCATGCATCTTGCATTTTGTGTTGTGATTACTGTACGCCCTAGCCACATCAGGGTCGTAGCCTCCACAGGCATATCGTGGATGGCCAGATGGGACACCAAAAATATGTTATTAGCATCGGGCTATCATAGATGACCTTAGATGAAAATTCTAAACCCTCTTGGTACCAAAGAACGCCCCAAGGTCGAGACGAGTGGATGAGCGCATGAGGGTCGTATACCAGTAGGTCATGTCTCTCACTATGTCGTGGTCAGCTGGGAGGGGGTGTGACCTTACCCGCTTGAGTGAGGGGGCAATATCTAGGTTGAGTCTGACCAGCTTGAGGAATGAGTCCGCTATCGATAAGCCGAGCCCGATATTAGAGGAAGATAGTGGGGTCTCTTCCACTTACATAGTTGTGTGCTCGGATAGGGGCGGCAAGCTGGCGTAGAGTGTAATAGATCTCGGTGATGATCTCAAAGATGAACAGTATTGATATGTGAACTTATTGAGTAGAAGTTTCATACTAATTCATTTATTCATTCACTATCCACTCGGGCTGGTGGTGTGCAACTATTTGTTACGTGTATCTTCGTAATGGCTAGGATTTTGGTTGGGGCACGCGACTAACCTAAGATTAGGAGTTTATCACATTGAATCTGATTATCCAAATTAGGTATGAGACTGGTTTGGATAGAAATCTCTTGTGATGGACCCTATAGCCTGCGATACTACGTACTATCATCCCGACTTCACACTCCAACATGGTCATTCCATTCATACCGCATATTGCATTACATCCGTAGCATATAGTATTTTGGATTACTGTGTTTTTATATTTATATGGTCTAGATACGGCTGACCGTATTCGTGAACTCATCAGGAATTGTATATTACATTGCATCCTCGACATCTGATATATGGCTCTTTATGACTCCTTATTTGTATAATTGATCTGTATTGTGTACTCTGATATTGTTTGACTCATGGACTTGTCAGTATTTCTGCTTACTCTGATATCATATAATTTATGATCTTACCAGTATTTTCGACATTGTATGATTATGACGTTGTATTTGTGTGCTTGGCACTTATCTTGTGCACACACTTTCACCACCCTCTAAGCTTTTTATAAGCTTATGCACGATAGATGCGTGTAGGTGACGTTAGTCGCAGCGGCGTTGAGCTTGAAGCGTGCAGTTGTCTTCTGGAGCTTTGATTTTATTTTGACATATGTATTTCCCTTTCAGCATTGTATTCAAAGTTTATATTAGTAAATATGTGATGATGATGTTGCTTTTGTGATTTGGGTAAACTTGTGGTTATGCTTCTTACGAGATAAAAGTACGTTGAAAAATCATCCTTGTAGGATCCTAGAATCGGAACCTGGCATATGGGCGGTAGGAGTCTAGAATGGGGTAATACGAAGGCAGTTAGCACCGGATTCGACGATCAGGATTCCTGTGAATCCAATTTCTGAGTTTGGGGCATGACAAAATCAAGTTGATTTTTGGAGCTTGAAAAAATTTCGAGCGTTCGAGCTTGCCTAAGCTCGACTCGGATCGAACCTCAACTCAAACCGAATTGAATCGAATTAGCTCAGTGACTTGGTTATTTTGATATGAATGATGCTCGTCGAATGCTTGATGAAATGACTCAATGAAGTGTTGGTGAGAAAGGAATGGATACGTCGGCTGTTTGATTTTGATGTTACTTGTCTGGGTGTTTGATTTTGATGATGCTCTCAAGGTGTTTGATGAAATACTTATAAAATATTGTTATTGTTTTACATTTTGTGAGAAATTGAAGATGCATTCTACCTGTTTGAGAAAATGTCAAACATGCTCGAACTTGGCCCGAACTGGCTCGAGCTATTGACCGAACCGAGCCAAGTTAGCAAGATAGGCTCGAGGACCGAGCCGAGTCGAGTTCGAGCTGGAGTTCTCGTGTACAGCTCTAATTGGAGTATTAAGTCTAAAAACCATGTTGGGAAAATCTCTTTGAAAATAAAATACTTGAAAAATATTTATTATAAATTAATAAATAATTTAAAAATATAACAGGATTTTTACTACAAAGTCCCTCTTATCTTTTTAACTTTACTCCTAGTATACTTTTGGGTGTGTGAAAAAACAACAAAATGCCCTTATTCATTAAAAAGTGATGGAGATGGCTTGGTGTATTTATGACATCTAGTATTGTTCATTGTATCTGTAACCACACATGTATTGATGCGGGAATGCATAAAGATGCATTGGTATCACTGCACGGAGAAATATCATTGATAAAACTAAACTTCACGGATGTTAAAAGAGACATGTTTATATATATATATATATATATATATATATATATATATATATATATATATATATATATATATATATATATATATATATATATATATATATATATATATATATATATATTATCTGTGCACCAGTTTGCATGGAACTCGTGCAAAGTTTCTGATAACTTTGCATGATGTGAGTCCAAAATCCGAATGTTCCACGAGATGCAACACGACAAGAAACCCCAAGGCTCAACTTTTTTACTTTGATCCAAAACTTTGGTAGGCCATGAAAAAAGAAAACAATTTCCTCCCTTGATTTGCATCTCTCTTTGTTATGACCCATCAGAGTTTTAGATCATGGTGAAAGCTGGTCTCTTCGGGTTTCAAGGGATGCCACATCACATTGATTATTTGGATTAGATGCCCATGACATGTGTGCGCAGGTGAGCATGCCTATATATATATATAGCATGCTCACCTGCATAGCTTCTTACATGAGTGTCTTAGGCACAAAAGTTAAACAGTTCACGTGATGTGACACGCCTTGTTACCTCACAAGCCTAACTTTCAGCCCGATACAAAACTCTAGTGGGCCATGGCAAAAGGAAACAATTTCCTCACTTGATTTGCATTTCTCATTGCTATGGCCCACTAGAGTTTTGGATCAAGCTAAAAATTGGGCCCATAAAGTTTCAAGGGGTGTCGTATCACATGGACCGTTCATATTATATGCCTAAGGCACATGTGCAAAAGTGTGCATTCATATATATATATATATATATATATATATATATATATATATATAGGAAACAATTCTATCGGTCGGCCTCATGGGAACATCCCATGAGTTGTGCGGGCCCCACCAGGATGTGTGTTGAACATCAACACTGTGAATTTGATGGGTCCCCTTTAAATTATTGGATATCCCAAAAATCAGCAGTATACGAAACTCAGGTGAGCCATACCATCTAAAATCATGTGAAGACATGCTTAAAACATATAAAAGCACTTGGTGGGGCCCACCTAAAATTTGGATGCGTCTGAAACTTGGTCTAACCCCTCATCCAAGTGGGACCCATTTAATGGATGGACTGGATTTGTGAACCATATCTTGGTGGGCCCAACATATGATTATAAATGTTTTAATGGGAGAGTAACCCCTCTCAACTTTTGTATGTGGCATAGCCACACAAGTCAATTGGCTTGATTTTTAAGACGGAGGCCCACCATGGAATGGTGCATCTAACTGATGGGGTAGATGTTTGACGAGCATCATGATGTGCCCACACAGCTTGACCTCATTGAAATTCCCATAAAGTCGATGATTGCTTGCCTCCAAGTGTAGAGATTCGTTAGTAATATCCCAAGAATACAAGGTCAATCCCGTAGGGAGATGAATTGTGAGAATGAGAAATTCAAATGCAAAACAAACTAAGTAATCAAAAAAACTAATTTGATGATTTGATTTTAGGAGTTTTAAATGGATTTAATTTAACTGAATTAAAACAACACCCAAGCTTCAAAGTTCTACACATAGGTTAATGTTCCAAAATCATGATGACTTAGATAACACAAGTAGGATCTGAGTACTATGGTCAGCCTAATCAAAAAATAAAACTATTTAAATATTTTTAAAAAATGATATAAAAGATTAGAAAATCATGGATTTGTATCATTGATATATATTCTCAAGCGTCAGTGATTTTAAGAATTCAATATCCATGAAATAATAAATCAAAGAAATGTATCAGATTGAGGAACTCTCCTATCCTCTCCTATGTAGAAAATTTGATTGATCTAAGATAAGCGTATCCATCAATGTGCATCTCATATGATGGAAACATATGGATCTCACATTAGGATCAAAACTAAACTTGAACAATAGATAACATACATGCACCATTCTTCTCATCATTAAAATAATTAATTGTTATAATTATGAAAACATTAAACCAATGTGCTTTCCTTATAGCTTGGGCTAGAGAAAACTTAGAAAAATATATCTAAAATAAAGAAAGAAAGCAATAAGAAAGAAATAAATGCAAATAGAAAAATCTAAAAGAATAAAATAATAATTTATAAAACTTAAATAAAATTGAAAATCCTATAAAAACTCTAAATCTTACTCTTGAATTCTTTGAATAATGCTTATGAATGCCCTGCGAAGCCCTAGTTATAAATGGAAAACTCCAACTTTCGTATAAAGTTGAAAAACCCTAGAAATCGCCTCAAATATGCACAGTTTTTCAAAATAGATTTCACACTGCGCAGTTTGTTTAAAATAGATTTTATGCTACATAGTTTCTTTAAATAGACTTTAGAGTTTCGAAATACACCTTTTCAAGACGATTTCAGGATTCTTCACTTCAAATCTTCGATTCTCTTCATTCCTCACTTAATTTTCTTGGATCTTTGGCATACAAATTCTTCAATCTTGGTCTCCTAAGATTCATCAATTGCCTCGGTGATTCTTGAGCATTAAGTCCATGCTTTTAGCACCCTTTTTTAATCCAAGCTCTTAAATTCACCTTGCAACACATACATGAGTAAAAGAGAACATTAAGCTTATTCGCGTTCCTAAAACCAAGATATAAATGGAGAAAATTATGCAATATTTGAGTCTCAACATACCCTTCAACCAGTATTTTGCTAGTCTCGAGCAAAATAAGCGAAAAAAAATAAAAATAAGAATAAAAACTAATTCTAAAAACAAAATTAAAACAAAAAAATTCTAACTACACCACTTTCGCAAGTAATCTCGATTACATTTAGCATATGAAACAAGACTTTAAACCCCTAGGTTTCTCCTAGTGGAAGAGTTATAGTCTCATGAGGGTTTTTAGAAATGTTACCCATAATATTGAAAACATGAAAAATAGTTCAACACCCAGAAATTTATACAATTATGCCTCCATTCATCATATGAATTTCAAAACAAAACAATACTTACCCTAAGTCTGAAGTTAGTTAGAATCTTAATTTTCTAATCCATTACATCATTGAGTTTAGAGATCTAATCAAAATTTTGAATAGTTATGATCATATCCTTATGTGTTCCGTGACACTAGTCAAACTTTGAGAAATATGCATGTTTCCTATCTTAACTCCTTTCAATCATTCCAATAATATGAAATTTCTAGTTATCTCATTTTTTTCATGTCATTTCTTCTTTTATCATCATATCCTCATTATTATAGACGACCCTTAGATGAAGATTCCCACCGAGTTTGCTTCATAACCTAAGGTATCTTACTTGTAATGGTAATAGTAGCGTATACTTAAGTATCTTTACTCCAGATTACTGACACGATTGTTATGGGCATTGCATTCATGCTCTTTAATTAAAAAAAAAATTCATCACTTTTTTCTTCAATGTTTTCTCTTTTAAGCATATATCAATGATACTAGTTCATTCAACCATGTTTGAATCAATTTTTTTTATTCTAGTTCACATATCATATTCCTTACTTAGTTAGCTAGGGTGCATTGTGAATTCAGTACATCAAATTACAACTCACTTTAAACTAGTGATTAGATAATCGAACTCAAGTCTATAATTTTCAGTTATTAAAATTCTGATCACTATCAATATAGACTAAGTATTAACTTTGCCTTTGGAATTCGTATAATACCATGTTCACATTCTTGTATATAAAAATATTAATTTGAAAATGTTGAAAAAATTCTCATAAATCAAAAAAATAAACTTAAATCTTTTAAAAAATAAAAATAAAAATAAACTTAAACCTAAAAAAAAAAAACCCTCACATGAATGACTATCCACACCCCCAACCTAAAATCGACATTGTCCTCAATGTAATGATAATGTAATGCAGAGAACAATAAAAATAAAAGAAATGGTGGATAATACCTACCATGAAGAACTTACCTGCTAGATGACACTAAAAAAATTGAATATGATACAAATCCTACACAAATGCTCCATCAGACTAGGAGCATCAATCTGAATATTCTGACTTATGATGAGGGACGGACTCTTCTTCCAAATGAAAGTTTTCTACATAAGACTTCAATCTCTGACCATTAACCTTGTACACATTGTCATTACGTAGATTATCAATTTCAACAACTCCATGAGTATAAACATTCTTCACAATGAAGGGGCCCGTTCATCTTTATCTTAACTTTCCCAGAAAGAACTGGAGACGGGAATTGTATAATACGACCTTTTGCTGAGGTTTAAAATTTTTTCTCATAATGTTTTTATCATAAAAAGTTTTGGTCCTCTCTTTGTAGATTTTAGAATTTTCATAGGAGTCTTTCCTCAGCTCCTCTAATTCATTCAACTTTAATTTCCTTTGTCCAGTTGCTTAGTCCATGTCAAAGTTTAATTTCTTTATTGCCCAATAGGCTATATTTTTCAATTTCACAAGCAAGTGGCAAGCCTTCCCATACAACAATCTGTATAGAGACATTCCAATCGGGGTCTTATAAGCAGTCTTATAAGCCCATAAAGCATCGGATAGTCTGAGGGACCAATCCTTCCTATCTGGCCTTATAGTTTTCTCTAAAATATGTTTGATTTTTTGATTAGAAATCTCATCTTGCCCACTCGTTTGTGGGTGGTATGGGGTGCTCACTTTATGCTTAATGTCATATTTCTTCATCAAAGCATCAAATGTCCTATTACAAAAGTGAGATCCATTATCACTAATGATGGCTTTTGGAGTTCCAAATCTATAAAAAATATTTTCCTTGAGGAATCGTACGACCACTTTATTGTCATTGGTCCTACTTGAAACTGCCTCAATCCACATTGAAACATAGTCCTCACCAACTAATATATAAAGAAATCTAAAAGAAGATAGAAATGGGCCTATAAAATTAATACTCCAACAATCAAATATCTCCAATGGTAAAATTGGAGATAAAGGCATCATATCGCACCGGGATACTCTTTTCAACCTTTGACATCTATCATAAGCAACACAGAAAGTATGAGTGTCTTTAAACATGGTAGGCCAGTAAAAATCACACTGCAGGATTTTTACAGTGGTTTTCTTAGTAGAAAAATGGTCACCACATGCTTCCATGTGACAAAAAGAAATAACACTCTAAACTTCATCCTCTAGGACACAACGTCTACAAATTTGATCAGTCCCATAATTATATAAATACGGGTCATCCCAAAAGAAGTTCCTAACCTTGGTTTCAAAACGCTTACTATCTTATGACTTCCATTGATATGACATTTTTTCCGTTACAAGATAGTTGACTATATTAAATAATTGTTCATCAGGAAAAGTGTCATGTATATGCATCTCCTCAGTGGAATCATATAAGGCTCATATCCTAGTCCATACTATTTCGTAGGATCCCGTGATCCACTCCGTCAAATTTCAGCAACCCACAGTTTATAAACATCATTTGTGCGTGACCCTAAGTCGCATTCTATAGATCTGAGTCGGCTCGACTCGAAACTTATACCCTAGTGACCGCACCGTCACCGTGGTTTCAACGTCGCATCTTGCATACTTATGCGATACACAGGCCAGGAGTTGTGGGCCCGCATTTATTTTAAGAAAATATCGCCGTTATAAATCCCAAGAAGAAAATCTCTATAATCTATCAAATCAATCCCATTAATTAATCAAGTAAATCCCAAGAAGTGAATCTCTACAATCAGAGCATGGTCCCTTGTCCGGATTCTCGCGGCAGTGCCTTCTGGAGTGGGGACTCTCTCTTCGCCAAAAGAGAGACTTGGCCAATTCTCGCGTTTATGGTGTAGCACGGGTGCGTATGTTTTGTGCACACGCACCTTGCATGTGGGTCCAACAGTAATGGTTTGAAGGAATCCACGTCGTTCATAAATATTGATACATTGAGTTGGCCTATGGGTCCAAATATGGAGCTGATCCGAACTTTACATATACTTATCTTGGAAATTCTCCTAAAGAATGTTAAAACGAACTTGATCTTAATTAACGGTCCATACTTAATGATCAAGGCCCAAATTTGGAGAAAGTGTGTATCAAGATAGGAAAATGATTGCGTAATGTCTGATGGTTAAACGATGGTGAAAGAGGCCTATGTCTAAGATTTCACCTTTTGTGTCAAAAGGAAGGAACCAGCTTCAGCGTTCAACGGCGTAGGATCATAAATCGGGGTCCAAATTTTATATGATATCGTAGCCATGTGAGGGCAAGGTATGGTCCAAGTTTGAGTTTCGATGGACGGTAGAAAGTGGTTAGATCTAAAGATCTAGATTTATAATGAGTTGATAAGCTTGAAAGGATAACTTCATGCCTAAGAAAAGGCCTACTAAAGTGGGGTCTTTGTATTTTACATTTGATCCAATGATGGGTAATCCAAATCGTTCATATGAAGAGAAATATCCAACTATGACTACCCACGAGTTTATTCACTCAATGGACACCAAAATCAACGGTTATGGGGCTGATCTGTTGATTGGGTCACTTCCACAATGGTCTAAGAGCTGAAATTTGACGTGTATTATTAATTTATGATACATAAGCATTATATAAAATTTCACATTAAACAGACAGTGGGAACCATTTGATTTAGAATTCAGGGTGTAAGTTAGTGGCATTTTCGTAATTATTGATGATATATGAGTTTTGTGAAATCCGATGGTTCTACATGGTTGTAGACACGTTTCTGAGTAATTTTTATAAAAAAAACTTATGTCAAAATCATTATGGATAGAGAGTTATTCAGCAATTCATTTATAAGAAGACACGTATGTTAAATCACATTATAGATAGTCTTATTTTGAAATCGACAGTTAGATGGCTTGATCTATGAATGGAGATCATTCCTAATGGTTATGTTTGTGTTAGGGCAAGGATGTAAGGCTAGAATAGCAAGATTGGTGTCGCACACATAAATATTATATTACTTTTCACGGTAATGCTTGAGAACTTTCAATACTCGGTATTGAAAAGTTCAGGGCGTTACAAGTTGACCCTAATCATTGGGCCCCATTGATATGTGCATGACCCATCTATTCATATTGGGATAACTCATAATGTTGGGTCCTCATTGGTTACTAGTAGGATTGTTTTAATCTTAAAGTCCATCTATGTACCCTGCCTTGAAAATAGGTCGATTATCAGTGCTAATTATGAGTATATGATAGCATAATATCATGATACATGCCTATACTCATCATCTATATGCTTGATATGAGACATGGTTGTCCATTACATATACCATTAGACAGGTCGTTATGGGACTCCCTGATAGGCGAAGTTATCCCACATGAGTGCACGGTAAGCGCAAGATTAATGTATGACTGGATTGTGTAACTCATGCATCTTGCATTGTATGTTATACACCCTAGCGATATCAGGGCTGTAGCCTCCATATGCATATCGTGGCCTTACCCACCCAAGGGTAGGGGGAATAGCTAGTGTCACACCCCAACCTAGGAAATCGGTCTCATAGGAATCCCGATCACCTAATCCGGTGCCGATATCCTCTGTAGTATCTCATTCTCGGCTCCTAGCGCACATACGTCAGGTTCTGATCCTGGAAAGCTACAAGTAGGATTTTCTAATGTATGTTTGACTCATAAGAAGTAAAACCACAAGTTTACCCAAATCACAAAGACAACGTCATCATCACATATCCACTAATATAAACTTTTGAATACAGTGCTGAAAGAGAAATACATATATCGAAATCAAAGCTCCAGAAGTCAGCTACATGCTCTAAGCTCCACGATGCTGCAACCTAACATCACCTGCACGCATTTACCGTGCATAAGCTTATAGAAAGCTTAGAGGGTGTTGTAAGTGTGTGCACAAGGTAAGTGTCAAGTATTCAATATAATGCTATAATTATACAATATCGAAAATACTAGTAAGATCATGAATTATACGATATCAGAGTAAGTAGAAATACTGACAAGTCTATAAAGATATTATCAACCTCATCCTGGATATGCGATGAAAAGACATAGCAAGTCAATGTGAGAAAGTAATGTAAATCGACTATGTAATGCGGGAACATAATGAACTAGATATCATATGTCGAGGATACAATACAATATGTAATTCGAAAGAGCTACGAATACCATCAACCTCATCTAGATCATATGAATGCAAAAACATAGCAACTCAGATTTCCATATGCCAAGGATGTAATACAATATGCAGTATTTAGTGCGAATGAAATGACCAAGCTGCAATGTGAATTCAGAATGATAGTATGTGGTATCACAGGCTATGGGGCCTATCACAAAGGACTTCTATCCAAACCAGTCTCATACCTAAATTTGGATATATTGACTTAATGTAGTAAGCTTCTGATCTTAGGTTAGTCGTGCACCCCAACCGAAATCCTGATCATTATAAAAGTACACATAACGATTAGTTGCGCACCACTAGCTCGAGTGGATAGTGAATGAATATAATACTAAGTATGCAACTCCTGCTCCATAAATCAGTACTATAATCTTTGAGATCATCACCGGGGTCTAGTACACTCCAAGCTGGTTACCGCCCCTGCCGGCCGCGCAGTCCAACGAGTGAAAAAGACCTCACTACCCGTCTGCCAGTAGTATATCAATGCCTACCCAGCTTGTCGATAGGAGACTCATTTAGGAGCTGGTCAAACTCAGCCTGACTTATATCCCCCTCACTTGGGCGGATAAGGTCACACCCCCTCCCAACCGACCACGACACAGTGGGAGACACAACCTACTAGTATCTGGTACTCAGGCGCTCATATATCTACTTGGTCTAGACGTTGGGGTGTCTCCTAGCATCGGAGGTTTAGAGACTTTCACCCACGGACATCCAAAGTGTCCAGATGCTCGAACCAAACATTTTCAGTATCCCATCTGGCCATCTACGACATAGATGTGAAGGTCATAGCCCTGATGTCGCTAGGGGATACAGTAATCACAATCACACAATGCAAGATGCATTAGTCATGTAGCCCAACCATGCATCAATCCTACGCATACCGTACGCTCATGTAGGATAACTCCACCTATCAGGGAGTCCCATCAACCATTTGTGTTATGGCATATGCAATGGTTAATCTCATCTCATAATAAACATGCAGATGATATGTATGGGCATGTATCATGATGCTATGTTGTCACATACTCATAATCAGTATTAATAACCAGCATCAACAATCAGCCTCGACAATATGAACATTTAACCCATATTTCCTTCAAGGAATGACTCACATAAAGCCTAACATATAGTGGACCCATGACCTCACATAAGGGCCTAATATACAACACCATGGGTCTCACTCAACAGCTTAATACACATCACGATGGGCCTCTCACATGGGTCTAATATACATCACAACAGGCTCCATCGCCTGGCCCTCAAATGCACCATAATAGGCCTCATCACATAGGTCTCATATGCATCACATCGGGCCTTAAACACGGACTGAATACACATCACAATGGGCCTCAAATACATGTCGCATATACATCACATTAGGCCTCGACAATCGGCCTTGACAAATCAGAATTGGCCTTGATAAATCAGAATCGGCCTCGACAATTGGCATCGATAATCGGAATTGGCCTCAACAATTGAATCAGCCTCAATAATCGACCTCAACAATTGGAATCGGCCTCGACGATCGGAATCGAAATTGGCCTCAACAATCGGCCTCCACAATTGGAATCGGCCTCAATAATCGACCTCGACAATCGGAATCAGCCTTAACAATCGACCTCGACAATCAGCCTTGTCAATCAGAATCAATCTCGACAATTGGAATCGGCTTCAACAATCGGCGTCGGCAATCGTCCTTGACAATCAGTGAGAATGAGCCTAACAAGGCCTAAGGGAAGGTCATAATGTGAACATTCAACTAACATCGCTCCCAAGCAATGACCCACATAGAGATAAACATAAAGTGAGCCCATGCCCTCACACAAAGGCCTAATATATATCGCAATGGGCCTCATACAAGGGCTACATACACAACAAGTGGGCCCCGCACATAGGCCTTAGATAGATCGCACAGGCCACAGCCCATGGGCTTAATGCACATCATAATGGGCCTCATTAAATGGGCTACAAAAGCATCACAATGGCCATACCATTTGGGCCAGAAATACATCTCATTGGGCCTTACCAAATGGGCCGGAAATACATCACAATGGGCCATGTCATATGGGACGAAAATACATCTCAAAGGGCCACACATACATCACATTGGACGTCACACATGGATCATGAATACATCACTTTGGCCCTCATCAACGGGCCACAAATATAACACATTGGGCCTCACATATGGGCCTCAATATACATCAAGTAGGCTGCATAATATGGACCTTGAATACATCACAATGGGCTTCACTCGTGGGCCTTATATACACAACAAGTGGGCCCTACACATGGCCCTCAAATATGTATTAATGGGCCCTCATTGCATCAAGTGGGCCGCATCTCATCGGCCTAATTATATCATATTGGGTGGGCCCTACACGGCCAGCAGCTGGGCCTTCACCTTCCACATGGTCCCACCAAATGAACAGCATGGATGCACAACACATATATCATGGTGTCCCACGAGGCTGGATATGGAACAGATGAAACAGATGGACGACGTGGCTAAAATACATGCATCAAGGTGGGCCATACTTCCATCAAAATGGACAGACAATGGGGATATACTCATACATCATGGCACGACCCATATAGCCTATCTGATGGACAGCATGGAAAATGACACATCATATAGTGGGGTCCACACGTATGTGGGGCCCACGCTACTAGACAACATGGATAAAATACATAGATCATGTGTGAGGTCCACAGCTCCGTCCAAGCAGTCCAGTATCGTCCAGATGGTCTGGACGGTGTGGATGAAACAATTACATCATGGTGGTCCCCACGAATTCGGATGGACATATGGATGGACGGTCCTGCATACATGCAGCAAGGTGGGCTCCCACGTGGATGTGGCCCCACCGCAACATACATACATACATACATACATACATATATATATATATATATATATATATATATATATATACATACATATATATACACACACACACACACACACATATATACAACAACGTGGGTCCCACATGGGACCCACCACATATAATATATATATATATTATATAATAATAAAAATAATAATATATTTACCATATTAAGAGGACAGCAACGTCCAAGCCCTGGACGGCCTGGATATTACAACATGGCGGGTCCATGATCACGTCCAGATGGACCGATGGCGTGGAATACGAAACATACATCATGGTGGGGTCCTCACTGATGGACTGATGGTGTGGATGTAACTCACATATATCGTGTGGGGCCCGCGAAAATTGTTGCGTATAGTGGCTATATAGTTGGTTGTTGACCAGCGTACACCAGCCAATCTGCTTCCATCCCAAGGTGGGTCCACACGTGTGGCCCACCAGTCCAGTAGATTGGATGAACGGTCTGGATATTTACGTATATAATATGGTGGCTCCCACAAGACAAAGCAGATATTTGTATTTTTCCATTCGCACAGGCTTGTCCAAACGGACAGTTAGGTGGGCCTCACCCACTAGAAGGATGGCATGGATAATCACGATGGGTCACACATCATCACTATAAAAGAAAGAGAGAGAGAGAGAGAGAGAGAGAGAAAGAGAGAGAGAGAGATGGAGATCGGAGTAGCGGAGGGACCCCACCACTATGGGTCCCTCTTTGATATAACACATACATCAAGATGGGTCCCACATATGTGGGCCCTTAAATCACAAATCAAATAATAAAATCACCCACCTCAAGATCCATTTTTCCTTCTTCCATCAACGCGTTCTATAGCTTCAAAGAATGTGATCCAATGGTTGAGATGAGGCTTGGAGGGTGTAGATGGGAGGTAGGAAGGTGGGCCACACTAGCTTCCCCATGGAAGCCATGGAAGTTGGAGTTGCTTGGGAGATGGAGTTTTGAAAAAATGAGAGAGAGATGAGAGATAGAGAGAGGTGATGTAAGATGGTGATGGGTGAAAAGGTGAGTGATGGAAGTACTTATGTAAGGGAGAAAGTTGACTTTGGGGATGGGTAGTTGTACTTGGGGATGAGTGTGAGTGATGGGAGTGATGGGATGTGTACTTGACATTTGATGTGATGGATTCTCTCAAGATTTCAACACGTGGTGTTTTTCTCAAACTGAACGCGGGCCCACATCTCCTGACTCGGGTATCGTCTTGGCGCGTAATACATGGCATCGGAACCATGGCGATGACGCGGTCGCAAGGGTATAAGTTTCAAGTCGAGCTGACTGTGATATACAAGACACGGCTGAGGATCGTGCACAAACACTGATAACAGATCGCGGGTCGTCAAAATTTGACCGTGAGGACTGCGAAGGCATATGGAATGGTACATGCTAGGATACGAGTCTTATAACTAGGCTGAGTTTGACCAACTTGTAAATGGATCTGCTATCGATGTGCTGGGTAGATATTGGCTGACTACTAGTCAGGTGGATAGTGAGGTTTCTTCCACTTGCATGGTTATGCGTCCAGTGGGCGGTGATATAATATAGAGTGTACTAGACCCCAGTGATGATGCCAAGATGTACAGTACTGATATGTGGACTTACTGAGTAAAAGTTGCGTACTCAGCATTTGACTCATTCATTCATTCACTATCCATGCGGGCTGGTGGTGCCGAACCAAATCATTATATGTACCTTCGTAATGGCCAGAATTTCATTTAAGGTATGCAACCAACCTGAGATCATGAGTTTGCTACAATAAGTCTAGCTATCCAGATTCAAGTATGAGACTGGTTTGTCCCTTGTGATGAACCCCACATCTTGTGATACCACGTTCTATCATCCTGACTACACACTCCAGGTTCGTCATTCATTTGCATCGCATATTGCATTGCACCCTCACTATATGACATTTGGCTTACTATGTCTCCGCATTGCATAGCTTATCTATATTGCTTCCTCAGTATACGTTATTAGCTTATTATGTTTTTGCTTCGCATAGCCTGGATAAGGCTAATGATATTTATAGACTTACCAGCATGTTTCCGCATTACTTTGATATTGCATTCTGAGCACACTTACCTTGCGCACACACTTACACCACCCTCTAAGCTTTCTATAAGCTTGTATATGATAGATGTGTACAGGTGGCGTTAGGTCGCAGTAGCGTTGAGCTTGGAGCGTGTAGCTGTCTTCTGGAGCTTTGATTTTTAATATATATATTTCCCTTTCAGCATTGTATTTAACTATTTATATTAGTGGATATGTGATGATGATGTTGCCTTTGTGATTTGAGTAAACTTGTGGTAATGCTTCTGACAAGATAAATGTACATCGAAAAATTCTTCTTGTAGGATCCCAGGATCGAAATCTGGCGTATGGGCACCGGGAGTCGAGAATGGGGTATTATGGAGGCTGTCGGAACCGGATTCGGCAATTAAAATTCTGTGAGCCCAGTTTCTGAGTTTGGAACGAGACAAATCATCCAACACCAAGCTGGAAAGGTGATCGGCCACTACGTTTTCTACTCATTTCTTATCTTTTATCTCTAAGTTAAATTCTTAGAGTAGGAGGATTCATCTTAAAAGTCTCGGCTTTGCATCCTTCTTAGATAGTAAATATTTCAAATTCGAGTGGTCCATGAAAATGACCGCATTGGTTCCCAACAAGTAGGACCTAAACTTATGCAAAGCAAAAACTATTGTAAGTAACTCTTTTTCAGTTGTTGAGTAGTTCACTTGGGCCGAGTTTAGAGTTCTACTAGCATGGTGACTAACGTGGGGCCGTTTATCTTTCCTTTGACCCAAAAAAGCCCCTATAGCATAATCATTTGTATCACACATTAATTCAAAAGTATCCAATCTGGTGGACGCATGATAAGTGCAATGGTAAGGGATGATTTAATTTTATTAAAGGCACTTGTAAACTCATCTGTCCACTTAAATGGGACATCCTTTTGAAGGAGATTAATCAAGGGCCTAATAATGGCATTAAAGTCCTTGATGAATCTTCTATAGAAACCAGCGTGCCTTAGAAGTGATCTAAATATCTCTAATAGTTTAAGGGATAAGTAGATTAGATATAATGTCGAGTTTTGAAAGATCTACCTCGATTCCATTTTTGGCGATAACATGGCCCAAACAATTCTTTTTTGAACCATGAAATGACATTTCTCTTAATTTAAGACAATGTGTATCTCTTCACACCCAGACAAGACAAATGATAAATTGTTGAAGCATTCCTCAAAACTTCTCTCAAATACAGAAAAGTCGTCCATGAAAACCTCAAGAAACTTTCTAATCATATTTGAAAAAATACTTAACATACACCGTTGAAAAGTTGTTGGGGCGTTATATAAGCTAAATGCATCTGTTTGAAAGTAAATATGTCAAATGGATAAGTGAACATGGTTTTCTCTTGGTCTTTCAAGGCTATCTCTATTTGGTTACATACAGAATATCCATTAAGAAAACTATAAAAGGATTGACCTGCTACCCTCTGTAAAACTTGATCAATGAATGGTAAACGGAAATGGTCATTCCTTGTAACCTTGTTTAATTTTCTATAGTCAATGCAAACATGCCAACCTGTGGTGACATGTGTTGGTATGATTTCATTATTAGAATTTTACACAATAGTTATTCCAAATTTCTTTGGGACTACTTGAGTTAGACTCACCCAAACACTATCGGATATTGGGTAGATGATTTTCACATCCAACAATTTGATCACTTCATTTTTTACAACTTCCATCATGTTTGGATTGAGACACCTTTGAGGTTATCTAATTGGTTTGACGTCCTCATCGAGGTAGATTCGATGGGTGCATATAAAAGGGCTTATACCCTTTATATAAGAAATGGTCTAGCCCAAGGCTCCTTTGTGGTCCCTTAAAACATTCAACAATTTAATCTATTGATCATTGTCTAAAAATGAAGAGATCACCATAGGATAAGTTTTATTTTCACCTAAGTATACATACTTAAGCTCATTTGGTAGGGATTTTAAATCAAGCTTTGGAATATTGGTTGGTGATGGCAGAGGTCGCGAGTCCTCGATAGATAAAATTTGAGTATGCGGTCTCCATTGGTATATATCAATGTCCTGGGTAGTAGTGCTCTCATTATCATCACAATTTCAGCAAGCACTTTTTTTAAATCAGAATTTTCTAAGTCCTCAAAGACTTGAATCAATTCCTTAGTCAGACTAGGTTCCAATTCCTTTTCTTCTATTAAGCAGTCCATGAAATTCAGCTCATAGATCACATTATTATTAATGGGCTGCTTACATAGATTGAAAATATTTAGCTCTAGAGTCATGTTACCAAAAAAAAAAAGTTCATCATTCCATTCCTTAAATTTATGATTGCATTTGAAGTTGCTAGGAATGAGCGGCCTAAAATGATGGTAACTTGAGCGCTAGTGTTTACACAAAGTTCAGTGTCTAGTACAATAAAATCCACGGGGAAGTAGAATTTCTCCACTTGGACTAACACGTCCTCTAAAATTTTCCTTGGTACCTTAATGGAGTGGTCAGCGAGTTAGAGTGTAATCGTGGTTAGTTTAAGCTCGCCTAGTCCCATTTATTTGTAAACTAAATAAGGTACTAAGTTGACACTTGCACCCAAATCTAGTAAAGCATGCTCAATTTGAAAATTTTCAATAATATAAGGAATAGTGAGACTTTCCGAGTCTTTATATTTGGGTACGACCCTTTGTTGAATGATAGCGCTCACTTTCTCAGTAAGGAAGGTCTTTTTGTTCATATTTAATTTTCTCTTTATAGTGCATAAGTCCTTGAGATATTTAACATATGATAGAATTTGTCTAATGGCATCAAGTAGAGGAATATTGACAGTAACTTTTTGGAGCACATCCAACACCTCTTGATATTTCATAGGGACAGTCGGATTCCAAAGTCTAGATGAGAACGCAACTAGAGGCTCGTATGACTTAGTCTCTTTATCCTTTTGTTGTTGCGGCTCTTGAACCATAGCCGATTCATCATTCTCTCAAGACAGTAGCTCATCCTCCGGTATTTCTACTGGTTACATTATCTTGTTATCGACTTCTTTTCCACTTCTCAATGTAATGATGACCTTACCTTGTTCATGATGTAGCTCACTTGGATTTGAGTTTCCGATAAAATGTGTATTTATAGGGTTTGGCACAGGTTGAAAAGGAATGATGTCTTTTCCCCTAGCATTTAGTTGAGTCTCAATCCTAGCCACGACCATCTTTAATTCCTGATTTGATTAGATTAGAAACTGATTCATTTGAGCTTGAGAGTTCATGAATGTGGTCAATGCATCCTCCACAGATAATCGCTTTGGTGGGGGAACATATGGTGCATTGTTAGGTGCCCCAAAGAAGTTATTTTATGGAGGCATTTAAGGTGCATTGAGCGCATTAATTTGTGGTCAATTCCTCCAACTAAGATTATGATGGTTACGCCAATATGGATTATACATGTTTCCCATTGGTTACATAACTGACCTTTGGTAGTTATTTATAACATTTGCTTGCTCATGCTCATGCGTGATATTTTGTACAACTGGGATTATTGGACAATCCTTTGTGTCATGGTCTGTACCACCACAAATGCTTACAAAAATTACGTAAGGAAGTGTTTGATTTAACCATATCAACCTTCCTAATTTTCAAGGCTTTGACCTTTCTAGCCAATGCAGCGAATTTTTCATTAAGGTTGTCTTCCTCTCTTAGGACATACATCTCCACTTTCTCTCTAGGAATGAGTCTAGTTTGGTCTAGTTTAGCAAAGACATCCCATGTCTGCATATTCTCTGCTAACATATCTAGAAAATTTCAAGCATCATTATGATCCTTGTCAAGAAAAGTTTCATCACACATCATCTCTATGAACTGACGGGTATCCATGGTGAGCCCCTTTCGGAATGCATCAATCACGTGCCATGGTTCATAACCATGATGTGGACAAGTAGAAGGTCTTTAAAATGCTCCCAAGCTTGGAAAAATAATTCATTCCCCTTTTTGGAGAACGACATAATTTCTTATTTTAGTGCATTTATTTTGTGCTCAAAAATTTTTTTTTTTCAAAAACTCTTTACTTAAGGCTGACCATGTAGTGATGGTATTAAGTCTTAGAGAGTTGAGTCATGCTTTATCCCGATCCTTTAGAGAAAATAAGAATAACTTAAGCTTAAATGCATACCTATTGTCATTGTTCACTTGTAATGTTCCAATTACTTTCTTAAAGTCTTTGAGGTGCAAGTAGAGGCTTTCAGAATCCAAGCTATGAAATTTAGGAATCAATTGAATCACACCTGGTTTAAAATTAATGTTCCCTGTGTGAGTAGGGAACACTATGAAAGATGGTAAAGTTGATCTCTCAGGGTGTAGATGTTCACGTAAAGTCTGTGGTTGGTTTAACACATTCCTATAAACTTCATTTTCATCCTCAAGAGGAGGATTATGTTGATTTTCTCTGTTTTGATTTATAGTTGGATCTAACAGATTTGGATTTAGATTATCAACAGGCTCTGTCATGGAATTCAAGTGATGTTGAGTGCCTCTTCTAAATGAATGATCAAGGCCTAGAACTGGTCCGCATTCGGAGGAGAGTCGATTGTTTTAATCCCTACTCCAACGAGACATAAACCATTTATACTACACAATAGATACTACTAATTCAAATAGCAAGTATGATACTTAAAATAATAGCAAAAACTTAACCAACAACAACCCAGGCGACAGGGCCGACCATGAATCCATAAAACAAAAATAAATGAACAACCCAGGCAGCAAGACCGACCATGACGGTTCAATCCACAAAGCAAAAATAAATCATCAACCCAGGTGACAAGGCCAACCATTAGAGTTCAATCCACAAAGTAAAAATAAATCAACAACCTAGGCGATAGGGCCAACCATGAGGCTTCAATCCACAATGTAAAAATAAATCAACAAAAGTAAAACTAATGTTTAAATTAAACTATGTTAATCTGAAAAATAGATTCATCGAATAATATTTGTGATCAAACAACAACTGTAAGACAACCATAGCACTTGGTTGATAAAATTTCAAACAAGCCAACCTTATGTCAAAGTTAGTGCTTGAAAGACCCAACTGAATTTACTTTAAAAAAATATAAAATCTATAGAAATTTTAACGGGTTTAGAAGAAAACTTACCTTAGCTATCTTGCACAGATCTAATCTATCTCAGTCTCTCCCCGGCAACAGTGCCAAAAACTTGATTGTTTGCCTCCAAGTGAAGAGGTTCGTAAGTAATATCCCGTGAATACAGGGTCATTCCCACAGGAGGATGAATTGTGATAATGAGAAAATCAAATGTAAAACAAACTAAGTAATAAAAAAACTAAACTGATGATTTGATTTTAGGAGTTTTGAATGGATGTAATTCAACTGAATTAAAATAACACCCAAGCTTCAAAGTTTCACATATAAGTTAATGTTCCAAAATCATAATGACTTGAATAACACAACTAGAATCTGAGCACTATGGTCAGCCTAATCAGAAAATAAAATAGTTTAAATATTTTAATAAATGATATAAAAGATTAAAAAATCATGAATTTGCACCATTGATATATATTCTCAAGCGTTAGTGATTTTAAGAATTAAATATCATGAGATAATGAATCAAAAAAATGTAGCAGATTAAGAACCTCTCTTATCTAGGAAATCTGATTGATTTAGGGTAAGCCTATCCATCAATGTGAATCTCACATTAGGATCAAAACTAAACTTAAATAATAGATAACATGCATACATCATTTCCCTATATATATATATATATATATATATATATATATATATATATATATATATATATATATATATATATAATAAGTTTCCATTTAATAATGAATTAAACTGTGTTGTCATTAAACAAACCAGTGTAATAATAACCAAAATAAGTTAATATCATACAATATAAGTAATAAGATGTAAATAATATATTCACAAATTAGGATAAATGAGATATAAATATATACATACAACCATACCTTAAACCCATCTCAGAACCATGAGGCAACTCTTAAGTCATCGTCTCTATTCTCATCCAATCATCTATTCATCTAACCACACATGTGCATGCATGCATGCATGCATCTATATATATATATATATATATATATATATATATATATATATATATATAAAGGGATGTATAAAGGGATGTATGTGTACATCAAAATTTTGTTTGTATGAAGAATGATTTTTTATAATTTCTATATGATTGAAAAAGTGATCTTTTTCCTTAAAAAGTGAAAGATATCAGTCACCAATATCCATCTATAAATAAAAATAGTTAATAAGTAATTTGTATTGAAATAAAATATATATTTTTAATTTATTTTCATTATTTTTAAAAATTATATTTTTTTGAAAAATTGAAAAGTTTGACTGAAGAAATAAATTAGCTAACTCTCATCAACATATTAAAATTTCAATATTCAATTACTAATTTTAGAAAAAGAAACGGAATAATATAGTTTTTTAATATTTTTTCTATTTATACAACCAAATGTTGATGTTTTAAACTCAAATTATGTCAATATATGAGAGTCATGCATTGATATGAATTGAGTTGAAATTTATGGTAAATTTGAAGAAAAAAAATGAGTTTTTTAAAAAAATTTCTCACTTTTGAGGTTTTGACCTACTTCTACTCTTGTTATATCAAATTTTCTCCAATCTAAGTTTAAAAAAGAACTCAAAAGCTCATATCTACCTTACTTTTAAGGGATTTGACCATAAAATGCCTTCATAATCCAAACTTTGCCAAATAATGCCTTCGGGAGCCTATATTCACCAATAATGCTTTTTCAAAGGCAAAATTACATTATTGCACTCTTTTTTTTATTTTCTTTATAAAGTGGAGAATCCAAAAATTTTTAGCCTATGTGTTATATGTCTAACATTCAACCCGTGCAACAAGTGCTCACCAACTTGGTTATTATGTGAACCAGAAGAATTAAAGATCCAATCACAAAGTGGGCCAATCCATAAAATATAATATACGCCACTTAAAATATCCAAATTTAAGTGTGGCCCATTTGATTATTTAGTTAGTCTGTTTTTTAGTTTATGTGATCACCATGGTGGGGTGCATGTGTTAGATGGCTTGGATGTTATGCACATTCCATGTGCGTCCCATAGGTCTCGAGTTTCACTAATTTTTAAAGAATTAATCCGTCGAGGGCATTTTTTGTAAATTCCTTCAAAAATGCATATCTTTAGAATTTTCAATTGCCAGGGCATTATGTTGTAATATGTAAGTACTGAGGAATTTTGTGGTAAAAATTCATACTTTTAATTTATAAAAAAGAACTATAAAAAATAGGTATATTTAAAAAAAAAAAAAAAAAAACTTTTTTTCTATTTTTTCCTAATTTCTCACTTTTTTCTTAAACATTCTTAGTGTTGGTGATAGTATCATATGTATCATTGATGTTAAAATATTTCAAATAAAAATAGTAAAAAAGAAACCTTTGCCTTTTATAATTTTGGCTTGTAGGGTTTTTGTGTCTATTCTCCATAGTCATCATGAATGTGCTAAATTATGTTTAGGCTCGTATGCATGCATAATCTCAACCTGATGGGGAAATCTGGCCTGAAAACCTTTAGCTGAGTATGTCCGCTTCGTTGAGCCTATTGCACTAATCGTACTAACTAAGGAGTATGAACTATCTCAAAAAAAAAAAAAAAAAAAAAAAAAAGAAGGACTAATCCATGCATTGCCTCAACTGTAAATTTCAATAATTCTTCTCCTTAAGTTTTAATATTAAGGTGTGAGATTCTTTTTATTTTTATTTTTTGTTTATTCAAGTCCATATCTCAAAATTTTCCAACAGTCGACATATGGAAGATTTATGCTGGTGATGTGGTCAATAATATTGATTTATTGATATATCAGTGATACGAACAATAATATTGCCAATATAAGAAAATTCTCTCATTTTCCCAATTTTTTGCATCGCCATCCTAGTGATACCAATAATATCGACGCTATTATTAATATTATTGCCGATATTTTCAACAACGACAATATTTAACTCATCCAACAGGTTCATCGCACCATGATGCACATACAAATTAATTAATAATAAGAGTAGTTTAATCACATGTAACTCACACATAAATTTTGAGGGGACTGGTGTATATTGTTCGATATAATGGGGCCCATAATGCATAGACACTAGCACCTTTCAAAGAAAAATAATAATTGAGAGCACTCTAGTCATTTCAACTCACTGAAAAGTACTCAGCCCAATTTTGAAAGGTGGAGGTGTCGTTTGGTAAATCATAGTTGTGAAGAATACTTCAGTAAAAATTCATTTATAAATTCTAGATGTAAAATGACCTATTTATATGATTAAGTTAATGAGATTTTTACTACAAGATTCCTTAAATTTTTAGATTTTACCAAATAGTGCCTCGACTCATCTGACATTTATGAAAAATGGGCCTTTTCAGGGATAAAATAATCAAAATGCATTTAAAAAGTTGTGAGTCGTGAATTGTGAGGCTCATACGGTATGTGTATAACATCTAACCAACCCCCAAATGCAAACTACCACGATAATCAGATGAACCAAAAATATGTACAATCTATTCATAAGATGAACTCCCCAATATCCATTAAATTTTCTGCCCATCAGATGATTTGATCAGCTAAATTTTTGACTTGTTTGATCATCATGGTAAGGTACATATGTTGGACGGGTTAGACATCAAAGCACATGGCATGTTGATCCTATAATTTTGGACTACACTTTTTTTAAAGGAAAAACTAATCAAGTGTATTTTGATCATTTCTTTCGACTTGAATCATTGCGGAATAATTATGAGGCAATACTTGATAAAATGAAAACTCCCAAAGAAAGAAGTATGCAGTAAAAATCCCCAAGGGCCTATTTGGATTCATGGAGAGGAAAGGAAAAAAAATTTCATGTGAAACTCATTTTTTTGTTGCTTGTTAATTCTTTCTTTGCGAGAATTCATGGAAAATGCCATTTGGTACTTTTTATTTTTGTTGGAAAATAAATAAATTATTTTCCCACTTCCACCCTTAAAAAACACATTTTTCCATGGTGAAAGGAAAATGAGTTTCTTAGGGTTAAGCCCAAACGTGCTATCATACATCACATGTGCCACACGAGTCAATATGCCAAATGAGCCATTATCCATCTTCAATTATGCCCCCACATGTGCTACTATGCCACATGTGCCAATGTGCCATTAGTGTCACTGTTCATCTTATCTTGCACCCTACATGTGTAAAGCATCCCACATATGATGATGTGCCGCATGTACTAGCGTTCATCTTCTCTTGTGTCCGACATATGAAAATCCCGCCATACATGCTACTATGTCATCATCTATCTTGTTTCAAATATGTCATGTGTGCCAATGGTGCTAATGTGTACAAGTATTGCCTTCTAACTTCAAGGCTCATATGCCTAATGCGCTAATGTGTAACTTGTGCTACATTTACCATCATATAACTTCAAGCACCTCATGTGCACCGCGTGTGCCACAATTCAGCTTCAAGCGCTCACATGTGCTACGTGCTAATTTAGCACATGCTAGTGACTGCATAGATTTTTTTTTTCTTAAGATATTTATTTATTTATTTCACTAAACAACAAATTTAAAAATAAATTCTAAATTTTTTAAGAACTTGTTGAAGGACCAACAATAAAAACAATATCTCTTTTCCTATAATTTTCTAGAAATAAGGTTTTTTAAGAAATATTGTTTCCTTTTCTATGCTTTCTACAAATTCAAACAAGCCCTAAATGTCATTTAATCAAAATTTTAGGAAAATATTATGAGATTTTAAAGATCTTGGTGATATTTGTCATTAGAGTTGTACACGAGCCCAGTCGAGTTGAGCTTGGCACATCTCGGCTCGGTTCAGCCAGCAGTCTATTCCAGTCCAAGTTCGGCTTGGCTCGGTTCAGTCAACAACTTGGGCCAGCTCAATCTAAGTTCAAGATTGAGCTTTTGAGCCAAATTCAAGTTCAAGCTTTCAAGTCGAATATTTTCTTTCTAACATTTATAAGGGTGGACCATTTTTTTTATATTATATATAATATATAATATAAAATATTAATTAAGTTATATATATATATATATATAATATTATATAATTAAGTTATAACTTGAGCTGGCCGAGTCAAGTCAAACTTAGGCCAGCTCAGTTTAAAAGATTTTTAAAAAAAAAAACAAAAAAAAATCAGCTCGGCTCGGCCTGAACCCATCTTGGAGTCAAGCTTATTTGAGTCGAACCGAGCGAGTTAACTGAGCTAGCTCGGTTCATGTTCAGCTCTATTTGTCACAATGAAATCAACCATGATGGGTCACCCATACGTGTTGTAATTTCAAGGCACAACAACTCTTACGGGAGAGTTGGGGTCCAAAGCAGATAGAGAAACACCATGCATACATGAAGACTGGACAAATAAATGGTCCCATTTCTACATTATGCAGATAGGAGGAACTATACATTCCATTATTTTGGGGCCATCTTTCCTATTTGAGTTCGTCTTTCTCTCTCTACACTTTCAAGGAAGGATTTTCACTGTAGAATGCCCTGACAATTCAATTTTATCAAATTCTGCCTCTAGGAACCGAATGGGGAGCTATTCTAAAGGAAATTACCTAAATTTGACAAATTTTCAAATTGCGAGGTTAATGTAGTATATGTGGCATGAACTTGTTTACATGAAGCTAACCTATCAAATCTAGATATGGTCCACATGTGAATTTTAATGTCTTGGGTAAACCATATGGTTGGCACAGAAGATTTATACTAGTGACATGGTCGATATACTGACATATCAGTGATATAATATCAAATATTTTTAATAATATGGCTGATATTTTGAAAAATGATGATATTTAAATTCATCCTACCATGATGCACGTATAAACTAATAATCAGACTAATGTAATGACCAGGTAAGCTGCTTTTAAATTTGGAGGTTTTGGGTGGTGTATATTGTTCTTTATAATGTGGCCCACCTTATAATTGGATTGTCTTTATTTTTTATTGTACGATTGTAATTGCCAGATGCACTATTTGGAAAGGTTGGATGTAATACAAACACCGTGTGGGCCCATAATGCATAGACTCTAGCACCATTCAAAGAAAAGTAATAATTGAGAGGACTCGGGATAATGATTTGGTCGATCACGGTCTTCCTCAAGAATAATTGCTTTAAATCCACAAAGCTTCTCTGGATCACTCACAAAGACTTCTCCAATACACAAGCAAAGAAAAATACTAGAATAATAACTGAGAGGACTCGTGACGATGGTTAGGTCGATCACCATCTTCCTCATGAATAATTGCTTTAAATCCACCAAGCTTCTCTGGATTCCTCACAGAGACTTCTCCAATACACGAACAAAGATAAATACTAGAAATAATTTTAGAAATAAAATTGTTAACAATTGATAAATATATAGATAATAAAAATGAATTTACAATCCTTTAAATAAGCATATCAAGCTTTGGAAGAAGTTTCGAAATTAAATTACAATTAAAACTCCCTAAAATTCACAACTTACTATAAATAGTAAATTTACTATTTATAATAAGAGTCCTATGTGGCTTAACTAAGTTATTCTTCTAATTTTTCTAGATATAATTGAGTTGGACACAACTCCTAAAGCCCAAATGATAAAGAGTTATAATCAAACTAAAACTTACTATAAATAGTAAAAATAGAAATAAAATTGATTTTCAACCGTCAATCTGATGGAATGTCGCAAATTCGGCGTGAACAACCCGACATATCCAGGTTATTTGGCTAAAGTAGCTCGTCCTACCCAAAATCATTTATGGTACGTCGAGTAAATCATTCTGATTTATGAGATATGTCTGTTTTAAGGTTCTGACAATCTTGATGACTTCTGCCTCCGATCGAGCCTTCTCTGATCCATCTTGGACATGAAATTATCCGCAACCCGCTCTACATCAATCCCCTCCACTTCAAAAGAACCCATCCTCGAGTTCTCGTCCTACTTCAGTTTTTTATACTCTGTTATTTGCGTCATAACGATACCTGAATCAAAATTTACGGTCAATTTACAGTCCACCTTCTTTTGATCCAACCATACTAAGAGTGTATCTGTGACATATTCTACATCAACTCAGCATATTGAAAATGACTTACTTATATTATTAAACTAAAAATATTTTTACTGTAAAAATATTTTGCCAAATAGTGCCTTAACTAAATACTTTTTATAATTTTTTCTTTCTTTAAAAAGTGACAAAGTCATGAATTGTGGGCCAGCTCACATGGTACGTGTATAACATCCAATCCATCCCCCAAGTGCAAACGACCAATGTGATCAAATGAACAAAAAATCTAGATAATCTAGTTATAAGATGGGTCACAACATAAATCAAGGTAGGCCCCTAAAAATATCTCAATTTAATGTTTTGACGATCAGATGATTCAATTAGCAAGATTTTTGCCTTATTCGATCATTATGGTGAGGTATATACATTCGATAGGTTAGACGTTAAACACATGGCATGTGAACCATATAATTCCGGACCACACTTTTAAACGTTTTTTTTTAAAAAAAAAAGAAGAAGAAGAAGAAGAAGGAAGCTTATCAAGGGTATTTTTGTAATTTCTTTCCCATAAGGCACCAAATAGTAAAATGAAAACTTCCAAAGAATCATGCAGTAAAAATCTCAAAAAACCATTTAATCAAATTTCCATGAAAATATTGTGAGAATTTGAAGATGCTGGTGATATTTGTCACAATGGAATCAATCATGCCTGTTGTAACCCTTAGTCACAACAGCTTTCACAGGAGAATTGGGGCCCAAAATACAAATAGAGAAACCATACACATCCATCAAGACCGGACAAATGAATGGCCCCATTCCTTCCTGCATATTGCAGATAGGAAGAACTGTACATTTCATCATGTGGGACCCATTTTTCCTGTTTTGATTAGTTTTTTTTTTCTTTATATTTTCAAGAAAGGATTTTTACCACAAAACTCCTTTGCGAATTCAATTTTATCAACTTCCGTCTCGAGGAATCAATTCAGTGAGGTACTTAATGAAGAGGGATATTACCAAAATGTCCTTTTAAAAGTTCAAATTGTGGGACCCATGTAGCATGAACATGTTTTATGTGAATCTGGATTTGATATCAAATCATCGGATAGGCTACATTGGGGTCGTCCATATTAATCTATTATGTGGTTTGGCCACTTTATTATTGGATCCTTCAGATTTTTGGGTGGTTTGATTATTGTGATGAGGTGCATCTGTTGGACAGTTTGGATATTACATGCATATACACAGTGGGCCCCAGAATTCTCAACTTCACTTCTTGAAAACAATAAAAATAAAAAATAAAATGATGACATTTAGGTAATTGCACCTGTGGAAAAGCATCCAATGCATAAATGCCATGGCCCAAATATCATATAAGGTGGGCCACAAATTATTAAATTATGGACTACTTGAAAGAACTTGGGCAAGTCTGTTTTATCCTTCCATTTGCTTATTTCACCATGGTCCACCTGACAAATGGACCATCCTGATTTTTATTTTTTTTTATTTTTTGTTGGGCCAGGGCATCCATTTCTCGCCCGGGCAAATGAAGAATGCATTGATGGGTCCCATCTAAGTAGAGATTTGAAGGCAAAACAAAATCAAACATCCTCATTTTAGCTTTCTCAAAAGGGACCATGATCCCAAATTTCTTCTTCACTCCTGTCCTGTCCTTTCAAGTTTCAACCACAAGCAATTTGATGTGGCATCATTAAAACAAGATCAGGAATATCTAGGGCATTATTATGCATTTCTCTGCACGTGCCAACTTCACATGTGTGTAAGACCCAAGCTGTCCGTGCAGATCGCTGGCCCACACAACATGCTTGCCTACGGACGTGGATTGCCTGAGAAAAAAGCCTTTCCTGGGCCCACCGTGATGTTTTTATGCCATCCATACTGTTCATAAGGTCATTCAGACGGGGATGGACGGAAAACACACAAAATATTACCCTATCCAAAACTTCTGTGGCCCCATGAATGTTTCAACGGTGGATGTTCAATCTTCAATGTTTCCTGTCGTGCGGCCCATTTGAGTTCTGGATCTGCCTCATTTTTGGGCCCATGTCCTAGCATGATCTCAGAAAAATGGATGCCTCAAACATCACAGTGGCCCCACCTAGCTTCTGGTTGCAGGCAATCTGTGTCCCTAGCCCACTTGTCACCTGATCTACAACGTTAGAAACAGATGAAGGACTTAGGGAAAGCTGGGCCTTATTTTTTTCTCAGCTGTTCATAAATTTCAATAAACCAAGGCCGGCCTGATCAACAGGAATGGTTGATTTTTATTTTAGCAAGGTGGAGCCACCTGATGGACGGCTTTGATCTTACAATGGTGGGAAACCAATATCCATTTGCTGTCATGGACTAGAACGTCAACCCAGATGGGCCCATAACTACAGTGCTTGTGTTTTTAAATCCTTTCTGGACAGAACTAAGAAGATAGCAGTCTCAAAGCCATAAAAAAGAAATTACGTGATCCTCTCTCAACTGAGGGAGTAGTCTAATTAGTTTTCATTTTAAAAAAAAAAAAAGACGAAAAGAGTTGGTGGGGTCCGCGTTTCAGCAACATGGACCATTCATCTGTCTAGTGGATGGACAATGTCCAAGAAATCTCCTCAACAGTATATAATCACAAACCCTTCCAATTTGTGACCTCCAAATAGACGGTCAACAAGAGGAGAAACAGCAGACTGATAGATTTGGTGGATTTCGGTGAACCATCCAACGGATAGATCCGGACCTTCCATTTAGTCTAGCATACGTTTCATGGGCCTACAATGCAAAATTCACAACAATAGGACGATTCTAAACATCCTATCAACCACCTATGAAATGATCTGTCAATATCATTTACATATAAAAACTCGTCCAATCAACCAACTCAATAATTTATTATTCTTTGTCGCCAGTGGTGGGGCCATTACATTTACTTCTCATGCATACACCCTGTGTATTAGTCAATTCTATCAAGTGGGCTGCACCAGAAGCGGATTGGATGCATGCTAAACTCTTGAGGCCCACCGTGCTATGTATTTTATCCACTCCATCCATCCATTTTAACAGATAATTTCGTGGCTTGAACCCCAAAACAACAAAGCAAATACAAAGCTCAAGTGGACCACACCATAGAAATCTGGAAGCATATACAAAGCTCAAGTGGACTACAACACAGGAAACTGTGTGAATTGAATGAACATCTACCATTGAAAAATTCTTGAGAGCCACAGAAGTTTTGTGGATTAAGCTGATATTTCTGTTTTCCCTTCATCCATGTCTATGTGATCTTATGAAGAGGTTGGATGACAAATAAATATCATTGTGGGCACTAGGAAGGTTTCAACAGTAGAAATCATTATTCCTACTGTTTCCTGTGGTGTGGTCCACTCGAGCTTTAGATATGCTTCAATTTTGGGTTCCACCCCTAAAATGAGCCCAACATAGTTTACTCAGTAGCATAAAAGCGTGCAGAGTTACTCAGTATGCAATCCAATTTCAGCTGCACCATGGAAAACAATCAAAAATGGGCCAAAAACCTACAAATGGTGGGGCCCACCAGACCATTGGATTGGACTGATTGTGAGATGCACCTGATGCACGGTTGGTTGGTATACACCAATGTTTTAAATAGAGAATATAGTGTGTAGTGTAGCATTCACCCATAAGAGGGCATCATGGATCACTTGGTTAAGCATCATTTTCATCAAGTCTATGGTAACCATTCCAATCCATGGCTGGGAAAACAGATTGGCTATGAAAAACAAGGCTACAGATGGATTTATTCATCTGACTACTCATCAGATGGCTATAAAAAGAATGCTACAGATGCATGTGTGGGTGTGTGGAATAATAGAACAAACCTAAAGCACCTCATGACAGCCATCAGAAATGACCAAATTCACAGGTAAATGAAAACAACAAGGCAAACACATATAGCTAAGAAACTATAGGATTGAATCTACCAAAACATAAATATAGTAAAACATATTGATTAAATTATAAAACTCCATCCAAGATTCCGGAAAATGCAACAAAGAGTAACCGTTGCACCAAGCAGGCCACAACAAAAGATCTCGGAACAAAAAACTCACAAAACTTACTCATCGTCTCCACTTTTTGCCTTCTTTTTCTTCTTCACCTTGCTTGCAGTTTGGAGCTTGTCTCCATTAGCAGCCTCTTCGCCGCCCTTCTTCTTTTTCTTCTTCTTAGCCGTGCCATTCTGTTCAGAATCCAATCCATTTGTGCCATTAGGAATTTCAGGAACGAGCTCCTCTGCCAACTTGCGCTTCTCTTTCTTCTTCTTCTTCTTCTCAGTCTCAGGCTCAATGGGAGCATCTCCATCTGCAACCTCGGCCAGTTTATCCTCTGCCACAGATACTCCATCTGCACCCTCGATTTTGGCTTTCTTTTTCTTACTTTTCTTTGCTGAAACTTCTGTAGGTCCATCATCTGTATCCATCTTGTTTTCTTCTCCATCTGCATGCATTTTATATCAAATACTGGACAAATCGAAGCCAACCATATACATACATGCTTCACCTAAGTTTGAAGAGACGACCTTAACTTGAAAGAAAGTAAAAGAAGGGTAGGCAAGAAAAATCTTCAAAAATTAAGCATGCACCGCTTTCTGTAGTCGCCGCTCAGTATTCTCTAGTAACTGATTATCAGGGGACTTTAATATCCCCAGATTTTTGGTTTTTACAAATGGTAGGCCCATGGTTCGGTGATATATAATGTCAATCTGATAGGCCTCGAAAGTGGATGGGCTATGGACCAAATAGCTCCTCGAGGACAACCCTAGCACTGATATTGGTGGCCTGAACATCATCATCATCTAAGTCTTTTCCCAACTAATTGGGTTCAGCTACATGAATCCTTTTCCAGTAATCCACTGTATTAAGGGTGTAACTTTAGTTAGATCATATCTGTCTAAACGAATACAGCACCGGTCCACGTCCATCTAAAGAAAGGCCAAAAATTGGTCGGCTAGGATCTTTCTAATCTTAAGGGATTTTCGGTCAGGGTAAATACCACTTATTGGAGGGGCCCATCGGGTCAAAAGACACCCCCTGAACCATGGGCTCAAACCTGAGGACACTGCATCTTCTAGGGATGAGATCATACAAGGGCCCCATTAATGCTATGAACCAGACAGCAAATAATGAATCTTAACAGAAGCATATAAAGATGGTAACTAGTGGGAGCCAAGTAGAATCCATATTATGTCAACAAGAATCTTGTTTTCATGTGAACAAATCAGGACACCAATCGGCAATGTTTGTAATATCAATAATATCGGCTGATATTATTGGTATTGCACGTTGACAGTGCAAAACCTGTGGAGTATAGAAAATCCTGTGTATCGCAATGTATCGCTAAGTATTGCTGATATTGTAAAACATCATGAAATATTGGCAATTTCTCCTTTGATAAAGTCTTTGGTATCGACAGATATTGTCGACACCGACAGAAACTCGGCCGCCTCTTGTGAAAAACTCCCCAAAATTAACTCATCATTTTCCTTGATTCTAAACACATTGTGGGTGAATTTCAATCCGTCCTTTAGATCTTTTGGGAGAAAGCAGAGATTTCAAACCGGAATCAAGATTTCTGCAAATTTGGAGCCAGTTTTCATTCAGTGAGTGATTTTGAATTTCCATCCATTTGTTTTTTTAATTTAAACAATACAAAATCAGTGCCAAAATGTTAAAAAATCTTGATTCTCCATGTTTTGCATGGAAAATTAAGGATTTCAACTTTCGATTTCAAGGTTTAAGGGTAGGTGGTCTGATTTGGGAGATTGAAAATTTTCAAAATTTCCCCAATTTCTCTCAAATTGGTTGCAATCTTACACTCCAAACACAAATCAAATATGTATGAAGCCTAATCTACTGATTCATGAAGTGTTTGTAATTTTTCAAAAAAATATTTTTAATCAAAAATAATAAAAATTTATTAAAATATTTTTTTTTTCGAAATTCCACTTCTAGTAGCAGTCAATTGAGTCCAATTTCATAGTATGCAGGAGTGTATGATGAAGTCATCATCACATACACTCTAATTTCGAATTTTAAATGTAAGTGGTCAGATTTAGAGAAAATTAGGAATTTTTCAAATTTTTTTCCAACTTCTCCCAAACAATGTTTTAAATATCGATGATATCAGCCGATATATCTTGTATCCCACCTGTGCGATACAAAATGCATAGGTAGTGCCAATATACCCCACATGTTCACTCCGGTGAGCATTTTCAATTTCCGATCTGTTTTTTTTTTTTTTTTTTTTTTTTTTTTTTTAATAAATTTATGTGAGTTTGGAATGGTACAGCATTCAAGTGATTTACAGGTGGTCTACATTTGTGAACATAGTAGCAAGCTATTTAATCCACATGAGACAGATGCAACAGAAGTGGCATTGGGGAAAAAAGTCATTACCTTGATTCTCTTGTGAGTCTTTGTTTAATGCACTATCAATAGCCAGTTTCATCACATCCAAGTTCTTGCGTGGCGCAACGCCCTTGTCATAAAAATCCAGCCTCTCCTCCACCTGTTCACGAAGCTTTTCCCCAAAAATGGTGGTATTCGTCTCTACACACAAGAAAATATTACCAGTCAGACGGGAAGAAACTTTTAATTTTTTTTTGAGAGAGAGATCACCAGACAGGAAGAATAGTACAAGGAATAACCCATGATGAAATAGTTAGACTGAGGAAAATCTAACCTGAGAAACAGTCGATGCGAGATGCAATGGAACACTTATTTGCAAGGTAACGAGCTAAACGGCCCTTGTTCCGTGCAGATGCTCGGCCAATAAAAGAAGAATGAAAAATAAGGCCATATTTTGGGGTGTTCCCTCGGGTTTTCAACGCCCTGAAGATGAATGATATCAACAACTCAAATTGTCAATATTCTAATAATAAAAATGGGCATAAGCTGTCACGCCAGGCAATTCAATGAAAAAACAAATGTTTGTAGTTGTAATAGGGCCAATTATCACAACATCTCATTTAAACAACATGATTATAGGGCCCATACCGATTTTTAAAATAATAATAATAATAATATATATATATATATATAAACCCTCTAATTTCAGTTTCTTCTGCTTTTGGGTCCATTTGGGGAGGCAATCCTGCAAAATAGGGATTGTAACATAATCATAGGCTCCAAACCCTCCGTGTCAAATTTATTTTTTCATTTTTCTTATAACCTTTGTGATGGGTTCCAAACCCTCCTCGTCAGACACATACGCCCAACTGCAATCTACCTTACTGATGTTCAAAACTTTGAAACAAAAATGATTTAGTGGGGAAAGGTGTGCATGGAGGGCATGAGACATCCAAAATCCAGATGAAGGCTAATCCTGATTTTGTAGGATCCCCTACCCAAAATGGACCCTGATTGAAGGGGAAAATGACAACTTTTCAAGAGAAAACCATTTCAAACTAGAAATGTCATTTTTTCCATTCTATAAACTATGTTAATATATTCCAAAATGACCATTTCAAGGTAGAAGTGTCATTTTCACCATACTAAAACCACTGCCACCATCAATAGCAACAGTGACAACAAACCAACAATACCACCAGAACCAGCACCACTACCAATCGCAACAGCAGCTGCAACAATAATTGTAGAAGCATGTGTTTGTGCATGTACACAAGGGTGTGTACACTTGTGTGTACCTTTAGCCTTTTCAGTTAAGTGTAAGCATTAGGAAATTAAAAGGAAAGTGGAATGTCAAGGAAAGATGTTATGCGGAATAAGATGGTTGAGTGCATTAGGGCGTGTTTGATTTTCCAATGGTTTATGTAATGCAAAGTTAATGAACCATCATTATCATTTCTAAGTGTTTGTTTAAACAAATTGCAGCTTGTAAATCGAGAGTCAAATACACTCGGAATGAAAACTAGTAAAGAAAATTATAATCATTTCATTTTTACAATTATAAAACTACAATTTTATAATGACTTTTGGATGAAACAAACAAATGGTAGCATACTCATCATTGCAGTCAAATGTAGGTGATGTCACCATACAATTACAGGAGTAAGTAATCATTTACCCATTTCCAACCATTTACCGTTGTAATTGGAAAACCAAACAGGCCCTCAAGGAAGTGGCAAAAGATGTTTTATGAGTATCTAAAAGGAAAAGCCAATCATATAAGGAAACTTTGGTGGAATGACAACATACAAAAAACTATTAATGAGAAGTTTTAATGTTTCAAAGCCTGACAAGGGATTAGAAACAACGAAAATATTAAGTAATATAGAAATGATAAAAGATTGCTAAGAAAGAGCAAGTGAGGCGAAACTTATGGCTCATAATGATCTTTATAATAGATTGAGGACAATAAATGGTGAGAAAGATGTCTTCGAACTTACAAAAATGAGAAAAAGGAAGAGTAGGAACCTAGATCATTTTAGATGCATTAAGAGCGACGAACAACGGGTATTAGTCAAGGACACTGAGATCAATGAAAGGTGGAAAAGCTATTCTTAGAACTTGTTAAATGAAAATCACTTTGAGAGAATAAAGATAGAAGGAACCATAAACTCAAATGGCGTCAGAGTCGATAAATATTTTCATAGGAATAGGATATTTGAGGTGAAAGAAAATTTGAAAAAGATGAAAAGGGCCCTTGAAGCAGATGGTATACCAATAGAGGTGTGGAAGTGTATGGGAGCTAAACAGATGGTATGCCAATAGAGGTTTGGAAGTGTATGGGAGCTATAGGGTTATTTCAGTTGACAAAGTTGTTTAACAAGATTGTAAGATTAAAGAAAATGCCAAAAGAGAGGAGAAGAATTGTGGTACCTATTTATAAGAATAAAGGAGACATGCTCAGCTGCACTAACTATCATTGTATTAAATTTATGAGCCATACTATGAAACTTTAGGAAAGTGTGATTGAACAAAGACTAAGGACATGAGAAAAATGTATCAAACAATCAGTTTGGGTTTCATGCGAAGGAGGTCTAGCATTGAAGCTATCTTCCTACTTAGACAACTGATTGAGAAATATAGGGAGAGGAAGGATCGCCCCATGCTTTTTGTTAACTTAGAGAAAACTTACAATAGGGCCCCAAAAAAATCAATTTGGTAGTTGTTGCGAAAGAAAGGAGTTTCAAGAGGATATATTAACATGATTAAGGATAAATATATGAGGGAGTAGTAACAAATGGGAAGACCACTAGTGCAGAGATGAGTGACTTCTCAATTACTATAGGCTTGTACTAGCGAGTGTATTGAGCTTGTACCTTTTTGCATTTGGTTATAGACAAGTTAACGAGCCATTTGCAAGGAGATCCCATGATGCATATTGTTTGCAAATGACACAATTTTGATTGGCAAGACAAGGGAGGGCGTAAATACGAATCTAGACGTATAGAGATGTGCTTTAGAATCTGAAGGATTTAACATTGGTCAAACTAAAACAAAATATATGGTGTGCAATTTTAGTAACAATAGGAGTGAAAACAAAGGAATGGTAAAGATTATTGATCAAGAAGTTTCCCAAAAATGACCACTTCCGATATCTTGGGTCGAAATTCATGAGTGGATAGATTGAGAAGAATGTTGTCCATAGAATTCAAGCTAGGTGAAAGAAATGGAGATGTGCCTCTAGAGTTTTATGTGATCATCGTGTACCATTCAAATTGAAAGGAAAATTTTATAGGATGGCTATAAAACCGGTGATGCAGGACAATTAACCACTTGCTCTGAAAGCTCGAACTAATAGAGCATGGTGAATCAAACCATTTATCTCATCACCTAGGCCCCACATCCCATGGATTAGGACCTCGGTCAAAACCCTCTTGTGGGCCCCACTTCACACAAGCCACCCGCCTCACACGGGCCACCCACCTTGAGTGTGTCCCTGCATCCCACAGGCCACCCCACTCGAGGCCGGTGTGAAAATGCCCCTACATTAATCACCCCCAGTGAGGAGTCTTGAACACGAGACCTCCCGCTCTGATACCACTTTGATGCGGGACAATTAACCACTTGCTCTAAAAGCTCGAACTAATAAAGCATGGAGAATCAATCCCTTTATCTCATAACCCAGACCTCACATCCCATGGATTAGGACCTAGGTCAAACCCCTCTCGTGGGCCCTACTTCACATGGGTTCCGCTTCACACAAGTCACCCGTCTCACATGAGCCGCCTACCCCAAGTGTGCCCCTGCATCCCACATGCCACTCCACTCGAGCCTGGTGTAAAAATGCCCCTGCATTAACCATTCATGCTTTATGGCACAAAATGTTGGGTGGTTAAGGGACATGTTCATAGTGTCAATGTAGCTTAAATGAGGATGTTGAGATGGATGAGTGGCAAGACAAGGATAGAATTAGAAATGAACGCATTTGAAGGAACTTACGAGTAACACTGACAGGTAATAAGATGAGAGAAAGTAGACTTAGATGTTTTGGTTGTGCAACAGAGACCAAGAATTGTGTTGGCCAAAAAGAGTGAGTTGGTACAAGTTGAAGGCTCTGAAAAGGCAAGGGGAAGGACCAAAAGGACGTGAGTGGAGGTAATAAGAAAAGACTTGACAACCTATGTGGGTGTAGCTGAAGTTATTGTCTTTAATAGAGTGGAATGGTGGAAAAGGATTCATGTAGCCAACCCCAATTAGTTGGGATAAGGCTTATAAGATGATGATAATGATGATGATGAGTGTGAGAATGATTTCAAAAATTGTCCCATATGACTAGATATTTTTGGAGTTGTATCAGTTTCAATATAAAAAGAAACAATTCACCACACCAATGGGAATCAAGTCAGACCAAATCAGGGTGAGTGATGCATTGCAGGCTGATCTAGGCCACAATCCATGGGCCAAGCCCATGCCCATTAAATCCAAGCCCAATAGTTGGCCCGTCAATAAGGAGGCCCAAGCCTCCTATTTAGGTAGCTAAACTATTTAAGTAGGTAGTTAGTGAAATCAATCAGCTAGCTAAGAACAATCCAGTAGTCAAACGTTTTTAATGCATTCTTATTTCTTTAATCTCTTTTTCATATTGTAATTAGTCATTAGTTGTTAATGACATTATGTTTTTCCCAGTATGTACGTTTTAAAAGCCTATATAAGGGGTTGAGACAAGTCGTGTGGAGGCATCTGGAAATTGAAACAAAGTTGTTCTCTTCTATTTGTTTGTGTTCTTGTGCTTAAGGTTGAAGGTGCCTACATTTGGGTGGGGATTCTTCCCATCAACCGGCTGCGCCAGTGAGTCGTATTAGCTTCGGTCCCTAGGCGAGTCACACTTTGAAATTGCTACTTAAATCCATGTGTTAGTGCTTTATCATAAACCTTTCTAGAACAATATGAATAAAGCAAGAGGGACGTCTCATAGAACTCTCACTCCCATTTGTTTTTTCTCCTCTCTATTCTCTATTTCTCTACCAAGAAAAGCAACAACAATGAGAATGACAGCAATAATGATGAAGATGAATGATAAGGCATAAGTAGATGCTAAAGCATGCACCTGAAAAGTGCTTTTTCGGCACCGAGGATCTGAAGTGTAGAAGCAGGGCACTTAGCTAGATTTGTAAGGCTGCCAGCATGAGAAATCAAACGGGCACCAACAACTTCACCAATCAGAGACGCCAAATTTGGTGCGATGTCATTCATTTTTGTGACAAGATATTCGTAGAGCTTCTTCCTGTATTCAGAGAGGTCCATTACCCTCTGAGCAAATTGCTGGACATTAATCAAGTCGATCGGAGACAAATCCTGGCCTGTAAAAGCAACATAAAAAGATCAACAAAACATTGAAAAGAGCTAGCAAAAGAAATTAGTTTCATGAACTCTACCCATAGATGCTTTAGCTGCTTCAACAATCTCCTTCGCTTTCTCCTCATCACCAAGAATGTCTTCTAACCCTGGAAGCTTGTCCTCAGTTAACTCTGACTTGTTCTCCACAAATTTTGCAACTTTGGCATAGAGATAGTTATCATTGACAATCTTTGCTAGTTCAGGGAAGTGCCAAGAGTACCATTCTCTGCACAAAGGTGTTAAAACAAAAGGAATTTCAAACATGGATTTTTCAAAAAAATAAATTATGGCAGTATCAAATACAGACATTAAATACAACGTTCTGTTGCACAAGGTTGCTGTCTCTCATAACCTACTACCCTGACTAGGGGCATTAGATCCTAATTACAGCATTGCAGTCATGGGTTCACAGCATAACCTGACACCATCTCAACTAAAGTTTAACAACTAGTAAACTAGTTTCTACATCGACGCAAAGTGTTTTCTTCTTCTTCTTTTTTGAAGATATAAAATGCTTTCTCCTGTGTAAACAGGACATGATTGAAGAAGATGTGAATATCAAAAATTTTGTTTTAATAAAAAAATGTTTTCACTAGTTCCACTCCGACATTAACAACATAAAAATCCAACTCATAGTGCATAAACAGGCTACATTATTGATGAGAAAATTATGGTCCAGTAAATGATTAACATGTTTCCTTTTCTCTAGCGAAATGAAAGTTAGACCAAAAATATGCTTTGATATAATATAAGAAAAAAGAATCTAACATATCTTTCAAAAAAGAATGTCAACGAACCTGACTCTCATGGAGAAGGAATTGATATCTTTGTCAAGAGTATCAAGAAGGAAAATGGCCTGAATAACCATATTGTCAACTCGGTTAACATTGAACTTGACCTTTGCTCGACTGTAACTATGCCCCAAACCCAGCTGAGCCTTTTCTAAGTCTGCTTGCTATAAACAGATAGGGAAAAAAAAAACAATAGTTACTTTAGAAGAACACATGGATAATGCCTTCCACAAACAAACTCAAATGCAACCATGCAAACCTTAAGGTCCTTGATAAACCTCTCAAAATGCAACCGAACACCACGGAGGATTTCCAGGACAAACTCATTGCTTTGGCAAGGGATCTTGGTTAGTTCAGAAATCTGAGATCCAATTTTAGGCTCTGCGACACCCAGACTGAACTTAGGCTTCTTTCCTTCCTTGATTTTTGGAAGATTCAGCTCCAAGAAGTTCCTCAATTCATCAGTGAAAAGTCCTGTAACTCCAAAGAATAAGAACTCTTGCATCATATTTACGCTCCCAAACCAATTAATCACCTCTGAATAGCATAAAAAACTCTTGAAAGAATAATTTATACAAATCCAATCATTGAGTTCATAAAACATAGTCTATCTACATTTCAATTCAAAAGATGATTAAGAAACAAAATAGGACACTCAAATTTTGGAGGAAAAAGAGGAATGATGTAAGTTAGCATTGCATATATGTCCCATGATCAGCAACATATTGCAGGGCCCACCAGCATGACATCAGCCACTCTTTTTCCTTTTCAGGCAGGCCCCATTTACCTTGCCAATCATGAACTTGGCACCTGAGTGTATCATTCCCCAAGCAGACGTTGATCAGTTTCAAAATGATTCTAGAATTCATTTTCCCAAAATACAGAAATCCCTGAAAAGGCCTAGTATACAATCATCCCACATAAATATATAAACGTTGGTTCATCAGGAATACACAAGAAAAGCACTTTGAATTGTTGATTCATCACCAAGATGGCCTAGTACCAATAGTTCATTATCTAATGGATGTTTCCTTTCTAATTTTCTAATGGATCTTTCCGTTCATTATCTAATGATTCTAGAATGTATTTTCCTAAAATGCCAAAACTCCTAACAAATGAAAAGGCACATGATTCAACTCTATGCATTCCCCAAATCATTGGTAAGGGAGTGGAAGCCTAAGCTGAAAAACCTTTTTAAAAAAAACATCAAAGCACCAACAAGCTTGCCAATAACATCCATCATAACTTCAGTCACTGCAAAAGCATGAAAGAAGACCTAAAATACATATTGGCTTCCAAAAAATTGCCTGTCAAAACCACAAATAGGGAAACCAATAAGGAACACCTAGTAAATTCATGACTAGCTCAAAAGACTTCCTTTCACATTGCTGGGAATCCCAAAAAAGAAAACTAAAAAATGCATAAAAAGAACACCACTTAACTCCAAACCTTTATGGTTTGACATCAAAAGTAACTAAGGAAGCATCAGTCCTCAGCCCATTCAAGCAATACCAATTGCTTACGCTAGTGTTCTCATTCAGGTAGGGAACTCATCCTCCATCAATCCATAAAGTTCATCTATGGGCCCTACCTTAGACCTTTTTTCTATGAACCGTGCTAGCATACCTCGCATATGCACCTAACAGTAACCTCACTTCGCTACCTACTACTTGAGCATGACATTGGCGGAACTTTTGCAAGATCCAAACCGTCCATCAGGTACACTGCCTCAATTTGACCTCACAATCCAAAAAATCACAATGACCCATAACTCAGTAGACCACACCATAAGAAACAGTTGGTATGGGACGTTTGCCATTAGTTGTATAGGGCCCTTCATGGTGTTTATATGCCATCAAATCCATTCATCTGATGTGCCTCATTGGGATGAAAGGATTGCCACGAATGGACTACCCCCAAAATCCCAGTACTAAAAAAATCAGGTGGACCATATTAAAGGTTTTTGTATAATTTTGAACCAGGTGAGTGTTAAATCAGCCTGATATTTGGCATCAAGACCAAATGAGGGGTGGTCTAACTGATAGAAGGGGTGGATTTCATGGACAGTAAACCATTTCCCCATGTTAGAGTAAGTTACCCCCCATAGGTACCTACGCAAGGTAGGCAAGCATTTTCCTTTTCGAGAAAAACTTTGATACTCTGGTAGTGTGTGGTGGATGGATGATACGCAGGCCCCTGGAAATTACTTAGGAATTGCAAGCATGCCATACAATACAGGTAGTCAAATTGAACCATCCAAATTATAGTACCCACTGTATACGGATCATAAAACAAAATTAAGCTTATTTAATTACCTGACTATTGGATTGGTGGACATTTATTGGAAGGTTAAAAATGAAAAACATCCAATGGTCCTATTTCCACAAACAACTGTCCAAGAATCAAAGGTGAGGATTGTTCAACCAATCTGAACTAGGGATTCTGAGTTGGCAACAGCAGGCTGCACAATCTAGCCGGTTTTAGTTGAGCTTAGCTTATGTGCCACGTATACCATTTCTAAGTGCATGTGTATCAGGCGTCATACGCAGCCTGAGTATCATTTAACTCTTCCATTTTTCTATTATCACGTGAGCCTAAGCTATCAGACAATACCAGCTATCTGATTGTTCGGTATGCAAATGAACCATTGAAGCAAAATACATAGCCAGCAGTAAATACGCAATGGATCGGCTACAGAGATGGTGTTGCAGTATAAAAAGAATTAAAAAACCCTAGAAATGCCAGTATCAAATTTGTAGTAATGTCACCTTCGGAGACCGCGTTGCATTGGTTTAGAGCGTCGAGAGCGGAGGAGAAGGGCTGAAACGCGGCGAGTTTCACGACTTTCCCGAACCGGGTGAGGTCGAGGACCGAATTACGGACGGCTTCCGTGTTCTGCCCGATCTCGTCGATGCCATGAACGTGGAAGAGAGAGAAACCAGATGCCGATTCGAAGAGGAGGTATAGAGCCATCGAACTAGGCCGGGATCGAGATGGAGAAGAGACGAAAATCAGAAAATTCTGGTAGGAGAGTTCATGGAAATTGGTATTTTATTAGGGTTTTGTTAGGGTTTTTCTCTCTCCATGGGGTTTTGAAGGGAAGATAGGAGGGAGGTTGGAAGATGGGATGATTTATAGGGTTTTTTTATTAAAAAAAAAAAAAAGGAAAAAAAACTTTGATACTCTTGCAGAACGTGATGGATGATACACAGGCACTTAGAATCGGATACATTGCATATAAGGGCTCAGTTTAAGCCGTCCAAATTGCAGAACGAAGTCTAGGTGCATGGTGAACCAAAAATTGAGATTTTTTAATAATCTGACTGATAGATTAGTGGACAGCTATTAAACGGTTAAAAATGAAAATATCCAACGGTCCACTTTCACGAGCAAGTGTCCGCGAATCAGAAAGCTAGTATTGTTCAACCAATATGATCTTGTGACTGTGAACTAGAGATAGTGGAATGCACAATCGCTTTGAGTTGATATATGCCACGTGTACAATTTTTTTAATGCCTGCGCATCAAGCGTCATACGCAGCCTGAGTACATCTAACTCTTCCGGTTTTAAAGGAACGCGGATTGGCTACTCCCCCTGACACCAGCCAGTGGCTGGTGGTCGGTGCTCCGTGGGACCCACCATGATGTATGTGTTTTATCCATGCCGTCCATATATTTTAAGGAATCCTTTTACGTGATGAGACGAAAAATGAAGTATATCCCAATCTTAAGTGGACCACATTACATGAAACAGTGTTTAATGAGTGTCGACCATTAAAAAACATTTTGTGGCCATAAAAGTTTCGGATTAAGATGATTTTTTATTTCTCCCTTCTTCTGGGCCTGTATAAACTAATCAACGTATTAGATGTCAAATAAACAGTACAATGGGCCTCAGGAGGATTTTAATGATGGATATCCAACCAATATTTTTTTCATGTGGTGTGGTCGACCTGAGATTTATATACCTCTCGTTTTTGGGATCAAGCCATAAAATGATCTGTAAAAATGGATGAACGGAATGGATGAAACACATACATCATGGTGGGGCCCACAGAGCACCGACCACCAGCCCCAGGGCTGGTGTCAGGGGGAGTAGCCAATCCGTTTCCGTTTTAAAGGGGACCTGGGGTTTTAAGCGCCCGCTGTCCCCCCGCTAGAGGTGTGCAAGATGAACCCGATCCGGCTGATCCGACCCGATTCGACCCGATCCGCCCCGATTCGAACAGAACCGATGGCTTGGATTGGGTAGGATCGGGTAGGAGCAAGCAGATCCAAACGTTATTCGGATCGGAATCGGGTAAGTAGTCAATCCGACCGAACCGACCCGAAATCCGATCCGTTTAGATCCGACCTGAACCAATCCGATTCGATCCGGTGTAATTTAATGGTAAAAATCAATGCTTCTACTTTTTCCTATGGTATGCTCCACTTGAGCTTTAGATATGCATCAATTTTGATTTCAACGACTAAAATGATCTGAAAAATTAAATGGACGGCGTGGATAAACCACATGCATTCACGGTGGCCCCACTAGAGTTTACTCAGATACGTATGCTGTAAACCACGCAACACTTGCGTGCACACCACGTTTGTGAGACAGACGGTGACAGGTCGAGTGTCAAGACTAGTTGCTGAATTGTGGAGTTATGTCAATAAGTTCTGTGGGCCCCACTATAATGTATGTTTTATATCCACACCTTCCATCCATCTGAAGAGATCATCTTAGGGCAATACCCAAAGAACGGGTTAAATCCAAAGCTCCAGGGGACCCCATAACAGAAAAAAGTGGGACAGTGACGCCTACCATTGAAAATATTTAAAGGCCACGAAAGTTTTAGATCAAGCTTATATTTGTGTTTTCTCTTATTTCATGTCTTTTTTGACTTTTGAACAGGTTGGATTTCAAATAAACATTATGGTGGGGCCTTAGGATAGTTTCAATGGCGGGAATCACTTTCCCAGTTGTTTTCTTTAGTGTGGTCCACTACAAACTTTTATTTACCTCATTCTTTGATTTGTTATCTAAAATGATATCTACAAGTGGGTGAACGGTGTGGATTATAACACATTTATCTTAGTGGAGCCCACGAAACATGGTGACGCACGCCAACTCAATCCGTCACCGGCTCACCGTCTGCATCATCAGTATAAAGGCTGTAACCCGAGGCATTTCTTGCCGAGCTCGTTAAGACGTGTCATGCAAAGAGGAGTAGAGGCAGGCCTCGAGCTCCGAAATGTACGAACGGTGCGAACGGCTCAAACGAGATCAAAGTTACATGGACCCCATAGTTATGTATTTATTATATCCACAACGTTCATCCATATTTCGAGATCATTTTGGAGCATTATAAAAAAAAACAATCATATCTGATGATCAACTGGACCACACCACAAAGAGCAGCAAGAATAATGATTTTCACCGTTAAAAAATTCGTAGGGCCACCATAATGTTTATTTTCCATCTAATCTGTTATTAAGGTTAAAAATATATGGATGAAGAGGAAAAACAAATTTCATATTACTCCGAAACTTTCATCATCTCTAAAAGAATTTTAATGGTAAATGTTCAATCCTCCACTGTTTTTTATAGTGTGGGTCAACTGATCTTTATATCTGTCTTATTTTTTAGCTCAAGCCTTAAGACGAACTTTACAAATGAATTAACGGTTTAGATATAACACATACATCATAGTTTGACCACAAATCGAATCCCATTTGAATCATATCTAACCCGATCCGACTCGGTTTTTCTAACCGAGTCGGAATCGATTCGGGTGAGAACAATTGTACAGCGGATCTTTTCGATTCAGGTGTCCCCAACTCGACCCCGGATCTGATCGGATTCGGATTAACTCATTCATATTTCGGGTAAGATCGAGTGGGACCCAATCCGATCCGACTTGGTCCGATGCCCAGCCCTACCCCCCGCCACGTGAAGTTGTTGCGGTCGAAGCCATGTGAGGCCCACAAAGATGGCAGTGACAAATCCACTCCGTTAATCCGTTTCTAAATATCACAATAGGACAGGATTCAAAAAATTCAGAAAGATTCAAAACTCAGCTGGGTGATATCATACAAAACAGTGAGAACAGAAACTTCCACGGTTGAAACCTTCGTGGAGCCGGCCACGACCTTTACATCATTACATGTCATCCAAACCGTTCATAGGGTTATTACCACTTATATAAAGAGTTTTTTCCTAGTGTATTTCTCACTTTTAAGCCACCTACCATGCTATGCCCGTCCAAACTTACTTGTACCAAACTATCACCCTTACGTATACTGCTTTTTTACCATACCAAAATGCCCCTGCTCCATCGAAAACGCAACTTCTTGTTGTTCCACTCACACAATGTGACCCTAGCAGAAAAACTTTATTTTTCGATTCCTTCCGTCATCTTTGTGATTTTTCACTCCTATTTTTTTTATTCTTTCTCTCCCCTTTGTCATTGTCTACCTTAACAATAAAACCTCTTTTTTCTAATTTTTTCTCATCTTTTTTATTATCCACCCTATCAATTAAATCCACATTTTTGATATATTTTTCTTTGATCGAGATTACACTTCCCACATACGTCATTTTTGAGTTTTGCCAACTCAAGATAGGTCGAAAATGATACCTCCATCAAAGAAGCTACGAATGACAGTTATATTTCAATGTCATAACTCCATTATGTGGACCCCACCATATTTTATATGATATATCTCCACCGTCCACAATCCAACTATTTTATTTATACATTTTATGGCATGAGTCGAAAAATGATGCAAATTAAATGCCCAAATGGCCCACATTGATGCCTTTTTTATCAAAGAACACACATCGAAGTGTAACTGAAGGAAGACCGAGTGAAATAGACTAAGGATTGACTGAAATTCACCACGAACTGAGCTAAATTAACCGAGGAGTAAGTGAAATTGACCAAGGACTGCTTGAAATTGGCAGCTTTATCGAGAACTATGTGAAATTGACCCATGATTGAGTTGAATAGACCAATAACTGCTTGAAATTGACATTGTGTTTGTGGTCAATTTCACTAAGTTCTTAGTCATTTTCGTTTGAGGTTCGGTCAATTTAACTGAGTCCTCGATCAAATTCATGATGTTCACGGTCAATTTCACTCAGTTCCAGGTCAATGGCTTATGTTCGGCTCGGTCAATTTCACGATGTTCGCGGTCTTCAGTCATGTTTAGCTCGGTCATTTTCATGCTAGACTCGATCAATTTCTTTCACTCCTCGACCAATTTCACGCATGTTCTGCTTGGTTATTTTCATGCTATGTTCGGTCTATTTCATGTGAGGCTTGGTGCATTTCATGTTAATTGCAGTCAATTTCATTTGAGGCTTAGTCAATTTAACTGAGTCTTCGATTAATTTCACGATGTTCGCATCAATTTAACTCAGTTGAATACGTCAATTTCACTCATGCTCAGCTCGGTCAATTTCATTTGAGTCTCGGTCAATTTCTTTGACCAAGCCGAACATGAAATTCACTGAGCCTCACTTGAAATTCACCGAGTTTCACATGAAATCTACCAAGGGTAACATGAAATTGACCGAGGCTCAAATGAAATTCACCGAGCCGGACATTAATTTCATTGGTGAAGATCCCTGACTAGCAATATTCTCATGAAGTTCTTGATTGACTTAAATATTCTCATGAAGTTCTTGATCATCAATTTCAAGTTTGGTTCGGTCAATTTCAAGTTAGGCTCGGTGAATTTGTTGTGAAGCTCGGTAATTTCATGTTAATCTCTGTGAATTTCATGTTTGTCTCAGTCAATTTCATGTTAGCCTCAGTCAATTTCATGTTAACCTCGACAAATTTCATGTTAAGCTCAGTAATAATCATGCTAGGGAAGGTGAATTTCATGTTCGCCTTGTTCAATTTCATGTTAAGTTCATTTAATTTCAATTTAGGCTAAGTGAATTTCATATTAGGGTCGATCAATTTCATGTTAGTCTCGGTGAATTTCATGTTCGCCTTGGTAAATTTCATGCTAGGGTCAGTGAATTTCAAATTAGGCTCGGTCAATTTCATGTTCAGTCAGTGAATTTCATATTAGGCTTGGTCAATTTCATGTTCGCCTTGGTCAATTTCATATTCGACTTGGTCAATTTCGTGTTAGGGTCGATGAATTTCAAGTTAAGCTCGATCAATTTCATGTTAGGTCGGTGAATTTCATGTTAATCTCGTTCAATTACATGCTAGGTTCACTCAATTTTATTATAAGATTGGGTAACATGATCTCTACAAATGGATGGACGGTCCGGATACGAAACATACATCATGATGGGGCCCACATAACTTGTGTCACGCCTCAAACTCAAAAAATGGGCTAATAAAATTTTCGATCGTCGAATTTGGCGCCGACAACCTTCGTAGTGCCCCATTCTTGGATCCCGGCACTCATATGCAAGATTCCGATCATGGGATCCTACAAGGAGGATTTTCAGTCTGATTTTTTTTTTTAATAGAGCATAACCAAGTCATAAAATAACATTACCACATATCCATTATATCAAAAACTTTTAAGTACAATGCGGAAAGGAAATTTCAGGGTGATAAAAAAAATAATAAAATAAGTTGACGCTCGCTCCTACCTCAGTGCTACTGCGGTCCAATGTCACCTGCACGCAACGGTCGTACATAAACTTACGAAAGTTTCGAGGGTGGTGTAAGTGTGTGCGCAAGGTAAGTGTCAAGTATACAATATCAGAGTAATGCGAAAATATGCGGTATGTCCATGAATACGATCAGTTGTACTAAAGCTATATGATACAAGGCATAAATGCTAATAGCCATACCAAGGCCATGCAATGTGAGGCCTATGTAGCCAAAATGTCATGTGCAAGATGCAAAGCAAGCATGCAAGACCTCATCAAGTACACATGTCAGTACAGTTTCTCTCTAGGATATTATCGGGGTCTAGTATACTCCACACTGATTGTCGCCTCCCTAGACGCACAGCCCAGCGAGTGGAATAGACCTCATTATCCGCCTGTCCAGTAGTCTGCCAATACCTACCCGGCTCGTCGATAGCGGACTCATTTACAAACTGGTCAAACTCAGTCTAGCTTACAGCCCCCTCACTCGAGCGAATAAGGCCACACCCCCTTCCAACCGACCACGACACAGTGGGAGATGAGGCCTACTGGTATTCGACACTCTGCGCTCATGTATCCACTCGGTCTAGACATTGGAGCATCTCCTGGTACCAAAAAAGTTCTGAAATTTTCATCTAAGGACATCTTACGTGCCCACAATACTAGAGCCAATAATTTTCAATGTCCGATACAGCCATCCAAGATGTGCCGGTAGAGCCATGACCCTGATGTCGTTAGGGTGTACAATGATCATGTCACACGTATGCGAAATGCATGAGTCACACTATCCAGTCATGCAGCAATCCTGCGCGTACCATGCGCTCATATGGGTGACTCCTATCAGTGAGTCTTATAAGCAATTTGCCTAATGACATATGCTATGATCAGTCATTACTCATATCAAGTATTCATATGATGCATATGACATAAGTCATGAAATTATACTAAGCATGTTATAAAGTGATGAACTATCCTCACAACAAAGATGGTCCTAGACGGCCTACACGTAACAAATATGGGCCTATCAGCGGGCCCAAGGGAGAGTTATAATGTGGACATATAACCAACATTAATCTTACAATGTGGATGTCAAACCATCATTGCTCCCAAGGCATGGCCCACCATAAAACATCATTACACAAACCATGGAAGAATCACACGTTGCAATGGACCCTAAAGACACCCCGTTGGGCCTCGACCTGTGGGCCTTAGATACATCAAATGAGCCATATCACATGGGCCTTATATTCATCAAGTAGGCCACATCAATGGGCCACACCAATAGGCCTTATGTACATTGCAATGGGCTATAACCCATGGGCCTTTGAGTACATCACAATGGGCCGCATAACATGGGCCTCATATATATCAAGGTGGGCCCCAACAACGGGCCAAAATACATCAAGATGGGCCTAATCACTCGGGCCTTGTATGTATACCAAGGTGGGGTCCACTTGAACTGTAGATCTGTCTTATTTTTAGTCTCAAGCTTGTAAGACAAGCTTACTAAATGGTTGGGACGATTTAGATGCAACACATGCATCATGGTGATACATCTCATGAAGGCCCACTATCATATATATATATATATATATATATATATATATATATATATATATATATATATATATATATATATATATATATATATATATAATCTATATATAACATATATAATATATACAATACAATATAATATAATATAATATATACACACACACATTAGGTACAGTCCCACACGTGGGGTGGGACCCATATAGATGGACGACATGAATGAAACATATACCTCATGGTGGGGTCGCCCTGCCGTCCAACAGCCAACTAAAATGGCTAGACGGCATAGATAAAACACATACATTTTGGTGGGGTCCACTAGCCGTCCAACAGCCTCGCCGAACGGCTGGACGACATTGATAAAACACATACATCTAGGTGGGTTCCACCATCCACGGTAGTGGACGGTGTGAATAAAACACATATATCATTGTGGGTCCCACGTGGGGCCCACCATAATGTCTATAAGCCATCTAATCCGTTCATAAGGTCACGTAGACCTGGATGAAGAGTAAAAATAAATTTCATATTGATTCAAAACTTCTGTGATGACCTAGAAGGGTTCCAATGGCAGCGTTTAATCACCGCCGATTCCTATGATGTGGGCCACCTGAGCCATGTTTGTGGCTGATCCTTGGAGGGGGCCTACTTCATGGAGTGGCCTACCCAATGAATGGTGTGGATACTGAGCATACATCATGGTGGGGCCCACGGCCCCCTGTCCGCCCGCCTACACACAACAGCGGTCTGCTGCTACTGATGCAGTAGCAGGCGCTGCCTTATATTATTATTATTATTATTTTGAAAACTTGTTTTGTGGGGGTTTTTCATACGTGGGGCCCGCATCAGGTAGATCCACCCTATCCACTGGCTCTCATGGCTCAAGACAAGCCAAACGAGTCTAATATTGAATATATTTCGGCCTGTAGCAAAATTAAATTGAATTTAAACGATGAGAATCACTATTTTAAAAGGTATGGCCCGCCTGATGAGCGGATTAGCTTCATTTTTCTGCTCAAAGCCTAAAATGATCTAGGGATGGAATGGACGGCTTGAATTAACAACATACATTAAGGTGGGGCTTGCATAAGTGGCCATTTTCAAAGGCTTTTAACCGAAGCTAATATTTGGGTTTTTAGTTCACGTCCAGACGCTGGACGTTTTTGGACATAACAAATATATTTATGGTGAGTCCTGCTTTGGTGGGCCACCACATGGCTAGGTGATATGGATCATATACATCAAGGTGGGGGTCCATCCGAGTGGGCCACATAACCTCATCACCATACAATAATGAAAAAAGGGGGGGGGGGGGGGGTGAGAGAGAGAGAGAGAGAACGATAGAGAGAGACACCTGTGATGGAGGGACCCCAGCACTATGGGCCGTCCATTGCAATCAATCATACATCAAGTGAGTCCCATAACATGTGGGGCCCATTAAATCAAAAATCAACGGTGGAGATCCTTTCTCCATCAAATGTAAGGTTTAGATGACCCTTTCAAACTTAGAAAGTAAACATAATGATGGGGTCCATGGAGAATGGCTCCATCATGGAATGATCATGATAGTCAAGGTGGGCCATTGGCCACATCTTAGGGTCCAAAGTGAGATCCATACCATCGATCGGTAGGCCTCACTTGGCCCATTATAATAACATGAAAACTAGCATATAGAAGCACCCACCGTTCGATCTTCTTAGTCCGTTGGAAAACCAATCTCCTTGTGTCTTACCTTGATGGTGGAAGATGAGGTTTGAATGGCTAGGATGATGGATTTCTTGCAATAAATGCTTGTAAGAAGGCTAGGCGTAGGGTGGCTAGCCATAAGTGCTTGTAAGAAGGGCTAAGGTCGGTAGGGTGGTTATAGATAGGGTAGGGTGGCTATAGCTAGGGTGATGTCATCCATTACCCTCATGATTACCTACGGATTGGTGCCACACGGGATGGGTGGGTCTCGCAATATGTGGTCCACGGTCATTATAATGCACGGTCCACATCTTATGATCTAAGCGTCGGATTGGGGTACGAGACGCAGCGTTGGAATCGCGGCAACGGTGCAGTCGCAATGGTACACGTCTCGGATTAAGCCGACTCAAGTCTATAGGATATAACTTAGGATCGTGCGCAAACATCGATTAGAGGTCACAAGTTTGTCAAAATTCGACGGAAATAATTGCAGGAGTCGACGGAACAGTATGGACTAGGATACGGGTCTTATAACTCTCCTCACCTAATAAAACTTTTATCCTCGAAATTTATACCCCCATCGCAACTAAGCATAACTCATAAGGGAATAGAAAACATAACATCATATATAATCAAAACATAATACAACACACAATCAAACATTGGAAAGATGGGGATAACGCTCTCGAATCTCCACCTCGCGCTCCCAAGACGCCTCATCGACACTATGATGGCCCCATTGCACCTTCACTAAGGGAATGACCTTGGTCTGGAGGACCTGCTCCTTCCAATCGAGGATACGAACTGGTTACTCAATGTAAGAAGCATTCTCACGAACCTCCAATGGCTGTCAATCAATAACAGGCACAATATCTGACCCACACTTCATCAACATAGAAACGTGAAAAACGTTGTGGACGCTGGACAACTGAGATGGCAAGGCAAGCCGATAGGCCACGGCGTCAATGCGCCGGTTGATCTTGAAAGGCCCTATGAATCTCAGGGCAAGCTTGCCCTTCGCTCCAAAACGAACCACACCCTTCATGGGTGAGACCTTGAGATACACATTATCCCCAACGGCAAACTCCAAGGGACGACGCCGACGATTAACAAAGCTCTTCTGCAGGCTCTGAGCTGTGCGCATCCTCTGCCTGATGATGTTGATAGCCTCTGACGTCTGTTGCACAAGCTTGGAACCTAGGAGACGCCGCTCTCCAACCTCGATCCAACAACTTGGGGATCTACATGGTCGCCATATAATGCCTCAAAAAGAGTCATGTCAATGGTCGCCTGATAGCTGTTGTTGTACGCGAACTCAGCCAATCGCAGATGCTCGTCCTAGCTACCCGAAAAATCAATCACGCAGGCCCGAAGCATATCCTTAAGGATCTGGTTGACCCTTTTGGTCTGCCCATCGGTCTGCCGATGATACGCAGTGCTGAGCTGCAAATCAGTGCCCATTGCTCTCTGAAAGCTCCTCTAAAATTGAGATGTGAACCTCGAGTCTTGGTTTGAAACGATCGAGACAGGAACACCATATAGTCTCACGATCTCATCAACAAACATCTTGGCGAGCCAGTTCGTATGTCAAGTCTCACGAATCGTAAGAAAATGTACCGACTTCGTCAGACGGTCCATGACAACCCAGATAGCGTCATGACTGTGCTAAGTCTTCGGTAAACCCATGATAAAATTGGTAGATATGTGCTCCTACTTCTATATCGGGATGCTCAACGACTGCAATAGACCACGGGGTCTCTGATGATCGGCCTTAACATGCTGGCACGTATCACACTCGACCACAAAACTGGCCATCTTATACTTCATTCCCGCTTAAAAATACTGACGCCTCATATCGTGATACATCTTTGTCGAGCCAGGGTGGATAAAGAACCGCGATCAATGTGCCTTGGTCATAAGATTTCGGTGCAACTCAGAAATATCCGGAACACATAATTAGCCTCTAAAGTGAAGTCCACCATCAGAACCAATCTGTCAAGCTGTCTAACTCTCAGATGCTACCTCTACTAGGTAATCTTATAATGACTCATCTGCTTGCTGAGCCTCGATCACCCTTACGACAAGAGAGGGTTGACTCGATAGGCTCAATAACTGCATAATAGAAGACTGCAAGCTGATCTTGAAGTCAAATACAAACACATCCTCAAGCATCCTCTACTCCTGAATCATCATGTGCGCCACCAGGCCTCGTGGGCATCCACCACAACGTTCACCTTACCCGAGTGGTACTGGAGATCAAAATCATAGTCCTTCAGGAGCTTCATCTAACGCTTCTACCTCATGTTCAGTTCGGACTGAAAGAACAGATACTTCAAGCTCTTATGGTAGGAGAAGAGCTCAAACCTCACCCCATAAAGATAGTGCCTCTACACCTTCAGTACAAAGACAACTGCTGCCAGCTCCAAATCATGTATGAGGTAGTTCAGCTCATGTACTTGAGTTGATGAGACGCATAAGCTACCAGCTTCCCGTGTTGCATCAGGATAGCACCCAAGTCAACTCGCGAGGCATCGCTAAATACAACAAATCCATCATTCTCAGAAGGAAGAGTGAGGATAGGAGCGGATGTGAGGCAGTCCTTCAGCTCCATAAATGCCTGCTCACAAACGTCTCTTCACACGAACTCGGCACCCTTCCGAGTCAACCTGGTCAACGGGCTACAATGCGAGAAAATCTCTCAATAAAACGTCGGTAATAGCCCGCCAAACCAAGAAAACTGCGGATCTCGGTTGCATTCGTGGGCTGGTCCCACCAACGCATGACATCAATCTTCTAGGGGTCAACTGCGACACCCTGCCTCGTCACCACATGACCGAGAAACTGACCTCCTCCTGCCATAACTTGCACTTCTTCAACTTCGCGTAAAGCTGGTGTGCATGATAGGTCTGTAAGATAATCTCCAGACGCCGCTCATGCTCCTCACGAGTCCTCGAATATATCAGAATGTCATCGATGAACACCACAATAAACTGGTCGAGATACAGACGGAAGACCTCGTTCATCAACTGCATGAATACTGTGGGTGCATTGGTCAGTCCGAAGGACATGACCTGAAACTCAAAATGACCATAGCATGTCCTGAAGGCTGTCTTCGGGATATCCTTATCTCGAACCCGACCCTGATGATAACCAGACCGTAAGTCTATCTTCGAAAAGAACTGCGCCTCCTGCAGTTGATCAATCAAATCATCGATCCTCAGAAGCGGGTACTTGTTCTTGATTGTGACCTTGTTGAGCTCGCAGTAATCTATGCAAATCCTCAACGAGTCATCCTTCTTCTTCACGAAGAGTACTGACGCTCCCCACGGCGAACTGCTCGAACGGATAAAACCTAACTCGCGCAACTCGTCCAACTGCTTCTGCAGTTTCAGTAACTCCAATGGTGTCATACGATACGGGGCCTTCGAAATAGGCACGGTACCAGGCACGAGATCAATCTGGAACTTGGTGTGCCGACGAGGTAGTAACCCCGGAATCTCCTGGAACACATCAGGAAAATCACAACCGATCGATAGTCGGTCGATACTCAAGGCAAATAACTCCTCAACGGCACATGACAACAAGCAGGAAAGATGTTCTCCTCTATGCTCGGTAACAAACTGGAACTCTAGCACGCCGGGTATACAGAACGTGACTGTCCTCGCAGAGCAGTCTAATATGACGTGGTACTCGGCAAGACAATTTATGCCTAGAATGACATCAAACTCAGACATCGACAATACGAATAGGTCGGCAGGCAAGAAGATATCCCCAATTAAAATGGGGTAAGACGAGCAAACTCGGTCTAATACTGCAGTCTTTCCTAAGGGCGTCGATACTGACAAACTCTCACGAGCAGAATCCATCAGTACCAGTCGATCGGCAGAAATCATCGGTAACAAAAGAAAGCGATGCACAAGAATCAAACAACACATGTGCAATGCATGCAGAAACAGGGAGAGTTCCCTCAAAGACCCCTCCTGATGACTAAGGGTCCTGCTGGGCAGCATAAAATCTGCCCTGAGCCTGCTGGGGAGGCGCAGGTCCCCTTTGAGGTCTTTGCTGATGTTGTTGCCGCTATGATAGCCTGATCTGCTACCTCTGCTGCTGTGAGGGAGGTCTTGGAGGCTGGTGCTACGGTCGATGCTGTTGTGGTGGCTGTCGCAGAGGTGGATGTGTTGCCCTCGGCTACTGCTGCTGCGGATGGGGACAATCGTGCCTACGATGTCCTATCCTGCCGCATCCAAAGTAAGTATCTGAGAATAGTCCCAGAGATGGTGCTAGGGTTACCACTAGTGCTCGGAAAGCTGGACGGGTCATGTGTCGCTGTTGTGGACGATGTTGCTACTGCTGGGAACCACCAGAGGGTGCCTTCCTCTTCTGATCTCCTCTCTGGTCACGGGCCCTCTACAAACTGGCCCAATCTGACTCGTAGATCTGGGCCCTCTCCACAATCAGCTCAAATGTCGAAAGTATGTGTCTAATCACACGGCTCATAAGGGTAGGATGCAAAGCGTTCTCAAAATGGCGGGCCTTCCTCCCCTCATCATCAACAAGATACATCACGAATCTCGATAGTTATAAGACCCATATCTTAGTCCGTACCGTTTCATAGACTTTCACGGTCTTCTCGGTCGAATTCCGACAACCTTTGACCCTTAACCGATATTTGCACGCGACCTTGAGTCATACGCCGTCAACCTGAGTCTACTTAATCCAAGACCTTTATCATAGCGACCGCGCCATCGCCGTGATTTCGATGCTGAGGCGATACCCTGGTCAGGAGATATGGGCCAGCGTTTGGTGTGAGAAAAACGTCGCGCGTTGCGAAATCCAAGAGAATCTCTATGACTTGTCAAATTAATCCATCAATCCATCAATCAATCAATCTCAACATGTCAAGTACACATCACCTCACACCCATCCCTAAGCAACCATAAAAGTTAAAAAGTTCTTACAAGGCCTATGCCTTTCTTACACAAATGGCAACAAAAGTCAAAAAGTTCTTACACACATCACCGCCACATCCATCACTCCATCACCCATCACTCCTTCTCTTCCTTTACAAGTCTCTCTCTATCTCTTTTCTAAGCTCATTTCCAAGCAAGAAAAACCTCCATACGTATGAGCCTCTCCAACCCTTCCCAAGCAATAAAGGTGGCCCACTTTTCTACCCTCTATCTCTCATCTCAACCATCCAAACCTCATCTCCTCCGTTGGAATCAAAGCTAAGGAGTAAAGGAAGCCTATGGTGCAAGAAGAAGCCGGTGGGTGATCTTAGATCTTTATTTTTCATTCATTTTGTTTGATTAAGGGTCAGACCGTTACTTATGCAACAAAAATGATTATGATTCAATGTTGTCTGAGTTAAAGCATTCACATGAGTAAAAATATACCAAAACTGCAATTCATACTCCAGATCCAGTGATAAAAGCAAGCGGAAGACTAAAGAATATATATATCACTGTATGGAAAAATAAAGTAGATCTCGACTGTCTCCAAAGTATGAATACATCTCTGAGTCTCATATACATGTAAATAACAGAAATCAAATGTCAAAATAGTCCCATTGAGAAGTCCCGTCAACCTAGGCCACCTAAGCAAAGCCGTCGTGGTACTGCATATATGAGAACTCGTCCTGGTCCTCATCATAGTTCGGCTCTGCCTCCTGGATCGCTGTCTCACCTGCATCTAAGACAGGGTCTGGTGGGTGTTGCAAACAACATCCCGAAACATGGGAGTGAGTAGCTAACTCAGTGGAATAATAGAGCAAGGATTAACATGTTCTCAAATCAATCATGCGATAATAGTAAAACAGTAAATCAAATAATCTTAATACTGTTATTAATGCAATATGACATGACGTGATGGATGCCCTCACCGACGAACTCCCTCATACGGCAGCATCTTACGACCGCGGCATGCAATCATCCCACAGTGCTCCACATCTTCCAGGCACATGCAATGTGATGGTGATATGATTTTCGAGTTGTTATTAGTCCATTCAAACAGCAGGATTGGGAAACTAAGGTACTTCCCTTATATCAGTCCCCAACACAGATCCTGTCTAGGGTCGTCACTCCTAGTAATCTCATACGATGTATATTTTGTAGGTCGCTGCAAGGGCTGCCAGGGCTGTTGCTCGCACTCGTTGCAGCGCTCCCCCATCGCCTTATCAATACAGGCCTACTGTACTCTCACTGCTACGGAAGGGTCGTCGCCTCCCGTAGACTCAGAATACGCTCGCGGTCACTACAAAGGACTTGTCGCCTGATCGGTGTAGGCCGACAGCAAGAATATAGTGTCCCATACCACCATAATCTGCTCACAAGTCATAGGTGCTCACTGGTCACTACGGGGAGGTTTATGGCCCCAGCGTAGGCCGAAAGCTCGACCACGGTGTCCCATACCACCATGCCCGGCTCATGAGTCTTTGTGGATCAAGGTACCATGGTTGACAGGGTTTACAATAGTAAGTTCAGTACCATAGGTTCAAGCAGTTATGACTCATGCAAGGTGAACATACAATGGCCAGTCGGGTTACTTGACGGGCTCGAATAGCACGAGCGCATCTCAAGTCGAACGACATGAAGTGCGTAAAATACCTCGTGTGGCCTAACCACTGCCGCCAACTCCAAAACACGACTCGCGTTCATCGACGCGTCATTCGTGACAAAAATAAACCAACCACGAACTTGCTCGGTTGCCGACTGCCTGGACTAAGCATAGCCCCAAACATTTATGAATTTACATCAACCATCATGTAAGAGTAATGGAAATGAAATACAACCATGTGAGCATGTTAACACATGTTATAACATACAACTTAAGTAAATCTTCCAACGCATGCATTTCATACATATAATGAAATCATGCATATAGCTAACATGTAGGAAACCATTTACATCAGCATATTAATTGAGAAATCAATCTCAAACTAATTCATAACATCATTTAATTCAATACATACTAATACAAGCATTTATACAAACACTTAAACTACACACTTAAGTCTACATATAGTGTGTCGACTCAAAGTGCGCATTTAGGCGAATCTCTTCACCAAACTAATTATGCACGTATTCCTAGTATCCTAATGCGACAAGAAGCCATGTCAATTACATCAGCAAATTATGTATGGAAACAGCATTTCCTACAAATGACCAAAATGCCCTAAATCTCATATTCTTCGTCTACTTACGAAACAGGAAACGGACAGCATGTTGTACATGTCAAACGGTGTTGCCGTCGATAATCTACTATTAAACGACATTGAAAGCGTTGGAAATAGTCAATCAAAGCGTCTAAAATTTGCACCTTTTCTCCTATAGGTGGATTAATTCGAACGGAGCGTATACGCTTAGTCTACGGCGAATAGGCAACCTAATTTACAAGATGCATCAGCTACTTCGCTATGAAAACTAAGGAACCTCAAATCAGCAAGTGTTAGGGGCATTTTCTTACCTAGAAACATGGCGAAATCACCGGCAAAGTGATTGAGGCGCGTTGCTTAGGCACGTGCAGCAGGTGGCACAAGCAGTAGGAAATTTCCTTCCACTCACTCTCACAAACTCTCACTTTCTCTCTCTCTCTTGCTAGGGTTTCTAGCAAATTCGGATGGATGAGAGGAGTGAGGGTTTCAAGCCCTTTTATAAGCCCAAACATGCCCAAAACAGGCTTCAGGTCAAGGTATACTTAAGTTGTATCCAAATCGGGATTGTTTCGAACCAAAAGACCATTTCTGGTGGTCCCCTGGCCGAACGCGATCGGACTTAAGTTCATACATGTCGGATGTCGCTCACATCCCATTTTCAGACCATCAATGTTCGTAGATCGCACGTGGCGGTCCAGTTTCAGTTTAGCGGTCACCGCACGTAAATCAGGCCTACAAGTCTCATGATATGAAATAGAAAATTTTCCTGATCCAAGGGTGTAATTTGGCTGAATTCTAACGGTCAGAACGCTTAATAATAACGCGTCAAGTCGTGTGCCAGATTTGAATTTCAAATTCCAAATCTAACCCTATTCTCACTCTCTTCAGTCCAGGCTCAATGAAATAGCCTGTGTATGTCGGTTGGACTTGATTTTCAAAATGATTATCAAGTCCAGCTAGGCGGTTCTAACGGTCTAAGATTGTAGGTATCGGACTTTCGACGCGCGGTCTAGATCCAATACAAAGTTTCAAATAGGTCCAGAGAACAAACCGGTTCAGAGTTTGATCCGAGGTTTTAGAGTATTATAGCGCCATTGGTTCTACTCGCTTTGGGTCTTGTAGAACGTATTTAAAGTGATTAGGGACTATTTCCCAACTACTCTAGCGTTGTGCTAGCTAACTTACACTTATTTTCTAAAGGAATTAATCCTACGCGATTTCTGGTCGAGTCCGTACTCGAGTCCAAGTACGGATTTTTCCAGGGCGTTACATTTTTGGTATGGTCCATCCAAATAGTGGGCCACCTGGATGAAAGGGGAACATAAATATTAACCTGATCTAAAACAAGTGGTCCACGTGGGACCCACCTTGATGGGATGCATACCCACACCGTCCGTCACCAGTGGAGGGTGTACTAATGCTAAGTGTGGTTAACAGTGAAATGTGGAGTGGCAGGGGGTGACTAACAGTGACGTATGAACTGATGGTGGGGTCCAAGGGACCCACTACCGTCCTCCACCCTTGGGTTGGGTCACACCATTGATGTAGGTGTTTATCCAAACCGTTCACTGCCCTGGGCAGTGGGACCCACTCCACTTGAGGTGCGGAGCCCTCCTTGATGCATGTATCCACGCCCAAAATCCATAGCTCAACCGGTAGACAGAGTGAAAGATAACCTGTTTCAATGGTGGGCCTCCACGGCTCACGTGGTAGACGGTGTGAAAGATGCCTCATTTCACTACTGAGGTCTTGACATTGATGCCTAGGGAGGGTGGCTAACCAGTGAAGTGTGAACCAGCGGTGGGGCCACGCCATCCATCCATTTGGTGGGCCACATGGTGGTGCGTGTGAGATCTCCACCGTCCCTGGGCGGTGGGACCCACCCCACGTGTGGGGCCACCCCATGGCATGTGTGTGTCCAGGGCCTGGACGTGGTAGATATTAACTATAATATTAGTATATTATATTAATATATAATATGATAGTATATATTATATTATAATATATATGTATATATATGTATTATATACATACGTGAGGGTGGGCCCTACGTGGGACCCACCTCTGTTGTGGCAGGAAAAAAAAAAGAAAAAGAAAAAGGAAACGAAAAGAAAAGAAAAGGAAAGAAAAAGGTAGGGGCCACGTGCCCTCTCTCTCTATATTTCTCTCTCTATCTCTCTCTCTCTATATCTTTCTCAAAATCTCTCTCTATCTCTTAACGTCCAGGGAGTTGTGGGTCCCACCTTGAAGCATGTGTGATCGGATGGCGGGACCTACCCCCACGTGTGGGATAGTGTATGTGTGTGTGTGTGTGTGTGTGTGTGTGTGTGTGTGTGTGTGTGTGTGTGTGTGTGTGTGTGTGTATAATATTATATTATATGTAATATTGTGTATATATACTATATATAGTTTATATATTATATTATATATGATATACATAATAGTGGGCCTTCATGTGGGCCCCCACCATGATGTATGGGTTGCATCCAATCCATCCATCCATTTGGAAAGCCCATTTTATGGCATGGGCATAAAGAATGAGTCAGATCCATAGTCTAAGTGGACCCCACCTTGACATGTTATGAGGACCATCTTAATGTATTTGTGGTAGTTCATTGGGGCCCACTTTGATGTGGATGTAAGGCCCATGTCATGGGGCCATTCGACGTATTTACGTCCTATGGTTGAGACCCACTTTGATATATATGTAAGGCCCATGGGTCGAGGCCCATTTGATGTATTCTAAGGTCCATGGGATTAGGCCATTTGATGTATTCTAAGGCCCATGGGATTAGGCCTATTTGATGTTTTAAGGGCCCATGGATTAAGGCCCATTGAGATGTACTAGGGCCTATGGGTTGAGGCCCATTTGATGTACATATGGAGCCCAATTGGTGTGGCCCATTTGTTACATATAAGACCCATGAGATTAGGCCCACTTGATGCAATCTAAGGCCCACGGGTTATGACCCATTGCAATACACATAAGGCCCATTGGTGCGGCCCATTGATGTGACCCACTTGATAAATATAAGGCCCATATGATATGGCCCATTTGATGTATTTAAGGCCCAATGGGAAGTACCTAAGGTCCATTGTAATGTGTAATCCCAACGTGGTTTATGTGATGATGTTACGACGGGCTACGCCTTAGGAGCAGTGTTGGTTTGACGTCCACACTGCAAGTGTAATGTTGGTTAAATGTCCACATTACGACTCTCCCTTGGGCCCATAGATAGGCCCGTACTTGTTGCATGTAGGCCGTCTAGGCCCATTTGCCTTGTAAGGGTAGTTCATTACTTTATTGCATATTTAGTATAGATCCATGACTTATGATCATACGCATCATATGTATGCTTGATATGAGAAGTGACTGATCATAGCATATGCCTTCGGGCAAATTGTTTATGGGCTCCCGGTTAGGCTGTGTTGCCCTACATGAGCGAAGGATTGCTGCATGACTGGATAGTGTGATTCATGCATTTCGCATTGTATGACATAGTTACTGTACGCCCTAGCGACATCAGGGTTGTAGCCTCCACAGGTATATCGTGGATGGTAGGATTGGATACCGAAAATCTTGTTCTACATGGGGTGTTATAGATATCCCTAGATGAAAGTCCTTAAACCCTTATAGTACCAAGAGGTTGCTCCAACGTCTCGACCAAGTGGGTACAGGAGCGTCAAGTGTCTATTACCAGACGGTTGCACTTTTTACTGTGTCGTGGTCGGTTGGAAGGGGGTGTGACCTTACCCACCTAAGTGTAGGGGGTAATGCTAGGCTGAGTTTGACCAACTCGAGGAATAGATCCGCTATCGACGAGTTGAGCCCGATATTGGCAGACGGATAGTGAGGTCTCTTTCACTACCTTATTGCGTGTGATGGGGCGGCGATCTGATTTAGAGTATACTAGACCCCGGTGATATCCCAGAGTTGAGCTGTATTGATATATGGACTTAGATGAGGATTGTATGCTTGACTTGCATCTTGCATCGCATAGCCTTGGTATGACCGACATTATTCATGCTTTGCATCACATAGCCTTGGTACGACTAACGGTATTCATGGATCCATCAGTATATCCCGCATTACTCTGATATTGCATGATCATATTACTACCTTGCGTACACACTTTCACCACCCTCTAAGCTTTCTATAAGCTTATGCACGACTGCTGCGTACAGGTGACGTTGGGGCGTAGCAGCACTGAGGAAGGAGCACTTTACAGATCATTTTGGAGCTTTTGGCCTATCATCATTGTATTTCCTTTATGCTCATTGTACTTGTAAAGTTTTTGATCATAGTGAAAATGTAATAGAGTTTTTGGTTATTATTTGTGGGTTATGCCTTTGGTTATGTTTATTATGAATTAAACTGACGTTGAAAATCCTCCTCGTAACATCCCAAGATCGGAACCTGGAGAATGGGCGCTAAGAGCCGAGAATGGGGTTTTACGCAGGCTGTTGGTGCCAGATTCGGTGATCAGAAATTTTATGATCCCGATTTCCTAGTTTAGGGCGTGATAATAGTGCGATAAAATGTGCCTCATACTGGGACACAGTCATGTCCCCTTGGACCAGAGTCTCAAACTCTAATGCATGTTGTTGTCGCACATGCTCGGGAAATAACTTCCGATCAAACCGGTTTACAAAGTCCTCCCAGGTCCACTCAAAATCGATGGCTACCGATCAGGCGACAGATGCCCACCAATGTTGAGCCTTACCCCGAAGAAGAAATACGGCTAAGGGGACTCGCTGCTGGGTCGTATATCTCATGGTGTCAAATATCTTCTCCACCTCGGAGCACCATATCTCTGATGCAATAGGGTCTAGCTCACCCCAGAAACGTAGGGGATCATGCTGTCGGAAGTCCTTGAGAAGGGGGCTCGCACACTCCTGCTCAGCCTTGGCCAGTGTTATAGTGGGATGCGTGCTCTGTCCCTGAAGAATAACGGTCATCGCCTGCAGAATCTACTGAAGCTGGGCGGCACTCACAGGTACGGTCAGATTCGCACTGGTCTCAGGTAAGGGAGTGGCATCCTTATGCTGGAAAGCAGGAATATCCGGTGGTGGAGCGGGAGTCGCAGGTGGTAGAGCGGGAGTCGCAGGCGGTGGAGTGGGATTCGCTCGGATCGCTCTTCTAGGCAGTATGTCCTACAGGAAGGAATAAGGGCCTATCAATCTGGAGGATTTTCGAAGGCATAAACGTAAAGGGTCTATATCAGAATATCGCGAAGTTATTCGGACTTGGAACCTATTCATTCTAAGTTCATAGTAGATATATGATGTGATCCTTAGGTATTCCCAAGTTATGATCTGATACTAACTTGTGTTATGCCCCAAACTAAGAAAACGGGCTCACAAAATTTCTGATCACCGAATCCGGCACTTACAGCCTCTGTTGTGCCCCATTCTCAGATCCCGATACTCACATGCCAGATTTCAATCCTGGGATCCTACAAAGAGGATTTTCAGTATCATTTTTTTTATATAATGGAGCATAACCATAAGCATAACTAAGTCACAAAATAACATCAGCACATATCCACTATATTAAAAACTTTTAAGTACAATACGAAAAGGAAAATACAGGGTGATAAAAAAACTCCAAAATAAGCTGACGTTCGCTCCTGCCTCAGCGCTGCTGCGGTCCAATGCCACCTGCACGCAACAGTCGTGCATAAGCTTACAAAAGCTTAGAGGGTGGTGTAAGTGTGTGCGCAAGGCAAGTACCAAGTATACAATATTAGAGTAATACAAAAATATACGGTAAGTCTATGAATACGATCAGCTGTACCAAAGCTATATGATACAAGGCATGAATGCTAGCAGTCATACCAAGGCCATGCGATGCGAGGCCTATGTAGCCAAAATGTCGTATGCAAGATGCAAAGCAAGCATGCCAGACCTTATCAAGTACACATATCAGTACAATTTCTCTCTGGGATATCACCGGGGTCTAGTACACTCCACACTGACTTCTGCCTCTCTAGTCGCACAACCTAGCGAGCAGAATAGACCTCACTATTTTCTTGTCCAGTAGTCTGTCAATACCTACCCGGCTCGTCGATAACGAACTCATTTGCGAGCTAGTCAAACTCAGCCTAGCTTACAACCCCCTCACTCGGGCGGATAAGGCCACAACCCCTTCCAACCGACCACGACATAGTGGGAGACGCGGCCTATTGGTATTCGGCACTCGGTGCTCGTGTATCCACTCGGTCTAGACGTTTACCAAAAAGGTTCTGAGATTTTTACCTAAGGACATCCTACGTGCCCACAATGTTAGAGCCAATAGTTTTTAGTATCTGATACGACCATCCACGATGTGCCTGTGGAGCCACGACCCTGATGTCGCTAGGGCGTATAATGACCATGTCACACATATGCGAAATGCATGAGTCACACTATCCAGTCATGCAGTAATCCTGTGCGTACCATGTGCTCATGCGGGTGACTCCTATCAGTGAGTCCCATAAGCAATCTGCCCAATGGTATATGTTATGATCAGTCATTACTCATATTAAGCATACATATGATGTGTATGGCAAGTCATGGAATTATATTAACATATTATAAAATGATGAACTATCCTCACAACAAAGATGAGCCTAGACGACCTACATGTAACAAGTATGCGCCTCTCAGCGGGCACTAGGGAGAGTTATAATGCGGACATATAACCAACATTAATCTTACAATGTGGACGTCAAACCATCATTGCTCTCAAGGCATGACTCGCTATAAAACATCATTACACAAACCATGGAAGAATCACACATTGCAATGGACCATAAGGACACCCCGTTGGGCCTCGACCTATGGGCCTTATATTCATCAAGTAGGCCACATCAATGGGCCGCACCAATGGGCCTTATGTACATTGCAATGAGTCATAACCCATGGGCCTTTGAATACATCACAATGGGCCGCATAACATGGGCCTTATATATATTAAGGTGGGCCTCAATAACGGGCCACAATACATCAAGATGGGCTTAATCACCTGGGCCTTATATGTATAGTAAGGTGGGGTCCACTTGAACTGTAGATCTGTCTTATTTTTAGTCTCAAGCTTGTAAGACAAGATTGCCAAATGGTTAGGACGGTTTAGATGCAACACATGCATCATGGTGATACATCCCATGAAGGCCCACCATCATGTATATATTATATAATATATAATCTATAGATAATATATATAATATAATATAATATAATATAATATACACACACACACATCAGGTGCAATCCCACACGTGGGGTGGGACCCATATAGATAGACGGCATGAATGAAACATATACCTCATGGTGGGGTCCCCCTGCGGTCCAACAGCCAACTAAAATGGCTGGACGGCATAGATAAAACACATACATTTTGGTGGGGTCCACTAGCCGTCCAGTAGCCCCGTCGAATGGCTGGACGACATTGATAAAACACATACATCTAGGTGGGTTCCACCATCCACGGCAGTGGACGGTGTGAATAAAACACATATATCACTGTGGGGCCCACCATAATGTTTATAAGCCATCTAATCCATTCATAAGGTCACGCAGACCTGGATGAAGAGTAAAAACAAATTTCATATTGATTCAAAACTTCTGTGGTGACCCAGAAGGGTTCCAATGGTAGCATTTAATCACTGCTCTTTCCTATAATGTGGGCCACCTGAGCCATGTTTGTGGCTGATCCTTGGAGGGGGCCTACTTTAGGGAGTGGCCCACCCAATGAATGGTGTGGATAATAAGCATACATCATGGTGGGGCCCACGGCTGGGGCCGTGGGTCCTTGTCCGCCCGTCTACATGCAACAACAATTTGCTGCTGCTGACGCAGTAGCAGGCGATGTCTTATATTATTATTATTATTATTTTGAAAACTTGTTTTGTGGGAGTTTTTCATACGTGGGGCCCGTATCAGGTAGATCCACCCCGTCCACTGGCTCCCATGGCTCAAGACAAACCAAACAAGTCCAATATTGAATATATTTCAGCCTATAGCAAAGTTAAAGTGAATTTAAATGGTGAGAATCACTATTTTGAAAGGTATGGCCCGCCTGATGAGCGAATTAGCTTCATTTTTCGGCTCAATGCCCAAAATGATCTAGGGATGGAATGGACGGCTTGGATTAACAACATACTCAAGGTGAGGCCTGCATAAGTTGCCATTCCCAAAGGCTTTTAACCGAAGCTAATGTTTGGGTCTTCAGTTCACGTCCAGACGCTGGACGTTTTTGGGCATAACAAATATATTTAAGGTGGGCCTTGCTTTGGTGGGCCATGGTTGGGTGATATGGATCATATACATCAAGGTGGGGGTCCATCCGAGTGGGCCACATAGCCTCATCACCATACACAAATGAAAAAAAAGAGGGGGAGAGAGAGAGAAAGATAGAGAGAGACACGTTGATGGAGGGACCCCGGCACTATGGGCCCTCTGTTGCAATCAATCATACATCAAGTGGGTCTCATAACACCTGGGGCCCATCAAATCGAAAATCAACGGTGGAGATCCATTCTCCACCAAATGTAAGGTCTAGATGACCCTTTCAAACTTAGAATGTAAACATCATGATGGGGTCCATGGAGAATGACCCCATCATGGAATGATCATGATAGTCTAGGTGGGCCATTGGCCACATCTTAGGGTCCAAAGTGAGATCCATACCATCGATCGGTAGGCCTCACTTGGTAGCAAGTCAGAGTTGATTGGGTCTCGATGGGGTTGACCCAGTTGTGTTCAAAGTTATTTGGGCCCCATCATGATGTATGTTTTGTATCCACACCGTCCATCCATTTAGAGAGATCATGCAACCCTGTCCTAACATGAATTCGAATGAGCATTTCAAGAAATTTGTCGAGCTTACCTTGAATTTCACCGACCCTAGCATGAAATTGACCGAGCCGAACATGAAATTCACTAAGCTAGATCGGAAATTGACCAAGGCGAACTTGTATGAGGATAATGACCCTTAAGCTTGGTCAATTTCAAGTATGGCTCGATCAATTTCATGTAAGATAATGGAATAAGAAAAGTTACAAATTTTCCATTGAATAAAGTGTACTCTCATTAACTGCTTAAAATAGATGTTTCATTGGCTTTTTAGGCCACACAATCTAACACACGCTAGGTAAGAGTTGGGTGTGGCTTGAATAGATTGGGATGATGACGCAGTGATTATATACCCTGTGATTGGATGCTTCATTTAGAAAATATGACTGGGCAAGAAAGGCTACCTTTAAGAAGAGCTAAAGAGCTAAAGTGTGGTCTTCATTATCCCTTATAAGTGAGTGAAGTTTACCGTGAAGTGAGTAAAGTTCATTACAAAGTGAGTGAACTTGACCGATGAGTCGATCATATTTGAGTGAAATTCGCAGTCAAGTTCAATCACTTCGCGGTGAACTTCACTCACTTCGTGGTGAATTTCAATCAATTGACCTACAACTTCATGAAGGAGTTCTCGATCATTTTTACTTAGTTATTGGTCAATTTCACTCAGTTCTCTCTTAATTTAACTCAGTTTGCCGCAATTTCACTCAATCCTCGGTTAATTTCACTCAATCCTTGGTTAATTTCACCAAATTAAGCAAGTTCTCAGTCAATTTCAATTAATTATCAGTCAGTTTCACGATGTCCGTGATCAATTTCACTTAGTTCTCAGTCATTTTCATTTGAGGCTCGGTCAATTTAACCAAGTCCTTGGACAATTTCACGATGTTCACGGTCAATTTAACTCAGTTGAAAACGTTAATTTCAAGTAGTTATTGGTCAATTTCGCTCGTGTTCAGCTTGTTCATTTTCATGCCAGGCTCGGTCAATTTCATGTGAGGATCAGTGAATTTCATGTTAAGCGCGGTCAATTTCATTTGAGGCTCGGTTAATTTCTTTCATAAAACTAACCAAGCCGAACATGAAATTCACCAAGCCTCTCTTGAAATTCACCGAGCTTCACATATAGTTGACCGAGGGTAACATGAAATGGACGAAGCCTCACATGAAATTGACCGAGCATAGCATGAAACTGACTAAGCCTCAAATGAAAATGACCGAGCCGAACATGAATTTCATTGGGGAAGATTGCTGACTAGCAATATTCTCATGAAGTTCTTGATCGACTAAAATTATTTTTTATTTTTTACACTATGCTTTACAAAACTAATTATTGAAATTTATTTTTATTATATTTTACAATTCATTCTTGCAGGTGTTAATTCTTTTGCTGGAGTCCTAAACCTATCATGTAAGTGTTCACTTAGATGATGGTTTGATATGGTTAAGAGTGTTGGAGAATGACGATAACCTGCTAAATCTTTTTTGCAGTCCCCATTTGATTACTGAGGGGCTCCCCATTATCTTTCATGCCACAAGTGACACGTCTGCGCTTGACGGGAAGAGCTGGACTACCATAAAAGAGAGATTGGCACCGAAGCAAATGAATGGTTATGACTGTGGCATATTTGTAATGAAATATATTGACATATTGTGCAACGGTTACACTTTGACAGGAACAGATATGTAAAAATTCACTCCAATTTGGAGGAATTCAATAGCATAGATTGTTTGAGTGTTGCTCATGAATGATATTCGTGTTAGTCATGGGAGGAAGAGGGAAATTTTGTGAAATGGTGAATTTTGTTTTGTAATTGATATTTTGATAAAATTTATAGTGAATGACAATTTGTTTCATATTAAATTTATAGTGAATGAAAATTCTATATATTTTGTTTAAACTTTGAAATATTAAATGAGGATAGTGACCTTAAAGCTCGGTCAATTTCATGTGAAGCTTGGTCAATTTAAAGTTAGGCTTGGTGAATTTCATGTGAAACTTGGTGAATTTCATGTTAAGCTCGGTGAATTTCACGTTAGGCTTGGTCAATTTCATGTTAGGCTCGGTCAATTTCAAGTTCAGCTCGGTCAATTTCATGTTAGGCTTGGTCAATTTCATGTTAGGCTCGATAATAACCATGATAGGGTTGGTGAATTTCGTGTTCACTTTGTTCACTTTCATGTTAAGCTCGTTCAATTTCATGTTTACCTTGGTCAATTTCATGTTCGCCTCGGTCAATTTTATTTTAAGGTCGGTGAATTTTAAGTTAGGCTTGGTCAATTTCATGTTGGGTCAGTGATTTTCATGTTAGGCTTGGTCAATTTTATGTTAGTCTCAGTGAATCTCATGTTCACCTCGGTCAATTTCATGTTCGCCTCGATCAATTTCATGTTAGGGTCGTTCTATTTCATTTGAAGCTCGGTGAATTTCATGTGAAGCTCGGTCAATTTCATGTGAAGCTCGGTGAATTTCATGTTAAGGTTGATCAATTTCATGTTGGGCTTGGTCAATTTTATGTTAAGCTCGGTCAATTTCAAGTTCGGCTCAGTCAATTTCATGTTAAGCTCGGACAATTTCAAGTTTGACTCGATCAAAATCATGTTAAGTTTGTTCATTTTCATGTTAAGCTTGTTCAATTTCAATTTAGGCTCGGTAAATTTCATGGTTGCCTTAGTCAATTTCATGTTAGTGTCGGTGAATTTTAAGTTAAGCTCATTTTATTTCATGTTAGGGACCCCAAATTTCATGCTTAGCTCATTGCATGATCTCTCCAAATGGATAGACGGTCTGGATAAAAAAACATATATTATGATGGAATCTCACGAATCTGCTAAGTTGGTTGGCTAAATCAGCTTCTTCTACCCCAAAATCATATATGATATGTCGAAAAAATCATTTCAGTTTGCAACATATGACTGTTTTAAGGTTGGACAGACATGTAACAAGTCGGGGTTCGAAAAACTCATTTTGGTTTGCAACATACGACTGTTTTAAGGTTGGACAAACAGGTAACAAGTCGGGGTTGACCCCGACTTGCTGCCTGTCTATCCAACCTTAAAACAATCATATGTTGCAAACTGGAATGAGTTTTTCGACATATCATATATGCTTTTGGGGTATGAGAAGCTGATTGAACCAACCAACCTAGCGGATTTGCGAGATTCCATCAGATCGATGGCCAAAAGCCCATTTTATTTTCGTTTTTAGTGTAAATATTAAATTATAGTTCGATTAGGCTACCCCAACATTCTTCTCAACTCAAACTTGAAAACTTTAAACCCATGTAGTTAATCACTATAGAAGATATTAATACTGTGAAATTCATGTTCAGCTCTGTGAATTTTATGTTAGGCTCATTGAATTTCACGTTAGGCTAGTTGAATTTCATGTTAAGCTCATAGAATGTCACATTAGGCTCGTTGAATTTCACGTTAGGCTCATTGAATTTGACCACAAAGTGAGTGAAATTGATTGAGCCTAACTTGAATTTCATGGTAGGCTCGTTCAATTTCATGTTACACTTGGTGAATTTCATGCTTGGGTTGATAAATTTCAAGTTAGGCTTGGTGAATTGCATGTTAAGCTTGGTCAATTTCAAGTTAGGCTCGGTGAATTTCAAGTTAGGGTCGGTGAATTTCGCATTAGGTTTGTTCAATTTCGCGTTAGGCTCGGTGAATTTCAAGTTACGCTCGGTTAATTTCAAGTTAGGCTCAGTGAATTGCATGTTAGGCTTGGTTAATTTTAAGTTAGGCTTGATGAATTTCATGTTCGACTTGGTGAATTTCATGTTAGGCTTGTTGAAATTCTTGTTTTCTATGGCTACGGTTATAATCCGTAGCCATAGGTTTCACATGAGGGTTACAACAACTTTCAGAAACTACCTTTCTAATAAAGCAAGGGCATTTTGGTCCGATAAAAATGCATCCGTAGAGAAGGGTCATAGTTTAGTAAAGTAGGTTTGGAGAGGCAAAGAGAGGACGGTGGCTTAAAAGTGAGGCATACAGTTGTAAAAAGCTCCTCATATAAATGAAAAATTTACCGCTGTACAACCCATTTATGGCCCATTTACCCGCTTAAGCCCACCCCTTTTTACCTGACCAAAATAAGCCCCAGTTGTATGGATGACTTGCCAAAGGTCAAAAATGCCCCTGCTTTTCTTTCAAGCAGATCGACTGGTGCTTGAAGGCCGAGGTTCCTATGGCTACGGATTATAACCTTAGCCACAGCCGTAGCCATTGAAAAAAAATTTTTAATCCAAGCGGTAGTACTGCCAATCCGGCAATAATGCCGCCGACCTCTGGACATTTGTACAGTAGTGCCGCCCAATTTTTTTTTAAAAATTGGGTAGGTCCCATCATGGGCCCCACATAATTTTGAATGGACCCTACACTCAATGTTCATGATTTGCACTTTTTTTTTTTACATGGATAACTTTATTCTACCTATGTTCTTCTCTAATACATATTTATATAAATATGTATATATAAGCATATAAATTTTTTTCTCTCTTTTTTTCATTTCTTTCTTTATTCATTTAACAAGAATATCTTCTAAACCAAAATTAGTTACTTGATGTACCCTATATGAATTTGGGGTAGGAGAAGCTAGCCAACCAACTTATTTATTTTCCATGATTCCATCAGGTCGATGGTAAAAAATCTATTTCATTCACTTCGCGGTCAATTTCAATCAGTTCGCGGTTAATTTCATTCATTTCATTTACTTCACGATCAATTCCATGCATTTCATGGTCAATCCCGATGATTCCGCTTCACTTCATGGTCAATTCCATGTATTTCATGGTCAATTCCCTTCACTTCACAGTCAATTCCATGCATTTCACGATCAATTCCCTTCACTTCACGGTCATTTCCATGCATTTCACGGTCAATTTTAGCGATTCCGCTTCACTTCATGGTCAATTCTATGTATTTCACGGTCAATTCCCTTCATTTCACGGTCAATTGCATGCATTTCACGGTCAATTCCCTTCACTTCACAGTCATTTCCATGCATTCCATGGTCAATTTCGGCGATTCCGCTTCACATCACGGTTAATTTTATGTATTTCACGGTCAACTCCCTTCATTTCACATTCAATTCCATGCATTTCACGATCAATTCCGGCGATTCCTCTTCACTTCACGGTTAATTCAATACATTTCACGGTCAATTCCCTTCACTTCACGGTCAATTTCATACATTTCACGGTCAATTCCCTTTACTTCACGGTCATTTCCATGCATTTCACGGTCAATTCCCTTTACTTCACGGTCATTTCCATGCATTTCATGGTCAATTATGGCGAAACTGCTTCACTTCACGGCCAATTCTATACGGAAATAATATCGATATCGTCGATAATATCGCTGATAACCGAAAATATTGATGTCGCTACAAGTTTCACTGGCCAGGGATAGGGAAACAATATCGATATCGTTGATAATATCGTTGATAACTGGAAATATCGGTATCGCTACAAGTTTCATTGGCCAGGGATACGGAAACAATATCGATATCGTCGATAATATCATCGACAACTGGAAATATCAGTATCGCTACAAGTTTTTGCTGGCCAGGGATGCGGAAACAATATCGATATCATCGATAATATCGTTGATAACCGGAAATATCGGTATCGCTACAAGTTTCGCTGGCCAGGGATACAAAAATAATATCGATATCATCGATAATATCGTTAATAACCAGAAGTATTGGTATCGCTACAAGTGAAGGGGATTGACCGTGAAATGAGTGGAAATGACCGTGAAATGAGTGGAATTGACCGTGAAGTGAATTGACTGTGAAATGCATGGAAATGATCGTGAAGTGAAGGGAATTGACTGTAAATGTATTGAATTGACCATGAAGTGAAGAGGAATTGCCAGAATTGGCCATGAAATGCATGGAATTGACTATGAAATGAAGGGAGTTGACCGTGAAATACATAGAATTGACCGTGAAGTGAAGCGGAATTGCCGAAATTGACCACGAAATGCGTGAAAATGACTGTGAAGTGAAGGGAATTGACCGTGAAATGCATGGAATTGACCGTGAAATGATGGGAATTGACCGTAAAATGCATGGAGATGACCGTGAAGTGAAGAGAATTGACCATGAAGTGAATAAAAATGACCGTGAAGTGAAGGGGAATCGCCGAAATTGACCGTGAAATACATAGAATTGACCGTTAAGTGAAAGAGAATCATCAGAAATGACCGTAAAATGCATGGAAATGACCGTGAAGTGAAGCGAATTGACCATGAAGTGAATGGAAATGACCGTGAAGTGAAAGGGAATCGCCGAAATTGACCATGAAATGAAGGGAGTTAATCATGAAATACATAGAATAGACTGTGAAGTGAAGCGGAATCATCGGAATTGATCGTGAAATGCATGAAATTGACCGTGAAGTGAAGGGAATTGACCGTGAAATGCATGGAAATGACCGTGAAGTGAAGGGAATTGTCCTTAAAATGAATGTAAATGATTGTGAAATGAAGTGGAATCACCGGAATTGTCCGTGAAATGCATGGAAATGACCATGAAGTGAAGGGAATTGACCATGAAATGCATGGAATTGACCGTGAAGTGAAAGGAAATGACCATGAAATGAATGGAAATAACCGTGAAGTGAAGCAGAATTACTGGAATTGACTGTGAAATGCATGAAATTGACCGTGAAATGAAGGGAACTGACTGTGAAATGCACGAAATTGACCATGAAGTGAAGGGAATTGACCGTGAAATGCATGGAAATGACCATGAAGTGAAGGGAATTGATCGTGAAGTGAAGGGAATTGACCATGAAGTGAATGGAAATGACCGTGAAGTGAAGCAGAATCACCAGAATTGACTGTGAAATGCATGGAATTGACCGTGAAAAGAAGGGAATTGGCCGTAAAATGCATGGAAATGAGCGTGGAGTGAAGAGAATTGTCTATGAAATGAATGAAAATGACCGTGAAATGAAGTGGAATCACCGGAATTGACCGTGAAATGCATGGAAATGACCGTGAAGTGAAGGGAATTGATCGTGAAATGCATGGAAATGACCGTGACGTGAAGCGGAATAATCAGAATTGACTGTGAAATGCATGAAATTGACCGTGAAATGAAGGGCATTGATTATGAAGGGAATTGACCATGAAATGCATGGAAATGACCGTGAAGTGAAGGGAATTATCCGTGAAATGAATGGAAATGACTGTGAAGTGGAATCACCAGAATTGACCATGAAATGCATTAAAATGACCGTGAAGTGAAGGAAAATGACCGTGAAATGCACGGAAATGACCGTGAAGTGAAGGGAATTGACCATGAAATGACTTCACGGTCAATTCAATGCATTTCACGGTCAATTCCCTTCATTTCACGGTCAATTCCATGCATTTCACGGTCAATTCCATTCATTTCACGGTCAATTCCATGCATTTCACGGTCAATTCCGACAATTCCCCTTCACTTCACGGTCAATTCAATGCATTTCACGATCAATTCCCTTCATTTCACAGTCAATTACATGCATTTCACAGTCAATTCCGGCGATTCCCCTTCACTTCACAGTCAATTCCATGCATTTCATGGTGAATTTCCTTCACTTCACAGTCAATTCAATGCATTTCACGGTCAATTCCCTTCACGGTAATTTCCATGCATTTCACGGTCAATTCCCTTCGCTTCACGGTTAATTCAATGCATTTCATGGTCAATTCTCTTCACTTTATGGTCATTTCCATGCATATCATGGTCAATTTCGGCGATTCTCCTTCACTTCACGGTCAATTCCCTTTACTTCATGGTCAATTCAATACATTTCACGGTCAATTCTTTTCATTTCAAGGTTAATTCCATGCATTTCACGATCAATTCCGGCGATTCCCCTTCACTTCATGGTCAATTCCATGCATTTCGCGGTCAATTTCCTTTGCTTCACGGTCAATTCAATGCATTTCATGGTCAATTCCATGCATTTCATGGTCAATTCCGGCGATTCCCCTTCAATTCACGGTCAATTCCATGCATTTCACGATCAATTCCCTTTACTTTACGGTCAATTCAATGCATTTCACGGTCAATTCCCTTCATTTTATGCTCAATTCCATGCATTTTACGATCAATTCTGGCGATTCCCTTTCACTTCATGGTCAATTCCATGCATTTCATGGTCAATTCCCTTTACTTCACGATCAATTCAATGCATTTCATGGTCAATTCCCTTCATTTCACGGTCAAATCCTTGCATTTCATAGTCAATTCTGGCAATTCCCCTTCACTTCACGGTCAATTCCATGCATATCACAGTCAATTTCCTTTACTCACGGTCAATTCAATGCATTTCACGGTCAATTCCCTTCATTTCACGGTCAATTCCATGCATTTCACGGTCAATTCTCTTTACTTCACGGTCAATTCAATGCATTTCACGGTCAATTCCCTTCATTTCACGGTCAATTACATGCATTTCATGGTCAATTTCGGCGATTCCCCTTCACTTTACTGTCAATTTCATGCATTTCATGGTCAATTCCCTTTACTTCACAGTCATTTCCATGCATTTCACGTTCAATTCCAGCATTTCCCCTTCACTTCACGGTCAATTCCATGAAATCCATGCATTTCATGGAATTGACCGTGAAGTGAAGGGAATTGATCGTGAAGTGAAGGGGAATTGTCGTAATTGACCGTGAAATGCATGGAAATGACCATGAAGTGAAGGGAATTGACCATGAAATGCATTGAATTGACCATGAAGTGAAGGGAATTGACCATGAAATGCATGGAATTGACCACGAAGTGAAGGGGAATCATCGAAATTGACCATGAAATGCATTGAAATGACCGTGAAGTGAAGGGAATTGACCGTGAAATGCATTAATTTGACCGTGAAGTGAAGGGAATTGAGCGTGAAATACATAGAATTGACCATGAAGTGAAGCGGAATCACCATAATTGACCGTGAAATGCATGGAAATGACCATGAAATGCATTGAATTGACTATGAAGTGAAGGGAATTGGCCGTGAAATGCATGGAATTGACTGTGAAGTGAAGGGGAATCGCCGGAATTGACCGTGAAATGCTTGTAATTGACTGTGAAATGAAGGGAATTGACTGTGAAATGCATTGAATTGACCATGAAATAAAAGGAATTGACTGTGAAATTCATGGAATTAACCGTGAAGTGAAGGGGAATTGTCGGAATTGATCATGAAATGAAGGGAATTGACCGTGAAATGCACAAAAATGATCATGAAGGGAAGGGAATTGACTGTGAAATGCATGGAATTGACCGTGAAGTGAAGGGGAATCGTCGGGATTGACTGTGAAATGCATGAAATTGATCGTGAAGTAAATGAAATGGATGAAATTGACCGCGAAGTGAATGAAATGAATTTTCGACCATCGACTTGATGGAATCTTGAAAAATAACCAGGTTAGTTGGCTAAAGTAGCTTCGCCTATCCCAAAATCATATAGGGTACATCAAATAACTAATTTTGATTTAGAAGACATTCTTGTTAAATGAATAAAGAAAGAAATGAAAAAAAAAAGAGGGAAAAAAAATTTATATGCCTATATATACATATTTATATAAATATGTGTTATAGAAAACTGTAGGTAGAATAAAGTTCTCGAGGTAAAATAAAAGAAAAAAATAAAATGCATAGATTGTTTCATGGCAGGCTGTCTATCGCTACGGTTATAACCTGTAGTAATAGGCGCCAACAGATGGGCGTGGCCCCATCGGACAGGCAAGCAATGGGCGGGGGGCCGCTAGTTCAGCGAGTCCACCCTGGACGGTCTTTACAGCTACAGATTATGGTACCTATAGTTATAGTTATAATTTGTAACCCTATGTCTGACCATAGTATATTACATTATCATTTTGCTTTTAACGTCTATTGTTGAAATCCTTTTAGGGGTTGCAGAAGTTTTGAATTATTATGAAATTTATTTTTTCTTTTCATCCAAGTCCTTGTGACCTTATGAATAGATTGGATGGAAAATAAATGTTATGGTGGGCCCTATAAAAGTATCAACGGTGAAAATCAATTTTCTGCTGCTCTTTTTGGTGTGGTTCACTTGGTATTTGGATATGATTTTTTTTTGATAATGCTACGAAATGATCTCAAAAAATATGGATGAACGTCGTGGATATAATAAATACACAGCTGTGGGGCCATGTAACTTTTAATCTCTATTGAGCCGTTCGTACAACTGGGAGTTCCAGGAGCGTCAGCGGTCGTCATCGAGCACCAGCCGATCCGCTTGAAGCAGGGCATTTTCGACCTTTGACAAGTCATCCGTACAGCCGGGGCATATTTTAGTCCGATAAAAAGGGGTGGGCTTAAGCGGATAAATGGCCCGTGAATGGGTCGCGTACAGTGTCAAATTTCGAGAAAAGCTTTGATGCTGCGGAAGGATGTAATAGACAATATGCACGCACTTAGAACTTAACTAAAAACTGCACGTGTTATTTAAGTAATTCAAATTAAACTGTCCAAATTATGGGTCCCAGTTTAGATGCATCATGGACAAAAAATTGAGGCTATTTGATATCATCTGACTGCCGGAATTGTAGAAATTTACTAGACGGCTGAAAATGAAAATTATCAAATATCTTATTTCAACAAACAAGTGGATCATCAGAAGTTGGGATAGTATGATTTTGGGAGTCAGATTTTTACTTAACCAAAGTGGGTTCCACGATGAGATTAATTTGGGTTAATGTATGCAATGTATACAGTTTCAAGTACCTGTGTATCAAGCTTCACACTCCACCGGAGTATCTACCTGTGTATCAAGCTTCACACTCCACCGGAGTATCAAATAACTCCCCTTCATAGCTCATACTCGCCGACTAAATAAGTGTGCACGTGGCATACTTCAATTCACAACGAAGCGTCCAAACGAAGGGGGGCACTGTAGATGTATGTTTAAGGTCCAAGATTTATTTATTGGACAATTTTAATATTTTATTAATTTACATCTCTTTCTTTTAATCTGACCGTCCATGATTTCCATTTTGTCAATCTACTAGATGTTCCCCAGTAGGGACCTCAATTTTCTTTTAATTAACCATCTTAATTTCGGTTCCACGGTTTGAACAGTTTATTTTAAGAAAATCACATGACAAATGTACAATCTCTAAGTCTGTGCTACTTGAGACGATATCATGCTAGATTACCAATGTTCTTATCCTTTTTCGGGCTCTCAACTTGAGCTATCAACGGTTGAATAGACTCAGCCTGAAAAGTTCAAAATCTAGGTTGAAGCCACCGTCAGGCCAAGCCTGTTGCAGCCCTACTTCCAAGCCCCAACTCAATAATATGGGTTTGTGCCGCACATGTGAGGCCTGGCCTGTTGCAGCCTTACTTCCAAGTCCCAACTCAATAATTTGGGTTTGTACCGCACATGTGAGATCTACTGCTCCATTAGATGTGGCAAGGGGTGTAAATGGGCTGAGTTAGGGACTGGGCGAGCTTTGTCCAAACCCAGCCTGCTTTTTCTAACGTATTGCTAACCCATCTCAAGCCAAAATAGTATAGCCCGAGCCTGGCTAGAAATGTCTATACTGCGTTGAGCCAAAGGTTAGTCTTGTTAGAGAGAGAGAGAGATAGAGAGAGAGAGGTCCGTTGGAGCAATAACATGTGTACGTGATAGGTCAAGCTGAGGTGGACTTGAGTTAGGCTAATGGGTTATTGAACACTGTCCAAACCCAATCCGATTGAGAAACAACCTGACTTCTCCAGACCAAGCCCAACGGGCCAGTCCAACCCATTCACAGCCCTAGACGTGGCCGGCTCCAAACATTCCTAACAGCAAGAACTAAACTAGTCCATTCATCAAATGGCCCATGCAGGCATGGGGTGTATAAACCATTACTCATTTTCTAACATTTTTCTTGCACAACCTTGCCACTGCCAACTCAATATGATCCAATTCTTTAGTTGTCCATTGTGTGAACCTCGGCTACTAATGAGTGGCTTTTGGGCATTTTTGCTCTAGCAATTAGTTTCTAAGGGTGGGAAACTTTGAATCCAAATCATATGGGAAGCCATTTTAAATAAAATTAGGATTATTTTGAAAATTGGAAGTGTAGCTACTGATTGTTGTAAGGTTCAATTTCACTCACAAAAAGTCTACAATAACTTTAGATTTTATCCACATCTTTTCACTTATGTGATGTAATAGTTATTTGGAACTTCTCTTTTATGTGTAGCCCGTAGAGAGGGGAGCAATGGGGAGACCATGCAATAAAGAATATTTTAAAATAATTATTTATGAGATTTAATGATTCCTAAGAGCAAATTTTATTCGTTTTGGTCCCGTCATCTTATTTGGTAATAAAGATAATAATGAGTATAAAAGAATTAATGACTTTTTCCGTTGAAGGTTCCGTCGGAACAATTATTTTATATCAAGGTACCTTTTTTTTAATAAAAAGAGAGGAAGTGATGGGAGAAATGATAAGCAGCATTTGAAAGGGGTGATGAGGTCCAGAGTTCATTTTGGTCATGGTACAAGGAAATCAAATCCTAGAATGGGACCTTAAATAGTTGCAAAATATAAAGGTATTCATATTACAGATATTATTAAAACTGCTTATTTCACAAACCTCACAAATAGTGGGGAGGAAAGTGAAGAAGAAATGAACATGTTATGATCTAATACTATCGTAGCTTCTATTCTTCATGTAGCATTTTGACTGAATGACTATTTGAGTGAGATTGCTTCTTTAGTCCCAAGCAAGGAACTTGTTTGCCTTGTGTCAAATCGATACTAAATATCAATTACGCCAACTCATTTTAAGAAGTCAACCAAAAATGGACACATTTAAATCTCTAAGTAGATCAAAACACAAGAAAATGTGATGATGGCCTGCCCATTATTAAAACTATGAATGCTTCTCTCTCTTTATAGGTAACCCACACCTTTGCTACAATTCTCTCTTTTCTTCTTCCCCCTTTTCAACGTCTACTTTTTCTCTCTCTATTCTCTTTTTATGTACATAGCACATGACATTCCCCTTGTTAATTTTTAAACCGTCCATTTAGATTTAGTGCATGAATTAGTTTATGAAAATTTTATTAAATGCAATCACAAGCCGAAACATGATCATTTATGTGTCTTGTGCTTATACTGAATGCGGTTAATCTAAACCTCATTTGAAAACTAATTTTTATCAGAAAATGCTATTTAATGTTGACCTGTGCTTCTGGCTGGTGGCCAGAATCCAGTGACTCTCCATCTAGCTGGAGATTGAAATGCCAGGAATGATGATGATGATGATGACAATGGCCATGGTGGTGTCGGCCATGGCTGATGATGATAATGGCAAAGGTGGTGGTGAGCAGTCCGGGCCATTTAAGGATTCAAAAGCATTTTGGTAATATATATGAAAAACCCAGATATTGCACAAAAAAGTGACCGGGCTTGGGCTAGGAATAACCATCACACACCGGCTCAGTCCACTGGGGTAATAGGCACTTTCTTTTCCATGCAGGGGCCGCGTGATGAGTAGTTTCGATTAGTGAATGGTGTGACCCATACGAAATGAATAGATTGTTTCAATAAAATTGCCAGCCATTAAAAATCCAAGTACACCTGTGGCCTACCTGATGAGTGGACCAGCTTAATTTTTAAATGTGGCCATCTTCATGGTGGGACCTACCTCATGTACCCCTTTTATTATTACACAAAACTTGCCAAATTGAAACTAACATGATCCTCATTGGGGAGGTTATATTTTCAGTGGAATGTGGACCCCAGCCAAAACAATTAGACTACGTTTGGTGCCAGAGTTCCTGTAAATTGGTTTTGATGTTATATTTGAGCTGAAAGTGGCTTTATCAAGGGCCACATCTCCGAAACCAACGCAGGAGGTTTGCTAGGCCCACATGCATGTAGGATTGTATGGTCACTTGCACTTGCATCCACAGGCAAGTACATGTGCCAATACGTGTGTGTGAGATCCAAACTTTCCATCAGGTTTGCCACACCATTCAGATATTCTGGCTCAAAAAAGAAGACGAAGAAGAAGATCATGTTGTTTCACTTCAGGTGGGCTAGTGTAGAAAACAAATGTATGGCTAGAAAGCTTTTTAACCAACCGTTTGCTTTGTACACTGGCCCATTTAAGTGAAACAGGCTGATTTGTTAGTTAAGAGACCTAATCAATGTGGCCCATCAGACAGATCGGATCTCATGCACATCCAGTTATGTGTAGATGGGGCACATCAAACCTCCCAATGCAAAACCCTAAAATTCTATCCCATTGATCATTACTGTTTTAGATTGACAAATCCCGAAATTAAAGTGACTTCTGAAGGTCAGATTGGAGGGGCAATGAAGCCCAAAAACCAATATTTTCAGAAACAACTTGAGTCGAAAAAGACAAATGTTCTGGTTTGGGGCTTCTTTGGTTGCACCAAATATCATGAATTTCCATGATTAATCAGTCTAATTTAGAGCAAAATTTCATGATTTCAGTGCAACCAAACACGCCCTATCAAAAACATAGTTCTAAAGCTAGCTGACTCAACCCTCTGGGTTGGACTCTTTAACTATGCAGAAGCTGCCTCTCCCGCAAGCTGTCAAAACTATGGTCAGATTCAGACTGTCCTGGCCATAGTGGAAGGTGACTCAAAAAATGCAGTTGCGGATTTGATTGAGGAGGTGCCGGATTTTTGTAGAGGAAAGCAGATCGTTTTCGTTCATGTGGGCAGAGGTGTGGTTTCTTCAGCATCTCAACAAGGAAATCTGCAATCGCAGTTCTCATTCACAGTGGTGGCAGCTCTCCTTGGTATTCTGCAGGTCTGAGGCACGTGGTTTACTTTCAAGTTTTGAAGTTGGCAATCTTCTTGTGAGTGTGACTACTTCGCATCTCCAATTAACAAATGACATACTAGTTTATTGACGAATTTTCCAAGGGGTTAGTGCTGATGAAACTTTTATTCCTGTTGGGCAGTGGTTATGCTCATTAAATCTTCATTGGCAAACCTTCGGTCTGTTGCCTCTCTCTCTCTCTCTCTAAAATACCATATGTGGTGATGAAAAGATTGGAAAGAAATTAGAGGGATATTTATGGCAAGGCAAAGGGGAAGGAAGGCGGTACACAACTTGTTTAAATGTGAGTGATGTGCAGATAAAAGGGAAGGCAAGTTTTTATATAGGAAGGATCAAAGAAAGGGATTGGGCTCCACTTGAAATGGCAATGGCATTTTGGAGGCATGGGTAGTGGGAATCGAACCCACATCATTAGCTTGGAAGGCCAGGGATTATAGTCGGTGTTGATTAATCATTTTTAATGTCTCTAATTCAAAATGAACGGGCTTTGTGGAGGAAGCATATCCAAAGTAAATACAGAGTCAAGTAAAGGGGTTGGATTGTGGATGATTGGGGTGGGGCTCAGGGGAGATGGTTGTGTGAAGAAAACCACCTAGTTCAAAGAGGTATCCATAGAGCAGGGTGCATATTGTGATGTGAATAGATTCTCGGAGGATACGTGGTTTGGGCAATTCTCCTTTGGAAAATGCTTTAATGAGGATTGATAGATGGCTAGCCGAAAAGAGATCAAAGTAAAATGAATGTTATGAGACTACAAAATTTATTAACTTTTGGGCCCATCTTGAAGAAGTGTTCATTGACTACAATAGGGTGGACAAAGGATTTGGAAATGATCTTCTAAGGGAGACTATTTGGTGAAGTCCTTTTCATCCCCAGGTTTGGAGGTCATTCCCTCGAATTGGGTTTTGTTGGCCAAACCAATCCCAACAAAGGTTACCACTTTTTGTTGGATAGTGGTTGCCAGCAAAATCCACATGCCAGATCATCTCCAGCACTGAAACCTTCAGTTTCTGAATATATGTAGCATGTGCAATGAAGCAAAGGTACATTGATCGCTTGTTTGTGGACTGTAAAGTGGCCATTGCAGTTTGGGGCACTTTCTTAATTTATGAGGTGTGTTGGGTTCTTCCAGATAAAGTAGTAGAGAAGTTTGAAGGATGGTAGAATGGTTTATTAAGAGAGAGGAAATATACCATGGCAAAATGCTCCAGGTGTCATCTTGTGGAGCACCTGGAAAGAGGGAGATGGGAATATTTGAAGATGGACTGATTCTAGTGCAAAAGGTAATATCTAAAATTAAAAGCTACTTAGGATTGGCCCTTGGTTGGGAGGAATTTGAAGATTTAGTGGCATCAGATGTTTATTCCAACTGAAAAGAAATCCATTTTTCCAAGAAAATCTAGGAGAGCATTTGTTTCGCCGACATGCTATTGGAAGCTAAAATTTACTCTGTAGGGCTCCTCTTCAGCCTTGGAGGGAGGTGCAGGGATAGGGAGATGACAAGGGACTAGGAAACCGGGATGGTGGGATGAGTTGATGAAGTGGAAGCAAAAGTGAAGGTGTTGCGCAAAGGAGCTGTGAATCTTCTCCAGCTTATTGCAATATCGGTTGTGGTGCAGGTCTTTCTTTTAAGTTGCTTGTAGAAAATCAGATGACCTGTGGAGACTAAGCTTTATTGTAGATATAATCAATGTTTTAAATATTGACGATATCAGCCAATATATCTCACGATATATCCTGTATCCCACTTGTGCGATACGAAACACATAGGTAGTGCCAATATATCTCACATGTTCGATCTAGTGAGCATTTCAATTTTCAATCATTTTTTTTTTTGTTGAAATCATGTTAAATCTGTGTCAAATGGTTATAAATCCATTGGTTCTTCATGTTTTGCATGAAAAATCATAGATTTGGAGCTTTGATTTCGATATCCATTGGTTCTTCATGTTCTCCATGTTTTTTTTTTCAAAAATTTCCTTCAACCAGCTATCAATTGAGACTAATTTCGAAGTATATAGGAGTATTTCATGAAATGATCATCACATATATTCTAATTTCAAAATTTTAGTGTAGGTGGTCCAATTTGGAGAAAATTGGTGAATTTTTTTTTTTTCTCAAATTTCTTACAAATTGTTTACAATGTTGCACTCCAAACATGAAATCAAGCATGTATGCGGGCTAATATACTGATTTTTTAAGTCCTTGTCAATTTTTGGAAAATAAAAATTATTTTTCAATTAAAAATTAATAAAATATTATTATTTAATTTTCTTTTCCTTCAACCAGCTATCAATTGAGACTAATTTCGATGTATTTGGGAGTGTTTGATGAAATGATCATCACATACACTCTTAAATGTTATGCATTCAATTTGAATATAGTTGCATTAGCTTGGTAAGATAGTGCATAGCTTAGGACCCAATACAAAAGAAACCTATTATGTGTAGTAAATTTTTGAGATGTCATGATTTAAAAGTGTGTATTAAGGTCTTTTTTAACAATTCCTGAAGTTTCATTAAAAAATTTAACCATTTTCCCAATGTTTCCCCATGTTTCCCAAAAAGTGTGATAAATTACCCGATACAAACGATATATCCCATGCGATAACCGATACGTATCTGTATCCCAAGGAAGCAATAAGTAACGCGATACTGATATTTCGAACACTGGATATAATCAAGGATATTGTGGCTAGGCTAAGCATCATGTATTTTCTAGCCTCAAAAAGATTCCTTGCAGGGAGTGTAGAGGCCTGAGATTTGTATTGTGAATTCCTTTATGCTTTGTTAGTTTTCCTTTAACACGGCTTAGGTATCCATTAAAAACAAAGAAAAAAGAAAAAGAAAAAGAAGGAGATGCATCCAAACACTTTTAGAATTGAAGAGAGACAAAAAAGAAGCGAACAAAAAAGAGTATTGTGATGCCAATTACCAAATAACTTTGTCAACGTCTTATATTGCCAATCAGGTCCCACTAAGCATCTTGTTATCAGAAGAGCTGAGATAGGAGATAACACGGTCAGCTGCTTTGCAACCAGAAGCTATTGCTTTTCCCACAGACAGTCCATCCCTCTGGTTACCTGTAAATTTGTACAATCCATAAGAAGAAGAAAAAAGAACATGAATCTGTACCATAATGAACACCTTTGAAGCCCCACATGTAAGAAATTACACTTCACAGGCACAGATTGCCTCACATAGGACCATCCTATTTCATTTTGTTTTCATTTTTTCAATGATCGACCAGAATTGTCATTACTTGCAATTGGATAGAATCATTCCTCTTTCATTTGTTTTCGTTTGGTTCAATTGTCATAGACAGCCTTTTCATCACATTTTGGGCAGTCCTTAAAATAGTAGATTGCCAAAAGTTTTACAACTGGCAGCTCACTAGACATGAACCTTCCTCATTTTACCCAGACTATGGAACCAGAATGGGTGAGGCTGATATTGACAACAGTCCCATCCCATGCCAAAAGAGTACACTCGTATCAGATAATAAACACCCAAATTGGTACCAAGTAAACCCATGTCATACCAGTGAGCCAAAAGTGGAAAGGACGTGCTCAGCTAGCCAGCTGCAAAGAATAGCGGGGAGCTGATTGATACATGTTTGCTAAACCCCACTTACATGCCAACACAATCATGCTCAATGCTAGACTTTCTTGCCTAATTATAGCGCCACCCAAAAGAGGACATTAAGAACAATTAAGACCTAGAGCATTCTGGACAAGCTCGCTAAGCATAATTCTAAAACAAGAAACACATAATGCGCAAATATTCTTTTATTATTTTTTATGCCAAGTACCATAAGGGAGGGGGGAGAGAGAGAGAGAGAGAGAGAGATAAAATTTACACATTAATTAACAGTGAAGACCACATTTTTGCAATATAGAAAGGAAAAAAATAGGATTTCCCCAATTTCCCCCTTTTTTACTTATGTTAATTTTTCGCCAGAAATCCATGTCAATGCATGAGCATCATGCATAGACATGGATTTCCATTACAATCCATGCTGGCAGTTCAAAACAAATGAAGTCTCTTAAGTGTTTTTCGTCACCCTTTGAGTCTAGTCCGTCTTTGTTTTGAGTAGAGATTTCACCCCAAATCCAAATTTCTATCAATATTCGCCTTTTTATGTATGTTTCCCCGGTATCGAAGATACTATCAGAGGTATTGCCAATACCCCAGAACTTTTATAACCGATACTTCTCAAATTATCGTTGATATCAATAGTATCACCAAGTATCGGCAATGTAATTGAAAATATCGGTGATATTCAGAAATTTTTATACTTCTAGCAATTTCGGTATAGTTGAACTAGCAATACCGATAATATTGTCAATATTTGGAACACAAGTCTTTACGAATCCCGCTACACCGGACCGGTGATATTCGGGGCCTGTGTGTATCCGAGAAATAGTTGGATTAAACAACACGAATGACGTTTTTCCTAAGAAAGGCAACAATAAATAAATAAAGAGCTCATCTTAGTGCCTAAACAAAAAACATTAAAAGTCACTACAGTGATGATTCCCTCCCGCTACACCAGTGCGTATGTGTATTCCGGACATAGTTGGATTAAACAACATAAATGACATTTTTCCTAAGAAAGAAAAAACTAAATAAATAAAGAATTATAGGTGGATTAAAAACACAACTGACTTTTTACCTAAGAAAAAAAAAAACAATAAATAAGTAAAGAACACATTACGAGTCTCGCTACAAGGATGATTCCATCTTCTTCATCTTTCTGGTAATAGATATAAAAGATTACACTCGATTAAATTTAAGGCAAAAGATAGTGTGAACATTCTGTGCTCCCACACCTCCCACCATCCAATAATGGCTAGAAAGAATCTTAACATCCATTTCAAAAGGGGATTTCGTATTCACAATTTGAAATTCCTGTTAAATTCCCACCTTAATGGTGCTGCCATCAACTATAGGTGCTCACTGAACTCGTGCTCTACTTATAAATAACACGTTGATTCACCAATATATATAATTCGTGTGCAACTTGCAAATGTGTTTTTTAATCCTTTATGTGATAACTTATATTGTAGTGTAAAAACAAGGCCACGATACAAAGTCCAAAAAATGTAGCTATCTTAAAGTTAAATTTTTAAAGTACTTACCTGCATAGAAGAACCCGGGAAGATCTCCTTCCATCTTTGCTATACCTTCCAGCACTGAATCATAATCATGCCCATACAAGGGGAAGGCATTACTCCAGTAGACATGTCTACAGTTGAATGTAGATAATCACTATTAGACAATGTGCATCAATAAAAAAGGAACAGGTCCTGAACCTCTCAAGTGATCAGGGCAATGGGGCCACAATCCTGGGTTCACATTAAACAAAGAAGAGGAATTATACAATCCTTGGGTAAAAGGATATGTATATTATCCTTTGGTTTGCAGTTTGTATAAGTAGCCCATGACTGCATGATTGACCATTGATCTGATGGGCCCAACAGTGGATGGAGCATGCCTCAAACTTCTCAAATGGGAAATCCTAACCCTTCAAATGGTGGCCTATAGATAAACACTAAAAAAAAAAGAATACAGAAAGTCTGCATTGGAATGAAAAGGCAAAGAATTGATGCCTCTCTCTCTCTCTCTCTCTCTCTCTCTCTGGGGGAATGGGCATAGCCCATCCATAGAGGGGTCCACCAGATCAAAGGTATGGATCACTTAACCCCGAGCTCACCTTGTACAAAATGAAAAACTGAGGATAACCATGCGTATCCTCAGGTTGAGGATCATATAACTCTTAATCTTTAAAAAATGCATATTAAGCACAATACATTCTCAACTACTGAGCAATGTACAGAGATGTGAAAATGGTCTTACTTCACAAATGTAGGTTGTCCCTCGGCACCCAACAGCTTCCTAAGATCAGAAGTCACAATAGGTAGCAACTCGTCCCTAAGCATGGAATTAATATGAGAATTGATGCGTGATATAAAGAATGTAAAACAAAACTGTTGAAAAAGACAAAGAAGAAATGTTTCTAACGGTAATAACACAAGAAGCGAAACTTCCCATACAATGAAGCTCTTGCAAGATCTCTATTCCGACTTCCTCCAACAAAGGTAGTATACAGAAACTGGTCGTTAGGGGCTCGATCAGGAAACATCATTGAAGAAAAGAGTGTACCTGCTTGGCACAAAAGCGTCAGTTAAAATTTAGGGCTATAAATTATGGGAAAAAGGCAAAATCACGCAAGCTGCACCTTCACAACTCATCAACCCTACATGCGGTATACATGCATGCCAATTCAAATCATCCAAAGTATGGCTCCAATTTGGACAAGGCATTGGCTTAAAATCACATTGATCATTTGATCCTAATTACCTCAACGATGACTATCTTTCTTTCAACATAGCAACGGCGATCTAGTGGGGGTGGTGGAGCCCATGAGGTCAATTTTGGAGTCGCTACTAGCCCATTTCTATTGTATGGTTCAAAGATGGCTAGGATCCTTGTTGGTTTCTCAAAATTCAAGAAAGTAGTCTCCTAGATTTCAAGAAGTTGATTTCAACTAGGTCTCCAAACCACCCTTCCGAGTAAGGACCACAATTATGTAGTAAGGGGTAAAGCACCCTACAAAGACACGGTCTCTACTCGAGGAGAAGTAAATTCCAATTATTAGAATATCAACAAATGTTCGACTTGCATCCCAAGGGTAAAAGAAAAGAAAGAAGAAAGAATTTGAATAGAGATGGAGACAAAAAGGGAGGCTTGGGAAGGTGGCAAGTTGATCACTTTCTCATCTTCTCGTAGCTTGGATAAGGCTTTGATCTTCAAAATTCTTGTTCTTGAGACTTGAATTTGTACTAGGATTGAAATTGCACTTTTTGTTGAAGGAGGGTCTTGCCTTGTATGGTCCTCTCAGAGAAGTCGTAGGGTGAAGAACAAGTGAATTCCTCTACCCTTCAAGGTCGCCGAAGGCTTGGCTCACCACTCCTAAGAATCCCTTGCTCATATTCTTATCTCTCCATAGGATTAGCAAATTTTCCCTAAGTATTGGGACTGGGCTCCTAGAGATAGGCAATGGGGACTTGGGAATTTTGGGAATTTTGAGGATTAGGGAGTTTTAGGGGTTGTGCGATCGCATGTGCACACAACCCTCTTGGGTTGCATGTGATCACTTATGCCATTTTACAACATTGGGGCTAACTAATGGTTCTGGTTTGGGTGTGTGTACGTGTGTTTAAAAATAAAAAAATTAAAAAAAAAGGGTTCTGGTTTGGGAGAAAAAGTCATGGGGGTTAGGGAGATGTGGGGTTCAAAAGTAAGGTCAAATTCAGGTTCTTGTATAGTCAATTCTCAGGCGTTGTTTGGTATTTCAACCATAACTTCGCACCCGAAGATCGGATTGACCAACATATTACAGGGTTTGAATGTCATAAACTTAAGAAATTGGAACCTGAAGTTGGCCCAAAAAATTGGCCTTGGACGCAGAAAATTTTTCCTGCATTCAAGGCCACATAGGTTGTAGCTCAAGGACGCAGAAAAACTTTTTCCATGTCATATGATTTTTCAAAAAAATAATTAGTGTGGGGCCTACCTCTGGCTTAGGTTGGGTCCCACACCATTTTGTGATTTCTTAAATTTTCCGACTTGGATGCAATGTTGTCAAAATCCTATGATTTATGATTTACGATATACGATTTGAGCTGAATCTTAAGCAAAATGATTTGAATCCCACCTTTGAATCCTTTTTTATATGAATCCTATGATTTTATGATTTGAATCTTATGATTTATGAATCAAATTATGTTTTTTCTTCTATTTTAAGCTTCACTTGGCTTTTATTTTATGCTTTTAAATTAGTGGGGGCTATAAAAATCATTTAGAAGAAACCATTCAAAAAAAAAAAAAGAATCATTTATAAAAGGTAAATTATTTTATTTTGTTCTTTATAAGAGATTAAATGATATATATTCTCTTCAACATCAAATCATTGGGCTTTTTTTTTTTTCTAAAATTACCATTTCTTACTTCCTAACTGGTCGAAACACCAAATTGATGTACGACTTATTTGGAATGTTTTTATGGATGGTTACAATCATGTTGACTTATCATTATGCTCTCAGCTATATCGGAATAGCAGGTTTCAACAGCGGGGCAATGAACAGACAGCTGCGGTAGCCGTTTGGTTTCACATTCGCTACGAATTTGCTCTATGAGCTTCGTGCGAATGGTACTTCGAAGTTCCGCACGCTGCTCCTGCTTGGGATCTTCAGTAGAGACAACAGCAGGGGTGGAGGTGATCAACGAATTGACCAGGTGTAAGCAGAGGGAACTGGAGCAGGGCAATTGCATTTGACTTAGTTGACTGAATGGATTGGATTGACTCAGTTGACCTAGTAGCAACAGTTCCAGTTTCTATTGCTTAGTCAGCAGCATCTGATCAAGACATAGAGCGAGTTGTAGATGCTGTGCCCGCAGATGCAGATGTCAATCGAGTCACAGTTGGAGATTCATATCCTCATGCTGACTATGTATTGTGGAATGATGGTTAGAGATCTTTTTTTTTTTTTTTTTTCTTCCGGCCTACATAATCAAATGTCGCTTTTCCAGTGTGATTCTACATTCTAGAAAGGTAACAAGAATATAAATATTATTGAAGGATCCTCGTATGTTTTTAAGGAAAAATTCTTGAAAGACAAAAAAGAAAGAAAGATAAGAATCCTTCATCACTATCATGACACGGTATTACTTGGTGCATCTTGATGGCAAAAGGATGATTGCTAAGTTTTTTTTTTTTTTTCTCTAATTTATTTATATTTTTCATATTTTTAATAAAATCATAAAAATCTTACAATTTACGATAAGATTTGCAATTCAATACGATTCAACCTCTATTACTATTTGCAATATGATAACGATTTTGACAGCATTGCTTGGATGTGCTTTTTTAGGCTATAGGTGTGCTAGGGCTATGCATGGGCTTGCTATGGATAAGCTTGGGCTTGGGGTCTAAGGTGAGTACTTACAGAAATTCTGCAATAAGGCTTTCCTTTATACAATGCAAGAACCTTTTTTCCATTATGAATAGGTTAATTAGCTTAAGCACTCTTTCAAGTGGGATGTCTGCTTCAAACGGAAGATTGAGAAAAAAAAAAAAATGGCTACTGTCCAAACTTTGTGCCTAAAACAGATGGCTAAAATTGTCCCAGCAATCTAATTTTCAGGAAATTCTCCATTAAATCGGGGCCAGCAAGTATGATGTTCCAAAATTAGCATAGATGTAGCATGTATGGCACATGTAAAATGGATGAACTTGCACCTTATGACGTGCAGCTTGCCTGATAACAACTGGACCAAAGGTCATACAAAATGACATACCCAAAAAATAGATAATAGTGGACTGGTAACTCAAAGCATTCATATGCTGATAATGCATAGCCAAGGCTTACCAAGTGTTTTTAAACCATTGTCCTGCTCTTTCGAAGGAACAAGAACTCCAAATCCTTTGAGGGGCTGCTTGACACTCTCCTTTTTAAAGGAGGTAATGATAACTGATAGTGGCAAATAATTCACCTGCATTTTGTGAAAGACACAAAAGCAACCATTGACATGAAATGGTTATCAAAAGAGTAGAATTCCATATTTAAACTGTAAAGTGGCTAATAGACAGATGTCAAGAAAAGAAGTTAGGGCCATCAACAGACAAGGCCCGACCTGAACAAATGAAAGTTTTGAATAGGCCTAGCTTGAAATATCCAGATACAGGTCCAAACCAACCATGCCTTCCCTACTGACAGCCCTAACTGTAACATCCAAAAAATCGGGGGTCGAGCATAAACTCCACTCCCGAGTTCCAGAACATCACTTATGCAACATAAATGCTTATGATTGAATGTTGTCTATGTTAGTGTATTAAACATGAGTGAGATTAAGCCAAAACAACATATCATACTCCAGAGACAGTCAAATTACTTAAGCGGAAGACTGTGATAAACATTTAATATGTATAAATGATTGTAAGTCTCCAGAGTGTGAACTTGTTACCAGGTTAACTAAATACATGTATACTCCGAAAATGGAAAGAAAAGAATATACATGGGTGTTTAAATAAAAGGCGAAATACCAAGTGTATTGACATCTAATCAGTAACCCTGTAAACCCGTCGATCAGAACCTGCATATAGGAGAAATTCTCCTCATCATCATAAAGTCCGGCTCTGCTTCGCAAGCATCGCCATCATCTGAAACTAGAACAGGGACTGTTTGGTGTGTATAACACCGTCCCGTAACGTGAGAGTGAGTAGCTAACTCAGTGGAAACTATACAGCAAAGGTTAACATGTTATCAATTCAGTCAAGCAGTAATGATAAGGCAATACAATCAAACAGGTCCTAGATACTCTTGTTAATGCAAGGATGGTATGAATAATGATGCATGCCCTCACCACAAACTCCCTCTGCGATCTTCATCTTATCATCGCGCATGTCAGTCACTTCCTCAGTGCTCTTACGCTAACACCGATAGCACATGCAATGCGATGATATGAGTATGCTTACTAAGTTCTTATTAGTCCTTTTCACACAGCAGGATTGAGAAGCTAAGACACCTCCCTTGTATCATTTCCCAACGTTAATCCATTCTAGGGTCGTCAGTCCTAGGAATCTCATACGATGTTATGGTTCTAGGTCGCTGCAAGGGCTGTCAGGGCTGTTGCGCGCAATCGTTGCTCCTCTCCCCCATCACCTTATCAATACAGGCCTATTTATATCCTTAAGACTACAACAGGACTCGTCGCCCCTATGCAGTGTCAGGCAAGGTGTCCCGTATCGGTATCGGTTGGTGTAACGGTGCCCTCAGAAACCGATACGGATACGGGGGCGTAACGGCGATACGGGGGCGTAACGGCCCATAACGGCGCAAAATTTTTTTTTTGCCAAAAAAATATGAAAAAATATGGATTAAATCCGGAATATTCTAAGCATTCCAAATATGTATTCATTTATAAATTGGAACATGTTTATGGTGGTGTAACGGTCCACTCTTTGGTCAGAAGTTGTATCGAACCGTCTGATGAATTTATGAACCAGATAACCTGAATTTGACTATAAAATTCATATATTTAATTTTCTAACTATCTACTATCAATGATAGATATATTAGAATGAATGTAATATGAAAATATCTTACATTTAGGTGTTTGCAATTATTTTTAAGGGCCAAAATTCATGCGTAAATAGAAAAAAATATAAAAAACTAAAATAAAATGGCACCCCAAATATGTAAAATGCACATTAACATGTTCTACTATGATTAACACATCACATGACATCATTAAAACAGCAAAAGAATCATTAAAAAATGATTTTTTGAATTTTCAAAAAAAGGGCCAAAATAAATGCATAAATAGAAAAAAATATATATAAAATGACACCCCAAATCTGTAAAATGCACATTAACATGTTCTACTATGATTAACACATCATATGACATCATTAAAACAACAAAAGAATCATTAAAAAATGATTTTTCGAATTTTCAAAAAAAGGACCAAAATAAATGCGTAAATAAAAAAAAATATAAAAAAAGTATAAAATAGCACCCCAAATCTATAAAATGCACATTAACATGTTCTACTATGATTAACACATCATATGACATGATTAAAACAACAAAATAAATATTAAAAATTGATTTTTAAAATTTTAAAAAAAGGGGCCAAAATTCATGCGTAAATAGAAAAAAATAAAAAAAAAAATATAAAATGGCACCCCAAATCTATAAAATGCACATTAACATGTGCTATTATGATTAACACATCATATGGCATCATTAAAACAGCAAAAGAATCATTAAAAAATGATTTTTCGAATTTTCAAAAAAAGGGCCAAAATAAATGCGTAAATAGAAAAAAATATAAAAAAAATATAAAATGACACCCAAAATCTGTAAAATGCACATTAAAATGTTCTACTATGATTAACACACCAAATGGCATGATTAAAACAGCAATACAACCATTAAAAATTGATTTTTCGAATTTTAAAAAAAATGGCCAAAATTCATGCGTAAATAGAAAAAAATATAAAAAAAATATTAAATGGCACCCCAAATCTGTAAAATGCACATTAACATGTTCGACTATGATTAACACATCATATGGTATGATTAAAACAAAAAAACATATTTAAAAAAGTATAAATACCTATTTTTGACGAATTTCTGAAAAATGGCCCACCGAGCTTTGATTCAAGAAAATCCATAATATAATGTGTTTTTATCTCAGATACCCAGCCAAGGTTGGTCGAAATTAGTAGTAGAAGGAGTGAGAAACATTTTAGAAGCAAGAAGTTTCAAAAAAATAGTAAAAACAGAGCTTAAAATGGAAAAATGTCGATATGGGCCTGTAACGGCCCGTATAGGCCGTATCGGGCCGTATCGGCCCCGTATCGGCCGATACGGTGCAAAAAACCGAATCGGCCGATATGAGGCCGATTCGCGTAACGGTTGCCACCGTTACCGGTACGTATCGGCCGATACGTAACCGATTTGGCCCACCCTGGTGTCAGGATAAACTCAAGGTCACTACAGAGGGCTCGTCACCAATTAGTGTAGGCAGACATCAAGAATATAGTGTCCCATACCACCATAATCTGCTCAGAGTAGGGTGCTCACTGGTCACTACGGGGAGGTTTGTGGTCCCAACGTAAGCCGACAGCACGACCACGGTGTCCCATACCACCATGCCTGACTCATGAGTCTTAAGGGATCTTGGTACCATGGTTAACGGGAGTTTCACTGGTAAGCTCAGTGCCTTAGATTCAAACAGTGGCGACCAAACATGGTGAACAAGCATCGGTCAATCGGGTTAGTTGATAAGCTCAACTAGGCCAAGCGCACGTTGAGTTGAACGACATGGAATGCATAAGCACTCCGTGTGGCCTAACCACTGCCGAACACCCCAAGCACGACTCAGATTCGCTAACTCATCATATGTGGCGAAGACAACCTCGACCACTATTTATGGAACGGTTTCCGATTGCCTGGAATGTAGCACAGCCCCATTCACATACATATACAATAACTAGCATATGATTCATATTCTGCATCCATATGGACAATCATGAAGTATAACTTAAAAGTAAACATTACATACAGGAAATCATACACACATATAACATGATTCAATTAAACACATAAGCCATGGAGGAAATCATACACTTATTTAGCATGGATAACCTAAGTTACATGATTCATGAAGGGAATCATACACATCATTGATGTAGTTGAGAATCATATCTCATCCCACATATAGGTACATCTTACTAACTCCTAACTCATTCAGACACTTTTACATACACTTAGTCTACACATTATATCGTACATATTATGTATCCATTAGCATACGTATTAGGGCAAATCCTTTCGTCAAAGGATTATCGCCCATACAACAATCATATATCCATGACAATTAGTCATGGCAAGCATGAAAGCAAATTCCATACTCATTCAGTCATTTTCATAAACACTTAGGCTACACATACTAACTACATATCGTATGTTGATATATCATGTATTTGACCAAATCCTTTCACTAGGGAGTTACCCCATATATCACTTGCAGATACCCACGACGGATAATCATAGCATGCATGAATTCGGGTTCCGTATTCATTTAGACATTTTTACAAACATGTGGGCTACACACTTTAACATATGCAGTGTATATTGGCCGTGTCGTGATTTAGGGCAAGTCCTTTCACTAAGGAGTTGTCACACATGTAACAAGCATATATTCACGGCAATTAATCATGTCAAGCACAAACTCGAATTTTATACGTATACGGTATTTTCTACAAATACGAGGAATACAGTATATTCAACATAATCAACGTATAACTGAAAAACGAAACGGACAACACTTTATACATGTGAAATAGCATCCTATGCAAGAATAAATTATTACTTAACATTGAAAGTCTTGAAAACCATAACCTAAACGTATATAGTCCGCACCTTAAACCAGAAAAGACGTATTCAAGATGATTCAGACGATAAGTCTTCGTCAACGGCGGATACGCTACCTATGGTAAGAAACAGGTTAGCTAGAACATCATTGGAACTATCCTAGGCTTCAAAACAGGTTAGGGTTAGCTTCACTTACCCAAGAACGGAGTTAGAAACGCCGTAATAGTGATACGGTAGAGGTGTTGAAGCACGTGGAGTGGCAGGGTAGAATCCTTGGGAGAAACTCCAACTCTCTCTCACTCTCTCTTTTCTCTCTTTTCTCTCCTAGGGTTTTTCCCAAATTCGTATGGGAGGAGAGAGTGAGGGCTTAAGGCCTTTTTATAAGCCCAAAAATGACGGAAATAGACTTGGGGCCAAGGTATACTTAAGTTATAACCAAAGTGGGTCTGTTTCGATCCAACGGAGTATTTCTGGAGGTCATGTTATCAAATGCGGTCGGACTTAAGCTCACTAACATCGGATCTTTAGTCAGTTAGGTTTTCAGTCCGATCGGATTTTCAGATCGTCCGTGGCGGACCAGTGTCAATTCAACGGTTACCGAACTCCGATCAAGGCCACAAGTCCTTGGACATGTAAGGGAAAATTTTCCTGATCTGAGGGTGAAATTTGGTCGAATTCTGACGGTCAGAACGCTTAAAAATAACGCGCAAGTGAAACGTTCCAGATTCTAATTTATTTTCTAAAAGTCTTCCTTTTCTCACTCTCTTTACTCCGGACGCAAGGAAATGGTCTCAGGACATCGATTGGGCTTGATTTTCGAGATGATAGTCAAGTCCAACTAGGCGGTCGTAATTGTCTAAGTTTATCGCTTTCGGACTTTCGACGTGCGGTCCAGGTCCGATACGGAGTTTCTGAATGCTCCCGTGAGCAACTGGGTTTAGAGATTGATCCTAGATTTCAGGGTAACGTAGCGTTAACAATTCTAAAGGTTTTGGGTCTTACAGATCGTATTTAAAGTGGTTGGTGCTAATTTTGCAGGAAATCTAGTGTAGCGCTGGCTAATTCACGTTAAATTTCTAAAGCATTGAGTTCTAAATGATTCCTTTGGCTTTGGAATTGAGTTCTAAGAGGTTACCAAGGTGTTATGGTTGACCCGTTGCCTAAGGACGTCTAACTCCAGGTTGGCAAAAATCCGAGGTGTTACAATCTACCCCCCTTAAAAATAATTTCGTCCCCGAAATTGGTTAAGGGTAGTGAGTCCCTAGAAAGACTTTAGTATTGACATTCTAAGGAAGGTTCAAATCCTATTTAATGACCTAACCTTACGTATAACCTAAATCAATTTCTTCGATCCTGGGCCAGTGGGGAAGGGCCAACCATGCTTCCGCTACGCTATTTTGATCCAATGGTTGTATTAGCTAATTCTAGCTAGATTGGGCTCAATACGTTCTACCCCCTTTAAAAACTTAGTTCTTCTTAAAACTCAAGAATCTATGTCTCGATCCGTATATCGGAACGAGGTGTAACTTAGGGCCTATCCTTGACATGAAATGGGAAACAACCTCTCGCTACATTGGTCTTCCTTTGCTAATGATGCGTTCTATGGCATTGGTACCTATGGTTATAAAAATGAGCCTAGTCTCTATTGTGGTTGATTTCAGGGGCAGGCATGAGTTGGTGGCAAGATGTTTAATTCTCTACTGGCTATAAGTCCTCGAAATTTCCCAAAGACAAAGCAATAACCTTTGGTTGTAGGTGGTCGGGCCAACACGGAAGAAAAGTTGTGTAGTGGATTTGAGCCGGATACCTAGACTTTCTGTCTAGCTAGGACAGAAAATTTGTTGTATCAATTCTTAATCCAAGTCGATGCCGATCTTCTGCTTGATCAGAGCATTGGATTTATTGGTAACTACCAGGATTAAGAAGTCGATTCAAACCGCGAATACTTCGCTTATATATAATTTCTCTACTCCGTGTCCCCGATTATACTAAGTCCTTGGGAGGCAATTCTAAAGGGCGTGCTGGTTTATCCTAAGTTCAATCTGAGGGATTTATAAGTTTTCCCTGAGAGTGAATGGTTCTAAGTTAAAACAACTTTCCTAAGGATTATAACAGAAGTCTATAAGTATTAAAGGGATCTATCGAAGGAATGACGTTCTACTCCAACCAAATCTAACCTACTATTCCTTAGCATATACAGGCTTTACACTACTTAATATAACTAGTAGACTAGTCTGTAACTCACTAGCTGTAATCCAAAGCCTAAGCTTATACGCTAAATGGTTTCATACCATTTCTACTACAGGGGATTGTTATATCGCTTAGAGTCAAGATTATCTAATTGAAATTGGATTTCCTATATCGTCAGATCTTTCAAATCTAGGAGTACTAACTCTAGGTCCAAAACTCTAGATGTCCTAGCACTAGATGGTCACTGTTTATGGACTAAGCTTCTGTATTAGGTCTCACCCGTCGGTAGAAGCGGAGAGATCGAGAAAATGACTAAAACTAACTAAAAAAGAGCCATGGAAAATGAAGAAAATGAGGGGAAGGGCTGAGATCTTTGGGTCTCCACGACTTTGGACCTGATATGGGAGTGTAAAGGGTCTAGGAAAAGAAAAATATACGGAAGAAAAGGTCAAGATAGAAGAGGTTGGGGGTTGGCACGTTTTTGGAGCTCAAATGGGAGTTATGGGAGCTCTAATCATAGAAAATGGAAGAACTAGGTACTGGGTATGATTGAGAACAGTGGAGGGATGATGGAAACAAAAAAAAAGAGAGGGAAGGAACAATTAAAAGGGAGGTTGGAGAGAGAAAATAGCAGTTTTGGAAGAAAATGAGAGCTTGGGGGATGATTTTGTGAAGGAAGTAGTAGATTTTGAATGAACGAAGGGTCGAACCCTGCATGGAGGGGTCCCATTTAAACCCCAAACTGCATTGGCCCGCCCAGCCGAGCCTGTTGACCGGCGAGGCCCTCACCGACCACTGGCCAAACTGGCAAGGGCTCGCCATTTAGGCGAGGACCTCCTGCCCCCCAGGCCCCAAAAAAGTCTGGGTTCCACCCTGGGTCGCCCTGCAAGTGCTCCGTTTGGCCCTCGACTCCATTTGAGGCGTTTTCGGGGCAAACTTGCAAACCGGAATGATTTTATGCGACGTATAACATATGATTTTGGGGTAGGAGATGCTAATCTATCCAACTAATCCATTTATTTTGTTAGATTCCAAAAGGTTAAGGGTCAAAACCCATTTTATCTATTTATTTGCTATTTATGGTAAGTTTTAGTTTCGGTATTGTTCTTCCTCATTTATACCCTAAGATTGGTATGTATTATGAATGTGCTTAAAAACAAATGAAGAATAAAGTGGTGGAGGGTGAGATTTTGAAGGAATTGAATAAAAAGGGGTTTTAGGCTTTGAGATTGAGTGTAAGGTGTTGTGATGGACCCACAACCTAAGGACATTCATTTCTAGGTTTGGAATTCTTCAGGGAAGGACTCAAACCCGTCGACTGACGGCCTAGAGGCGACTTAGATCGCTTCACGCGACCAAAGATACGTTATGGACTAAATTACCGTATAGTCTCACCTGTCGGCGAAACTTGGGATTCTAATATGGTTTCTAAGTTCCCATCGCCCCCTTCCTAAGTCGGAGTGCGTCAGTGTGCGTCGCGTTACCATAACCCAGGCCCGGTTTAATCCAAATCATGCTCTGATACCATCTGTAACATCCCAAAACTCGGGGGTCGAGCATAAACTCCACTCTCGAGTTCCAGAACATCACTTATGCAACATAAATGCTTATGATTGAATGTTGTCTATATTAGTGTATTAAACATGAGTGGGATTAAGCCAAAACAGCATATCATACTCCAGAGACAGTCAAATTACTTAAGCGGAAGACTGTGATAAACATTTAATATGTATAAATGATTGTAAGTCTCCAGAGTGTGAACATGTTACCAAGTTAACTAAATACATGTATACTCCGAAAATGGAAAGAAAAGAATATACATGGGTGTTTAAATAAAAGGCGAAATACCAAGTGTATTGGCATCTAATCAGTAACCCTGTAAACCCGTCGATCAGAACCTGCATATAGGAGAAATCCTCCTCATCATCATAAAGTCCAGCTCTGCTTCGCAAGCATTACCATCATCTGAAACTAGAACAGGGACTGTTTGGTGTGTACAACACCGTCCCGTAACGTGGGAGTGAGTAGCTAACTCAGTGGAAACTATACAACAAAGGTTAACATGTTATCAATTCAGTCAAACAGTAATGATAAGGCAATACAATCAAACAAGTCCTAGATACTCTTGTTAATGCAAGGATGGTATGAATAATGATGCATGCCCTCACCACAAATTCCCTCTGCGATCTTCATCTTATTATCGCGCTTGTCATTCACTTCCTCAGTGCTCTTACGCCAACATCGATAGCACATGCAATGCGATGATATGAGTATGCTTACCAAGTTCTTATTAGACCTTTTCACACAGCAGGATTGAAAAGCTAAGACACCTCCCTTGTATCATTTCCCAACGTTGAGCTATTCTAGGGTCGTCAGTCTTAGGAATCTCATACGATGTTATGGTTCTAGGTCGCTGCAAGGGCTGCCAGGGCTGTTGCGCGCAATCGTTGCTCCTCTCCCCCATTACCTTATCAATACAGGCCTATTTATATCCTTAAGACTACAACAGGACTCGTCGCCCCTATGCAGTATCAGGATAAACTCAAGGTCACTACAGAGGGCTCATCACCAATCAGTGTAGGCCGACAGCAAGAATACAGTGTCCCATACCACCATAATCTGCTCAGAGTAGGGTGCTCACTGTTCACTACGGGGAGGTTTGTGGCCCCGGCGTAGGCCGACAGCACGACCACGGTGTCCCATACCACCATGCCCGGCTCATGAGTCTTAGGGGATCTTGGTACCATAGTTAACGGGAGTTTCACTGGTAAGCTCAGTGCCTTAGATTCAAACAATGGCGACCAAACATGGTGAACAAGCATCGGTCAATCGGGTTAGTTGATAAGCTCAACTAGGCTAAGCGCACGTTGAGTTGAACGAGATGGAATGCATAAGCACTCCGTGTGGCCTAACCACTGCCGAACACCCCAAGCACGACTCAGATTCGCTAACTCATCCTATGTGGTGAAGACAACCTCGACCACTATTTATGGAACGGTTTCAGATTGCCTGGACTGTAGCACAACCCCATTCACATACACATACAATAATTAGCATATGATTCATATTCTGCATCCATATGGACAATCACGAAGTATAACTTAAAAGTAAACATTACATACAGGAAATCATACACACATATAACATGATTCAATTAAACACATAAGCCATGGAGGAAATCATACACTTATTTAGCATGGATAACCTAAGTTACATGATTCATGAAGGGAATCATACACATCATTGATGTAGTTAAGAATCATATCTCAACCCGCATATAGGTACATCTTACTAACTCCTAACTCATTCAGACACTTTTACATACACTTAGTCTACACATTACATCGTACATATTATGTATCCATTAGCATACATATTATGGCAAATCTTTTCGTCAAAGGGTTATCGCCCATACAACAATCATATATCTATGACAATTAGTCATGGCGAGCATGAAAGCAAATTCCATACTCATTCAGTCATTTTCATAAACACTTAGGCTACACATACTAACTACATATCGTATGTTGATATATCATGTATTTGACCAAATCCTTTCACTAGGGAGTTGCCCCATATATCACTTGCATATACCCACGACGGATAATCATATCATGCATGAATTCGGGTTCCGTATTCATTTAGACATTTTTACAAACACGTGGGCTACACACTTTAACATATGCAGCGTATATTGGCTGTGTCGTGATTTAGGACAAGTCCTTTCGCTAAGGAGTTGTCACACATGTAACAAGCATATATTCACGGCAATTAATTATGTTAAGCACAAACTCGAATTTTATACGTATACGGTATTTTCTACAAATACGAGGAATACAGTATATTCAACATAATCAACGTATAACTGAAAAACGAAACGGACAACACTTTATATATGTGAAATAGCATCCTAAGCAAGAATAAATCATTACTTAACATTGAAAGTCTTGGAAACCATAACCTAAACGTATATAGTCCGCACCTTAAACCAGAAAAGACGTATTCAAGATGATTCAGACGATAAATCTTCGTCAACGGCGGATACGCTACCTATGGCAAGAAACAGGTTAGCTAGAACATCATTGGAACTATCCTAGGCTTCAAAACAGGTTAGGGTTAGCTTCACTTACCCAAAAACGGAGTCAGAAACGCCGTAATAGTGATACGGTAGAGGTGTTGAAGCACGTGGAGTGGCAGGGTAGAATCCCTGGGAGAAACTCCAACTCTCTCTCACTCTCTCTTTTCTCTCTTCTCTCTCCTAGGGTTTTCCTCAAATTCGTATGGGAGGAGAGAGTGAGGGCTTAAGGCCTTTTTATAAGCCCAAAAATGATGAAAATAGACTTGGGGCCAAGGTATACTTAAGTTATAACCAAAGTGGGTCTGTTTCGATCCAACGGAGCATTTCTAGAGGTCATGTTATCAAATGCGGTCGGACTTAAGCTCACTAACATCGGATCTTTAGTCAGTTAGGTTTTCAGTCCGATCGGATTTCCAGATCGTCCGTGGCAGACCAGTGTCAATTCAACGGTTACCGAACTCCGATCAAGGCCACAAGTCCTTGGACATGTAAGGGAAAATTTTCTTGATCCGAGGGTGAAATTTGGTCGAATTCTGACGGTCAGAACGCTTAAAAATAACGCGCAAATGAAACGTTCCAGATTCTAATTTATTTTCTAAAAGTCTTCTTTTTCTCACTCTTTACTCCGGACGCAAGGAAATGGTCTCAGGACATCGATTGGGCTTGATTTTCGAGATGATAGTCAAGTCCAACTAGGTGGTCGTAATTGTCTAAGTTCATCGCTATCGAACTTTCGACGTGCGGTCCAGGTCCGATACGGAGTTTCTAAATGCTCCCGTGAGCAACTGGGTTTAGAGATTGATCCTAGATTTCAGGGTAACGTAGCGTTAACAATTCTAGAGGTTTTGGGTCTTACAGATCGTATTTAAAGTGGTTGGTGCTAATTTTGCAGGAAATCTAGTGTAGCGCTGGCTAATTCACGTTAAATTTCTAAAGAATTGAGTTCTAAATGATTCCTTTGGCTTTGGAATTGAGTTCTAAGAGGTTACCAAGGTGTTATGGTTGACCCGTTGCCTAAGGACGTCTAACTCCAGGTTGGCAAAAATCCGGGGTGTTAAACTAACCCAAGGGTACAGTGGGATTTCCTTTCACGACCATTACAATTTGGAGTGGAAGGCCAAGTCGACACACAATTTACTAGTTTATTTCATCAATATAGGTATTCAATTGTAAGATTTATAGTTTTAGGCCATTGGTAAAAATGCATTTTAAAGTTGAAATTGTGTGTTTTTCTGCTTGTGCATTGGTGCGCCTGTGTGGTGGTTCTGCATGCATCAATATTCCAGTTATTGGAGATAATATCAATCTTATTGCCGATAATGTTGGCGTCGCCGTCCAGGTGATACCAAAACCCCCTCAAATGGTATGTTTTCTATATCGCTGATATTTTGATATGTTATTGTATCTTTGCTGCCCTCCTTCCACTGGATTAACGATGTTATTGCCAATACCTGTTAATATAGGAAAAAGGGATTTTTTTTATTTTTATTTATTTATTTATTTATTCTGGAGCTTATGGGGGATTTGATTTTGACGAGCTTATGGGGGATTTGATTTTGACCATTCATCCTGAAGCATTGAATCAAATCCTTTTACTGAGGGGAGAAATCGAAGCTCAAAAGCTCCGTGAGCCGAAATACCTAAGGTATGAAAATTTAGGGAATTTTGTGTTTTTCTCCTTCTTTTTGCATGGATTTCGCTGCAAATCCATGTCTACACATGTCCATCTCCATGCATGATTCTCATGCATTGACATGGATTTGAGTGGAAAATTGATATGGAAAAAATTTGGGGAAATTGGAGAAATCCAGTTTTCCCCATTTTCTCACCTAAATTAACCAATTGAGGGCCCAATTTTTAACATAATGATGAGGGTTGGGGGATCTATCAATTCATGCAAATTTTGTTGATTTTTCAAATAAAATAAAATAAAATAAAAATTTTAAAATAGATAAACAATGTATTTAAAGATGGAAGGATGGATGTGTATGCATGTATGTAACGATGTATGGATCAATTGATGGATGGATGGATCATATATCTATGTATGGATGCATTGATGGATTGGTGGAGATGGATGGATGGATTATGTGTGTGCGAGCGCACACATGTGTGTACATATGTATGCATGGATGGATGCACGTATGAGTGTATGTGTGTATGCACGCACAGAGATGTGTGTGTATATGTATGGATGGATGGATGGATTATGTATGTGTGTATGTACGCATGGATGGATGGATGCATGTTTGTAAGCATGAATGATGGATCTATTAGTGTCTCTATGCATGGATAAAGCACTTGGCAAGGGGGTATAAGAATGTGAAGATCTACCCAAGTGATATAAAGGAGGTGAGAGCCAAAGTATTCCAAAACGGGTACGTAATGGTGGTAACCATTATGAGTCACGGGGTCAAACGACCGTTACGAAAAAATTAACCCATAATGGAGCCAAATAGGGTTTTTTTATTTTATTTTATTTTATTTTAATTTTTAATTTTTAATTTTTTATTTAAAGTCGTAACAACCATTATGGGGCCCATATCTTAATGGTATCAACAGTGGCTGTTATGGCCACCGTTGCCATTATGGAATACCTTGGTGAGAGAAGAGACAAGGAATGTGTTAAGCAAGGGGAAGACATAGAGGCAACCATAGGCATGGGAGAGGGATATCAGGGAGGAGTTACGAATTCTTGGACGGGATCTAGGGATTGTTGATAAGGTGCAGGATGATGCCGATTTATGGCATATCATGAGGACTGTGTTACTGAGTAGGATAGGATGGATTATAGACAAGCGGTGTGCAAATTCTTGACATTAGGGTGGGATAGGGAGCAGAGGAGATTAGCCCGTTGTTTAAGGCCTCTACATGTGAAGTTGGTCAGAGTAGTCAGGGGGGGTAAGTCCATCATGCCCAGAGTGCTCACCCGATAGCCAGGTGGTTCATTTCAGGTCACATATCATTATTAGCATATAGAGCATCCAACCTCCACTTTTATAATATGATCGACACCGTCCAATGTGTTGGGTAAGGCGTGACACCTCCAACACTAGAGGGATCATGGGAGTTTACCTCAACTGTGAGTATGAGGAGATGAAGGCTTGGATAAAGAAACTCAAGCCGAACTAGAAGACATACGAGGTAACAATCATGTGCGATGGGTGGACGGGGACCACTAAGTTGTTAATTATTAACTTCATGGTGTATCACAGGGGGCAGACCGTTTTCCTCAGATCTATTGATGCATCCGCCCACATAAGCATTACTCCTATATAAATAGACTTTTAAAGGGAGCGATTAAAGAGGTGGACTTGAAGAATGTGGTGCAAGTTGTGACGGATAATAACGGTGCATTCGTCAATGAGGAGAAGAAGGTGATGAAGAATTATAGTATTTATTGAACTCGTGCATGGCTCATTACATTGACTTGATGCTCAAGTCGATAGGCCAAAGAGGGTCAACCAGGACAACCATTGAGCTTGTGAGTAGGACGACGACCTTCATACATAGTTATTCATGGTTGTTGGCCACAATGCCTGATGAGTGTCATGGGGATATTACCCGACTAGGTGCAACACAATTCGCCATGAACTTTATCACACTCCACAACTTGTTCAAGCATAGGGTGAGGCTGGGAAGTTTATTCAAATCTAAGAGATATTTGAAGTGGAACTAGAGAAAGACTCAAAGTGCACAAAGGGTTGCAGGGATTGTGCTTAGTGATTCCTTTCGTGACAGAGTTCGTGATGTCATTAGCATCTTGAAACCAATTTATATGATCCTTAAGGCCATAAATAATGAGACATGGCCTTCAATGGGTCCATGTACAAGCTTATGTGATTGATGAGAGAGGAGATATGGACTGCATCCCCCAATTCATATATATGGGTGCTTCACATCACTGACAACAGATGGACCAATACCCTTGAGCATCCACTCTACTAGGATGATAAGTTTCTTATGTTTAACATTATTTATTTTTCACTAGCATTTTAAATATTACTTTTGTTTATATATTAATGCTAGGGCTGTACACGAACCGAGTTAGCTCGGTTAGCTCGCTCGACTCGACTCAACTTGAAAAAGCTCGATTCAACTCGGTTCGAAACTGAGTTCGAGCCAAGTCGAGCTGATTTTTTGAGCTCGAAAATTTTTTGAACAGAATTCAAGCTTGCTCGAGCTCGACTTGACTCGAATCGAACCCAACTCAAATTGAACTCGGATCGAACCAGTTCAGTGACTCGGTTACTTTGATATTGATGTTGCTCACCAAGTGTTTGATGAAATGACTCAACGAAGTGTCGGCTCGAGGCAAAGAAGGTATGTTTCATCAAACAAATACTCTTTTTTCTTGATTTTGATGTTGCCTACAAGGTGTTTGTTGAAATACCTGTAAAACCATTGCTGGTGTTTTACATGCAGTGAGAATTTGAAGGTGCAATCCATGTGTTTGTGAAAATGTTGCACAGGCGAACTCGGCTCGAACTGGCCCGAGTTGCTGACCGAACCAAGCCAAGCCGAGCCAAGTCGAGCTGTGCCCAGCTTGACTCGTGTACAACTCTGATTAATGCATTGATTAAATATTATTTAGGTTTCAACACATTACCTAAACCCCAAGTTCCACTATGGACATCAACTATGGGAAGATAACGAATTGAAGGCAATCCATTAGGTTTATTAAAAGCTATTCCCTTACTTGACGGGACAAATCTAGGGAAAGAAGTAATGATAAATTGAGCCATTTACTTTCTTATAGTCTCCAAATATATGGGTGATAATAATGAGGATTTATGAATCTATTATTGGCAACGGTTGTAGTTTAGAGATGTTAAGGGTGCGTATTGCACTTGGAAAAGCATTAAGGGAAACGATGATGTTGTGTGGGTATATTTATTACTTCTAATAATTAAATACTATGGTTAATGATTAAGCAACTACATTCCCCATTTACACTAATACACGCTTCTAATGGATTGGTAGGCGAGTGGTAGGCAATGTACAGAGGTGACGTTCTCATACTGCAATTACTGGCCATCTACATTCTCGCTCAAATTATCTGCTCTTCACCATGCGAGAGGAATTGGAGCACACAATTACTCATACATACCAATAAAAGGAACAAACTAGGATATGAAAAGCAATAAAAGATCGTATACTGTCATAACAATATGAAGCTAAAAGAGAGGCAACTTTGAGCAGAGCACAGCATGGAGACATACTAGGACTTGGTAAACTTGTTGTTGATAGATGCACAGGCATATCTCATTGATAATGTTGAAGACCCACTTTATGAGTGGGTCAAGTCAGCTGATTTAGATGATGTTGAGGGAGGTCCTGCTCCAGTAATAGACAAGAGAGCAACGTCTTTTGGTATTGACATCAACCAAGTTGTGAGCAAGCAAAGGACTGGATCCAACTCCTTCAACACGTTGATAAGTCCCACACGTCCTAATGAGGGTGGCGATGCACAATCATAGCCTACTCTCTAATGTCGAGTACTCATGAGTAGAGTTGGGCACGGGACGACTCAACTTAGCTGACTCGACTCGTTCAAACACAACTCGACCCAAACCAAATGGGTGAGTCGATCTGAATCGAGTAGACTTCGCCCAATCCGAACTTTAACCGAGTGGAGTCCTAGTTACCCAAGAACTCGACCCGAAACCCGACTTGACTTAGGTTCGGGTATATAAAAAATAATTTTAAAATAATAATAATAAAATAATTTCCAAAACTCTCTAACCCTACCCGCCGCACCTGACTCAATCCCAAACTCTCTCTCCCTCATCCTCCTCTCCCAAGTCCGGCAGCCACCCACCATCACCATTGCCCTCTTCTCTCTCTCTCTCTCTCTCTCTCTCTCTCTCTCTCATCTCTCGAGCTTGGCGTCAGAGCCATCTCGAGCCCGGCATTGCCGCATCAGCTCGTCCGGACAATCCACACCCACCCAGCCACCCAACTGCCTAATCAAAGAAATTTATTAAGTTCTATTTTATTAATTTTTAATTTGGGAGGGTTTGTGAAATTGGGATCGGGTATGGTTGAAATCAGGTGTGTCTAGGCTAGCTTGGGTGTGGTCGGGCTAGGTGTGGACCATGTGGTGCGTCCAGGCTGGGTGTGGACCGTGTTGTGCATTGGGTTGGCTTGGGTGTGGTCGAGCTGGCTATGGTACGTCTGGGCTGGCTTTGGCTGAGCCATTTTTAAACCCTAAACCCTAAACCCTAACCCTAACCCTAAACCTAATCCATAAACCCTAAAATCTAATCTCTAACCCTAGACCCTAATCCATAAACCTAAACCCTAAACCCTAAACCCTAAAACCTAAATCCTAAACCTAATCCCTAAAACCTAAACCCTAAATCCTAAACGGCTAATGTGTTTTATTTGTTTGAATCAAACAATTAGTGGTTTATTTTTGTGAATTATGGATTACATTGCTTATTGTTTAGCTTAATATTGTGCATTAGATAGTTAGCTCAATGTGTATGTATTACATTGCTTATTGTTTAGCTTATTATCATGCATTAGACAATTAGCCTAATGTGGTTTGTTTGTGTGAATTAGACGATTAGTTGTCCATTTGAGGATTATGCGGCTAAACATATATATAATGTGTTTTTGGTGGCATAAAAATCGCTCAAATTGTCCCATTTTGGTCAGTTCAAGGTTAGATAGACAGTATGCTTTCATATAACCTATTTAAATGCTCATGTCCGATCTCTACCCCATCTCCCCACTTCTCTCTGGATATGTTTCTTCATTTTTATTTCTCATGTCAAATATCTTCACGTTGCTTAGATATTTGGCATGAGAATGAAATGGAAGATCAACTTATCTGGAGAGACATGGGAAGATGCTGCCGGAATTTCAGCATGTGTTTAAATGGGAATATGAAAGTATTACATTCTATCTACCTTGAATTGGTGACTAATTTAGGGTTTCATATAAACTTTTAAGGCATTATAGTGCTAATCGAATTTAGTATCTTTCAATTAGTAGATGACTAGTGAGGAAATTTCCAATGCCCCCGACAGTTTGTCAGTCACTTCGCCAATGATCTTAGAAGAAAGATTAGGTCTATAAGATGAAGAGGTGCCCGTCGATATTAGTACCTCACAGTTACGGAGTTATATATATATATATATATATATATATATATATATATATATATATATATATATATATATATATATATATATATATATATATATATATCAGGAGTGTGAGAAGATTTTGAAGAAGTAATACTAAAAAACGGCACGGTGAAGATATGATGTTAAACAAGTAGATGGGTCGACCTAAACTCTAAAAAAACACCTTTTGAAGTGTCATAAAAAAAAGCGAGAAGCTAGATCTCGGGCCAACAGACACTTTGATTTACCTAATCTTTGATGTATCCGTCTCAAGGTACCTTGTCCACCTATAAGTATAACAGATATCATGTGAATGAGTTGACGACCATACTTATTATTGCAAATGAAAAACCATTTCATATGGTAGAGAGTCCATCTTTTGTTGAATTAGCAAGAGGCCTTAACCCCAGATAGGAGGTGGTCTCCCTACAATAATAATGTGTGCATAAAGATGTATGCAAGCGAGAAGGACAAGTTGAAATGACAATTGGCATCGGTTTGCTGAATCATCCCGACATTAGATTTATGGAAGCCAATTAACGAAAAGGGTATATGTCACTAATCACCCACTACGTTGATGTCGAATGGAGACTCTGCAAAAGAATTATAGACTTTCGTTATCTTGCGCCTCCTCACATTGGTTTAATAATTTCAAACTACATCTACAGATGCCTTGTGGAGTGGGACATTGAGAAGAAAATCTCATCAATAACTTTAGTCAATGCATTTGCAAATGATAGCGTGATAACGAATTTGCGGAACCAGTTTAGGGCCACCGGTGACTTGTATTTCAGTGGAAATATTTTATGTTAGGTGTTGTGCCCACATCCTAAACTTGATTGTGCAAGATGGGCTTAAAACAATTGAGGCAATGATCGAGAACATAAGAGGATATGAAATATATATGAGGGCTACCTTCACGATTAAATACATGGAATGAGATCATGAAATAGTTGAATTTGTCATCTCAGATAATGAAGTTGGATGTCATGACACGTTGGAATTCAACTTATGAAATGTTAGATTCAGCGATAGCTTTCAGAGATGTAGTCTCTCACACTGCGGAATGTGATAGTGCGTATCAATAGTTGCATTCTGATAATGATTGGACAAGAGCTGAAGTAGTTCGCAAGCTCCTTTCAGTTTTTTACGACATAACAAAGATCTTTTCAAGAAGCAAGTATCCAACAACAAATATATTTATGTCAGAACTTTGGAGGGTAAAAGATGTTTTGTACAAAAGTTGTTGTGGATTGAACTTTCTACAAATAATGACTATAGGTATATAGTTGAAGTTTGATAAGTATTGGTCTGAGTGCAATCTGGTAATGGTTGTTGCAGTCGTTCTTGATTCTCGAAACAAAATGTTCATGGTTATATTCATTTTTAAAAAGTTATACAGTGAAAAGAGTGTTACTGAGGTCAATAAGATTCGTGATGCAATTGAAGATTTATACAATTTCTATGTAGAAACTTTGGGGGCCACAAAAGACAACACTGCAAGTCAAACTCATCAAGTGGCTTCTAGTTCTAGGTTTGATGCATAATGAAAAACACGATCGGCGATTTCATGTATTTCATGGCACAAGTTGAGACTTAAATACAAACAACCCAAAAAGAACTTGACCACTATCTCAAGGAGCCACTTGTAAAGTACAAAGGTGAAGAATTTGATGTTTTAGACTAGTGAAAGTCAAAAGCTCATGAATCACAGTACCTTGTGCTCTCGTTAATAGCACGAGACATTATCCATTCCACTTTCAACCGCAGCGTACAAATCTGCATGTAGTACAGGGAGTAGGGTTGTGAACAAGTATCGAAGCTCACTTACACCGGAATCAGTTAAAGCGCTACTGCGTCCGATCTGGGGAAAAGAGAATTTTGTTGATGAAGAGTTCGAGTAAGAGGAGAGTGAGAAGCAAGATGAGACAATACATGCAACAATTGCATGAAGCAAGATAAGACAATCCCTTCTATTTCCCTTGCATTTGCTTACAACAATTTGATGGTTATTATTTATGGACTTGAATTGTAACATTTGATGAGTGGATGGGTATTTTCTATGTTTATCACTTATCAGCTTATGTATTTCAATGTTTCTTTTTTATATTTTTCCTCTTTTTATTTATTCTTTTAAATGACTTAATGTTGCTTAAATCTCATATGGTTGGTTGGTTGCTTTTATTTATCTTCATTCCTTAATTATTTATGTTGCCTAAACCTAACCAAATATTCTTTCTTTCAAAATGCACACTTATAGGTATGTCATTGGAAGATGATCCATCGGCAGATATTTGGGATTATGGAACCCAAGTCTACTCTCAGGACAGAAAGATAAAGTTGAAATGCAAGTTGTGTGGAAAACAATTTGTAAACAAAACAAATCGGTTAAAATTACATTTGGCTTGTCGGGAAGGAGACAGCCCCATGTAGCAAAGCACCTCTATAAGTCCGAAATTGATTTCGAGCCATTCTCGACTCAAATACAAAGGCTTTCACCACCCCTTCCCCTACAACCAATACAACCAGCCACAGAAGATATAAAAGTAGGCCAATTATACTCGAAGAAGGGTCAAGCATAGGAATTGTCCCCACAATTAATAGAGAAGAAGAAGACAAACTATTAAGAGAACAAGAAGAATATGATTATAAAGAAGCTGTAAAACAAAGCGTGAAATTGGCATCCGGGATCAGACAACAACATCAACCCCCTCCAAGACAACATGATGCCGAAGCAGGCACGAGTACAGGACATAAGTCAAGCGATAAATCATCCAAGTTTCTTAAAAGTCTCGCAACATTCTATAGGTAGTTGGGAATCTCGTACAAATCGAATTATAAAAAGAGGCTAACAAAACTTGTTGAATCTATGAATGAGGACGATGGAAATGCAACTCCATCATCCGATTCAGAAGAGGTAAACAACCATCTTTTAGACACCTCCAGCTCGAACTCAGCCCAGAGTTCTCCCACAGAAGAGGTAAACAACCATCTTTCTCTCTTCTTTAATCTATTCTCTTATTTTAATCTCTACTCTAATCTCTTATTCTAAATTTCAATCTCTATTATAAGTTGTTTCCTAATTTCTTTCATTAGACTTATCATTTATCAAGAGTCACTCAAGACGCAAGACTCAAGAGACTTGACAACTCAAGAGTCAAGTAGAAAGCATACTCAAAAATCAACCTCGACCAACAAAGTCTTTTATTCTGTTTCCTTATAATTTCTAAATTGTAAATTTGTAATTGTAGTTTTTAGTTTCTGGTTTGTAGTTTCAAGTTTGTTTCTAGATTCTAGTTTCAAGTTTGTTTCTACTTTCTACTTTCTTATTTGTTTCTACTTTCTAGTTTCTTATTTGCTTCTAGTTTATACTCATTTACAATATCAAGCATCAAGATTCAAGAGTTGGATCATTTACATCAAGATTCAAGAGTTTGATCATTTACATCAAGATTCTAGATTCAAGAGTCAAGACTTCAAGACTATCAAGTTTCAACTTTCAAGTTCAAGATTCAAGAGACTCAACTCTCAAGTCAAGACTCTAGACTTCATTTCAACCATAGTGAATACTCTCTCTCTCTCTCTCTCTCTCTCTCTCTCACACACACACACACACACATAATTGTAACTCAACCATAGTGACACTCTCTTCCTCTCTCTTTTAGTATGTTTACTATTTACTTTATTTAGTAATTACTACTTAGTAGTATTCTACTATACTAGTACATACTAATTAATTACTTAGTTTAGTAATTAGTACTTAGAAAGTTAGACTCTAATACACACTTGTACACTAGCAATTAGCACATTATGGTCAACTACTCTATCCAACTAGGCTACTACATAGTGTCATCATGTCTTCTTCCCAATCTTCTACTTTGAGGCCAAAGTCAAAAGACTTGGATTGGAAGTACAGGCACTATCGAAGTCCGGTGAAAAGTCCCATGTAGTGTGTTACCTATGCGGATACATAAGTCCCAATGGTATTGGCCGGCATAAACAACACCTTGTGCATGCATCAGGAGTAAAATGCAAGAGCATGTAAAGGTGTTATTCTAGAAATCCATAGGGAAATCATGGAGTATATGGACAAGTATGCTCGAAAAAGACATGACTCGATGGCCATATGAGAAGAATTTATAGAGACAGAAGCTTATGAGGACATCAATATAGTAGATTTGATGAATCTACACCATCTACATCCACAGGGCGATCTAAACCAGCCGCCAAAAGAGCTTATGGGCATGGGCCTATGAATAGGTGGTGTAGATCACATCCAGAAGATGTAGTTGACCGAGGGTAAGGGCAAAGGACCCGCTCAAACCACTTTAGAAAACTAGTATAAGAAGAATGATAGAAAAACCACGATTCAGTACATTGCAAAGTGGTTGTATCAAGCTAGTGTAGCTTTTAACATCGTGAATATGAAGAGTTTTAAGGTAATGGTTGAAGCTCTAGGTCAATTTAGACTTGGCTTAAAACCTCCTTCCTATCATGAAGTGAGAGAGAGTTGCCTAAAATATGAAGTGGATATTAATATCTGAATACAAAGAAAGTAGAAAAATATATGGTTATTCGTTAATGGCCGATGGATGGACCGATAAATCCGGTTAGACATTGATAAATCTTCTTGTAAATTGTCCAACTGGGATAGCGTTTTTGAAGTCTGTGGATGCATCTGCCCATTCCCACACGGGAAAATATTTACTAAAATTATTAGATAGTGTAGTTAAAGAGATGGGAGAGGAATATGCTGTTCAAGTTATCGCGAGCAACATAGATAATTATATACCCGATGGTCACCTTCTTATGGAGAAGAGGGGACGTTTATTTCGGACACCATGTGTGGCATATTGTGTTAATTTAATGTTAAAAGATGTAGGTAGGTTATATCTTAAAGTAATTACTAGGACTAGAAATATCATGGTTTTTATGTACAAGCATGTCCTTCTTCTCCATCACATGAGAAACCACCTTGGGCGCAACTTGCTTCGTCCAGCCATGACCTAATTCACAATAACTTTCTTAACACTACAAAGATTAAATTCAAAGAAGGTTGAACTTAGGTCTTTTGTAGCATCGAATGGAATAATGGACCATGGTCAAGTAAGAAGGCAAGTTAGTCCAACAAACCATTCTTTTCCAAGCATTTTGGACTCAAGTGGTAAAGGCCTCAAAATCATCGGAACCCTTAGTAAGTGTGTTGTGATTGGTGGACAGTGATGAAAAGCCTATATCTACGGTGTGATGGAGATGGCTAAAAACAAAATCATGGAACACTTCAAATATAAAGAATGTGATTAGTAGCCCATCCTAAATATTATAGATGCTAGATGGAGCAACCAAATGTCATCCTCTTTGTATTCAGCTACCTACATCCTTAATCCGACTGTATTCTTTGTGTCCACCGATCGGACTGCGGCAATCAAGTTGCATATTATTGGATTTCCCGACACTTTAGAAAGAATGGTTCCAGGAAAAGGCGAACATGATAAAATTTATTGGAATCTGGATTTCCACATGAAAAGTACAGGGACTTGGTCAAGAAAGATTGTTATTAGGCACAAAAGTACGAAATTGCCAAGTATATAATTATATGAAGTTTTACAACTTACAGGGTAAGAAGTCTAAGTGAGAAAGTGTCCAACTTAAACTTGCTTGTATAGCTGATTGGTGGTTTGTGTATGGAGTTGACCTGACTAGAAGGGATCCGGCGCTATGGAAGCTGGCCATGAGATTCTTGGATTTACATGTTCTTCGAGTGGTTGCGAGCACAACTGGAGTACATTCGAGTCGGTAAGTTTTACAACTTAAAGTGCTACAATTCACTTTCAGATTTAAATTTCAATGCTATATTGCTAATACACATTCTAAATGTTATGCAAATTCACATGAAAAATAAAAAATAAAAATTGTCTTAAACAAAAGAAACTCAACAACCCAGTCTTCATCCAATATAACTAGAAGTTGCGGGAAAGACTCCAGGATAGGTGATGATTTGGATGCAGATAGTAAGTAGCTTGTAAAGATAAGAGGATCCAATCTTTGTCGATGAGTCCCTTACATAGGTTGAAATCGAAGACGCTGCTTATGGATCGACACCTAACAAAAGTTCTCAACAGCGTAGAAGAGGAGCTGGAGAAAGTCGAGGGGCGAGTAGTAGCACGAGGCTTGCTAGCAGTCAAGGAGAAGACGATGATATTGCAATTGAAGAAGTACAAGAAGAAGATGCTTGACCATTAGATGTGGATGAGCAACTAGTGTGGACATATGATGAAGAAACAAAAGAAGATGAAGTGTACATTGAAGAAGGATATGACTCTGATGACGATGGTGATGTGCCATAATGGTAGAGGGAACAATGTATATAGTAGATTAGTAGTTTGTACAATCTAGATTTTGTAGATGGCGGCAGTGTTGCGGGTTACATGATAGGCCGGTCAACGATTATTAGCCAGTTCACGCAGGAGGCCCACTTTGAACATTCCACTCAGGACGAAGACCATGAATCTCGTCTATCATCCTGGAGGAGAGCAACGGAGCCTAGAAAGCATTTCCAGCGATGGAAGGGTTGGAAGAAGAAAGTCACATGCATCGAGGAGTCTTGTACACAGCTTGTCGTCAATGAATATCAATGCAAAGCAGGGGAGCTCCACTTCCATCCCACCTTATACACATGGGGGTATTTTGTGTATGATATAGTGGCTATGACACTCGATCACAGTTGTCCAATTACGGATATGTGCAAGCACAGGAGAGCACTTACAGTTAGTGTTTTAAGTAACGATGATTTCAGTTGATGCACCCCATGATATATCTTGTATCTCACTTAGGAGATACGAAACACACAAGTAGTGGGATATATCTCACATGTTCAATTCAGTGAGCATTTTTTATTTACAGTCATTTTTTTCTGTAAATCATGTTAAATTAGTGTTAAATTGTTACAAATCCATGATTTTTCATGTTTTGCATGAAAATTTATGTATTGGGAGCTTCGATTTCGAGATTTGGAAGAGATAGGCTGAGTTATGGAAAATTGAAAAAAAAAATCAAAATTTCTCAATTTCTCGCAAATCAGTTGCAATCTGTGTCCAAACATAAAATCAAACATGTATGTAACTTGCTCTTGTGATTCTTCTTTTACTTTTGAATGTATTGCTTGTGTTTCCACACGTCTTCTTACATTTATAAATTATAAGAATAAACTTTGAATATACTTGCACCAATTCAATTAGATAATGAATATATTAGGACCCCATACAAAGAAAACCTATTTTGTGCACTTGTTTTTTGTAATGTTTAGATTTATAAATGTGCAATAATGTCTGTTTTAACAATCACTGAAGTTTCATTGAAAAATTCTACCTATTTCCCAATGTTTCCCCATGTTTCCAACAACAACAATACATTATGCGATACAACCGATATATGCCACGCGATAACCAATAGGTATTCCCCCTATCTCAAGGGTGCGATACATAACGCGATACTGATATTTCGAACATTGCTCACAACTATGGGTACGTAGTATGATATGTATGGTACCCACCGTATAATTAGGCTCAGTTCTATCGGGAGTCAAGGTTGGAGTCAATCTGCTTCCTCGGGACCCTACTCAGCCATAGTCGGCTACCATCACGTAGCACCCACGTCTGAGAGTACTCGTACAATTTAGAGAAGATGAGTACTAGAGACATGTAAGAGAGTACCTCCACTAGCATGAACAAATGATGACCTTGGCACAATATTGTCGACACGTGGTGCAATAGTACCATGGCCGACCGAGTGGGGACAAACATGATGACTTTGAGCCACCTTGTAATTCCATGTGGGTATAAGCGATGAACGGATTATGTATTTTTTTTCTAGTTCCTTTAGTTTTTGGATGTCTTGGTTATTGTTTGGAACTTGCATTGTATGATATGAACTCATTGTGGTTACTGTTGCACTAATTCTTTACGACAGCACATGATTTAGGCGCCTATTTAATGGAAATTTTTGGTTATCTCCTGAAAATTTACTGGAAACTTCCACAGTTTCCCCCATGCTTCCCCAATGTTTCCCTCGGACAGTGAGACATTTCCCAGTATCAGCAACAACATATGCGATACCGATAAATGTTTTTGTATCCCCCAATGATAAATGTAACTATACCGATACTACAAACACTATGCAGCACATGTTCACCATATAAGTAATTACTTTAGACGTGTGACACAATCCATCCATCAATGTAGACTGTCCAATCATTCTAGCTAACTCCTGGCAAGTGAAAATGAAAGAATCATGCTAACTGGACGACTCAAACCGTCCAACCAAATAGAATGCAAAAATTGGATGGTCTAGATCAAGATATAAAAATAGGTTGAATCATCAACGTGAACCATTTTTATTTTTTTTAAAATCAACATGAAACATCTAATTCAATGGGCCCCACATTGGATTGCTTATCATTTTAAGGAAAAACTTCCATTAGATGATGTTAACCATGTAACAAAAATGACCAACATTCAAAGGGTAGGGATTATTCAACCGGTATCCAGCATGGCCTGCCAATAGGCGGTATGCAGAAGAATGTTCAGATCAATGATTGGGAGTTGTCCCATGTGTACAAGGCAACTAGTTGTTCCACAAGTCTGCAATACGATACAACTAGTGTTTTTCCGCTTAAAGATCCTTTTTGGGCTCTCTTCAGCCCTATGTCTCTTATCCCAGGAGGTCTTCCTCCACTAGCAGGTTTTTTCGGATAATCAACTTGCAACTAAAAGCCTCTCAGAAAAAACAAATGGTGGCCACCTGCCTAGACATCAGTCAACTTTCAAACTACGACAGAAAATTGAAAGCAGTTTCAATTCTATGCATCATGCTTACTAGTTCATATTCCATATTAACTTGGTGGGAAATGGAAACCACTCCAATATTGATACATTAAAGAAACAGTAAGTGAGACACCCAGTGGAAGTAGTGATTTCTATTGCCTTACATTAGGCATCTATAGTTCTTTTCTATGTAACATGAGTTTACAGTTGTGTTGGCAAGTAAAATATCAACATGAATTCATGTCTGACACCCCTGGACATGGCTCCATGTGTGAGACTGCTTAATAGGTTATTTTTTAGAATTTTAAATTATAAATAATTGTAACATTCTAGTAAATATAATATTTTAATATACTTGTACGGACGTATTGGTGCACGAGCCTTGTAGAAGTTAGTGTGTCTAACCCCACAACAGTGTCCAATCTCCTTATCACATGGTTGGATAGCAAAGGGAAAATGTTTCCAATGGAATTGGATCCTAAAACAAATCTTGGACCTTGTGGCCATGTTTGGATGCCAGGGATTCCATGATAGACAATGGAAAAGGAAAAGGGTTTTCCTTTGATGTTACAACTTTTGTTTTTTGGATAGCAAAGAAAAGGATGGGTTTCACTGAGAAATCATTACACGTATCGATAATTTGAATTCTTGGCACTAGAAACTACGTGGATTGTGAGAAGAATATGATATTTCCACTCGCAATCCAGACAAGAATTCTAAAATTGGAATCTATGTTTCAATAGTGCTTATGGAAATCATCATTAGGTAGTTATTATTTTTTCCTCTCTTTCACTTGGATTCCACATATCCAAGCATGCCCTATGAGTCCTTACAAGTCCTAAGGAACTACATTTCTCAAGTTGAAACATAATAAAAGAAGGAAAACATTAAACTCCAAAATCTTACCAGCGAATGCGAAAAGTATCAACTCTTGAGAAAATAAGAAAGAAAACATCAACATTGATGATCAAATGGGGTATTTAAACAACTTAAGATGTTAGATTACTTACCTTCGGAAGAAAATCAAGGATAAAAGGATTTCCTCTTTTTGCAATTTTCATTTCTTTGAAATTACAGAGTGGAACCTGAAGGTATAAAATTAAAATTAAAATTTATATAAAAAAACAAAAAAAACAAAAAAAAACAGAGAGAGAGAGAGAGAGAGAGAGAGAGAGAGAGAGAGAAGCTTAATCAATCAAATAATTATACACTTTTGATCATATAGGGAACCAAGAAAGGAGTAACCAGTCAAATGGGCAGTTCCAGTTCAAGCCTTTGTCAGGGCACTTCTATTTACATCCATAAATTTACTATTTGTAACTCAATTGCAATACCACTTCCTAATGTAAACAATTAAGGTCACATTCGATTTTCCAAATTCCCATGGGCAACAGCCTAGTACCAAATTACAGGAGAGATATGTTAGGGACCTTCTTGTGCACATCTTACTAGTGATTTGTGGCGAAAAAAGCGAGAAAATCAAAACCCACTTAATGGGGACACTGTTTTCCACACCATCCCCAAATGCCAAGCCTACCTTGTTGGCTCTCAAATCCAACCGAACATGATTTGGTGGTACATCCAAATGCACATTGTAGAACAATATGCTTGTATTGTAGCACGGGAATGTAACACATGAAAGAAAGGGGGAAAAAGAGATGAGAAGAGAGATTAGGTTGGACTTCCCCCTATTTATTTAATAAAGTGTTGAAAAGACACAAATACCCTCGGTAACAAAAGCTAAAATTCCACATATATCCTAAACAAGAATTCTAATCAAACACAAACAATGGATCAATCTAGAACCCTAATTTAACTTTAATAAAGAGATAAAAGAAAGGATACACCCATATCCACAAGCCAGGTGGCCTGTATAGTTGTAGGAGCCACATCCACACATCCTTAGATGGGTTATACAGGTCATACAGTTGTATGGCCCATATTTCGTATATTAACACTCCCCCTTAAGCTAGAACATAGATATTGTCTATGCCAAGCTTGCAATATATATGCATACACCAACCATGAGGAAGAGCCTTAGTGAATGCATCTGCAAGTTGATCTTGTGATCGGACATATAGTGTAGAGATTTCGCCACTAAAGACCTTCTTACTAACGAAGTGGCAAGCTACCTCAATATGTTTTGTTCTTTCATGATAGACTGGATTTTTTTATCACCCCTCGGTGGCGTGAAGACGTGAACTGATCTATCCAAGGCGTGGTGTTCACTCTATGGGAAGCTTTCAAGTGTTTGTGACTCATGCTAGGTTAGCCTGTGTTTGTACAAGGCATGTGGTACTCCATTTTCCCTTGTTCTTAGTGGATTTGAGAACTGGATTCCTAAATCCATCCATTTTTTAGGGGAGGAAATAATAACCTCTATTACATTGAATGGAACAAATTATCTCTAGCGGTCCAAGTCGATTTAAGTGTTTTGAATAATGAAAGGCAATGCAAATTATATGATCATGGAGAAACCAAATGATAGTCCTGGTACATATAATCAATGGACCTAGAATAATGCTCAAACTATGACCTAGTTGTGGAAAAGCACCGAATCTTCAATAACTACAAGCGTAACGTTTCTGGATATTGCGAAAGAAATATTGTGTGTGTGTGTGTGTGCGCATTACAGGAGATGTATTCGTCTAATAAAAAAATCTCTCATACATGCTGACTACATGAAGAATTATTTGGAATTCAACAGGGGATGAAACCCTGGATGAATATTACTATAAACTTAAAGGGATGTGGGAGGACCTAAATGTCTATCAACCTCTCACAACAGAGTTGGACAAACAACATTAGCAACATGAAAAGTTTCAGATGGCTAAATTTTCATCCAGCTTAAAACCTAAGTATGAGCCAGTTCGTGCATAGATTTTGGATGGCAAGGAGGTGTCATCCTTGAATGAGGTTGATGCACATCTTCAACGTTTATCTTTGAGGTCTACCAGTGGAACCATTGATAGCTCCGCTCTTACATTTTTCTCTAGACAAGGCAGAGGTGGTGCTCCTGGTGGTAGAGGTAATCAAGGAGGCCGTGGACCTCAAAAGTGCACACATTGCAGTCTTACGAACCATTCAACTGAGAAGTGTTGGGATCTTCATGGAAAGCTAGCATGGGAAAATAAGGTATCTCATATTGAAGACAACGGGTCTCACCCCGTTAGTTCCACTTCTACAGAGATGGTTACTCTTACACAAGAAGAGTATTCAAAGCTGAAAAACCTATAGAAATAATCCACTCTTGTGGCTTCTATTGTGACTTCTACCCCTGCAGACACATTCATGACCTCAGGTATGGCCTGTTTAGTATCCGAGGATTCTCCTTCCTAGGTCATTGACTCTGGAGCACTAGACCATATGAGAGGTGACTCTTGTGTTTTTTCTTCCATTAGTACAACATTAACCGGTTCATCCGTCACCTTGGCAGATGGTACTCATTCCAAAGTGCATGTATTGGGTATTATTCATCTAATCTCCTCTCTCATTATCATCTTCCCTTTGTCCCTAAATTTTCTCTTAAGTCTTTTGTCAGTTAGCAACCTCACTAAATCTTTTAATTACTATATGACTTTCTATCTTTCACATTGGGTTTTCTATGATCTCAAGACGAAGGAAAAGATTGGTAGAGGGCACGAGCAAGACGGGTTGTACTATCTAGACTGTGAAGTTGTTGGTGCTACATCACAAAAGAACATCTCTCCCTATCAGTGGCACTGCCACCTTTGCCCTTAAAGGTTCTTAAAAGTGTTATTCATTATTTATCATTTGTGTCAATTTTAGAATGTGAAGTATGTGAGTTAACATCACGGTGCTACCTTTCCACTATGTGCGGAAAAACATAGTCTAGTTCCTTTTTCTCTACTACATCCAGATGCTTGCAAACCAGTTAAAATTCCTAGTAGGATAAGGCATAAGTACTTTGTTACATTCATTAATTATTTTTCATATATGACTTCAATTTATTTAATGAAAGAACAATCTGAATTATTCTCTATTTTTAAGACCTTTCACATGAAGGTATAAAATCAATTTAATTCAAAGGAGTGTGTTTCGTTCCAATAATGTCAGGGAATATATGTGAGATTTTTTTCGTTTGTATTTCTCTAAAACAAGTATATTACATCAAAATTGTGCGCACATACCCCACAACACAACGATGTCGCATAACAGGAAAATCGTCACTTGCTAGACATAACTTGGACTTTATTACTTCACATGAATGTTCACAAAAGTTTCTGGAGTGATGTGGTTCTTACGACGTACTTCCTAATAAATTGAATGCCCACAATGATCTTAATGGGCAAATGTAACCACCCGGAAAATTCCGTACCAAGACCCAAGTACTAGGATTAATTCTCTTAGAAATTTAACCTAAGTTACCTAGCGCTAAGTTAGACTGGCTGTGAAATTTGCACTGTTCGCTTTAAATACATTCTGTAAGACTTAAAACTTGTAGAATCAATGACGCTATAATACCCTGAAATCTGAGATCCAACTCTAAACCCAGTTGTTCTAGGGAATGTTTGGTAACCTTGTATTGGATCTACACCGCGCATCGAAAGTCCGATATCTACAATCTCAGACCATTATGACCGCTTAATTGGACTTGAAAATCGTTTCGAAAACCAAGCCGAACTGATGACCTGACACCATTTTACTGAGTTCGGAGTGAAGAGAGTGAGAAAAGGGAAAGATTTAGAAAAGTAATTCTAAATCTGGCACGTTCACTTGCACGTTATTTTTAAGCGTTCTGACCGTCAGAATTCAACCAAACTTCACCCTCGGATCAGGAAAAATTGCCCTTACATGTGTAAGTACTTGTGGCCTTGATCGAGATTTGGTGACCGTTGAATTGAAACTCGTCCGCCACGGACGATCTGGAAATCTAATTGGACTGAAAACTTAACTGATTAAAGATCCGATGCTAGTGAGCTTAATTCCAACCGCGATTGATAACAGGACCTCCAGAAACGCTCTGTTGGATCAGAAAGTACCCGATTTGGTTATAACTTAAGTATACCTTGACCTTAAGCCTGTTTTCGTCATGTTTAGGCTTATAAAAGGGCCTTAAACCCTAAGCTTTCTAACCCATACGAATTTCCTAAACCCTAGAGATTCCAAAGAAAGAAAAGAGAGAAAGTGTGGGAGAATCCGGTGAAACTCCGTAGGATCCTTCCTAGTGCATCTATACTCTACACCGGCGTATCTGAATCGTTCTTCCGGCGATTCTGACTCCGTTATTGGGTAATTTAAGCTAACCCTAATCTGTTTTGAAGCCTAGACTAGCTGAAGTAGAGTTCTAGCTAACCTGTTTCATGTCATAGGTAGCGTATCCGCCGTAGACGAAGCGTGAGTGAACAAACTGAGTTCGTTACGCGTTTACCGGCGTAAGGTGCGGACTATACGCTTAGGTTATGGTTCCCTTTCAATGATAGTTAATGGTTTATTCATGTTATGGATGCAATTACACATGCCAAATGTGCTGTCTGTTTTGCTTTCCGTATACGTATGCTGTATATTGTAAATACCGTATTTCATGTATACGTTAGAATACACGTATGCGTACGGAATCTGTTGATATGCTTGCCATGATAAATGATCGTTGTTATACGCTTAATATGTATACAACAACTCCTTGGCGAAAGGACTTGCCCTGATTTGCAATGGTGTCGACAGATGTGATGTATGTTGAATAGTGTAACCTAAGTGTTTGAATAAATGCCTAAGTGAGTTAGTAGTTAGTAAAGTGTGATTGTTAAGATGGTTGAGATATAGATTTCAACCATAGTATTTGTGTATGATTCCCTCCATGAATCATGTAATTTAGGTTATTCATGCTAATTGAGTGTATGATTTCCTCCATGGATTATGTACTTAGTTGAATCATGTTATATGAGTGTATGAATTCCTGCATGTACTGTGTTTACATTCAAGTTGTATTTCATGATTGTTTATATAACTGCAGGATATGAATCATATGCTAGTTATTAGCTTTGTTTGTGAATGGGGCTGTATTACAGTCCAGGCAATCGGAAACTATTTTGGAAGTAGTGGCTGAGGTTGCTTTCGCCACACAAGATGAGTTTAGCGAATCTGAGTCGTGCTTGGGGAGTTCGGCAGTAGTTAGGCCACACGGAGTGCTTATGCATTCCATGTCGTTCAACTCAACGTGCGCTTAGCCTAGTTGAGCTTATCAACTAACCCGATTGACTGATGCTTGTTCATCATGTTTAGTCGCCACTGTTTGAATCTAAGACACTGAACTTACCAGTGTAACTCCCGTCAACCATGGTACCAAGATCCCCTAAGACTCATGAGCCGGGCATGGTGGTATGGGATACCGTGGTCGTGCTGTCGGCCTACGTTGGGGCCACAAACCTCTCCGTAGTGACCAGTGAGCACCCTACTCTGAGCAGATTATGGTGGTATGGGACACTATATTCTTGTTGTCGACCTACACTGATTGGTGACGAACCCTCTGTAGTGACCATAAGTTTATCCTGACATCGCATGGGGGCAACGAGTCCTAATGCAGTCTTAAGGATATAAATAGGCCTGTATTGATAAGGTGATGGGGGAGTGGAGCAACGATTGCACGTAACAGCCCCGACAGCCCTTGCAGCGACCTAGAACCATACTATCGTATGAGATATCCTAGGACTGACGACCCTAGAATGGATCAATGTTGGGAAATAATACAAGGGAGGTGTCTTAGCTTCCCAATACTGCTGTATGAAAAGGACTAATAAAACTTGGTAATCATATTCATAACACCGCATTGCATGTGAATGGCGTTGGTGATAGAGCACCGAGGAAGTGAGTCATGCCGCGATCGTTAGATGATGTCGCAGAGGGGATTGTGGTGAGGGCATGCATCATTCTTCATCTCATCCTTGCATTAACAAGAGATCTAGGACTTGTTTGATTGTACCGCCTTATCATTATTGCTTGACTGGATTGATAACATGTTAACTTTTGCCATATAGTACCACTGAATTGATCACTCACTCCCACGTTCTGGGACGGTGTTTAAACACCAACCAGACTCTGCTTTAGATACAGGTGATGGCGATACTGGCGAGGCAGAGCCAGACTTTGATGAGGACGAGGAGGCGTTCTCCTACTTGCAGTTCTCAGGCGGGTTCATGTGAGCCTTGTCCTGACCAGCGGGGATTATTTTGGGATATGTATTGGTTCATTTTGAACAGTTTATGTATGTATTTTGAGACACAGATATATGTATATTTCCCTGGGCAGAGCACGCTTCATTTGGAGATTCATTTTGAATTATTTATGTATTTCAGTTTTCCGCTTGCATTTTCTCAATATCCCTGAATTATGTCTGCTAATCTATCTTGATCTATATCATGTTTTATGCATTAATACAGACAACATACAATCATCATCGAATATGTTGCATAAGTGATGTTTTGGAACTCGGGAGCTGAGTTATACTCGACCCCCGAATTTCAGGGCGTTACAGCAAATCACCTCATGACATGTTACTTCCAAATGCTCCACCATTCTCTTTGACATCTTCCTTCCAAATGCTCCACCATTCTCTTTGACATCTTACTTCCAAATGCTCCACCATTCTCCTTGCCTCCCCGAGTCTTTGGATGCGTATGTTTTTCTCACTAGTGGGAGTTAGGCCATAATAAATTAGATCTTAAGACCATCAAATGTCCATCTCGGATACTCTCAAACACAAAGAGGTTAACGTTGCTATAACCCTTCAATTTACCACTATACTGTAGTTGAAAGTCTACTCGCATCGAAAATGGACAAACAGTGTAGCCACTCATGGCATACCATCTACCTGATCTTCTTTTAAGCCTTGTGATCTAACGGAGTCTCCAAACTGGCTTGATATTTTTATTGCCCTCAGAAAAGGTAAGCGTGTGTGCACTGATCATCCTATTTCCAAATACGTCTTTGTAAGGAGGTAATGGAAGAGAAAATGGTTGCTCTTTATATATATATATATATATATATATATATATATATATATATATAGAGAGAGAGAGAGAGAGAGAGAGAGAGAGAGAGAGAGAGGCATACGCACCTGCACACATTTGCACACATGTCATGGGTGTCTAATCCAAACGGTCCATGTGATGTAGCATCCCATGAAACCTCAAGAGACCAATTTTCACCTTGATCTAAAACTCTGGTAGGCCATAGCAAAGAGAGATGCAAATCAAGGGAGGAAACTGTTTTCTTTTTTCATGGCCCACCAAAGTTTTGGATCAAAGTAGAAGTTGGGCCCCGGGGGTTTCATGGGGTGCATCATCACGTGGACCGTTCGGATTTTGGACTCACATCACATATGATGAGTTCTCGCAGCTAAGCATTCAACTATATCTCGCTAGTCTACCTATAGGGAAATGTGTTGTTGGTTGTAGACTGCAGATGGGGTAACCATTGAATTCCAACCCAACAATAAGATTAAATGGTTAAAGGCTTGCTTGGTTGCTAAAGGACATACTGAAAGACTTAGTGTTGATTATACTGACCATTCTCTCCGGTTGCCAAGTTGAATTCGATTTGTGCTATTCTCTTTGTGGACCCCTATTCCAACTAAATGTTTATAAAATAAAATAATAATAATAATAATAATAAAAAGCCTTTCTTCATAGTGATCTCATGGAAGAGGTACATATGGAGCAACCGCCCGAATTCATTGCTCATGGGGAGCCAGACAGGGTGTGTAAATTGTGAAAGACGATCTGTGGTCTAAAGCAGTCAGCCAGTCACCACATGCATGGTTTGATAAATTCAGTGAAATTGTATTGAACTATGGCTTTGTTCGAACTGGAAGGAATGCAGATCATTCTTTCTTTATACTGAGAGGCATGTCAAGCCTTATTGTGTTAATACTATATGTTGATGATATTGTTGTTACAGTAAGTGATGATAAGGGAATAGAGGAGCTAAAGAAGTATTTACAAAGACACTTTCTCGCAAAAGATATAGGACAACTTCGATACTTCATAGGTATAGAAGTTGTTACATCAAAGGAAGGAATTAATCTGTCTCAACAAAAATATGTTTTGGATTTTCTCATGGAGACTGGTCTTCTTGGTACTATGCCAATAGATACACCCATGGATCCAAATCACAAATTTACTAGTGATCAAGGGAATGTACTTCAAAACATAGGGAGGTATCAAAGATTGGTTGGTAAACTCATTTATTTAACCATCACCAAGCTAGATATTCTTCCGTTGTGAGTATGGTGAGCCAATTTATGAATTCTCTGAGGGTACTACGCATGAATGCAGCCATTTGAATTCTACGATACCTTAAAAGGGGGGGGGGGAGAGAGAGAGAGAGAGAGAGAGAGAGAGAGAGAGAGAGAGAGAGAGAGAGAGAGAGAGAGAGAGAGAGAGATTAGGTTGGACTTCCCCTCTATTTATATTAATAAAGTGTTATTTATATTAATAGTGTTGAAAAGACATAAATACCCTTGGTAACAAAAGCAAAAATTTCACCTTATCCTAAATAGGAATTCTAATCAAACACAAATAATGAATCAATCTAAACCCTAATTTGAATTTAATAAAGAGATTAAAGAAAGGGCTAGGACCACATCCACCATCCAGGTGGGCCATAAAACTGCACAGGCCACATCCATATATCCCTAGATGGCGCCGTACAGCTATCAGCACACCTTAAATTTTTATATGCTTCCACAGGTAAACAATAGAATCATTTGGGCAGTAACTTCTTAAAATATGTTGGAATTACCCGGGAAATTTACTTACTGTCATTATAACTGCATCAAAAGATTGATTTCGTGAAGGCTCCTTACGGTTGGCAGGGTTTGTCGCACAAGAAACCCGCCAATTGTTAAATAGAGAGCTCTCATCAAGGTTATAAGATAACGAAAACACCTTAGACTTCAACTTCAAACTATCTTTGCCAAGTTCCTTGCATAACATGTCAGTGAGAGTCTGCAAAAATTAGAACTTAGAGAATCAGCATCCGCAAAAATTGGATACACAGTTTACTTATCAGGGACCTCTTATGACATCATGAGTCCATGACCAAATTAATGTACTGAAACAGTAGTGCAGGTTACCCTAATTTTTTCAAGCTATCTAAAAGGACTATTTTCATTCCAGAAACATGTTAAGCCAACTAAACGGTAGATAACTGTTGCTGCTATTCTTGTTGCATGCTATATACAATAAATAGTGTTGAAACATAGAATATCATTATCGAGAAGACTAATACATATTGTTTCTGTGAGATGGTATCCTATAGATAGCTTTGCAAAAGCAATGACTCAGATCATGGGTTTAAATTAACTGAAACCAAATCAACTGGTCAACTCATTTTGCCTAAGAATGAAATGGCACTCAATTTTTTTGGAAAAATGAAATGTAACCCTTCAGAATATGTTGGTTTCTGGACGAGCTCCTGTCAGACTTCTTCTGTTTCAATCAATACAGAAGAGGCTGCGGTTTCAGATCCATGGTAAGCCTCTCTCCAGAATTGCGTTTTAAAATCTTGCTTGGGACCGTCAATTTTCTGTTGAACATGCGCATGTAACCATCCAGTCAACTTTATCCCAGATTGCTGGACAGCATGCATACTTTTTCAAATGGAACTTTCATCATATGTTGTATTCATTAAGTACATGCCGTTAAGAGAATACTGTCAATGTATGAATGAAGTACTGTATATTCTACTAATAACATGTGGGAGTGAAATACTCTGTATATTCCACTAACAAAGAAGTTTTGACTTATCCGTTAAAAATTTCATCCCAATTGTAAAAGATCTATGACTGCATATATCATTGACAGAAATAAGGCATCAGCTCACCCATTATGAAATCAAATAAATAGATAGAACAAAATAGAAATAGAAAGAGACCCCCTTATCTACAAACTGGCGGACTCGTTAGGGCCTTAGTGGTAGTCTCTATCACTGACCAGTCTGGATCCTAGTAGCGTTGATGAAGCCAGGTTTTGACCATGTCTCCCGAACAATCTCAGTAATTCATTCGCCAGCCAAATGATTCATCGGTTATTGATGTAGATTCAACCAGGATAAGGCTATACATTCGATATCAGAAATGACCAACTAAATGCCATGTTCACAACGATCAATTTCCCAGCTACGAGGCAGCCAGGCCGATAGCCAAGTTGAATCACCACTTAGCAGGGTTACTAGGACTTGGGTCTCTTTCTTGGGCGGGACACCAAGTACATGTATCTTTACCGATTAACCAATTTCTAGACGCTGGAGTGGATCCTAAAGAGATGCACTTCCTCATGAATTTATCTTGAATCGGGATCCTTTGGCCCAACTTTATCCCAGTTTTGCCGAGAAATAACAGGCATGAGGTACCTAAAAATAAAAGGCAGACTAAGGGCAGTAATGGGCTGGGCCAGGGTATGCCCGCACACTACCTGTGGTTCTTTTTTAGTTTTACATAAAAAGTGCCATAATTGGCTATATCTCCCGCTCGTTAGGTGAGCTGGTAGAGACAGTATAGCGTGTGTGTGTGATCCAAGGTTTAATCCCTGGCAGTGTTACCTTTAAAAAAATGGCGGGTTGGATGGGCCCATTTGCAAAACAACTGCAAGGGCCCACTTAGCCTGAGGCTGGGCCCAAATGCAACCCAACTACCTTTCAGGCATAAGGTGCTAGGCTTGGGCCAAATAAATAGGTCCAAGGCCTGCCCAAGGCCGAAGTCCAGGAAAGGCAAGCTACCCAGCCTGTTGGCACCCTTGGAGAAAACAGCAACTTCAGAACATTTAGTACCAGGCTTCATGGTTACAGGCTCAATCCCAGCTAATCTGTGGAGAAAAAGGAACCAATAATATCCAGAGAACAACGACAAAATCTCCAAGAAATCCCCATCCCTAGAAATTGCCAAGAATGAGATTTGTCACTATGATTAAGACAAAACCAACTAAAATAACAAATTATTGTAATAAAAATATTGTGCAGCTATTCCTAAAGCCAGAGCACGCATAAGAACCAGGGTATGAGCTAGAAGATGCATACTATATCCATCTCCTCATATGGAATAAAAGTATTTTTGCATGTAATAAGGCTTACCTGCATCCCACCCTGAAATGAAAATGAACCACGTTGACGTTTCCTTTTCACAGAAGTTTTCTTTCTTCCATTTTCTTCTCCTTTACCAGATAATTTAGATCGGATAGCCCCAACTATGATTGAACCAAACCTGATAATAGGACACATGTAACACATTCACCAACATCGGACCATGCAACAAACACAAAGTAGTTCTCTTTTAAGTGAAAGGCATTACCATTTACATTATAAGTGTCAAAGTTTATCTTGTACTAACATGTCCGACACTTCTGGACGTGGTTCGTATAGAAACTAGCTTTATGTTTAATATCATCTTTTATTTTTGGGATACATGTTTACCAGTGTCCAACACCCTGTATTAGTGTCAGATCACGATACACATGTTAGCATCCAAGTTATGTAGGGTATAAAAGGTGAAGACTTCGATCCATAGTTCTTGTTATATATCATGTAGGAGATAGGAGACACAATGTTGAGTGTAATTTATATAACACCTAAAAACTTCTGATAAACAGTAACCAATCAAAAATATCCATTTAGTTTGCGATTTGTGACAGGAACATTGATGATAAACAATTTCAGTCATTAAATTTCCCTACAGACGGATCAATGATCAAATTATATGCATACTTGTGATATTGTGAAGGATAAGAACATTTTACGGTTAATATGTCAAATTGCATATCCTAAACATGGTAAGAACATTTGGAAGCTCGGTTGGCCTACGAGGGTTGCTATTTTCTGTTTGGTCAGCTTCGACAAAATCTTTACTGTACATCATCTTAGAATGAAGGCAGAGAATTAACAAGAATGGGTGCTATTTGTCTTGCAAGAGGGAGAGTAAATTAGTTGCCTTCTTATTCATACCCAGGAAGTGTAATGGTTGATCCTTCGCTTATTCGAGGTGTCTTAGACAATGCCAGAGATGGTATAGAATCTCCTTAAAACCTGGAATATTGGCTTTAAATCCACTAGGGGTAGCATTCTTTGGCACTTGACTCTACCTGCAGTTTGGTGGCCTATCTGGGGAGAACAGAATAATAGGGCTTCGAAGAATAGACATCAAGGGAGCAGTCAGATTGCAAAGGTCGGAAAAAGGATTACTGTGTAGGCTCTAATATCAAAGGCATTTGAAGGTGTTAGTCATGATTTGCCAAGTGGTTGGCCATAAGTCACTTAAGACGGCTGTCCCTGGAATGAGAATCACAATATTTGAACCTTCCTTCAATATTGATATGGAAGCTGAATTTTGACGGGAGCTCAAGAGGCAACTTTGACCGTGCTAGAATGTGGGGATCATTATAGATGATCACTATGGCACTCCTAGAATTCCCATTGGGGTCATATTCTAATGACGATAGGTTTGAGCTCTTTTGCAGGAGCTAAGAGAGCTCTCTAGCCTTCAAGCTCCCCCCTACTATCATCGAAGTCTCGGGTAATGTTATCAGATGGGCAACCTCATCCAAAGCACGCCCCTGGAACTTTTCGCATTTGGGTGATAGAGATAAGAGAAATTAAGGAGATCATCTCGGCAGCCTTCTCTCATGTTTATAGGGAGATGAATGATGTAGCAAACAATCTTGCTAGAAAGAGCTGGTCTCCATTTTTTTTGTGGTTGGCAACTCACTCCATGTACGATCCTTTTGTGATATTAAAATCTTGCTTAATCTCCAAAAAAGAAAAAGGAAAAAATAAATAAATCTAAAGACAAGTAGTGTCCAAGTTACATATGGTATAAAAGATCAAGATTGTGATACATAGCTCTTGTTCCATATCATGCAGGAAAGAGGAGACACCAAGTTGAATGCAATTTATATAACAGCAAGAAACTCCGGGAAATAGTAACCAATAAAAAGGATCGAAAATTGTGGTTTGTGAAAAGATTGTTGCAGATTAACTATTTCTGAGAGTAAATATCATTAAAGTCAGACCAATGATCAAATTCCATGCATACTTGTGAAATTCAGAAGCATAAGAACATTGTGGTTAACATGTCAAAGTAACATATCCTAAATTTCCTTTAAATAGACTAGGCTCTTCTTGCTTAATGAGACTAGTTTAATGTGTTGGGTATTGGAAGGTTAAAGGATAAAGTTATTTGCCTTCAGTTTTCAGTTTGCTAGGTGGCTATGGAGATTCCAACATGCTCCACAGTATTATTATTGCAACCATAGTTGGTACATTCAACAACATTGAGAAGAGATATGGCTAGCTGCTCTGTAGCCAGAGAAGGAAACTTCATTGCCTTCTGGCTCTCTAATCTGTTGTTCATTATGTAGCTGGGAAGAGAATGTAAATACATCACTAGGAAGCAACGAACTTTCATGGAAATCCTAATATTGATTAGATCAACAAGAAACTGAAACAGCATTTGCATTCTTAAATCCTTGTGTGGATTTTCAGTAACCAAAGTGCATGGGCATCTGGAAGAATGAAAAAGCCTACATTCCTCCCATTTTTCATGTCTTAGTACCAAAGGAGCAAAAAGGAGCAAGTGCTAGGCAAGAGCAGTAGCAGAAACAAAATGTAGAAAATAAGCTATGTTATGATCCAAAACTACTGCAAATCCCAAATCCAAAGTTGGAGCAGCACCCTAACTAGAAGACTAATTGAACAACTGTTCATATTGATTTCTAGAAGTACTATGCAATTACACTAGCTCCTCGTTTCTGGTTTCTAACATCAGCTTCCAAATGAAAAAGGTTTTGTATTTCCTTGTGGAGTAAAGAGGTGATTCGATCACATCGTTTTTTGGTTGCAAGAAACTAGGGGTGTCAACAGGCCGGATTAGGGCTGGGCCAACTCAGTCCAAGCCCAGCCCACATTGTTCAACCAAAGTCCAAACCTAACCTGGGCCCGTGACGGACCAAAACAGTCCAACCCGAAATGTTTATGCTAGAGAGAGAGATGCTAGAGAGAGAGAGAGAGATGGGTTGTTGTTGTTGGGGAGGGGGGATGGGTGGGATTTTAATTATTTCATATATTACAAAGTTGCCCTTGCAAACCCTAATGGGCCAGATTCGGGCCAGGCTGACAGGCTGTTGCACTTTGTCCAAACCCAACCCTGATTGAAAACGGGCTTGAATGTTAAGCCTAAACCTGGCCATCGGGCCAGATACTCTAGCCCAAGTCTGGCCCGAAAGCCTGACAGGTCAGCCCGGCCCATTGACAGCCCTTCAAGAAATTGAGAAATCTTATTGAGATGGAGATATAGCACCCATGACTTAAAAAAGAGTCATCTGATTAGTCTCTTTTTAATCGGGAGCAATTTGAACATAAACACGAACATTTACGACCATAGCTCACACACCCTGTAAGCATCTACTTCCGAAACAAAGTTGGAAACTTGGAATGACATCGACAGAGAGAGTTTCAGCCTTTCAATTCTGCGAGTCTGGGGCCAAATGAAGTGCTTGTATTGCCTATAGTTGTTGGAAACTTAGCTACCATCTGCTTATTTCCATTTTAACTGACATCCTTGTGGAACCACTCAATTGAATACCACTGGTTCAAGTCCCAACTTTGTCAAGTTTATAAGCAACAACGTGTGCATCGTTGGCTGACAAAGATATAAGGAAAAATAACCTCATTAAAGAAAGAAGATTTTGGAAGAGTTTATTTATTAAAAATTACAGGATGTTTGATGAATTTAATTATCATAAATACAAGATTTTTGAAGAATTTATTCATCGGAAAATAAATCACTAAAGAATTTTTTATATATTGTAGGGAAATATCTATCTTTGGGCAGGCGTATTACTCTAATCAAAGCTGCCCTATCAGCCATGCCAGTCTATGATATATTGTAGTTACAATGCCCCATGGGTCTCATTTGTAAGTTGGACAATTGGAAAGAGACTCATTTCACATGGGTTGGAAGATAACTGAAAATACCATCTGTTGGAATGGAGTGAAATGTTTGTAGGTGCTGGTGGTGTGGGGAAGCAGGAATCAAATCACTGAACAAGCAGTCTAAGGGAAGTGGCTTTGGCATTTTGGGGAAGAAGGGATCCTTCGTGGAATAAGAGTGGTGTCCCTCAAATATGGATCACAATATGTTTGGTGCACCGGCACCACTGCATCTTCAAGATACATATGTTTCGAGGTTTGGAAAGCTACTTTGAGAATGAAAAACCTATTTGGGGAATCGGCTATAAGGTCAGCAACATGACTCTATGCAGCAGATTCAGTTCATCTTACAGTCTGGCCACAACGGGGTCAAAGGTCATCTAGCCTTTTTTTTTACACACGCACACACACCCCACACACTCACGCCATAGTGGGCTTTCACCACCTATGGATACTCGAACCCTTGACCGGGTGTTGAAACTCCTGGGAGTCTACCACCCGAGCAAGAGCAAGAGCAAAGGTCATCTAGGTTTATGAAAGGGTCAGCAAGCAAATTGTATGATTGCCTCTCTTCTTGTTTGAGAGCTTGTAAATGGAGCTAAATGGGAAATGAGATAAATGAATTGGGAGTAAATGGATTACTTAGTTGTGTTTGGATGGGAATAAATGAAATGCATTTGAAATCCAAATATTCTGTTTGGATGGCAATAAATGGAAGGAATTGGAAATTTTCAATATATTCACAGAAACATATGTAATATCCCAAATTAGTGTACATATGTGATATTTAACAAAATGATTGTAATAAGCCCATTGAAATATATACTTCAGCCAAAAATGAGGAAATTTGGAGCCTCAAGCGGGCCACATATGTAAGGATCACAAACAAGCAACTTGCAAATGTTTTTAAACAATCCATTTAGATGGCCAAATTTTGGACGGTTTGGATCATTCTATTGGTGTGATTTAGTGATAGCCAATAATTGGATTGTTTCAGAGTATCATCAACATGCCACGTGTATGGCAAACATGCGTGTAGCGGCACCTTTGTTTACTAACCCCCCCCCCCCCCCCCAAATTACTTCTGAATCCTCTCTTATAGAGAGGATTTCATTTACAAGCCTATTTACTCCCATTTCATTTCATTTCCATGCATTTACTCCCATCCAAACATACCTAAAATACCATTTACCTTCATTTACTCCCAATTCCCCCCATTTACCTCTATTTACTCCCCCATCTAAACGGCCCCTTCAAAAGAAACTTGAGGGGAAAGGAGGATTTGAGGGGGCTCTTTAATCAAGGAGGGATAGGAGGGTGTGGAAATGGTCCAAAGATGAGATTTTTGGTCCGATCTTTCTATGATAATTTGGAGGGGAGGCGGAAGAAGGGTTCCAATGGCTTAGTTATGGGAAGTGAAGGCATCACCTGGAATTTTCTTGTTAGCCTGGTGAGTGGGCAGAGACAAAGTTCTCACAATTGATCACTTGTGCAATATGTAGAAAATCATTATCAATTGGATGTTTTATGTTCCTACAGGGCAAGGAGACTTTGGATCACTTATTTGTCACTGACAATTTGCCGCAATTTGAGTGTGCTTCAATCAGTTCAGTGCAGCCTGGTCTACATGAGCATCAGTGATAAATTAATGCTTCTTCTTCTTCTCTTTTTTTTTTGAAAGATGCATCAATGGTAATGCTCCTAGAGGTGTGGAAGGGGACAGAGGGAGAAATCTGTAGAATTTGTCTTCTTGAGCTTTATTCAATTATGAAGGAGAGGAACAATGGAACATTTAATAGTAGATCAGAGACTATTGAAAGTGACTGATAAAATTCGGCCTCATGTGCTCTTTTGGGCAAAATCCCTTCAAGAAATTTGAGGGGTGCTGTCCCATGATATCCCAAGTGAGGCGGGAAGGATATTCATATTTGTAAGGTAGGCACGGGTGTTTGCCCATACTCTGGTGTACTCTTTGGCTGTGAGTGTTTTTCTTGATAAAATTACTATATTGATTTTTATTTTTATTTTTAAAGAATATAGACATGCACCTTGCAGAAAGAACTCAACATAAATACCCTTCCTTCCACAACTAAAGAGTGTCCTATGGCTACGGTACCCATACAGGATAGGTCAAGTACATTTACAAACATATCCAGAACACAGACAAGAAGAGAACTAAATGAACCAGTAAGAGAATCAAGAAGACAATGAAAATGAAATATTTCACTGGATACAAAATTGGGTAAAGAGATTGCCATAATCCCCAACAAAAATAAAAGGAGAGACCAAAGATTCTGCAAAGGAATGGTGAAAACATTATGGAAAAAATTGTGTCGCATGTATAAAATGAAATCACAGTAATTATTTATGAAGTTCCACGGCCTCGTGAATAGCAATCAGCAATACCTTTTATGCAAGTTGTTTGGCATGAAAACAGAACAATAGAAGGAAATGAGTTGCAATGGACTTACTTTTTCTCTAGATGCCACATCTCAGGAAATGCATGACGCATCTGTTTAAAAGCAATATTAGATCAATAAAAACCTTTTCAGAAAGAAATAATACAGAAAACCTTTTAGTAGCTGTGTCATAGATGCAGAAGATGCTAATACCCAGCATAGGAGCATATCAACAGGAGGGAGGAGGAAAGGGAAGGAGGGGGAGAGATTTGTTGTGGAACGAAACAGAAAATGAAATCATGTTTCTTTTATCCCTGACAAAATTTGCTTCTTTAGTAATGGAAATCACTTAGATCCCATGGTTCGGTGAATTGTGATTTTACAAAAGCATCTTAATTTAAATAGCACATCATAGTCATAACAGCAATGCCAAGATGGTTTCATTTACACTAATGGTATTTATAAAACTCAACCATAAAGACACAGTAATTACTCACAGATAGTGATTCAGGATCTCCTCCACTTGTGCCCGCAACAAAAGGGTCAATGAGATAGTCGACAACCTTAGGCACCAATAGAAAGTGACCAGAAAACATTAGATATCAGCATAAATGGCAACTAGCATCTTTCAGTACGACAACTCTGTGATGTTCATAATAGAGCCATTAGAACATTCATAGAGAAGATAACACGAATGAGGTTAATGCTAAATTCAAATTATCACAATGGCAAAGCACTGTATCCGTAATCACACCTCTTTCCCAAAATGGCGTTGAAAAAAACTCCCCACACTGCAGATCAAGAATACATGAAGTGTTTAGATTCTTTAGAATATGTTTAAGCAAGAATAGTTCTTCCCCATATTCCAAAAACAAAAAAACAAAGTGAATGCATGATGGGGACATCACGCGCATGCACGCCGCCCCACCTACGCACGTACGCACAGAGAAGGATAGCCCCACTGTCGATCTGGCTCGATGGCGACATCCAGGGAAGGCCTCCTAGTTAGAAGACGAAGTTTTGATTTAAAAGAGTGGACCCAATAGTCAAGAAAAGCCTATCATGGGATCTCATGATCGTGGCCCACTAATCGGATTGATTTCATGTTTTAGGTTTTGCTTATTGTTATTATTTAGAACATCATGAATGTTTTAGATCTCTTTGTTTGGTTTTTATTTTATTTTACTTCATCGTCAAGTAATAGGTTGCGCACATGGCGCGAATTTTGGGGTATAGGGTTTTCCCTATAAATAGGCACCCCTTGTAATTCGTTTGATTCATTCAAGTGTAATAAAAAATTCCTGCAAGTTTTTCTCTACTCTCTGAGTTTCTGAATTGTGAAAAAATTTAAGTGGGTGCGAAGCCCTCCCTTTTCGAAGGGCTAAATTCAAGTGGGTGCAAAGCCCTCCCTTTTCAAAGGGCTAACTATCGTGGTGCGAAGCCACGTTTATCCCAATCTGCCATCCATCTTATTTCATCCATCCCACAACCATCTTCGCTTCAAATCCGTTTATTTTGCAATTATTTATCCCTCTACAGCTAGTTTTCAGAATCTGGCCCTGCAAGAGGGCTAAAACTTCAGCGGAGCACCACGCACAGGTTGTAGCTTAGATCGACGTGAAATTTGGGAGTTTTGAAGCCAAAGTCTGGCTGACCAACCCCAAGGAGACGATTTTTGGGTACGTGGCCCCACACACATGCGGCCGATTAGCAGCGCACGTGCGTCAAGCCCCGATCGTGGTCTGTACGTGACAACCGTTTTCTGGTTCAGGTTTTCCTCTTCTTTTACTCTCATATTTGTTTTCATAAACCCTAACCTTAGATTGCCCTAAATTCTCAATTTTTATCCCTATTCTCACCCTAGGGTTCCTTGATTTGAAATTGGTGAATTCCTTGGATTAGGGATTGATTGTCATGCATGTGTGGATGATTTCTATTTCCTTTTGAGTATTGTTTGGTTCATAATTTTCATTGATCCAGCCCTAACATGTGTAGGCCTAGACCTGCATAGATTCCCCTTAATTGAATATTTGAACTTTTGTGTGGGATATGGAATTTGTGTAATTATTTATGACTGTGATCTTAAGCATGAAATCTTACACATCATATCTGAATTTCATATTATGCATCAAATTTGGTATCAGACCTTAGGGTTCTTATAGGGGAATACATTACTTGTTTAAGGTTAGGATATTTGAGTCCTTCATGCATCCAGTCCATCACATATAGCTTTTAGGAGTCCATAGTCCCTTTTTGTCAACTATATTACTGGATTTTAATAACACTGCATAGTTCCCTCATATAGAGTCTCATAGGATCATTTAGTCCTATTTAGTTACGTATAATCATCCTAGAAAGTCCTTGGGTGGAGTTAGCAAGTGTATGCCCACACGTACAGGTCATGGTTTTGGCTTGCACCCTGCACTAAACATGAAACAATTGCTAGAGTCACTAAACAAGTTGTCCCAACAGATCGAGTCTTGGGGTAAGTGCTTGGAACAAAGCATAGATCAACGCCTTGACCAAATAGACGCCTCCCTCAGGACAAATCCCACCATTAGGGAAGATGGTCAATCTCAGGCAGGTGGCCAGGAGGATAGACCAATGAATGGAGGTGGCCAAGGAATCAGTCATGGGCGTACACCCGTACCCCCGCCCCATGAGGGACATCAAGACCATTATTTTGAGGGGTACAACATGTGTGGCCTCGTGGCTAGAGAGAGTGCACCAGAGGTTAGTATAGAGTTACCCACTGAGGCCATTCCGGTAGTGGATGTGTTTCGTGATGTCGTTCCTGATGATTTACCAGATGAGTCACCCATTAGGAGGGATATAAAACACACAAAAACATAGGACACCGTAATACCTATAGCCGAGTTTGCGTTTAATAGTTCTGTCGATAGGTCCACAGATCTCAGTCCTTATAAAGTCATTACTGGTTATAAACCTGGGAAACCTATTAATTTTGTCCCTATGTCATTGTTCCATATGCCGTCAGAGCCTGTAGAGTCTTTTGCGCATCACATTCATTCATGTCATCAAGAAATCAGGCAGAAGATCATGACTAGTAATGAACATTACTCACTTTCTACAGACCAACATAAATGTTTCAAGGAATTCAATATAAGGGACTGTGATGATCCGCATCAGGCCAGAGCGGTACCCTCAGGGAGCCATTCAAAAATTACACGCGCATAGCGCTAGACCATTCAAAATTATAAAACGAAATGGTCTTAATGTGTATGTGGCAAATCTTCTACCCTCCATGGGAATTGGTTCCACATTCAACGTGGAAGATCTAGTTGCATTTCAAGGGGCCATTGATGCATTGTCCAGCATTTCACCTAACCATCCTGATTCCCTAGACCTTTCCCTTGATCCATGACCCCCGTCCCGATCCATTTTCTCAGCCTATACCTCTCATACCTACTCTTCCCGACATTTTCTCTCAGCCTCTAGCTCTCATACCTTACCTTCACACACCCAGAGAGGAAATAGAGGATATCCTGGACCGTCAATAGTTTCAACGTCGGACAGCGAGTTTCAAAAGTACCTGGTTAAACGGAAGTCACGCCCAGCTTCAAACAGCACTTGGCTCACTAAGGAGGAGCTTCAGAGACTCAATCCTAACATCCTGGAGCGGTTCAGGAGTTTTATTTCGCCAGTGACAAAATCTTCACAGCCGGGGAGAATTGATGGGGACATCACGTGCACATGCGCACGCACGCCACCCCACCTACACACATACGCATGGAGAAGGAGGTCCCCACCATCGATCTGGCTCGATGGTGATGTCCAGGGAGGGCCTCCTAGTTAAAAGACGAAGTTTTGATTCAAAAGAGTGGGCCCGGTAATCAAGAAAAGCCTATCATGGGATCTCATGATCGTGACCCATTAGTCGGATTAATTTCATATTTTAGGTTTTGCTTATTGTTATTATTTAAAACATCATGAACGCTTTAGATCTTTTTGTTTGGTTTTTATTTTATTTTACTTCATCGCCAAGTAATAGGTTGCGCACATGACGCGAGTTTTGGGGTATAGGGTTTTCCCTCTAAATAGGCACCCCTTGTAGTTCTTTTGATTCATTCAAGTGTAATAAAAAATTCCTTCAAGTTTTTCTCTACTCTGAGTTTCTGAGTTGTGGAAAAATTTAAGTGGGTACGAAGCCCTCCCTTTTCGAAGGGTTAAATTCAAGTGGGTGTGAAGCCCTCCCTTTTCGAAGGGCTAACTACCGTGGTGTGAAGCCACGTTTATCCCAATCCGCCCTCCATCTTATTTCACCCATCCCACAACCATCTTCACTTCAAATCCGTTTATTTTGCAGCTATTCATCTCTCTACGGCTAGTTTTTAAAATCTAGCCCTGCAAGAGGGGGCTAAAACTTCGGCGGAGCACCACACACAGGCCATAGCTCGGATCGATGTGAAATTTGGGGGTTTTGAAGCCCAAGCCTGCCCGACCAACCCCAAGGAGACGATTTTCAGGTACGTGGGCCCCACACACGTGCGGCCGATCAGCAGCGCACATGCGTCACGCCCCGTTCGTGGTCCGTACGTGACAGTCGTCTTCTGGTTCAGGTTTCACTCTTCTTTTACTCTCTCATATTTGTTTTCATAAACCCTAACCTTAAATTGCCCTAAATTTTTAATTTTTATCCTTATTCTCACCCTAGGGTTCCTTGATTTGAAATTGGTGAATTCTTTGGATTAGGGAATGATTGTCATGCATGTGTAGATGATTTCTATTTCCTTTTGAGTATTGTTTGTTTCATAATTTTTATTGATCCAGCCCTAACGCGTGTAAGCCTAGACCCACACAGATTCCCCTTAATTGAATATTTGGACTTTTGTGTGGGATGTGGAATTTGTGTAATTGTTTATGACTATGTGATCTTAAGCCTGAAATCTTGCACATCATATCTGAATTTCATGTCCTACATCAATGCAAGTAATATATGGTTATTGAATTGACATTTTTTTCATGAACTAGTCAGATTGTTCAACTGCAAATTTATTTGAAAATCACGATACTTACACCTCGAGACCAAATACTCACATCCAAAATTCCCATCAGAATAGTGGTGCAGCTAGTAAATGCATCAAGTACAAACAACTTTATGAATCAAGGATTCAAATTTATAACCTGGTTAACCATTAGAATAGTAGTTCTCCTTTTCTATATCAGTTCATGTTTAGTAGTTACACATGTAATACAAGGATTTGGGTTTTATATCCTGGTTGACCATTAGAATAGTTCTCCTTCTTTCTTAGTTCATGTTTAGTAGGTACAACATATAATACAAGGCTGGGCATATCTGGATTCTTTCACAGGAAAAGCATGCAAGTGAACAAAATACCAGCAATAATTAAGTGTTTCAAAGTGCTGGAAATGATCTTTCAAAAGTTGGGCCATAAGAACTAGTAACCGTATGTTCACCCTTTTCCCCAAACAAATGAATTCAAAAGTTAACAATACATTTTAGCATGCTGAAGACAACATAGATTCCATATAAATAATTCCAATTAACATTCAAATGGTTTCAATCACCTTTCCTGTAAACATTCATTAGACACCTTTGAGATGTTATGTTTTGCTTCAGCATGTCTCCACAAAAGTGGCTCCAAAAATATCTGCAACTGCATGCATTAATGCCAAAATGCATGTTACACGGAATATATTAAGAAACTCTAGCACTACCAAAATCTCACTGAAACTTTTATGTGGATGCACCATTGAATTGCATTTTAATCAGGTGAAGCAGAAAACATTCAATATGATTAGAGTTGTAGGCGTGCATATTGAGGGAACGGACTCCAAATACAGTCAAGTTGGATTCCAATGGCACGAAACTACAGTTCAACGGCTACTTTCTCATTATGAATACTAGTAAACATCACTGAGTTTTGTTGTCTTCTTTTGATTAGATTGGATGTTTGCAGTTCAAAATTGTGTAGGGCTGTCAATAGCTTCAGCTCTTGCTGGGCCAAGGCACGTCCAGAAAAGCCTATGACAGGCAATACAAATTCCAGGCCAAAGCCTATGACAGGCCTGAACAGAAAAGCTCAAGCCCAACCCATGCTGATATGAACAGGTCCACTCCAAAAAACATATCCAGAGTTAGGTCTTGCTTGAGAAATGATGTGGGTCTACGGCTTTGTGATCCAAACCACTGATCTAATAGGACATGGTATGGATAAGGAATCATTGGAAAATCTTCTAGATTGAAGACCATAACCTTCCCATCAATGGAGTGCTACAAATAGACTTTTAAAGATACTCCAACAATTAAATAGTGCTGGTATCAAGCATCTTTTGTGGAATGAGGTGGTTTTAACAGCCCTGCAATGGTTTAGTGAGAGAAGTAGGAGAATTTTGTTAAGGGAAGATGCCTCTCATGCAAGGGCTAACAAAATCTTCAAACTTCTATTGGAATGGGTAAGAATCAGAGCTAGAGGCATAAAGGGGATGGCAGTGCAAAACTGGGAGGAGCTTCTTCAGTGTTCAAACCCATGGACGAGTGGACAGTTCCACTAGAAGGTTCAAAAATCAATTTCAGTGGCTGCTTGTTCAGCAATCCAGGGCCTTCTGGTGCAGGTGGAGTTGTTTGTAACAGCAGGGGATCTGTAATCATTGAATTTTCAGGCCCGACTGGGCTTAAGGATTCAAATCATGCCTAGGCGGATGTGTTGCTTCAAGTGATCGAGGTGGCAGTAAGCCGTAACTTCTTCCTAGTCATCATTGAAAGAGGAATGGCAAATGCCATTGCATGGGCATGATTAGCTTCCCGTGGACAGTAGCCAGGCTTATTGAAGAAGCTATGGGCCTATCCAGGAATAATCAAGTGACTTTTTCACAGGTCGATAGCAAGCAAATGATAAAGTTGATGGTCTAGCTAAGACGGGAGCAACTTAGGATAGGCTTGTTATTATGGATAGAAGATAAGTTTAATTTTGTGGATGGGGGTATGAGAGTGTGATGGGATTCTTTCTGCTGTTGTTTGGCTGCCATTTTTGCTCAAGGGTCTCAATGTGTGTGGGGTGGCACCTAGCCCCAGAATGTATTTGTATTTTTTTCCTCTCTGCTAATAAATTTGCATTATCCATTTTTTTTAAGTGCTGGAAATTGCTTCCACTGTTCATTATCCTGGAGTTCTATTCAATAGTGTAGCATCTTAAAGAAAGATTAGAGCTTTCATCGGTATATGTTTATCCCTTCTCATTAAAAGTTCAGGTATCTTTGAATTTTACTGTATCTATATCAGGGTATTTCTTGCTATAGCCAAGGATCCTTTTCCACCATTCCAATATTTATCGTGCATGGATATACGTTGGATTTAGATGAAAAGAATCCTGAAATTACCAAAGAGGTCAAAAACTCAAACTCGAGCATCCTATTAGAAAAACATAGGGAACCATCCTGGACCGCCACACACAGCACATTGCTTTATTGAACTGGGTAATAACCCAGGTAACTATTTTTTTTCCTGTCCTATTGGAGAAATTTTGAAAGAAGAAATCAAGCTTCCAAGATTTATTTTCCTCACACCCTAAGATTTGATCCTATGGTTTTCTCCTATTTCATTCTTTTGACTCCAAATGGTCAGGCCACACCTGAAGTTGTTTTGCACTAGAACATTGTCAATTCATGGTTGGATCTTTGTAAGCTTCATTTATAAAATCACTGCAGAGAGAGATCGTGAACCGTATGCATATGCATCAGCTGATAGTTTTAGGGCCTGTTTGGGCACACCCAGAATGGAGTGAAATCAAATGCAAGTCGACCCATCCTATTTTGTGGAAAGTGGAGCTTTTGGTGAATCCTGAAAAATTCAGGGGTGTGCTCGGTATCCCTGGCAGTAAAATGTGCTGCATGTTATCAGCCCATTCTCATTTTGGGTAGAGGATGAACAATAGTCCCATCCACATTTTTGGGCACATCCAACTTCCTTAATCTGCATCATTGTTTGAATTATCTCCGATATCATCGAAAAATCTCCGATATTATCATTATCTCCAGCTCGGCAATACCGATAACACTGGTAGAGATACCAATAGCACCGGTAGTATTAAAAATTCCAGGCATCAACAATGTATCGCTAAGTATCGGCAACATATCGATATCGCCAATATTTTTCAATTGTGTAAATTCTAGGTGTTGCTTATATTGCCAATGTATCGATATCGTCAATATCTTCGACTACGAAAATTCTAGGTGACACTTGCATCACAAGTTTATTGGCGATATTTCAATAACATCGCCAACGTAGAGATATCACAGAAAGTTTATTTATTTTAAAAATAATAGTTTCTAGTTCATTTTTTTATGAGCACATTGTATGCGGTTTTCAATTTGGCATTGCTAATATTGATAATATCTCAATATTATTGCTATTGCAATATGCGAGATATCAAGACCATAATCTTTCGTTTCCTTTCCAATTGTTGATTATTTTTTGGCAAAATATCATGAGTTGCCAATATTTTGCAACAACGATGGATGTTTCGACAAAAAGTTGGATGGATGATTGGATGGCTAGACTATTTCTTACAACTACACATGCTTGTAAGCCCCCATTAAATAGAAACTTATTGTGTATACATTCTTTTTGCAAACTTTTTATTTCTAATTATACAAATATGTGTATTTTAACATCTCCTGAAGTTTCATTGAAAATTCTACCGTTTTTCACATGTTTTCCAGCATTTCCGGTTATCAGCAATATCGATATTGTTTCTATATTCTCAACCAATGAAACTTGTAGCCATACCAATACTTCGAACATTGATTAGTGTAACATTTTTTAGATCAAAATTTCACCTCTTTCATATTTGTGCATTTAGAATGAAAGCTGTCATGATATCGGAGGATATTCTGTTGTTTGCAATAAACTTTTCTTTATTAAGCTATCCTTTTGTTATTTTTGAACAAAAATATAAATTAGGAGTTCCATGTTTGCTAAATTGGACTTGACACCTTACACTTGAACAGTAGCACTAATGTTTCATCTTCCACCTTTCTCGGAGAAATGACCAGGTATGACGGTGGGTCCACACGTGTGGGACCCACTAGCTTGGGCAGCTAATATTTATGTTTTCCTCTTCATCTAGGATAGGCCAGCGGAGCTGCTGCTGGACTTTCTAGCAAGGTGGGCCCAACACATTGTCGGCATGAATATAATACATCATGGTGGGCCACACACACACACATCAGGTGGCCACACACCTCATAATCATCATCACCATACAAAAGGAAGAGAGAGAGAGAGAGAGAGAGAGAGAGAGAGAGAGAAACAGTGGAGATGGGAGGAGCTCCGCCACTATCAGCTCCTCCACATACATGCATACATCAAGATGGGTCTCATACATGCATGGGCCCATCAAAATAAACAAACATATGAGGCGGGGATGTCATCCCCACCATGCAAATGAGGGGTCTAGATGACCCTTAGAAGGCATGGATTAGAATATAAATCATCATGGTGGGGTCCATGGAGAATGGACCCACCATGGGTCATGCATACAAGAAGATGGGCCAAAGGCCACATCAAGGGGGTCAAATAGGATCTTCACCATTGATTAGTGGGTCCTACATGATCCTATACAATGAAAACTAAAGATCAATAGATGAAATGAAAGATCTAATCCTAATCAAGCACCCACCTTTAAATCTTTGACTTCTACTACCATCAAGGGCTTCCAATGTTTCAAGGGAGCAAGGATCAATGGCTAAGATGAAGCTATGATGGTTAGATTGGGAGGGTTTGGAAGAGGAAGTTACTGAAATTTTTGGGAGCTTCTCTTCTCTTTTGCAATGGAAAAAATGAAAATGAGGAAGAAATGGAGGGAAAGAGAGAGAGAGAGAGAGAGAGAGAGGGGGGGAGGGGATAAGCTAGGAATGATGACTTGTAAGAGCATGGGGAAGAAAAATAATCATAGCTTGTAAGAGATAGGCTAGGGAGATGATTATTTTTGTAAGGTAATAATGAGATTTATAAGAGGTGTAAGAGCTTGGGAAGAGAAAAACATGATTACATGTAAGAGGATGACATCAACATTATGATTGCTTTAGGAAAATGCACTAACTAGAATGGCCCCACAACATGCGGTCCACGGCCATGATCATGCGCGGTCCACATCTTATAATCTAAGCGTCGAATCGGCACACAAGACGCGGCGTCGGAACCGTGGTGATGGTGCGGTCGCAATGGCATGGGTCTCGGGTCGAGCCGACTCGGGTTTACAGGATGTGACTCAAGATCGTGCACAAATGCAATCAAAAGGTTGCGGGTTGCCGGAATTCGACCGGGAGGACTGCAGGATCCTACAGAACAGAACGGACACTAGGACATAGGGCCTAACAGCTCTCCCCTCCTAATAAAAATTGTCCTCGAAATTTACTATCATACAGGAAAAGGCAAGGGAAGAGAAGGCATGGCATTGAGAGCATATATATCAATACAATCAATGCAATACAAAGCATAATACAAGCACAATCAATCTACAAACAAATGGGGATAGCGCTTTCTAATTTCAGCCTCGCGCTCCCAAGATACTTCCTCAACAGAATGATGACCCCACTAAACCTTCACCAAGGGAATGACCTTGGTCCGGAGGACCTGCTTCTTCCAATCAAGGATGCGAATCGTCTGCTCAATGTAGGAAGCATTCTTACGGACCTCAAGAGACTGTCAATCAATCACGGGAACGGTGTCTGACCCACACTTCCGCAACATAGAAAAATGAAAAACATTGTGGATACCAGACAACTCAAAAGGTAAGGCAAGCCTGTAGGCCACTGTGCCAACTTGCCCAGTGATCTCAAAATGTCCAATAAATCTCGGGGCAAGCTTGCCCTTCGCTCCAAATTGATCCACACCCTTTATGGGCGAGACCTTGAGATACACTCTGTCCCCAATTGCAAACTTCAAGGGATGACGCCAATGATCAGCAAAACTCTTCTGTCGGCTCTGAGCTGTGCGCATCTTCAACTCGTGCGCCGATCCGACGCTTAGATCATAAGATGTGAACCATGCATGATCATGGACATAGACCACACGTTGTAGGGTCATTCCAGTTAGTGCATTTCCCTAGAGCAATCATGATGTTGATGTCATCCTCTTACATGTAATCATGTTTTTCTCTTCCTAAGCTCTTACACCTCTTACAAATCTCATTATTACCTTACAAAAGTAATCATCTCCCTAGCCTCTCTTATAAGCCATGATTATTTTTCTTCCCCATGCTCTTACAAGTTATCATTCCTAGCCTAACCTATCCCCCCCCCCCCCCCCCCCCCCTCCTCTCTCTCTCTCTTCTCTTTCCCTCCGTTTTTTCCTCATTTTCATTTTTTCCATTGCAAGAGAAAAGAGAAGCTCCCAAAAATTTCAGCAACTTCCTCTTCCAAACCCTCCCAATCTAACCAACCATCAAAGCTTCATCTTAGTCATTGATCCTTGCTCCCTTGAAGCATTGGAAGCACTTGGTAGTAGTAAATGTCCAAGATTTGAAGGTGGGAGCTTGATTAGGATTAAATCTTTCATTTCATCCATTGATCTTTAGTTTTTATTGTATAGGATCATGTAGGACCCACCAATCAATGGTTCCTATTTGACCCCCTTGATGTGGCCTTTGGCCTTTTGATGGGCCCATGCATGTATGAGACCCATCTTGATGTATGCATGTATGTGGAGGAGCTCATAGTGGCGAAGCTCCTCCCATCTCTGTCGTTTCTCCTTCTTGCTCTCTCTCTCTCTCTCTCTCTCTCTCTCTCTCTCTCTCTCTCTCTTCCTTTTGTATGGTGATGATGATGATGTGTGTGTGTGGCCCACCATGATGTATTATATTTATGCCGACAATGTGTTAGGCCCACCTTACTGGAAAGTCTAGCAGCAGGTCCACTGGCCTTGTCCTAGATGAAGAGGAAAACATAAATATTAGCTGACCCAAGCTGGTGGGTCCCACACGTGTGGACCCACCTCATGCATGTGTTGTATCCGGACCGTCCATCAGCCAGACGGCCAACTACAAGTAGCTATTGGACTGACGACAGCAAGTTCTGTGGGTCGACCGCAAGGTATGCATTATATCCATGCCGTCCATAATATCCATCCTTATAGCAAGCCATGGGACCCACCTTGATGTAAGTATCCTATATCCCCACCGTCTATTTCTAGACGGTGCACAGGGGTCGGCCATGATGTATGTATTTTATACATACCGTCCATCTATTTTGGACGTGGGGCCCACCCCACACGTGTGGCACGTGTGGGGGTGGGACCCACCTTGACGTATGTTATCTATATCCACCCGTCCATCTAGACGAGTGGTGTGAGGCCACCATGATGTATTGTTATATCCAACCGTCCGTCCGCTTGAGGACGTGAACCCCACTTGAATGTATGTGGTTCTCCAGCCGTCCATCTGTCCAAGGTGGTGTGGGAACCCGCCGTGATGTATGTATTCACCACACCGCCTGTCAGCATGCGGGGCGCACCATGATGAATGTGTTTTAACCATGCTATCCATCTATTTTGTTAAATCATAGGCTGCCCCATTAGGCCCACTTGATATATATGAGGCCCACTGTGTAGTATTTGAGGCCCAGAAATCAAGCCCAATGAGATGTATTTGAGGCCCATATGATGAGGCCCGATATGATGTATGAGGCCCATTTGGTAAGGCCCAAAGTGATATATGTGAGGCTCATGAGTGAGGCCTATAATGATGCATATGTGGCCCATCAGTGAGGCCCATATGATATACATGTGACCCATGAGTAAGGCCTATCGTGGTTTACCTTCGGCCCTTTATGTGAAGCCCATTATGTTGTGCATGAGGCCTTTGTGTACGGCCCAATGGCATGTGTATGAGGCCCTTGTGTGAGGCCATGGGCCCACTATATGTTAGGCTCTATGTGGGCCATTCCTAGGGAGCAATGTTGGTTAAATGTCCTCATTGATGGGCAATGATGGTTAAATGTCCACATTGTGACCTTCCCTTAGGCCTTGACAGGCCCGTTCTCATTCGTCTCTAAGTGGGTTGACCCAAATCGATGGGCCCCATTGATATTGCATGATCCATCTATTCTTTTGGGCTAACCCAAATTGTTGGGCCCCCATTGGTTGCTTGTAGGATTGTAAGTTGGCCACCTAGGCCTAACCTCGATTTGAGGATAGTCCATCTTCGCCGTAAGTGGAGGAAATCGGCATATCCACAGTTGAGGAATGACCCTCCATGCTATGGATCTGCTGTCCATCTATGGACCCCGCCTTGTATGTATAGGCCGATCGTCGATGCCAGTAGCGATGTCGGTTATCGATGCTAATTATGAATATGTGATAGCATGGCATCATAATACATGTCCATACACACCATCTGCATGCTTGATATGAGATGTGGTTGATCATTGCATATGACATTGGGCAGGTTGTTCATGGGACTCCTTGATAGGCGGAGTTGTCCCACATGAGCGCACGGCATGCGCAGTATTGATGCATGACTGGACTGTGTGACTCATGCATCTTGTATTGTGTCATTATGATTACTATAAGCCCTAGTGGCATCAGGGCTATAGCCTCCGCAGATATAGTGTGGATGACAGGATACCAAAAATACTGTTTAAGCACGGGGGCGCATAGGATGTCCCAGGGTGAAAGTCCGCAAACCCTTATGATATCATGGAGGATGCTCCAATGCCTAGACGGAGTGGATTTATAAGCGCACGAGGGCCGAATACCAAGAAGCCGCGTCTCCTACTGTGTCATGGTCGGTTGGAAGGGGTTGTAGCCTTACCCGCCCAGAGATACGGGGCAATGCTAGGCTAAGTTTGACCAGCTCGTAAATGGATCCGCTATCGACGTGTCAGATAGATATTGGCTGACTATTGGCCAGGCGGATAGTGAGTTCTCTTCCGCTTGCACGGTTGCTCGTCCAGTGTAGGGTGGCAAATGTGGTGTATAGTGTTTTAAACCCCAGTGATATCCAAGAGATAAGCTGTATGACTATGTGGATTCCGATGAGGATTAGTACGCTTGAGTTGCATCTCGCATCGCATGGCCTTGGTATGTCCGATAGCATCCATGCCTTGCATCGCATCATAGCCTTGGTATAGCTGATAGCATTCATGCCTTGCATTGCATAGCCTTGGTACGGCTATTAGCATTCATGAATTCACCAGCATATTTCGCGTTACTCTGATATTACATTCTGAGCACACTTATATTGCGCACACACTTTCATCACCTTCTAAGCTTTCTATAAGCTTATGCACGATAGATACGTGCAGGTGACGCGAGGACGTAGTCATAGCTGATCAGGAGCAGGAGCATGCCGCAAAGCTTCAGGAGTTTTTGGTTATTATCATTGTATTTCCCTTTTATGCACCTTGTATTCAAAAGTTTTTTTTATCATAGTGGATTTTGTAATGGTGTTCTTGTGGTTATTGTTTGTGGGTTATGCTATGGTTATGCTTATTGTGAAACAAACTTATGCTAAAAATCCTCCTTGTAGGATCCCAGGATCGGATCCTGACATATGAGTGTCAGGAGCCGAGAATGGGGTACAACGGAGACTGTCGGCGCCGGATTCGGCGAATGAAAATTTTGTGAGCCTAGTTTCCGAGTTTGGGGGGGTGACAATAACTGTCTTTATATTCAACCGAGGTTTATATTACCAAGGAAAGTTATTAATCCCGATTTGTGTTGGTCAAGTATTCGGTGGAGAAAGGGAAGAGAGAGAACTTCCAATTCCAAGTTAGAACACTATTCTAACAGTCTAATTCAGTAGTTTATGTCAAGTAGGATCTGGAAACAAACCTTTGTCTGTGCAGAAAGAAAATTGGTCCTGATCAAGGCAATGGGATCTGATGGAAGCTGAAATGCAAGAGTAGAAGAAATGGTCAAAGAGAGAAATTTCAGCACTCCAGAAGTTCAAGAAAATGGGGAAAATGATGAACAACAGAAAAGAGAAGGTAATGTCCCCAACCAAAAAAAAAAGTTGATAGTTCCTCCCTTACAGGGGTAATTCGGTCACAATAAGCTTCTCCAACAAGTGATAGAACAATCTCTATAATGGACAGAATACCCTTATGGGGATGGAACTAAAAAGTTTAGGGGTTGAGATGTCAATTGCCAAAAGAAAAGGCCTTCCCATAGACCAGTCAACAAAAGTAGAAATATCCTCACTCAGATGTATAATTGCAGTAAACAGAATCTACCAGTTCTGGCATTCCATTTCGCACAATGTATCGCTTGTTCTGTGAAATTGGCTGTAACATAAAGATTAGTCAATTGTCAGTGGAATTCTACCAATCATTCAATATATTTTCCACGAGAAACTGTAAAAAATCTTCAACATTCAAAATGGCGAGGCACAGGTTCAAGCCTCTCAAATGTACACTAGAGAAATGTCAAGCAGCCAGAAGTTTCCACCATGCCTTGTCATATGCTATTTATAACATAAGAATATAAACACGGGCAATTGGAAAACATGAACCTTGGCTGCGGAGGCATGACCAGAAAATGTCGTTCTTTAACACATTGGAGTAAATTTGAATCAGAACCACCCATGAGAGAAGAAAAGAAATACCAAATGTCACATTGCCAGAATGTTGAAAAATGTCTTGCACATGGTATCATAGAATTACAGCAAGGATTATGGATGTAAACAAAAATGATTTGGGCATGAATACTAACACTGACCATTTATAGTAATAATAAAACAGAAACACTGAGCCTACAGCATTAAAGGTGATCCTGCATAACATTAGTGTGTGATGTGGAACATCCAATCCTCGAAATATGATGTGATATAAGCTGAGATGGCCCATATCGACCAAAACCCATTTGGCCCCCCAAAAAAAAATCTAAATGTAGGGAAATAGGAAAATGTAAGACAACAGGATATATCTTTTTTTGTGTGTGTTTTTAACATATATTCAATGGTGTGTCAGACTATTCTTTTATAAGAACATTGTTTGTAGACCTGACCTGCTGAAAGTCCACCAAATAGGACCTAATCCAACACAAATCAAGAAAGACATGGTGGATTATGGTGATTGCATTGGAATATAACAAAAAGAAGATGAAAAACAAGGGGCAAAAAAAAAAAAAGTGATGGTTTACCCTTTTACCGATTTTCCCCAAAATGATCCTTTTTTAAGGGTAACTCGAGAGAATTCATCAGCACCAAACAAGTGGAGGAAATGCAGAAAAGGGATGATGAAAAATCATCCCAGGATCTGCTATTCATGAGGAGAGAGACTTCCCCAATGACCCAAAATGTCATCCGAGTTACAACCTTTAAAAGGGTAGATACCAAGGCCCAAATTATCCTCCCTATTTGGACCACCATAGGGGTGGAATCCAGCTTGTTATTGGAAAATGGACGACAAAGACATCTACCATAAATTAGGCCAGTACACTCATCATGCGGGCCACACGTGTGCGTTCAATAGGAGAGTTGGCAAAATTTTCACAACCATTCATTTTGTTCATACGCATTTGTCCACTTGATGAATTCAAAGAACCGACCTTTGGGGTGAGTCATCTACATGGTACCTATTGCATGGCTCAGATGTCCCACACCCACCAGGTTGGCAGTTGGCACATGTGTACAGATGCATGTGGAGAGCTGAACCTGGCAAAGCTCAACCACTCTCTGAATTAGTAGTGGATATTTACCGCTGACCATGTCATGCCAAATTTAAAACTAAACTGAGCACTCCATCACAAACTCAGGAAAGTAAATCAGCAAATGTGATAAACAAGCTATAACATATGATTAAGAAAATTTTGATATCAAGCTATGCTGAGATGTTTGTGAGGGTACTATCTCCTTACATTGTTTTCATGGAAGTTAGAATTGAGCATGATGATTCCCTGAGATCAATGGAAATAATAGATAATAGTTCATGCAGATCAACAGATCAAATGAGCCATCTAAAACCTCTCTAGTACAAAAAAATGATCTAATGAGGCTGAGTTAACCACAACAAAGCTAAGATATCTACTACATAACATATTTTGTTTACTCTTTCTTATGTGGAAGAAAATAAATAATACAGATAAATTTCAACCATAAATAAAATACGGTGCAATAAGTAAACAAGCTGTGGTCTTAAACTTTGCAAGTACATAAAAATGTCCATACAAATTGTTGCTTTTCCCGAAGCCCCAGATCATCGATCAAATTTCCAACCTCTACCTCACTCTCTGTCTGCATAAAGGAATTGAAATTTAAGTCAGAGAATATCCCTAGAACAGCTTGAAGAACCCTTGAATTTATAGAAATAAGAAATTTGCTAATTTAATTTTCTCTACAATACCATTCTATTATCTAAGCAGCAAAGACAATTTAGTAGTTCATATTTATAAGAATTAATGCAGGTTATTTTCAAACTCACCATCGTATTCGCACCTTCATCCCATACAAGACCGTCTTTTGAAACACTTCTTATTCTACCTCCAGCTCTTTCTTCAGTTTCAAACAGTGTGACACTCAAACCATATGATTTAAGCTTATATGCTGCAGTAAGCCCACTGAAAATCACATTGGATTTGTCAAAATTGAATTTCTAGCAAAAAAGAACCAAGGATAAGAAATGATTAGCATGGATATCTAAAGATGATGTGGCATGTGAGTCATGTTAGCAATCATGTGTCAAAAGGTCCCTTATTGTAGGACACTATGTTGGTGTGATTGTAGGTTTGCTTGTTTTGTTCATGTCTTAGGATCATCAAAAAATAAGTTGGGACCTCAAGCAGTAAAATGTTTCTTAGGGTACTCGAACACTCAAAAGGGGGGTATTTGTTATAGTTAGTGACTAAAAAAAGGTATATCTATGTCAGAGAGGAAAAAGCGCTTGGGAAGAAAAAGGTCAAGGTGTTCCATAATGGTAATGGTAGCCGTAACAGCCACCGCCATTACCATTATGATATGAACCGCAACAGCCATTACAGCCCTCCCTCTTTTTTTACTTTTTTGAAAAATAAAAAAATTTCTAGACCATTATGGTCGTTATAGGGCCGTTATGGCCATTTCAGCCCCGTAACATGTAACAGTTATGGCCATTACATAACTAATTTTGAATACCTTGCAAAAGGCAAAGTTAGGGTTGGACATTCAAACATTTTTGTTTTATATTAAGTGAACGCCAAATTACATAAAATGCTCTTAGCGCAAAGGGCTGAAAGGAAAAATAAAAGAAACAAAAAGAAGCGAAGCGTAGGGCTTCCCGGAGAGAGAAGCCCGAGCAGAATGATAGTGTGTGTGTGTGTGTGTGTGTGTGTGTGTGTGTGTGTGTGTGTTTCAAGGGTTGTGAGGCCTTGCCAATTGAGAGGAAAGGCTCCTCACCGATTGTGGGGTACTGACATAAGATAACCTACAAACTCATTCACCTGGGCAAGGACTTGAAGGTATAGATGGAGGCATTCAGGCATGGAGTCATGGCTCACCTCCCCAGTGGGACTGCTCACTTTGGCAATAGGAGGCTCCGGAATGCACCTTTGGAAGGCAGTGAATGTGACAACATACACACTTCCCCAGTCCTTATCAGTTGCAGGGTTCAAGAGGAATAACATAATCACAGTCCACTGTCTAGAGAGTCACAACCCACACAACCATGCAAATATATATCTACGGCCCCCTCAAGCTAAGGCATAAAAATTAATCATGCCCAGCTTGCCTAGAATACATACTCCAACATCAACTGCAAGAGCCTTCATTTAGATATCAACAAGTTGTGCAGTAGACAGAACAAAGGGAGTAGAAATAATGCCAACAACAACATTCTTAGGAATAAAATAACAATCAACTTCAATATGTTACATCCGCTCATGAAAAACAAGATTTGAATCTATATGAATTGCAGCCTGAGTGTAACAAGACATGCACACCAGAGTCCTCATTGGAAATGCTAAGTCGACACAAAACTTATCAACCACAAAATTTTACACACGGTATTCACAATAGTGCGGTGCTCAGCCTCAACACTCAATCGCACACCACTTGCCTTTTAGTCTTCCGGGTAATGAGATTGCCTTTGAAAAAACTACAATACTCTATTATAGAAGCATGCTTTGTGTTGGCATGTGGAAGGACTAGAGTACAAGCATTCCTCATTCATATACCTTCAAATCCGATTTAGTTGATTGAGAATCAGAAACAACCTCATCATTAACATTATCCAGTTTAGAGAATGCCTTTGGAATAGAAGAAACAATAACAATTGAACCAGACTCAAGAATAGGAATAGGAAGAACCATAGAATTGTGCTCCCCCTGAAACTCAAAAAAAAATATGAAGCATCTTTTTTTAAAAAAAAAACTTAACATCCATAGAAGACATAACAGTTTTTAGTAACCACATCAAAATACCACGAAAATACATATAACCTGATTTGACAATTTTTTTGATGCGGATTAGTAATATAAAGAGGATCGGTATTATAAACATAACAAACACACCTATGGAATTTCAAGAATAAGATAAAAAGCCAAAAAACATTGAATAGGAGACTAACTAGAAAGAACCTTAGTGAGCAAATGATTAATCAAATAACAAGCAATAAGGACATCCAACCCAAAAAAATTAGGAACAAACATACCAATGAAAAGAGAACGAGTAATTTTTGGAGGATGCCTATTTTTTCTTACAGCAATTCTATTCTATTGTGGGGTATATGCACAAGTAATTTGAGAATTAATACTATGCTCCTAAAGATAAGACATTATATAATGATAAAGATATTCATTTTCATTATCGGTACGAAGAGTGCCAATATTTGAATTAATTGATTTCAACCTAAACATGAAATACTTTGAAAACGGAACCAACCTCATCCTATTTTTTATCAAATAAATTCACATCATTCGAGAAGCATTATTAATAAAACAGACAATATTTAAAGCGATTAGAAGCAATGGGAATTGGACTTTATACATCAACATGAACTAATGGAAATATTTTATTAGACATTCTCCCCACAAGAGGATAAACTTAATATTTGATTAAAACATGGGCCTTACGTTGTAAATTCGTGACATCACTAGACTCAACTGACATAGGCACAAAGATTGTAAGACTAAATTAGAAAACTGATCAAACCGACAATGTTGAGTACAAAGCTCTTCCCTTTTTACACTAAGACACTCACTAAATTGACTTAAAGAATTTAAATAAATGATATTGTAATCCATCCTTCTCATGTCTACCACCAAGCAGCTTCTTCTTCTTCAAGTCCTAAAAGACGCAATGACCAAGAAAAAAAATATATGATACTACAATTTAGGTCCCTTATAATCTGGCTAATGGATAAGAAATTAGAAGCAATACTAACAAAACAAAGGACAAGGAGAATGACGGTGAAATGGAAACAGTACTATTTTTCCTAAAAGGCATTAGGGATCTGCTAATCTCACACGACTTGAATGATGATTGGGGGTAAACGAACAAAAAGAAACAAATGTACTTGTTATATGATTAGTAGCCCCCAGATAAATTACCAAGAGCTTGATGCAAAAGCAATGTGAAGGGTTGTGAAAGTGTTCTGTTTGAGCCAAAGATGTAGACACAGAGACCTTATTCTGAGTGGTGTCCCTTAGTAAAGCGGCATACTTGCTTTTCAAGAGATGGACCACATCACTGGTTGGTGGAACCACAAGTGAATTTGACAATGGTATAGTTTTACCAATAGTATTCTAAGAATCCTTACCATCTATAGCCGCAAAATTAGCAACTCAGGCTTGAGGTCTACCATGAAGTACCTAGCAATAATCAACAATGCCTACATAGACCACAATGAGTGCACAAACAATCCACACCACAACCACAACACCAATACGGCGGCCATGACCCCACCATCACGACCTCCTCTCCCTATACCTTGGTTAGCACTAGCATTATCAAAAATCACGAATTCTATCACAAGAACAGATTTCTCAACCACAATTGGTCCTTTAACTGTGCGACGCTTCTCATCTTTTAAAAGCAAAAAAAAAAATTTACTATTCAGTGAAGGTAAAGTAGGTAAACCAAGAATCTAAGCCTGAGTAGGTTCAAACTCAGAATTAAGACTTGCTAAAAATTCAAATATCCTTTTGTTCTCAACACTACTTTTATATCCTCTGCATCTATAGAACAAACACTTGGAGATCATCCAGGAAAGGCAATTCTTGCCACAAACTACACATCTTTGCACAATAATTAGACATTGATCTCTCCCTCTATATTAAATGACCAATCTCCTGATGAATATTGCAAATTTAAGCCATATATCCTGATCAACATATAACTCATAAGCAGTTAACCAAATCTCACGCGCAATAGATAATAGAGAAAGTCCTTCACTAACCTTTGGTTCCATAGAATCTAGGAGCCAGGATATAAATAACAAATTGTTTGATTCCTATACTCCATAGGAAGGATCAGTCATAGGAGGTTCTAATATACTATCATCTATATATCTCACTTTCTATTTTCCTCCAATAAGCATCTTGACAATTTTGGACCATTGAAGATGATTGTTGGACTCAAGTTTATGATTTACAATCTACAACTCAGGATTCTCAAAATGAACAATCAACCTCTCCATTTTGGAGTTAATGGGATCAACTGTCTAAAATGTTGATGACAAAGCCATATTTAATCCCAAACAATTAGAATAGTACTAAGTGTCAAAGCTTCTCACAGTTCTATATCCAGTTATTGCTATAAATGAACTATAGCTTGAGACAATGTCAAAATAACACTCCTAAATTCATTAAAAAGCTCCAAAAAAACTATAACATGTGACAATATCAATCCATCTCCCCTTCCTTTAAGGCATATCATTTTTTCCATATGCTCTTTCTCCATTCCTTCTAAAGTTGCACATGCACGGGTTTATCCACACTAAAAAGCAGTTATGATGGAGGAAATGTCAACTCTAGAGAAACAGGGAACATGGGTCTTGGAGTTGCTAGTTAGAAAACACATTGTTGTCTACAAATGGGTGTCCACCCTCAAACATAATCCCAATTGCTTGATTACAGCAAAGCACGTCCAACGTCAAAAGGGGTCGCCCATCAATAAGGGTTGAACTACCAAGAGATGTTTGCTCTTGTAACAAAGTTAAACTTTTTGTTGATTTTTTTCTCTGTCATTACACTTTACAACCAGCCTCTTCATCAGCTTGATGTAAAGAATGTGTTTCTTCTTGGTGAACTTAGAAAAAGTATGTATGTACCTAATTCTCTGGGTTCCAGTTGCCTGAAAAGAAAGGAAATGTGTGCAGAATGAAGAAAGCAATTTACGGTCTCCAAGAGCATGGTTTGAGAAGTTTACTTCTACTATTTCTCAATTTATTTATTTTTTTTACCTTTGATCATTCCATGTCTATGAAGTGACATGGCGGCTCAATTACCATCCCAATTGTCTATGCAAGTGAAATTGTCCTCACAAGTGACAATGATTTGGGGATAGATAGGGTGAAGTTCTTCCTGGCCAGGATGTTTAAAGTTGAGTTAGGGCCTTCGAAATATTTCCTTGGAATCAAGGTAGCTAAGTCAAAGGAGGGGACCTTTATCTCACAAAATGTTTTAAATATTGTAATCGCGTAATGTATCGCGCCCTTGGGATACGGATACATATCGGTTATCGAATGGGATATATCAGTTGTATTGCGTAATTTATCATTGATGTTGAGAAACATGGGAACATTGGAAAATTGGTCGAATTTTTCAATAAAACTTCAGGGATAGTTGAAAAAGATATCAATACACACTTAGCAATCAAAACATTTTTTTTTAAAAAAAAAAGTGCACATAATAGGGGATTCCTTTGTATGGGGTCCTAATATATGTGCTTTCTAACTAAACTAAGGCAAGTATATTCAAAGTCTATTCATATAATTTATAAACATAAGAAGACGTACGGAAACCCAAGCAATACATTCAAAAACAAAAGAAGAATCATTAGATCAGGTTACATACATGTTTAATTTTGTGTTTGGATACAAAGATTGCAACTGATTTGTGAGAAATTGAGAAATCTAGAAATTGAGAAATTTAGATTTCTCAATTTTCCGCAACTTAACCAATCTCCCCCAAATCTCGAAATCAAAGTTCCAATGATTTTTCATGGAAAACATGAAGAATCATATATTTGTAATCATTTGACACTGATTTAACGTGATTTATAGCAAAAACATGGATCAAAAATTGAAAATGCTCACTAGATCAAATAAGTGGGATACATCAACACTACCTATGTGTTTCGTATCGCACAGGTGGGATAAAAGATATATCGTGAGATATATCAGCTGATATCGTCGATATTTAAAACACTCTCGCATGGGAAACGCATTCTTGATCTTCTCACAAATACAAGAATGTTGGGTGCTCGAGCAATGGATCCTCCTATTGAAGTGAAACATCACTACCTTCATGACAATGAGCAAAAGCCACTCATGATCTAAGGGTGTACCGTTGTTTGGTTGGGAAGCTTATTTACTTAATGATAACCAATTCAAACATAGTCTATGTGTGTTACTAACTAGTTCATGCAAGCTCCATGACCTTACCATCTCGAGGATGCCTATTGCATTCTTTTCCATTTAAAATCTACTCCAGGAAAGGGTTAACTCTATTATACTCATGGTCACTTGAACTTTAATGGGTATTGTTATGTTGAATAGGCAGGATCTTCTAATGATAGAAAGTCTACATGCAACTACTTTACGTTCTTTCGCGGCAATCTAGTAACTCAAACGAGTAAGAAACAGACAGTGGTCGCGCATTCCTTTGTTTATGCAATCACCCAATGCTCGCGTTGCATGTGAAATGTATGGCTTCATTCTCTCCTAAGTGAAATGTGGTTTGGTGTTCCTAATCATGCTCCCTTACATAATGAAAATCAAGCTGCAATTTACATCAACTCTAATCCAGTTTTAATTGAGAGAACCAAGCATATTGAGGTTGACTATCATTCTATGAGAGAAGATTTTCGCCTAAGTTATTGTATACACCATAAATAATTAGCTAGTTGATAACAAGTAATATCTAACTCCAACTTAGGGGGAAGTGAAGTCCAACTTAAGCGGGATTATAGGAGATTGCATGGGTGTGATTCCAAGTGGGTGTTTAATGGTATTGGGTACCCCTGCATGTACTCGATATTGGGTACTCCTGCATGTACTCTCTCTCTCTCTCTCTCTCTCTCTCTCTCTCTCTCTCTCTCTCTCTCTCTCTCTCTCTCTCTCTCTCTCTCCCCTACATGTACTCAGACAAAATTGGTTTTTTTTAAAAGGAACAAAGTCTATATGAGTTATTTCTTACGACATTCAAACTTTGTACACTCTAGCCTATTCTTGCAAATCTTATATAATTGTCAATAAATTTTGCATCTTGTTATTATATCTTGAGCCAAAAGGTTTGATTCTTTTGGTCTGAAGTTTGTATTATAAACAATCTAATATAGATTTTTGACATGCTTCTAAACCATCTCTCTTTGTTCCCAACTGCTAGAGCTGTTAGGATTTCATGCTCCAATGTTTGATTTTCACACATGTGGTCCTTGAATATCGATTCAACAAGAGCTTTGTCTTGATGAAGTTATTTTCATAAAATAACTCCATTTTAACTTTAACTAAATGAACATTGTGTCATTATTTCTACCCTTTCAACTTTAATGACGAGATTAGGAACATAGTCGACAATTTGTTATTGGATACTTTTGATAAGTTTATGATGTGGGGTTTAACTCTTCAAAATAGTTTACTATTTTCTTTGAGGTTTCTTTGTAAGAATTATTTGGAGTCAATATCCTACTTTGCCTATCGGTTGAGGTTAGTCTTCTTCTAAATGAGGGCATGAAGTATGTACTTTCAACTTTTGATTATTTGAATTGCTATTAGTTTTTTTTGGAATGTTTCCCATGCACATGAAACACAAGTAACCATGAAATTTTCACTTGACTTGATATGCATCACTTGTAAAATCCCTCTATCTTGTATTTTTCCTAAAAAAGATTTTCCTCCCAATTGAAAAAGAAGAATAAGAAAACATTTTTCTTTTCAAGTAGGGATAACATATTGTGCCCAAACATATGCAGAAATTGAGAAATGACTCCACATTTCTTGGGTTCAAGGACACATAATGGACGTGGTTCCTCTCATCTATAATGTTGGCACATAAGGGCTTGTTTGGATGCCACTTACAAATAAGTTGATCTCATTTTATTTAATCATAATTAACCATTAACAATAAATTTATTTGGCAGGGATTTAAAAACATAACCAACAATTTATATAAACTATGATCCCTACTACATAATTAAAGTTAACTAAAATGAGATGAACTAATTTTTAAGCAGCAACCAAACATTCCCCCAAGGGATTTCAAAAATAAAGATCCTAATATAACAAGATGTGGCAAAACTGTATGCTACAGATAGCCATAAAGTCCTTTTTTTTTAATCAATTATTTGTGAATTTATTAGAAAGATATATAAATAAATAAAATAAAATAAAAACAATACAACATCCATCAAGCCAACAAATAAATCCCATGTACAAAGAGAAGATCTATGGACCCCTTTCCTTTCAAGAGTCTGGCAAAATTATCTGCCTCTCTCAGAATATAATAAAAGCTAATATTCACAGCGCCATCTCTAGATCATTCAAAATAAAGTCTAGCTTCCACAGTTGAGGACATTTCTCTCAAACCCAAGCAATTGTGGAACTTGAACCCCCCCTCTACCACAAGATTGCCTCCTGCCCAATTGACAAAGATCTTCCACCCCAACTTTAATTGCTAATAAAATTCTACTCTTTTAGAGTTTTACATTGCCACATTCCCCAAGAAGGAAAACTTAATAATAGAAGGCTCGTCCATTTGGATTCCAATGCTGGACTGCCAGGGGCCCTGAAAGAACTCCCATTTGCATTCAATTCCCAAATGAAAGAATAAATCACAGTGTAGACACCATTTCCCATCCACATTCACATTCAACTTTCATTACTCAAAAGTACTTGATACTAATATTGACATACGTATTGTGCAGACAGTCAAACATCTGGGTTTTCAATCATAACACACACAAAAAAGACATACTTTTGGCAAAGGGGTTCTCAAATTAATAGCACATATGTATGGCATAGTGCAGTATTCTTCCCATACAAGCAGATGATGATATGTATCCAATAATAATGGCAATGAACTGCGGCCTATGACCAGGGATTGACGACTCGCCCAAGTCGGCTGCAACTTGTTTGAGCCGGTCTAAGTCCAATCCAGTTCGGCACAGCAAGTTGGGCTTGAGAATAGAGGGTGACTCAACCTGACTCCGCCGAATCACCCCTGGCTCAGCCAAATCTCGACTAGACTCAGGACAACGAGTCCGGCGGAGTAAAAAAACATTATTACAACTGTTTGAAATGCTAAAAAGATGCAAATTTACACTATCCAAACTAGAATCTGCCCAACTGTGGAGGGAGAGGGAGAGAGAGAGAAAGAAAGAGAGCAAGTACCTAACACCGCCGCCAACAATTGCAACTGATTTAACAGAACCTGAAAAATCAAACTCCCGATCATTAGGCAAATGCACTCTCCTCTTTAAATACATCTCCATATGGCACTATCAAATTCCCCATCGTCAAGTCATAGTGGGCGGGATTCCCAATGCAAATTCAAAATGGGATTCTGGGATTTTGAAAAATTCACCATTTCGAACGTAAGGTTTGGGAACACTGAGGCATATGATTATGTAAAAATGAAATGAAGACATGCATGTCGGAACCATAGCACGATAACTGTGACGACATGAAATGGAAAAAATAAAATAAAAATAAAATAAGGGGGCGTTTGGATGCCAAAGCGAACTGAATTGCGATCAATACGGTTCAAATCGAGAGAAACCTGCGACGATTATATCGTTTGCTAGCATTCGCAATTGAACCAAAGACGAGCATTTTTACTTCGGAGGATTGGTAATTGCAATTCGATTCGATAGTGAAGCCAAACGGACCCTAACTTACAGCATGAGAGATAGAGACAGAGCGGATGCCTTTCTTATCCTCTTTGGCGGGTGAGGCCATGGCGGGCTTTCCGTTTTCTGAAAATGGTGTGGGATGTTGTTCTGAAAAGAGGGAAGAGGATGCTGGAACGAGGATAGAGAAAAACTTTGATACTATGGCGGAGTGTAATGGATGATACGCACGCACTCAGAAATTGCAAACGCCTACGGAAACCATGGTTTTGAAACACCTTTTGGAATCCTTCAACGGGCGTTTGGCGCATGGTATCAGATTGGATTATTTATTTATTTTTATTTTTTTTACACACGCGCACACACCCCCGCGCACTCACGCCACACGCACACACACCCACACACGCACGCCGTGGGATTTAACCACCATGGGTACTCGAACCCTTGCCCCGGTGTTGAAACTCCAAGGAGTCTACCACCCGGGTATCAGGTAGGATTAGGTGGGACCGAATTGCATTTGGTCCGTGGCAGTTCCACCCAGTGTTTGGAAGAATATGGGAAAGTTTGAATTTAGATTAGATGGAATTGCATTGGTCCTGTCCCAATTCCACTCAATGTTAGCAAGTTGTGTAGGTCCCATTTTGTGGACTATATCCACACCGTCCACCCATTTTTCAAGATCATTTTAGAGCATGGGGCAAAAAATCAGATAGATCTAAACCTCAAGTGGACCCCACCATAGAGAGTAGCAGGGATTGAACACCTACTGTTGAAAACTTCTTTGGGGCCACATACGTTTTGGATCTGCCTCATTTTTAGTTAGGCCCATGCCATAAAATGAGGTTACCAAACAGATGAACGGTTTGGATATAACACATATGTGTTATTCTCAACAGTTTCAAATGATGGTGTGTATATTTATTCAATGTACTACCATATTACAAACATTACATGAAATTAAGCTTAGCCGTGGTAACAGGACGATCCCTGCTGTACGTAATAATTACGTTGTTAATCCCATCCCACCTAATCCTTCCTAATTCCATGCGCCAAACACCCCTCAATTATTTTTCACACCCTTGACTCAGAATCCCCTTTAATTGAGAGAAAAGTTATGAATAATATATTTACAAAGTTTAAATTTAATTACTAAACTAACTTTAATATCTTTAATTAGTATAGATATGTAATGTTTGACATAATCTTTGTAATAAGACCATTGAAATATATACTTTGCCTCAAAATTATGAAATTCCAAGTCTCAAATGGCCACAAGTACAAGATCACATCCAAGTGATTAATCAATAAATTTTAACCATTGACTTATATGGACAATGTTTGACAAATCATTAACTTGAAGTAATTAGAGTGATGCAATTGATAATTTAATTGTTTTGGAATATCATTATTAGGACATTTGCCTAATAAATTAATAGCCTAATAACACACATGCTGCACATACAACTCTTGGAAGGATTTTAGACGTAATCAAAGCTTTTGTTTTGGATTTGAATCCCTTCAAACCCCCAAAATAATGATGCCAAAGGACTCAATAGCTAAAATCATTTATGATATTATGAGATATAAGTTAAGATTCATTGATGATTTGACTATTGAATAGGTGGACAGTTAAAAATGAAAGATATACCTAGGTCCTATTTCCAACAACGAAGTGGATATTAGTAAAGCTTGAGATTGCCCAGCCCACCTGATATTGGGATAATGAACTGCAGTGGGTTGTATGATATGCAAGTGACTTCGTGGTCCGCAGCTTAGTATTATATAACTACTCGGGGAGATATGAGAGAGGGTTGATAAGGCGATTCCTCTTTGGAGATATTGAGGTGGCGATTCACTGCACAGGTGCTGATGATGCAGAGGTGTGCGGGATGGGGTTGGTGTTGGGGAATTTGGACTACTAGCGGCTTTTTATAATAATGGCCATAAAGTTTGGCCATTGTAAGATTTTGGCCCTATTTTTCAAAATTGTTTTTCACCCTTTAATATCGAATAAAAAATTTGGACCCAATTACCCCTTTGCATGTAAGACAGTGCTCGAAAGTTAAAGGGTCATTTTTGAGTACATGAAGAGTGGGTCCTATTAAATTATGATTGAACCCGCTCCATGAGAGATATGATCTATTCATTTTAATCAACAAGTCGTGAAACCACATGAGGGAGGTTCTGTTTTCTTTTGAAGCTCTGTGGCCCATAATAGCATTAAGATTATTCGTTTATTCTAAATTATTTCTTCAAGTATTATAGTCCATATGTGATTTTTTTTTTTTCCTTCAAACTTAAACTGATAATATGAAATTAAAACCATCATCATCTAAATGGGGTAGATTTGCTTTATGTCAAGCCAGTGTGATGGGGATATCAGAAGACCTACTTGGGTGTACCAAAGATGGAGACGACCACCCACATTAGACCATCTTTCTTTGTGGATAGGAGACGAGTTTCAAATGGGGCCCGCCAGACCATTTTGAATACCTCACATGCATTGGACGTGCATCAGGAAGACCTTACTTTGAGATGATGCATGTGGGGTACTTAGGAGATCATTTTAGTCATACGATTTCTATTTTGTGTCAATCTGACCATTGGATCTTGTCGATCAGGCCATTGGGCCACCGGATCTTTGAAATCTGGGCTCCTTAGATTATGACCTTGCTTTTTTTATATTTTTTGTTATTTTTAGGAGTTATTTGATGGTTGAGATTAATAATATATGTTTTAGTTTTCTGTTGATGGTCAAATATTGCATATCAGACTCCAGTTAATACTCGGTGTTACGTACATGATAATACTTAAACGTTCTATTTTAATCATGTTTTTGTTGCAAGGTGAATTTAAGAGCTTGGACTGAAAAGGGTGCTAAAGGCATGAATTTGATATTCAAGAATCACTAAGGCAAGGGACGGATCTTAGGGGACCGAAATTAAAGAATTCACACGCCAAAGATCCAAAAAACTAAGTGATTAACTATAAAGAGGCCTGAAAATCGTCCTGAATACAAGATCAAAATGTTCCCACCATCCGTTTGACTTAAAACTTTATATCTGGCCTGAGGATCATAAAGTAACTATACACGTAAAATTTTGTGAAAGTGGTCCAACAGACAAATCAGCCAATAAATTGCTAATTTAGGGCCGGCCTGATCTTTGAATATGCTTCAATTTTGGTCTTAACCTAATAAATTATATGAGAAACAGATGGACGGTACAGATTTCTGAAAATCATCACTATGAGACCCACACATGTGATGCTCGTGCACCACGGCATGTGCACTCGTGCGGCACTAGACACTGCGCTTCTCTCTTTACGCAGCAAACAAACTGGCGTCCCGCTGTGATGATCGCTGGCCCACCACCATCATCTTAATGGATTATCTAAACCGTTTATTGTGTCCAGGGGAGTGCCGACCACAACCATGCTCTCCATTTGCACCCATGCACGTACACAAACGAAAAACTCATCCAAAATGCAAGATGGATGGTGGGAACAAAGATACAATTGGCCGCACCAGAACTCGACCAAAATCACCCATTTCCAACCGAAATCTTGCCAGGAATTCAATGGACGGAGTGGATTTCACATTTGATGTGTACCAGGGGACCACCAAACAAACCAGCGCAGCTCCTTGTGTAAGTGACACATGTCGAGAGAGACCCGCACGATCCGAGCGTTTTACGATCAAGATCACAATCAGATCTATGATCCGGGCCGTTCAAAGCCTTCCCATGGGGCAACCAACCACCACCAAGAAGCCTAAATGGAACAGATTCCACATCAGGTCTCTGTTTTGCTGAAACTGATTGCGTCAGGTGATTTCGCTGCGATTACGTTGCGAAAGGAGAGCTACTGTTGCGTAAACTTCATTCCCAACCACCGACTCCACTCAACCGACTTTAGACATCTATAAAAAGAGGGAGAGAAGGACATGATTAGCATCCTTGGAGCCATGGAGAGAAAGACGGGAACAAGAGAGAGAGGAAGATGTGCATTGTGGCCAGCACTAGGAGTTTTCTTCTCCTTCTTCTTAGTTTTCTTCTTTTCCTTTAATGTTTTTATGAGATTTAGATCATCATGTTTATGATGAGTTAAACCTCTTAGCTAGGGCTAAGAGGTGAAGCTTATAACTGGATGGGATCCTTTTTATGGCTTTGATTCATGTTAAGTTGAGCTGATTTTGATTCTAGTTTGATTACAAGGAATGCTTTTAGTTTTTAATGGTTTGTTATGAGTTAAATTACAATGGATCTGCAATAGCTTTGAGCATGTTCTTCTCGTTATTATGATTATGAAATTAGGAACCCTGTTGTTTACCATCATCTCATGGACATGGTTGGTGTCTCTTAGATTGGTTGTGAATTGGTTAAATTCTATTGTTTGTTTTGTCTCATGGCCATGGTTTTGTGATGGAATCACTTCTAGTTCTTATATCTCTCATCCACTAAAAACTAGATCAAAGGAAGTTCATATTTAAGTTTTAATGAATTATCTTCCAGTTGGATGAAGATGGGACTCTGATTCCAGATGTGTTTATGAATCAAGCATAGATTTCTCTGATCCCTACAAGCGGATTTTTAGAAATTCTAGTTTTTCACATTTGAATTTTATAAGTTTTAGTTACATAATTCACAATTATTCTCTTAAATTCTCCTGATTTAGATTACATCTTCTTCTGTTCTAGTTCTAGCTACTTTCAAAATATGTTTAAGGTTCAGTCCATATGGATTCGACCTCGATCTTACCGAGATTATTACTACATCGCGACCCTATACTTGAGGTAGTGAACATTTTCTTATTTTGTATGATGGGCCACTTTACTTAAGTGAGTGGAATAGTTGTAATTATGCTGGATTTTATTTGTAAAATTTTTATTATAAAAGCACAACGGGGTGGAGTTCCAACCCTAGTGGAGATTTAAGAAGAAAAAAGAAGCAAGAAGGTCTCTTGTGTAAAGGAATTTTTCCTTTTTATTTTCTAGGAATTTTTTTTTTGAAAAAACTTTTCCTTCTAATTAAATTGTAGAAGGGTAAAAGATTGTTTGGTGGTGGATTCCCCAAGATACATTCTTCCTCTTCTTCATTTTCGAAAGGTATTCTTCTTCTTACATCCTTCCTCTTTCTTCTTCGAAAGGTGTTCTTCTTCTTCTGTTGTCTTTCTCTTTTCTTTCTCGTTACAACCTTCTTAACTCTAGATCTTCAATTTCTTATTTTCTCCAATTTCAAAATCCACAATTCCCATAAACCCTAATTTTTCTAATTTTAGATTTCTCTCTTTTCTAACCCTAATCATAAAACTTACAAATCTGTCCATTGAGTGTAGAACGTGCCTATGCTAAATTGAAAGTTCTAACCTTCAATCAGTCCTAGTTTTAATTGATTTATGTGATTTCTTAGCATGCGGGCATGTGATTTAGGTTAAATCAGATTTTATTTCCTATTATTTACTCTTAATTAATTGGTAGGTTAGCATCTTTTGTTAATTAAATTATTTTATGAACTCTTTCATAATCTCCATGTTACATGTTAGCATCAAATCATATGTCCTGCATCACAGTGGGCCCCATATAAGTTATCTGAAAGGGCCTTATTGTGGGGCCCTGCTGTACGAGGGGTCATTTACCCCTTTTCTTCTTTTCTCTTTGTTCTTTTCCCAAAGAGGACCACACACTTGTCAAAGCTTCCACTAGTTAAAAGGTTTATGTGGGGGACTACCGCACTCTTCAGCGACTCTTCGAGATACGCACCATGCTTTTTAGGCAGAAAACGAGTGTTTTTTGAAGATTTTCGGGAATGTTTTAACTCCCAAACGATGTTTTGACTCTCCAACGTACAAGATATGGCTGTTAAAGGTAGATTTATGTAATAATGGCTTTTTGGGTTTTGTTTTTATTTTTTTACTAGGGTATCAATGGTAGGAGTTTGTGATAGGGAGGAGAGTATAGTGATCTCCCTCTATGGTTTTTTTTTTTTTTTTTTTTTAAGGTATCAATGATGGGAGTTTGTGAAAGGAGGAGACTGTGGTGCGTTTGTGAATTGCCGATGGCATTGGGATCTCACTTGGATTGCTATTAGGGAGTCTATGGATTGTTGATGGGCGTTGGGATCATACTTGGATCATTTATGGGCGTGTGGCTCATCGGTGGATTGAGATAATATCTAGATCATTAATGGGGTCTGTGGATCACCGATGGGCATTAGAATCACACTTAAATCACTAATGAAGTATGTGGATCGTCGATCACACCTATGATGTCTCTATTCCCTTAACTTAAGCTAATAGTTTGTCTTTCATGCACTATAGATTCCTTTTATGAACTGAGAAAACCTAGTCCTTTGTAAAGGTATTCCCAAAGTTCTGAGTAATATCTCTAACTCATGTGAAGGATGATTTCAAGAAGTATTATGTTAGGAAAGATATGTTCATAAAATATTGTTTCAACTATCTACTGGATTTCGATGAAACAAATTGAATTGATCATGGACCATTGATCCATTGCCTAATACAAAGGCGCATTGGTGATATCTAGTTTGATTTCAAGGCACTGTACTTGGATTCAAAGAGATGGACTTCATTTTGATTATGGGTATGAAGTGGGCACCACTTGACCAATCGAAGTAGACTAGCTTGGAGCCTTCATGAGGAAGGACTATTAGGGAGCGGTATTTTAAGTATTGGTCTCTATTTGTAAAGAGTGATTTGCTTGAGGCATTTATTTCACTATGAGGGACCAACAAATACATTGATGCCTTGAAATTGGCCATGTTGATATGCATTGAGAATTTAATTGTTGGATCACTTAGGAAGAATGGGTGTGTAGATGAATATATCGACTTAGTAAAAAATTTAGATAATTTTAATAGTTACCCTTGGAGGAGTATTGGGTACCACACTGAAAGAAGAAGCCAATACCATAATTAAGAAACACTATTCAAACTCATACAACTTATGTGGATGCTCATTTATCATACAAGTAAATCTTTTTTACTATGAGATTCCATAAACTATTATTTTGTAGATTTCATTGCGACTATATTATGCCTCATATTAATTCTTATTGTTTTACTCTTTCAACAGGTTTGGGCACATGAGGTTTGCCTTGACATATGTGGCCCAAAGGTCTAGGCCACTAGACGAAGTAGTTCTATCAGAATTCCACGACTTCTGAATTAGACTATGATCAAGGTAGCAAAATACAAGAGTCCATCAAGAGGCTTTAGGAGTGTGTGGGTAAGTTACAATATTAGTTATTGGTTTGTTCATTGTGTATTACAATGCTCACTATTTCTGACACTACACACATGTTGTTGCAAATTAGGATCGGTGGTGAGCTCATCCCCACTGCAGAGGAGGAAAAATTTGTCGTTGTTAGAAAGTTCGCACATTTGTCTTGGGGAAGGAGTTGGGGAATGAGACGAGAAGTAAGAAGAAGACAGGGAGGATGATATGGGAAAGGAAGATGAGGGGAAGAAAGAGGCGGAGCAAGAGAGGAGTAAGAAGAAGATGGATATATAAGAGAAGATGGGAAAGGAAATGGATGGAAAAAGAGATGGGGAGGGAGATGAGAAGTAAAAAGAAGACGGATACAAAGGAGGAGATGGGAAGGGAAGAGGTGGGGAGGGAGAGGAAGACAAAGAGGAAATTGGATCAAACTACTTGCTTAAGGTGGTTTCCATCAAGGGGGTAGGCTTCAACCATCTTGGTGGCTAGCCTTCGAGACATCGTGAGCATCCAAGGATGGCCCCCTAGGTCACCTGGTACTATAAGTACTTATGAGTCTTCCCGGGAGTGCCCTTAGGGAATCAGTGCAGGAACGATATGCATGACTTGAATACACAAGAATGATCTATGTATCATATTAAAAGTAATTACATATATCGCCATGGTTCAACAATATTATTTCAGTTTAAACAATTTCAACAAGGTAATCCATACAAAAGAATACAGTAAACAGAGCATCGCATAAATATTTTTAATCACAACAGAGAGGAAACATGTTGGAATCACTAACCTGAAATCCAGTGATGTGTACTCGAGATGTTACCCAAGATTAATTAGTTTGCAATTGTAACACCCCTCAATACCTGAGTGTTAAAAGTTCTCGAGTATTACCGTGAAATTTAACTTAATATGTACATGTGTATGATACTAATCTAGCTATCCTTACCTTAAATCCATTCTACAACATGAATCTGACCATTGAGAATACTCTCCATTCATAGATCAAGCAATCTGACCGTTGATTTTCAGACAAGACCATCCATCGCATGACTTGACATATGTACCTTCCCTTAAATGAATTGGTGAATAACTCCTTATCCATAATAATTTAGATGTAAATTCTTTTGTAAGAATTGTTTAGAAATGTGCATATAATCATGTATAACCATTAGATTTCACAAAACTCTTAGATCAAGCCATCTGACCCTCTGAGCATAAGATCAGTACCTAGATCTCTACTTATACTAACTTTAGAATACCCAGGACTAGTGAGAAGTGAGTCTGAAACACTTGCACTTCTGGATCACGAGATCTGACCGTTGGAATTATGAATCAACTATGGAATTCGAGATAGATCATTTGATCTGGGCCTCACATTGTACAATGGTAGATATGATCATCAAAACTAGTCATTAAATCCATGTAAGAAACTCCTGGACCGTCGATGAATCGTCTTGAGATAATCCATCCGTTCAAACCCATGATCGTTCATTCAAGTGAAAGGTAGGAGTGATTAATTGTAGAAATGATTGTGAAAATTACCCTAAATTGAGTATGATCCATTAAATCAGATTTAAAAAGGATTTGACTGTCAGATTAGCGAAAATCCATGGTTAAGGTCCAAGAATTTAAAGTGTGGCCCACCTAAACTTCATATCAGCTCCATTATTAGACTTAGAGCCCTATACATATCAAGTAATTAGATGGACAGTTCCGATCATGGGATTGGATCAGAGATCATCATTGGATTGACAATAACCGACACTCAAAGGCCATATGTTAGATGTTATGACCCACCTAGGCCTGGGATCTGCCTCATCTTTGACTGGGTGCCATAATAGGACCCACAAGACTTGATGGACAGGGTAGATATGCCAAAATCATCATGGTGGACCACACTTTATGGGGTGCATGTACACAGTTAATGCAGACCCGCCGTGCATCCAGCTAGGCAGCTCAGTCAAACACATTTGACCCGACATTCCTTAAAACAAAGAAAATTTATCTTTCTTTCGTTTCCGCTAGCTATGGATGAATTTCCAATATGATGATCTTGGGCCACCATCGTCATCTACATGGATGATCCGAACCACTCATTACAACTGTAGGCCAAAACTGACTGGACCTTAGGCTTCCTCGCGCATTTTTCAAGCTTCCACGTGCGAACAGATTCCAATGTAAATCACCAAGTTGCAATTGAAAAACTTGCGGTTGATCCAAGTGGGCCACCACTCCAGCCAGTCTAGATGATCTAAATCGTCTATCGAGTTTCGCACTCGACCCCAACCAAGAATGCAAGACCCATCTAGGCCCATGCATGCAGACGTTATGCAATAACGGCCGTAGTTTCCTTTCCGTAAAACCATCGACCGAGAAAAACGGTCACACCAGACCTATCTACGCAAAACACTGCCCCATCCTAGCTGTTCAAATCACTTCAAGGAGGATTCTGATCCCCTTCACATCGACCAGAGGGGAGATAGGGATGTCCCACTCCTTTCGCTATGCAAGCGGGAAGGCTATGTAAAAGTCTTTGTATACACGGCCGCGCAATTGCGTACCCAATCCCAAGAAGAGTCTAGAACTCTTATGTCTATAAAGGCCTTGTATCCGACCAAAAGGAGAAAGGAAGAAAAGAAAAGGGGAAGAAACGAGAGAGAGAATTCTGACAAGAAGAGAAAGAAAGAGAAAGAAAGAGAAAGGAAAGAAAAGAAAGAGAAAGAGAAAGAAAAGAGAGGAAAAGAAAAAGAAAGGAAAAAAGAGAAACAAGAGAAAAGGAAGAGGTAGCAACCCAAGGTACTGGGATTGTACCTACAGGACCACTGAGTCGTCGAACTCGGACTCAGGATTGAGTCAAGTTCAACATCTCGAGACGTGAGGATTTCCTCATTTAAGCTAACTTGATTTAGAGATAATATAATCTTGACATTTACATGCTTTCATGACACTATGAACTTTCCTGTATTCGTTTAGTTTACCAACACCAATTATTTATCCTTTAAGAATAATGGTTAAGGTGTGAGGATAATAATTCATGGCCTTTCTAAATTTACATGAGGGTTTTATCCTTTGAGCTTACTTTAATTAAAATTAATATGAATTATTTTACCTTTTACCTGTTCCCATGATTTTCTCTCTTCAATTATATATTTAACTTATCATCAACAATTCTTGGCCCTTTTGGGATTATGGTATGATGTTAGTTATAAGTGATTTTTATGAATTTTTGTGGGGCTATGGATACAAGCCTTGCCCTTGCCTTTATCAATTTTGTTGAGTTAGTCCTTGCTACTCTTCTCTTTTGAGTTGGCCCTTGCCACTCTCCTTATTATTGAGTTGGCTATTTTCACTCTCCTTTTTGCCGAGTTAGCGATTGTTACTCCCCTTATTATTGAGTTAGCTATTGTTACTCTCCTCTTTGTTGAGCTAGCTATTGCTACTCTCCTCTATACTTTTTTAGCCATGTGCTATTGTTGAGGGTCAAATATTGCATATTAGACCCCTAGTTTTTACTTAGTTTTATTTACACGATAATGTTTAATATCCTATTTTAATCATGTTTGTGTTGCAAGGTAAATTTAGGAGCTTGGACTGAAAAAGGATATTAAAAGCATGGATTTAATGCTCAGAAATCACCAAGGCAAGGGACGGATCTTAGGGAACTGAGATTAAAGAATTCACACGCCAAAGATCCGAGAAAATCAAGAAATTAACAATGAAAAGGCATGAAAATCATCTTAAATGCAAGGTCACAGGGTTCTCACTATCCGTTTGACTCGAAATTTTATATCTGGCATGAGGACCCTAAAGTAACCGTACACGTTGAAATTTAGCCCTTGGATTCTTATAGAAGTGGCCTAACAAACAGATCAACCCATAAAACACTAATCTGGGGCCCACCTAATATCTGAATATGCTTCAATTTTGGTATCAACCCCTTTAATTGGAAAAGAGGGAGAATGGACGGAGCGGATTCCTCATAAACATCACGATGGATCCCACATGTGACTACGCATACATAGAACATGCGCATGCTAGCCGCACCGGACCCAATCCTCGGTAAAAGATCGGGTTGACCCGATCCTTCTTCGAAACGGAAATAATGTGTGGACATTGGCTCACCTTTGACATGTTATGGGCCACCATCGTCCATCATATGGACGATCGGGACTGTCCATTCAATCCAGGGGGTGGCCACAACCCTAGCCATGGAGCCCTTTTGATCCCATGCACATGTACACATGTAGATCGCCGTCAAATACAGGATGAATGGTGGGGTGATTTGATATAGTGGGCCGCACCAAAACTTGACCAAAACCACTCCTTTTTAACCTAAATTTTGCCAGGAATCCAATAAACAAGGTGGATTTCTCTGAAAACATCACTGTGGGGCCCACCGAACACGTCAGCGTAAGAGTTTTCTCATGCAATGAATGTTCAAAAAAATCGGACGTTGCGGGAAGTTGTATGGCCCAAATCACGATCGGATCTCTGATCTGAACCAACCAAAAGCTTGGAAAGGGGGTCTTTACCCCAACCATAGAGAAAAATCAGATCGTGGGATGATCTTTTGGCCGAAATCTCCTCCCAAACGCAAATTAGGTTGGGCTTTTGTTGCTGCTGCGCACGGTGATGCGCAAGGAGCTTCCACACCGACTCCAACAGCCTCTCCACTACCTCTAAACTGACCCTCCTTTACCTATAAAAGGAGAGAAGAGAGAAAGCTTGAGAATCATTAATCCTGGGAGCTTGGACGTGAGAAGCATAGAGAGAAAGAAACGTTAAGTCAGTCAGCTTCTTCCTTCTTCCTTTTTACTTACTGGTTTTGTTTATTTCTTTCCTTTAAGAGTTTAGTTTAATCATGGTGATGACATGTTAAACCTCTTAGCTAGGGCTAAGAGGTGAAGCTTGTAGTGTGATGGGGTGTGTTCTACGTCTTTAATTCATGTTTATTGAACTCTCTTTGATTATAGTTTGATTATACGAAATATTCATAATCTTTAATGGTTTGTTGTGACTTAAATTACAATTGATCTGCGATAGCTTTAAGTATTTTCTATGCATGCATAAAGGTTGTGAGCGTAGGACCCTTGTTGTTCACCATCGTCTCATGGTCATGGTTGGATGATGGAACCTTCCCCTATGTTCATAACTCTCTCAGATTGGATATGGATTGGTTAAATTCTATTGTTTACTTTGTCTCATGGGCATGGTTTTGTGATGGAATCAATTCTAATTCTAATACCTCTCATCTCTTGAAAACTAGATCAAAGGAAGTTTAGATTTGGTGTTTAATGATATATCTTCCAACTAGATGAAGATGGGACTCTAAATCTAGTTATGCTCGTGAATCAAGCATAGATCTCCCTTATTGCTATAAGTGGATCCTTGACACCCTAGTTTCCCACCTTTGAATTTTACAAGTTTTAGTTAATTAGTTTACCATTATTCTCTTAAATTTTTTTGATTTAAATTACATCTTCTTCTAGTTTTAGTTCTTATTGGTCCCTGTGGATTTGACCTGTGGATTCGACCTCGATATTACTGAGATTATTACTACATCACAACCTTATACTTGGGGTGGTGAACAAGTTTTTGGCACTGCTGTTGGGGACTGACTATTGCGTTTTTCTGAGATTGACTAGTTTTATAATTATGTTAAAATTAGAGTTTTCTAATTTTATAAGTTTAAGTTTTTTTTTGTTTGATTTTTAGAAACTAACCTAACTTTTCTATTTTGTAGGATTCTGATACAGACTTTCTAAATTGGTAATCTCTTTCTAATTTTTCTATTTTTAGGATTATGTATTATTTTCTATTTTTAGAAGTTTTCCTTTTCTCTTTTTAGAAACTTTCTATCTTCTGTTTTTAGAAACTTTTCCTTTTAAAAACTAACTCATCTTTCTATTTTTATTTTTAGTTACTTTCTAATATTAGAATTCCTATTTTAGACAATGACTTATTTTGTTTTATTTTACAGGATTTTAATTAGGAACGTCTAATTTGGTAACTTCTCTCTAACTCTCCCTTTCTTTTTATTTCCTTTCTTCCTTTTTAGGTCTAGGTTAGAATCTGAGATTGAGGGCTGAGTGTTTCATGTCCAAGTGGATCCGTGACAACACTCGACCTCTTTTGAGTAAAGGAGGATTGGTTGAGGGGTTAATCTGAGATTGAGGGCTGAGAGTGTTTCATGTCCAAGTGGATCCGTGACAACACTCAACGTCTTTTGAGTAAAGGAGGATTGGTTGAAGGGTTAACTGTTCATCGCAGAAATAGATACCGCTCGAGATCCCCAGAGTTAATTGACGTTATGGCTGCAATCAATTGATCAATCAACCAGAAGAACTACCTTAACTTCAGGTTAGGGAAGTACAAGATGAGAATGAGGTGCATTAAGCACCCCTGCCTCGTACTTTATGAGAGTATTTACAACCGGCGGGGGTGAGCATGCCCTCATGCATGGTTTTTCCAGAAGATACGGGACACATGAATATCAAGCCAAGGGTAATCCAACTCCTTCCAAAATTTCATGGACTGGAATCTGAAAATCCATATCTACACTTGAAAGAGTTTGACGAGATTATAACCACTTTATACTTTCCTAAAGTATCTGAGGACACGATCAGGTTGAAACTCTTTCCTTTTTCTTTAAAAGAGGAGGCTAAGACGTGGTTGCATTCACTATGCCTTCAATCTATTGGCACATGTAATGACATGATAAGGGAGTTCATAAAGAAATTTGTTCCACATCATAAAACAAACACCCTTAGAAAGTCAATCATGAACTTTGCCCAAAAGGAGGATAAAACATTCTTCCAATGTTAGGAGTGGTTCAAGGATCTTGTCAGTTCATGCCCACAACACGGTTTTGAAACATGGCACATTACACACTTTTTCTATGATGGAATGACATCTTCCATGCGCCAATTGGTCGAAAAAATGTGCAATGAGGAATTCATGAATAAAAATGTTGATGATGTGTGGGATTACATTGATAGACTTGCTGAAAACACACAATAATGGGACACCTACCCAAAATTAAGCACCACCTCTAGGCTCACTCAATCAAAGGAGAGAAGTGGAATATACCTTTTGAAAGAGGATGGTGTTATCAATGCGAAAGTGGATTATCTCATAAGGAAATTCGAGGTCATGGAACTAAAGAAGGATAGATTAAGAAAACTGTTTGTAGTATTTGTGATTGCAACATTCATACAACTGAAAATTGTTCAACAATACCTGCTTTTCAAGGGGTGCTGAATGAGGAATCTAATGCCGTGAACAATTACCAAAGACTTTTCAATGGACCTACTTCCAATACATACAATCCTAGTTGGAGAAATCATCCTAACTTCAGTTGGAGGAATGGACAAATGGCTACTCCGTAAGGTTTCTTCAATCAAATTTCAAATCAAGGGAACCTTCAAGATGATTCGATTCTAAAACATATTCAAAACCAAGAGCTTTTCACTCAAAGTATATTGTAAACCCTTCAAGAAATTTTAAAGGCCATATAGGGGTATGAGATAAAAAATTCAATTGGGAAAAAAGGGATTCTTCCAGCCCAACCTTTTTTCAATCCTAAACCGCAATATGAGATAAATGATCTAAGCTCTTCAAATCAGATGATGCAAGCTAAATCTATCACCACTCTTAGGAGTGGGAAGACCATTGACAAAATTATTCTAGTTAGGACTGAAAAGCGTAAGGACCCGGAAGAGGACAACGAAGATAGACCTAGCACTACTCCACAAGAATTAGAACCGGAACTTCAAGGCAAGCTAGTTGCCCCATTTCCCCAACGGATGGTGGCACCAAAATCTCTCTCTAACTCTCAGGACATTCTAGAGGTGTTGAAACAGATGAAAGTCAATATTCCTCTACTTGATGTCGTAAACAAATACCTTTATATACTAAATTTTTGGAAGACTTGTGTACGACCAAAACACGACAAAATATTTAAAAGAAAATATTTTTAACTAAAAAAGTGAGTGTCATCCTAAAGCAAAATGTGCCACATAAATTCAAAGATCCTGGTAGCCCAACCATCGCTTATGTAATTAGAAATTACCATATTGAGCATGCACTTCTTAATTTAGGAGCGAGCAAAAATTTAATTTCTTACTTAGTCTACAAACAGTTAGGTTTAGGTGAATTGAAACCCACCCTAACCACATTATAAATTGTTGATCTCACAGTTCGTATACCGAGAGGAATAATTGTGGATGTGTTGGTCTAGGTTGATAGATTCTATTACCCGATAGATTTTATCATCCTGGATATGCAACCTATCAGTAACATGAGCACCCAAATTGTCGTGATTCTTGGTCGTCCATTCCTTGTCACTTCAAACGTAATCATTAATTGCAGGAATAGAGTTATGAGTATGTCTTTTGGAAATATGACATTGGAGTTAAATATCTTTTTCAATACGGGCAAACAGTTAGAGGATGATGACGATTTCCACGACACAAACATGATTGACTCTTACATGGAAGATAGAACACTCCTGACCTTATCCTCTAACCCTCTAGAGATGTGTCTGGCCTAATCCCATGATTTTGATGATGACATAATTGAGGAGATGAGGGTCATGCTTAATACCATGCCGGTAGTTAAAGTTAACCGATGAAGGCTATAATTTGAAGAATTGCCTCAAAATGATGTAACACATCTACCGTTTAGCCTCAAGACATCGAAGCTTGACTTAAAATCTTTGCCCTCTAATATTAAATAGGTTTACTTAGGTCAAGAAGTGACATACCTAGTAGTGATTTCATCCCACCTTGAGAAAAATCAAGAGAGTATGCTTATTTCTGCTCTCAAAGAAGATAAAGGAGTTATTGGGCATATCATCACAAATCTCGATGTGATGAATGAACTCCTTTCAATTAAATGTTTTGACTCTTTAGAAGATTGCCTGGTACACTTTGTGAATATAAACAATCCCATGATACAAAACGTAGTGGATGCCTAGCAAGGCAATATCTCGGTAGTTGTTACTGACCGAGAAAACCCATATTCTAAAGAACCTCCTCCACCAGATCCTGACCGTTTACCATTAAAGGAGGAGGAGCTGAAAATTGAACCGAAAATTGAAACTTCGGAGTGTGTTAAGACTACCCCATGTACTAAGGATTTTTCTGAATTTCATCTACTTGTAGTCTCTGATTCACTATGGGGTACTAACTCTGAAACTTTCTCTGTCACAGGTGAATCATATATATTTTGGATACCTTAAGCGATTCAACAAAATTTTTATGCCGAGGACTATCAATTTCTCTGAAAATTCATACTCCAGAGCATCCAAGCTTATTGCAAAAAGAGCTTTTAGATGATCTTGTTGAGAAACCTACTGAGAAATTTATCAATATATTGGTCGGAAGAGGAACCTTGAGGCATGACTGAGTAGCTTTTCTTCCGCTTTCCTTGTTTAGGATTAGTTTATTGCTTTCATGTTATGTCTAGGATAGTCGGCTTTATATTGTTAGGATAGTTTGCTTTCCATTTGTTCTAGGATAGTTTGCTTTCATTGGTTTAACTCTTGTGCTGACCCACTTTCATGCTAAGATCTTTGTAGAAAAGCCGTACAGTCTCCTCATCAGGTATTATCTTTACATCACTTCTTTATTTTCATTTTCTCATGTGCATTGCATGCTCATGTCTTTTACATTGAGGACAATGTAGATTTTAGGTTAGGAATGGGAGATTAGGTTACCTAATCAATGTTTTCTCAGTCTTGAGCAAAAATTATGAAAAAAATTTCAAATTTTTTTAAAAAAATTTTGTGAATTCGAGTGATTTTGAAGGATATTCCTGATTTAAGCATATAAGATATATAATATTGGTGATTTATGACTCCTGGATTTAGTTATCTGTTAGATTTCAAAGTTAAAGTTTGAATTATTAATCTATGATTAGAAGTTTTAAACATTAATTGAGTCATGATTTCACATGTCACATCTAGCTGATACATTAAGGTCTTTGTTTGATATTGAATTGGTAACTTGGTGATCACTAAGCATGGAAGGAACTAGCTTGGGGAATTTGTCCATCATGTTAAAAAAAAAAAGAGTAGAATACCCTGTTAAAAAATAGTTATCGTCGAAAACGGCTACCTACTAAAGATCTTTAAAAAGGTTAACACAGTGTGAAGCCATCGATGGAAAAATCAAAAGTTAATAGAATGAAAAGATGAACTGTAAGGCAAGTTTTTGTTTAGGTTATGGTTATCCTGAATGCTCTTTTTGATTATCAATGTTATAATGAAAATAAAGAATTGAACCTTTGATTGTGATAAGTTTAGGTTTCACTATACACCCAAGGAACTCAATGTTTAGAATTGTTCTAATTGATGAATTAATATTTTGAACCTGACCATGAAGTTTACCGTGTGCTCGAGTTTAGGAGAAGGTAATACTCAACGTTGATGTATCTTAGAATTCTATTATCTAGACCATTTTTCAAAAATCACTTGAGTTTATAAAAATTATCCTGTGATTCTTGAAATATTTTTTTGCATACTTTGCTCAGGACTAGTAAAATGCTGGTTGGGGATTGTGTTGAGGGTCAAATGTTGTATATCCCTAGTTATTACTTGGTTTTTATATATATGATAATATTTAACACCATATTTTAATCATGTTTGTGTTGCAAGGTGAATTTAGGAGCTTGGACTGAAAAAGGGTATTAAAAGTATAGATTTAACTCTCAGAAATCACCAAGGCAAGGGAAAGATCTTAGGGGACCGAGACTGAAGAATTCACACGTTAAAAATCTAAAAAAATTAAGAAGTTAACGATAAAGAGGCTTGAAAATCATCCTAAATGCAAGATCACAGGGTTCCCACCATTCGTTTGGCTCGAAACTTTATATCTGGACTAAGGACCCTAAACTAACTGTACACATCAAAATTTAGCCCTTGTATTCTTGTAAAAGTGGCCCAATGGATAGATCATCTCATAAAACACTAATCTGGGGCCCACCTGATATCTGGATATGCTTCAATTTTGGTATTAACCCCTTAAATTAGATGATAGGGAGGATGGATGGAGCGAATTCCTTATAAACATTACAGTGGACGCCACATGTGATGTACATGTACACAGAACATGGGCACGCAAGCCGCACCAGACCCAGTCCTCGGTCAAAGATCGGGATGACCCAATCCTTCTTCGAAACGAAAATAGTGTGCGAACACTAGCATGCCCGCGATGTGTTATGGGCCACCTTCGTCCACTATATGGATGATCAGGACCATCCATTCAATCCAGGAGGTGACCACGACCCTAGCCATGGAGCTTTTTTTATTCCCATGCACGTGTACAGATGCAGATCGCCGACAAACCCACGATGAACGACGAAGTGATTTGATACAATAGGTTGCACCAAAACTCGACCAAAACCACTCCTTTCCAACCTAAATTTCACCAGAAATCTAATGAACATGGTAGATTTCTCTGAAAACATCACTATAGGGCCCACCGAACACATCAGCGTAAGAGTTTTCTCATGCAATGCACGTCCGAGAAAATCAAACGTTGCGGGAAGTTGTATGGCCCAGATCTAAACCGACCAAAAGCTTGGAAAGGGGATCTTTACCCCAACTATAGAGAAAAATCAGATTGTGGGACAATCTTTTAGCCGAAATCTCCACCCAAATGCAAGTTAGGTTGCATTGTTGTTGCTGCATGCACACGGTGATGTGCAAGGAGCTTCCACACCGACTCCAGCAACCTCTCCACTGCCTCTAAACCGACCCTCCTTTACCTATAAAAGGAGAGAAGAGAGAGAGAGCTTGAGAATCATCAATCATGGGAGCTTAGACGTGAGAAGCATAGAGAGAGAAAAAAAAACATGGAGTCGGCCACTTTTTTCCTTCTTCCTTTTTACTTCCTGATTTTATTTATTTCTTTCCTTTAAGAGCTTAGTTTGATCATGGTGATGACAGGCTAAACCTCTTAGCTAGGGCTAAGAGGTGAACCTTGTAACGTGATGGGGTGTGTTCTACGGCTTTGATTCATGTTTATTGAACTCTCTTTGATTATATGGAATATTCATAGTTTTTAATGGTTTGTTGTGACTTAAATTATAATGGATCTGCGATATCTTCGAGTATTTTCTATGCATGTATAGAGGTTGTGAGCGTAGGACTCCTGTTGTTCACCATCATCTCATAGACATGGTTAGATGATAAAACCTTCCCCTATGTTCATGACTCTATTAGATTAGATATGGATTGGTTAAATTCTATTGTTTATTTTGTCTCATGGGTATATTTTTGTGATGGAATCAATTCTAATTCTCATACCCCTTATCTCTTGAAAACTGGATCAAAGGAAGTTCAGATTTTATTTTTAATAATATATCGTTCAACTGGATGAAGATGAGACTCTAAACCCAGTTGTGTTCGTGAATCAAGCATAGATCTCCCCGATTGCTACAAGTGGATCCTTGGCACCCTAGTTTTCCACCTTTGAATTCTACAAGTTTTAGTTAATTAGTTTGCCATTATTCTCTTAAATTTTTCTGATTTAGATTACATCTTTTTATAGTTCTAGTTCTTGTTACTTTCAGATTACATACAAGGTTCGGTTCCTGTGGATTCGACTTCGGTCTTACTGAAATTATTACTACATCACAACCCTATACTTGGAGTGGTGAACAGTTATTTATCTTTAAGTCTTGAGCATGTATCTTAGTATTCCAAAACTCTTATGATTTAATGGATTTCTCTCTTTAGTGCAAGTATTGTGTTAGGAATCCTCCTTCTAGTGATCAAATAAATATCGTGGACGTAATGCATTTTTGGTAGTGGCCCCTGGGGCGACAGGTAATTCCATGTTTCATGGGTATTGGTACACAAATTGATATAAGTAATTCACAATGCATGTTATATCACCACTGAGATTGGATGTCGCAAATAGTCACTCCATGAATAAATCGTGTCATGTAATTCATTTATTCAGGTGTTGTGTTCATCTTGGGATAATCGTGTAAATCTATGTTAAACATGAGACACGCCGATAAATCTTTGTAAAATGGGATGCAGGGCGAGTCAGATAATTCTAAAACATTTTTCACATTATGGCGATCGCTAAGTGTAATTAACCACATATACTTTTTTAGGCATGCATCTCATGTAAATTGCTTGTTTATATTGATACATCTTGTAGTTATGGAGTACGACACGTATTAGAACCTTTTTATTGCTTTTATGAATCTTTTGAGTTATTGTTAATCTTAAAAGAAAACCATCACTATGTGTAGGACGTTGACCCTCTTCAGCCATACTGATGATGCAGGTGATGTATAAATTGAAGACCTAGAGGACCATCTCACTATGGAAGATTATGCTGAAAGAATAAGATGACAGTTTTATGATTTAGATTTATATTTATGCTGTGAACTCGATAATGTAATAAGCTTCCATTGAGAGGGCACTTAATATTTTATTTGAATTGTTTTAATAACAATCACATTTGGTTTTATTTTCATGAACGATTGCCTTCATGGATGTAATTGGATGTGATCTAAATGAATAAAAAAATATGGTGTGATTTTCTAAAGTATCCAATTCATTCAATTATTAACACCCAATTTTCTTGAGCACGAGTATAAACTCTGGCCGCGAAAATTAGAGATGTTATAACAATTACTTAAATTATCATAATTCAAATTATATTTCTATTAGAGTATGTCTGTGAAATCAGCCCACCCATTGTTAATCATTTTTTCCAAATCTAAATTTCGTATAGAAATCACATAATTGATCTTTAGTTTGTTGATCACGCTTTTGTTGTCATAATTAACTAGCACAGTCTCCTGCTGAAGCCTCAACTGATTTATCATCTCTCTCAACCAACACCTTCCTTGAACGCTTCTGTCATTGCCATGTACTCAACTTCGGTTGTGGAAAGAATAACCATAGACTGAATCCTCGACATCCAACTAATCGCTCCACCCGCTAACACAAATGAATAATCAGAAGTCGACTTTCTATTATCTACACTACTCGTGTAATTAGAATCCACATAACCTACCAACTTGGTCCGTGATTTTTCAAATGTCAAGCTATAGTCATGCATACCTCGAATGTATCGAAGTAGTCCTAGTGTTGCTTATTGGGATTAGACATGTATTTGCTAACAACACCTACCACATATGAAATATCTAGTCTCGTATAGACCATGACATACATTAAGTTGTCAATTGCGCTCGAATAAGATACACAAGACATATCTTGCTTTTCTTCATCAGTTTTATAGCAATGTTCTAATGATAGCTTGAAGTGAGTCATGTGGGGAACGTTGACTGGCTTTGCCTTGTCCATCTCATACTTCATCAATACCTTCCTAAGGTATTCCACTTGAGATAACCACATGATGCTCCCTATCCCGTCTTTGTGTATGTCAATGTCAGGAACCCTCTTCGCAAACTCTGGATCTTTCATCTCGAATGTCTCTAATAATTGAGTATACAGTAAATTAATCTCAAACATGTTATGATTGGCGATAAGCATGTCATCGGCATACAAAATTAAGATAATGAATTTCTCATCACTAAGTATTTTGGAATAAATACAACGATCATATTTACTCTTGGTAAACTTTTTACTCACCATAAAAGAATTAAACTTTTTATACCAATGCCTAGATGACTGTTTCAGGCCGTATAACGATATCTTTAACTTGCAAACATTGTTCTATACCCCTGTATTCAGTGCTAACATGAATCTGATAGATACTTGCTTCACCACAAATATGAATATTTTAATAGAGTTAACACTTTCTCTCTGAGCATATTCTTTTTCGCTGCTAACCTTGCCTTATGCCTATCTTGTTTCTTATTGAAGATTTACTTGCACCTGATCGCTTTATGCTTGACAGAAGGCTCCACCGGCTTCCACGTTTCATTCTTATACAATGAGTCAATCTCATCATCCATCGTTGGTTTTCGCTTTTTGATATCTGACTCATCAAGAGCCTCCTGAAGAGTAGATAGATCTTCTTCATCTGTTATGAGAGAAAACACAATATTTAAGTCATCTTTGTATCTCTCTAATAACCTAGATCTCTTGACTGATTTCTTCTTATAGGTGGCTGCTTCACCTGCTCTTGTAGCTTTGTCTACGTCTTTATCTTATCCTGAGTCTTATATTTGTCTAACTGAACGTCCACAACTAACTTTTTCGGTTCCTTGTGTGCATCCTTACAAAACAAAGATACTTCGTCGAATTTGACATCATGACTAAGGATGATTTTCCATATGACCTGGTTATACAGCCTGGACTCCTTCACACCACTGCTATAACCAACAAATATGTACTTTTTGGCTCTTTGGTCCAGCTTATCTCTCTCAAATGATGGTACATGTGTCATGCCCCAAACCCGAAAATCGGATTCATAGGAATCCCGATCGCCGAATCCGGTGCCGACAGCCTCCGTAGTACCCCATTCTCGGCTCCTAGCATTCATATGCCAGATTCCGATCCTGGGATCCTACAAGGAGGATTTTTTTTTGTACATTTAACTAGTAATTAGCATAACCACAAGAATACCAAATTCACAAAGGCAACATCATCATTACATATCTACTAATATAATCATTTGATTACAACACTGAAAGAGAAATACATAAATAGAAAAAAATCAAGCTCCAGAAGACCACTGCACGCTCCAAGCTCAACACTGCTGCAACCTAACATCTCCTGCACGCATCTATCATGCATAAGCTTATAGAAAGCTTAGAGGGTGGTGTAAGTGTGTGCACAAGGTAAGTGTCAAGTATTCAATACAATGCCATAATCATACAATGTATGAATAAGCAGAAACACTGACAAGGGCAAGAATAATCAGAGTAAGCAGAAATACTGACAAGATATAAATCATACGATAACAGAGTAAGCGGAAGTATGGACAAGTCTATAAGTCAATCAATATCAGAATACGCAATATAGAATAACTATGCGATAAGGAGTCATAAAGAGTCAAATATCAGATACCGAGGATACAATGCAATATACAAATACTGCTAAGTCTGTCTAGGCCATATAAGTGCAGAAGTATAGCAACCCAAGATGCCATATACCTGCGGATGTAATGTAATATGCGATGCGAATGAAATAACCATGTTGGAGTGTGAAGTTGGGATGATAATACGTAGTATCGCAGGCTACGGGGTCCACCACAAGGGACTTCTATCCAAACCAGTCTCTACCTAAATTTGGATAGTCAGACGCAACGTGGTAGCTCCTGATCTCAGGTTAGTCACGCACCCAACCAAAATCCTTACCATAACGAAAGTACACAATAATTAGTTGCGCACTACCAGCCCGAGTGGATAGTGAATGAATTAATGAGCATGCAACTCCTACTCGATAAGTCCACATATTAATACGGTTCCTCTCTGAAAAAATCACCGGGGTCTATTACACTCCAAACCAGATTGTCGCCCCATCGCGCGCAACAAGGTGAGTGGAAGAGACCTCACTATCCGTCTACCAATATCGGGCCCGGCTCATCAATAGCGGACCCATTCCTCGAGCTGGTCAGACTCAGCCTAGCATTGCCCCCTCCTCTCAGGCAGGTAAGGCCGCACCCCCTTCCAACCGACCACGACACAGTGGAGAGCGCAGCCATCTGGTAATTGGCACTCGGCGCTCATCTATCCACTCGGTCTAGACGTTGGAGCAACCTCTAGAACTAAGAGGGTTTAGGGACTTTCACCTAAGGATATCTATAGCAGCCCATGTAGAACAGATTTCCAGTGTCCCATCTGGCCATCCACGATATGTCTGTGGAGGCTACGATCCTGATGTCGCTATGGCATATAGTAAGCACGACACACAATGCAAGATGCATGAGTCATACAATCCAATCATGCATCAATCCTGCGCATGCTGTGCGCTCATGTGAGACAACCTCCGCCTATCAGGGAGTCTCATAACAACTAGCACTATGACATTTGCAATGGTCAATCATATCTCATAACAGACATGCAGATGATGTGTATGGGCATGTATCATGATGTTATGCATTCACATTCTCATAATCGGTATCAACGATCGGCCTCAACAATGTGGACATTTAACCAACATTGCCCTCAAGGAATGGCCCACATAGAGCCTAACATATAATGGGCCCACGGCCTCACACAAAGGCCTAATACACAATCCAATGAGCCTTACTCAAGGGCCACGTACAAACAACAGGTGAGCCCTGCTCATGGGCCTCAAATACATGACATGTGGGCCCTACACATGGGTCTCGAATACATCAAATGGGCCATGCATCATGAGCCTAATGCATATCACAAGGGGCCTTGTCCATAGGCCATGAATACATCACAATGGGCCTTGCCCATGTGCCATGGATACATCACAATGGCCTTGCCCATGGGCCATGAATACATCACAATGGCCCTGCCCATGGGCCATGAATACATCACAATGACCCTCAACTCATGGGCCCCAAATACATCACAATGGACCCCATCACATAGACCTCGTATTTATCACCTTAGGCCTTAAACACGGCCTGCATATACATCATACAGACCGAATACACATCACGATGGGCCTCAACTATCGTAATCGGCCTCGATGATCGGAGTCGGCCTCGATAATCAGAATCGGTCACGACAATCAGAATCGTCAATCGGCCAAGACAATCAGAATTGATCGATAATCGGCCTTAATCGCTAATCGATCAATTAGCCATGATAATTAGAATCGGCAATCGGCCACGATAATCGAAATCGATCGATAATCAGCCTCGATAATCGGAATCGACAATCGGTCACGATAATCGGAATCAATCGGTAATAAGAATCAGCAAATCCATCACGTCAATCAAAATCGGTAATCGGTCACAATAATCGGGGTCAGCAATCGGTCACGTCAATTGGAATCGATCGGTAATCAGAATCAGCAAATCAGTCATGTCAATCGAAATCGGCGATCGGTCATAACAATCGAATTCGATCGATAATCAGGATCGACAAATCGGTCACGTCAATCAGAATCTGTAATCGGTCATAACAATCGAAATCGATTAATAATCAGAATCGGCAAATCGGTCATGTCAATCGGCCTCGATCGATAATCGGTCAATCAGCCATGACAATCGGAATCGGCAATCGGCCACGATAATAGGCCTCGATCGATAATCGGCAATCGGTCATGATAAACGGCCTTGATCGCTAATCGGTAATCGGTCATGATAAACGGCCTCGATCGTTAATCGGCAATCGGCCACGACAATTGGAATCAGTCAATAATCAAAATCAGTAAATCGATCACGATAATCGGGATCGATCGATAATCAGGGTCGATAATTGGCGTCGGCCTCGATTTTCGACACCGATAATCAGTAAATAAATAAGGCGGGGTCCATAGATGATCAACCGATCAACCATAGTATAAAGATTATCACTCAGTTGTGGCTATATCAAATCTAATAGCACGGAGCCATCCGTCTACGACGAGTGGGGCCCACTTATTTGGGTTAACCCAAGAAGAGAATGGGCTTAACAAGGCTTAAGGAAAGGTCACAATGAGGATGTCTAACCATCATTGCCCCTCAGTGTGGACATATAACCAATATTGTTCCCAAGGAGTGGCCCACATAAGAGATTTATACGCAATGTAGCTGCCACACATACATCACATTGGGCCTCATTCATGGGCCTCACATACATCACATTGAGCTTCATATAAGGGCCTTGAATACATCACAATGGGCCTTAACCCATGGGCCTTAATACATCACAATGGGCCTCGACCCATGGGCCCAATGCATCAAGTGGCCGCATTACATGGGCCGCACCAACGGGCCTAATACCATAGGCTTTATATATCACAATAGCCGTTCTCATAGGCCTGATATACATCACTTTGGGCATTATCAATGGGTTACAAATATACCACATTGGGCCCCATCATATGGGCCATAAATACATCACTGCGGGCCACACAAATGGACGTCATGGATAAACAATATATACATCACGGTGGGCCGCATACACAGGCCTAATATACATCGCCAAGGAGCCATGAATACAACTCAATGGACCACACCAAAAAGGGCCATGAATACACAACAGGTGGGCTCTGCACATTGGCCCAATATACATAACAGGTGGGCCTTGCACTTGGGCCTCATACGTATCAAGTGGGTTGCATAAATGGATTACACCAATGGGCCTCATAAGCTTCACAATGGCTTACAATTACATCAAGGTGGGCCTCACAGATAAGCTACAGAATGCATCAAGGCGAGCCTCACACAATAGGTGGGCCTCACATATATCAAGTGGGCCTGATGGGGGAGCCCAAGGTCTAACAAAATGGATAGACAGCGTGGTAGACTCAAGCATCAAAGTGGGCCACTGCACAGATGGTGCATACCCAACACTGCATCATGGTGGGGCAGTACACAACACTACCCAAACATTGCCCAAGTAAATCAGCACCAACCAGCTATTGTCCAGCACCGTCCAGCACCATCTGGCCAGTGTGGATGAAACAAATACATCATGGTGATGTCCACCGTCCCATGGACGGAGCAGATATATAGCACACCATCAAGGTGGGTCCCATCGTCCCATGGATAGTATAAATGAAACACATACATGACGCACAGACCCACAAAACTACGCAGCAGGTGGCTCCACCTTTTGGATGGTATAAATGAAACACATACAGCGTGTGGGACCCACAGAGCTGCTAATGTCAGACAGCTGGTGGACCCACAGAACTGCTTCCGTCATAACAGATGGACGGTCTAGATGTAGCGTGTGCATCACACTGGCCCACATAGCTGGCTGACGTGCACAACAGCTACATAGCTGGTGTAGTCGTACACTAGCCAGCCCATATCACAGAGGTGGGTCCCACGTGGGCCCACCAAATATATATATAAACTATATTATATAATATTATATTATATTATAAGCTCCAACATCCAGCCCTGGACGTTAACTGATGGATGGCTTGGATGATGCACATCATCACGGTGACGCACGGAACTGCTGAAATCACAGCAGCTTTGCAACTGCTGGGACCCACCGTCCTCATCAATGGACGGTGTGGAAAAACTCATACATCATGGGAGATCTCCACTGTCTAAACAGTGGACAGTGAGATATAACACAAAGCCCAAGATGGCTGCCACCGTCCAACACCTTTGGACGGTGCAGATCAGACACGTATATTAAGGTGGGGCCATGTTGGACGGCCTGTATGAAACAGAAAAGCCAGGTGGGTCCACACGTGTGGACGGTGAATACAACACCTATTCCATGTGGTCCCACGTGTGGACCGTGAACTCCACCTGAGATTTGGATTTACTGCATCTCCAAGGCCGTGGCCTGGAAGCTTGGATGGACGATGTGGATCCACTCATTCATCAGTGGGTCCACGTCCCATGTACGAACAGTGAGTATAGCCCATGCAACATGTGGGGTCCCACCCGAATGTTTATAACAACCACATCATATGGGTGTGGCACGTCAGCTTCGCAGCAAGCTGATATTTGTTTTTAATTTTCATACAGTCCAGCAGCAACGCTGCTGGACGCCTGAGCTTAAATGGTCAAGATCAGGTGGGTCGTGGCCTATACAAATTGAATGAACGTGTGGATGTGGAACACACGTCACAGTGTGTCCAGCACACGCACATCAGGGTGGGTCCATGCGATGGCCCACCAAAGCTTTGGATCAACATGATATTTGTATTTTTCCTTCATCCATGCCGGTTCAAATGGAAGGGTAGCAATGGTGGGTCTCGCAATCAGACGATGTGGATCAAACTCATCATGGTGGGCCACACCTCATCAACATCATCACCAAACAAGGAAAAGATAGAGAGAAGCACCCAAAAAACTATAAAGATTCGTCCGCCTTTGATCTCATCTTCCTTATTCCGCCTATAGCCTATAGAGCTCAAAGGGAATGATTTCAACGGTCTAGATGATCTTTAGATGGTGAGGATGGGAGGTAGGAAGTGGGCCACATCTAGCTCCTCTATGAAAGCTTGGAGGATTGCTCTCATGGTATTTTTTAGGAGAAATGAGAGAGATGAGAGAGAGTGATGTAAGAAGTGATGGGAGAGAATGATGTGTGTAAGAAAAAGGTGGCTTGTGTAAGAACTTTTTGACTTTGGGGTTACTTGGGGAAGGGGGTGAGAGGTGATGTGTACTTGACATGATGGGATTGATTGATTGATGGATGGATGTGACACATCGTAGAGATTCTCTTGGATTTCGCAACGCGCGGCATTTTCTTCGCACCGAACGTTGGCCCACATCTCTTGACCAGGGTATTGCCTCAGTGTGCAAGTCGCGGCATCCAAACCGCAGTGATGGCGCTGTCGCAATGGTAATGGTCTTGGGTTGAGTCAATACGGGTTGACGGCATTCGAATCAGAGTCGCACGTAAATATCGGTTAAGGGTCCAAGGTTGCCGAAATTCGACCGGAAAGATCGCGGAACCCTACGGAACGGTACCGTATAAGATATGGGTCTTACAACATGAGAGTAAGCATCGCAACCAAATACTCGCAATCTCAAAGAGTTTACACGCCAACCACTCCACACTTCCTCTATAATTTTGCAATCGATGGTCATAAAAGAGGATCAATTCACCAAGTAACAAGCCATGTTAAAGGCCTAGGTCCATAATTTCTTGCCCAATACAACATTACCAATTATACATTGGGCCCTCTCTAAGAGAGTCTGATTCATCTACTCAATCACACTATCCTACTATAGTGTGCGATGCACTGTGTTGTGCCTCACGATCCCTTCATCTTTGGAATATTGATTGAATTCCCCATAAGTGAATCCCCCATCTTATCTATCATTAGAACTTTAACTTTCTTTCATGTCTGTTTTTCCTGTCACTCCTTGAAATTGGTGAAAACATCGGATTTATTTTTCATGAAATAAGCCCATACTTTTCTAAAATAATCGTCAATGAACCTGATGAACCATGACAGCTCTCCACCAAAAACCACGGGCGACGGCCCTCAAACATCAGAATGCACATAATTAAGAACACCTTTACATACATGTTTACAAGACTTAAAAGATAATATTGAATGTTTAGCATATATATAATACTCGCATATATTAAAGTGAAAACTTTTAAAGATTGAAATTAAATAATGGTTAGAAAATACATTCATGCCTAGCTCGCTTATGTGGCCCAAGCATGTATGCTGCATACGTGTAAACATGAAATTCGTTATAGACGTTGTATCTCCACCTGATGAAGTGCTCCCTATCAATCTGTAAAGATTTTCATTTCACTGTGCCTTCATGAGTATGAGTGCCCCTTTGAAACTTTAAGGACATGATCAAACTCAGTGACTCTGCACCCAAGCGTCTCTAGTGCTCCCAAAGATATCAAGCTCTTCTTCCTCTCAAGAACGTGCCTCACTTCGATTAAAGTATACTCCATGCCATCAAATATCTTGATACACATCATCTAATACCCACCACATTACAAGTATTATCATAGCCCATAAATACTGTCACCATCACATTCTCTGTAATTGATGAATCAATTTCGATGCAGAGTCATGTGATATGATGTCCCAGTATCCAAAATCTACTCATCCTTATGATCATCATATATGTGTTCGACCATAGACACTGATAACACATCATAACCACTTGTACTTTTATCAGACTTAACTGTGTTGGTCTCCCTGGAAGAAGCCTCTGAATTCTCTTTTCTTGCATTAGGATTTTAACAATCCTTTTTCATGTGCTCGGACATCCCACAGCTCCAACACCTCAACTTGTCATTACATATGCCCTTGGATTTGGACCTATAACGTGAAGATCCACTATCCAGTTCAGAATTTCGCCCCATTGTAAACAATGCATCTATAGAAGTACCCACGTCACCACTTTTCTTTCTCATCGCCTTCAACTGAAGGGCTGAGATGATGGTATCAATGCTAATGGTAGTTGTACCGGTGCACAATAAGTCCTTGAACGACTCATATGAAGCCGGGAGAGAATTCAACAGGAAGTATGCCTGATCCTCATTTTTCATTATTTCCTCCACATCCATCAATTTATAGATGAACTTGTTTAAGTTATGGATGTGGGTCTCAACATCAACCCATCTACCATCTTCTGATTAAATAACTGAAGCTTTAAGTAAAAGCAATTCTTTAGAGACTTCTTCACATAAATGTTCTCTAGCTTCACCCATGTACTTAATGCGGTTTTTTATCTCATGACATTGCAGAGGTCATCCATCAGGCACAATTGAATAGAGGTTCTCAATTTCTTATCCATCTTGTTCCATTCTTCCTTTGTCATGGATTCCGGTCGCTTTTCAAGGAGAGCATCATCCAATCATTGCTGAACCAGGAGACTGGTCATCTTGACTTTCCATAGTTCAAAATTATTTTTCCTGAAATATTTTTCAACATCAAACTATGGATTAGAAGTTGTTCATATTATGCTTTCATATTCAAGTTCTTGATTTCTTATCCATCTTGTTCCATTCTTCATTTGTCAAGGATTCCAGTCACTTTTCAAGGAGAGCATCATTCAATCATTATTGAACCAGGAGACCGATCATCTTGACCTTCCATAGTTTAAAATTATTTTTTCTGAAATATTTTTCAACATTAAACTTTGGATTAGAATCCATTGATATTATGCTTTCATATTCAATTTTCTTATCAACATTTTCTCTGATACCATTTGTTATAGAACCACGTAAGCACACATAGATGAATAAAGTACTCCAATTGCACAAATAAGTTCAAACAAAAACAAACTAAATTTTACATAAATAAATCCTTGTAGGAAAAAACCACGGCACGAAGCGACAATAATACACTATTAAAGCAAAAAATTACAAGAGATAGAGATTATCAATTCGAATAAGCCTCGAATCTTCTCATCAAGCCCAGGCTATGCCCTTGAAACCTTTAAGAACAAATTAGAAAGCCCCCTGATACTCCCAAATCCCAATTATACCCATATATATAGCTTATATGGGAATCATAATCGAAATAAGAAACAAATCCTGCACTTATGCAATTCTGCACGCGCGCTCAATGACACCTTCAATGGTAGTTCGATGGCATCGACAGGTTTTGTTGCTCACAAATTTAAGACATCAACAACATTTTTTTGTCTCATTAGATTGATCAAACTACTTGTTTAATCGATCGAACTGTACCTTCGATCAATCGAAATACCTTATTGATCGATCGATCTCGTTTCAAATTTTAAACTTTAGTTATTGCACATTTTGGGCCGCTTCGATCAATCTAGCGCTGCCTCACCAAGTTTGAATGATCGAAATTTTATAATCTTTTGAGTTTCCCTAATTTTTCTTATTTTAAATACTTTTTTTTTATCATGTTGGACAAATCCAAACCATTTGTTAACTCGCACAATCCCCATATTAGGGACGGGTCAATAAATCGCTTGAATCCAGATCACCTATGATTTTAAATTCTAAATCATGGTATGTTATGTGCAATTCCTTCCATCTATCACTATGGCCCACTAGATAATCGGATCCTTATTAAATTTTAGTTGCCATCATGGATTCAATCAAACATTTATATAGACGGTTCAGATTAGATCTAACACACCAAATAGTCTATTATCTCATTTTATATATTATTCATGGCTAAGATTAGATATGATTGTGTGGCCCGTACAATGATTAGATTGATATGAAAATTAAGGCTCTGATATGTTTCAACCCTTCAGACCAAATGACCCATTCATATCAGATCTAAGATCATTAGATATTACCAAATCAATTTCTAAAACAAAAGCTAATGCTCAAATCTTAATTTCATATCATCTCCTCCTTAAATCTCTCCACAGATCAATATAGGGAATGTGTGGTCGATCCACACCATCCATTACATCGATTTAAGAATAATAAACTATTAACATGAAAAAAAGAAGGAAAAGAGATGGGGACTTATCAAATCTACGCTTCCTCACTTTTAGGTTTTTTACAAGAGAAAATTCTCCCCCGGTAACACCCTTGACTTTACAATACTCGAGTATCGAAAGTTTTAGAGTTTTACTACAAGATTTAATTTATTGTAGGTCACTAATTTAGCCTATCATAACCTTACACCTATACTCTAACCTAGATCCAACTATTGGAAATAATCTTCTTTCATAGATCAAGTCATCTGACCGTTGATTTTTAAGAGCAGACCATCAAATATGTAAATATTCTCACCTATCCATTATAAGCAACCATAAGCAACCGTTCAGTCAACTATTCACTACTAGATAAAGATATCTAACCGTATATTTTGATTTTGGATCATTCGATCATAGTAAACTAACTATTTGATCTCTACATCTGCTCGTATACATATCGAATTGAGATTTTAATCCATTGATCTTGTTCTTCACCTATGAATATGCTTAACCTACCGTCAAAATTATAATGTGAAGAACTTACACATGTAAACAAGTCACTTGAATCAAACGATATACATTCCCTACGAATGGGTCACTCTAAAAACGCCCATTGTGTTCACCCGTTTACAAAAAACAACTATACAATAATTTGTATATATGATTAGGATCATAACAATCTAATTACTTTAATTTTAACTCACCAACTAGCAATCTATCATATTGGTATCCACTAAACGGGCCACCAAATGTCGAGATAAGTTGATCGTTTCGAATATCGTAGGGTATATGCCAGGATTATCGGATAACTTTTCAATTAGATATGTATAAATCTTGTCTTAAACCTCAGAGCAATATTATAGTCCATTAAAAAGGTATCTTAGTTATCTATAAGTGATTAAGGACCAAACTGGGGCGTTTGAAAGAGCGAAAAAAATAACAAACATTGGTGACATTTCGTCTTATTCGAACAGTGCAGTTAGGAGTTACAGACGGTAGAAGTTGTGGTAATGGAAAATGGTAAATTTATAATTAGATAATATCATATAAATACGCTAGTGAGATGCTTAGGGAGGTTTTAACAGTGAATGTCACTCAAACACTTTCTGATCATGTGGCCTGCCCAAGTCTTGGATCTGCTTCATATTTTGGCCCGTGGCCTAACATGACTTGGGAAAATTAATGAGCTGTTTGGATTTTGTGATAAACATCTAGGTGGACCTTAATAGTGTCAATCGTCGATTAAGTTTGTAAACAGCATTCGAACTCGATTGTGCGCAAGACATTCTCAAACAGGGAAACTACATGTTTCTCTTCTTCATGCTGCTATCCAATTCGAAGAAAGATTTAATTTTAGATAAATTTCTTTCTCAAATGTCAACCATCCATGTTTATGATCCCAGTCGTTCATTCATCTTCCACGGTAAGAGAATGCAACTCACAGTCAAGAAAACCTCAAGTTACTGCATAAAAACATTATTTTAAATAAGAAACATCTCCCTCTTGGATTCTATACAACGTAGCTTGAGATTCCATATGTCCTAAATCAATATGAATCTTTCGTCTGAGCGTCATCTACCCTCTGTAATCCATGCAACACATGGCATTCAAACTGTGTTTCTCAAGTATGTATGCAACAACTGGTTGAAGGCTTCCAACGCAAAACGCATTGTGAAAAACACTTCAAACCCTTTATGTTTAATGTCTGGAAGCTTTGTTGGACAAATCCACATCGTCCAGAACAAACGCTTCGAAGAAATATCCACTGTACAGTGTTTCACCATTAAAGAAACCTATCATCTTCTCCAACCAAACGCTGACCATTGCTTGTTGTTTTAACTCCGATCCCAGATTAACTCCGTTTATCAAGCAGCCTATCTACGTGTCTGACATCAACCAAAATATCAACTAAAACTAAGTAGTGAGTTGCATTAATATTTCAAATTAAACAGTTCACACAAAGTCGTGCGTAGGCTTGAGTCGCATGTTGTATAACAAGTCAATTCTCCATTTGCGTAAATACAACTCGGGAAACTTTATAAAAGAATTTCTCCCAACAAGGAAAGGAGATAAAACAACAAGTTCAGAAGAAGAATAAAGAGAGAAAGAGAGTGTCGTTGTACCTCGAATAGCAATTCATCGAGTTATTAACCTGGGTTCGGTCAAGTCTAACATTTTCAAAGTGAGTCGAATAGAGTCGATTCGGCGTAGAAGTTTGTTAAACTTTGGTTTTGTCAGGCTAAGGTTAAGGGTTGAACAAGATCCATTAGCAGTCGAGTCGAACATAATTGATTTAACGAAGGCATTCACTGAGTTTCATAATTTAGTGGGGCTGGGAATAGCTGCCAGACAAAGTTAGTTGTCCATCTAAACTAATATCCTAGTGTACATTTTATTCGCAACTAATGTAAACGTAGACTTAGTTTTTTGTCTAAACCCTACACTAAACCTTAACCGTACAAGTTATTTATTCTAAGATAGAAATTGAATTTAAAGTGTATCTACGAACGTCTAACAACCTTTGAGGACAGTCTGATTCAAGAGATGATGAATTCCTTCAAGCTTACATCGATTTAAGTTGAAACTATACACAGTTATCTTATTTTCTCATTAAAATTATATATATACATAGTTATCTTATTTTCTCATTAAAATTATTTAAAGTGTATCTACGAACGTCTAACAACCTTTGATTTTTATATTGATTTTCATGCTACTAAGTTTCTAGATTATTGAAATTTCTATCCATGTTGAAATTATGTGTATACTTGAAATTAAGAAATGTTTCTTACATTTATTTCTATTATCAAATATCCTTACATTATGTGGATACTTGATGTAGGAATCAAATGTAATATCAACATATCTAAATAGACATGCGGAGATGCTGTCGAAATTTCAGTGTAAACATTTAAATTTGAAAATGGAAGCACTACAGTCTGTCCAGTCTTGAATGGGTGACTGATTTAGTGCTGATAGGTAGAGATACTTTTTAATGGATTCTATAGGCATGGCTCATTCGTATAAAATCCTTGGACTCTGGAGGAGTCCTGAAGCCTTGGTGACTCTTGAGGAGTTGTAGGATTGTCTCTTTAGACTGACATGGTTGTTGCGTGCGGGTTTGAATAATGTTGTTAGTAAGTTAGTAGGTTAATCAGTGATGACCAATTTATACTAGAATACAGGATAGTAGCAGAACCAATGTCACACTAGAGTGAGCTAAAGTTAAGGACACCAGTGCGATGGTGTGGTTGAGTATAGTAATGACTATAGTGTATTTCTGTAATTACGGTCACCTAACAAAAAATTAGGCAATAATCATCAAGTGGATTAACATGAATTTTGGGCAAAGTATTGCATTGTTTATAGTTGGATAAGAGTTAGATCCAAAAGTCAAGATAATGTGTTGAGCAATATTTTCTCCTTCGAAGTTGGATTCCTTGTAAAGTTACATTGTTTTAAGCGTTCCCTTTGTTTCCTTGGATAATATAAGGTGAGCTTGGAATATGTTAAGGGCATGAAGGAATTCATTGAGTTTGCATTCAACAATGCTGCTAGCGAGGAGAAGATCATATGTCCATGTGTAAAGTGTGTGAACTTCTTTTGGTGTGCTCATAAAGAAGTGATAGATCATCTCGTGTACGAGGGAGTTATGTTGAATTACACCCATTGGATGTTTCATGGGGAGGTGTCTTCTTCATCGACTTATGGCCCAACAACTAGTACACATGCTGATAAGTCTTCACGCGATGACATACATGGATTGTTGCATGATGTGTTTGAAAAATCAGGTGTGTATGACATTATAAATGAACTTCCATCACAAGAGCCAATACAAGAGGAACTGAATCTTGAAGCTGAAAGATTTTTCAGGTTGTTGCAAGACGCTAAACAAGCTTTGTACCTAGGATGTAAGAAGTTTACAAAACTCTCTTTTGTTGTTTAAATGTATCAACTCAAGTGCTTAAATGGATAAAGCAACAAGTCATTCATGAGGTTGTTTGAATTGTTGAAAGATGTGCTCCACGAGGGTGAGACATTGCCAAATTCCTTTTATGAGACTAAGAGGATTATTAAAGAACTGAGCCTCAATTTTAACAAAATCGATACAATTGTATTGAAAGACTAATGTGAATGATGAGTCATGTGTAGTGTGTGGTGCATACAAATGGAAAATGAGATAACATAATTCTGATAATGATAAGTGTCACACCCCAAACTCAAAAAACGGGCTCATAAAATTTTCAATCGCCGAATCCGGCGCCGACAGCCTCTGTAGTGCCCCATTCTCGGATCCCGACACTCACATGTCAGATTCCGATCCTAGGATCCTACAAGGAAAATTTTCAGTATGATTTTTTTTTTTGTAATGGAGCATAACCACAAGCATAACCAAGTTACAAAACAACATCACCACATATCCACTATATCAAAAACCTTAAGTACAATACGGGAAGAAAAATACAAGGTGATCAAAAACTCTAAAATAATCTAATATGCACTCCTGCCTCAGCTTTGCTGCGATTCAATGCCACCTGCACGCAATGGTCATGCATAAGCTTACAAAAGCTTAAAAGGTGGTGTAAGTGTGTGCACAAGGCAAGCGCCAAGTGTACAATATCAGAGAAATGCAAAAATATGTGGGTAAGTCCACAATGCTATCAGTTGTACTAAAGCTATATGATGCAAGACATGAATGTTATCGGTCATACCAAGACCATGTGATGTAAGGCCTATGTAGCCAAATGTCATATACAAGATGTAAACCAAGCATGTCAGTACTCATCAAGTACATATATCAATACAATTCCTCTCTGGGATATCACCGGGATCTAATATACTTCACACTGACTGCCTCCTCCCTAGCTGCACAGTCAAGCAAGCAGAATAGACCTCACTATCTGCCTGACCAGTAGTCTGCCAATACCTACCCGGCTCATCGATAGCGGACTCATTTGCTAGATGGTCAAACTCAGCCTAGCTTATAGCCCTCTCACTTGGGTGGATAAGGCCACACCCCCTTCCAACTGACCACGACATAGTGGGAGATGCGGCCTACTGGTATTCGGTACTCAGGTGCTCGTGTATCCACTCGGTCTAAACGTTGGAGTATTTTCTGGTATAAAAAAGGTTAAGGAATTTTCACCCAAAGACATCCTAAGTGCCCACAGTGCTAGAACCAAGTATTTTTAGTATCCGATACGGCCATCCACGATGTACCTGTAGAGCCACGACCCTGATGTCATTAGGACGTATAATGATCAAGTCACACATATACGAGATGCATGAGTCACACCATACAATCATGCAGCAATCTCGCGGGTACCATGCGCTCATGTGGGTAACTCTTATCAATGAGTCCCATAAGTAATCTGTCCAATGGCATATGTTATGATCAGACACTACTCATATCAAGCATACATATAATGCATATAGCATGAGGCATGGAATTATATTAAGCATGTTATAAAGTGATGAACTATCCTCACAACAAAGATGGGCGTAAACGACCTACATGTAATAAGTATAGGCCTATCAATAGGCCGTAGGGAGAGTTGTAATGCGGACATTTAACCAACATTATTCTTACAATGTGGACGTCAAACCAACATTGCTCCTAAGGCATGGCCCGCCATAAATGTTATTACATAACCCATGGTGGAATCACACAATGCAATAGACCTTGTATACATTCCATTGGGCCTCGACCCATGGGCCTCAAATACATCAAATGGACCTCATTATATGGTCCTCATATATGTCAAGGTGGGCCTCAACAACGGGCCTCATACACATCACGGTGGGCCTCAATAACGAGCCTCACACACATCACGGTGGGCCTCAATAACGGGCCTTGAATACATCACAATGGGCCTCAACCCATGGGCCCCAAATACATCACAATGGGCCTTAACCCATGGGCTCCAAATATATCATAATGGGCCTTAACCCATGGGCTCCAAATACATCACAATGAGCCTTAACCCATGGGCCCTAATACATCACAATGGGCCTTAACCCATGGGCCCCAATACATCATAATGGGCCTTGCCAAATGGGCCAGAAATATATCATAATGGGTAGTATCAATGGGCCGAATCAAAAGGGCCAAAACAAATGGGCTTCATGTATATCAATCGGGCCCACCCTTATGTATTTTTGAGATCTAACCTATTCATAAGTTAACATAAAGGTAGATAAAGTGAGGACAAATATCAGCTTAATTGAAAACTACAACGGCCCTAGAAGTTTGAACGAGGTCCACCTTATTTTTAATGGTGGGGTCTACTTGAACTATAGATCTTTCTCATTTTTAGTCTCATGCCTATAAGATAAGCTTGCCAAAATAGTTGGATGGTTTGGATGCAACACATGCATCATGGTGGGTCCCACCGTCCAGTGATGTGGATGGTGAGGATAAAACACATATATCATTGGTGGGCCTGCCTAAGGCAACCCATGATTGGGCACATATGTGGGGTGGGCCCTAATCATGAATAAATAGTTGCATCTAACACATGAATCAAGGCGGGTCTCATAAGACAACCCACAGTGGGTACTCCACCACCACTATCCATAATGTGGTCCACGTGGGATTAGGCCTACTTTTCAATAGGGCCCACTGCCTTGAGATAACAGATGGATAACATGTACATAACACATACAACAAGGTAGGCCTCATACATCATTACTGGGCCCACCAGTTGAGTGGCGTGCGGTTATAGTGCATGCAGCAGATGAACCACAGCTGGATGATCAGCCCACTGCTTCCTGCGATGTGGATCACGTGAGATATGGGTTTGTCCCATTTCTCGGCCCATGGCCTCAAAGGACATGGAAATTTGGATGGATGGCATGTATGAAACACATACACTGTGGTGGGATCCACCGTCCAGTGGACGGTGTGAATAAAACACATGCATCATAGGGTCCCATGGAGGGCCCACCATAACGATTTATTTTTCATCCAAACCGTCGATACGGTTACACAGACCCTGACAAAGTGGAAAAATAAATTTCATATCTGATCCAAAACTTCGGTGAACCCAAAAAGGGTTTCAATGGTAGACATTCAATTAAACTGATCTTTGTGATGTGGGCCACCTGAGCTATGTACACAGCTGATTTTTAGAGGGGACCCGCTGCCCTAAAGGGGCCACAAAATGCACGATGTTGATTTCCATAAAAATCATGGTGGGGCCCACGTCTGGGGACCCACGGTTGGCCAGGAACCGTCCCAGCGCAGCAACGCCTACTGCTGACGTCAGCGGCAGCAGGTGCTGCCTATTTTTATTATATATATATATTAGTTTTTCTGATGTTTTTCCTATGTAGAGCCTGCAAAGGCGTGAATCCACCCTGCCAAATGGCCCCTATGGCTCAAGACAAGCCAAACAAGCCCAATATCCTATATGTTTCGGCGTATAGAAAATTTAAAGTAGATTTCAATGGTAGAAAACACTGTTTTGCTATGCTATGGCTGTTAGATAATCGGATTGGCCTCATACTTTAGCTCAATGGCTAAAATGGGCTGAGGAGAGGTATGGACGGTGTGGTTTTAATTTATACATCAAGGTGGGGCCTACACATATGGCCCACCCAAATAGCTTTGAACCAAAGCTAATATTGGTGTCTTTAACATTCCACGTATAGAAAGTGGCCCTGCTCTGGTGGGCCACCAAATGATGGATGGTGAGGGTACAACACATATATAAAGTGGGCTCCACCTATAAATGGCTTGGATAAAATACATGCCTCATGGTGGGGTCCATCCGGGTGGGCCACACGGCCACATCATCATACAAAATAGGAAAAAAAAAGAGAGAGGGAGAGAGAGAGAGAGAAGAGGGACACGTGTGATGGAGGGCTCCGCTACTATGAGCCCTCCCTTGCATTCAATCATACATCAAGTAGGTCCCAATAAATGTGGGCCCACCAAATCAAAGATCAATGGTGGGGATTCCTTCTCCACTCAAAATGGACGGTCTAGATGACCTCTTTTCATGTAGGGAAAATAAACATCATAATGAGGTCTATGGAGAATGGCCCCATCATAGAATGATCATGAGAATCAAGATGGGTCATCGGCTACACCTAGGGTCCAAAATGAGATCCATCCATCAATCGGTAGGCGTCACTTGACCCTTCATCTAAAAAAAAAGAAATCTAAGCCTATAGAAGCACCCACCGTTCGATCTTCTTAGTCCGTTGGAATGCCGGTCTCCTTGTGCTTCACTTTGATGGTGTAAGATGAGAGGTGAATGGCTAGGATGAATGATTTAGGGTGGAAAGTAGGCCACACAACACTCTTTTTCTTTTTCTCTCCTTAAAAATGTTAGACTTGTGCACCTCTTGGTTGTGTAGAATTTATGTTGAGAAAGAGAGAGAGAGGGGTGTGGTAGTTGTAAGAGAGATGTGAGTGATAGATGTGAGGAGAGTGATGGGTGAGGTGAGTGATTGGGTAAGGTGAGAGGTTAGTTGACTTTTGAAGTTTGCTTGACTTGTGGAGAAAGAAAGTATGAGTTGCTTTTGTACTTGACATAAGGTGAGTGATTGATTGATTGATGGGACATGTCGTAGAGATTCTCTTAGGATTATTGTCACGCCCCAAATTCGAAAATCGGGCTCATAAAATTCTCGATCGTCGAATCCGGCGCCAACAGCCTCCGTAGAACCCCATTCTCGGCTTCTAGCGCCCATTCACCTGGTTCCGATCCTGGGATGCTACGAGGAGAATTTTTAACGTTAGTTTGATTCATAATAAGCATAACCAAGAGCATAACCTACAAACAACAACCAAGAACTCCATTACATTTTCACTATGATCAAAAACTTTACAAGTACAATGAGCATAAAGGGAAATACAATGGTAAAGAATAAAAACTTCAAAACGATCTGCAATGTGCTCCTGCCTCAGCGCTGCTGCGAACCAACGTCACCTGCACGCAACGGTCGTGCATAAGCTTATAAAAAGCTTAGAGGGTGGTGAAAGTGTGTGCGCAAGGTAGTAATATGATCATGCAATATCAGAGTAATGCGAAATATGTAGATGGATCCATAATATCATGAGCCATACTAATGCTATGCGATGCAAGACATGAATGATATCGACCATCCCAAGGCCATGCGATGTGAAATGCAACTCAAGCATACAGATCCTCATCTATGTCCACACATCAATACAGCTCAAATATGGGATATCACCGGGGTCTAGTACACTCTAAACCAGATTACCGCCACATCACGCGCAATAAGATAAGTGGAAGAGACCTCACTATCCATCTGTCAATATCGGGCGCGACTCGTCGATAGTGAACTCATTCCTCGAGCTGGTCAGACTCAGCCTAGCATTGCCCCCTATATTAGGGTGGATAAGGCCGCACCCCTTTCCAACCGACCACGACACAGTGGAGAGCGTAACCGTCTGGTAATCGACACTCAACGCTCATCTACCCACTCGGTCTAGACGTTGGAGCAACATCTTGGTACCATAAGGGTTTAGGGACTTTCACCTAGGAATATCTATAGCACCCCATGTAGAATAAGATTTTCGGTATCCAATCCTGCTAACCACGATGCGTCTGTGGAGGCTACGACCCCGATATTGCTAGGGCGTACAATAATCATATCACACGATACGAGATGCATGAATCACACTATCCAATCATGCAGCACATCCTTGCACGTAACGTGCGCTCATGTAGGGCAACACCGCCTAATCGGGGGCCCATAAATAACCTGCCCGAAGGCATATGCTATGATCAGTCACCTCTCATATCAAGCATACATATGATGCGTATGATTATGAGTCATGGAACTATATTAAACATCTTATAATAAAATGAATTACCCTTACCATGCAGATGAGCCTGGATGACCTATACACAGTAAGTACGGGCCTAACAATGAGTCCTAAGGAGAGTCGTAATGTGGACATCCAACCACCATTACACTCGCAATGTGGACGTCAAACTAACATTGCTCCCAAGGCATAGTCCGTAAAGAATATCCTTATATAAATCAGGTTGGGATCACACATTGCAATGGACCTTAGGTACATCCCATTGGGCCTTAAATATATCAAATGGGCCATATAATATGGGTCTTATATTCATTAAGTGGGCCACATCCATGGGCCGCACCAATGGGCCTTAAGTGCATTGCAATGGGTCATAACCCGTGGGCCTTAGAATGCATCAATGGTTTTCGACCCATGGGCCTTATACATATCAAATGGGCCTACTCCCATGGGCTTTAAAATACATCAAATGGGCCTAATCCCATGGTCCTTGGAACACATCAAATGGATCCAATCCCATGGGCCTTGGGATATTTCAAATGGGTCTAGTCCCATGGGCCTTAAATAAATCAAATGGGCTTAACCCATAGGGCTTTTACTATCAAATGAGCCTAACCCATAGGCCTTTTACAAAATCAAATGGGCCTAACCCAAACATAGGTGGCCCACCCAATTTACACTCAAGCCTTAAAATGATCTTACCAAGTGGATGGACGGTCTGGATGCATCACATGCAGCATGGTGGATCCCACTATCGCTGGACAACGCGGATAGAATACATTCATGAAAGAGGGCCCCACCGTCCGCTGGACGGTGGATGCCAAAGTAATACAACAGGGTGGGTACCACCGTCCGCCTGGACGGTGGACTTAAACCACATACCTCACTGTGGGTCCCATGTGGGGTCCACCATTATGTTTATAATGCCATCCAGACCGCTCATAAGGTCACACGGACCTGGGTGAAAGGAAAAAACAAATTTCAGCTTGATCTAAAACCCCTGTGGGCCCAGAAGAAGCTTTCAATGGTAGATATTCAATTCCATTGTTTCCTATGGTGTGGGCCACCTGAGCGTCGGATCGGCCTCATTTTTGGAGGGGGCCCACCTCAGGGTGTGGGCCACCATATGAACGGCATGGATAAAACATATAAATCATGGTGGGGTCCACGGCAGCAGCCGTGGGTGGCTGCACGGACGCCCGTCCGCCTGCGTGACGCTGCCTGCAGCGGCTCTGACACAAGCAGCTTGCTGCTTCTCTTCTTCTTCCTTTTTTTTTTGAAAAATCCATGATTTTGAGGATTTTCGAAGGTGGGGTCCACATCGCATAAATCCACTCCATCCATTAGCTTCCTCAGCTCGGAACAATTCTAACGAGTCTAAAGTTTGAATTTTTATATGATTAGAAAACGAAATAAAATAAGAAAAGGATCCTTGAATGGTAATGATGCAATCTTCGATGCTATGGCTCACCAAATATTCCAATCAACCCCAACTCTTGGCTCAATGCCTAAAAAGAGATGGGTAAGAGGATGGACGGCTTGGATTGGATATACACATCAAGGTGGGGCCTACACAAGGGTCCACTTCAAGCTTCCTTCTTTCTCTCTCTCTTTTTTTTTTACAGGGACGTCCAGCGTCCCAGACGCTGGACGGTTTGGCTTTTTTTTTTTTAAAATTACATTATGGTGGGCTCTGTTGGAGTGGGCCACCACAGATGAATGTTGTGGGTACAACATGTAAGGTGCGCCCCACTTGAGGAACACTTGAACCAAATAAATACCTCAAGGTGGGGTCCATTCAAGTGGGCCACACTACCTTATTATATAAAATAACATAAAATAAAATAAAAAGAAATAAAAAGAGAGAGAGAAAGAGATAGAGGGTTGGACACGCTTGATGGAGGGTCCTCGGCACTATGGGCCCTCCCTTTCATGATCTACAACATACATCATAGCATATGGGTCTACCTAACCAAGGTCGATGGTGAAGATCCATTCTCCACGAAAATAAACGGTCTAGATGACCTTGCTATTGCAATGAAATAAACATCATGATGGGGTCCATGGAGAATGGCCCCATCATGGAATGATCATGATGATCAAATGGGTCATCGGCCACATCTTAGAGTCCCAAATGAGATCCAAACCATTGATCGGTTGGCCTCACTTGGCCCATCTTAAAAATATGAAAACTAGCATAATCTAGCACCCACCGTCCGATCTTCTTGCTCCTAGGGGTTCCTTAGCACCTTAGCTTGGACTTCAAGGGAGGAGATGGGGAATGGATGGTTAGGATGGGAGATGATGGGTTAGGAAAGTGGGCCACTTGGAGCTTTAGAAATGCTTGGAGAATTCCATACGTATGAAGGGATTTTGGTTGCTTGGAAATTTGAAATGAGAAAGAGAGAAGGAGAGAGAGTTGTAAAGGGAGAGAGAGAGAGTGATGGATGGATGTGGTGATGGGGGTGTAAGACACCTTTTGACTTTTGTGGCCTTTTGTGTAAGAAAAGGCATGGGCATGGAAGACTTTTGTGGCATTTGTGTAAGAAAGGTATGGGCATGGAAGACTTTTGTGGTTGCTTGGGAATGGGTGAAAGGGATGTGTACTTGACATGTGATGGATTGATGGATTGATTGATTGATGGGATTGATGTGATTGATGTGACACATCGTAGAGATTCTCTTGAGTTTCACAACGCGCGGCGTTTTTCTCGCACCGAACGTTGGCCCACATCTCTTGACCAGGGTATCGCCTCGGTGCGCAAATCATGGCATCAGAACCGCAGCGACGGCGCGGTCGCTATGATAGTGGTCTTGGGTTGAGTTGACTCGGGTTGTCGGCATATGAATCAGGGTCGCGCGTCGATATCGGTTAAGGGTCGAAGGTTGCCGAAATTCGATTGGTAAGACCGTGGAAGTTTACGGAACGGTACGGTCTAGGATACGGGTCTTACAATTATAAACGTGCGATGTTTTCTCAAAATAAATGCAAGCCAATATCTTTTGACCTAGGTATCGGGTTGGTGCGTGAGTTGCGATGTTGGAACTGTGGCGACGATGCGGTCGCAATGGTATATGTCTCAGGTTAAGCCAACTCAAATATACAAGATATGACTTAGGGTCATGCGCAAACATCAATCATAGGTCGTAGGTTGTCGAAATTCGACGGGAAGGATCGTGGGAGTCGACGGAACAATATAAGTCAGGATACGGGTCTTACAATAAGGTAATTAACAACTACTCACTCCAAAGTTAAGAAGATTTCAACGAAGACATTGTGACATTTTCCCTTGATACTAAGGCTACATAAGTTATTTATGGAAGCACTAACAACTACCAACATGATATGGCATGACGAGGGACAAACTAATGATGAGTTCATGAGACATCCTGCTAATTCTCCTGCATGAAAATCTTTTGACGAGCAACACTCGAATTTTTCATGTGATAGTCGTAATGTCAAGCATGGGTTAACAACTAAGATTCAATCCGTTTGAGACGATGATTATTGCTTATAGCATATGGCCTGTTGTTTTAATGTTTTACAATTTATCACCATAGATGTGCATAAAGCAGCCTTACATCATGGTGTCTCTGCTTATACCTGCCTGCATGGTGTTGGCAATAATATCGACATGTATTTACAACCGGTGATAGAAGAATTGCTTAAATTGTCGAAGGTTGGTGTTGACACTTACGACGCGTCATTGAAGTTAAACTTTTGAATGTGTGCTACTTTGTTATAGGCTATTGGTGACTTCCCGGGGAATGCAATGTTGTTAGGATAGAGCACAAAAGGTAGTCTCGCTTGTCCTAACTGCAATACGGACAGAGACTCTTAATGGTTGACACAGAGCTATAAGTTTTGTTACATGGGTCATTGTCGGTTCTTGTATAGAGATCATATGTATAAACGTGATAAAAGAAACTTTGATAAAAACCTGAAGTTGAGAGAGGTATCAAAATAGTTGTCAGAAAATAAAGTGTTAGCTCAAGTGAGTAAAACCAATATAATATTTGGAAAGATGCTTCATACCATAATCGGAAAGAAGAGAAATTAAGATGATAATAAAGGAAATGCATCATGTTGGAAGAAGAGAAGTATCTTCTTCAATTTGTCGTACTGGTAGGTAATACATTGTGTCACAGATTTGATGTGATGCACATCAAGAAGAATGTATGTGATAATGTGCTTGTGACATTTTTGAACATCGACGGGAAGATGAAGGACAATTTGAAGTCTTGTCTGGACCTTCAAGAAATGAAGATAAGATGAACACTTCACCCAAGGCAAAGGCCATCAGGAAAAACATATTTGCCCGTATATACTTCGCAATGACAAATAAGGATAATGATGATTTTTGCAGAGTTATAAAGGATGTGAAAGTACAAGTTGGCAATGCGAGTAATATCTCACAATTTACCAATCTCAAAATGAAGAAGATTTTAAGACTCAAAAGCCATGACACTCATATTTTGACCCAACAACTACTTCTAATAGCCACATGAAGGACATTACTTCCAAATGTGAGCTCAATCCTGATTGAATTAAGTAGATTCTTTAGAGTTTGTGTTACAAGGTTGACCAGATGCAGGATTTCAAGTTTCTTGAATCTTGGATTGCTTTAACACTTTGTCATTTGGAGATGATCTTTGTGCTGTCATTCTTTGATATCATGGTGCATTTTCACATAAAATTAGCGAGCGAGGTGATGTTAGTCAGACCACTACAGTACCATTGGATGTACCCCATCGAGAGGTGTGTTTTAAGGTCTCAATAGGACCTTTTATTTATCTTGTTATAATAGATAAATTTATGTATAATTATATGTCTACTATGTGACTATAGGTACCTACAGAGACTAAAGTCCTACGCCTAAAACAAAATTCGACTAGAGGGTTCGATTGCGGAGAATGCCTAACATTCTTCTCTCGGTACTTGCATGGTGCTGAGACAAGATTCAACATATCATTTCGAAATGAGGACTTTAAGGATGTGGCAATAGGTCGTCAATTAGGGTTGTACACGAGCCAAGCTAGCTCGAAAAGCTCGCTCGACTCGACTTGATCTAGCTCAGCTTAAACGACGATTCGAGGCGAGCCAAGCTTTATTTGACCCAAATCGTTTTGAAAACGAGCTGAGTTTGATCATAATGGATCTTGACTCAACTCAAATCGGATAGGCTCGAAGCTTGAGCTCGAATCAAATATATTATATATTATATTTAAAAATTAAAAAAGTTAAAACTTAAACCCTATCTTACCCGTCCATCAATTTTCCTTTCTCACCCAACTTGCCGCGCCCAAGCTCCATAGCCTCTCTCTCTCTCTCTCTCTTCCTCTCTCTCTCTCTCAGCACTAATAACAATGTACCTCTATGGCTTTATCTAATAATATATATTATATAATATTTGATTTGGGAGTTGGGTCAAGTGGCTAGGTTGGGTCGTGTGGCTGGGTTGAATCAGGTGTAGGGTCAAGTTACTGGGTTGAGTTAAGTGCAGGTTGGGTGCTGGGTTGGTTCAGGTTGGGAGTAGGCTCAACTCAACTCGAGATAAGCTCGCCTCGACTCGATCCACTAGCTCACCTCGAGCTCGACTCGAAAGGTTTGACAAACAAGCCAAGCTCCAATGGTAAGCTTTGCCCACCTCGACTCGACTCGCCTCAATGTACAACCCTATCGTCAATTGGAGAAGATTGACGTGTTTATTATAAAATACGTTGGTAGGACACAAGCACATAAATATGTGTTGTTCAACTCCAAAGTGGTCGCACCTTTCGTAAAGTAATAATAATTTGTTTGTAATATCAATTCATAAGAATCTACTTATTTACGACTTATTTATTGAATTAAATAAAATGTAATGAATACATGAAAGTGATTAAGGTGGAAATACCTTGAAAAGCACTGAATCTCCTAGAACTCATCCACAATGAAAAGTTTCCGAATTAACTTGGGAAGCACATGGATCATGTTGAGAATGATCAAGTTCCGAAAGAAGTTAAAAGCATGGCTTGAAGCCCTAACGTTGTTGTAAGAAGATTTAAAGGATACATCATTAATTATTTCAGGTTTCATACAAAAGACCATAAAAGAGACTCGAAAACATAGAACAATGAAGTTGTAGTCATGGCAAAGACATCAAGCTTTGCAAGTACAAGTGATGTAAACCCTATTATATGAGAATTACAATTTCTCTCCATTTTACATCATTAATGTAGTAATTATTCATTACAATCATTCTTAAATCAAGTATTAAAGATGCTAAGTATGTTAATTAAGTTAAAGAGTAAAGGAAATTAGACTTAGTTGATGACTTTTTCTAAAATAGCAAAACTATAAAAATAGGATTGTTTGAATAAGGCACTTTATCATTGTGGACTTTGGATCTCTCCGCTCAATGGGTCAAATTATGAGATCTATATACCATTGAAAAGCTTATTCGATGCACTACCAATGGTATAGGGATCATGATCAATTAATGTTTGGATTAAGTGAAAATTGAATAAGCTATAAATTCATAACTATGTAAGTTGACAATTTAGATTGTGGGGGCTTATTATTTGAAAAATTGTGCCTCTATTAGAGATTAGCAGTTGACTAAACAACTTTCAAACATGCTTTGGTGTACATGTAATGTATGTGACAGCAGCACGAGGGCATGTCACTCTGCTTCATCTAGAATGCTATAAATTCAAGTACCGCCAACGTGGTGGTTAGATTGACCTTCTATGTTTTCTTGTCTTTTTTTTTTTTTTTTCTCCTCTCTGATTAATCACCGTCGTGGGGCATCGTACACACATGTTGTGGGCCCCACCATTCCTCACAAATAGTGTAGTCGACTACAAGTATTCCATCATCACGTGAGACCAGCTTATGTAATTTTCTAACAATCAATCAATGGTTTCAATCAACCAACTTGCAGCTTTCTCACTTTTAGTTTCTCTCCATTAAAACCATTTACTCTGTAGTAATTGTAAGACCAGCTTATTCTGCTAGCCAATAAATCAAAATCCTCCTAATTCACGAGGTGGTCCACATGACATAATAATTATTACTTGGGATGGTACAGAAAATAACACACCAAAAAAGATATGAAACGTCACACATAATACGACGTAGATGTATCTGATTTCTAGCAGAGACATAACTTTTTAAATACTTCAATAATAGATAGATCAGGACAACCTTCCCAGCCGTCCAACTTTTATGGTTGGAAACCATGATGAATATCATCCACAGGAATTGTGGGGCCCACTTTATTTTCATTAATCATTATTTAATTATTCTAATAGAAGAGGACAGAGTTTTAATTAGGAGTGGTAGTGATTGATCCATGATTAGCTAATGTTACCCTTTTAGAGATAAGCGCTACCTTACTAGGTTCTGGCAAGTGAGGGCCATGGTTCTGTGATCCGCACCATTGGCCTGTTGGGTCCCACCGTTGATTGATCACTCACTGCAAATATCTCCAGGTGACCAGCATTTGGAACTTTTTTCTAGTTGAATGTGGACCGTTGCTGCTTCTATGAATAGGCTAGAAATCAGAAGGGTCAGATTGTCCTCTGATAAGATTTTTGAGCCATGGCCCATCTTTATCACATTAGACCAGCGGTCTGGACTGCCTGACGGACGCGGATTGGCTGGTGTACCACACATCAGCGATCTAGCTGGTGTATTCATGTCAGCAAGTTCTGTGGGTCCCATCATGAGGTATGTGTTATATCGAAACCGTCCATCCATTTGGAGAGCTAGTCTTAATGCTTGAACCGAAAAATAAGATATATATAGAGATCAAGCAGACCACACTGAAAAAAGCAGCGGGGGATTGAGCGTGTACCATTGAAACCCTTTTCGGGGGTACAGAAGTTTTTGTTTTCCCTCTCTTTGTGACCTTATGAACAGATTGTATGGAAAATAAACGTTATGGTGGGCCCTAACGGTGAAAATTATTATCTCAGCTGCTATTTTTGGTGTGGTCCATCTTAGCTTTGGATATGATTTATTTTTTGGATCATCCTCTAAAATGATCTCCATAAATGGATTAACAGTCTGGATATAATAAATACATCATTTTGGAGCCCATGTAACTTTAATCTCATTTGAACCGTTCGTACAACTAAGAACGTCAGCGCTTGTCTATGCACGACACGTACCCACATCAGCTATATCGCTGGTGTGTGGTACACCAGCCAATCTGCTTCCCTCCCAGACGATGAGCATCATTGATGGGACGATTTTAACCGTTTGATATGTGGCCTAGAGATAAGAGAAGCACTACCTTCGCGCAAATAAAAAATAACATCCTTTTTAGGTTGTGCGATTCTCTAGTCTGGCTGCTTTCTGGGCGACACCCATCAACGTTGGGATTCAACACGTAGTGAACGATGGACCCATTGTCAGAATTGAAATCCGTTACGTTAATACGGACCTTTGCTGTATTTCTCTTCCTGGCCATCCATTTCAAAACCAGAGATCAGAAGGTTATATGATTATCTTGTCGGGAGATTTTCGGGATGTGGTCTACACGTGGTGAGAGGCAATGAATCTGGATTTCCAGAGCGTGAGCTCCTCTTGTCAGAATGGCTGTCCGCGTGTACACGTTTCCTGTAATTACCGTGGAGAAATTTAGGACTGTGGACCCTACCTTTTAGCCAGCTGTTTTTATAGATGAATACAAACTTTGTTTTTCAACTTAGACCTTGACGTGTGGATTTAGAATTACAGGACAAAAATACCCCTCCTTTTAAGGAAATGAACTGGGTACACCGCCAGCCACCAGCCAATGGCAGATGGTCGGTGATATGTGAGCCCCACCTTAATGTGTGCTTTTCATCAATGCCGTTCATATATTTTTCCATATCATTTTATGGTATGAAACCAAAAATGAGATATATCCAAATCTCAAGTGTACCACATTACAGGAAACAGTGTTGAATGAGCGTCAACCATTAGAAACCTTTAGGGGGCCCACTGTGATGTTTGTGAGAAATCCTCCCCGTCTAAGTTCATTCATAGGGTCAAAAAGACCTCGATAAAGAGGAAAAATAAATTTCATAATGATCCAAAACTTCTATAATCCCTAAAAGGGTTTCAATGGTAGACATTCAATTCCCCAATGCCTTTAATAGTGTGGTCCACTTGATAGTTAGATCTATCTTATTTTTCGTCTCAAGCCTTAATATGAGCTCGTAAAATATATGGACGGTTTGGATATAACACATACATCATGATGAGACCCACAAAAGCAACATAGCAAAAAAAAAAAAAATTCAGTTTGCACAGCTCAATTTCTAATTTGCCCCGCTCAATTTCCAGTTTATGGTAAACTAGAAATTGATCGGGACAAACTGAAATTTATTTATTTTTTGCTATATTGCTTTTGTGGGTCCCATCATGATATATGTGTTATATCCAAACCGTCCACATGTGAGCAGGACAAACTGAAAATTGAGCGGGGCAAACTGAAAATTAAGCCGGGTAAACTAGAAATTGAGAGAGGCAAACTGAAAATTGAGCGGGACAAACTAGAAATTGAGCGGGGCAAATATGAAATTGACCTCGCTGTCAAAATCTAGTTTGCCCACTTTTTATCCAGTTGTTTTTATGAAAGAATACAAAGTTACTTTTGCAACTTAGACCTCCACGTGCGTAGACTCAATTCCATGACGAAAATACCCCTCCTTTTCACTACTGTCCACTTTTCCTCTCCCTTTTCACTATTTGATTTTTATCTCCCTTTCCATTGCTACTTTTACGTTGCTTTCACCTCCCTTTCCACCCTCCGGTTCCACGAGAAAGATGAAAAAAACTCATTTTGTGGGCCCCTCTTATCAACATTTTATCTTCTTCTGAAAATGGTCAGTCCAGGGAAGAAATCACGTATCAGTCGGGCCCATATTTAATGTATGTAGTATAGGAAACGGATTGACTACTCCCCTTGACACTAGCCTCGTGGCTAGTGGTCAGTGCTCTGTGGGCCCCACCATGATGTAAGTGTTTCATCTATTCCGTTCATCCATTTGTAAAGATTATTTCAAGGCTTCATCCTAAAAATAAGAGGGATATAAATCTTAGATGTACCATGTTAAAGGAAAACAATAGTAATTGGATATCCATCATTTCAAGTTTCCCCCGCTCAAAATTCAAATTTCCCTTACTCATTTTCTAGTCTGCCCTGCACAATTTCATGTTTGCCCCGCTCAATTTCATGCTTGACCCGCTCATTTCCTAGTTTGCCCCACTGAATTTCTATTTTGACCCGCTCAATTTTCAGGTTGTCCTGCTAAATTTCATGTGTGCCCCGCTCAAACTGATAATGCTCACTTTGCTCAATGGCATGATAGATAACGTCACAAAATTAAACAAGCACCACTCATTTTTCATGTTTCCCCTGCTCAATTTCTAATTTTTCCCATTCAATTTCATGTTTCCCCCGCTCAATTTCATGTTCACCCCGCTGATTTTTTAGTTTGACCCCACTCAATTTCATGTTTGCCCCGCTCAAAACTCAAACCTAAACCTAAACCTAAAACCTAAACCTAAATGTATTCTCAAATCCCTAAACCTAAACCTTAACTTATTCTCAATTCCCTAAACCTTAACCTATAATCTAACTTAAACCAAAACCTATATCGTACACTTGTAACCTAAAACCTAAATGTATTCTCAAATCCCTAAACCTAAACCTTAATATATTCTCAATTCTCAAAAAAGTTACGTCAATCCGTTAAGATATGGTATGCTACAAGTGAATATTTGAGACAAAAAATGCATCGTAATTTAGGATGACTGATCCTTCTAATCTAGTCCACATAATGTCCTTTTCGGGAGTGTACATGTGAAAAAATGATCAAAAGGGTCGTATTTGTTAGGAAATTGGGAGTTCTAAACTTATAACCTAAAATTATTTCCAAATCCCAAAACCTATAACCTAAACCTAACCTTAACCTAAACTTAAACCTATAACCTATAACCTTAATCAAAACCAAAACCAAAACCTATAACCTAAACCCGAACCCATTCTCAAATCCCAAACCTATAACCTAAACCAAAACCAAAATCTATGACCTAAACCCGAACCCATTCTCAAATCGCAAAACCTAAACTTAAACCTAAACCTATAACCTATAAACTAAACCAAAACCAAAACCTATAACCTAAACCCGAACCCATTATCAAATCCCAAAACCTATAACCTAAACCTAACCTTAACCTAAACCTAAACCTATAACCAATAACCTTAACCAAAACCTATAACCTAAACCAATACCAAAACCTATAACCTAAACCCAAACCCATTCTCAAATCCCAAAACCTATAACCAAAACCAAAACCTATAACCTAAACCCGAACTCATTCCCAAATCCCAAAACCTATAACCTATAACTTAAACTAAAACCTAAACCTAAGCCTATAACCTAAACCCGAACCCATTCTCAAATCTCAAAACGTATAACCTATCCCTAAACCTTAACCTATAACCTAACATAAACCTATACTTATAACCTAAAACTATTCCCAAATCCCAAAACCTATAACCTAAACCTAACCTTTCCCAAAACCTATAACCTAAACTCAATTCCCTAAAGCGAAACCTACACCTAATCTTAATCTCAACTCCCTAACCTAAACCTAAACCTAAACTTAAAAACTCAAACTTAAACCCAATCCTGAAGTTGAACCTGATTTCCTAAACCTAAACCATAACTCAGTCTCAAATCCAAAAACTTATAACCTAAACCAAAACCAAAACCAAACCCTATAACCTAAACCTGAACCCATTCTAAAATCCCAAAACCTATAGCCTAAACCTAAACATAAACCTTATCCTAAACCTAAACCTATAACCTATAACCTAAACCAAAATCTATAACCAAAACCAAAACCAAAACCTATAACCTAAACTCGAACCCATTCTCAAATCCCAAAATCTATAACCTATCTCTAAACCTTAACGTATAACGTAACCTATACCTATAATTATAACCTAAAACTATTCCCAAATCCCAAAACCTATAACCTAAACCTAACCTTTCCCTAAACCTATACCCTAAACTCAATTCTTTAAAGCGAAACATACACCTAATCCTAATCTCAACTCTCTAACCTAAACCTAAACCTAAACTTAAAAACCCAAACTTAAACTCAAACCTAAACCTAAACCTTATCCTAAACCCACACGTGGAGGTCTAAGTTGCAAAAGTAAATTTGTATTTTTTCATAAAAACAGCTGGATAAAAGGTGGGTAAACTAGATTTTGACAGTGGGGTCAATTTCATGTTTGCGCCACTCAATTTCTAGTTTGTCCCGCTCAATTTCTAGTTTGCCCTACTCAATTTTCAGTTTGCCCCGCTCAATTTCTAGTTTGCCCTGCTCAATTTTCAGTTTGCCCCGCTCAATTTGAGCGGGACAAACTGAATTTTTTTTGCTATGTTGCTTTTGTGGGTCCCATCATGATGTATGTGTTATATCCAAACCGTCCATATATTTTACGAGCTCATATTAAGGCATGAGACGAAAAATAAGATAGATCTAACTATCAAGCGGACCATACTGTAAAAGGCAGTGGGGAATTGAACGTCTACCATTGAAACCCTTTTAGGGGTTACATAAGTTTTGGATCATTATGAAATTTATTTTTCCTCTTCATCCAGGTCTTTTTGACCCTATGAATGAACTTAGATGGGGAGGATTTCTCACAAACATCACAGTGGCCCCCTGTAACACCCTGAAAATCGGGGGTCGTGTATAAACTCAACTCCCGAGTTCCAGACCGTCACTTATGCAACAAAAATGGTTATGATTCAATGTTGTCTGATTTAAAGCATTCACATGAGTAAAAGTATACCAAAACTGCAATTCATACTTCAGATCCAGTGATAAAAGCAAGCGGAAGACTAAACAAGATATATATCACTGTATGGAAAAACAAAGTAATCTCAACTGTCTCCAAAGTATGACTACATCTCTGAGTCTCATATACATGTACATAACAAAAGAATAATGTTCAAAAAGAAAAGTCCCACTGATGTCCCCTCGATCCAGGTCACCTACGGGAAGCCGTCATGATACTGCATATACGAGAACTCATCCTGGTCCTCGTCATCATCTAGCTCCACCTCCTGGATCTCATCGTCACCTGCAACTACAACAGGGTCTGGTGGGTGTTGCAAACACCATCCCGTAACGTGGGAATGAGTGATCAACTCAGTGGAATCATAGAGCAAAGATTAGCATGTTCACAATTCAATCACGCGATAATAGTAAAGCAGTAAATCAGACAAGTCCTAAAACTGTTGTTAATGCAAGATGATATGACGTGATGTATGCCCTCACCGACGATCACCCTCATACGGCAACATCTTACGACCGCGGCATGCCACACTCCCTAGAGTGCTCCACATCTTCCAGGCACATGCAATGCTATGGTGATATGATTACCAAGTTATTATTAGTCCATTCAAACAGCAGGATTGGGAAACTAAGGTACCTCCCTTGTATCAATCCCAACACGGATCCTGTCTAGGGTCGTCACTCCTAGTAATCTCATACGATGTACATTTCGTAGGTCACTGCAAGGGCTGCCAGGGCTGTTGCTCGCACTCGTTGCACCGCTCCCCCATCACCTTATTAATACAGGCCTACTGTACTCTACTGCACGGAAGGGTCGTCGCCTCCCGTGAACTCAGAATACGCTCGAGGTCACTACAAAGGGCTCGTCGCCTGATCAGTGTAGGCCGACAGCTAGAATATAGTGTCCCATACCACCATAATCTGCTCACGAGTCAAGGTGCTCATTGGTCACTACGGGGAGGTTTGTGGCCCCAGCGTAGGCCGACAGCTCGACCACGGTGTCCCATACCACCATGCCCGGCTCATGAGTCTTCGTGGATCAAGGTACCACGGTTAATAGGGTTTACAATGGTAAGTTCAGTACCCTAGGTTCAAGCAGTTATGATACATACATGGTGAACAAACATCGGCCAGTCGGGTTACTTGACGGGCTCGACTAGCGCGATCGCATCTCGAACTGAACGACATGAAGTGCGTAAAACACTTCGCGTGGCCTAACCACTGCCGCCAACTCTCAACACGAATCACATTCATCGACGCGTCATTCGTGGCTATGACCAGTCAGCCACGAATTTGCTCGGTTACCGACTGCCTGGACTAAGTCAAGTCCCACACATCTATGGAATCACTATAAAAGGTATTGGAATTGAAATACATCATGTGAGCATGTTAGCACATGTTATAACATTCAACTTAAGCAAATCTTCAAGGCATACTTCCCATGCATATCCAACTTAAGCAAATCCTCAAGCACATACATTCCATGCATGTAGTGAAATCATGCATTTTGTCAACATGTAGAAAATCATTTAGGTCGGCATAATAATTGAAAAAATCAATCACAAAGTATCAAATAACATCATTTAATTCAATACATACTAATACAAGCATTTATACAAACACATGCACTACACACTTAGGTCTACATATAGCATGTCGACCCAAAGTATGCAACTAGGCGAATCTCTTCGCCAAACTAATTATGCACGCATTCCTAACTTCCTAATGCGACAACAAACCATGTCAATCACATCAGCAAAATATGAATGCAAACAGTACTTCCTACAAATGACTAAAATGCCCTAAATCTCATATTCTTCGTTAGCTTACGAAACGGGAAACGGAGAGCATTTTGTACATGTCAAACGGCGATGCCGTCAAGAATCTACTATTAAACGACATTGAAAGCATTGGGAACCGTCAATCAAAGCGTCTAAAATCCTCACCTAGTGTCTTGTAGACTCGGGAATTGAAGCGGAGTGTATATGCTTCGTCTACGACGAGTAAGGAGCCTAATACATAAGATCCATAAGCTACATCGCCATGGAAACAAGAAAAACTCAAATCACCAACTATTTAGGGTTTTTACTTACCTAGGATTGCGGTGGAATCGCCGGGAAAGCGGTAGAGGAGTGTCGCTTAAGCACGTGCAACACGTAGCACAAGTGGCGGGAAGAACTCTCCCACTCTCTCACAATCTCTCACTCTTTTTCTCTCTCCCAAGCTAGGGCTTCTCTCAAATTCGGATGGGAGAGAGGAGTGAGGGTTTCAACCCCTTTTATAGCCTAAAACATTCCCAAAATAGGCTTGGGAACAATGTTTACTTGGTGCCTAACCAAATCGGGGCCGTTTCGGTCCAAAAGGGCATTTCTGGAGGTCCCCAGGCCAGATGCGGTCGGACTTAAGCTCATGCATACTAGATCTAGCATACATCCAGTTTTCAGACCGGTTGGGTTCCCAGATCGCACGTGGCGGCCCAGTTTCAGTTTAACGGTCACCGCATCAAGATCAGGCCTATAAGTCCCGTGATATATAATAGATATTTTTCCTGATCCAAGGGTGTAATTTGGCTGTATTCTGACGGTCAGAATGCTTAATACTGATGCGTCAAATTTGTGTGCCAGATTTGAATTTGAAATTCCAACTATGTCCCTATTCACACTCTCTTCGGTCCGGGCTCAATGAAATAGCCTGTAATAATCGGTTTGACTTGATTTTTGGAATGAGTGTCAAGCCCAGCTAGACGGTCCTAACGGTCTAAGATAGGAGGTATCGGACTTTCAACGTGCGGTCTAGATCCAATACAAAGATTCAAAGTGGTCCAGAGAACAAACCGGCTTAGAGTTTGATCCGAGGCTTTAGAGCATTATAGCACCCTTAGTTCCACTCGCTTCGGGCCTTGTAGAACGTATTTAAAGTGATCAGGGACCATTTCCCAGCTATTCTAACGTTGCACTAGCTAACCTAGTCAAATTTTCCAAAGGAATGAATTCTACGCAAATTCGGGTCGAGTTGGTACTCGAGCCCAAGGATGGATTTTTCACGGGCGTTACAATCTACCCCCCTTAACAAATAATTTCGTCCTCGAAATTTTGTACCTTTTCGTACTCCTCGAGAAGCTGTGGGTAGTTCTTTCTGATCTCGGCTTCTGTCTCCCAAGTAGCCTCCTCCTCAGTATGATGCGTCCATAGTACCTTCACAAGGGGAATCACCTTGCTACGCAGTACCTGCTCCTTCCGGTCTAAGATGCGTGTCGGTCGCAGGATATAAGTAACATCCTCTCCTAACTGCACCTGCTCCCATCTGATGATATGAGAAGGATCAGCAACGTACTTCTTCAGCATAGAAACATGAAATACGTTGTGGACGCTCGCGAGGGGCGTGGGTAAAGCCAATCGGTAAGCCACTGCTCCCACACGATCGAGGATCTGAAATGGACCAATGTATCGCGGTGCCAGCTTCCCCTTCTTCCCGAACCGAAGGACTCCCTTCATAGGGGAAACTCGCAAAAACACATGATCCCCGACTGTGAACTCTAGTGGTCTCCGTCTCGTATCGGCGTAGCTCTTCTGTCTGCTCTGCGCTGTAAGAAGCCGACGTCGAATAATATCAATCTTCTCTGACGTCGCCTGCACCAACTCTGGGCCAATCAAGCTGCGCTCACCGACCTCTAACCAGCAATGCGGTGCGCGACAAGGTCGCCCATACAGCGCCTCATAAGGTGCCATGCCGATACTCGCCTGGAAGCTATTGTTGTATGCAAACTCCGCATATGCAAGACAGTCATCCCAACTGTCCTTGAAGTCCAATGCGCAAGCTCGCAACATGTCCTCCAGGATCTGGTTCACTCGCTCTGTCTGTCCGTCCGTCTGTGGGTGGAAGGCAGTACTGAACTTCAACTTCACACCCATAGCCTCCTGAATGCGAGTCCAGAAAATAGAAGTGAACCGCGTGTCTCTGTCCGACACGATCTCCAACGGAACTCCATGCAGACGCACGATCTCTCTAATATACAATCTAGCCAGCTCGTCTGCAGAGTTCGTAACTCTGATCGGTAGGAAGTGCGCCGACTTCGTCAATCGGTCGACGATCACCCAAATAGAATCATGCCCCTTCCTCGTCTTCGGCAACCCAGAAATGAAGTCCATGGAAATGAAATCCCACTTCCACTCTGCAATCGGCATAGGCTGCAAAAGTCCAGGTGGTCGGCGATGCTCTGCCTTCACCTGTTGACAAGTGAGACAACGGGACACGAACTCAGCAATGTGGGTCTTCATACCTTCCCACCAGTACGTCCTCTTCACGTCACGATACATCTTCGTGCTGCCAGGATGCATCGCGAGTCTAGTAGAATGCGCAGCCTCGAGAATCTCTCGTCTCAAGTCAGGGACATCAGGAACGCATAGGCGGCCACGGTAACGTAAACCCCCATCCATGCCAACTCGCCAGTCGGCGTCATCATCATCACTGGCCTGCTCTCGAAGCTCAGTAAGATGCGCGTCGTCCCTCTGCGCCTCGATGACACGGTCATCGATCGGGGATCGCACCTGAACATGTGCGATGAACTCAAATGGCTCCTCTACGGTGAGTTTCTGCTCAAAGTCTCGCAAAAACTCAACCATATCCCACTCGGCAACCATCAGCGGAGCCGCAAACTCTATCGCCTTCTTGCGGCTCAACGCATCAGCCACAAGGTTCGCCTTCCCAGGATGGTAAGAGACTTCAAACTTGAAGTCCTTCAGCGTCTCCATCCATCGCCGCTGCCTCATATTCAAGTCCCGCTGTGTGAATATGTACTTGAGCCTCTTGTGGTCGCAAAAGAGCTCGAACTCCTCTCCATAGAGGTAATGTCTCCAGAGTCTCAGTGCGAATATCACGGCTGCCAACTCCAGGTCGTGTGTAGGGTAATTCTCCTCGTGCTTCCTTAATTGTCTCGAGGCATACGAAATTACCCTGTCCCTCTGCATAAGGACACAACCTAAACCAACGCTAGACGCGTCAGTGTATATAGTGTATTTAACCCCTTGCTCTGGCAATACTAGCACAGGGGCGGACGTAAGTCTGTCCTTCAGCTCCTGAAAAGCTGACTCCGCCTTATCATTCCAGGCGAACTTCACGTCCTTCCGTGTCAACTGAGATAAGGGTCTCGCGATCTTCGAGAAATCCTGAATGAAGCGCCGATAGTAGCCAGCGAGACCCAAGAAACTCCTCACCTCAGTGACAGAACCAGGCTGCTCCCAGTCCTGCACCGCAGCTACCTTAGACAGGTCAACCGCCATGCCATCCTTGGACACCACGTGTCCCAGAAACTTCACCTCCTGCTTCCAGAAGTCGCACTTCTTATACTGTGCGAACAACTGATGCTGTCTGAGCGTATCAAGGACCAAACGCAAGTGCTCCTCATGCTCCTCTCGACTCCTAGAATATACCAAAATATCGTCGATGAAGACAACGACGAATCGATAGAGGAAAGGCCGTAGTACCCGGTTCATCAGATCCATGAACACGGCCGGTGCGTTCGTGAGACCGAACGACATCACGAGGAACTCGTAGTGACCAAAACTGGTCCTGAACGCTGTCTTCTGCACGTCCTCATCTCTGACGCGCAGCTGATGATATCCTGACTGAAGATCAATCTTCGAGAAGTACTGCGCTCCTCTCAACTGATCAAATAAGTCATCGATCCTGGGCAAAGGGTACTTGTTCTTCACTGTGAGTTGGTTCAGCCTGCGATAATCAATACACAATCGCAGCGAACCATCCTTCTTCTTCACGAACAAGACCGGTGCTCCCCAAGGAGATACGCTAGGCCGTATAAGGCCAAGCTCTAGTAGACCATCAATCTGCGTCCTCAACTCCTCCATCTCACATGGTGCCATGCGATACGTCGGCAGTGAGACGGGTGTAGAACCAGGAATCAGATCGATAGTGAAATCGATCTCACGTCGGGGCGGCAAACCAGGGATCTTCCTGAACAGATCCCCGAACTCAGAAACAACTGGCGTCTGCTCAAGTACCTGGGCACCAGCGTCGCGCAATAGAGTGGCGTAGCTAAGAATGCGGAAAGGAAGATTTACCCGCACTGAAAATGTGAAAGGCGTGCCCTCAGGCTCGTACACCGTCACCACACGAGCCTCGCAGTCAATCTCGGCTCTCGCTGCAGTCAACCAGTCCATGCCAAGAATGACGTCGAGATATACGAGCGAGGGATCGACGACCAAATCAAGAGTCATCGTCCTGCCTCCCAGATCAAGTAAACAACCCTCACACATCTGGGTGACATCCGAATAATCTCCATGAGCTGCAAGGACTCGCACGCTATCCATAGTAATAGTCTGCAACCCAAGACGTCTGACTACGGCACGCGATATCAAAGAAATCGTGGAACCAGTGTCCACCATGACAAGAACGGGAGTACCTCCGATATGGCCCGTGACCTCGAAGGCTGAATGCTGGAAAGTCGGCGTCGTAGCTGCCTCAGCGGTCAGTGCATGAACTCGAGCCTGCTGTGGCCGGTTCGGCCGCTGTGTCAAGGGCCGTGGGGGCTGTCGAATCTGCGATACTGTGGGTCTGAAAGAGGACTGCGCAGGAGCTGACCGTATAGGCGGTGCTGATATCGCCTGTGGACGTACACGATCAATCTTCTGCGGCGGCGAGAACCCACTGTCCCGCATCCTCGTAAAGCAACTCGGCGCTAGGTGGCCCGTCCTCCCACAGTATGTGCATGATAGATCAGGGCGTCGAAACGGTCCTACTGGCGCCGTGGTCCTGGTAGGAGGATCAATGCGAGGCCTCTTGCCCGCGAAGGGCCTATCTGGCAACTCCGGTCGCGGCCTAGAAGTAGTCGGGCCTCGTGATCGCGCAAGTCGATCCACGTCCTGCTCTGCCCGCATGGACATGTGAACCAACTCCGCATAGGAGGAGAAACTGATACAGCACATCTTCGACCGAATATCCGGTCGCAAGCCCTCCAAAAAGCGCCGTATGCGCATCTGCTCATCAGCTAAAATCGTCGGGACGTACCTGCCCAACTCTGTGAACCGATGCTCATACTCGGTGACCGTCATCGCTGCCTGCCTGAGACGGAGAAACTCATTCTCCCTCTCGTGTCTGTAGGTCTGAGGATAATACTTCTCATGGAAGCGAAACTCGAATGCTGCCCATGTCCATACGAAGTCTGCGGTAACAGTCCGCAATACACTATCCCACCACATACTGGCCTCTCTCTCAAACTGGAAGGTAGCCAGCTCTACCTGCTCTGCCTCAGTACAGTGCAACATGCGCAGAATCTTCGACACTCGGTCGAGCCAAAACTCAGCCTCCTCGGGTCTGTGAGAACCCGTGAAAGTAGGAGGCCGCAAGCGCTGAAATCGCTCCAGAAGGCCCCGTGTGTCGGCAGGGTTCCCCGCAGGGAAAGCAGGCTGCGCAGGAAGTGCTACGCCCTCATCCTGGGTGTAAGCATAGGCATCCTCAGCTGGATGCACAGGTGGTGCAGGCGGAGTAGATGCAGTCGCACCCCCACCCTGGGCTAAGGTCCCGACTATAGTAGTCAATAGCTGCTGCTGCTGTAGCATCATAGCCATCATCTGCTCGAATCTATCAGGTGGTGGAGCAGGCTGTGGCGGATGAGGTGCGGAAGTAGATGCGCGCTGTGGCTCTCTAACTGATGGTGTAAATGGCGGTGGTCCATCTGTAGGACCAGTAGCAGGCTGAGACGATCGAACAGTCTCAGGAATCGGGCCCACAGCAGGGTCCGGACGAGTGCCAGACTGAGAAGGAGCCTGATCCATCTGCTCTAACAATGAAAGCCGAACCGCGCTCCTCGTAGTCTTAGGTGGCATTCCCTATATTCAAAATAGGGCGCAACCTTGTCAGTCTCAATTGCACAAATACACCACAATCATTCACTAAAGGGTCAAAGGCATTCCATGCATTTCAATTAATCAAAATTGTCACAATACAAGGGATATATCCTTACAAGCATCATGACTAGAATGACATGGAAATTAAGACAGTTAAGCAACAGCGACAAAAGCAAAGCACTAGCCCTAATAGGCTTTACACACATGAAACAGAAAATAGCTAACTACTCATAACAACATCAAAGATCGCGTCGCTAGTCGGAGTCTGGCGACGGAGGAGGAGCACCCTTATCCTGTAAGCAACACAGGATTGCCTTCAAGGTGCGAGTCACCTTGCCAAATTTCTTCTTCGTAACGGCCTTGGCATCAGCGACCTCTGCTCGAAGTTCTTGGACTTCCCTTCGCAAAGCGGTCTGACTCTCCTCCATCCGAGCAATGCGATCGTCAATAGTAGTCTGCGCAGAAGGAGGAGGACTCTCATCAGTATCCTGAGCCTCCCCTTCTGCTTCTTCCTGAGTCTCTTCCTGAACTTCTGCACTAGGTTCTCCTTCGCTTTGATCTTCCTCTTCATCAAAGTCGTCCCCACTATCCCTTTCAAGTTGATTTTCACGATATTGCGACCCAATCTTCATCTTAACCATCGTCGACTCATCGATGGTGTGAATCGATACCGGCAACTCGGGTCCAAGTCTATAGGCAAACTCAAGCGCAATTCTGCAAATGAGTCGGCCAAAGGGAAGGGATTCGGATGTTCTTCTCGACCTGGCTATGAGAACTATCTGCCGTAAGATGAAAGTGGCCATACATACGTTCTCTCCCTAAGCCACCAGAAATAAGAAATCGACCATAAGACGTGTACATTCAATGCGGTTCGTCGACCTAGGATAAACATTGAACGTGCAGATGTGATGCAGCAGACGTAAATCCTCAGACATGTACGTCGCCTTGAGGCTATTATTAGGCTGCCATGGAACCAACTTACCGCACAGAAACCTGGTGCGGCGATCTCGTTCACGTCTAGTCCTCAAATTCTTCTCACTTGGATGTACATCACCTAGAGGCACGTTGAGAAGTCGCGCAACCAACTGGACGTCGATCGTAGCCATCCGATCTCTACCAAAAGGGATTTTGAACTGCAAGGGCTCCAAGGTAGGACTCTGGATGCTAGCATAGAAGGCACGAACAGTGCTCACATTAGCACGAGCGCGAGCTTCAAAGATCGGTCCCCAGTGCGCGGCTTCAATGCGTTCGAACAACAGATATTCGCCGAACAATCGCCCATCTACGTCCGCCTCAAATAACACTCTACGATCAGTGTATTCACCATGAGGCATCTCTGATAGGATGGTTCGTCCAAGGTGTGCATGGGGATCCAAATCCCGCTTCGTACGGCACTCCAGGACTGCAGCTGGACCTGCGGCGGCGCTTGAACTTGCGGCACCACCCCGCGGTCTTCTCAATCGAGCAGGGCGGCTCGGCCCAGCCTCGTCTGTTGCAGTTTTCCTCTTACCCATCAAAGACAGGATGGATGAGAGTGACAAAAGACCCAAAATAGCTTCCACGAAAGCCATGGAAAACGCCGAAAATGCGGAGAAATGGCTGCCCAATCTGACAAAAGGAAATCTAGGCGTCGTAGAGGGATGCTTCAAGCTTCCCAAGGCTGTAGTTTCAGGGAAAAATAAGAACAAAAAGGTGGAATGGAGCTGCTCACGATTTCAGCACTATTTGGGGGATTTTGGAGCTCCAAATGGGAAAATCTTCAAGGAAAGAGGCTGCCAACACCCAATAATCGATGGGTGGTGGTCGGTTTTGGCCAAGGAAGGGATTAGGATGGGTTTGGGTCGCCGGGATTTGGAATGGAGCGCTGAAAATCAAATCTAGGGCATGCAAGGGGGCTGTTTGTGAAGGAGAGGGGTGTTTTAGGGGTTTTCGTGGGATGGGAGGTACATAGGGGTGATGGGGGGTGTATTTAAGTGGGTGCGCCCAAAGGGCAGCACCGTCCGAGGTGGCCGGCCGGCGATGCATCGCCCGGCCGGCGATGGCATCGCCGGCCAACCTCCAGGTTGGCCAGCGGGACCCCATGGGTCTGGTCCCCCATGGTCCCAGGGTCCCAAAAAGTCTAGTCCCACCCCTTAGTTCATAGTATTTTGGTCCCTATGAGCCCAAACATGTTTTTGGGGCTTTCCGGGTCCACATCGCAGTCCCGAATACCAAACCATATGATGCAGCATATGGATTTGGGGTAGAAGGATCCAGTACATCTTTCTAGCTCCTTAGTTGCTAAAGAAAGTGAAGTTAGAATGGCTTTATGGCCATTTTTTATGAAATTTTACTATTCACTGTAAAATTTGGTGAATGTACTAATTTGTGTTATTTTCACATTAGGTTTGATGCCTAACATGAAATGGATACAAAAGAACTGAAGGTTGAAGTGTTTAGAGAAGGAATTTTGAGAATTTTTGGCAAAACGGGGTTTTTAAGCCCTGGCGATTGATTACTAGAGTCGTGGTCATTCCACGGCCCATGGATTCACTTTTGCGGTTTAAAACCGCTCATAGGACATCTCCACCCGACTTCCTACAGCTTAGAAGTGATTCGGGTCGCTTTACGCGACCCGAGATGCGTTACAGACTCGATCTTGCGATCGATCCTTATAGACTTCGCCTATCGGCGAATCTGTGATCCTAGAAGTGTTTCTAGACCCTTCTCGCACCCACCTAAGTCAAAGGAAGCGACAGCGTACGTCGCAAGACCATAACCCAGGCCCAGTATACTCTCATTCATGCTCTGATACCAACTTGTAACACCCTGAAAATCGGGGGTCGTGTATAAACTCAACTCCCGAGTTCCAGACCGTCACTTATGCAACAAAAATGGTTATGATTCAATGTTGTCTGATTTAAAGCATTCACATGAGTAAAAGTATACCAAAACTGCAATTCATACTTCAGATCCAGTGATAAAAGCAAGCGGAAGACTAAACAAGATATATATCACTGTATGGAAAAACAAAGTAATCTCAACTGTCTCCAAAGTATGACTACATCTCTGAGTCTCATATACATGTACATAACAAAAGAATAATGTTCAAAAAGAAAAGTCCCACTGATGTCCCCTCGATCCAGGTCACCTACGGGAAGCCGTCATGATACTGCATATACGAGAACTCATCCTGGTCCTCGTCATCATCTAGCTCCACCTCCTGGATCTCATCGTCACCTGCAACTACAACAGGGTCTGGTGGGTGTTGCAAACACCATCCCGTAACGTGGGAATGAGTGATCAACTCAGTGGAATCATAGAGCAAAGATTAGCATGTTCACAATTCAATCACGCGATAATAGTAAAGCAGTAAATCAGACAAGTCCTAAAACTGTTGTTAATGCAAGATGATATGACGTGATGTATGCCCTCACCGACGATCACCCTCATACGGCAACATCTTACGACCGCGGCATGCCACACTCCCTAGAGTGCTCCACATCTTCCAGGCACATGCAATGCTATGGTGATATGATTACCAAGTTATTATTAGTCCATTCAAACAGCAGGATTGGGAAACTAAGGTACCTCCCTTGTATCAATCCCAACACGGATCCTGTCTAGGGTCGTCACTCCTAGTAATCTCATACGATGTACATTTCGTAGGTCACTGCAAGGGCTGCCAGGGCTGTTGCTCGCACTCGTTGCACCGCTCCCCCATCACCTTATCAATACAGGCCTACTGTACTCTACTGCACGGAAGGGTCGTCGCCTCCCGTGAACTCAGAATACGCTCGAGGTCACTACAAAGGGCTCGTCGCCTGATCAGTGTAGGCCGACAGCTAGAATATAGTGTCCCATACCACCATAATCTGCTCACGAGTCAAGGTGCTCATTGGTCACTACGGGGAGGTTTGTGGCCCCAGCGTAGGCCGACAGCTCGACCACGGTGTCCCATACCACCATGCCCGGCTCATGAGTCTTCGTGGATCAAGGTACCACGGTTAATAGGGTTTACAATGGTAAGTTCAGTACCCTAGGTTCAAGCAGTTATGATACATACATGGTGAACAAACATCGGCCAGTCGGGTTACTTGACGGGCTCGACTAGCGCGATCGCATCTCGAACTGAACGACATGAAGTGCGTAAAACACTTCGCGTGGCCTAACCACTGCCGCCAACTCTCAACACGAATCACATTCATCGACGCGTCATTCGTGGCTATGACCAGTCAGCCACGAATTTGCTCGGTTACCGACTGCCTGGACTAAGTCAAGTCCCACACATCTATGGAATCACTATAAAAGGTATTGGAATTGAAATACATCATGTGAGCATGTTAGCACATGTTATAACATTCAACTTAAGCAAATCTCCAAGGCATACTTCCCATGCATATCCAACTTAAGCAAATCCTCAAGCACATACATTCCATGCATGTAGTGAAATCATGCATTTTGTCAACATGTAGAAAATCATTTAGGTCGGCATAATAATTGAAAAAATCAATCACAAAGTATCAAATAACATCATTTAATTCAATACATACTAATACAAGCATTTATACAAACACATGCACTACACACTTAGGTCTACATATAGCATGTCGACCCAAAGTATGCAACTAGGCGAATCTCTTCGCCAAACTAATTATGCACGCATTCCTAACTTCCTAATGCGACAACAAACCATGTCAATCACATCAGCAAAATATGAATGCAAACAGTACTTCCTACAAATGACTAAAATGCCCTAAATCTCATATTCTTCGTTAGCTTACGAAACGGGAAACGGAGAGCATTTTGTACATGTCAAACGGCGATGCCGTCAAGAATCTACTATTAAACGACATTGAAAGCATTGGGAACCGTCAATCAAAGCGTCTAAAATCCTCACCTAGTGTCTTGTAGACTCGGGAATTGAAGCGGAGTGTATATGCTTCGTCTACGACGAGTAAGGAGCCTAATACATAAGATCCATAAGCTACATCGCCATGGAAACAAGAAAAACTCAAATCACCAACTATTTAGGGTTTTTACTTACCTAGGATTGCGGTGGAATCGCCGGGAAAGCGGTAGAGGAGTGTCGCTTAAGCACGTGCAACACGTAGCACAAGTGGCGGGAAGAACTCTCCCACTCTCTCACAATCTCTCACTCTTTTTCTCTCTCCCAAGCTAGGGCTTCTCTCAAATTCGGATGGGAGAGAGGAGTGAGGGTTTCAACCCCTTTTATAGCCTAAAACATTCCCAAAATAGGCTTGGGAACAATGTTTACTTGGTGCCTAACCAAATCGGGGCCGTTTCGGTCCAAAAGGGCATTTCTGGAGGTCCCCAGGCCAGATGCGGTCGGACTTAAGCTCATGCATACTAGATCTAGCATACATCCAGTTTTCAGACCGGTTGGGTTCCCAGATCGCACGTGGCGGCCCAGTTTCAGTTTAACGGTCACCGCATCAAGATCAGGCCTATAAGTCCCGTGATATATAATAGATATTTTTCCTGATCCAAGGGTGTAATTTGGCTGTATTCTGACGGTCAGAATGCTTAATACTGATGCGTCAAATTTGTGTGCCAGATTTGAATTTGAAATTCCAACTATGTCCCTATTCACACTCTCTTCGGTCCGGGCTTAATGAAATAGCCTGTAATAATCGGTTTGACTTGATTTTTGGAATGAGTGTCAAGCCCAGCTAGACGGTCCTAACGGTCTAAGATAGGAGGTATCGGACTTTCAACGTGCGGTCTAGATCCAATACAAAGATTCAAAGTGGTCCAGAGAACAAACCGGCTTAGAGTTTGATCCGAGGCTTTAGAGCATTATAGCACCCTTAGTTCCACTCGCTTCGGGCCTTGTAGAACGTATTTAAAGTGATCAGGGACCATTTCCCAGCTATTCTAACGTTGCACTAGCTAACCTAGTCAAATTTTCCAAAGGAATGAATTCTACGCAAATTCGGGTCGAGTTGGTACTCGAGCCCAAGGATGGATTTTTCACGGGCGTTACACCCCCCTAAAGGTTTCTAATGGTTGACGCTCCTTCAACACTGTTTCCTGTAATGTGGTACACTTGAGATTTGGATATATCACAATGGTACACTCAATTTCATGTTTGCCCCCACTCAAAACTTAAACCTAAACGTAAACTTAAGACCTAAATGTATTCTCGATTTCCTAAACCTAAACCTTAACTTATTCTCAATTCCCTAAACCTTAACCTATAAATTGCCTTGATCTCATTGACTAAGGATCGAGGCAAGCAGGAGCCCCGTAGCAAGTGGATAGATTGAAGAGTCACATAATCCCTCCTCCCCTCTTTACCATCATCGTCAAATGAAAGTAGAGTTGTGCCTGCTCTCTACTTTTGCTTGTAAACTTCTTCTCCTTCGTGCTTCAAGTGACAAAATGTGAAGCAAAGGTAGGTGAAGAACATGTGGTCCCTAGCAAAAATGGTTATGAAATAGATGTTGAACAGCAAAGTTTGATTTTAGAAAAGCACCATCACTATGGGAATGAGGATGTTAAGATAGATGAGTGACAATATAAGAAAGGATTAGATTATAAATGAATGCATTTGAGAGAATTTTGTAGTAGTGCCAATAGGTAACAAGATGAGAGAAAGTAGAGTTAGATGGTTTGGTTATGTGTAATGGAGACCAAGAATTGCGCCAGCTAAAAGGAGTGAGTTGGTACAAGTTGAAGGCTGTGAAAGGGCAAGGGGAAGGCCCAAAAAGACGTGGGTGGATGTAGTAATAAAGGACTTGATAAGATATGGTCTAATTAAAGTTATGGCCTCTAAAAGAGTGGAATGGTAGAAATGATTCATGTAGCCGAACCAAACAGATAATGAATAGATTACTTCATTACTCAAAAAAGAACCAAACAGAAAAATACAGAGCTTTGCCAAACAGATGCAAAATCAAGAGCCTATCAACAACAATATAATTTTTGTTGTTGTCCCAACCATCACATACAATCCTTTCCCTGCATCACTGCCTTTCACTTTTTCATAGAATCTCTTCCCAATATGCAAAAAATATGATAATGCACAAATCTCCTTACCTAACTATTTAATGAAGTCCAGTCCATGACCAACCCTCTCAAGGCTCTCATGATTATAGAAAGAACTCGGACTGAAATGCATATACTTGAAAATTTTCTGCATAATCACCGAAAGTGCAAGTTTCAATGTATAGCATACTTTGTAATTTTAGTAGATGATGAAATGAAATTTATACTTTGTCCCACAGTATTTTCAGTTTGTCTCGATGATAAAGTAAATATTTGAGATAAAAAATGCATCCTCAATTTCATGTTTGCCCCACTCATTTTCAGATTGCCCTGTACAATTTTATGTTTGCCCCGCTCATTTTCATGTTTGCCCTACTCAATTTTCAGTTTGCTCCAATGGCTTGTATTGCTGCACTTTACTCTTCGAATAAACATATTCTCATTGTTTACTTGCTTGGAAGTAATGCAACATATCAAGCAATAGCAGTCTGTGATCAATATCAAAATAAAGCAAAATCGTGTAGCATTTCTGAAAGAGCTAGATATGTTACTTAATAAACTAATAGGAAATGGTTACGAACTCCTGGATTTCTTGACACTCGCACAATTTCATGTTTGCCCCGCTCAATTTCTTGTTCCTGCTGAATTTCTTGTTTGCCCCATTGAATTTCTATTTTGACATGCTCAATTTTCAGGTTGTCCTGCTGAATTTCATGTGTGCCCCACTCAAACTGATAATACTTCCCTCACTCAATGGCATGATAGATAACATCACAAAATTAAATAAGCACCACTCATTTTTCATGTTTTCCCCGCTCAATTTTTAGTTTGTCCCGCTCAATTTCATGTTCGCCCCGCTGATTTTCTAGTTTACCCCCACTCAATTTCATATTTGCCCCCACTCAAAACTTAAACATAAACCTAAACCTAAACCTAAAACCTAAATGTATTCTCAAATCCCTAAACCTAAACCTTAACTTATTCTCAATTCCCTAAACCTTAACCTATAACTTAACTTAAACTTAAACCTATAACCTACACTTATAACCTAAAACCTAAATGTATTCTCAAATCCCTAAACCTAAACCTACACCTAATCCTAATATCAACTCCTTAACCTAAACTTAAACTTGAAAACCCAAACCTAAACCCGGTCCCGAACCTGATTTCCTAAACCTAAACCTTAACCTATTCTCAGTTCCCTAAACCTTAACATATAACTGACACTTATAACCTAAACCTAAACCTAAAACCTAAATGTATTCTCAAATCCCTAAACTTAAACCTACTCGTAATCCTAATATCAACTCCTTAACCTAAACCTAAACTTGAAAGCCCAAACCTAAACCCAGTCCCGAACCCGATTTCCTAAACCTAAACCTTAACATATAACCGACACTTATAACCTAAACCTAAACCTAAATCTTAAATGTATTCTCAAATTTCTAAACTTAAACCTACACCTAATCCTAATATCAACTCCTTAACCTAAACCTAAACTTGAAAACCCAAACCTAAATCCGGTCCCGAACCCGATTTTCTAAACTTAAACCTTAATGTATTCTCAGTTCCCTAAACCTTAACATATAACTGACACTTATAACCTAAACCTAAACCTATAACCTAAACCTAAAACCTAAATGTATTGTCAAATCTCTAAACCTAAACCTACACCTAATTCCAATATCAACTCCTTAACCTAAACCTAAACTTGAAAACCCAAACCTAAACCCGATCCTGAACCCAATTTCTTAAACCTAAACCTTAACCTATTCTCAGTTCTCTAAACCTTAACATATAACCGACACTTATAACCTAAAACCTAAATGTATTCTCAAATCCCTAAACCCAAATCTCAAAAAAAAAATTTTTTAAAAAAAAAACATAAAAATAAAAAATTAAATTTACAAAAGATGCAAACGTCGATATTATCTACATATCGTAGATATTATCGACATAAGTTGTCGATATTATCGACATGTCATCGATATATCGACGTTAGTCATAGATAACAATTTTAGATATACTTTAGCTACGAATTATAACCGTAACTATAATTGTGTCGATATATTGACAATCTGTCGATATTATCGGAAAAGTTCAGAACTGTCCAGTGAGTTTGCCTTAAAAATCTGAAATTTTTGATACACTTTAGCTACGGATTATAACCGTAGAGGATAGGCAGCACCGCGACTATCTTTTTTTTTTTTGCTATGTTGCTTTTGTGGGTCCCATCATGATGTCTGTGTTATATCCAAACCATCCATCTATTTGGAGAGCTCATATTAAGGCTTGGGACGAAAAATAAGATAGATCTAACTATCAAGTGGACCACACTATAAAAGACAGGAATTGAACATCTACCATTAAAACCCTTTTAGGGGTTACGAAAGTTTTGGATCATTATGAAAACTTTTTTCCTCTCTTCATCCAAGCCTTTATTACCTCATGAATAGATTGGATGAAAAATAAATATTATGGTGGGCCCTATAAAATTTTTAACGGTGAAAATCAATTTTCCTGCTGCTCTTTGTGGTGTGGTCCACTTGATCTTTAGATATGATTTTTTTTTTCTGAATAATACTATGAAATGATCTCAAAATATGGATGAACGTTGTGGATATAATAAATACATAGCCGTGGGGCATGTAACTTTTATCTCTTTTGAGCCGTTCGTACAACTCTCGGCCCGAGGAGCGTCAGCGCTCGTCTTCGAAAGTAATGGGTATTTTTGTCCTCAAATTTACTGTCCGTACGAGCAAGTCTAAGTTGCTAAACAAAGTTTGTCTTCTTTCATGAAACTCGGCTGAATAAAAGTTGGGGTCCACAGTCCTAAATTTCTCATTACCGTGACATTTGGGGAGTTATTTGATACTCCGGCAGCGTCTCAGGCTTGATACGCAGGCACTCCGAATTTGTAGACGTGGTATAAAGTAACTCAAAACAAACCGATTAATGTGGAATCAATGGTGCTGAGAAGTCTCAGGATCAGTTTTTCTGAACAATACTAACCTATGATTCATGGACACGTGTCTGTTGAATCATGCCCGTTGGATATTTTCATCCTAAACTGTCAGATATTTGTCCAGCAATCCAAGAATCAGACAATCACATAGCGTAAAGTTTGGGTCACGATAGATCTAAGCTGGGACCCATAATTTAGAAACTTTAATTTTAACTACTTATAATATAAGTGGCTGCGTATCATCCATCACACTCCGCCCGTGTATCAAAGCTCACTCTTATCTTATATAATAAATGAACGACGACATTTCAGCACGGGATTGCACCGATGCGTTGGTCTTTGTTCTGACCTCATCTGTACGGAGGTGGGTCCCACCAAGTTACAGGACGCGGATTGCGTCCCACCAGGGCTCTGTCGGGCCCAACGTGATGTAGGCGTTTTATTCAAGCCGTTAATCACTTTTCTCGTATCATTTTAAGGAACGAGCCAAACACCCAGCAAGATCGGGCTTAAGTGGACCACAAAGCGGGAATTTAATGTCCACCATTAGAACTTCTTAGGAGCTGGAGGACTTTCGGATCAAGCTAATATATGTCTACGTTTACATGACATTATTGGTAGGTTGGATGATAAAAAAAATATTACTGTGCCCTTAGAAAGGTTCAACGGTGGGTGAAGCTGTATACCAGAATATATATATATATATATATAAAATAGTGAACGTTGTAAATAAAACACTTACGTCATGGTGCCTGCCTAGGGACGCGGATTGCGTCCTACCCTCACCCGGACGGTAATCCGTCCGGGCAGGGCTCTGTAGGGGCCCACCGTGATGTAAATTTTTTATCCACGCCGTTTAACTACCTTTTCAGAAAATTTTAAAATGTAAACCAAAAAATGAGACAGGTCCCAGGCTTGAGTGGACCACAAAGTAGGGATTAACACTCCACCATTAAAAGCTTTTTGAGAGCTGGAGAAGTTTCGGATCAAGCTGATATTTGTGTTTTCACTTCATCCACGTCTACATGACCTTATGAATAGGTTTTATGGTAAAAAAACCATCACGTGGGTCCTTAGAAAGGTTTCAACGGTGGGTGTCATATCAGTGCAGATTTCTTTGTTGTGGTCCACTCAAGCCTTGGACCTGCTTTATTTTTTAATTAATATATTAAAATTTTCTGAAAAAATTGTTAAACGGCGTGGATAAAACACTTACATCACGGTGGGGCCCACAGAGCCATGCCCGGACGTAACTGCGTACTACCCCGCGCGTCCCTAGACACGAACGGGTAGTTGAGCGGATGGCCCCACCGAGATGCGTATATTTATCTACTCCATCGCTTCTCTATTATTATTTTAAGATTATTTTAAGTCATCTGCATAAAAAATAGGCAGATGTAACGTTCAAGTGGGAACAGATTGGTGTTCTGTGGCCCTTACCATGATGTATCTGTTTCATTTAGGGTGTCCATTTATTGTTATAGATAAATTTATGATATGAGACTAAAAATGAGGTATATCTTAATCTCAATAGAGCCATATTATTGAAAACAGCTTCGAATGAAGGTAGACTGTTAAAAACTTTTTAAGAGCCATAAAAGTTTTGGATCAAACCAATTTTTATTTTTTCCCTTCATTTGGGTATGTATGACTTAATCAAATATATTTGATGTCAAATAAATAATATAACGGGCCTTGGAAGGATTTTAATGGTGGATATCTCATTACCATTGTTTTCCCATGGTGTGGTTCATCTGGCATTTATATTCCTTTCATTGTTGAGATAAAGCATCAAAATGATCGAAAAAGTGGATGAAATACATGTGACGTGGTTATGGTGGGCCCATAGAGCACCAACCACCAACCCCAGGGCTGGTGGCAGGGGGAGTAGCCAATCGGTTCTCGTCAAGTAGAACACACTAAATAATAAATTTTGAATTGCATTAAATGCAAGAGTCATATATGTAATTCACATGAGCGTTGGATAAATTATTTTTAAACTCATGTATTAAAATGATCTGCAAAATGGGATGGACGCATGGATGAATAGATATATAACGATGTGACCGCCCACAAAACTGCCCGTTCATTGATAGAAACAGGCGGTGCAGGATGCAATGGGACGATGGATTGCATACTCCCTCTGTCGGGAAGTTTTATGGATGGGCCCACCGTAATGTATTTGTACATACAAACCGTCTATCTCTTTTCTCATATTATTTTAAGGCATCAAAATAAAAATGAGGAAGATTGAACAATCAATTGGACCACTCATAGATGACTTTTACATTTAATGCAACTGACATTTAATGCTTTGTGCATGTTAATGCAACTAAGGGCATGTTTGGCCGGGCAAATCCCATGAGATTAGGAGAGAAGGGATGGATTTTAAGGTAATGATGATGGTGTCAGTGGATTGGTTTAAGATTCATGGGAATGCTATATTCCGGGACAAGTTCACTGGGTCTGTTTGGCACGCCCAGTATACCCTAGGATTTTACCTTTCAATCCGTTCAGCTAATGATTGAGATGAATTTTAAGGTAATGATGGTGACGCAAGTGGATTGTTTTAAGATCCATGGGATTACTTATATTCCAGGACAAGTTCACCTAGTCTGTTTGGCTCGTCATGCATGTCCCGGGATATCGTGATCCCATTCCTTCCAATACCGTGCGATCGGTAGGGCCAAACAGGCCCTAAGCTTATTAATTGCTGTGGTCCGCTTGATCGTTGGCCCTTAAAATAATCTGAGAAAAGGAATAGGCGGTTTGGATGTACAGATACACAACGGTGGGCCCTCCCACAGAACTGCCCATTCCGAGCTAGAGACGGGCGGGGGTAGTACGGAATCCGCGACCTTTAACAACACCTGTCTTACGCAGCGAGTCAAAGAACGAAGCTCTTTGTGCCCACAATGTTATATATGTTAATCCGATCCGTTGATAAGATGCCACACACGAAAAGGCAATCTCGTAAGCAAATGCTCATATGGTCCACGCCAATGTCTGATTTTTGCATATTCACTTCATCTTGGTGATCTATACCTGATTAATGAGTTTGATGAACGATACACACCATGGAGGCCCCGCATAAACCTATGGTTGGCATGCCATCTCTACTGTTCCCTATAGTGTGGCCCACTTGAGTCTTGGATCTCGTTGAATTTTTTCCCTATAACCTTAGACTCGATGATAGAACCGGATGGACGGAGTGGATTTTACATATATATATATATATATATATATATATATATATATATATATATATATATATATATATATATATATATATATATATATATATAGCAGGGTGGATGTTTTACGTACTGGGTAGAACAAGTGCCGCAGAGGATTCCGGTCCGTTGGTCCCTACCCCGCCCAGCTGGTGGCTAATCCCTCTCACCAAACTCCGTTGTCCGGATCGACCCTGACAGTGGAAATTCTACAGGAGTGGAATCCTTGGAGCATGTGCGGTTGAAATGAGAATAACCCACCGGTTCTTACCAAAACATAATTTGGTAGGGTTTGGTGGACAGTTTTACCAATACACGTACGCCGTCCGTATATGTTGCGGAAATCATCAATTCATTCGTACAAGATCATCAATTCATTCGTACAAGTTTGCCTGGGGCACCACGTGGCCCAAGCTCTGTGGGGTCCACCGTGACATATGTGTTTTTATCATGCCGTCCATCTATTTTGCTAGAAATATAAGTTTGTTCCAAAACTTTAAAGTTCACGAGATGTTTTCAAAGGTGGCCGTTTGATTACCTTTATTTTTAAATGGTGTGGTCCACTTGAGTTTTAAATCGGCATCTTTTTTGGCCAAATCTCCTCAAATGAGCTGGAAAAACGGATGGATGGAGTGGATGAAACACACATCGCGGTAGGTATCGCATGTATAGAAAAGATTGGGCCATGTCTTGCCACAGACTGCTTCCTGTGGGGAGCTCAAGAAGTTTCTTTTGTTGAAAGTTGTGTAGGGCTCCCATGAATGCCCGTGACAAATCCGCCCCGTCCGTCAGTTTTACGAGATCACGCTAAGATAGAAATTAAAAAATATGGCAGATTCAAAACTTATGTGTCCATAACAAAAGAAAAAGTGGGAATGGAAACCTTATGTATCTTACCATAATATTTGTTGGTGTATTTTTATGGAACGACTTCTCTGAATCGGATCTTTTTCCACCTGTACAATCAACATTATCAAGGGGACCCTGGCTAGAGTCAGGGAGCCTTCGATGCTTAAGTCAGTCGTTTGATCAATGATAAAGGAGTTTTATGAGTTTTGTGTCTCCTATCTTTTTCTGTTGAAAGCTCTAATATTTATAGATCTTAGGAATCCTTATCATACGAGGATTCTTCTCCCGATTATCCGAAGATTTCACTAATTGCTCTCGATCCCGAGAATCTCGGGATCAGATACCCGTATTCCTGGATTTTCGGAACGGTATTTGCATGGATACCGCCTTCTCTTGTCTCGGCTCAGTCGCTACCGACTCAAGGGGAGTCTCGGCCGAGTTGGGAACATAAGTTTTCTGACTTCTCACGGATGGAATAGTCTCGGTGATTATCCGTCGTTTTTCCTTACTCCGTGGGCAACAGAACCAACTCGTTAGGTCGGTTTTATTCTATCGGTCGGGTGGCTTATAACATACTCAGCCTTCTGTAGGCTTATGCAGACGAGGTTATCACTCCGACAGAGCGACTTTAATCGTCTTCTGCTTATGCCTCTAGGCCTATCCCTCATTCTCTCTCGGCTCTGACCGTTGTCTCGGACTCTTCGGGCAGCGTCAGTAAAGCCGACCTACTTAGAATCCGAGTCTCCGGACTTGACATATTTTTCCCTAACAGTAAGCCCCCTTACTCCTTGTGTCGTTAGCGGCATCAAGAGGTAACGAGTTTTTAGGTCGGTTCGTATTAGAGTCCGAGGTTATGATGAGGCGTTTAATGCTCCTTAAGTCGTCTCTAACGTATGACGTTGTGTTCTCCGAGGCCGCACGTGCAGCCAACCGTCAGGTCGTTTCGTCCGAGTATGAGATTTGGACGCGTGGCAAAGACGTTATCGCTGTCAGTCAGCGTGCGTCACGTGTCAAGCGGGGGAGCTGAGACGAACGACGATAAGCTTTTCCATTAAAAGCTTCGCCACGTGGCACTGCTATAAATAGGCCGGGCGGGAGAACTGTGCTAATTTTATTTTCGCGTTCTGCCCTCCCGCTCGCATCTGCTTCCGAGTCTTCTTTCTCTTCTTCCTTCTTCCCTCCGCTGTCGTTTCTTGCTTCGTCAACTCCCTTTGCGTTCGCTGTCATTCTTCCCGGTGAGTTCTTTCCTCCCATCTCTTTAAACTGTAATGGCTGCGTGTGACTCTCAGAGCCCCTGGGAGGAGATTTCCGGCGATGAGGGTGTGTCCCAACATCTTTGGGACGTTGCGGAACCGCCCTCCGTACTGACAGAGTTTGCCGTCGGTGCTGATGCCGTATTCCGGCTTGTAAGGGAGGCCGATGACTCATCGGTTGAATGCCCTGCTCAGACCGGTCCGTCCAGTGGTGGAGTGTATCTGGTAACCCGTCCAGGAAGACCTAACCTCAGGATGGATCAGTAGGAGGAAGAAGAAGTATACGACGTTGTTATAGGCGAAGGGGCGGCTGTTCCAAACCCCGTGAACCAAACTGTGGAAGCCTCTGAATCCTCTTCGAAGGGGGAAGAAGGTGAAGACGATCCGAGTGGCCTCGTCGGCTCGATTTTAACCGAATCCGACCTAAACCGGATCAGGGTCGGATATCATATCCCTGACTCGATCATACTCCGTCTCCCTTGTTCGGGAGATTTGCCCGACCATCCTCCTGCGGAGATGGTCTCAATTTTTCAAGTCGCGATGCAATGTGCCTTACGCTTGCCACTTCAGCCCATTGCTCGTGATTTCCTGTCCCGAGTCAAAATAGCTCCCGGTCAAATTGTCCCGAACGCGTGGAGGAGTTTGTTCGGGTGTGCCGTACTGTGGGTCGAGTTAGAACAGCTTCCGCTGACGGTCGACGAGTTTCTCTACCTCTACCAAGTCAGACCAAATCCAAACTTCTCTAACCTCTACTTCCTGAGTGCGTGGAGAGGCAAAGGGGGGTCTTTGATAACCGACCCACCCACTTCTAACAAGTACTGGAAGGAGAGGTGGTTTTGGGCTTGCGGTCAGTGGGAGTCGGCCGATACGTGGCCGTACGAGCCTCAAGTCTCTCGCACGTTCTGGAGAGCAGGTGATTCGGTGACCCGTCCCGATAATCTCTCTCCCTTCTTTTTATTTTTATTTTTTTTTTGTTTTACAGCTGATCTGACCTCATAATATCTTGCAGATATTTTGAAGAAGAGGGGGAAACTCGAGTTCGGGGCTATAACTCGGATAAGAGAGCTGAGGAAGCTGAGCGTGGAGGAACGGTCTTGGAAGTTGCTGCTGCAACCCGAACACCTCCATCTCGCGGGTCTAGACTCATTCGTCTCAGGTAACTCGTCCCGCTCTGCTTCGTCCTTTCGGTTTCCTGTCTAACTCTTCATTCTTCTTTGCAGATCTTCCCGAGGCTCGTCCAATTCTTAGGTCGGCTCCTGCTTCTGATAGCATGGCCGGATCTCGTCCGTCCTTAAAGCCAATCTCCAAAGTGAGGGCCCCTCTGATGTCGGCTCTTTTGTCGGGGTCTCGGCCCTCGAAGCAGCAGAAGACTGCTGCAAAAGCCAAGGAGCCGACTGTCTCGCTTGCTCCCGTCTCTTTCGCCCCACAAGTGGTCGTGCTTTCTGACCCCGATGAGATAATGGAGGAAGCAGAGCTGAGCCTTCCGATCTCTTAGTCGGTTCTCGAGCCAAGACCCGTGGTGGAAGAGGCCCTGAGGCCGAGAGAGGTACCTTACGCGGAGTCTTTGAGAGGAGAAACGACTTAACAGGAGTCTCCCTTCGCCAAAGTCATCTTGGTGATGATTCCTTGGGCTCTTGCACATGGGGGCGAGAAAGACTTTTCCAGCTACTACAATGCCCCGGCTGTGCAGACTCTCGGGCATACGACGAGGTTACTTTTTGAGGTAAAATCCTTTCTCTCTACTTTTCCATTATTCTTGACTACGTCCTTATTCATAACTCACTATCTCCTGCCCGTAGCTGGCTCCTTGTCTTGTCAAAGCCTGCTTGGAGCTAACTGCTGCTCAAAAACTTGCGGCTGAGACAGAGACTGCAAGGAGGATTGCGGCCGAGGCGGAGGGTCGCAGAGAGATTGTCAAGGGTCACATCGGCATCATGACCGGCGATCTGTCAATCGCTCGGAAGGCGGCGGAAGATGCCATGATGGTTCTAGAAGGAGCCAAAGCTGACAATGCCCACTTGACCTCGCTTCTGAAGGAGGATGAGGAAAAACATCAGCATCTTCTCCGTGTTCACAATGCCTGCGAGGGCACTCTCGCCTGAGCTAAGGCTGAGGTCACGGCCCTCATCCATGAAGCGCAGGAAGTGACCCGCTGAGCTAAGGAGGCAGAAGAGCACGCCGTAGACGCCTTTCTTCAGTCACCAGATCTTACAGAAGAAAGGGACCGTCTTTATCAAGGCGGTTACAGGGCTTGCGTTTTGGAGATGAAAGCTGCCTTCCCCAACCTTGATCTCTCTACCTTCGATGCCGACAGTCCTGAGGCCGAGGCTACTAGTGACGACACCACTGATGGGGGAGCCCCTGCTGCTGCTGACGGGGCCGACCCTTCCGGGACTGCTTGAAGAACGATCCTTAACCGAGGGAGATAACTCTCTCTGTTGGCAGTTACATTGTATCTTTGAGCTAATCTGTAACCCGACGCTAAACACTTTAGAAAAAATGAAATTTCTGTGTTTTTATTGAATCGACTTCAATTACATTTCTCTTCCATTATTGTTTGGCGCTTTCTATTCTGTTTCACGGGTAATTGACCTTGAGATGTTCGGCATTCTACGGGTGAGGCAACAGTTGCCCATTTAGGTCTTCCAGGCGATACGTCCCAGGGCGGATAGTGCTGGAGATGACATAAGGACCTTCCTAATTAGGTCCCAATGTGCCCGCCCCAACTTCCTTCGTGTTTGGGAATGTCTTTCGGAGGACCATATCACCGGCTCGGAATCGTATGACCTTGACTCGTCTGTTATAAAACTGAGACACTTGCCTCTGTCGAGCCATCATTCGTAATCGAGGTCCTTCTCTTCTCTCTTCCAACAGATCGAGCCCAACTGATAGAAGTTCATCATTTTCTTTTTCGCCGAATGTATTGATTCGGGCCAAGATAATGCCGATCTCAACTGGGGCCACAGTTTCTGAGCTTAAAAAAAGGGAGAAGGGAGTTTCTCCCGTGGCAGTCCGAGCTGTAGTTCGATAGGCCCACAATATGTTCGGAAGTTCCTCGGCCCATACTCCTTTTGCTTCACCGAGCTTCTTCCGGAGATGTTGCTTTATAATTTTTTTAACGGCCTCGACCTGTTCATTTGTCTGAGGATGATAAGGCGAGGCATATACGTTTCGGATCCCGAGATTGCTGCACATTTCGCGGAATTGCTTGTTATCGAACTGCCTCCCATTGTCGGTAATGATAGTCCGAGGTATTCCGAACTGACAGATGATATTTTTCCAAACAAAGCTAGTGATCCTCTGCTCGGTAATCTTCGCTAATGGCTCAGCCTCGGCCCACTTCGTGAAATAGTCTACTGCAACCACAATAAATTTGGTCTGTCCCTTCCCCAGAGAGAAGGGTCCAATGATGTCTATCCCCCACTGTGCGAAGGGCCATGGTCCGGACATCGGAGTGAGTTCCTCGGGGGGTTGTCTAGGGATAACCGCAAATCGCTGACATTTGTCGCACTTTTGGACGAACCTCTTAGAATCATGTTGTATCGTCGGCCAATAATACCCTTGCTGTAACACTTTGTTGGCGAGCGAACGTCCGTCTGAGTGATTCCCACATATTTCTTCGTGTATCTCCCGTAAGACATAGTCGGCTTCATGGGAGTCCAGACATCTTAATAGGGGAGCGTGAAACCCTTTCTTGTACAGTACACCATTTAAGATGGTATAACGCGACGCTCGTACTTTTAGACGCCCTGCCTCGGCGCGATCCTCTGGTAGTTCTCCATCATTGAGATAACGAATGATTGGATCAAACCAAGTGGGTTCTGACATGATAGGAAATATGACTGAGTCTGTAGCCGAGTCTGCTGGTTCATTTATACTCGATTTTGCTACAAACTCGATCGGAACCGACCTAGGTATGCTGTCTTCGTCGGCTGAAGCGAGCTTGGCTAACAAGTCAGCTTTGGCATTGTCGGCCCTAGATATCCGAATAACTTTACATTCTTGGAACTTGCTGATTAATTCTTTTACTTTTTCTATGTACGCCTTCAGTTGCTCTTTCCGAGTTTGATAAACGCCTGCGACTTGGTTGACGACCAACTGCGAGTCACTGAAAACGTTGATATGAGTGGCGCCTAAGCTTGCGGCGAGTCTAAGGTCGAGTAACAAGGCCTCGTACTCTACTGTATTGTTTGACGCTTAAAATCCAAGTCGCAAAGCATACTGCATACAAGTTTGATCGGGAGTTTCTAATACCACCCCGGCCCCACTTGCTTTGGAGTTGGATGAACCGTCGACGAATAGCTTCTAGGATGTCGGGTCAGGTGAGGGGTCGAGAGAGGAGGAAGCCACTGATTCAGTAACTTTCTCAGAATCATGTGCTGTGTAATGGTTGGAGGTTACTTCAACAAGAAAATCAGCAACAGCTTGTCCTTTTATATCCATTCTCGGCCTGTACTGTATGTCGAATTTACTCAATTCGACAGCCCACTTTGTAAGTCGGCCGGAAGCTTCTGGCTTTTGAAGAATCTGGCGCAGCGGTAAGTCGGTCATAACAATGATGGTATGAACTTGAAAATATGGCCGGAGTCGACGCGAAGATACAACTAGAGTTAAGGCTACTTTCTCGAGCTGAGGATACCTCGTCTCTGCCGGTAGTAAAGCTTTGCTAACATAGTACACTGGCAGTTGCCTCCTTTCATTCTCTCGTATTAAGGCCGAGCTGACTGTTGCATCGGAGACAGCCAGATATAATAATAAAGCTTCTCCTAGCTCGGGCTTAGACAGCAGTGGTGGGGACCCAAGGTAAGTCTTCAGTTCTTGAAATGCTTTTTCACATTCGTCTGTCCACTCCATCGTCTGTCGTCCCCTTAATTGCTTGAAGAACGGGAGACATTTGTCTGTGGCTCGGGACAGGAAGCGGTTAAGCGCGACTACTCTTCTTGTCAACCTTTGAATGTCTTTAATTATTTTCGGAGACTCCATATCAAGTAAAGCTTTGATTTTCTCGGGATTCGCTTCGATTCCTCGTTGGCTAACGAGGAAACCGAGAAATTTTTCAGAGCTTACACCAAAAGCACACTTGCTAGGATTCAACTTCATTCCATACTTACATAAAGTTAGGAACATTTCTTCCAGGTCCGCCACATGGTCGGCTGCTTGTACACTTTTGATGAGCATATCGTCGATATACACTTCCATCGTTCGGCCAATTTACCGAGCGAACATTTTGTTCACTAACCTTTGATAGGTTGTCCCGGCTTCTTCAAATTAAATGGCATCACTCGGTAACAGTAAAGGCCTTTGTCAGTGACAAAGGTAGTTTTTGATTTATCATTTTCGTGCATGACAATTTGATTGTAGCCTGAGTAAGCATCCATAAAACTAAGCAATTCATGGCCCGCAGTACTGTCTACCAGCTGATCAATGCGAGGAAGAGGAAAGCTGTCCTTAGGGCAGGCTTTGTTCAAATCTGTATAATCTATACAAACTCGTCACTTCCCATTGACTTTTTTCACGAGTACGACATTGGCTATCCACTCTGGATAGTATATCTCCTCAAAGAATTTGGCTTTAAGGAGCTTTCCGACTTTCTCTTCAATGACAGCGTACCTTTTCGGGCCGAAAGGGCGACATTTTTGTCAGACGCGCTTGTAAGTCGGGTCGATGTTGAGTCGGTACGTAATGACTGAGGGATCGATCCCGGGCACGTCTTCGTGGCTCCAAGAAAATATATCGGCGTACTGCCGAAACAAGGCGATCACTCGTTCCCTAAGAGGTGGACTCAGAGACGAGCCGATCAGCACGACTTTCGACGTGTCTATCTCGGTTAACGATTCCGAGACGAGTTCTTCCATCGGTTGCCCTCGTTCATAAGATTCGATTCGAGAGTCGAGCGATTCGATCATCGATACTTTCGTTGGCGCCTTGACTGCGGTGGCATAGCACCTTCGAGAATCTTGTTGATCTCCTTTCACAATTCCTACTCCCGACTCAGTCGGGAATTTCATGGAAAGGTGATAAGTGGATACCACGGCTTAAAGGAGGCTCAGAGAAGGTCAATTGAGTATAGCATTATACACCGATGGTTGGTCCACAACCAGGAAATCAACCATTGTTGTTGTCTGATGAGGTGCAGACCCGGCAGTGAGTGGTAGTGAGGCGATTCCCTCGGGAAGTACCTGTCCACTCGAGAATCTTATTAGTGGGGTTTGGACCGACCGTAGGGTCGATCGTCCGATGCCCATTTTGTCGAATGCTTGGGTGAATAGTACATCCGCCAATGAGCCTGTGTCCACCAGTATTCGGAACACCTTTCTGTTAGCGATGGTGAGAGCAACGACAAGTGCATCATCATGGGGATGATGAATGCCTCGGGCATCATCCTCAGTGAATGAGATGCAATATCGTTCTCTCTTCTGCTCCTTGAAAGGTCGGGACAGCAGAAGAATCTCAGACTACGCGCGATCGAGGCTTCTAGCGTGATTTTTCCTGGTGTTATTTGAATCTCCGCAGCCCTGATGCCCTCCAATGATTGTTCGAATTTCTTCCGTGGGACGATCTTCACTTGGTCCTGCTAGAGCACCAGACCCTTCTGTATATTCTTTGAGTCAGCCTTCTTTAATTAGCCGCTCGATCTCATCCTTCAACTGGAAACAGTCACTCGTATTGTGACCCTGATCACGATGATAGTGGCAGTATCTGTTCTTGTTCCGTCGATTCGGGTTCCCTAGGAGCTTTCCGGGCCAGTTGACAAAACCTTCGTTCTTGATTTCCATCAACACTTGTTCCTGAGATTTGTTCAGGGGAGTGTATGTGGAAAATCTCCTGTCGGGTCGCTTTTCCGACCTACCATCATCTCGTGTCCTGTCATCTTTTTGCTTCTTCCCCCCGGCTGAGTTAGCTTCTTTCTTGGCTGGCTCTTTAGCCGAGGGCTTTGCATTCTGGACCTTCTCTCGTAGGAGTCGGGTCTCTTCAGCGTCGGCGTATTTTTTCGACCGAACCATGAATTTGCCAAGGGTTTTGGGCGGATTCTTGTCCAATGACGCCAAAAAGGGTTTATCTCTCACACCTTGCATGAGTGCGTTAAGAGCTGTCTCCTTAGAATGCTTTCGAACCTGTAGAGATTCGAAGTTGAAGCGCTTGATGTAGTCCTTCAACAACTCTCCTTCCTTCTGAACTATGTTGTTCAAATATGCGGGTGGCTTTAGCTTCTTCTTTCTGCCGATAAAATTATTGAGGAAGGCGTCACTGAGCTCGGCGAACGACGTGATTGACCTTAGTTTTAGTTGTTTAAACCAAAGTCAAGCCACATCAGTCAAGGTAAGAGAGAAGACTTGACACATAACAGCGTCAGAGGCGTCGTGAAACTTCAAATAAGTTCTGAAGCATTCAAGATGCTCTGTCGGATCGATTTTTTCAAAAAAGGGAGTTATTTGAGGTAGACGGAACCTTTCCGGAAACCGCGCCTGCATCATCTCGTCTACAAACGGAGAAGCCTTTTCCTCAGATTTGGTCGGGTTTGAGTTCCGACCGTGCTTCATGCCCGCCATCTCTCTTTCCATCTTTTCACGGACCTCATTCTTGAAATCTTGCATATTTGCTTTCCAAGGCTCCGTACTTTCCGCCGTTTCTTCTACAGGGAGCTGACTTCGTCTCCTCTGATCTATTCTATGTCGCAGATCAGAGGGAGGAAGAACGGCTATTGCAGAGCGAGCCGGCGCTGGCTGACTCGGTCTTTGATGCTGACTCGGTCCCTGGGGTTGAGTCGGCTGTCGAGGTGACTGTGGAGCAGTAGGCTGTGCCACAGATGTTGGCGGGAGAACCTGTGCCGACTTGTGACGCTTTGCATCTGCTGATTACACAGTTGTTCCAGCATATGTTTCATAACTGCCATCTTGAAACGCATCTCTTGGACTTCCCATTCCAAGTGCGCATTCCCTCGGCTAGGCTGGCTGGTAGTCGCAGGTGGTGCTGTAGGGGGAGCTCCCTGAGCTGTGCTAGCAGTGGCCTCCCCCGCTTCATCTGGTTTCGTCCTCCTAGTTCTCGCCATTCAATGAATTGCAGAAAACGGCTTTTTGTCCGATTCCCACAGACGGCACCAAACTGTTGGTGTATTTTTATGGAACGGCTCCTCTGGATCAGATCTTCTTCTACCTGCACAATCAACACTATTAAGGGGACCCTGGCTAGAGCCGGGGAGCCTCCAATGCTTAAGTCAGTCGCCTGATCAATGGTAAAGGGGTTTTATGAGTTTTGTGTCTCGTACCTTTCTCTGTTGAAAGCTCTGATATTTATAGATCTTAGGAATCCTTATCATACAAGGATTCTTCTCCCGATTATCCGGAGATTTCACTGATTGCTCCCGATCCCGAGAATCTCGGGATCAGATACCCGTATTCCTGGATTTCTGGAATGGTATTTTCATGGATACCGCCTTCTCTTGTCTCGGCTCAGTCGCTACCGACTCAAGGGGAGTCTCGGCCGAGTTGGGAACATAAGTTTTCTGCCTTCTCATGGATGGAATAGTCTCGGTGATTATCCATCGTCCTTCCTTACTCCGTGGCCAACAGAACCAACTCATTAGGTCAGTTTTATTCTATCGGTCGGGTGGCTTATAACATACTCAGCCTTCTGTAGGCTTATGCAGACGAGCTTATCACTCTGACAGAGCGACTTTAATCGTCTTCTGCTTATGCCTCTAGGCCTATCCCTCATTCTCTCTCGGATCTGACCATTGTCTCGGACTCTTCGGGTAGCGTCAGCAAAGCCGACCTACTTAGAATCCGAGTCTCCGGACTTGACATATTTTTCCCCAACAATGTTTATACGCCATCCAAACCTTTTATAAAATTATTGACATTTATATAAATCATAGGAACAAATTCCATCCTTATAACTTTCGTGGCCTCACAAAGTCTCCAAAGTTGGGCATTCAATCCCCACTGTTTTTGGGTGGTATGGCCCAAAGGGATCGACCTTATTTTTGTTATTGCAAAACTGATGGACGGAATGGATTTTTCATGGGCATCTCTGTGAGCATCACACGGCTTCCAACTAGAGAAACCTTCTGACACTAGGGCATAGTCAATCTAAGTCCGAAAATATTGAAATATGATGTGATGCTAAAAATGAGAGTGGATTAGTTGGGAGGGCTGAACTCACCCAAGAAGGTGTGGCCCTCACCGAGGGGCACCTTGATGGATATATTTTATATCCACATCGTTTATTCATTTTTTAAAGATCGTTTTAGGGATTTATCTCTAAAACATAGTAGATCTAACTTTTGGCGTTGTTTTTTACAGTAGGTATGTGGGCATGTTAGAATTGAAATTGTAGCTCCAATTTGAACTAAATAACAATGACCTCAAGCACCAATATATACAGACACGTAGTGTATGACCAAGATTGAAATAGATCGATCGCCTATTCAACCACTCACTCAATGTGTAAATTGGATCAGGTGATACTTAGAGGGTGGGGTGCATCCTTTGATGGTGGGTTACTCATTTACCTTATGTATGAAATGACTTTTTAATACAGACGAAATGGAACGAGAAAATGATTCTTACAGTTATTCGTGTATAACACATTTTTGATGGACAAATTGAATCCAACGCGAGAGCTTAGATTCAAATTACAACTAAAGAGTATTGACTACTTGATTACTGATACTGATTATGCTACTTAATGTAAGACAATGGGCTTGGAAAGTAAAGATTACACTACGAGATGTAACTTGCTTAACAAGAAAAGTAAGGGCTTGTTTGGATACGTGTTTTGGGATGTATTGTATCATATTAGAAGTTATGATTTGACGTTTACCGTATTTGGATTGGAGTGAATAGGAGTTGAATCCCATGCATGCGAATACGAACTCCAATCAAAATTTTGAACCGACGGTAGAGTATTGTCAGTGGGTTCTGTTGCCGTCAATACTTCGTATTCATTGTGCTGTATTCGGCAGCGGATGAAAGTTTGAAATTTGTACGATTACAAGATATCTAGTACCTATGCAGTGTAAGATTGGGACCGTTCATTTGGTACATTTAAACGTGAAAATCATCTGGGCTAGAAATCAGAAAGTTCCATACGTTAAACAGGCCACCCGACCCAATTAAGATTACACAATACGCAGACATAATACGTTTTATCCAAACATTGATCTGTATAACGTATTGTATACTATGCCAAACAATACCTCTTATTCAAATATTGATTAGTATCTGATTGATTAGATGTATTCTGAAAACCGTCCAATGTATACATGAACAGTAACCAAATACAATACAATACAATACTATACACGAATCCAAACAGGCCCTAAAAGATTACGCTATGAAATGTAAGCTGGCAGGATAATTGAAAGATAAGTTTGGTTTGTTTGAGTTGGTATGAGACGTATTTTCTTCTTGCTTTACTTCACTATTTATAGCTTTGATCCATTCACTTGGATCCTTCTCGCGTTTCGACGGTTACCATAACTGCTCTTTACCACTGCATTCTGGATGCTTCTCACATTCTGGCTTCTTTACTTCTCCTTTTGCTACCTGTCATGTAATCGTTCGGGCATGATCGCTTTTCCATCGTCCGCTTTAATGGACATGGCACCACTTAATACGTCGTAGCTCCACTCATCGAGAAATCTCATGTGTACATATCTGTAGACCTCTGAACCTACCCTGCATATCCATACAAATCACACGTAACACCCTTTGATTGGTCATGGTAGGGTACAACGATAGTGGGTATGAACACCAACTATCCGTTGGACTATACCATATGAAACGGTGTTGATTGAGTATTAATGGCCCACAAAAGATCAAGCTGATATTTGTAAAAGGGCAAACATCCCATTACCTTTTTCCCATCACGCTACTTTCTTAGACCCTAATGAAAGATAGCGGTAGCTTCAGACACTACCTTACCCCCAAGTTGAGACACTAAAGGTTCTATTGAACTATTGGGGTTTACCCAATAATGGATCTTCTTCATTTTTGGGTTCATCATCATTTTTGAGATGATACCCCAAAATGATCTAGTAAAATGGATGGACGATATGGATACATAATACATACATCAAAGTGAGCCCCATGGTAAGGGCCGCACCATCTTGTGTTACGCTGAAGTTTCAATTAATCCCCTCCCTTAAAAAAAAACACCGTGTTCTCGCATTGTCAGACCATAAACTCTTCATAAACTTTACAAATCTATGCCCATGAGATCTCTGTCGCTTTGTGCCGTGGTTTTTTCCTGCAAAGGTTTTTTATGTAAAGTATCGTGTATTTTATGATTAATTTCTTTTGGTTTGGTTTATTACTGTATTATATTATTCTGTCTTCATTTATCGTGCTTCCATAAAGTACAGTGATTAACAGTAGTGTTAGATCCAAATTTTTAGTACCTATGGTTTAATCTGAGTTTATTGTAGCTCGGGTTTACATCATTGTGGTGTATTAAGGAGTCAGTTTACTCCAACAAAGTGGTATCAAAGCATCAGGTTGGACGTTCAGAATTCAGTGAAGACGGCATGATCCAAATTCTATATACAAAAATTTAATGCGAATAACAATTTTACTTTGTGACATCAGAAGGTCATAGATATTTTAATTTCATCAGGGTTGAGTAAGGCATTGTTGGAGACAAAACCAAAGAAGATATCGAATGATGACTGGATCAATCTCAGAGAGAAAGCTATGAGCATCATCCATTTATGTCTGTCGAATGAGGTCATATACAATGTTCTGGATGAGAAATCTCCCTTAGAGATGTAAAGGAAACTAAAAGACATGTATAATGCGAAGTCCCTAACAAATAATTTGTTTACGAGGAAAGAACTTTTTAGGCTAAAATTGAAAGAAGGATCGGATCTCCTGAAGCACATGAACACATTTACAAAAGTGTGTAGTGAGTTAACAAGGCTTAGAGAGACGATCAAGGAAAAAGACAAAGTGATGCTACTTTTAGCATTGTTTCTCGCATCATACAACTATCTTGTCACTACTCTGTTGTGTGGGAAGAATACAGTGAAGCTTGAAGAAATCACCATGGCGCTCATTTCCAATGAGATGGGGAAGAAGTCAAGTGACGATGACTCTTAGGAGGAAGGTCCAATCATAGAAGGGGGCCAGGGATATGAGCGATCCATGAAACAATATTAGTCTGACAATAAGAAAAGGTCTAGATCGAAATTAAAAGCAAATTACAGATGATTTTATTATGGCATAAAAAGGCACTTCAGGAGAAACTACCAGACATGAAAGGATGACCTGGAAAGTAAAGAAAAATGGAACAAAATTGAATAAGCCAATGTAGTGAAAGAGAGCAAAGAAGGAGACCTGCAAGCCATCTCTCAAGCACATGGATTCTAGATTCATGATGTTCATATCACATGTGCCCAGATAAGGCTTGATTTTATTCCTGCAAGTTCTATAATGGTGGAAGTATTCTGATGGAGAATAAGGCAATATGCAAGGCTATTAGAATAAGGACCATCAATGTAAAGATGTTTGACAAAATTATACAGACTTTATGTGATGTTAGGCATGTACCAGATCTAAAGAAAAACTTAATATCCTTTATGGCTTTAGTTATAAACGGTTGCACATTCATCGCATTCAACAGTGTATTAAAGGTCACAAGAGGTTCAATGGTGTTGATAAGGAGACATAAGGCTATAAATATGTACAAGTTGGTCGAGAGCACAGTTATAGGTAAGGCCGCTACCACCTCACATGTTAAATCTGGCATAGATGATACAAATCTATGGCATATGCAGTTAGAGCATATGAGCGAGAGGGGCATGATGAAACTCCACAAACAGAAATGGTTACAAGGATTTAAGGCACGTAAGGTGAATTTTTATGAGCATTGTATATTAGGCAAGCGGTGCAAGGTAATGTTCAAAACCGCTACACACACTAGCAGTGGGTTTCTTGACTATATTCATTTTGATGCATGGGGGCCAGTGAGAGTACCATTTAAGGGAGGAGAATGATACTTCGTGATCTTCATAGATGACTACTCGACTACCCATTAAGCTCAGTACGAGTGGGGTCGAGTTCTTGACAAGTCAAGTTACTAGACGTGGAAGAAGTAGAAAGTAGGAAGAGATAGATGGAAACAGAAGAGGGAGAGAGAGTCCGAGTTAGAGCAGGGGTTGTCCCACACCAAACCTTCGAGTCGAGTGGATCCAACTCACTGATCATTGAGTCGGGTCAAGTTTGTTCCAGCAACCTTATAGGTCAGTCCTAAGAAAAGAGAGAAGAAGAAGGAAGAGAGAGAGAGAGAGAGAGAGAGAGAGAGAGAGAGAGAGAGAGAGAGGAAGGGAGAGATGTCCGACAACCCTTGCGCTGAGTCAACTCAACTGGTTCAACCCAGTCGGGACCTTGTTCTAGGGGATTCTCAACATCAGCCATCAGATTCTCTTCCATTAATGGGGCAACTTCATCTATTATGGTATCAACTCGACTTTGAATTGTGTAGCAACTAGTTAGTACATTAATGCATTTCCATTGTTGGGTTATAGAGTCATTATCCTTCTAACTTGGTGACTTACACCTAGAGCTAAGTCGGCGACAAGGTGAGATAACTCAATTTAGTTAAGTAGAAATCCTATTTTTATTACATTGTATATTTAATCGATTCTTAGCTTCAGGGTATTATTACGGTAGACCTTGTCATTTTAGTGGGTTAGATCACCTCGGGTTGGATTACACCCTAGTTGACTTGAATTTGAGGTGAGTTAACTCCATATTCCATATTTGGGTATCAAAGAAGGCATATTAGTCTTTTTAATTAAATTACTCACTGTAGGAAATTGAGATTCCTTCCCAAATCTTCCTTCTCTCAATTACTTAAGGAGAGTCTCGATTTAAGATGAGGATCACCCTTCAAGCTTGTCTATATCTTGATAGTTAACGTAACTCGTTTATTTTATTTATTGCCTAATATAATATTCAGTGAAATTGATGATAAATACTAGTTTCTATTTGAATAATTCTTCATGAGAATTGATCGTTAGATTTACATTCAACTATGAACATGTAATGGATAGTCTTCGTACAACCTTGCGATAGTAAGTTCCACTTGTAGAACTATAATTGGTCACTAGTTGAAAAGGTTACCTTTATACATCCTATTCGTTGGAGTCTCATGAGCTGAGGATGGTGGTATGAGACACTATGCCCGAGCTATCGGCCTATGCTGAATGACAAGTCCCCCATAGTAACCTTTGAGCTTCCTTAAAATGGTTATTTGAAATTAGAATGATAATGGTCGGGCTAATCATGCATTTTCATGGCATACGGACTTCACCGGGTGGTTAATGTAAGACACGGGGGTTTCTTGGATCACTATGAGCTGTAACATAAAGTATTTTACTAGGTGATCCTAAGTTATTATTATGTGCATTCGAACCGCTATGGGTTGTCCTTGTTGCAAAGACTTTTTCGGGTGCCTGGTCCTCCTTAGGGCATACTTTTGAGTACTTTTTCAGGAGACTAGGTCACGTTGGGTATCCTCCTTACATGGTCTTTTCCGGATGGCTAGTTCTTCTTAGGGCATATATTTGAGTACTTTTTCGAGTGGCTAGTTCTCCTTGGGCGACCTTTTGCCAGATGGATGTGCATCCACAGGTCTGCGAGCATGTGTATGCATTTAAATAAGAATATCTTGGTGAAATTTATTGAATATATGCGGATCTGGTAAACTATCTTATTATTATGATGATTATTGTGAAATGTTCATTATAAACTATTCCTGATAAACTATGCTTAATTATCTCGGTGTCTCGATAAATCTTGGGGGTTATACCTCACTGGGATAGCCATTGATACTATCAAACTGTATTCAGTGTACAGGAGACTCAAATGACGCACATGTTGGTGTTCATGTGAAATAGGAGGAGCTATATGACCTTGCGACTCTCTATAGTTGATTCATTTGTATTTAATTTGTACCAACATGTATTGTAAAAACTTAAGACATTGATTTGTATAAGTTTTCAAGTAACCACTTAAAATTTTGGTTATGTATATTTGAACTTCTTCTTATACTTGATTTTTTTTTTTTATTCTGCTAAATTACTAAATCTGATAAAAGAATATATATATATATATATATATATATATATATATATATATATATATATATATATATATATATATATATATATATATATATATATATGAAATTTGGACTATCTTTAAATGTTAACACTCAGGTTTCGGGAACCGGGGTGTTACACCTACGTAAGGTATGACATAACTTCCTCAGGTGTGTCTGAATCGAAGAAATTCATTTTGGATAGAGAGAAATTATTATTTAAAGTCTTAACTATAAGTTAGTTAAACTTTTGGGCATCATCATGAAATGCATGATCTATCAATCTTTATGTAACAATACATTTGGGGTGAATTTACCAACAATACTAGCCAAATTCATCCATTTCGCTAGAAACACACCTCTTTGGTCCAACATTGAAATTTTTTTAAAGAATTTTTTTACTATTTTTAGAAATTTATATTTTCGTCGATTTTTGAAGTTTTAGAAATTTGGTTTTTTAAAAGTTGCTTGTAATTATGCCAAGAATATTTTAGTACAGTTTATCTAAATTTACTATTTTTGGTAAATTAAGCTTTATGATAGTTTTGAAATGTCAACTGAGAGTTTTACTATTTCGAATAACGTTTATATGAATTAGGATTCAATTTTCTTATATTTATTTAAAGCAATTAAGAATTTTATTTTTATAAGTGATGTAATTGGAAAGTTTTAGAGTCATCTCTTAGTAAAATTTTAAAGTTTTTTCTCATCTTGAGAATCCAAGAACTACCTTGTGGATTTAAGGTTTTATCTATTTGAGAAACACTGTAATCTTCTTCCCATTATTCCACGTCCTTCTCTCAAGTGTCATCTGTTTAGGGCTGTACACGAGCCAAGCTAGCTTGAAAAGCTCGCTCGGCTCGACTCGATTTAGCTCGGCTTGAACGATGACTCAAGGCGAGCCAAGCTTCATATAAGCTCGCTTTGAAAATGAGTCGAGCTCGATCATATATAGCGGATCTTGACTTGACTCGAACTCAGCTTAGCTCAAAGCTTGAGCTTGAGCTTGGCTTAACTCAAATATTATATATATATATATTTGATTTGGGAGTTGGGTTAGTTGGGTCAGGTGGATGGGTTGAATCAGGTGTGGGTTGAGTTAGGTATAGGTTGGGTGTTCGGTTTAGGTTGGGAGCAGCTCGACTTGATTTGAGCTAAGCTCGCAGCAACTTGATCCACTTGCTCACTTCGAGCTCGACTCAAAAGGTTTATCAAACAAGCCAAGCTCCAATGATAAGCTCGAGGCGGATCTTGAGCTCGAGGAGAACACGGACGAGTCAAGCCAATCTTTGCCACCCAGACGCATAAACTTTTTTATAGATGGGTGGGTCGAGCTATCAGCCAAAAAAGGGAAGCCCTTGCTTCAGCAGGAAGAATTTGTTCAAATACGAAAATCTAATAAGCTCGAAAGAAACCTACGGGAGGTGAGAAAAGGATGCGAGAAGCAAGCAGAAAGGTCATCTTCGAGAGGGGAGGGGGGGGGTATGGTGGGGCAAAGGTAGGTCTTCTCCTATCCTAGGCCTTCCCCTATCCCTAACCTTTCTCCATAAAAGTTCTTGCATTGAATGCAAGAGGTCTTAATGTACAACCCTACATCCCGTTCATAGCACGGTGGAATCAAGACTAACATGCAAACCTAACTCGTACATCAAGATGTGTACTCGGGTAGAATTGATTATTCCTCTAACCAACATACTAGTATAAATTCAAAGGAAGATTCTCTTACATAAAGAATAAAAAATAAGAAATAAAAAACTCCAGCTTCACAGAACAACGGTTCATCTCTTGTCTCTCACGACGTATTAAACATGAGGCTGGATATGATATAAATGTTTCCACTTCAATGTTTACGGGCAAATTAATAGGTAGGACCCACTATAATGTTTTAATGGTATCCCCATCAATCTCTTGCATCCCCTTTTATTATACTCGGCTCCCAAAACTCAGGTGGGTCACACCATGTAAAATCGTGTCTAAAACCTCTAAAATTACTTGTTTTGGTCCATCTAAGTAGTTTCTAATTTCCATTGTCAAGTGGGCTACCCTAAGTAAAATCCCGTCTAAAACCATTAAAATCATACGTTTGGTCTGCCTGAGTTTTGGAATGGCCTGACGTTTTAGGTGTTCATTCAAACAGTTAGATGCAGGAATCTCGCTACTGAAGTGATGTCACCACATTCTGTGGGCCCCACAATGATTTATGTGTTGAATCTACACTGTCCATCCACTTGGGGAGATCATTTTAGGGCAGGAGACGAAGAATGAGAAAGATCCAAAGCTCAAGTGGATCCCATCATAGAAAACAGTGGGGATTGAACTCCTACCATTAAAAACTTCTTTTGGCCACAGAAGTTTTCAATCAAGCTGATATCTGTGTTTTCCCTTATTCCATGTTTGTGTTAACTTATAAAGAGGATGGATCTCAAATAAAGATCATGGACCCTGAGAAGGTTTTGACGGTGGGCGTCACTATCTCTACTGTTTTCTGTGGTGGGGTCCACTTAAACTTTGGATATGCCTCATTCTTTGGCTAATGCAGTAAAATAATCTCTCCAAATGGATGGATGGTGTGGATACAGCACATACATCACGGTGGGGCCCAAAGAACGTCGTGATGTCACTTCAGTAGCCAGACTTGCTACTGTCGGGTTCAGTAGCTAATCCGCGTCCGTTAGATGCACCTTCTAAATGAATTAGATGGAGTATAAAGATCACAGAGGGCCCCACATACAGTTTGAAAGGTGTTTAATGATGGGTATCCCCATTCCAACTGTTCCTTTGTGTGTAGCCCACCTGAGTCTTTTATGTTCTTGATTTGGAGGACCAGGAATGAAAAATAAGGGGTGCGCATGATGGATGGATTGGATCGCAGTAAAACTTCACGATGGGCTCCATCTAATCGAACCTTTGCTATGATGGCCCTTGCCAGGGTGGACCATTAACCAAAAAAGTCTCTCGGGTGGGAAAACCCTAGCTATTTAATATTTGGTTTTTGGTTAAATCTAAACCGTTGCTGTCTTTTCGGCCTAATAGTCTATCTGTCGACCAAACTATTGATGTTTAAAATTTTGAGAAATTTGGGACTGTGGACCCCACCTTTTATCCAGCTGTTTTAACGGAGCAATACAAACATTGACCTGCTCGTACGGACAGTGAATTTGAGGACGAAAATACCCCTCCCTTCCTTTCGAAGACGAGCGCTGACGCTTCTCCATCCGAGAGTTGTACGAACGGCTCAAAAGAGATCAAAGTTACATGGCCCCACAGCTATGTATTTATTATATCCACAACGTTCATCTATATTTCGAGATCATTTGGGAGAATTATCAAAAAAAAAATAGAAATCATATGTAAAGATCAACTGGGCCACACCACACAGAGCGGTGGAAAATTGATTTTCACCATTGCTTTTGTAGGGCCCACCATAACATTTATTTTCCATCCAATCTATTCATGAGGTCACAAAGGCCTGGATGAAGAGGAAAAATAAATTTCATAATGATCCAAAACTTGTGTTACCCCTAAAAGGGTTTTAACGATAGACGTTCAAAGCAGAATGGTAATGGCGTGTGCATAGGGATATGCCATAGATAACCATAGCTTACTGATCAATCATGGATTCCACGATTCCATTGCAAGTCGTTGTCCTAATCGGTGATCAATTACGAATTCCGCGATTCCACCCCAACTCAATGTCCTTATCGATGATCTATGGCTATGGATTATAACTGTAGCTATAACCATATCCCTATGTACTTTCTTTTTTTCTTTTTTACATGGAGAATTTTATTGTACCTATATTTTTCTCTAACATATATTTATATAAATATGTATATATAAGCATATAAAAAAAAATTATTTCTTTTTTTTTTTTCGTTTCTTTCTTTATTCATATAACAAGAATATCTTCTAACCAAAATTAGTTACTTGACGTACCATATATAATTTTAGGACTGAAAGTTGGGTGGGCTCAACCCAACCAACTTGTGACCAGCCCGACATTGGGTTAGGCTTGGTTAGGATGTATCGGGTTTGGTCTTGGGGTTGGGCCATACAAACACCAACTTAATAAAACTTGGGTTGGGCTCGAGTTGAGGTCTCGGGAATCGCTAGGAAATGCATGGAAATAAAACTTGGGTTGGGCTCGAGTTGAGGTCTCGGGAATCGCCGGGAAATGCATGGAAATAAAACTTGGGTTGGGCTCGAGTTGAGGTCTCGGGAATCACCAGGAAATGCATGGAAATGGCCGTGAAATGTATGGAAATGACCGTGAAATGAAGGGAAATTACCGTGAAATGCATGGAAATGACCGTGAAATGAAACGAAATCGCCGGGATTGACCGTGAAATGCATGAAAATGACCCTGAAGTGAAGGGAAATGATCGTGAAATGCATGAAAATGATTGAGAAATGAAACGGAATTCCCGGGATTGACCGTGAAATGCATGGAAATGATCGTGAAATGAAACGGAATCGCCGAGATTGACCTTGAAATGCATGGAAATGACTGTGAAGTGAAGCGAATTGACTGGGAAATGCATGAAAATGCCCGTGAAGTGAAGGGAATTGACCGTGAAATGCATGGAAATGATCGTGAATCAAAACAGAATCGTTAGGATTGACTGTGAAATGTATGGAAATGACCATGAAGTGAAGTGAATTGACCGTGAAATGCATGGAAATGACCGTGAAATGAAGGGAATTGACCGTGAAATGCATGGAAATATTTGTGAATTAAAACGGAATCGCCAGGATTGATCGTGAAATGCATTGAAATGACCGTGAAGTGTAAGAAAATGACCGTGAAGTGTAGGAAAACCAATGGCTCAAAAGAGATCAAAGTTACATGGCCCCACAACTATGTATTTATTATATCCACAACATTCATCCATATTTCGAGATCATTTCGGAACATTATCCAAAAAAAAAAAAAATCATATCCAAGGATCAACTAGACCACACCACAAAAAGCAACTGAAAATTGATTTTCACCGTTAAAAATTTTGTCAGGCCCACCATAACATTTATTTTCATCCAATCTATTCATAAGGTCACAAAGGCCTAGATGAAAAGGAAAAATAAATTTCATAATGATCCAAAACTTTTGTAACCCCTAAAAGGAGAACTTTTTATCCCTTACGTTTTTCTCTAATACATAATTATGTAAATATGTATATATAAGTATATAAAAATATTTTTCTATCTTTTAATTCATTTCGTTACCTATTTATTTAACAAGCATATCTTCTAAACTAGAAAGATTTACTTAACGTACCATATATGATTTTGAGGTAGGAGAAGCTAATTTAGCTAACTAACCTAGTTATTTTCTAAGATTCCATCGGGTCGATGGTGGAAAATCCATTTCATTCACTTCGTGATTAATTTCAATCACTTCGCGGTCAAATTGGAAATTGAGTAGGGCAAACATGAAATTGAGCAGTGCAAACTAGAAATTGAGCATGACAAACATGAAATTGAGCGGGGCAAACTAGAAATTGAGTGAGGCAAACATAAAATCAAGCGAGGCAAACATGAAATTGAGCGGGGCCAACATGAAATTGAGCGGGGAAAACTAGAAATTGATTGGGGCAAACTGGAAATTGAGCGGGGCAAACTAAAAATTTAGCGGGGCAAACATGAAATTGAGCAGGGTAAATTAGAAATTCAGCGGGACAAATTAGAAATTCAGGGGGGCAAACATGAAATTGAGTGAGGCAAACTAGAAATTCAGCAGAGAAAACATGAAATTGAATGGGGCAAACTAGAAATTCAGCATGATAAACATGAAATTGAGGGGGGCAAACATGAAATTGAGCGGGGCAAACTAGAAATTTAGCGGGGCAAACTAGAATTTCAGCGGGGCAAATATGAAATTAAGCGGGGAAAACACGAAATTCAGTGGGGCAAATGTAACAACTCAAAAAAATTCGTACGAAAACCCGAGTACCACCTCAGGCAGAAATCTCTAAGGACCAAATCCTTTAGAATTTAAACGAGAATTAACTAGTGTTATACTTGATTACTTGTGAAATTAGCACTACTGACTTTAAATACGATCTGTAAGACCCAAAACTTATAAAATTGTTAACGCTACTTTACCTTGAAATCTAGAATCAATCTCTAAACCCAGTTGCTCTCGAGAGCACCTTGAAACTCCGTATCGGACCTGGACCGCGCGTCGAGTGTCCGATTACCCCAAAGCTATATGAATACGATCATCTTGTTGGACTTGACGACCACCTCAGAAATCAAGTCCAGATAGTATCCCAAAGCTATTTGCTTGAGCCCGGAGTGAAGTGTGTGAGAAACGTGAATATCTTTAAGAAATGAACTGAAACTTAAGTAAACTGAGTCAGTTTACTTGCAGGATAAATCTAAGGATTCATACCATCAGAAACTGACCCAATTATACCCTTGGATCAGAAAAATTTACCAACACATGGTAGTATGCTTGTGGCCCTGATCGAGTTCTGGTGACCGTTTAACTGAAACTGGTCCGCCGCAGTCGATTTGTAAATCTGATCGGACCGAAAACTAAGCTTGACCTAGATCCAATGTCAGGGAGCTTAAGTCCGACTGCACGCAGAAAAGGGGCCTCTAGAAGTGCTCCGTTGAGTCGGAACAACCCCTATTTGGCTATAACCTAAGTATACCATGACCCTAAGGCCATTTCCATCAGTTCTGGGCCTATATAAGCCCCTTAAACCCTCTCCCTTATTTCATACGAATTTGAAAAAACCTAAGAGAGAGAAAAGAGAAAAGATAAGGAAAGAGAGAGAGAGTGAGAGAGAGAGTCGGCGTTTGTTCCTGGGATTCAATCCTGCCACTTCACGCACTCAACTACCACATCTGTATCCATGTACCGGTGATTCTAGATCCATTCTTATATAAGAAAACCTAACCCTAATCTATTTTAGGGTTTTAGAAAGTGTAAGTTATGAAATAGCTAACCTAATTCATGCTATAGGTTGCCAATGTATGTTTGACGAAGACTTGGTGTCTAAACTGAATCGGTTATGAGTTTACCAGCGTAAGGTGCGGACTATATATGTTTAGGTTATGTTTTTCAAGGCTTTCAATGCCAGTTAATGATTTATAACTATCATGGGTGCCATTTCACATGCCAAATGCGATGTCTGTTTCGCTTTACGTAAATATATGAACTATATTGAGTATAGTATACTTCATGTGGATGTTGAAATATTTATATTGTTATGGAATTTAGATTTGTACTTGCCATGATTATCTGTCGTGGTTATGTGCTTGTTGTATATGCGACAACTCCTTGGTGAAAGGATTTGCCCTAATACATAATATAACCAACATACGTCATGTATGTTGGAATGTGTAGCCTAAGTGTTTGTAAAAATGTCTGAGTGAGTAAGTAGTTAGTAAATTGTAATTTATATGAGTGTTAAGATATAATTCCCAACTACCTTAACTATGTGTATAATTTCCTCCATGTACTATATATTATAGTGTCTATTTTAGTTATGGAATGCATACGTATAAATTCATGTGTAAGTTGTACTCCATAATATGCTCAAAAGATTGTAGGATTTGAATTATTTATTCGCTACTGCTTTGATTATCTCACATGATTACTTGTTGTAATTGAATGTGGTTGGGACTATGTTATAGTCTAAGCAATCAGTAACATGCCCTAATCTGGTGGCTGAGCTTGTTTTCGCCACAAAGGACGTGTTCGATGAATCCAAGCCGTACTTCGATTATCGACAGTGGTTAGGCCATACGGAGTGCTCACGCACTTCTTGTCGATCAACCTGATGTGCGCTCGTGCTAGTTGAGCTCGTCAAGTAGTTCGATTGACCCGATGTGTGTTCACCATGCTTAGACGTCACTGCTTGAATCTAAGATACCAAACTCACCAGTCAAAGCCCGTTAAACCATGGTACCTCGATCTGCTAAAACTCATGATCCAGACATGGTGGTATGGGACACCGTGGTCAAGCTATTGGTCTACGCTGGGGCGACGAGCCTCCCTATAGTGACCAGTGAGCAATATCACCTCATGAGCTAAATACGGTGGTATGGGATACTATATTCGAGCTGTCGGCCTACACTGATCAAGTAATGAGCCCTTTGTAGTGATCTCGAGCATACTCTGAGGCTGCGTTGAGGTGACGAGCCTTTCCGTACCAACTAGAGTGTAAACTACGCCTACATTGATCAGGTGACGAGCCCTTTGTAGTGACCTAGAACTGTAACATCATATGAGATTTACTAGGACTGAAGACCCTAAAATGGATCATTATGTGGGAATTGATATAAGGGAGGTACCTTAGCTTTCCAATCCTGCTGTATGAATGAACTTAAGCAATAACCTGGCTAATCACGTGCATGCACCGCATTACGTGTGCCTTTAGTGTAGCAGGTCAAGCACTGAGGAAGGGTTGCATGCCGCGATCGTAAGATGAAGTCACCGAGGGAGAGTAGGTGAGGGCATGCATCATTATTTCATATCATTCTTGCATTAATCAGAGTACTTAAGACTTGTTTGTTGTACTACTTTATCATTACTGCTTGACTGAATTGATAGCATGTTAACCTCTACTGTATAGCTCCACTGAGTTGATCACTCACTCCCACGTTCTGGGACGGTGTTTTAAACACCTACCAGACTCTGTCTTAGTTGCAGATGATGATGCGACGCACAAGGCAGAGCCTGACTTTTATGACGATGAGGAGGCATTCTCATATATGCAATATTCAGGAGGGTTTCTATAGACCGTTATGATCGACGTGGCTTCAGGGCTTATACTTGTAGTAGACCTTGACATTTTGTATTTTGAAACAATACTTGTAATTATTAACCTGACAATGCATACATACTTCGGGGACCTACTTTGGTTTATACGTTCTATATTTTTATTACAGTCTTCCACTTGCGTATCTCAACTATACCTGAATTGCGTTTTGTTGTTTTAGCTTAATCTCATTCATGTTTTATGCACTAATACGAACAACATACAATCATCATAAATTGTGTCGCATAAATGATGTGTTGGAACTCGGGAGTTGGGTTTCTACTCGACTCCTGAATTTCAGGGCGTTATAAGTTGGTATCGGAGCCTGATTTGGATTAAACTGGACCTGTGTTATGGTCACACGACGCACACTAACGTACTTTGACTTAGGAGGGAGCGAGGAAATTTAGAATTAGTTGTAGGATTTCTAATTTCGCTAAACGATAAAATCGACCGAAATAGACCGTAGAAATTAAGCCCGTAGCCTTTCCCAATCACGTGAAATGATCCCAACGCCCTTCTAAACCATCAATCGACGGGTTTAGATAAAAATCTAACTGGTTCTACACTCAACAAACTGAAATTTCATGAATATGCGCATGTTGGAACCCGAAATGACTTTAAACGAAGCTGGGGGCCAAACGGAGCATTCCGGGGGGACCCAGAGTGGACCCCACATCATTTTAGTGTCCCGGGGAGGGGAGGCCATCGCCCAAGGGGCAAGCCCTAGCCAGAATGTCTAGGGACCGGCGAGGGCCTCGCTGGATCGGCGAGGCCTCTCCGATTTCCTGGCCCGGGCCTGTCGGGCCGGTTGGGCCGGTGATGATGGGGTGTTGTGTGGCCCACCAAATCAGTTAAAAACTTTTTTTTTCCTTTCATTTGCCTCCCCTCTTCATTTTTCACTTCTCCAAGCTTTCCTTTCTCTCCAAAACTCCTTGTTTCTCTCAAATCTCCCCTTTATTCTCTCTTTTTCTCATTTTCCTTCAAAACATACACCCCTCTACCATTTTCCTCAAAACCCACCTCCTATCCTTCTCTTTTTCCTTCGATTTGAAGTACAAAAACCCTCCACTTGTGCCTCATATATCTCCAAATCCAATAATCCCTTCTATTTCCCCTATCCTTTCACTTTCATGGCCCTCTTCGAGCTCGTGCAGCCATCTTCTCCATTTTCACACTTCTTTCCCTCATGGGGAAGAAGAGAGCTCCTGTGGAAGAAGCCAGGCCTAGTCGCCCCACTCGTTCAAAAAGACCGAGAGGTGCCGCTGCGAGTACAAGCGTCGAACATGAGATAAGGACAGAGCGGGATCTCGATCCCCAGGCTCCCTTTGATAGAGCTCTATTGGCGGAGTTGTCTCATGTAATTTATGAGGGCCGTAGGGTCCTTTTTGAAGCACGTGTGGATGAGAGGCTCTTTGGGGAATATTTATTGTTGGAGCGCCAAGTCGAAGCCGGGTGGGGTCCCGTATTTGAAGGCAAGTTTCACGCAAATGTGAATACGGTTCGAGCCTTCTATGCACATATGCGGGAGCCAACTTTGGAACCCTTGCAGTTCAAATTTCTCTTGGGAAGGCAAGATCTCACGGTTAATGTTGGTTTGATAGCCCGAGTCATGGGATTGCCGCTTGGCGAGGTCCATGCAGATAAGAAGAAACTGAAGACTGCATGTGAAAGGGATCGTCGCACACGATTCTTATGTGGACAACTGGCCCACTGGAATCTAAACAATAACCTTCTAGCGACCAATATGACTAATGACTTCCGTCTGCTCCATCACATCTTCACGTATAACGTGTATCCCAGGTGGAGCAATCGCAGTGAGTGTACACGCCTGATGGTAGACTTTCTGTACCAAACTAGGTAGGGAGAGAAGCTGTGTCTGCCTATGTATGTCTACGACAAATAGTTCAGACAACACACTCTACTAGGATGACCATTTCGCTCCCATTCGGTCGACTCGTATGCAAGCTTGCACTGAGTTCACCTACAGACTTGGTGCAGAAATTCCTGTGCCGATCCATTTCATCAACGACACTACTCTCAACAGCATGGATATTGGGTCATGACAGCGTCAAGTCCGACTCGACTAGATCGAAGATGAGACGGAGAGCGAAGAGGAAGAGAGTGATGAAGAAGGTGAAGCTGAAATAGAAGAAGAGCAGGGTGATGAAGAAGAGGAGGTCCAAGATATTGATGAGGACTCCCCTCCCGCTACTATGCGAGAGCATGACAGTAATGAAGCTGCCAGGGAAGGTCGCTTGGCTCAACTAGAAGAGGGCCAAGCTGCCCTGGGATAGGAGGTCACGCAGATCCGAACCAAGGTTGAGGAGACCAAGGCCTTCATGAAACAGAAGTTTAAAAAGGTGTCTCACACCTTGAGGGGCCATCCTGTGCTGTGTACAGGATAAGAATGCACCTCCGCCGTCACCAGATTATGACAACTAGTCCTACATGTAGTCATCCTTTTTATTGTTTTGTGTAGCCTTGATAGGCTTAGTAGTGTGGTAGTTTGGTAGAATGCTCTAGTGTTTGGAGGCTTTCTTGTATTAGCTCACATGCATCTTCTGTAATAATCCATGTATTACTGCACCTCATGTATTGTGACAATTTTGGTATATGAAATGCATGAAGTTTCTCAAGCTGTTTAAATGCTGTGTAGATGGATTGTGTGTATGTCATATCTCATGGGTTGCACTCTATGTTGTATTTAGGGCATGCCACTTAAGAGCACGTGAACCTCAGCACGTCTCTCATTAGGCGAATCATTTGACGGGGCACCTCCCTTAAGCGATAGCTGTGTGGACACCAATTTGGGTCCGTTTCGCCACACCATGCCGGAATCTCAGCCGGTCACTGGCCCTACTGTTAGGCCGACACCTATGACACTGTCTGTAGCACCATCTGTGGTACTACCTGTTACACTATTGGTTCCTGAGCAGAACCGTGCGTCTACCTCGACGCCTTGCATACCACAGTCTGCTTCACCTCCTGATAGCCTAGAATAGATGATGTTGTTGATGCAGCAGTAGTAGATACATCAATAGCAGCAGCAGCAGCAGTTCCTAGCTACCATCGTAGGGGTCTTTGCCCAGGGTATGGGTGTGACTCCACCTGCACACCTATGCACCCTGTTGGGAACCCGAGTGCTAGCAGCACATTTGAGCAATTCCAGCACTTGTAGCCTCCCACTTTCGTGGGTACTCATAGACCCGAGGAGGGTGAGTATTGGCTTGACCGCATCTCTAAGATACTTAAGCCCTTGCACTGCACTGAGGCAAAGCAAGTGGAGTTGGTCACCTTCATGTTTGAGAAGGAGGCCATCTTATGGTGGGATAATATTCTCCACACTGTTTCGGTTGGTTATGTATGGACGTGGGCTGCGTTTGAGACCCACTTCCACGAGAAGTACTATCCCCTCACCTTTCGACACGATAAGGAGAGTGAGTTACTTCACCTCCGTTAGGGAGGGATGTCGGTGATAAAATACGAGAACCGATTCACGGAGCTGGACAGGTATGCTCCATTGATACTAGGAGATCAGCCGATGCGGATGCGGTACTTTTCTGAGGGTCTGCGACCTGAGATCCGGTCGAAGATGTGTTGTGCTAGCAGTTTTACCTATGCTGAACTAGTAGGCATGTCTCTACGAGCTGAGTAGGATGGAGATATATTAGCCCGTACTCGTGTGCCTATGGCTCCTAGGCCACGACCAAATCTACCAAGTAGGTCGTTCCTCGGCAAGAGACCGCGGGCAGATTCGCCCCCCAGGCTTATGGCACTACCGGCTAAGCCGAGACGAGTGGACTTGTGGTGCACCTACTGTAAGAGGTTGGGCCACACGGAGGTAAACTGTTTCACCAGGATGAGGGACAGTGGCTTCTCGCCGCCTCAGAGGATCAATCGCCAGTTGCCTCAGGCGATTACAGCTCCACCTCTACGGACAGCACTAGCACATCCATCGTTCCGACCACCTGCCCCTCGATTCAGGTTGCCTCAATGGCCTATGGTACCGTAGCCGAATCGTCCGCAATAGGCTCGAGTGCATACACTGACAACTGAGGCATCCAAGATAGTAGATGCAACGCCGTTGGCTTTTGAGGTCACGACACATATCCAAGGTACTTCAGTCTTCTTATTGGTGGACACTGGGTCCACTACCTCTATGATATCATGCACGATAGTCAAGTGACTAGGGTTAGACACTGCTCCTACGAAGGAAGTGAGGGTCCTCATCGCCACAGGAAATTTTTCTGACGTTATCAGGATTTGCGAGGGTTACTTGATAGACTTAGGGAGCAGGACGATACTAGTCGACCTGATCGTCGTCCCCCTATTTCATTACTATGTTATTTTCGGTATGGACTGGCTCATTGAGATGCGAGCAGAAATTGATTGCGAGATTAGGGTGGTGACAACCCACGGACCTGAGGGCACGGTTTTTACTTTTTCTATTCAGGTCAGTCACCCTTCCCAGTTGAGTTGTTACGCTTTCCTATTGGAGGGTATTGCTAGTCTAACGCTTGTGGACATGCATGTAGTTCAGGATTTTGAGGATGTGTTCGCGACGATTCCTGGTTTGCCTCCGCGGCGCGAGATCGATTTTAACATTGATCTTACGCTTGGTGTGACACCTATTTCATTACCGACTTATCGCATGCCTCCATGTGAGATAAAGGAGTTGAGCAGGCAGATCAATGGCCTGTTAGAGGTTAGTTTCATACGACCTAGTGTGTCTCCTTGGGGAGCACCAGTGTTATTTATAAAGAAGAAGGACGGGTCACTACGGTTGTGTAGTGATTATCGCAGGCTGAATCAGGTGATAGTGAAGAACAGATACTCTCTGCCTAGAATAGATGACCTATTTGATCAGTTGAAAGGAGCACAATATTTTTTGAAGATCGATCTACAGTCAGGGTATCATCAGTTACGCGTCAGGGATGAGGACGTACAGAAGACAGCCTTCAGGACTAGTTTTGGACATTATAAGTTTCTTGTGATGTCGTTCGGCCTTACGAATGCACCGGCCGTGTTCATGAACTTGATGAACAGGGTGTTTAGGCCATTTCTTTTCTGATTCGTCATGATATTTATAGATGACATCCTGATATACTCCACAAGTCGAGAAGATCACGAAGAGCACCTGAGAGCGATCTTTGATACTCTCAAGAAGAATCAGTTGTTTGCGCAGTACAAGAAGTGTGACTTCTGGAAGGAAGAAGTCAAGTTCGTGGGACATGTGGTGTCCAAGGAAGGGATAGTGGTGGATTTGGATAAGGTAGCCACAGTACAAAACTAGGGGCAGCCCGATTCGGTTACTGAGGTGAGAAGTTTTCTGGGACTTGCAGGCTACTATTGACGATTCATTTGAGACTTCTCCCTGATAGCCAGACCGTTGTCTTAGTTGACTCGAAAGGACCTTAAGTTCTCCTGGAATGAGAAGGCAGAGGCAGCTTTTCAGGAGCTGAAGGACAAGCTGACATCCGCCCCTGTTCTAGTATTGCCAGAGCAAGGGGTTAAGTATACCATATATACCAACGCATCTCGTGTTGGTCTGGGTTGTGTCCTTATGTAAAAGGATAGGGTGATTGCTTACGCCTCGAGACAGTTGAGGAAACATGAGGAGAATTTCCCTACGCGCGACTTGGAGTTGACAATCGTCATCTTTACACTGAAGCTCTAGAGACATTACCTCTACGGAGAGGAGTTTGAGCTTTTCTATGACCACAAGAGCCTTCGCTATATATTCACTCAGAGGAACCTGAATATGAGACAACGACGATGGATGGAAACCTTGAAGGACTTCAAGTTTGAGGTCTCCTACCATCCTGGTAAGGCCAACCTTGTGGCAGACGCGTTAAGCCGCAAGAAGAACATCGAGTTTTCTGCTCCACTGATGGTGGCAGAATTGGATATGGTAGAGTTCGTGCGAGACTTCGAGCAGAAGCTCACTGTGGAGGAGTCGTTCGAGAGTGTTACGCATGTTCGTGTGCGGCCACTTATTGATGATAGGATCATTGAGGCCCAGAGGGACGATGGACAATTGTCTGAGCTTCGAGAGAAGGCTAGCGACGATAAAAATACCGAGTGGAGAGTTGGTGCAGATGGGGGCTTACGCTACCGTGGCGGCCTATGCGTCCCAAATCTTCATGACTTGAGATAGGAGGTTCTCGAGGCTGCACATAATTTGAAGATGGCGATGCATCCTGATAGCACGAAGATGTATCAAGATACAAAGAGGTCGTACTGGTGGGACAACATGAAGGCCCACATAGCAGATTATGTGTCCCGTTGTCTCACGTGTAAGCAGGTCAAGGCTGAACATCGCCGACCTCCTGGCCTACTTCAGCCCATGCCCATAGCTGAATAGAAATGAGATTTCATCTCTACGGACTTCATATCAGGGCTGCCGAAGACGAGGAAGAGACATGATTCCATTTAGGTGATCATGGACCGGTTGACGAAATCGGCTCATTTCCTCCCTATCAAAGTTTCGAACTCTACAGACGAGTTGGCCAGGTTGTACATTAATGAGATTGTACGTCTGCATGGAATTCCCTTAGAGATCATATTGGACCGAGACACACAATTCACATCTATCTTCTGGACTCGTATCCAGGAAGCAATGGGTGTGAAGTTGAAGTTTAGTACCATGTTCCACCCACACACTGACGGGCAGACGTAATGGGTAAATCAAATGTTAGAGGATATATTGTGAGCTTGTGTGCTAGATTTCAAGGATAGTTGGGACGACTGTGTTCCATATGCAGAGTTTACGTATAACAACAATTTTCAAGTGAGCATTGGCATGACTCCATAAAAGGCCTTGTATAAGTGTCCCTGTCGAGCACCGCATTGCTGGGCAGAGGTTGGTGAGAAGAGTCTGATTGGCCCAGAGATTGTATAGGCAACCTCAGAGAAGATCGATATTATCAGACGTCGACTTCTGGCAGAACAGAGCAGATAAAAGAGCTAAGTCGATACGAGGCGGCGACCGCTAAAGTTTGAGGTTAGGGACTATGTATTCCTTAGGATTTTCTCCATGAAGGGAGTCCTGCGGTTTGGCAAGAAGGGGAAGCTCACACCAAGGTTCATTGGGCTATTTCAGATACTTGACCGAGTGGGTGTGGTGGCATACTGCCTTGCTTCGCCCACACCACTCGCGGGCGTGCACAACGTATTTCATGTGTCTATGCTGAAGAAATACATTCCTGATCCTTCTCACATTATCAGATGGGAGCAAGTATAGTTGAGTGAGGACGCTACATATGTACTGCGACCGACGCGTATCCTCAATAGGAAGGAATAAATATTGCGTAGCAAGGTTATCCCACTTGTGAAGGTACTATGGACGCATCACACTGAGAAAGAAGCTACTTGGGAGACAGAAGCCGATGTTCATAAGAACTACCCTCAGATTCTCGAGGAGTATAAAAAGGTACTAATTTCGAGGATAAAATTTTTCTCTAAGGGGGGTAGATTGTAACGACTCGAAAAAATTCATACGAAGACCCGAGTACCACCTCAGGCAGAAATCTCTAAGGACTAAATCCTTTAGAATTTAAAAGAGAATTAACTAGTGTTATACTTGATTACTTGTGAAATTAGCACTAATGACTTTAAATACGATCTACAAGACCTAAAACTTGTAGAATCGTTAACGCTACTTTACCTTGAAATCTAGAATCAATCTTTAAACCCAATTGCTCTCGGGAGCACCTTGAAACTCTTTATCGGACCTGGACCACGCGTCAAGTGTCTGATTACCCCAAAGCTATATGAATATGACCATCTTGTTGGACTTGACGACCACCTCGGAAATCAAGTCCAGATAGTATCCCAAAGCTATTTGTTTGAGCTCGGAGCGAAGTGTGTGAGAAACGTGAATATATTTAGGAAATGAACTGAAACTTAAGTAAACTAAGTCGATTTACTTGTAGGCCAAATCTAAGGATTCAGACCATCAGAAACTGACCCAATTATACCCTCGGATCAGGAAAATTTGATAACACATGGCAGTATGCTTGTGGCCCTAATCGAGTTCGGGTGACCGTTAAACTGAAACTGGTCCGCCGCAGTCGATCTGTAAATTTGATCAGACCAAAAACTTAGCTTGACCTAGATCCAATGTTAGGGAGCTTAAGTCCGATAGCACGCAGAAAAGGGGCCTCCAGAAGTGCTTCGTTGAGTTGGAACAACTCCTATTTGGCTATAACCTGAGTATACCATGGCCCTGAGGCCATTCCCATCAGTTCTGGGCCTATATAAGCCCCTTAAACCCTCTCTCCCTCATTCCATAAGAATTTGAAAAATCCTAAGAGAGAGAAAAGAGAAAAGAGAAGGAAAGAGAGAGAGAGTTGGCGTTTGTGACTGGGATTCAATCCTGCCACTCCACGCACTCAACTACCACATCTGTATCGATGTACCGGTGATTCTAGATCCGTTCTTGGGTAAGAAAACCTAATCCTAATCTATTTTAGGGTTTCAGATAGTGTAAGTTATGAAATAGTTAACCTAATTCATGCTATAGGTTGTCAATCTATGCTTGATGAAGACTTAGTGTCTAAACTGAATCCGTTACGCGTTTACCGACGTAAGATGTCGCCTATATGTGTTTAAGTTATAGTTTTCAAGGCTTTCAATGCCAGTTAATAATTTATAACTGTCATGGGTGCCATTTCACATGCTAAATGCGATGTCTATTTCGCTTTACGTATATATATGAACTATGTTGAGTATAGTGTACTTCATGTGGATGTTGAAATATTTATATTGTTATGAAATTTAGATTTGTACTTGCCATGATTATCTATCATGGTTATGTGCTTGTTGTATATGCAACAACTCCTTGGTGAAAGGATTTGCCCTAATACGTAATATAACCAACATACGTCATGTATGTTGGAATGTGTAGTCTAAGTGTTTGTAAAAATGTTTGAGTGAGTAAGTAGTTAGTAAATTGTAATTTATATGAGTGTTGAGATATAATTCCCAACTACCTTAACTATGTCTATGATTTTCTCCATGTATCATATATTATAGTGTCTGTTTTAGTTATGAAATGCATACATATAAATTCATGTGTAAGTTGTACTTCATAATATGCTCAAATGATTGTAGGATTTGAATTATTTATTCGTTACTGCTTTGATTATCTCATATGATTACTTTTTGTAATTGAACGTGGTTGGGACTATGTTATAGTCCTGACAATCGGTAACATACCTTAATCTGGTGGCTGAGCTTATTTTCTCCACACATGACGTGTTCGGTGAATCCGAGCTGTACTTCGGTTGTCGACAGTGGTTAGGCCACACGGAGTGCTCACGCACTTCATGTCGATCAACCTGATGTGTGCTCGTGCTAGTCGAGCTCGTCAAGTAGCCCGATTGACTCGATGTGTGTTCACCATGCTTGGATGTCACTGCTTGAATCCGAGGTACCAAACTCACCAGTCAAAGCCCGTTAAACCATGGTACCTCGATCCACTAAGACTCATAAGCCGGACTTAGTGGTATGGGACACCGTGGTCAAGCTGTCGACTTACACTGAGGCGACGAGCCTCCCTGTATTGACCAGTGAGAAATATCGCCTCGTGAGCCTAATATGGTGGTATGGGACACTATATTTAAACTGTCGGCCTACACTGATTAGGTGACAAGACCTTTATAGTGACCTCGAGCATACTCCAAGGCTACATTGAGCCGACGAGCCTTTTCGTAGCAACTAGAGTGTAAACTATGCGTACACTGATCAGGTGATGAGCCATTTGTAGTGACCTAGAACTATAACATCGTATGAGATTTACTAGGACTAACGACCCTAGAATGGATCATTATGTGAGAATTGATATAAGGGAGGTACCTTAGCTTCCCAATCCTACTGTATGAATGAAGTTAAGTAAGAACCTGGCCAATCACGTGCATGCACCGCATTATGTGTGCCTTTAGCGTAGCAGGTCAAGCACTGAGGAAGCGTTGCATGCCGCGATCGTAAGATGAAGTTACTGAGGGAGAGTAGGCGAGAGCATGCATCATTATTTCATATCATTCTTGCATTAATCAGAGTACTTAAGGACTTGTTTGTTGTACTGCTTTATCATTATTGCTTGACTGAATTAATAACATGTTAACCTTTGTTGTATAGCTCCACTGAGTTGATCACTCACTCCCACGTTCTGGGATGGTATTTTAAACACCAACCAGACTCTGTCTTAGTTGCAGATGACGATGTGACCCACGAGGTGGAGCCTGACTTTTGTAACGATGAGGAGGCATTCTCATATATGCAGTATTCAGGCGGGTTTATATAGACCGTTCTGATCGACAGGGCTTCAAGGCTTATACTTGTAGTGGACATTGATATTTTTTATTTTGAAACAATACTTGTAATTATTAACCTGACAATGCATACATACTTCGGGGACCTACTTTGGTTTATACATTTTATATTTTCATTACAGTCTTCTGCTTGCGTATCTCAACTGTTCCTGGATTGTGTTTTGTTGTTTTAGCTTAATCTCATTCATGTTTTACGCACTAATACGAACAACATACAATCATCATAAATTGTATTACATAAGTGATGTGTTGGAACTCGAGAGTTGGGTTTCTACTCGACCCTCGAATTTTAGGGCGTTACAGCAAACTAGAAATTGAGCAGGCCAAACATGAAATTCAGTGGGGCAAACATGAAGGTTGAAGGTTATTAAAGAAATTAAAATTTAAATTTTTGACAAAAAAATTTAGACGATTTTTGGAGTTTTTGATATATCGAAAACTTTTGACAATTTTTGGAGTTTTCGACATGTCGACCCGATCGATCAAAGCGTTTCGAGCGGTTGACTCGATGGATAGATAGGTTACATAGTTTTTAGTATTTTTATGTAATTTGTTTCTACTTCTAGTTTTGATTATATATACTAGTGTAATCGATATTAGGGTTACTACCCGACATGTTTAAGGATTTGAAAGGATTACACCCTGGACCATATCTCAAGTGGTAGACTAAGTGAGATACCTCATTTCAACATTGAGGTCTTGGTATCGATTCCTTAATGGGGGTGGCTAATAGTGGAGTGTGCACTGACAGTGGATTGTACTAACAAGCTAACCCCCCCCCCCCCCAAAAAAAAAAAAAAAGAGGAGGGTTTGAAAAGATTTTTAAAGAAAGAAAAAGATAGGATTTTTCTCATGGGTCTTCGAATCGGTAATGCAGTGCAAATGAGCATACTCTAAGGATCTGTAATCGTCAAATATTGTTTGTAAACCCTATTTGATAATTGTATCGTAGGATGCTCACGTTCAATGCGAGTATAAATATTAAGTTAGCATACGCATTTCAAAAAATTAAGATTTAACCGCTGATTCAAGTTCCAATTTTTGTTTATTAAGATATGCTCATTATACATGCATAAGGTGAAATAAATAGTTATGAATGACTATGATTGAAGCTAAGGCATCTCTTGATAGAGATGATTGGATTGCTGAATTTCTAGTTACCCCACTCCCACTGAATTTCTAGTTTTCCCCGCTCAATTTCATGTTCACCCCGCTAAATTTCATGTTTTTCCCGCTGAATTTCTAGTTTGCCCTGCTCAATTTCATGTTCGCCTCGCTGAATTTCTAGTTTGCCCCACTCAATTTCTAATTTGCCCTGCTCAATTTCATGTTTGCCCCACTCAATTTTTAGTTTGCCCCCCTCAAGTTCATGTTTGCCCTGCTGAATTTCTAATTTGCCTCGCTTAATTTTATGTTTGCCCCGCTCAATTTCCAATTTGACCGCGTAGCGATTGAAATTGACCACGAAGTAAATGAAATGGATTTTCCACCATCGACCCGATGGAATCTTGGAAAATAACTAGGTTGGTTGCCTAAATTAGCTTCTCTTACCCCAAAATCATATGTGATACGTTAAGTAAATCATTCTAGTTTAGGAAATATGCTTGTTAAATAAATAGGCAAAGAAATGAATTAAAAGATAGAAAAATATTTTTATATACTTATATATACATATTTACATAATTATGTATTAAAGAAAAATGTAAGGGATAAAAAGTTCTCCTTGTGAATAATTTTAAAAAAAAACCTCCCAGACTACCTGCCGCGGCAGTCTGTTTGTTTTTTTTTTTTTGTTGCTTTTATGGGTCCCATCATGAGGTCTGTGTTATATCCAAATCATCCATCTATTTGGCAAGCTAATATTAAGGCTTGAGAAGAAAAATAAAATAGATCTAACTATCAAGTGGACCATACTGTAAAAGGCAATGGGGAATTGAACGTTTACCATTGAAATCCTTTTAGGGGTTATAGAAATTTTGGATCATTATGAAATTTATTTTTCTTCTTCATCCAGGTCTTTGTGACCCTATGAATGAACTTAGATGGGGAGGATTTCTCACAAACATCACAGTGGGCCCCGAAAAAGTTTTTAATGGTCGACACTCATTCAACATTGTTTCTTGTAATGTGGTACACTTGAGATTTGGATATACCTCATTTTTGGTCTCATATCATAAAATAATGTGGAAAAATACATAAACGACATGGATGAAAAGCATACATCATGGTGGGGCCCACAAATCACCGACCATCGGCCATTGGCTGTTGGCAGGGGGACTACCCAATCCATTTCCGTGAAAGGAGGGGTATTTTCATCCTTAAATTTGCTATCCGTACGAGTAGGTCTAAGTTCCCAAACAAAGTTTGTATTGCTTCATAAAACCTGCTAGATAAAAGGTTGGGTCCACAGTCCCAAATTTCTCCAAAACTTTCCATACGTAAGATTTTGGGGCATGGGCCCACTAGTGTATAGCTCTTCGTATCAATGGTTTGGTTCACTATAGTGTGGGACCCACTTGTGAAATCTGAAAGCCATCTTCCTAATGCAGGCCCCACCAGGCATAAATTTGAAAACCATCATTTGTAGAACTAATCAAGAGAACTAATCAGAGTGATACATGTGATTTGTACAAATCCACATATTGTATTTGAAGATTTGCAGATATATGCGAAGAAGATTTCTTGATAATAGTAGCTGGAGCATATCAAGTGGTGTCATGTCATTGTTTGAGCAATTGATGAAAAACCAATTGTGTGAAAGCAATTATAAGATAGATAGCGAAGGGAGAAACAAATGAAGTCAACTAATGATGTCATATAAATATAATATGAATTCAATTAGAAAAATTGTCTCATACTAACTCAAACAAATCAAATCTATTTTTCAATTATCTTTTAGATTATCAGTCAATTTACATTACATAGTGTAATACTTTACTTTTTCCGTGAAACAAATTCAATTTCTTAATATAATCTTTTAATTCTCAGCTTGTTCTTTACCTTCCGTAGTGTAATCCGCAGCGTTAACCAGGTAACTGGTAAATTTAGTTGTAATTTGAGTCTATGTTGGCACACCGAATTCACTTCACTCCAAAATATGTTTTGTAGCCATTTTTTGTGACCGACTGCAAGGATTCCTTTCTCATTTTTACTTTATCTGTATCAAAAAGTCCTTTATCACGGGAAAAAAAGTACAACCCATCATAAGAAGATGAATCCAACTCTCTAAAAGTCACCTGATCTTATTTATATATTGAACAAGTGATTGAATAGGCGACCAATCTCACTAAATCTCGATCATACATTACATGTCTGCTTATCTTAGCACTTGGGATCATAGTTGTTCAGTTTGATGTGAAGTCATAATTTCAATTCTAGCATGCACACACAATGCATAGTCCAAAACAATAACAACAATGTTAATATGAATTTTCGTCTTAAAATCTTCCTGTGTGGTGGGGACCATTGTATGAAGGGATTGGATAATTGAATAATAGCCAGATCCAACGGATAGAGTCTCGACTTATACTATTTCAATAAGTCGCGGCGTTTTCTAGCAAACCTCCATTGTCGATGAAAAAAGACGCCTCTCCAAATAAACAAAGAGAAATTTCCAACTGTACGACCAGTATATGGCCCATTTCCAAGACGAAGCCCACCCCATTTTACTTTCCACAAATATTCCCCAGGTGTACGGACGCCTTCCCAAAAGTTGAAAATGCCCCTACTTTTTTCCTTCAGGCGGATCGGGCGCTGCTCGAAGACGAGCGCTGACGCTCATCGAACTCCGAGTTATACGAACGGTTCAAAAGAGATCAACGTTACATGGGCCCTACAGTTATGTATTTATTCTATCCACAACGTTCATCCATATTTCGAGATCATTTCGGAGCATTATCCCAAAAAAAAAAAAATCAAATCCAAAGATCAACTGCACCACACCACAAAGAGCAGCAGAAAATTGATTTTCATTGTTGAAACTTTTGTAGGGCCCACCATAACATTTATTTTCCATCCAATCTATTCATGAGGTCACAAAGACCTGGATGAATAGGAAAAATAAATTTTGTGATGATCCAAAACTTCCGTGACCCCTGAAAGGGTTTCAACGGTAGACGTTCAAAGCAGAATGATAATGACATTTGCTACGGTCAGACATATGGCTACGGATTATAACCGTAGCCATAGATACCATAATCCGTAGCAAAAGATTACACCCGTGGTGGGCGCGCCAAACTGGCGCCCCTCGCGCCACTTGCTGGCCTGTCCGGCGCAGCCACGCCAATCTGGCGGGGCCGCGCCCATAGGGTGGTCCCTATGGCTACGGATATTAACCGTAGCTAAAATCCGTAGCAATAGGCTTTTTTTGTGATTTTTTTTTTTTGGTACATGGAGAGCTTTTTTCTACCTATAATTTTCTCTAACACATACTTATATAAATATGTATATATAAGCATATAAATTTTTTTTCTCTTTTTTTCCATTTCTTTCTTTATTCATTTAACAAGAATATCTTCTAAACTAAAATTAGTTACTTGATGTACCCTATATGATTTTAGGGTAGGCGAAGTTACTTTAACCAACCAATCTGGTTATTTTTCAAGATTTCACCAGCTCGATGATCGAAAATCCATTTCATTCACTTAGCGATCAATTTTGTTCATTTCATTTACATGCATTTCACGGTCATTTCGCTTCAATTCATGATCACTTCCAATCATTTCACTGTCATCCAAAACATTTTTGTGTTGATTCACGGTCATTTCGAGGCATTTCACGGTCAATTCCCTTCACTTCACAGTCATTTGTAAGCATTTTGCAGTCAATTCGCATCAAACCATGATCATTCCCATGCACTTCACAGTCGTCCGAAACGATTCCGTGTTGATTCACGGTCATTTCGAGGCATTTCACAGTCAAACTCCTTCACTTCATGGTCATTTGCATGCATTTCACGGTCAATTCGCTTCAAACCATGATCATTCTCATGCATTTCACGGTTGTCTAAAACAATTCTGTGTTGATTCACGGTCATTTCGAGGCATTTCACAGTCAAACTCCTTCACTTCACGGTCATTTGCATGCATTTCGCAGTCAATTCGCTTCAAACCATGATCATTCCCATGCATTTCACTGTCGTCCGAAACAATTCCGTGTTGATCCACGGTCATTTCAAGGCATTTCACAGTTAAACTCCTTCACTTCGAGGTCATTTGCATGCATTTTGTGGTCAATTCGCGTCAAACCATGATCATTCCCATGCATTTCACGGTCGTCCGAAACAATTCCGTGTAGATTCACGGTCATTTCGAGGCATTTCACAGTAAAACTCCTTCACTTCACTGTCATTTGCATGCATTTCGCGGTCAATTCGCTTCAAACCATGATCATTCCCATGCATTTCACGGTTGTCCGAAACAATTCCGTGTTGATTCACGGTCATTTCGAGGCATTTCACAGTCAAACTCCTTCACTTCATGGTCATTTGCATGCATTTCGCGGTCAATTCGCTTCAAACCATGATCATTCCCATGCATTTCACCATCGTCCGAAACAATTCCGTGTTGATTCACGGTCATTTCGAGGCATTTCACAGTCAAACTCCTTCACTTCACGGTTTAGGTTATAGGTTTTGGGATTTGATAATGGGTTCGGGTTTAGGTTATACGTTTTGGTTTAGGTTATAGGTTATAGGTTTAGGTTAAGGTTTAGGTTTAGGGTTTTGGGATTTGAGAATGGGTTCAGGTTTAAGTTATATGTTTTGGTTTTGGTTTAGGTTATAGGTTATAGGTTTAAGTTAAGGTTTTGGTTTTGGTTTAGGTTAAAGGTTTTAGGATTTGAGAATGGTTTCGGGTTTAGGTTATAGGTTTTGGTTCTGGTCTAGGTTAAAGGTTTTGGTTTAGGTTAAGGTTTAAGTTTAGGTTATAGGTTTTGGTTTAGGTATTAGGTTTTGGGATTTGAGAATAGGTTCGGGTTTAGGTTATAGGTTTTGGTTTTGAGAATGGGTTCGGGTTTAGGCTATAGGTTTTGGTTTTAGTTTAGGTTATAGGTTTTGAGATTTGAGAATGGGTTCGGGTTTAGGTTATAGGTTTTGGTTTAGGTTATAGGTTATAGGTTTAGGTTAAGGTTTAGGTTTAGGGTTTTGGGATTTGAGAATGGATTCGGGTTTAAGTTATAGGTTTTGGTTTTGGTTTTGGTTTTGGTTATAGGTTTTGGGATTTGAGAATGGGTTCGGGTTTAGGCTATAGGTTTTGGTTTTAGTTTAGGTTATAGGTTTTGGTTTAGGTTATAGGTTTTGGGATTTGAGAATAGGTTCGGGTTTAGGTTATAGGTTTTGGTTTTGAGAATGGGTTCGGGTTTAGGCTATAGGCTTTGGTTTTAGTTTAGGTTATAGGTTTTGGGATTTGAGAATGTGTAAGACCCGTATCATAATCCGCACTGTTCCGTCACTTCCCGCGATCCTTCTCGTCGAATTCTGACAATTCACGACCTATAGTCGACGTTGCGCACGACCGTAAGTCGTATCCTATACGTTTGAGTCGGCTTAATCCGAGACTTGTATCATTGCGACTGCACCGTCGCCGCGGTTCCAACGTCGCAACTCACGCACCGATCCAATATCCAGACGATGAGATGCGGACCCGCGTTCAGTTCGAGAAAAAACACCGCGCATTGCAAATCCCAAGAGAATCTATACAAAGTGTCAAATCAATCACATCAATCAATCACCCATCAATCACTTTATGTCAAGTACAAGCACCCATGCTTCCTTTCTCCACAAGTCATGCAACTACCAAAGTCAACTAACCTCTCACTTCACCCATCACTCACCTCACCCATCACTCACTTCACATCACTCCATCACTCTTACAACTCTCTCTCTCTCTCTCTCTCTCTCTCTCTCTCTCTCTCTCTCTCTCTCTTCTCACACCAAACCCAAGCAACCAAGAGAGCATCACACGTCCAAGGCCTTCCATGAGAGAAAAGTGATTTTGGTGGCCCACTTTCTCATCCCAAAACCCATCATCCTAGCCATCCATTTCCCATCTCCACCATCAAAGTGAAGCACTAGGAGATTGGCGTTCCAACGGACCGAGTAGATCATAAGGTGGGTGCTTCTATAGAGTAGTTTACTTATTTTTATGATGGGCCAAGTGAGGCCCACCGATCAATGGTGTGAATCTCACTTTGGACCCTAAGATGTAGCTGATGGCCCACCTTGATTATCTATATCATTCCATGATGGGGCCATTCTCCATAGGCCCCATCATGATGTTTACCTTTCCTAGCTTGTAAATAAGGTCATCTAGACCGTTTATTTTCGTGGAGAATGGATCTCCATCAATGATTCTTGATTAGGTGGGCCTATATGCAAAGATTTATGTTGTAGATCATGGAACAGAGGGCCCATAGTGTCGGGGTCCCTCCATCATGCGTGTCCCACTTTCTCTCTCTCTCTCTCTCTCTCTCTCTCTCTCTCTTTCTCTCTCTCTCTCTCTTTCTTTTTCCCATTGTATGAGATGTTGTGGCCATGTGGCCACTCGGATGGACCCCACATTTATGCAAGTTTTATCCACACAATTCATGTGTATGGTGGCCCACCTGGATCGTCTAAAGGTGGGGCCCACCATAAGGTGTGTTGTCTTCATATTGAAGAAGAACAAAAAAAAAATAACAAAATAAACCGTCCAACGTCTCTCGACGTTGGACGTCACCTGGATAAAAACAAAGATGTTTTGTTTTTCTTAAACTTGGAGTGGGCTACTTGTAAAGGCTCAACAGTGATGTATGTATTCAATCCGAGCCACCCATCCTTTTTTCCAACTCATTTTAGGCGTTGAGCCGAAAAATGAGGTTGATTCGAATATCTGGTGGGCCATAGTGTTGAAAACAACATTATTACCATTGAAATCTATTTAGATTTCTTCTACACGTCGAAAGAGACCCGATATCGTACTCATTGGATTTATTATGAGCCGTAGAATCCAATGGCTGGACTGGATTCATCAGATGCGGGCCTCACATGATAAAAACCTCAAAAAAATGGATTTTTTTTTAAATAAAATAATAATAAAACTAACAACAGCAGCTGCTGCTGCTGTTGTCAGCCGTGCAGGCCATGTGCCAGCGGACGGGCGGACGTGGGCAGGGTCCCACGGCCCTGAGCATGGGCCCCACCTTGGTGTTCATTTTCCATCTGACCCGTTCATAAGGTGGGCCACTCTCTGAAGTGGACCCACCCCAAAAATCAGTTCGATCCAGATCTCAGGTGGCCCACACCACAGTAAACAACAATGATTTAACTCTACCGTTGAAACTCTTTTGGGCCCCACAGAAGTTTTGGATCAAGTCGAGATTTGTATTTTCTCTTCAACCAGGTCTGCTTGACCTTATCAACGGGTTGGATGACATGAAAACATTATGGTGGGCCCCACATGGGAGCCCACTATAATGTATGTGTTTTATCTTGCCGTCCAGCCGCTGGCGGGCAGACAGAGGCAGACCCACTACTCCAGTCGTGGGCCCCACCTTGATGTTTACCTGCCATCTAGACCGTCCACATGGTGGACCCCTACCCAAAGCAGGCCCCACCAAAAATTTAGGCCCATCCAAGGCTCAGGCGGCCCACATCAGAGGAAACAGTGGTGACTTAAAGCCTACCATTGAAACCGTCTTTGGGCCCACGGAAGTTTTGAATCAAGCTGAAATTTGTTTTACTCCTCATCCAGGTCTGCGTGACCTTATCAATGGTTTGGATGGCTTAGTAACATCATGGTAGGCCCCCACTTGGGACCCATAGTAAAGCATGTGTTTTATTCACACCATCTTTGGACAGTGGAGCCCACTCAGATGTATGGTTCTGTCCACACCGTCCACCCTTTGGACGGGCCCCACCGTGATGTTTATTTGTCATATAATCCCATCTAGTCTGCCCAGCCTAATGGGCCCTTCATGATGTATGTATTTTACTCACACTATCCACTGTTTGGATAGTGGAACCCACCATAATGCATGAGCTGCATCCTATTTTCCCCGACCATTTTGTTAGATCATTTTAGTTGATGAGCTAAAGAATGGGGCAGATTTAAAGTTCAAATGGACCCCATCTTGATTAGTTTGTGGCCGTCCATTGAGGCCCACCTTGGTATATATAAAAGGCCCAAGTGATTGGGCCCATCTTGTCATAATTCTGGCCCATTGCTAAGGCCCACTTTGATAGCTGTAAGGCCCATATTATGAGGCTCATTTCGATGTATTCAAAGGCCCATGGGTTATGGCCCATTGCAATGTACATAAGGCTCATTGGTAAGGCCCATTAACGCAGCCCATTTGATGAATGTAAGGCCCATGTGATTCGGCCCATTTAATGTATCTAAGGCCATGGGTCGAGGCCCAACGGGATGACCTTAGGGTCCATTGCAATGTGTGACTTTCCATGTTCATGTAATGATATTTATGGCGGGTCGTGCCTAAGGAACAATTTTGGTTTGACGTCTACATTGTAAGTACAATGTCGGTTAAATGTCCGCATTGTAACTCTCCTTAGGGCCCATTGACAGGCCCATACTCGTTACTATTCATCACTTTATAACATGCTTAGTTTAATCCCATGACTCATGCCCATACGCATCATATGTATGCTTGAATTGAGTAGTGACTAATCATAGCATATGCCATGTGACAGACCACTTATAGGACCCGTTATGAGACAGAGTGCCCCACATGATCACGCAGTACACGCTGGATTTCTGCATGATTTGACGGCGTGATTCATGCATCTCGCATACGTGTGACTTGATCACTGCACGCCCTAGCGACATCAGGGCCGTGGCTCCACAGGTACATCATGGATGGCCGTATCGGATACCGAAAATACTTGATTCTAGCACTGTGGGCACTTAGGATGTCCTTGGGTGAAAGTTTCAGAACCTTTTTGGTATCAGGAGATGCTCCAACGTCTAGACCGAGTGGATACACGAGCGCCCGAGTGCCGAATACCAGTAGGCCGCATCTCGCACTGTGTCATGGTCGGTTGGAAGGGGGTGTGGCCTTATCCGCCTGAGTGAGGGGGCTATAAGCTAGGCTGAGTTTGATCAGCTTGCAAATGAGTCCGCTATTGACGAGCCAGGTAGGTATTGGCAGACTACTAGTCAGGCGGATAGTGAGGTCTATTTCGCTTGCTTGACTGTGCAGCTAGGGAGGTGGCAGTCACTGCTAAGTATATTAGACCCCGGTGGTATCCAAAGAGGAACTATACTGATATATGTACTTGATGAGTACTGACTTTCTTGGATTACATTTCGTATATGACATTCGGCTATGTAGGCCTTGCATTGCATCGGTGTGGCCGATGACATTCATATCTCGCATCATGCCTTGCATTACATAGCCTTGGTATGGTTGATTGTATTCATGGACTTACCGCATACTTTCGCACTACTCTGATACTGTACACTTGACGTTTGCCTTACGCACACACTTACACCACCCTCTAAGTTTTTGTAGGCTTATGCACGACCGTTGCATGCAGGTAGCGTTGGACAGCAGCAGCGCTGAGGCAGGAGCGCGTATCAGACCATTTTGGAGCTTTTGATCATCTTGTATTTCCCTTTTCACATTGTACTTAAAAGATTTTGATATAGTGGATATGTGATGATGTTGTTTTGTGACTTAGTTATGCTTGTGGTTATGCTCCATTACAAAAAAAAAAAAGCATTCTGAAAATCCTCCTTGTAGGATCCCAGGATCGGAATCTGGCATTTGATTGTCAGGAGCCGAGAATGGGGCACTACGGAGGCTGTCGGCATCGGATTTGGCAATCGGGATTCATGTGAATCCGATTTTCGGGTTTGGGGCGTGACAGAATGGGTTCAGGTTTAGGCTATAGGTTTTGGTTTTAGTTTAGGTTATAGGTTTTGGGATTTGAGAATGGGTTCGGGTTTAGGCTATAGGTTTTGGCTTTAGTTTAGGTTATAGGTTTTAGGATTTGAGAATGGGTTCGGCTTTAGGTTATAAGTTTTGGTTTAGGTTAGGTTTAAGTTTAGGTTATAGGTGTTGGTTTAGGTTATAGGTTATAGGTTTTGGTTTTGGTTTAGGTTATAGGTTTTAGGATTTGAGAATGGGTTCGGGTTTAGATTATAGGTTTTGGTTCTGGTTTAGGTTAAAGGTTTTGGTTTAGGTTAAGGTTTAAGTTTAGGTTATAGGTTTTGGGATTTGAGAATGGGTTCGGGCTTAGGTTATAGGTTTTGGTTTTGGTTTTGGTTATAGGTTATAAGTTTAGGTTAAGGTTTTGGTTTTGGTTTAGGTTATATTCGCTTCAAACCATAACATACTAAACAGGCCCTTAGAGGGCAATTAAAATGTATTTATTTTTCATCCAATATATTCATAAGGTCACAAGGACCTGGATGAATGTGAAATACAAATTTCACTATGAAATGGTCATCTACTCATGTTGCCTTGAACCAATGTCTACCCCACATAGTATAGCTTGTCGAATAGCAGTCTAATGAAATTTCGCTTGAACTTCATTGGCATACACTCAAAAGCATATCCCTACTTATTCATTGAGCTCTTTCATTCACCCGGCTCTAATGCCCTTTGAGACGCTCTCATGATCAGTCCATCCTTCCAATAAAAGATGCCTCGAAATGAGAAATTTCATGTCCAATTCTAACCAAAGTCTTGTCTCTATAATATTCATAATGAACTTGCACCAAATACTCTTCACTTGGTTCTCATTTTTAAAACTCTAGATTCTAGGGCCTTCAATTTAGCATTCTTACCCTCTCTAGTCTAGTCAACCAGAACCTCGTAACTGCAAACAACATACCCCAAGAAACTTATTGCTAAACACTTGCAATCAACTCAATTATAATCAAAGCTTTCAAGGCATTTTTTTAATACTACACCTGGATGAAAATGCACTCCTATAAGGAACTCATCTTACATAAGTTGTTCTTGCTCTTACAACAATACCCTGCTACTCATCTTAATGTTAAGGTGTTATTGCTAGAAGCCAAACAAACTGTACAAAGATGCAGTTGTTGCATTTTTTCAGTAGATGTCCCTCCAAAAGATATTTTGTATACTATTACCAAACAGGCCCATAGGGATGAGACAATATCAAAGCTTAGAAAGCAATCAAGTCAGCTTGTTTTAGGACTAGAGTGAAGCCAGTTGTAAAAGATAGATGGAGGGAATGGAAGAGGAACTCAAGTCCTTCTGTAGATCTTCATCAACAATGACTACACGCGGAACATAAAGATTTCTGATCTCCGACAACTTAGACTTCTTATTGCATTGTGGACACTGAAAAATAGCAGATATAGGTGTGAATAGAGAATCAAAAATTAGTGTATTTTGTAAAAAATAAAGAACCTAAAAAACCCAACTTAGAAACAGGAATCAAGTATAACAGCCCGCCGAATTTTACAACCCAACAGACCTGAATACACTAAAAGGAAGCAGTGTTTCTAGTTCTCCTCACAAGCACATGCAATCAAGAACAAGTTCATATATAAATCCCTGAAAGGAGACTTCCTTATTCTAAATTACAGCCACCCAATAGCAATTTCCTGCAGTTTCACAACCCAGCACATAGAAATATCCCCAAAAGGAAATTCTTTCCTTTCATAAAGAGATATTCAAGTTCAAATATAGATCACCCACAAAAGAAGGGAAAAAATAAAATCTTTTCCCGATTTAGAAGAATAATTCAAAAGCAATCCAAACCCAAAAAGATATAAATCTCCCCCAATAGGAGATTCCTTGCTTTCATGCAGAGAAATCCAAGTTCATGTCTGTATTACACATAACATATCTATATAGCATAAACAAATCACAAATAACAACAGAATGATTTTTGTACAAAAAATAGATTGATTTGTTGATGGAAAATATTCATACAAATGCAAATAAAAATCAGATAGAAAAGTGAAGAACTTGTAAGAAGCTGCACTTTTGGTGCGGTCATGATGAGGATATAATTAATCCAACACACATAATGTAATACTTCAACTTGCATGGAAGTGATCATGAATTGAAGCGAAATGACCGTGAAATTTATGCAAATGACCGTGAAGTGATGGAGTTTGACTGTGAATCAACACGGAATTGATTCGGATGACCGTGAAATGCATGGAAATGATCATGAATTGAAGTGAATTGACCACGAAATGCATGCAAATGACCGTGAAGTGAAGGAGTTTGACTGTGAAATGCCTCAAAATGACCGTGAATCAACATGAAAATGTTTCGGATGACCGTGAAATGCATGGGAATGATCATGGTTTGAAGCGAATTGCCTACGAAATGCATGCAAATGGCCGTGAAGTGAAGGAGTTTGACTGTGAAATGCCTCGAAATGACCGTGAATCAACAAGGAATTGTTTCAGACGACGGTAAAATGCATGGGAATGATCATGGTTTGAACCGAATTGACCACAAAATGCATGTAAATGACCATGAAGTGAAAGAGTTTGACTGTGAAATGCCTCGAAATGACCGTGAATCAACACGGAAATGTTTCGGACGACCCTTAAATGCATGGGAATGATCATGGTTTGAAGCGAATTGACCGCGAATTGCATGTAAATGACCGTGAAGTGAAGGAGTTTGACTGTGAAATGCCTCGAAATGACCGTGAATCAACACGAAATTGTTTCGGACGACCGTGAAATGCATGGGAATGATCATGGTTTGAACCGAATTGACCGCAAAATGCATGCAAATGACCGTGAAGTGAAGGAGTTTGGCTGTGAAATGCCTCGAAATGACCGTGAATCAACACAAAAATGTTTCGGACGACCGTGAAATGCATGGGAATGATCATGGTTTGAAGCGAATTAACCGTGAAATGCATGCAAATGGCCGTGAAGTGGAGGAGTTTGACTGTGAAATGCCTTGAAATGACCGTGAATCAACACAATTGTTTCAGACGACTGTGAAATGCATGGGAATGATCATGGTTTGAAGCGAATTGACCGCAAAATGCATGCATGACTGTGAAGTGAAGGGAATTGACCGTGAAATGCCTCGAAATGACCGTGAATCAACACGAAAATGTTTCGGATGACCGTGAAATGCATGGAAGTGATCATGAATTGAAGCAAAATGACCATGAAATGCATGCAAATGAAATGAACGAAATTGACTGCTAAGTGAATGAAATGGATTTTCGATCATCGAGCTGATGAAATCTTGGAAAATAACCAAATTGGTTGGTTAAAGTAGCTTCTCCTACCCCAAAATCATATAGGGTACATCAAGTAACTAATTTTAGTTTAGAAGATATTCTTGTTAAATGAATAAAGAAAGAAATGGAAAAAAAGAGAAAAAAAATTTATATGCTTATATATACATATTTGTCAGCTCGATGATCGAAAATCCATTTCATCAGCTCGATGATCGAAATCATCGCTTCAGAATTAGGTTCCATAGCGAAACAAGCCCAAAATGCCTCCTTCCTAATCTGCATGCAGAAGGAACTCTAAATTAGATTGAAGAAATTTAAAACAGGGAATGACATGCCCACATACCAAATTTACTATCATAAAGCTCTCAATGCAGATTGATACCACCCCACAAAATTCAAAATATAATAATGATAACAAAACAAGCATTTGCTCTCAAGATGAATTACAGATTCTCACTGCATTAGGATGCAATTCTCCTGATGATCCCAATCTGTACATGATCCAAACTATTGGTAGGAAAAGCTCCATCATGAATGGGGGAAGTCCCAAAATTCTCCGAGGCCAGAAGATCCTGACCATACCTATAAATAAACGGTTAAGGAAAAAAATAAAACAATGGTCTGACACGGCCACTGTGATCACCCACACCAACATTCTCCAGATGGAAAACCTAAATCTCTCATAATGTTTCTAATAAAGAAACAGTAGGGTTAGATTCCCAAACGAAAGATAGCCCACTGTTCAACATTGAGGACTTGACTTTTTAAACCATGGTTACCAACAAATAAATAAATAAATAAACATTAAGAAAAACAACAATGGTTCTCATTCAACCAGCAACAGACCAAATATTCACTAGCTAGGATCTTCCAATCTGGGGGATTGTTGGAACATGGTCCAACCACAGTTAGTCCCATCATATTAAAGTGATCAGAGTATGACTTAGTGTTGACTTTCTATTACAGCCCATGATACCTAGAAACAGAAAGAAGATATGATCAAAGTATGACTTCTATACTAAAGGTCACAGTATAAAATTATGATGCACATCTTTTTGAAATACCGACACAAATAAATAACAGAAAAATAAATTCTCTCTGCAATCTTAGTGTTGACTACTAAAGTCAGTCTGCAAGATTTATTTAGATGTCCAAGCAACACAAGATTTTATTGGTATCTAAGAAATGGGCAACATTTTTCGTTACAAACTGAATCTTGGGAAAAGAAAAATTTTAGAAACCCTGACTTGAGAGTTAAAGCATCCAAAATCAGTTCAAATCTAATTAAGAGGATCCAATGATGCATCTCCATAACAAACTAATGTTTCTCAATGAATGAGTCAGGGTTATGAAATAGAGGATGCATGTTGTACCAATAGTTAGTCAGGGCAGGGCTGCATACATGTTAGGATTTACATTGTGTCTCATCACTTGTGAAATGATCCCAATTGGTTGTGGAATTGGTTGATTCGTTTGGTTCTCTACTCTGGTTAATTTATTTACTTCATGCTGCAAATACTGTTCAGTGCAATTTGCAAGTTATAATAATATTAAACCATCTTCTTAACCACACCACCTCACCTCAATTTGCAAGGTTTCAAGAAATAATCAGTATTTTAATCAAATTGATCAACCACCTAGAAGTTCTTCTCTACACCTCTTAAGATTTGTTATTCCAATCCCTCCAAAGATCCCAATGAATTGCAAGAAATTACCTCCATATCAAGAAATTATAAGGGGCAGATCAATCAAAATTCAAATGTCTCCAATCCTTGCATGCAAAAATGATGCAGTGCCAAACAATTGATAGCAAGTCCCAGACCAACATGCAAATGCACAGTGAACAAGGAGATGGTCTTCCATTGCTACTTGAATGGCAGCTGAAGCATATATTGAGGAGCTAAATACCATGATGTTAAAGGTGGATAGGACAATTTACATAAGCCTATAGTAGTTAGATATAAGTATCAACTGTCATTTGCATTCCACCAGCGTGAAAAAAGTAACTTGAATACCACAGTGCTAAAGATGGTAAAATCATTCATGCGCAATGAGAGCAACATCAAGAAGCTTTAATCTGAAGCAGATGGCTCTCAGAAGGACGTATGCTATTAATACTTTATTTTTAAATATATCTAACCAGATTTTAAATGGGGACATTGTGCTTCAACAAATGATTACATGCATCAGACCACCAAATACTCTTCCCAAGTCCAGTTTAACATGTGCTCCATTGGGTAGTAAAATACAGGTTTCGAGAAGTCAGGATGTGAACCTTAGATGACACAAGCTAAATCCAGTTGCCAACCAAGTTTGGTTGCTAACAAAATCAAACCATACCCATTTCAGTTTACTTCGGTCTGAAAGCAACTAGTTATAAAGCACATAAACTTCGTTGTGCCTATTATTAAAGTACTAAAAATTTAGAACTCATTATTTGACCCATTACACGAGGAAAACAACATGAGAAAATATATCCCTTGGTACATAAAAATGCTTGTTGTTTAGCACCACCAAAGCAGTTATAATTTATAAAACCTATGGCAACAATCGAATTTTCTAAAAGGGAAACTCAAAACATGGACGGTCCATAGTTGTCCTTTTTCATAAATAGCATTTAAGTACTCAGAATTAAGTAAAACAAAATTGATTTCTCAGTTTGACATTTTCATCAGAATAAATTGAATAGGCAAGTTCCAACTACTAGGTTCAAAATTGTTGATTGGGAGCTCCAACGCTTGAATTTGACAAAAGTTCACAATTCAGAGGTTGCAGAACTCATGAGATGGATGATGAATTGGGCTTCAGAAGAATTGGATGAATGAAATCTAACAAGATTAGCTGTTTTCTTAACACAACCCAAATTTGCAAAGTGACCAAATCAAGATCACAAACTTGCAAAACTGTGACAAAATTCATAGCGGCTGATAACCAAACCTGGTGAATTGGATTCACTAGGCACACTACGAATCATGAATTGTAAGCCAAGCTAGAACCAAACTGCAAACCGGTAACTATGCCACAGTCTGTCAGTTCCAACAAAGGTTATCTAAAATAATTACCATTTGCAATATTCACCCTAGTTGAAGAGGAAATGATCATATACTTCACTAAACCATGGTAGTAAAGAAGCAGTAGAATCTATTGCAAAGGAGGATACTTGGAGCAGTTTTATATTGGTACAGAAACTCCTTCTTTTGCAACAAATTTAGCATTTTGTTTGTTTTCTTTTCTGCTTAGTATTAAAAGAAGAAGGAATGAGCTACACTTCCACTCGATAAGAGAATATATTGTAGACAAAAGCTTTATTACAACTGTGTGGTTAAATTCTTGGAAGCTAAACTAAACTATAACATGTGAATGGAACAAAAAGGGAACTTATGCTTTCAAATTTTCCTTTGATTAAAACAAAAATCTAAAGTAAATCCTTCAAAAAAAAAAGGTCTAACAATAGGTTTAAACCATTCTACCTTCCACAGTTCCTTTTTAGCCTCAGCATCTTCCACAAAAATAAAGTCAGATCCATTATGCTCACAAATAATCTTCTGAACAAGCAATGTCTGTTCACGTGAATATGCCTTTGGAAAATTGCACATGGAAAAGGAAAATAAAGTCCATGGTTATGACACAATATCAAGGACCATTAGTGTTGTCCGCTACATGTGATATATCTGGTCATTTCGTCATAAAATAAAACAAATGGTATTGTTAGTTCTCTATGCAATGCACTTGATATAATAAACTCTAGATATAATAACTTCGAATCTTCCTTTTTGGACAATGGCGAAATGCATGCAAATGACCGTGAAGTGAAGGAGTTTGACTATGAAATGCCTCGAAATGACCATGAATCAACACGGAATTGTTTCGGATGACTGTGAAATGCATGGGAATGATCATGGTTTAAAGCGAATTGACCTCGAAGTGCATGCAAATGACCGTGAAGTGAACGAGTTTGACTGTGAAATGCCTCGAAATGACCGTGAATCAACACGAAATTGTTTCGGACGACCGTGAAATGCATGGGAATGATCATGGTTTGAAGTGAATTGACCACGAAATGCATGCAAATGACCGTGAAGTGAAGGAGTTTGACTGTGAAATGCCTCGAAATGACCGTGAATTAACACGAAATTGTTTCGGACGACCGTGAAATGCATGGGAATGATCATGGTTTGAAGCGAATTGACTGCGAAATGCATGTAAATGACCGTGAAGTGAAGGAGTTTGACTGTGAAATGCCTCGAAATGATCGTGAATCAACACGGAATTATTTCGGACGACCGTGAAATGCATGGGAATGATCATGGTTTGAAGCAAATTGACCGCGAAGTGCATGCAAATGACCGTGAAGTGAAGGAGTTTGACTGTGAAATGCCTAGAAATGACCGTGAATCAACACGGAATTGTTTCGGACGACCGTGAAATGCATGGGAATGATCATGGTTTGAAGCGAATGCAAATGACCGTGAAGTGAAGGAGTTTGACTGTGAAATGCCTCGAAATGACCGTGAATCAACACGGAATTGTTTCGGACGACCGTGAAATGCATGAGAATGATCATGGTTTGAAGCGAATTGACCGCGAAATGCATGCAAATGACCGTGAAGTGAAGGAGTTTGACTGTGAAATGCCTCGAAATGACTGTGAATCAACACGGAATTGTTTCGGACGACCGTGAAATGCATGAGAATGATCATGGTTTGAAGCGAATTGACCGCAAAATGCATGCAAATGACCGTGAAGTGAAGGAGTTTGACTGTGAAATGCCTCGAAATGACCGTGGATCAACATGGAATTGTTTCGGATGACCGTGAAATGCATGAGAATGATCATGGTTTGAAGCGAATTGACAGCGAAATGCATGCAAATGACCGTGAAGTGAAGGACATTGACTGTGAAATGCCTCGAAATGACCGTGAATCAACACGGAATTGTTTCGGACGACCGTGAAATGCATGAGAATGATCATGGTTTGAAGCGAATTGACCGCGAAATGCATGCAAGTGACCATGAAGTGAAGGAGTTTGACTGTGAAATGCCTCGAAATGACCGTGAATCAACATGGAATTGTTTCGGACGACCGTGAAATGCATGGGAATGATCATGGTTTGAAGCGAATTGACCGCGAAATGCATGCAAATGACCGTGAAGTAAAGGGAATTGACCGCGAAATTCCTCGAAATGACCGTGAATCAACACGAAAATGTTTCGGATGACCGTGAAATGCATAGAAGTGATCATGAATTGAAACAAAATGACCGTGAAATGCATTCAAATGAAATGAACGAAATTGACCGCTAAGTGAATGAAATGGATTTTCGATCATTGAGCTAATGAAATCTTGGAAAATAACCAGATTGGTTGGTTAAAGTAGCTTCTCCTACCCCAAAATCATATAGGGTGCATCAAGTAACTAATTTTAGTTTAGAAGATATTCTTGTTAAATGAATAAAGAAAGAAATGAAAAAAAAGAGAAAAAAATTTTATATGCTTATATATACATATTTATATAAATATGTGTTAGAGAAAATTATAGGTAAAATGAAGTTTTTCATGTACAAAAACAAAAACAAAAAAAAAAAAAAAAACAAAAAAAAAAAACCCAAAAAAAAACCTATAGCTACGGTTATTATACATAGCCATAGGAACCACACTATAGGCGGGGGTGCGACAGATCGGCGTGGCTACGCCGGACAGTCCAGAAAATGGCGCGGGGGGGCCGTTAGTTCGGCGCGCCCACCCTAGATGCGCCTTATTGCTACGGATTGTTCTATCTATGGCTACGGTTATTATCCGTAGCTAGTTGTCTGACCGTAGCAAATGAATATTTTGGATGGAAAATGACCACAAATTTCTAGATAATTTGTTTAGAATTTAAACGTCCTTACCTCGTGCCACTTCCGTATCAGTAAAATCCTGTTCGAGAATAATAATAATAAGAGTACCTTGGTGTGAAACACGTTCTTTGAAGACAAGTCTTCAAGATCTCAAATTTATCAATGCATCCACGTCCTCTTAGAAAAAGAAAACCGTTCACCTTGTGTAATGGATGATAGATGATAGAAGATGTAATGTGATGGTCGGATGGGGATTCTACGGAGATTTTATGGAGATTTCACGAAGAAAATGGGTGAAAATAGGGATTAGGGATGGCGGGGAGAGTTCGGACGTGTATTTGCGTGCAAGGGAGTACATGCAGTCATATTTTTAGAGTAAGGGCATTTTCGTCATGTACAGAGGCGTCCGTACAGCAGAGACTTATTTTTGGAAGCTTAAAAAGCAGTGGGCTTCAAAAGGCTGGTGGGCCATATATGGGTCGAACAGTTGGAAATTTCTTACAAACAAATCCAGAAGGGGAGGAAACGGAGAAATTACATGTGTACGTAGTCCACTTCTTTGCAATCTGTACACTCATGTTCAATTCTACCGAGTGGGGCCTACTTTTGATAATCCAGACCATTAATACGTTGTTTCCAACCATGGGCCCACATAAATTTAAATATCTCATAGATAGAGGATCTTTTTACTTTGTTTTTTCATCCTGCAGATGGACGGTTAGGAAGGGAAATACAACACCGATCCGCATTCCACTAAAAGGTTCATGGGATCTTCTTATCTTGGGGAGATTTTAGGATTTTTTTTTTCATACATGGTGGGACTCCATTGATCAATGGTGTGGATGATGGGACCATGCGGGTCATGTAACATATAACTGCTTCGCAAGGCTCTCATCTGGAGTTATATGATACACAGGCACCGCATTACAGTGTACATGTGGCATGATTAATTCAAATTGCAACGACTAAATTGTGGAATCTATTGAACTTAAGTCAAATTCACAAATAGGGTCTTTTGAATGATTCTAACCTTTTATTTGTGGAAATTTTTGTTTTGAAATATGACCGTTGAATATTTTCATTTTAAACGTCCAATAAATTTCCACAAATCTGATGGATAGATAATCAAATGAACATAATAATTAGCATATAATACATCTAAATTAGGAGATGATTATGAAAGTTTAATTTAATTATTTATGTTATAATGTAATTTTGATAATTTTAAAAAAGTTAATAGGAGAGTGACAAGTGGCATTTTATGAGAAATATAAGATGAATAAAAAGATTTTCAAAATTTTGGAACATTTTTGTTGGATATATGTGTAAGTTTAATTTTACACGCGTATGGATGTTTAACATAATGTTCTAATCAATATAAAAGAAGTATAGTCAAATTATTTAAGATATAAAAGGTAATTAAAGACTATCAAAATAAAGCTTTAATGAATAAAAATGAAGCAAGTAGCCAAAAGACATTTAGAAGAGGAACATTACCAGAAGAAAAACATAGTAAGAGAATGATCTCAAAAGAAAATTTTTAACTATCATAACCATTGTAATAATAGAAGAAAAATGTAAGGAAATAAACTATAGTAAAAATCTACAAATAATAGAGGAATTTAACCGAGAACAACCTACCAAAAAATGAACCCAATCCAAACAATTAAACAAACTTATCTTATAATTTATCTTTTATCTCAATTTATCTTAGAATTAACAATAATCTAATAGTGATAATTATTAGCTATATAATCTTTAACTGTAATTTAAGTTTACACTCGTACTATGATTTTTTATTTTTTTATTTTTTATTTTTTAGTTAGCTTGTTAGTACATTTACTGTCAGCTTACACTTTACTATTAGTCACCCTCACTAGGGAATCATTACCAAGACCTTAGTGTTGAACTCATATTATGAATTTGTTCTTTATCTAATATTAAATAGTTCTTTTTGGAGATGCATTATTATATTTGTTCCTAATGACAAATTGAGAGTTTTTCTTTTTGTTTGATTTGTATTGATATTATAAAAGTATATTACTGTTGAAGTTTAAAAACAATCTATATTTGAATAAATAACCCTATACCATACTTATCACCTGATTTTTATTAACTTTTGCAAATAATTGAGTAAGCAGCCTATTATATTAGAGTTTAGGCCTACTTTCATATTAGATATATCTACTTATTTTAATGTTTAGGGCCAAAGTTGGCTGGTTTAAATCGAGTTACCGTATCAATTCTAACACGGCGGCATAATTTAAAAAAAACCGGGAAGTCAACGCATATAAACGCCCGCTCGCCTATCATCCATGGTAATCTGCAGGAGTATCAATTTGATTCTCCTCTCAGTTCAGACAGCCTGTCAAAAATGTGTCAAAAAGGGACCATCCTTTAATCATTTAGGCAATTTTCACTCCAAGTTCCAACGGCATGAACCCATGTGATCCCATACTGCCCTTACATATTGCATTAAATTACAATTGTACCTTATAGCCCGTTTGGACTGACTTGTGCGTTTGGATGTGCAAGTGAGATGAATCGCGAAATACAGATCAACTGTATTTCCTTCTATCACACGTCGGGAGGCCGGATCCTCTGCAAGCATTGAGGGTGGGCCCACCGTAGTTTGTGTATGGTGTCGAACCCATCCAACAGAACGCGGATTAGCAGCGACCTCGAACCAGCTATGCATGTGGGACCTTGATCCTGGGGTCCACCTTCATGTATGCATTGTATATCCAAGCCGTCCATCTATTTTCTAGCTTATTTTAGGACATGGACCCAAAAAATAAAGATACAAATCTCACGTGAACCAAACCACAGGAAACAGTAGTCATTGAGAGGAATGTGGTATACATGATATGGATGGTCCAATTCCACGATGGAATGGTTTAAAATGATCTAGGCCGGCTATTTTGGTAGCCAGTGATTAGGGGATGGCTAAGATCATCGTATCAAAGTCATACTGGAGAAGGATGATGAGCCAAATGTGGGGCCCACATGATGAATGGTTTACATCCATGATTTTGTGGCTTTTTATGGTAGTTGATATGGACCGTTCATTTTGTTGGCAATTGATTGAATGGATAACTATTTTTGAGAGGAAAGGAAAATTAAAGGGGAAGGATGATGAATGGTCGAGATGCATAACTAGACATTTTCATAAATGATATTGATCATCTAGTTCATTGGCCATTGATTAGAGTGTTGGAATCATAGATTGGAGCAATTTTAGCAGGCATGGGAAGCAATGCGGGGCCCACATCATGCAGTCCAAATCCATGATCAGAATTTCTTTATAAATATTTGTGCTGTCCATTTTTTAGCCATATACCAATGGCTGGGATCATAAGATCAAAGTCATTTGTTAGAGGCATGTGGAATATCAGGCCGGCCCTTGTGATGCACGTTTCAAATCCATGACTAGACACCTCCATCACAAATGAATTGAGCCATGGATTCTTTTGAATATTGCTCAAGTGGTTAAGATCATTCAATCAAAGGACAGTTAAAGGTAGCGGACAATGTGAATGGTGATGTAGAGTGGGTCGTAGATACTTTCATGTTCAAGATGGACCAGACAAGGCCTGATCGGAGGTGAAAGTAGAGGTGTACACGAGTCAAACCGAGTTGAGCTGGGCACAACTTGACTTGGTTCGGCCACTTGCTGACCCTAGCTTTAACTCAGCTCAGCTAGGCTTGGTCCTCGAGCTTGATTGGTCAGCTCAACTCGGTTCGGTCAGCAGTTCGGGCTAGTTTGAGTCGAGTTTGAGTCAAAATCGAGCCGAGTTCGCCTATGCATCATTTTCACAAACATATATACTGCACCTTTAAAATCTCATTGTATGTAAAATATCAACAGTAGTTTTACAAGTATTTCATCAAACACATTCTAAGCAACGTAAAAATCAAGAAAAAAAAGGTATTTGTTTTATATACATACTTTCCTTGCCATCAGTCATACTTTGTTGAGTCATTTCATTAAACACTTGGTGAGCAACATCAGTATTAAAGTAACTGAGTCACCAAACTAGTTCGATTTGAGTTCGATTCGAGTTGGGTTCAATTCGTGTTGAGTCCAGCTCATTTCGAAATTTTTTCGAGCTCAAAAAATTAGCTTGACTTGGCTCCAACTTAATTTCGAACCAAGTCAAATCAAGGTTTTTTTAGTCGAGTCAAGCGAGCTAATCGATCTAACTCAGTTCGTGTGCAGCCCTAGGTGGAAGTGATTAGCTTCGTTATAATCCTAGAACATACATATCTCGCAAACTAGATTAAGTTATTCGACGTACCATATATGATTCTGGAGTAGAAGAAGCTACTTTAGCCAACCAACTTTACGACGAATTTGTGAGATTCCATCGGATCAACGGTCGAAAATCCTTTTTAATTCCATTTTTACTATTTATAATAAGTTTTAGTTCAATCATAACTCTTTATCCTTAGAGCTTTAGGGGTTGTGCCCAACATGAAAATGACTTAGAAAATTTAGAAGAATAACACAGTTAGGCCAAATTTAGACACTAATTATTTTCTTAGGGCAAAAACTATGAAGTCTAGTAGGAATCGTTGATCGTATATAAGTAGTAAATTTACTATTTATAGTAAGTCACGAATTTTAGAAAGTTTGAGTTGGAGTTTGATTCTGAAATTTCTTTCTAGATTTGGTATCACTATTTAAAGGATTGTAATTTCATTTTTATCATCAATTAATTAAATTTCAATTTTCTTAATAATTTTTTTCCCTTGTGGACTCGAGAAATATCTGTGAGAAGTCTAGAGAAGCTCTGTGAATTCGGAGTAATTATCCCCTCGAGGAAGATGGTGATCAACCTCATCAAGTCCATCCATGCATAAATTGGCCACGAGATAAATGCTCTGAATTAATACTCTAATACTTCTATTGTTGGGGGCCTTGAACAAAATTTTAGGATCTAGCCCCTCGAACAAACCAGAATTATGGGATAATAATGTAATGAAAACAATCAAAACATCAATCACACACCACACAAGAGATTTTTACGTGAAAAACCCTCAAAGAGGTAAAAACCACGAGACCTCGTCTAGATCAACAATCCACTATGAAAGTAAAACGTTACAACCTTCGTCACTCACGCAGCAGCGGATAAACAATAAGAGAATAAAAGAAATAGAGATATCTCACCGATCACGAGGACGTAGAAGCGCTGAGACGACGGCTCCCTTCCACAAGCTTCCTCTCTCTCTCTCTCTCTCTCTCTCTCTCACCCTAAGCCTTTTTAGGAAACCCTCTTGTATTTTTCTTTACACAACATAATCCCCTAGAAAACCCTAGGAACCCCTTTTTATAGTTTTTGAAAACTCATTTCCGCATCCCTGTTACGAAAGGACTCAAATCCGTAATTTTGCGCAAAAACTGCATAACCTAGGACTGGTCCTAGAAATTTCAGGACTAGTCCTAGCCGCCTACGACTGGTCGTAGCTCACCTATGACTGATCGAAGCTCACCCACGACTGGTCGTAGACCGCGAAGAAAATTAGCAACAACTCGCTGGACTTTGAGTCGTGCCAGGGCTCGAACCTACGACCGGTCGAGCGCCTCCCACGACCGGTCGAAGACCACCTACGATCGGTCGATCAGCGCGATGAAACCCTCCAAAATTTCAACCACTGCACCGTCTCTCCTCTGAACTAAGGAGGAAAACTCCATCAAATCTCTCCCTTTCCGACTCAGGAGGAATTCACCTTCTTCAAGCCAGCCAGGTTTCTACAAACCTCAAACTTGCCCTTGAGCAAAGCCTTGGTCATCATGTCTGACCCATTATCATCCGAGTGGACTTTCTCAAGTTGTAACACCTTCTATTTCAAAGTATCCCTTATCCAGTGATACTGAACCTCCATGTGCTTTGACTTGGAGTGCTGACTTGGATTCTTGCTCAAGTGTATAGCACTTTGACTATCGCAATAGACCACGTGCTCCTCCTGCTTCAGGTTAAGTTCCTGTAGGAACTTCTTCATCCAAAGCATCTCTTTACATGCCTCAGTGACTGCAATGTACTTGGCTTCTGTAGTCGACAATGCTACGACCTTCTGTAGCTTGCTGTAACACCCCAGATTTTTGCCAACCTAGGGTTAGACGTCCTTAGGCAATGGATCAACAATATCACTCAGAACTCAATTCCAAAGCTAAAGAAATCATTTAGAACGAAATTCTTTAGAAATTTAACGTGAATTAACTAGCGCTATACTAAATTACCTATGAAATAAGCACTAACCACTTTAAATACGTTCTGTAGACCCAAAACCTCTAAAATTGTTACCGCTACGTTACCCTAAAATCTAGGATCCAACTCTAAGCCCAGTTGCCCTTGAGATCATTTGAAAACTCCGTATCGGACCTGGACCGCACGTCGAAAGTCTGATAGTGACAAACTTAGACGAATATGACCGCCTAGTTGGACTTGACAATCACCTCGAAAATCAAGTTCAGATGATGTCCTGAGACTGTTTCCTTGAGTACGGAGTGAAGAGTGTGAGAAAAGTGAATCTATTTAGAAATTAAATATAATTTTAATAAATCTGGCACGTGTCACTTGCGCGCTAATTTTAAGCGTTCTAACCGTTAGATTTCGACCCAAATTTACCCTCGGATCAGGATAGGTGGCCCTTACATGTCATAACACTTGTGGCTCTGATCGAGTTTCGGTGACCGCTAAACTGAAACTGGTCTGCCACAGTCGATCTGGAAACCCGATCGGACTGAAAACTTGGCTTGACCTAGATCCAATATTAGAAAGTTTAAGTCCGACTGCATTTAGTAACATAACCTCCAGAAGTGCTCCGTTGGATCAGAACATACCCGATTTGGTTATAACTTAAGTATACCTTGACTTCAAGTCTGTTTTCGTTATGTTTGGGCTTATATAAGGACCTTAAACCCTCCCTCATTCAGCCCATACGAATTTGAGAGAACCCTAGGAGAGAGAAAGAGAGAGAAAAGAGAGAAAGAGTGGGAGAGAAGTTGGGGTTTTCTCCTTGGATTCTTTACTATCGCTCCACGTGCCAAAGCAATCTACCTGCATCGGTATTCTGGCGATTCCAACTCCGTTCTTAGGTAAGAAATCCTAACCCTAACCTGTTTTGCAGCCTAGGATAGTTGGAGTGATGTTGTAGCTAACGTATTTCATGCCTTAGGTTGCGTATCCACCGTTGACGAAGACTTATCGTCTGAATCATATCCGATACGCGTTTTCTGGTTTAAGGTACGAACTATATACGTTTAGGTTATGGTTTTCAAGACTTTTAATGTTAAGTAATGATTTATTCTTGCCTAGGATGCTATTTCACATGTATAAAGTGCTGTCCGTTTCGTTTTTCAGTTATACGTTAACTATGTTGAATATACTGTATTCCTCATATTTGTAGAAAATACCGTATACGTATAAAATTCGGATTTATGTTTTGTCATGATTAACTGCCGTCTATGTATGCTAGATGTATGTGTAACAACTTCTGGGCTAAAGGTTTAGTCCAAATACATGATATGCCAACATATGATTTGTATTTAGTATGTGTAGCCTAAGTGTATGTGAAAATGATTAAATGAGTATAGACTTTGTATTAGTGCTTGCCATGACAATCTGTCGTGGATATATGATTGTTGTATGGACGACTACCCTCTGACGAAAGGACTTGCCCTAGTATGTAATAGAATCGACATACGTAATGTATGTTAAATAGTGTAATCTAAGTGTTTGTATAAATGCCTAAGTAAGTTAGTAGTTAGTAAAAATGTGATTGTTAGGTTGTTGAGATATGAATCTCAATCACAATACTTGAGTATATGATTTCCTTCACGCATTGTGTAACTTAGATTATTCGTATTAACTGTGTGTATGATTTCCTCCATGAATTGATAAACTTAGATGAATCATGTTAAAGGTGTATGTGAATTCCTCCATGTACTGTTTTACATTTAAGCTATACTTCATGAATGTCCACATGATTGTAGGATATGACTCATATGCCGGCTATGGAATTTGTATGTGATTGGGGCTGTGCTACAGTCTAGGTAATCGATAATCGTTCTGTAAATAGTGGTTGAAGTCATTTTCGCCGCACAGGATGAGTTTAATGAATCTGAGTCGTACTTGGGATGTTCGACAGTGGTTAGGCCACACGGAGTGCTTATGCATTCCATGTCGTTCAACTCAACGTGCGCTTGGCCTAGTTGAACTTATCAACTAACCCGATTGACCGATGTTTGTTCACTATGTTTGGTCACAACTGTTTAAATCTAAGACACCGAGCTTACCAGTGAAACTTTCATTAACAGTGGTACCATGATCTCCTAAGACTCATGAGCCAGGCATGGTGGTATGGGACACCGTGGTCGAGCTGTCGGCCTACGCTGGGGCCATAAACCTCTCCGTAGTGACCAGTGAGCACCCTACTCTGAGCAGATTATGGTGGTATGAGACACTATATTCTTGCTGTTGGCCTACACTGTTTGGTGATGGGGGAGTGGAGCAACGATTGCGCGCAACAGCCCTGACAGCCCTCTGTAGTGACCTTGATTTTATCCTGACACTGCATAGGGGCAACGAGTCCTGTTGCAGTCTTGAGGATATAAGTAGGCCTGTATTGATAAGGTGATGGGAGAGAGGAGGAACGATTGTGCGCAACAGCCCTGACAGCTCTTGCAGCGACCTAGAACCATAACATCGTCTGAGATTCCTAGGACTGACGACCCTAGAATGGATCAACATTGGGAAATGATACAAGGGAGGTGTCTTAGCTTCCTAATCCTGTTGTATGAAAATGACTAATAAGAACTTGATAATCATACTCATGACATCGCACTGCATGTATCATTGGCGTTGGTGTGAGAGCACAGTGGTAGTGATTCATGCCGCGATCGTTAGATGATGTCACATGAGGGAGTTTGTGGTGAGGGCATACATCATTACCTCATATCATTCTTGCATTAACAAGAGATCTAGGACTTGTTTGATTGTACTGCTTTATCATTACTGCTTGATTGGATTGATAGCATGTTAACCTTTGCTATATAGATTCCACTGAGTTAATTACTCACACCCACGTTATGGGACGGTGTTGGCTACACCAACCAGTCCCTATTTTAGTTTCAGATGATGGCGATGCTTGAGAAGCAGAGCCGAACTTGATGATGATGAGGAGGATTCCTCCTATATGCAGGTTCTGATCGACGGGGTTACAGGGTTACTGATTAGATGCCAATACACTTGGTATTTTGCCTTTATTTAAACACCCATGTATATTCTTTTCTTTCCATTTTTGGAGTATACATGTATTTAGTTAACCTGGTAACATGTTCACACTCTGGAGACTTACAATCAATTATACATTTTATATATTTATCACAGTCTTTCACTTGAAAAACTTAACTGTCTTTGGAGTATGATATGCTGTTTTGGTCTAATCTCACTCATGTTTTCTGTACTAATATGAACAACATTCATGCATCATTGAAAATGTTGCATAAGTGATGTTCTGGAACTCGGAAGTGGGGTTTATGCTAGACCCCCGATTTTCGGGATGTTACACTTGCTCTGCCAAAAACCGCTACCCCTGCAAACGTGAACATGAACCCCGATGTAGACTTCCTGAAGTCTATGTCACCTGTCATATCTGCATCTGTGTAGCTCTCTAACATAGGTTTCCCATCATCATAGCATAGGCTCATCCTGAATGAGCCTCTTAGATACCGCAATATCCATTTCACCGCTGCCCAATGCTCTTTGCCAGGATTGGCAAGATACTGGCTGACCACACCAACCGCATATGATATGTCTGGGCGTGTACACACCATAACATACATTAAACTTCCTACGGCTGACGCGTAGGGTATCTTCTGCATCTCTTCCACCTCTGCCTTAGATTGAGCAACAGACAGTGTCCCAAGATGAGCATGTCATCTTGGGACACTGTCTGTCGCTCAATTTGAAGTGACCATCCAGTGGTACTGACCAGCTTCGCTGAATTCACATCGAACCGCTCTGGGACTTTCTCAATATACCGCTCTTGTGACAGCCAAAGTTTCCTACTGCTTCTGTCATGGGTTATCTCCATTCCTAGGATCTGTTTAGCTGGGCCCAAGTCTTTCATCGCAAATGACTTGCCCAACTCCTGTTTAAGCCTATCGATCTTCTTGCTGCCTTTTCCCATGATGAGCATGTCATCAACGTATAAGAGCAGAACTATGAAATCACCATCTGAGAACTTGCACGTGAATACACAGTGGTCCGACTCCGTTCTGTCATACCCATGCTGTAACATGAACGAATTGAACTTCTTGTACCATTACCGTAGAGTTTGTTTCAGCCCATACAAGATCTTCTTCAACCTACACACCATATGTTGCTTGCCCTTGACTTCGAACCGCTCTGGTTGGTGCATGTAGATCTCTTCTTCCAGGTCGCCATGGAGAAAGGCAGTTTTAACATCTAACTGCTCTATCTCCAGATCCATGCTAGTCGCCAACTCAAGCAACACCCGTATGGATGTCATCTTCACCACTGGTGAGAATATCTCCTCGAAGTCTATGCCTTTCCTCTAACCAAACCCTTTCACCACAAGTCTGGCCTTGAACCTCGTCTGTGAATTTTTCTGCTCAATTTTCTTTCTAAACACCCACTTGTTGCTCAAAGCTTTCTTACCCTTAGACAGTTTCACCATGTCATAGGTGTGGTTCTTATACAAAGATTCCATCTCTTCTTGCATAGCTTTCAACCACTCCTCCTTATGCTTATCGACTAGGGCCTCAGAATAATCTTCTGGCTCTCCTCCATCAGTCAGCATAATGTACTCATGCGGTGAGTGTCTCTTGGACGGCTGTCTGTCCCTAGATGACCTCCTCACCTGTGGCTCAACAGGTGGATCAAGTGGGGGCTGCTCCCCCAGTACATCTTCTGTAGGAACTCCCTCGTCCTCTGCACCTTACTATACTCCCCCGTCATCAGGCACCACGGGAGGAATAACTGGATCCATGTCCTCTAGCTCACTTGAACTATGCTGGTTCTTCTCTGGCTTACTAATGTCTTCTATGCACAGATCTTCAAAGAAAACCACATCTCTGCTCCTGACGAGCTTCTTCTCTGTCGGATCCCACAATCTGTAACTAAACTTTTCATCACCGTACCCTAAGAATATACACTTCCTGATCTTCATATCGAGCTTGGACCTCTCGTCCTTCGGTACGTGAACGGATGCCCTGCATCCAAACACCCTGAGATGACTGTACAATGGATCATGTCCAGTCCACACATTCTTGGGTATTTCTTCATTCAACGAGGCTGATGGAGACCTGTTTATCATATACACCGTTGTGTGCATTGCTTCTCCCCAGAACGTCTTGAAAAATTTCGCATGGGATAATATACATCTGATTCTCTCAACAATAGTGCGATTCATTCGCTCAGCTACACCATTTGTTGGGGGGTATTGGGAACCGTTTGTTCATGCCGTATACCCAGGGACTTGCACTACTCGTGAAAGTTGCCAATGTATTCACCACCATTGTCAGTGCGGATGCACTTCAATGATCTACCTGTCTCTCTCTCGACCATAGCATGAAACAACTTAAACACACCAAAGACCTCGTCCTTGGATTTTAATGCATAAACTCAAACCCTCCTAGATGCATCATCTATAAAAGTAACAAAATACAATGCCCCACCTAAGGTTTTTGTCCTCATAAGACCACAAAAATCAGAATAAACCAAATCTAATGCATGCACTTTATTAACATGAGAAGCAGTTTTAACGAATGAAACTCTATGATGTTTCCCTGATAAACAATCAAGACATGTTTTGAGAGGTGTACTTGTCACGTTTGGAAGGAGCCGCTTCCTTACTAGTAGCTGAAGCTCTTTTTCACTCATGTGGCCTAGACGCCTGTGCCACATGTCAATAGCTGAATCTTCCGCTGCGTTCAACCCACCCTTACACACACTGTCACTTGCCTTGTAAAGGGTGCAACACTTCTTTCCTCTAATTGCGATCAACGAACCCTTGATGAGCTTCCAGCGCCCACAAACAAACCGACTTTCATAGCCATCATCATCCAGCCTTCCCGTCGACATCAAGTTGAGGCGAAGATCTGGGATATGTCTCACATCCCTGAGAACCAATGTGCATCCCACATCAGTTTTCACATAAATATCACCGACTCTTACGATCTTCGATATGCCAGAATTTTTCATCTTCACGGTCCCATAGTCACCTGACTTGTAGCTTGTGAAAAAGTTCTTGCGTGGAGTCGTGTGAAAAGAAGCTCCTGAGTCAATCACCCAGTCGGTGTCCTGACCTGTAGCCGTGAGACAGACATCATGATCTATGGAAAGAATAATAACAACGTCGCCATCTGAAGCGACCGCAGTAGAATCAGATTCATCTTCCTTCTCCTTTCCTTTTCCTTTTTTGTCGTTCTTAGCCTTACGACATTCATGCTTATAGTGGTCATTCTTACCACGATTTCAGCATTCAACATCTTTTCTGTTACTCGACTTGCCTCTTGATTTATCTCGGGCCTTCCCGCCCTTCCTGTTCTTTTCTCTTCCCCGTTCTTGTGTCACAAGTGTGTCTTGCTGAGTAAACTCCCGAGACTTCCTCCTTGTCTCTTCATTGAAGAGATAGCTAGTAACCTGTTCCATGGATATCTTTCCGTCTGGCGCGGAGTTACTTAGAGACACCACCAATGTCTCTCAACCGTCAGGCAATGAACTAAGCAATAGTAAAGCCTGCAATTCATCATCTAGGACCATCTTCATATAGGAGAGTTGGTTCACTATATTGCTGACCTCATTCATGTGCTCAACCACAGAACCACCATCCTTGAACTTGAGATTCACAAGTCGCTTTATCAGAAAAATCTTATTACCAGCTGTCTTCCTCTCATACAGCCCTTGTAGTTTTAGCCATAGGCTAGCGGCTGAGGTTTCCGTAAACACATGGTGAAATACAGAATCATCCAACCATTGTCTAATAAACCCCACCACCTTCCGGTCCAACTTCTTCCAATCATCATCAGACATATCCTTGAATTTTGCTGATATGCCTAAAATTGAATAATATAAATCTTTGTAATAAAGCAAGTCCTCCATCTTAGCCTTCCATATGGTCCAGTTAGAACCATTGAGGCTGATCATCCTTGATGAGCCACCTTCCATAATTCTAAACCGATCCTACCCGTTCAATGAACTTAGCGCTCTGATACCACTTTGTTGGGGGCCTTGCACAAAACCTTAGGATCTAGCCCCTCGAACAAACCAGAATTATGAGATAATAATATAATGAAAATAATCAAAACATCAATCACACACTACACAAGATATTTTTATGTGGAAAACCCTCAAAGAGGTCAAAACCACGGGACCTTGTCCAAATCAATAATCTACTATGAAAGTAGAACGTTACAACCTTCGTCACTCACGCAAGAGCGGATAAACAATAAGAGAATAAAAGAAACAGAGAGATCTCACCGATCATGAGGACGTAGAAGCGCTGAGACCGGCTCCCTTCCACAAGCTTCTTCTCTCTCTTTTCTCCCTCTCTCTCTCTCTCACACCCTAAGCCCTTTTAGGAAACCCTCTTGTGCTTTTCTTCACATAACATAATCCCCTAGAAAACCTTAGGAACCCCTTTTTATAGTTTTAGGAAACTCCTTTCCGCATCCCTGTTGCGAAAGGACTCAAATCCATAATTTCGCGCAAAAACTGTGTAACCTAGGACTGGTCCTAGCCGCCTATGACTGGTCGTAGACTACCTACGATTGGTCGTAGCTCACCTACGACTGGTCGTAAACCGCGGAGAAAATTAGTAACAACTTGTTGGACTTTGAGTCGTGCCAGGGCTCAAACTTACGACCGGTCAAGCGCCTCCCATGACCGGTCGAAGACCACCTACGACCAGTCAAGCAGCGCGATGAAACCCTCCGAAATTTCAACCACTACACCGTCTCTCCTATGAACTGAGGAGGAAAATCCCACCATTTATTTCACTCAAGGGTTGGTTGATTGATCAAGATTTTAACATTTGAATCTGAGTCACCTTCGATCCTTTATACCGTCATGTAACAAGTAAGCCCTTAAAAAAATTAATAATAATAATAATAATAAGCTTCTCAATTGGATTATTTCTACTTTTTAGTAATTAGGCTCTTTTGTTTTGAAAATGAATGGCCCATAATTTTTGGCAAATCATAGTTTAGAAAATTTTCAATCTAAGATTTGTTTTGGACACTCTCCATCCAGAGGCATTCCTATCAAATAAATGGGCCATGAGAAAAAAAAAACACCCAAATCCAGCTACTTGAAAGCCAACTTTATTGCAATACAACAAGAGCAAACACATCCCAATGATTTGCAATATGATAAGTTGGGACTTTATTTTTAAGGCTTGTTTAAAATTTTCATTTTTCATAGTAAACGGTTGTAAAGTTAACATTAATACTTGAAGGAGAGGAAAATAAACTTTTTAATTATACCTTGATAACCACGATTGTATGCATGAAAGTAAACAAATTTTGAGTCTGATTAATTCTATGGGGCCCTTTGTGATGTATGTGCTTGATTTGCATTGTCTATCCATTATACCAAATCATTTTAGAGTATGAGCAAAAAAAAATGAGGCAGTTTACAAGCACAAGTGGACCACACCACATAAAACATAAGTGATAATGATGTCTACTATTGAAAGTTTAAAGGTGACTCACAGCCATGGGGAGGTATATTTATCATCCAACCTATTCATAAGCTCATGCATACATAGATGAAGGGGAAGCACAAATATTAGTGCATCAGCTTCATCTAAAACTTTTGTGGCCCTCAAGAAGTTTTTAACTGTAGGCATTCAATTCTCCATTTTCTTATGGTGTGGTCCACTTATGCTTTGGATCTACTTAAATGGGCTCCATATATTTTTCTCTCTTCTTTGTCTTCCTGGTAGCAAAGTTTTGCAGAGACATGTCCAAACAAGGTGCCATGGATTAGTTGTGTAAATAATGATTGCTCATTTACCTTGTATTTATAATATAAATAAAAAAAGAAGGATGTGGGTTGCCTTCTGCCCCGCTTGACATTCCTATAAGGGCTCTATGGGCCCTATTAAGATATATGGGTTTTATCCACACAATTCATCCATTTTTTTCATATCATTTTAGGATATAAACTTGAAAATAAGACAAACCAAGGCTCAAGGGGACCACATAATGAGGAATGGACTGATTGAACTCTTATCATTAAAAGCTTGTTAGGGGCCCAATTATTTCTAAATCAAGCTAACACTTATGTTTTCCATTCATCAATGTCTATGTGACATTATTAACAAGTTGGATAGTAAACAAATATCAAGGTGGGTTTAGGAGGATTTTAATGGTGGACATCATTATCATATTTTCTTCATGTGATGGTATATTTGAAATTTGGACTTACCTCAAATTTAGGCTCTTATATTAAAGTGATCTTAAAAAAAAACATGAATGAATAGCGGGGATAAAACCCATACATTACAGTGGGGCGCATAAAGCTCCGTGTGGATCAGGGCGTAGATGGCTTCCTGAAAAGACAAACATGCCTTTAGAATTTAATAGCCTTTCAATGATTCAAACTACTTATAGGATGAATCCTACTTTATGGGCGCGGATTGGCTACCGGAAAGTTGATACTACTTTATGGGCACGGATTGGCTATCGGCGGTTGAATGGCAAGACTGCTACTCAAGTGACGTCACCGGTCCGTGGCTCCCACCATGATGTATGTTTTGTACCAAAGCTGTACATTCATATGAAGAAATCATTTTTGGGTAAGACCCAAAAGAATTACATCCAAAGCTCTAACGGCGTGTTTGGCCAGTTGCATTGGGAAGTATTAGGAGGGATGGAATTTCAAAAATATAATTATTACCAGGGGATGTTCGCTCATACCATGGTATAAAACTTAATTCCCTACTTTATTTATATTACAGTGGCGCATTAAAAGGACATACCTACCATCATTTAAAACAATAAGAATAACACACATAAGTTATATATAAATTGTTCATTTATTTTGTAACCTTATTCTATGGCATGTGATAAAAAATGAAGCAGATCTAAAACTTATATTGTTCCAAAGAAGTTTTCAATGGTAAGTATTTAATCCCCATTGCTTTCTATGGTGAGGTCCACTTGTGCTTTAGATCTATCTAATTTTTTGGCCCATGCTCTAAAGTGATCTCAAAAAATGAGTGGACGGTATGGATATAGCCCAGACATCATGGTGGGACCTACACAACTTGCTATAATTGAGTGAAATCGACAGAGGACCCAATACGATTCCACGTAACCTAATTCCATTCTTTCCAAACATGGAGTGGAATTGGCACACGACCGGATGCAATTTCATCCCACCTAAGCCCGTCTAATCCAGCCGGCCAAACACGCCCTAATAGACCCCACGAGAGAAAGTATTGGAGAAAGTGACACTTCCATTGAAAACTTCTAGAGTTCAGTAAAGTTTTATATCAAGCAAATATTTGTGTTTTCCCTTCTTTAATGTTTTTATTAACTTTTAAATACGTTGAATTTAAAAAAAAATCATGATGAGCCTTAGGAAGGTTTCAACGGTGGGCATCAAATCTTCACGCTATTTTTTTTAGTGGGGTCCACTAAAGCTTTGGATCTACCTTGTTCTTTAGTTCACGCATCACGAATACAGCACATATAACATAATAGGGTTCATAGAACTTAATAATGCCACTTCAGTAGTGAGTCTCGCTGCCCAATCTATAAGTATCTAATCCTCATCCTATTATATACAGTGAAAGTTCAAAGCTCACAATTGATTTTTTTTATTTTTGCCTCTTCTTTACAGACACTCGCCCACTGACTGCCACACACTCTGGTGCACTCACAGCACGGGAGGTACGGCAACAAGTGCAGGCCCATAATTGGCTTATTAGAGTTTAGTGTTTACGGTTTAGGCACGGCAACGGGTGCAGGCCCATGATTGGATTATTGGATTATTCCAACAATTATGGTAAAATGTTCAATTCCATATATTTTTCAGCCATCTCCACTACAAGGGAAACTGTGAAATAAAATGCTTGGATGATTAAAAATAAAATAAAATCCAACAAACATATTTTACGTAAACAATCTTGACCATTCATATTAAAAAACCCTTGATCAAATGGTTAATATCCATCAAACGGATGTAATCTTCGCATGGTAGCCCATGTAATGTGCTCAGGACCTATCTAAATGAATGGATTGGATTATCTAAAGTGTCCCAATGCAACCAGGAGCACTGTAACTTACAGTAGCATGAGAGCACCGGTGCATTTCTCGATCATGGAAACCGTTAATGAAATTATGAATCAGAAGTACAGATCGAAGTTTCTCGACTCGGGTGGCTGTAATAATCAGACCAAGGGGCAATATTTCTTATCGAATTTCAAAAAACAGGCCACCTCATTTCCTCCATCCAAATATGCCCTATTTTGGTAAATAGGTGAGTCAAATTAGGGTAATTCCGTCATTTCAAGTCTGTTAAAGCAAAAGCCACTGATGTAATTTAGGCCAAGAACAAGGGTATTTTACGTCTATGCCTAATACAAACAAAACAAGACGATGGACCGTTTGCCTTTTTTGTCTCCTAAGTCCTGGCGATTGCCGCGAAAGTGTACTCGAGCGCTTTATGTATTTTGTTTGTTATAATTATATTCAGATGCGCAAACAAATCACGTGGGACACATAACCTGGATGCACCTTGTATGGTCAGATCGGTCGCATCATCTGGTGAGGCCCATACATCAATGTTGAATGTGGACCACGATGCTCAAACAAATCAGGTGGGACACACGACCTAGATGCTCCGTGTAAGGTCAGATCGGCCACCTCATCTGGTGGGGCCCATACATGAATGTTGGATGTGGACCACTGTCAATGATTCTTACCCATCTGGTTATTTTGTGCACCTGCATATCCCACGGAATTGTCTACAGCACTTATTTTAAGTAGTGTATAAAACGCCCAATGTTGCATGATTTTTGTATATTGGCTTCATCCTCTTCAGTTAAATCCGATTAATGGTTTTGATGAAAGTTATAAGCCATGTTAGCCCCACACATAAGCCTATGGTTGGCATCGCATCTCCATTTTTCCATACGATGTGGCCCATTGAGTTGTGTATTTGTCTGATTTTTTGCCTTCAGACCTAACATTTTGGGATAGAACTTGATGGACGGTGTAGATCTCACATATTACAACTTGGTGGCTCCACAGGCTTGGTTGTCCGGTCCCCCACCCCACCTAATGATCAGAACAGCCATCGTGCCATAGAAATACCATCTACACCATTGGAGCGTGCCTGATGATGAGCGGCGTGGAAGTTGCCACGTGTGAGACGCGAATGCGAAAACGGCTTATTAACGTGCACGCAGAGGATTTCTCATTTCATTTCGAGAGTGATATGACACGTGTTTGCGCGTTATGCGCGGATTTTTTGCACTTGGGGCCATGGTTCAGTAATCCAAACCGTTGGTCCGTTGTGTCCCACCGTAGACCGATTTAGAGTGAAACATTTCCTTTGTAAAAATTTTAACCGTTGGATTAGTCACCCATAATAAACTGTTAAGGAGAACTGCATCAGCGGTGAAATATAATCGGTCTTGATATTGGTTTATGAAATCTTCAAATATAAGATCTTTTCCGTTAAAATCATCATTGACAGAAGGTATCAAAAAACCAACGGCTTGGATTATAAAATCATGTGACTCATTCGTAAGAACTAAAACGCATGTGTAATATGCAGAGATACAGTGCCACGTATTATTCTTACATAAAGAGAGAGAGAGAGAATTTAGCTCCGTTTGGATATACCGATTGAGAGAGCTACTGCTACAGGCTCATCTCCTTCGCGAGAGAGAGACAATCCTCACTGGTTTTTACAGTGTGGGCGATTTGTTTTACTTTTTATCTCAAGCATTAATACGAACATGCCAACGGTAAGAATGATTTGGATATAACACATACTTCGTTATCAGACTTAAAGAGCTTACTACTGACATTAATATAGCAGTTATATCACTCTGCGAGGTACACCAGTCGATCTGCTTTTCCTCTCTCACTCTCGGAAGGAAGTGGATTAACTGGTGCACCTGCAGTCTCTCACTGCTGTATTGAAATCAGCAAGTTTCGGGAACAGATTGGCTACTAACCCTGACCCCAGCCCCGTGGTTGGTGGTGGGTGCTCTGTGGGCCCCACCATGATGTATGTGTTTCATCCATTCCGTTCATCTATTTTTACAGATCATTTTAGGGCTTGATACAAAAATTTAAGGGATATAAATCTTAGGTGGGCCACACCACAGGACAAACATAATGAATGGATATTCACAATTAAAATCCTCCTAAGGCCCACTGTATTGTTTATTTGACATCCAATCTGTTGATTTGGTCATAAAAACCCAGATGAAGGGAAAAAATAAATATAAACTTGATCCAAAACTTTTATGGCCCCAAAAATGTTTTCAATGGTCAAAATTCATTCAACACTATTTCCTATAATGTGGTCCACTTGAGATAGATATATACTTCATTTTTCTTACAGTATCATAAAATGATATATAAAAATATATGGACGGCATGGATGACACACATACATCATGGCCCCACGGAGCACCGACCACCAGCCAATGGGTGGTGTCAGGGGGAGTAGCCAATCCGCTTCCGCAAGTTTCGTGAGTCTATCCTGAAGTATGTGTTATATTTCAACTGTTCTTTTATTTGACAAGCAGATCACGATACTTAAGATAAAAAGTAAATCATATCTAACTATCAGGTGACCACACTACAAAAAGCAATGCCATTGAAACTTTTATGGGTCACGGAACTTTTGGATCATATGAGATTTGGTTTTCCTCTTCATTCCGTCTTTGAAGCCTTACGGGCATATTGGATGGAAAATGAACATTATCGTAGGCCCGGAGAATTGGTTAGGGTGAAAATCATTATCTCCGCTGTTATTTGTGGTGTGGTTCATATGATCTTTGGATTATGATTCATTTTTTGAATAATGCTCTAAAATGATCTCTAAAAATAGATGAACGGTATAGATATAATAAATAGATGACTGTGGAGCCCATGTAACTTTGATCTCCTTTGAACCGTTGGTACAACTCGGAGCTGGAGGAGCGTCAGTGCTCCTCGTCGCATGACACGTGCCTACAGCTGCTATATAGCTGGTGTGTGGTACACCAGGCAATCCGCTTCCGAGCGAGATTGCTGTTGCTGCGGCTGCTGGTGCTGCTATGGTAGTGTTACGTACCTATCTCCATTAATGCTGGGAAAAAGGCCCAAAGTCTTCAGCGAAGAAGAACATGTTACAGCTCTAACTTCCTCCAAGAGAACCCACTTCACAAATTCAAAGATTTCCATTGAAAACGCTCTCATTATTAGAAAAATCATGAATTTCGCATTTCTCCTTCATGGGGTTTCTCTAGCTTGCTGAAAAATTGAAATTTTCCTGCTAAAACAGATCTCTACTCCTCAAAAAGAACTGTTTTTGTGCATTTTCTCTGTTGCTCTTTCTTGGGTTTTCTCCAATTTGAAAAAAAAAAAAAAAAATCGCTTCTAAGTCATCTAAAGCTGAAATTTCCAGCATATGCTCTGTATTTCCTTCTGGGTTCTTCTCTAGAGTAAAAAAATAAAAAATCCTCAGCTGAAGCATCGAATCTTTCTTTTCATATGATTCTGTCTTTTTCATGGGCTTTTCTCTGAAAGAAAAGGCTCAGTATTTCCATTGAAATCACCTCAAAAGCCAACTTCTTTCCTATCAATGGCATATTCCCGAGCATTTCTAATCGTTGCCCTTTCATGGTTTCTCTTAATTTCCGATACACATCAATTGCAATCCTCCCAAACCCAGGTTCTTCAGCAGCTTAGGAAGCAGTTGGAATACCCAAAACCGTTGGAAATTTGGAATTACATGGGGGACCTCTGCAACACGACTTCCTCTCCAGCTTTACGCATTGCATGCGTCGGGAATTCTGTCACGGAGCTCCATATCATGGGCGAAAGCTCTGCCAAGGTTAGTACATTCGACGATGGCTCTTCAGTCCCAAATCAGACTCTATCACAGGATTTCTCAATAGATTCTTTCGTCACTACTCTGACGAGGCTAACCAACTTGAGAGTAGTCAGCTTGGTCTCATTGGGGATATGGGGCCCGCTTCCTGATAAAATCCATCGGTTGTATTCGCTTGAAGTTCTTGATTTGAGTTCGAATTTTCTGTACGGTTCAATTCCTCCCAAGATTGCTGCAATGGCAAAGCTTCAGTCTTTGACACTGGATGGCAATTTCTTTAATGACACGGTCCCAGATTGGTTAGATTCGTTCTCGAATTTGACGATGTTGAGCTTGAAGAACAATCAGTTGAATGGGCCATTCCCACCATCAATCGGAAGAATCAGGACTCTTACTGATCTTGCTATGTCGCACAATCATATTTCGGGTGGATTACCTGACTTGAGCAGCTTAACTAGGCTTAAGGTATTGGATTTGAGAGAGAACAGATTAGATTCTGCATTACCGCTCATGCCCAAGGGGCTCATCACCGTTCTGTTGAGTAGGAATTCATTTTCCAGTGAAATTCCTCAGCAATTTGGTGAACTGAATCAGCTTCAACGCCTCGATCTCTCATTCAATTTTCTCCGAGGAAAGCTGCCCGCAGCACTGTTCTCTTTACCGAACATCAGTTATTTGAATTTAGCATCCAATATGCTAAGTGGGTCACTGCCTGGCAGTCTAAGCTGCGGCAGTGAACTTGGGTTTGTTGATATTTCCACTAATAGATTGACGGGTGGATTGCCTTTGTGCTTGAGTTCTAATTCAAACAAGCTGTTTGTCAAATATGATGGGAATTGTCTGTCTGTCGATCCTCAGCATCAGCATAAGGAATCATATTGCGAAGAAATCGGTGTAAAAAAGATGTCTGGTGGCAACAGGATAGCGGTGTTGGTTGGTGTCATTGGGGGAGTTGCTGTTGTTTTGTTACTACTCGGCCTTGCATTTCTGGTTTTCTACAGAAGGTATCGTCTGCGAGGGAAGTCGGAACAGCATCTATTGCCAAAGCCTGTTCTGGAAAACAGATCGATGGGATTATCCTCTGAAGTTCTTGCAAATGCAAGTAGGGAGCATACTTCTGCCTTTTCAGCTTGATTTATTGTGTATTTTTCACTTAAACAGTCTTCAAGAGTCATTGGTTGTTTGTTTTATGGTTAGGCAGACTATGGCCTTTAATGACCATTTTCTAAATGGTGGTGATTCATGCACTGTACGGGTGGCATATATGTTGGGCAATCCAGACTGTCTGGATGGATCTAGCCCGAAGATTGCACTAGTCAGATGATCTTAACTATCTGATTATGCCCATTGAGTTTGGACTGCTGACCAGTTTATTTTAGCCACCCATTGGATGGTTGCTGATTGGACGGTTAAGGTCATTGAATGGGCATCATTTTCAGCCTAACCTCAATCCAATTGGACCACCCAATTTGGACAGTCTACACTTGAGATTGATGTACGTGTATGTGGTGTTTATGGTGGGTAAGCGATTGCCACTTATATGTCACAGCAGACACAAACAATGCTCTTGTCTGCTTTTTATTTGGCAAAATCCGAGAAGAATCTTTTTACTGTTTTTTCTTTTATACTCCTCTTTTTCTGTCTGACCTTGCCAAACTCTTCTTAAGAGGCTCTTTCCTACTCTCGAAATGAAGCAAGTTCGATTACATGTGGCCATCCCACAGTGGCTAGGATGTTTGGTCAGTGTGTGGGTAGTTAACTGTTATCCATGGCCCCCCTTTGTTTTTTTGTAAATTTCACATAAAGCTTGTTATTGGGGCAAAAAGATAAATTAGAGAACAGTGGTTCTCTAACAATGATTTTATTGAGAAAAAAAATACAGTAGTGTGGGGACCACTGAAGATAAATAGCACTACAAACCCAATCGGCCTAAGACCACATGCCCAAAACAATAAGCCCCCAATAAGCCCAATACATCAACAAAGCTAACCTTTCTATAGTGAGGTCTGATTTGGAACATAGGGTAACAATTGAATGGGATTCGCTATTTGAACAGAGGTTTGCTGGAATACATCCCGACATATTGAAATACGATCCGTAGGGACTTTAGCCTTTGAATTCTGGTCATCTTCCAATGATCTAAATTGTTTATATGACTAAGTTTCACTTTGTATGGTGGAAAGACAACAAATAAAAGATCTCAATTGGATTATTTCAACCCTTAACAATCTGAGTTTTTTCATGCGCATGCCCCATCCAAGGGGATCCCAATCAAATAAGCAGCTGCGTCATTTAAAAAGAACCATATCTGATGGCTAGATTCCTGACATATCTTAGTGTAATATGTTGGGATGTATTCAAGCCAGGCAAACCTCATTTGAACATGGTAATCTATTTACAAAATGCTGTTTCTTGTTATTGCTGTTCGTGTTTATGAGCACTCATTGAAGCAACAACCTCATCAAGGCTAATTGCATTTATTCCTGTTCACAGGAACCAAGCCAGATGCCTCGAGCCCATATTTCTTTTCATATTGCAGAAAATAAGAAAATTAGAAATAAAGCATAGAAACTTAGAAAATGGAAAATGTGTAGAAGTTAAAATTTCTTATGGCTAGAGATTATTTAGCAAAGCACCTTTTTCTTTAATTTTACTCCAAAATTTTGGCAATGATGTTATGTAAAGCATAACTGGAACTTGATTAGTGATTAGGGTTCTAGATTTAGGATACATACACAAGTTTATCAAATAGAATAAGAGGATTAGATATCTAAAGTGTACCTTGAGCCATGTGAATTGTGATGTGACAAGGCACACAACAACACTTGAGGATGATTGGTCTTGAAGATGAATGGTCTTGATTTGCAGCCCATGCATCTGGGCCCACTTTCTTATTTCTCTTCTTAATGTGTGTGCTAAGGATGGGCAGCCACACATGATGTAGGGCATGTGAGGGTCAATGAGCTTCCTTTATTTATAGCCATTGGTTTCTTTCTCATCATAAAAACCAAGAACCGTATTCTCATTCTTTTACCCTCTTAAATGTTAGTCCATAAAGGATGAAGAAATCGATGGGAGTTAGTTTGTTTAAAGCCCACGTTTTAGGAAAAGGTGAAATTCCATGTATTGCACATGGCCCACCATTTAGGTTCTAACATGTTATGGTGGTGTCTGGCATGATTTAGACTAAGGATGAAGGTGGAATTTAGATGAGATGAAAAGATGCACTGTCTGGAAAGAGAAGAGAAAGTAAGCTGACGAGCTAATGTGATCAGAGAAAGTATCTTGAGTCGTAAATTTGGCGATAATTGAATAATCTTTAGACGTCATAAACATTGGCTACAGATGCAATACATATATTGCATGGAAGAAGATTGTGATATTTTCATTGCACTCAAAAAATGGAGATACAAGAAGAGTTTGTCTGCAGTTTCACAGATATTGCGATGGGTAGAGACATAACCACAGGGAACAGTCAAGCCTGCTCAAATGATATTTCAAGGTTCCTAGACCAAAAGTTGTGAGCCTGTACGTGTGTGTTTGTGTGTCAATGTTTAAATGTAATGACTAGCCAGAAATAACAATAAAGTTACAGGTATGGTCTTGAAGTAAGAGGAATTTCACAAATCCTCGGCCGAAGGATATGCACAGTATAATTGGGTTTTCAGTTTGGACAAGGGAGGCCAATGATTTGGATATCCAGACCATGGTCTGTTTGGCCCCAGAATGGATGGACCATGCCCCAAAAATCTTGTGGATTTTAAAAGATCATAGCTGCTGATCCTTGCCCATTGATTCAATTGAGTGTGGACTCTTTCAGTCTTTCTGTATTTCTTTTCTTAACTGTCTATTTGGCCACGAATTGAAAGATTAGTTATCCTGTTGAAAATTTTGGGTCTTAATACATCCACGGCGGGACCCGGTAGACCGGTGGTCCAGAGCACTGAACAATGGGCTGTACTTGTCAAACTGATAACCTGAGTATACTGTGCATTTCCTCGGGGTCGAGGATCCTATAATTCCTTGAAGTAGTATGGGCATACATGTATACCAACACCACCAACAACAAATCAATTATATAGTGTCTTCAATCTTTATCCTACAATGTTGTAAAAATTTTAGTTTGTCTCTTAATACCTGCACTATTGTCTAAGTTCAGGTTTGTTTATCTCATGTACATGTATGGCCCTGCCCTTCCAGTTGCAGTAGACATGCTGATGTGGCACATGTGCACATGATCTGAGCGATCCATTGGTAAGCCACAACATGTAGGTTGCATGACCCAAAAAACAGGCCAGTTCAGGCATCAGGTTAGCTGCAATGTCCAAACTAATGGATGAATAAAACAAATTCTTTTTCTGGCCATCCATTTACACATCGGGGCCCACCTGATGACTTGACCTGCCATATATTTGGGTAAGGCAATCTACACAAGGTGATCACCAGATGAACTGCTTGGATCTTGCACATGCTCTGGTATATAGATGGTCAAGGCTATAAATGCACGAGGGCGTAGCAAATCTCATCTATATTTTCTTGGAATATTGTATTGCAGAATATGGAGAGAGTTGGAAGTTGATAATGGTTGGACTTCACTCTCCAGCTTGAGGAATGTTATGAATATTATCACTTATCAGTTTTTGTTTTCACATGGGGTTATGAGATTACACAATGAAGCTGTCTCCTTCTTCACCCATTTCACCATTATTTTCAATAGTTCATGTCATGTTTCTTTTTGGCTATTCTAGATGTTTGTCAAGTTGTCTAACAGTAATTTCTTTATCTGTAAGATTATTGTTTTGGGGTCTCTTGGTGCATCTATCACATTCCATGATTTCTATATCTTATGAAGAGGTTTGCTTGATTACATCCCTACACATTGCAAAGTGATATGTTGGGACTTTAGCCATTGGATTGGGTTTTCGTATCAATGACCCAAACTGTTTATGTGGTAGGTCTCGCCTTGAACCTGGATGCCTGAAAATTTTATCAGATTGGATATTTCAACCCTTTGATTACACAATGGTTATGGTGACTGCCCGTTTTCCGTGCAAAAGAGCCAAATTTCAAATGGTTATAATAATCCAATAGAAGAGATTTTATTTGTTGTATCTCCATCATACTAGTTGAGATTCATCATATAAATAGTTAGGATTATTGGAAGACAACCCAAATTCAAAGGCTAAAGTCCTAATGTATCACATTGCAATGCATTAGGGTGTATTCAATCAAACCTCTCTTTTGAAATGGATGGAATTTAATGCAGATTCTTTATGCCTTTTGTTTACATGCTTGATTCAACTTTCTGATATGTGAAGAATGCTATATTGACACTCATAGTGGCCTTTGTTTCTAGTTTTTGACATTGGAAAAGAACTTTCCGTGTTTGTAATAGACAAAGGTCAATGGGATTTGATGAGAATTTTCTGTTTCTTGTTTATATCAGGATTTATTTCTCAAGCAATGAAGCTAGGGATGCAGAGTTCCCCGCTGTTCCGAATGTTTTCTTTAGAAGAGTTAAAAGAAGCGACGAACAACTTCCATGAGTCAACATATATGGGTGATGGTTCAATTGGGAAGGTACCAATTGCTAACTAAAAAGTATGCTTTTTAACATGTCATCAAAATGTTAGTTGTTGGATATGGACTTTTTCCTTGTTCTAAATGACCATCTTTCTCCTTACAAGTAACAACTGAGTTTTTTTTTTTACTTAAGCACTCTAGAGGAAGATCCTTATCCAGTATTTAGTTGTTGGGTAGGGATTGAATAAAGAAGATCTGTATCTATATTACTTCCTTGGAGTAGGAAAATTCCAAGTTGCTTCTGTTGCACTGCATGGGGAATGTGTCCGTTTCTCTTATGGTACAGGCTTTAAGGCAGGCTGCAGCTTCAGACAAGATCTAACTACACCTGTCGTTACCTTCATCCAAGGGGGTTCTAGTTCATGAATTTTTTTATTTTAAAAATTTTTTTTGAGAGATCTAGTTGATGAACATTTGCTTTAATGGTTCAAGTTAGGTTCAATCTGGACAAGTTGACTTGGATTTGGTACTACCCAATCTGGTTCGATACCACAAGCAGCTCCCCCTCCGCGAGTCGGGCCAATACACCCCTTGACTTGGGCACAACCTTATTCAAAACCAAATGAGTCGATCCTTCTCTGAGTCTACAAACCATGTTTGTTTTGTGTGTTTGTAGGGAGAGGGAATGGTAAGCCACCTTTTTCATGATCGCTTTGGGGACCTATTTCAAACTGTGGGTTATGCGAGATTCCTAGAAGAAAGAATGAAGGTGAGTAATTGATAAATTTATGAGTAGTGCAATTATCTATTCAGCTTCACTTAGAGGGAGCAATAATGGCATCAAAACAGTTGGCCTGGTCGGGGAGTAGGGGGAGGTTGTGATGACCGATTTCTTTCCTTCAAGACCCATAAGTAGGTTGAAAGAGATCCAAATGGTGTTACCAAAATCAAGTTGAGGTTCATGCCATGTTAGAAACTGCAGAGAATTGTTTGGTCATTTATGGTGCTCTCTTATTGTTGAGAGAGATTCTATCAGTTCTATTCGCTAGGTGATTAGTGTAGTAGTCTGGTGGCATCCAGTCGAAGTTTTGGCTTTGGAGGAGAGCTGTCACCTTAGCAATATGCCAATATCTGGGCTTATTATTATTATTATTATTTACCTTTTGTTTTTACCCAGTCTGATGTGCTATCTTGATCTTGTTTTCTTCTTCTTGTAAGTTCCCTTTATCTTTCAAATAAGCAGTGTAAATAAACATCTTCAATATCCCTGAAGTCGTTTTTTTCGGATTGGTTCTGAAGTCCACTTACTTGTGACCACTCTGCAATATGATTTGAAGTAATGTCTCCAAATCTGAACTAGTGTTGAGCAATTGGAGGTTCACACCTGACACTGGAAAGCTACAACAAGAAATCATGCTTTAATATTGGATACTGATGTGGGAATGGGATTACTGAAAGATAACCCAAAAATCTTTTGAAATATTCATTTCATGCGAATATTCTTCTATCAGGGGTTGAAGCATCAATCTTGAACATGGATGAGATCATGATAATTCCACAGAAGATATTTATTTACTTCTGTGAAAGCACTCATTTTGGACTTCTCTGTGAAAGTGAGTTTTGTGGAACAGAGTTCTTTAGTAAACATGGGATCCAAACACATGAACCTAGAGTTCCATGCATCCAAGCAATCCCCAAGCATCAGTTGTTTCTGAAGGAAATAAGCTCGGAAGATGTGAAAGACGAGGAACTTCAGACTTTACATCAAAAAGAAAAGAAAAGAAAACAAAAACTTGGACATTGATGCCAAAGTCTGCTGACTACTGATGGTGACGTTGTTTTTTGCAAGATGGAGTCAGTTGTAAGGCCCAAGGAAACATGGGAAGGGACTGGATGAGGATTTGGGCGGTTGCAAAGAGCTTCAATTGAGTTTCAGGGATTGGATTTTGATCCATCATAACCTTGGGTGTCCTCATAAAACCAACTACCATAAGGCAAGTTTCGATCATGCATGCACATGTTATAAATTAATGAATCAGATGGAGGTAAAGAAATGCTTTTCTATACAAATGAGAACTTTAGTTCGTGTTTGCTTGCATTTTTGCCCTTACAGTTAGTCTTCACAGCATTGATTAGGGGAGGGTAAGTTCGTCATAAAAATGTAGCTGCTTAGCAAGGATCCTTTGAGATTTTACCTCATAAGCGACATCATAGATTTCACTCACTTCCTTTCACTTGCATATAGCCCTCATGGACCTCTCCCTGCATAGCCAATAGCTACCTGAAGTGTCTAATAATGAGACCTTGTGACAAAGGCTCTGTGGCGCCCAACTTGATAACTGTGTGACATCCACTTCATACATCTATTATGCTGGCTTGTATTAGGATTTCAGCCCAAAAAAATAGGTAGATCAGGGACTAGAGAGGGCCATAGCCATGGTGTGCTGTAAAGGCCGTTACGTAAAGGTAACGGTGGCAACTGTTACGTGTTATGGGGTCGTAACGGCCCTAACAGCCACTATGGAAAAAATGACTCATAATTGCCGTTAACGGCACGTTATGTCCCATATAAAGGCCATAACAGCCCCGTAATGGTCTATTATGGGGCAAATACAAGTTTTCATACTTTTTAATCAACATTATGGGGCAGATACATGTTTTTTTCAATTAAAAGAAAAAAAAGAAGATTGTAATGGCCGTTATAGGGCCATAACAGCTGTTATGCCCTGTATCGTAAAGGTAATGGTGATGGCCGTTATGGCCACCATTACTGTTATGAAACACCTTGGCCACAGCTAAGGAAACCATGAGATGGATCACCTCCCATTCCCTTCTCTCTCTATGGCATATGTGTAGCTCCCACCTTTCCTTCTGCCTCTCGCCTTTTTTCTCTTTGCCGAGAATCTCCCTCCCATCTCTCTCTATCCTCTTCTCGCTCTATGTACATTTAGCGTTGCCGTACTAACAAGATAAATACTAAAGTGCTAAATAATAAATAAATTAGAGATCTCAATCGCACTAGTATTGAAGCGTTAATTCAAACTGATTCGTAGGACAACCTTCACCCAAACAAGTTTAGGCAGGATAACTTTATTTTACAAATTTGATAAGAATCAAAATCTCAAACCTTATTTCCTTTCTTTTTTTTTTTTTGGGGGGGGGTCTCTGAATAGGACTATGCTAAATAATCAAATAAAGTGCTGAATAATAAATAAATCAGAGATCTCAATTGTACTAGTATTGAAGCGTTAATTCAAACTGATTCGTAGGATAATCTTCACCCAAACAAGTTTAGGCAGGACAACCTTATTTCACAAATTTGATAAGAATCAAAATCTCAAACTGAGCAAGAGTAAATAAAACTATCTATTACAAACATTCACCACTTTTGCATAAAAAAAATTACAACCATTTACCACAAAAGCAATAAAAACATTCACCACAGCACCAAGAATTATAGTGGTTTGGTGTGTCAATAACTGTTCTCAAATAGCCACACCTACTCCACTCCCAAGATTACTAAGCACGTAATCTTGGCTTTCACCATGAATAAGGTTTTCATAGGGTCACCTTAAAAACTTGATACAATTGTGATTTTAACGGGCCATCACAAACAAAGAAACCCCTCTTTGAGATTTCAGGCTATTTCAGACAAAACCTATAATGAGATTTTCTGGCTATCTCATAAAAAAAACAAATACAGAAAGTAAATTGATACTTATCTTCACCATAGAAGATGCTGTAGCTGTAGAACACTTTTCTTGAATGACGAATGTTCAATGTTCAGTCTAATAGAAAAGGTCCAGGGTTTTATTTGATTTTAATTATGTTTAAACCATAGGCTACTTGCATTAATTCTCTTAAATCTCAATAAGAGTGAACACTCTTTTTAGAATTAGAATGACAGAGTTTTGAGATGAAGGAATTAATGAAAAAGCTATAAAAAGATTATAAATACCGCTTAATAGCTTAACAATAAACTTTAGAAATCTCTCCAACTCGGCTGAGTCTGTGGTGTCTTCGGCTAAGCGGCTTATCATTGCATGGGCTTTACATGTTAAGGATCTATCGGTTCCTGATTTCTTTTTTTTGGGTGTGTAATCTTGAGGCCTGCTTTCTTAGTAGCCTCCCCTCTTTTTTAATGAATCATTTCATCTTTAAAAATAAAAAATAAAAAAAAAATAGCTTGACAATAAATGAGGTTTCTCTCTCTCTTGAATAAGGACTTTGATAGGCTTGAATTCTATTTTCGGACTGAGAAAGAACCTCTATTTATAGGCAGAAAGTTTGTTCCTTCGACTGGTCTAAGGCAGTCTTCGACTGGTTGAAGCACCGGATTTAGTTCCAACAAATTTTCAAATTCGAGCGGGATAAGATCTAACAGATCTTCGATTGGTCGAAGGACCTGTTTAACTGGTTGAAGGTGATCTTCGACTGGTCAAACAACCTCTTTGATTGGTCGAACAAGTTGAATCCGAACTAATTTTGGTTGCTGGACTTTGAGTCGAGGAACCTTTGACTGGTCGAAGGTGGTCCTTCGACTGGTCGAGGAGTCCATTCGACTGGTCAAAGATGCAGCAGAAATCCTGTTATACTTCGGCTGTTGCTTGGACTAGTCGAGAAATTCTTAGACTGGTTGAGGCAGAACTTAGGCTAGTTGAAACTCAACCTACAATAAGTATAAAAACCCAAATTTAAATCAGTTTTGAAAGCACCTAAATCTAAGGTCTTTCTAGGGTTTATAATACCTGTAAGGACTGAATTTCATAGGACTAGAACTTCACACAGGAGCTTGATCTTCTACTAGAACTTTCAGTAGATCGAGCTAGGTCTTCATGGAGCTTGATCTTCTACTAGAACTTTCAGTAGATCAAACTAGGTCTTCAAGAAGCTTGATCTTCTACTAGAACTTTCAGTAGATCGAGCTAGGTCTTCAAGAAGCTTGATCTTCTACTAGAACTTTCAGTAGATCTAGCTTGGTTTTCAACTTAAGTTTGAGTTTGAACTTGAGCTTGAACTTGAGCCTGAACATGAACTTGACTTCAACTTGAACATGAGCTTTGACTTGAAGATCACTTTGCTAAGTTGTTTTGACAAGATGAAATTTAACAAACCAGGTGTAAAATGTGCTTTAAACATAATAACACTTACAAGAACATTGTTTGGTGACACCACCAGACAAAATATTAGATATGTTTTAAATTTGTAAATTGAGCTTGCTAGTTCAAGCATCAGTTATAAACTGTCAGAAGGACAATCAATCCAAATGTGCAATTAGTGTTGAACTAGTGTATTAGGAAGGTACTAGTCATGATCTTGTTTGTCTTACCTGCATGGCTGCCGAAGAAACGGTTGATCACCTGATCCTACATTGTCCGTATATTTATCAGATCTGGTCTCCTCTTAAATCCCTTCGGAGTTTCGTGGTGCTTCCCAGACACTTCAGGCCGGCTCTTGAAGGCATGGCATGGGGTTAAACTTGGTAAACAACGGACTTCAATATGGAGAATAGCCCTTCTTGCTATTTGGTGGATAGTTTGGGAAGAAAGGAATGGTAGATGTTTTAGAGATGACTCTAATTCGGTTGAGTCTGTTGTGAGCAGAGCTATAAAATCTATGTTTGAATGGGTTGCTAATGTAGATTCCATAAGGGGATGCAATTTTCTTTTCTTGGTAGCTTAGGTGGTCTGCCCTCTCAGCGGCCCTGTTCTCTCCTTATGTTTTCCTTTTTCTTTTTTAATATTGTTGTCATGACATTTCAAAAAAAAATAAAAAATAATAATAATCTGACATCTTGATCCAACAAGAAGCAGAAAATCATCACAAATTCCTGTGCAGTAGCATTGGCAAAGGCAGCAGTATCGGCTTGAGTACCTTGGATTTTTACAACTGCATTGATAGATACCTCCAGCTTTGATTGTTGAGCCAACCTGGATGAGATTAGGGGTGCAACATACCGGGTTGGGTTGGGTTGGTTTGAGTGTCAACCTGAGCTTGACCCCACCTCAAGAGGAGCCAACCTGCAACTTGACCTTATCAAATTCCAACCTGTGGTGATTGAGCCGAAAACCCAACCCAAATTCCTCTATACTCAACCCTAACCCAATCCAACTCAAATGCATATGATTATTCCCAGTCTACATAACCCAATCTGAATTTACTCAACCTGAACCCAACCTGAGCACCCAGAGAACCCGACCCAATCTGACCTGAAGTCGGGTTGCATCAGTCGGGTTCAGGTTGACCCTCCTGAACCTAAGTTGCAGCCCTAGATGAGATCTCGTCGAGATCAACAGGATTCACAAAAGATGCAGTTCAGTCACATAGGCCTGTGTGATAAGCAGTTTTGAAAGCGAGTATACCCAAAATGTGCCAATTTAGTTAATGTTTACTTGAAACGTCTTGCTGTTGTACTCCTAGCAATGCAAATGATTGTGTACAGCTGTTTGTTTGAATGGTTAGCTCAAACTTACCCAGTAAACTCTTCCCTTTTCAGCTCTATAAGGGAAGATTGGATAATGGGAGCTATGTCGTAATACGGTGTTTGGCATTCTTTAGGAGATATCCTATTCAAAATCTTAAACTTCGGTTGGATTTACTCTCAAAGCTTCAACACCCACATTTGGTCTTTCTTTTGGGGCACTGCATTGATTGTCCCCAAGATGATTCAACCATCGACAGAGTCTTTCTTATTTATGAGTATATACCCAATGGGAATCTCCGTTCTCATCTTTCTGGTACGTATGTGAGATAGAGCTTTGCTAAGTGCACATGCTTGTGCAATAGAGCTTGTGTACATGCCACACATGTGCCATCATGGCACATACGTGTGACCTAATCATCCATCAGGTTGGTCTGATCTTGTACATGTTTTTTCCAAAAATAAAATCTGGTCCAACTAGCATGTGGGCCCCAATATTGGAAACATGTGGATGGGTTGGAAAACTTACAGCTAAGTTTTTCGGAGCCATACATTTGTTTTGCAAACTGTGGTCCACCTGACCAGTGGATTGACCTGATTCTTGGGCTAGGGCAGCAATATAGAGTTATTGTTCTGATGGATGGATTGGATGGATTGGTTCTTGGACCTAATGTGCCATGCTGGCACGTGTGGTGTGTAGATCAGCTTTATTGCAAGTATGTGTGGGATTAGCAAAGTTTATGAGATATGGTGGATACTGTATATACATTTATATAGTCTTAAATGGGATTTCTGTCCTTTTAACTTCACTTATTTCTGCAGAACAGGATCCTGAGAATGTTCTTAAATGGTCAGAGAGATTGGCAGTTCTGATAGGTGCTGCGAAGGCTGTCCACTTCCTACATACGGGGGTAATTCCTGGTTTCTTCAATAATCGTTTGAAGATCAATAACATTTTGTTAGATGAGCATCGCATTGCAAAATTGAGTGATTACGGACTTTCCATTATTACTGAAGAAATTGACAAACGTGAGGTGGGTATTGAAGGTCCAAATAATCAATATCCTTCAAACAATCGCCACTTGGCTTCATGCTTTGTGCAACTATAATATGATTGCATCTTTTAATAGCATTGTTCTACTTGATTTGTAGATGAGGGGTGATGGACATAAATCATCTTTTCTTGAAAGTAAATCTCGTTCATGGTAAGGGTCCTTTCTTGTTTCAAAGTTTGTGGTCTAAGGAAGTTCATGATGTGTGCTTATTTCATAACTTTGGGGATTGCGTTGTATAGATTGGCTTATGGGTTAGGTGGATCCAAATTCCATTGTTCTGATATATCTCTTCTTTGGGCAGGCCTTTGCCTAATATCTCTACCATAAGATGATCCTGGCTCTCCGATGAAAATGGAAATTACCAGTAGTCCACATGTAATGAGGACCCAATAGGATGGTTAGGATTGTCCAGTAGGAGATATTTTTTGGGTATCTCCATTTCACCATGGGTCCCGCCTTATGAACTGTTGGATCACCAAAATGTGGGCCCTACATGTACAGTTTGTTGGGCTGAGTAAGTTCTTGGTCCTTCAATTCTATATTTCCTTAAAAAAATCTCTTGAACTAAAAGGATATGGTAATATGCATGTACAGCCTTTTTTTTTTTTTTTTTCCTGCAAATTCTGCAGAAAAAAAAAAGGGACTTCATCATATTAGGATTCAACTCAATGAAGTTGCACATGAAATTTTGAGATACTCTGATGTTAAATGCCTAAAAGGGTAATGGCCTTAACTAATCACTAATAACTCTTCTAAACATGATACCATTTCATGATAAGAGGAACATTTTCTCTCTGTGATCGGTTTATGGGTTTTACAACTTTGTAACCATAGTACAAGTTCGGCGGGTTGGAACTTTCATCTATTTTTGATTTGGGTATTCATCTTTGCAGGCAAACAACAAAATTAGAGGATGATGTTTATAGCTTTGGTTTCATACTACTTGAGACACTTATTGGATCTGTAGTATCAGAAAGAGAAGAGGCATTTCTTCTTAATGAAATGGTATGCCAAAAATTTATCTGAATTCTAATCTTACATTTAGATCTTATTGAAATACTTCAATCTCCCTCTTTTGGGTGGGTGGGAAAAAGTAAAGAAACTTAGTGTGCATAATATCTTCTTGGTAAATTATTTATCAAAAAGTTATTTTACTTGTCCTTCCTTGCAAATTGAATATAAAATCAGTGAATGAAATTCAATGTTTGGAACTCCCATTCTTCATAGCTAAATGCATATCAATCCCTTCCAATTCTTTCTTTTCTATTGATTCTTTTCTGATCAAGATGTTTACAAGAAGATTCTTTAGTCCGAGTAAGAGGAGCAATTACATGGTGTGAGATATCACAATTGTTTTAGGAATCCTAGATGCTACTGGAGAATTCATGCGAGGATTTTCCAAACCAATTAGGTATGGGATTGCACATAAGATAGAGTTTCAGTCTGTTAGAATTCTAGCATATGTACTTTCTTTGTATATTATAAATAAAATAATAGATTGATAGATACTAAAGTCCAAATATAGGATCTATTTTGGATTACGGAAGATTGACTTATTCTTTGTACATAAATATCAACCTAAAGGGGATCCGGAGAGTTTTTATTGATTCGGTCGAAACAAGAGGGAATATATGTTATTCCATCAAATTGAACTGAACGACTTTGCTTTTTCATTATCTTATGTGTTCTACTATAACATTTGGTCTTGGGTGTGAAAAAAAAATTGTGTTTCCAATTTCTTCACTGGTGTTGTAATTCTTTAGGCTTCAGCCTCTTATCAATAAAATTATCACTTATAAAAAAAAATAAAAAATAAAAATTTGTAGATGGCAATATTTAATGCAAGTGACAAACTCATATAAACATAAGAACTAGTCCGTTTTAATCATCATCATTATTATCATAGCCTTTTCACCACATTTTTTTTTGGCTTTATGGATCCTACAAAGGCCCTAGCTTTGCTAAGTGAACAAGCATTCATATCTCATCTCACCACCTCGACCCAAGTCCTTTTACGTCTTCTCCTCATCCTCCGTTCGGGACTTCGAGCATAATCAAACTTCACCTACTTCTTAGTCCATGTCTATTGCTTAGCACATAATCAAGCCATCTCAAGCTACTCTACATCATTTTATCTCCCATTGGAGCTACTCATAGGCTGCTTTTGATGATCTCATTCATGGTTCTATCCTTGCTAGTCTGATGGGGACATCATGCACACGCCCACGGCCCCCACCCTACGCATGTAGTCAAGGAGGAGGAAGGCCCTATCGATCTTGATCGATGACGACATCTATGGAGGACCTCGTAGTTAGGGGGCTATGCTATGGGGCATTGGAGTGGACCCGATCATCATGTGGATTCTACCATTAGATCTCATGATCGTGGCCCACTACCCTAGATGATCTAGGAGTTTTGGTTATTATCATTATTGGAAACATCATGAATGGTTTTGATTACGTAGATTAGTTGTTATTTTTGTTACTTCATCTCTAAGTATTAGTGTGCGCACATGGCGTGGCTTTGGGGGTTTAGGGTTTTGTTATAAATAGGCAACCCCATGTAGGCATTTTTCATTGAAGTTTATGAATAAAATCCTACATTTTTTCTTCTTCTCTATCCCTCTGAGTTGAAGAAGCTAATTGGATGTGAAACCCTCCATTTCTCAAAGGGCTAACTACCGTGGTGCAAAGCCACAACCATCCCAAATCGCCCCACCTCCTACTCTCCACTTCCATCATCTTCCACTGCCCTCCCATCTTCAGATTCACCTTTGTTTTATGCCCAGGTTCTCCTCCACAACAGATTTTCATATTCTGGTCCACCAGAGGGGCTGAAACTTTGGTGGAGCACCACACACACATCGGGCAACGGATTAACATGAAAATTGGTGTGAGAGTGGGCCTCCCCTGACCGACCAAACCCTAGGAATCGTTTTCCGATTCCGTGGGCCCCACACACGTGCTGACAGGGACTCACGCACGTGCGCTTGGGCCTGGTTGCTGTCCACACGCGTGGATCATCTCAGGTTCTGGATTTCTTCTCTTTTTATCATTTCTCGCCGTAAATCCGCAACCCTAACCCTAGATAATCCCAAATTTCAAGTATTTCGAACTTTTGCAAACCCTAGATTTTCCCCTGAATTGAAACATGGTGAATCTCTTGAATTGGGGAACAATCCTTTGCAAGATTGGATGCATCTTACACTCCTTTGGGTATTGTTTGGTTTATAATTTTATTTTATCCAGCCCTAAACCTGTGTAGGCTTGGACCCTCGTAGATTCCCATTGTTGAATGTTTGATCGTATGTGGGATGTGGAATTTTGTGGTTGTTTAAAATTAGTATGATCTAAAGTTTGAAATCTTGCATGTCATATTTAATTTCATGTCCTGCATCAAATTTGGTATTAGGGCTTAGGTTTTTCATAGGGGAATGCATTGTATGTTTAGGGTTTGGTTTATTTATGTTTATTTTGCATCAAGTCTCATCATATAGGGCTGTTTAGGACCCATCATTCATGATATGGGCTGCTGAATTTTCTGTTGTAAAAAAATTCCCAAATTTCATGGCCGAATTTTCTGTTAACAAATTATTTAGGTAGTTATATTGCTGGAATTTTAGTAGCGTTGTGTAGTTTCCCTCATATAGAGTCCTATAGGATTATTTAATCCCATTTAGACGCATATAGTTGTATTAGAGGGTCTTTGAGTTGAGTGAGTGGTAGTATGCCCATACGTACTGGTCGTGGTTTTGGTTTGCACCCTACGCTAAACATGGAGCAAATGAAAGAGTCAATGAACAACATAACCCGACAGTTTGAGTCTTTGGGTAGGCGCTTGGAACAACGTATTGACCAACGCTTTTAACAGCTTAATGTGCGTGTTACCCAACTAGAGACCTCCACCAGGGCAAACCCCATCATTGAGGAAGATGACCAATCTCAAGCAGGTGGTTAGGAGGATAGACAAAGGATTGGGGGTGGCTAAGGAATGAGTCATAGGTGCGCACTCGTGCACCCACACTGCGATGGGTATTATGATCATTATGACCCAGATGCACAACACCTCAAGGGAGTTCGAGTAGGGGCCCCTACGTTTGATGGCCACTTGGACCCTAAAGCTTTTCTAGATTGGTTGGTGGATATGGACCACTATTTTGAGTGGTATGATATGTCGGATGCTCGTCGAGTCTGATTTGCCAAGTTGAAACTTGTGGGCCAAGCAAAGAGGTTTTGAGCTACTATGGAGCGAAAGAAAGAAAGGTCGAGGGAGCTCCCAATAGTCCATTAGGGAGAAATGAAAGAAACTCTTAAGGAAAAGTTCCTCCCTTTCTCTTATCACTTGAGATTGGTTGAGGAATGACAATCTCTTCGACAAGGTTCCATGAGTGTGGCTGAATACATTGAGAAGTTCGAAGAGTACTTGTCCCAATATGAGGTTGAAGAGGATCCCGTACTCACTCTTGCTCGATTTAAGATGGGCCTCCGTGAAAACAGAGAGGAGCTAAAGGATTTTCTGTATTTGAGACAACCCAAAGGGGTTGAATATATAGAGATTATAGTCATCTATAAGGAAAATAATAAAATCAAAATCCTCTACCTATGGAAACGAACTATACAAGGTATACTAGCTATACAAGGTATGAGAGCCTGTCTAACATCCCCCCTCAAACTAATGCTGGTCATCGACAAGTAATAGTTTGCCAACTATAAATGAGTGACGTGCAGAAGTGAGGGACTTGGTGAGAACATCGGCAATCTGATCATGGGATGCAACATGTGGAAGAGAAATGAGCCCAGACTGAAATTTTTCGCGGATAAAGTGACAGTCAACTTCAATAAGCTTCATCCATTCATGAAAAACTGGGTTAGAGGCAATCTGAATGACACTTAAATTACCGACATGGAGTGGAGTAGGATTTTGCAGAGGAATGCCCAAGTCAGAAAGAAGTCCACGTAACCAGACAAGCTCACTACACGCAGCGGACATCGCTCGATACTCAGCTTCTATACTTGTTTTGGAAAGTGGCCTGCTTCTTACACTTCCAAGAGATGAGAGAAGTGCCGAGAAAAACACAGTAGCCAATGGTAGATCTTCGTGTGTGAGTGCAACTGGCCCAATCAGCATCCGAATAAGCACGAAGGTCCAGAGTCGCCGTGGAGGAGAAGAACAGTGATCGATCTAGAGTTACATGTAGGTACCGTAGGATGCGCAACACCGCAGTCATATGAAGAGTCCGAGGAGCAGAAACAGACTGATTGATGACTTGGACCGCTTAGGCAATATCAGGGCGAGTTATAGTTAAGTAAACCAGACTCCCAACCAAGCGGCGGTATAAGTTGGGCTATGCAAGTAGATTACCATCATCACAGCCATATTGAACGTTAAGTTCTAAGGGAGTTTGAACTGTCTTCTGATCCGTCAATGATGCCAAGGCAAGAAGATCCTTGGTATGTTTACGCTGGCTGACTAGGATCCCATGTTTAGAATGTGAAATTTCAAGCTCAAGAATGTATGTTAGATTGCCGAGGTATTTCATTTTGAAGGATGATTGCAGAACTTCCTTTAAAGCCGAGATGCCAGTAGCATCGCTACCAGTCAGAAGTAGGTCATCAACATAGAAGAGAACAATGACAATTCCGCGAGCAGTGATGTGCAAAAATAAGGATGGGTCATGACTACTTTGAGTAAAGCCAGCACCTGTAACAACATCGTGAAAGCATTGGAACCATGCCCGAGGTGCCTGTTTGAGGTCATATAGGGCTTTCTTTAGGCGACATACCTTATTGTCAGGGATTAAAGAGCCAGGAGGAGGTTTCAAATATACTGTTTCTTAGAGGTCTCCATGAGGAAAAACATTTTTCACATCCATCTGAGCAAGTGGCCAAGAGTGAATGGAATATATTTCCAGAAGAGTACAAACAATTTTCATCTTGGCCACGAGAGCGAATGTCTCATCATAATCAATTCTGTATTCCTGTTTGTATCCCTGAGCGATAAGTCGAGCCTTGTATCGATCCAATGATCCATCAGACTTGAGCTTGACAAAATAAATCCATTTGCTACCAATTAGTTGTTGGTCAGCAGGTCGAGTGACAATGTCCCACGTATGATTATTATGCAATGCCGCAAGTTCTTCTGCCATAGCCTTCTTTCAACAATCATAATTGGCTGCCTGAGAGTATGAAGTAGGAATAGAGATAGTATCCAGAGTAGCATTCATGACAAACATAAAGCATATCAAGCGATCAGGCACTCGATGTACACGAGCGGAACGACGTATTGAGGTAGGTTTAGGATCTGCAACAGGTACAGTAGGTTCGGGTTGAGTAATGGGTAGTGGAGTTGTACGTGGTCGACGCGAGTAAACTTGCAACGGACGAGGGAGAGTACTCGAGGCAACAGGAATATCAGGAAAGGTGGTTAGACCAGGAGATTTTGGGGCATGCGGAGGAGGAAGAGATGAATGAAAGGCAATATGTTCAAGAAAAATAACATGTCGTGAAACCTGAACACGATGAGAAACCGGATCATAACATCGAAAACCCTTATGAGTTTCTCCAAATCCCAAGTACATACATTGGATCAATTTTGGAGAGAGTTTGTTACGCTCATGTGAAGCCAGGTGAATATAACAGACAACCAAAAATACGAAATGTGGAATATGCAGGAGGTAAGCCTTGAGAACAAAGTATGGAGATTTACTATTCAGAATGTTGGTTGGCATCTGGTTAATCAAGTAGACTGAATGTAACATTGCTTCCGCCCAGAAAGAACCAGGAACACTCGTAGCTGTCATCAGGGTGTCAGCAGTTTCAACAATATGACGATTTTTTTCATTTAGCCACCCTATTCTGTTGTGGAGTATCAGAACAGGTGGTCTGATGAATAATCCCATGACCCTGAAGAAATGTACGAAAATCTGTTGAGAGATATTCCACACGAGTCAGAGCAGAGAGTTTGAACTGAAACCCGAAATTGAGTCTCCACCATAGAGTGAAATATCTTGATTTTTTCAAAAATCTGTGACTTCGAGTGGAGAAAGTAGATCCAGGTGTAATGTGTGAAATCATCAATGAATATAACATAGTATCGTAACCCAGAGAGAGACATAATTGGTGAAGGACCCAAGACATCTTGTATGCACTAGTTCAAATATAGAAGATGATTTTGTAGTACTTAGAGGAAAATGAATACACTTACTTTTTGAAAGACAACAAGATGAACAAGAATAATTCAAATATTTTTTTTATTAAGAGAAATGTTCCGTAACATGACAGAAGAAAATAACTGAATTAACCGATCGGAATGTGGATTACCCAGGCGAAAGTGTCACAGTTTCTACAATTTATTTGCTGAACAAATATCTGATGAAGATGGAGAAAAGAAACAATGAGCCGGAGTGACAAATGGATCAAAGTCTAGCACGTACAGATGACCATGCCGCCTACCCATCCCAAGTACCTTCTTCGTTGCCAGATCCTGCACAAAACAACAGTTGAGAAGAAATATGACTAAGCAGTTATTGGATGTGAGTTGACCAACTGAAATTAAATTGGAGGAGAGGTTAGAGACATGAAACACATCACGAATGATGAATTGGCGATGAGCAGAAGGAGAGAAAGTCAATGATCCAATAGACTAAATAGGTAGTCTAGTGCCATCCGCAGTAGAAATAACCTGATTGCTGGTGTAGGGACGAATGTCACGAAGATAGAATGCAACACCAGTCATATGATTGGAAGCACTCGAATCGAAGAACCATGTAGAAGATGAGGATATACCTGACATACAGGTCGTAGAAAGGGCCTGAATGATTTATTGAAGCATCACAGGAGTCGAAGGTGATGAAAGACCTTCAACAGAAACAGTAGATGCAGAATCACTAACAGACGGCTCGGAAGAAATAGTGGCAGTAGTAGTAGAAAGAGCACGACCACGACCACCACGTCCACGGCTGAAGGAAAATGCATAGGCACGTGTACGGCAGTCCTGAATAACATTACCAGTCTGTCGACAATAAGTGTACCATTCTTTGTATTCAGCGACAACATGACCCACCTTGTTGCAGCCGTGATAAGTCAAACGAGTGGAACCACGTGTTGGTGTAGTGGTGGACACAACAAACACCATATCAGATAATCCCGGAGTTGAGGAAGGAAGAGAGAACTTTCAGTCATTGTTCCTCAACCAATAAATCATTAATAACCAAATTCAATGAAGGAGTAGGGTTATGGTTCAAGAGAGCAGCCCGACAATGTTCAAATTCTAGACGCAGCTTCATAAGAAATTATTGAACTTGTGCACTCTCGCGCATAGTTTGAAATATCTTAAAGTCATGAGGAAATGTTGGATCCATCATAGGCATCTCTGTCCAAATTGTGACAATTTTGGAGTAAAATGATTGAATACTATCGTCATCCTGAGTAAGGTTAACGAGATCCTGTTCCAGGCTGTATAACCGGGCTGCATTACTCTGTTGATAAATTGTCTGGAGATGCTCCCACATTGCCTTAGCAGTGCGATGAGGTGTGAAGCCAACAACAATGGATCGATCGACCGAATCGAGAATCCAGGTAATAATTCGTCCATTGTTCATTTCCCAATCAGCTAATTTGTCGGCATATGTGGAAGTGGGGATAGTAACAGATCCATCAATTTGTCCTCACAAACCATGACCCTTGAGGAAGTTCTGAAAATGGATGGCCCATAGAGAATAGTTGGTACAATCGAAATTACGTGGGGCCTCTGTACGTGATGAGTCCTTGTCCATTGATCTGAAGTAATGTAAAACACGCAAAGAGTTGCAGCAGAAGAAGGTTTTAGATGTACTCTATAGAAGGAGATACCCAAGGGATTGCAATTTCTGGATCTGGTGGAATAGCAACAGCAACAGGGGCGCCGGATTTGGAAAATCTAGATCTGGAGCAATAGCAACAGGGGCGCTGGATCTGAAAAATCTAGATCTGGAGCAACAGCAACAGGGGCGCTAGATCGGGAAAAGCTAGGTCTAGAACAACAACAGGGGTTGCTGGATCTGGAACAGATCGAAGAGCAGAGGGGCGTGCAATAGGGGTGGCCAGACGACGCAGGGGCACTGGATGAGCAGAGGGGTGGTCGGACGAGCAGGGGCGATGCTGTAGGGTGGTTGGATAATGTAGTGATAGTCGGACGACGCAGCAGGGGTGGCCGGACGACGTAGGGGCGGTCGGACGAGCAGGGTTGGTGGCTGGATGCAGTAGGGATGGGGGCTGGACGCAGCAGGGGTGGTGACCGGACGCAGAGATGGTCGGATTTGACAGGGGGTGTAGGTTTTAGATCAGTGAAGCTTTGATACTATGAAAACAGAGAGGAGCTGAAGGATTTTCTGTATTTGAGACAACTCAAAGGGGTTGAATATATAGAGATTACAGTCATCTATACAAGGAAAATAATAAAATCAGAATCCTCTACCTATGGAAACGAACTATACAAGGTATACTAGCTATACAAGCTATACAAGCTATACAAGGCATGAGAGCCTATCTAACAATTCTGTCATTACGAGAGAGTTGCTTGTTGAGGATATAGACACTCTTGAATAGATGTATCTAGTGTTGGAGGTCGAGTAATACCTCAATGCATCTGTGGGAAGGTGGTTTGAGTTTCGTGATTATGGAGCTAAGGCCAACTATTCTAGGGCTAAGTCCAACATTGGATATCAATATAAGTCTTTCAGTAATTCTCATTCTAGGCTCAAGGATGATAAGGGTAAATGAGTTGTCGGGTTTAGCTCGGGCAAAAGTGATGCGACTAGGTGTTTTAGATGTTAGGGGTTTGGTCACTTTGCCCACCAGTGTGGTACGAAAGAGGGCACCAAGGTGTTCCTTATTGATGGGCAAGTAGAAGTAGTGCCCCCAGAAAGTGACGATGATGAGAAAGAATATAAGCCAGTAGAAACCCCTAGTGATGAGGAAGATGAAGCGTAAGAGTTTGTGACCCTTGTAGTTGTGCATTGCGCCTTTGCACAAGCCAAGAATATCGACGATTGGCGCCGCAACACAATCTTCTATACTTATGCAAATTGTGGTGATAAGAGCTGCAAGATGATCGTGGATAGCGGTAGTCGTGCCAACGTGGCATCAACTAGCACTGTGAGCCGTTTGGGCTTGAAGCTCGAAGCCCATCCTCAACCCTACAGAGTGTCTTGGGTTGATGTAACTTCCATTCCAGTCTCGCTCCGTTGTCTTGTTCTTATTCAGTTTGGATCATATAAAGATACTCTTTGGTGTGATGTTGTTCCCTTGGATGTTGGTCATATCATTCTGGGTAGGCCTTGGCTCTATGACAGGGATGTCACTATATTTAGTCGTTCGAATATGTGTACATTCTAGTTTGAGGGCAAGAAGGTCAAGCTAAATCTACTTCCACCTAAGAACATGACTGGAAAAGAGTCCGCCACAACGAGTGGTGTGTGTGGCTCAAAAGAATTGAAGCAAGCGAAGTTCAAGTCAAAGCCTCTCCATATTCTAAATGCCAAAGACTTTGAGCGAGACACTGAGTTAGACTCGATAGTATACGCCCTTGTGGCTAGGGAGAGTGCACCAAAGGCTAGAGTAGAGTTACCCACTGAGGCCATTTCGGTGAAAGCAAAGAGAAAATGATATGAAAGCAAAAAGAAACGATTCTCCTTTGGTTTTCTGTGTATTGGAGACAACCCAAAGGGGTTGAATATATAGAGATTTACTGTCATCTATACAAGGTAAATGATAAAGACAGAATCATCTGTCATGGAAATTAGATATGCAAGGCTTATGGCTATACAAGGCATGTGGCTATACAAAGCATGTTGCCACGCGGCCTATCTAACATCCGGTAGTGGATGAGTTTCGTGATGTCTTTCCTGAGGATCTACCGGATGAGCTTCCTCCTAAGAGAATGAACCCAGAGGAGTATGCAGAGTTGAAAAGACAGATTGATGAGCTCCTAGAAAAGGGTTCCGTTGGAGAGAGTATGAGCCCGTGTGCCGTGCCCACCCTTCTTACACCTAAGAAGGATGGCACATGGAGGATGTGTGTTGCTAGTAGGGTCATCAACAAAATCACAATCAAGTATTGGTTTCTCATACCGCGTCTTGATGATATGTTGGATATAATGGCCAATGCTATTATCTTCTCGAAAATTGACCTCAAAAGTGGTTATCACCAAATTCGTGTATGCCCTAGTGATGAGCGGAAGACGGCCTTTAAGACGAATGATGGGTTATACGAGTGACTAGTCATGCCTTTCGGGCTGACTAATGCCTCAAGTACCTTTATGCGTGTGATGACCCAAGTGTTGAGGCCCTTCATGGGAAAGTTCCTGGTCGTCTACTTTGATGATATCCTGATTTATAGCATGACTAAGGAACAATATCTCAACCATTTGAGGAAGGTTTGTGGGATCCTATAGCCGAGAAATTGTATGCTAATGTAAAGAAGTGTGCGTTTATGTCTAGTAGTGTTATTTTCTTAGATTTTGTTGTGTCAAATGAGGATGTGTCGGCGGATCCCGAGAAGGTCAAAGACATTGTTAGTTAGCCTGAACCCTGCAATATTCACAAGGTGTGCAACTTTCACGGCTCGGCCACCTTCTATAGACGGTTCATTCAAGGCTTCAGTTCCATTATGACTCCTATCACGGATTGCATAAAAAAAGGAGAGTTTCAGTGGACGAAGGCCGCCTCGAAGGCCTTCAAGGAGACAAAGGTCAGGATGACCGAAGCTCCAGTCACGCGACTTCCGAATTTTTTGAAAGTTTTTGAAGTCACATGTGACGCATCAAGAGTCAGCATAGGAGTACTTAATCAAAAAGGGCACCCTGTCGTTTTTTTTAGTGAGAAATTGTATGAGGCGAAGCAAAAATACTCCACCCATGACAAAGAATTCTATGCGGTAGTGCAATTGTTGTGCCACTGGCGTCATTATCTATTGCCGCAAGAATTCGTCTTGTTCTCGGATCACAAGGCTTTGAGATATCTGAATTTTCAGAAGAAACTAAATCCTAGGCATGCCAAGTGGGTCCAGTTCCTTCAAGAGTACACTTTTGTGCTTAAGCACAAGGCCAATATAGAGAATAAGCCTGCCAACGCGTCGAGTCGTTGAGTCTCGTTACTCAATTTCATGAGTGTCGAAGTCACGAGGCTCGAGCGTGTCAGAGAGGATTATTCTGAGTGCCTAGATTTTGGAGTTGTGTACTCGTCGTTGTTAGAGAATCCGTCAGAGCTAGCAATGAGTATTTGATAGTGGACAGATATTTGTTTAGGAGTGACCGTTTGTGCATACTTTGTACCTCCCTCCGTGATTTTGTTGTCTGGGAGTTACATTCAGGAGGGGTTGCAAGTCATTTTGGTCAAGACAATACCATTGCCCTAGGGGAGGATAGATACTATTGGCCAAGGCTCAAGCAAGACGTGGCCAAAATTATAAGGCAGTGTCGTACTTGTCAACTGGCAAAACAAAAAAAACATAATACGAGGCTATACACACCTTTGCTAGTTCCATTCGCCCCTTGGCAGGACATCAGTATGGACTTTGTGCTTGGGCTCCCCAAGACTACTCGGAAACACGATTCCATATTTGTTGTCGTGGACCGTTTTTCTAAAATGGCTCACTTCATTATTTGTTTGAAGACCTCTGATGCATCTCATGTTGCCAAGTTGTTCTTTAGTGAGGAGGTTGTCAAACTTCATGGGTTACCCAAAACCTTAGTGTCTGACCGTGACGTGCGATTCATGAGTTATTTTTGGAAGACACTATGGCATATGATGAATACTAAGCTCTAATTTTCTTCTACCTACCACCCTCAGACCGTTGGTCAGAGTGAGGTGTTTAATAGGAGCCTAGGAAATTTGCTCAGGTGTTTAGTGGGGAGCACACCAGGACGTGGGACACTGCACTACCTATCGCCAAGTTTCCATTTAATAGTTTTGTTAATAGATCCACAAGTTTAAGTCCTTTTGAAGTCATTACTGGTTATAAACCTACAAAGCCTATTGATCTTGTCCCTATGTCCGTCCAATAGGCCATTAGTGTCTGCAGAGTCCTTTGCTCATCACATTCATTCATTGCATCAAAAAATCAAGCGAAGGATCAATACTAGTAATGAACATTACAAAATTTCTACAGACCAACATAAACGATTCAAGGAATTTAATGTAGGGGACTCTGTGATGGTTCGCATCAGGCCAGAGCGGTACCCTCAGGGAGCCGTTCGTAAATTGCACGCGCGTAGTGCTGGACCATTCAAAATTATAAAACGAAATGGTCTCAATGCGTATGTCGTAGATCTTCCACCTTCCATGGGAATTAGTTCCACATTTAATGTGGAGGATCTAGTTGCATTTAAGGGGACCACTGATACATTGTCCAGCCTCTCACCTAACCATCCTAATTCCCCAGACTTTTCCCTTGATCTATGGCCCTTTCCCGACCCATCGTCCCAGCCTCTACCTCCCATGCCGATACTTCCCACACCCAGAAAGGAGATAGAGGGTATTCTGGACAATCAGATAGTATCGACGTTGACGGCGGATTTCAAAAGTTCCTAGTTAAGTGGAAGTCACGCCCAGCTTCAGATAATACGTGGTTCACTGAGGAAGAGCTTTAGAAACTTGATCCTGACATCTTGGAGTGGTTTAAGAGTTTTGTTTCATCAGTGACGAAACCTTTGCAGCCGGGGAGAGTTGATGGGGACATCATGCGCTTGCGCACGCCCCCCACCCTACGCACATATTCAAGGAGGAGGAAGACTCTACTATTGATCTGGATCGATAACGACATCTATGGAGGACCTCTTAGTTAGGGGGCTATGTTATGGAGCATTGGAGTGGACCCGATCATCATGTGGATTCCACCATTAGATCTCATGATCGTGGCCCGCTACCCTAGATGATCTAGGATTTTGAGTTTTGGTTATTATTATTATTAAAAACATCATGAACAGTTTTGATTGCGTAGATTAGTTGTTATTTTTGTTACTTCATCTCTAAATATTAGTGTGTGCACATGGCGTGGCTTTGGGGGTTTAGGGTTTTGTTATAAATAGGCAACCCCATGTAGGTATTTTTCATTGAAGTTTATGAATAAAATTTGGCATATTTTTCTTCTTCTCTATCCCTCTGAGTTGAAGAAGCTAATTGGGTGCGAAACCCTCCCTCGAAGGGCTAACTACCGTTGTGCGAAGCCATAACCATCCCAAATTGCCCCACCCCCTACTCTCCACTTCCATCATCTTCCATAGCCCTCCCATCTTCATATTCACCTTTGTTTTATGCCCAAGTTCTCCTTCATAGTAGATTTTCATATTCTAGCCCACCAGAGGGGCTGAAACTTCGGCAGAGCACCACGCACACTGGGCAGCGGATCGACACAAAAATTGGTGTGAGAGTGGGCCTCCCCTGGCCAACTAAACCTTAGGAGTCGTTTTCCGATTCTGTGGGCTATACACACGTGCGGACAGGGACTCACGCACGTGCGCCTGGGCCAGGTTGCTGTCCACACGCATGGATCGTCTCGGGTTCTGGATTTTCTCGTTTTCTCATCTCTCCTTGAATTCCCAACCCTAACCCTAGATAATCCTAAATTCTAAGTATTTCTAACTTTTGCAAACCCTAGATTTTTCCCCGAATTGAAACATGGTGAATTTCTTAAATTGGGGAACAATCCTTTGCAAGATTGGATGAATCTTACACTCCTTTGGGTATTGTTTTGGTTTATAATTTTATTTGATTCAACCCTAAACTTGTGTAGGCTTGGACCCTGTAGATTCCCCTTGTTGAATGTTTGATCATATGTGAGATGTGGAATTTTGTGATTGTTTGAAATTAGTATGATCTAAAGCTTAAAATCTTGCATGTCATATTTAATTTCATGTCCTGCATTAGTCTTTATGTACATCCATCTAAACATACTCATCTCTATAATGCCTTTTCTTTGCTTGCATTACTTCCTAATTGTTCAACACCTCTTCATGTAGCATAGCCGACAATGTTGTCGAAATGCAATGCGATCGTGTGGGATCGCATATGCTCGTGCACAAATGTGAACGCCCAATCGCACATGCGGTCGCATTTTTTTTCAAAAAAATAAAATAAAATCAAAAAAATAGTGAAAAATAGGAAAAAATGTAATATATATATATATATATATATATATATATATATATATATATATATATATATATATATATATATATATATAAGAAAGTAGGGGAAACTTTCCTATGTAAATAGATAACTAATTTTACATATTTAAAATACATTTGAGTGAAATAAAATCAATTAAATAGTGAATTAAAACATTAAGTCATCAACATTCAACAATATAGTTAACAATTAAACTAAATAAGTAAGAACTAAGAAATAACAAGTAACTAACATTAACAACAAAATGAAGAAGCCATTTATTTATTATTGATTGTAGAAAATGGAAATATAATTTATAAATTACAAGTCATACACTAAATCATTAACAAGATAATACTAAATGCTATATACATTGATCTATTTACCATTGTGGCATTTGATCACCACCATCTTCATCATCGCTATCATCATCGGAGTCATCTCCTTCTTCCACTAATACTTTGTCTTCTTCTGTTTCTTCATCATCTATATGTATTAATATTTCATAAACATCCAATGGGGGATCTTCAGCTTGATCATATCATCTCATTCTTTTATCTCATCAATCTCTTCCATGGGATGACTGCTACTACCCCCCCCCCCCCCTCTTTCGAGTGGAAGTAGAAGTACCCTCTTCAAGTGTCTATGCATATGCAACATCTTCAACTTGGGCCCATGTTAGTTCTCACCAGCTCCTCCGTCTTTAGGAGCCACTCATTATCTGCATTCAGCTATCTAAGCAGATAACGTCAAAGAAACCAAGCTTTTTTGTCCTAGCCTGGAATCGTTCTAACAATTTTTGATTGTATTAGATGAATACCAAGTCGTTGAGCCTCTTTTATTCAAAGTGATTCATTTTCTTAGTGTGAATCTGCATGAAAGAAAGTGTATTAGGTATTAGCTTAGCTTACACTTATAAGTTACAATTATCCCAAACTATAACATATTAACATTTTCATTTTTTTCTAAACTTGTCGCCTCAAACATGCTCTAGTTGCGCTCACAACTGCTAGTAGAACATGTGAGTCCAAAAATCCTCGAGGCCAGCTTCTTTACAGCTGGATCCTTCCTATTCGGGTCCACTCCATAAGCAGCCCACCAATTAGCCAAAAAAACTGTAAAGTAGGTTAAACTTTGTAGATCAGATTGTGAACAAACTATTTGTAAGAGAGCCAAGAAATTTATTGTAATAGCCCGCCTCACTATTGTGATATTATCCGCTTTGCCCAAGCTCACCGATTTAATAGGCGTCACACCAGTTAAGGGAGAGCCTCCACATATAACCGCCACAACTCTAGACGGTGCTTCCGAAGTGGGACAAGGTTCCACCCCACTGCCAACACAGTAGCCTACCAACCACTGGTAGCTTGCCTAGGTCCTTTTTCAGACCCCGCCTACTAAGCGTTCGCCCACATGTGCCATAGTATTCCACTGCCAACATAGTAGCCGATGCATATACGGACTTTAAAAACATTGTCCTAGCTGGACAATTCACCAAAAAATTTATGAGAGACTGATCGGATCTATCGGTCCATCCATCAACCATGAATGAACAACCATATCTATTCGGCTATGAAGGATCGTGTGCAATTAACTTCGACTTTGAGGTATGTTTCCCTCATTTCATGATATGAAGGGGGTTTAAGCCCAATTCCAAATCGACCTATTGCCTCAACCATAACTTTAAAGGTTTTTTTATTTAGTTGCATTGAAAGCAATGCTGGTTTGGTAAAACCACTTAGCAATGCATTGAATAGTGGTTTTCCTATCTTTTTGTTTATACCGGTTTTTTAAAGTTATTTTAGCCGGCCCTTTGCTCTGACCTCTTTTGTTGACCATATCCTTGGGGTGTGGTCCATGCCATCTATCCATGAGCCCATGCCCACGAGCTCTTTTCGAGGTAGGTGGTGGTTTAGATCGGCTTGTCGACGTAGGGGGTAGGGCTAACTTCCTCTACACATCTCGTTCCATATATTCATTTTGATATAGAACACTATCGCCTCTCTCTCTCAATTGTTTATTCATATACTACATGCTCCCTTCGGATTTCTAGAGTAATTTTGTTGCATACTTTTGCATTTGACCCCGGTAAATGTGCAAGGTATTACTCGTGCCGCATAATGTCACCGGAACCCACATACCCATATAACTCACATACTATGTGAATCCTATCCATAGCACTATGATAATGGCCATACTTCCAACCTGGGTCATTCGATTTGTTTCGAAGAGGAAAATTCGAAAGAAAACTTGTGATTAAAAACTAAAAACTAAAGTAAAGGCTAAAAACTAAAGACTAAAGTAAAGATGAGTAAAGATTAGAGATGAAAGTTGGAGAGAGAGAGAGATGGAGCTACACTTACACACTTGACACTTCCACTAGTACTCTTATAGAAGAGAAGAAATGGAGAGAAGAAAAATAGAAAGAGATAGAATGTAAAGATAGAGAGGGAAAGAGAGAGAAGAGAATAAAACAAATGATAGAAGAGAGAGAGAGAGAGAGAGAGTCACATACACTTTGGAAGAGAGAGAAAGAGAGATGGTGAATAGAGAGAGAGAGAGTGGGAAATAGGGAGAGTTACACTTGGTCGCTTACACACTTACAAGTTACAACAAAATAAAAGAACGGAAAAAAAGGAAAGAGAATTAGAGAGAGAGGGAGAGGGAGAATAGAGATTAGAGACTTTCTTCAATCTTCACTTGTCTTGTAGACTTGTAGTTGAGAGTTGAGACTTTTTTCACTCTAGTCTTGACTCCTGAGTCACTATTGTCTTGTACTTGTAACTTGTAGGTAGGCTTGTAGCTTATAGCCTACACTTGAAACAAAATGTAAGAGAGAGGGGAAATGTAGAATGTTTATGACTTTTTGTAACATATGTAATGTATGTAGACAGAATAGAGAGAGAATGAAATAGAAATGTAGAAGTGTAGAAATACTCATATGTATGTAAGAGAGTGCTTGAATCAAATTGTTGAAACTTGAAATTTGAACACTGGATTGAACTTGAATCTTCCTTGAAAAGAAAGAATAGAATTAGAAGAAATGAAGAATGTATGTAAGAGAGTGCTTGAGTGTTGAACTTGGATCTTCCTTGGGCCTTGGAGATTTGGAACTTGAGAGTTGAAAGATAGAGAATGTAATTATATAAGAGAGAATGAGGGATTTGAATATTTGAAAGTATGAGAGTAGAGGGGGAGTTTAAGTGAATGTAGAATACAAATAGAGGGGTATGAATGCCTTTTTTATAGGCAAAAAGTTCGGATTTTGAAAAAAAAAATGCATATGTTGTATGCGATCCTTTGCAATATATACGATCGCATACATGCACTGATCGCATATGTGTATATGCCATGACCGCATATGCGATCAATACATAAATGTGCATATGCGATTGCATATTTGCATGTGCGGCCGCACATGACAACAATGATAGCCAATCGGATAAGTCTTATAAATCAACTCCTTGAGTATCACTACCGCGAAACAATCACAAAGAATTCCAGAGGCACCTCTCCACTTAATTATATTAGAACATCCTTATCAATCTCTCAACCCTTTAAATTATGGAGCCAAGGTAATGAAACAAGTGGCTGTGAGGAATCTCTTGGCAATCGATCTTAATTAAATCCTTTTGTTTATAATTATTCATATTTGCAATTCAAAAGAAACTGTCTTATTAAAGTTGCATTCTAAATATTGTTTGGGGTTCGGCTATTTTTAAGCCTCTAAACTTGGAACAGTCCTCCAAGCCTCCCATTTAGCATTTCCCCCCACCAATCTTATTTACCAGTACCACATCATCTATGAACCACATACATGATGAAAGCTTCTCTTGAGTATTAGGTGATTAATTCTTTTGTAAAAGTGTGGATATGTGATGCATGACACATGATTTAATGCTAGCATGCAATGTGGAGATTATGAAAGTCCATAAAATAATTCAATTAACAAAAGATGCTTACTCACCAAGTCATTAAGAGTAAACAATAGGAAATAAAATTTAATTTAACTTAAATCACATACCTACATGCTAAGAAATCACATAAATCAATTAAAACTAGGCTCGATGGAATGATAGAACTTCCAAATTATCATAAGCACGTCCCACACTCAAGGGATAAATTTGTAGGTTTTATGATTAAGGTTAGGAAGGAAAAAATATGAAATTTGGAAAATTAGGGTTCATGTAAATTGAGGATTTTGGAATTAGGGTTTTTAGAAATTGAGGAAAATAGGAAATTGGGGATTTGGGGTTTAGGGTAGGGTAATGGATGATGGGGAAGTAAGGGGAAATCAAATGATTGAGCGGTTGTCCATACAGTTAGCTTAAGAGCTCACATGTGCAGGTCGTTGGCTAGGGTTTTTGGGTTTTCAATGGTCGATTTCGGTTGGGGTTGAAGTTGGATAATGAAAAGTTGAAGAAAAAATGATTTGGATGGTCTTGGATGGGGAGGGAAGAAGAGAGATTTTTTTGGAAAAATACCTCTTTTGGATAGAAAGGAATAGAGAAGGAAGATGATAGATGGAAGCATCACACTTCCGTTAAATGGGGAATGAAATCACACCACACCCAAGCTCCAAATCACATGGAGTATTCTTCAAATCACACGAAGAAGAGAAAACACGAAGCTTTTTTTTTTTTTTTCCAAAATAATGGCATTAGGGCTTCACACACCCATCTCTCTTTTATAGTCTCAGAAAATACCTTTTACAAAAAGATGGTCTCAGATTAGATTCTCAATATAAAGACACTTAATAAATTAAAAGTTGTTCTAACTCCATAATCTCAACACAAATATAAGGTATACAAAAAATAACAAGCATATAAACAATCTAAACAACTAAACTATTTCGTGGTCCAACTATTTCATGGTCCACGATCAGGATATCTGATGATGGTGATCCAATGGTCCGATCATCGTGTCCACCCAATCCAACGATCCGATTTGTCCATCAATCTCCTATATGCAACCCACGTTCATCTTCCCAGTGTGGGGTCTTTAAAGATGTATGAACATGCATGTGGGGTCTTCAACGTGGCTAAGAATGTGAATTCGGCCAAGTGGGCCCCATGTAATGGTTGTCTAGCCATAAGGAGACTGGCTCATCCCTCCTCTTCTAGTATGCTGCTCAGATGTCCTCATCAATATGTATGGCTTATACGAAATAGGAGCTGGGAAACACGTTTTTGAAAAGTTGGAAGTTCAAAGTGTTTAGTAATTGTTCGTAATATCTATTTGTGTGTGTATATATGTATAATGTTAAAACTTTGTATTCACCTCCACCACTACCAATTAGGCCCTATGTGATGTGGGACTGAATGATCTAACTTAATATTATGCCATGAAATTAAAAGACAGATTAGTTAGAGCAATGGAACGACAAAATAAAGCTAATTTACCATAAATTTAGAAATTTCAGATTCATGACATGTCCAAATTCAAGCATATGAAAGTCCCGCAATGCGAATCTCATAAATTACTGATTAACTAGGACATATGAGAGATAGAACCACATCCTAGCACAGGGTTAAATATGAATTCAATGGAAATCATGTGTCTTCTACGAGTTTTGACATGTTAGGGTGGTTAAAGGCTATGGAATGTGTGGAATGGGTTGGGATATGTAGGCTTAGAGATATTAAGGTTGGACCATTAGGGTTGAGGTTTTGGGAGGTTTCCGGTTAGGATTTCAGATTTTGGGTTAAAGGTTAATGGACATAGGGTTTCTAGAATTGGGACTATAGGTTTTAGGTTGTGGGAATCAGGAATTTATGATTGGGACAAGGGATTTTCATATTTTGTGGATTTGGGTTTGGAGAAATTGGGGATTTTGGAATTGGATATCTAAGGTTTTGATAATCAAGGGATGGAGAATTAGGATTTTGAAAATTAGGGTTTGTGGATTCTAAAATCTAAGTTAGGATTTTAGAGTTAAGATTGAAATAAGGGACAATGAATAGAGGGGAATGGAGGTGACAAAGCAAGAGGGACAAGGGGGAAGGGAATCGTCCATACGGCGTGTGTCCGTATGGCTGTATGGACACGGGTTTGGGCCTGGGGTAGTTTGGGTTGGGGTGGATGGGCTAGAGTTTGGTTGGGTAGGGATTTGGATGGGCTAAGGTTTGAGTGGATGTGGGTTCTAGGGAGACAAGAAAAATCAAAGAAGAGAGAGAGAGAGAGAGAGAGAGAGAGAGAGAGAGAGAGAGAGAGAGAATACCTTATTGAGAAGGGAGAAAAGTAGAAAAGATAACTAGGGAATCACTCCCTGTGATTTCGCATCACCAATCCAATCACAGGATGATTTTTTTTATTTTTTTTTGGCTCAATCTCAAAGCAAAAGGAGAGAAATCTCTTTCATTTATAACATGTATCATGGCTAGGGCGGGGATGTCCAACACTTTATAATCTCAAAAAGGACCTTTTATAAAAAAGTGTTCTCAACTAAAATTCTCAACATAAAGACGCTTAATGAATTAAAAGTTGTTTCTAACTCCCTAATCTCAATACAAATATGATCTATATAAAAAATAATGAAACATGTAAACAAACTAAACTATTTCGTGGCCCATAGGGGTTCACGATCAATATGTCTGATGATGATGATCCAACGGTCCGATCATCGTGTCCACTCGATTCAACCGTCCAATGTTCCATCAAGCTCCTATATGCAATCCATGTGCATCTTCCCAGTGTGGGGTCTTAAAAAAATGCACGAACATGCACGTGGGGTCTTCAACGTGGCTAAGAATGCGAATTGGGCCCCATGTAACAGTCGTTTTGCCATAAGGAGGCTGGCTCATCCCTCCTATGGTATGTTGCTCTGATTTCCTCATCACTATGCTAATTAATTAGCGTCGGTTCCATGAATCCTATCCCACCATCACACTCTATCAAGGGCCATAACTTTGGTATGCCCTAACATGGGTTTGTAATGTCATATTGTTTGAATTCATGTGATGGAAGTTATGGCATAAGTTTGACACCGGCTTCCAACCTAATGCAACCCTCGTTTATCCAGGCTCAGGACTGGCAATGAGAGCACGAAACTCCCACATGGGCAATGTAATAGGCTATTACATAGGTTTATCACAATCAAGCGCTTTCTAATTGTCTATTACATAGGTTGATTACAGTCAATGAGTTTAGAAGTATAAATAACAAGGTGGGAGTTAAACCCACAACCTCTCCCCCCCCCCCCCCCCCCCCCCAAAGAGGTGACACTTTTAATGAAAGAGCCAACCAACAATTTCATGGTAATGTTTCTTAAAATTTGTATTGTAAAACGAATACATTCTAATTATTAAGTGCTACACTTCTATAGAACATTGGAATTTCTTAAAATCATAGTAAACATATCATTGATATTGTAATTCTTAAGGTTCTATGAAAGTTTCTTCTTCTTCTTCTACTTCTTCTTCTTTTTTTTTTTTTTTTTTTTTTTTTTTTTTGTTGTGAAAAACAGTGATCCCCCCCCCCCCCCCCCCCCCCCAAAAAAAAAATAATAAATAAATAAATAAATAAATAAAAATAAAAAATAAAAAATAAAAAATAAAAGAAAACAAAAGAAAAAGGGAAATTGTTCCTAGGAAGCTTGAATCTTTCAAGGGAGAATCTCGGTTCCCACTAAAAGCCAAGGGGAATTAAATTTTATAGGAGGAAAATCGTGCCTAAAATTAAGGGAAGTCAATGAAGTATTTGGAATAACGAAGCCAATATTTGTACTAACTACGGAAACAAGGAATTATGGTTAAAATATAGGTTATACCATTTTAAGGATCTAAAATTTCAGCGGAATATTAAGTTGGAACTTGGAAATCACAAGGATGAATCTGAGTATTAGATTATGTATAGACTAGAAAGCATATTACAATGAATTGATCAAATAATTCACAACTCACAACAAACTACAAGGATTTGAGCAGTTAAAAGTAAGCCTATAATGAATAAGTTGTTATGAGATATCTTAAATTTCTACATGAAATAGGGGTTCGATCAGTTGACCGCCCTAGTCGATCAATCAAGCCAGCAGCCTCGAATTGTACAGATTGGTCTCTGGACAATTTTGGACAGTCTGGATCAATTGAACTGTCAAGTCGATCGATAGGCAAATTTAGAATTGTGTGTAAACTCTCTGGACTGTTTTGAGCATGTTCGATCAATCAAACATGGGTGCTCGATCAATCGAACTATCAGGTCGATTGATCGACAACGCGTGTAGAACTACGTAAGTGTGCAGATTGTTTCCTATTATGGGTGCAACACTATATATATGGGTGTAATTACAGGATTAGGGTATGCTAAGCTATTCCAATCATGGGCTAATCAATTCTAGGGTTTGGAGAGGTGAAAACGAGGGTTTTCCCAGCATTGTAAGTTATTCCATCTCTTGTACTTTTTGCTTTCATAGTTGATTTGTTGTCTCTTTGTGCCGTGGTTTTTCCTTGCGAGGGTTTTCTATGTAAAAATTGTGTGCGCTTGTGATTACTTTGTTTACATTTGCTTAATCTTGTGTGATTTGAATTCAGGGTTTGCTTCTGCGGATTTTCAACATAAGTTGAATTATAATTCGGAGCTAGTATAACTGAAATTAATCTAAAATGATTCTGTTGGATAGATTTAAACGAGAAAATTATAAATTGGAAAATGAATATGGGTGCACTCTAGTGGTGTACCAGTACAATTGTGAGTAAGGTATTAAAAACGGTTACATAATAGTAATAGTGGGAAGCATTATGGGGTCAATACTATTAAAAAAAGACAAAAAAAATGGCCATAACAGCCATTACGGCCACCATTTCCGTTATCGAATACCTTGACTATAAGCTTTGGTGGTACCGGGAAAATGTGGGGCACATGGGATGTATTCACTACATCTTACCTGTCCATTAGATGCGTGAACTTATGTTAAACCTAGGTCCTGAAAATCAGATTGATCCAAAACTGAGGTGGGCCACAGCATAGGGAACAAATTGGAGGGAACATCCACCTTGATTTTCAATGTGGCTCACCTGATTGCTAACTGGCCTGATTTTTGGTCTGACCCTTCATCCATGCCAGATGAAGTATCCAAATGGTCTGGACTCTATATAAACAACACAGTTAGATCCCCACATAAATCAAGGGTGGGCGTCTCCTTTGAACTTGTTTCTTGTGGTGTGTCCATCTAACTTATGGATTGGCCTGAATTTTGACACCTGGGGTTAACATGCGCTGCTGCATTTGATGGATGGGTTGGATGCCATGCATGCATCGCATGGGCCCCACATCAGCCCAGTACCACTGGAGTGCGCTATATGAATAACAAAGAAATTGATGGCAAAGATGTGCAATGAATATGAAGCTAAAATGCAGATTGTATAAAGAGAATTTGAAAAGAAAAATAACGACTTTGTTCAGACTCTAATTGGATGAAACAGCGACTAAAACCAGCAGCTAATTTCAAATTTAAATAAATTAAGAACAGCAGTTGAATTCAAGTCTTAATTGATGAAGAATCTGGCAAATAAAAGGGTCAGGACTTCAGTTTAGGTTTTGGGTATACTGTGGTTAAATTCAAATATGAAAATGGATTAGAACGAATCTCAACAAATTAAGAATTTAAAACTAAAAATATCAGAAATTGAACTCATACCTAATAGACCCAAAATCTACAATTTGAATTTGAATTGGAACATATTAGGGGTTAGCAACTGAAATCAGTTGGTTACATCTAATTCTCAAGAGAGCAATTAAATCTGACTATAAAGATAGATTAAAAATCTGTAATCAGAGAAGACCAGTGTTCAGAAACAAAAGGACAATTCAGTGGTTAATTCTGGATTTGAGGTTGGATTGAAACTTTTCAACTGAATCCAAATCTGAACTAGATTAAAATAAAAAAGTTACTTCCAATGAGTTTTGAATCAGACACTAATTTCCAGTAATTTGGATAACATCAAATGACTCTCCTAGCTTGAAATAACTTTGTGGATACTAATAGCCATAACATAAATAAGAGCTCTGCTAAGCACACGCATACATGTGCAATAAAGCTCATGTGCCAGCATGTCACGATAGGTCTGAGATCCAATCCATCCATCAGAAAGGTACTACTATATTGATTGTGTTTCCCAAGAATGAGACTGATCCACTGGTCAGGGGGACCTCAGTTTGCAAAACTAATGTATGGCTATGAAAATCTTGGCTGTAAGTTTTCTAACACATCCACCTGTTTCCAGTAATGGGGCCAACAGGCTGAGTGGACCAGATTTATTTTTGGGAAAACATGTACAAGGTTGGCGAACCTGCTAGATGAAATGGATGTCACACCTATGTGCCATTCTAGCACTTTTGTGGAACACACATGAACTTAATTGCATATGCATGTGTGCTTGGCAAAGCTCCATAAATAAATGGATCAATATAATTGAGTTTGAAAGCTTCCTAGAATTGTCGAATTGAAATCTGCTGTCTCTGCTTCTCAATCATGGTAGGCACTTGGATGATGGGTGGTTTCTTTTTTTTCTTTTTTCTTTTTTTGGTGCTGTTACAATGGCTGTTATCAGGTGGTTGTGTGATAAAATTTAGTGGGCTATGGAGGTCCTATGTGAAGACTGTTTGATGGTGCTGCTGTGTATTGTTTTGCGATGATGAAAATTAGATAAGATGGTAAGGAGATTTGAAACGAAGTAAAAAATAAATAAAAATGTTGATGGTCTTGAGACTTTTGAGTTGGATTTTGAGTTGAGAAGTTGTGAGGGAGGTATTTGGGTCCCAACATGGAGGCTTTGGGGCCTTCTATGGAGGTCCTATGTGAAGACTGTTTGATGGTGCTACTGTGTATTATTGTTTTGTGATGATGAAAATTATATAAGATGGCAAGGAGATTTGAAACGAAGTAAAAAAAGAAAAAGAAAAAAAGTTGATGGTCTTGAGACTTTTAAGTTGGATTTTGAGTTGAGAAGTTGTGAGGGAGGTATTTGGGTCCCAACATGGAGGCTTTGGGGCCTTCTACATAGGGGGGTGGGCAAATTGGCTTGAATAATTGCCTTGGTGTCATTCCAAGAGGAGAGGCATAGATTGGATGGATGTGAGCTTGATTTGGGTGCATACGGGTTCCCTTTGACAAAATAATGGAGATTTGGAGAAAATCATGTTGAAAATCGAACGCGTCAAATCTATGTTGAAACAGGGACCATTGACCTGTCAATAGTCTAGTTGATAGGTCGAAGGATATAAAAAATATTCGGTTTTTTGGCAAAACTCTCTGGACAATTTTTGGAGTTTTCGACAAGTTGAAAAATCTAGTTGACAGGTCGTCTTGATCGATCAAAGCGTTTCGACCGGTCGACTCGACTAGTTGACAGATTGCACAGTTTCGTGCATTTTTGCACGGTTTGTTTCTATTTCCGGTTTATATTATTTATATGGGTTTAATTGGGATTAGGATTAATGCTAGACGTGCTCAAGGGTTTGAGAGGGTTTTGGAGAGAGAAGAGGCTAGGGCTTTTCTTTTGGGGTTTTGAATCGGTAAGGTTTCATTTCTTGTAACTTTGTTTTTCATAGTGCATTATCGCTTTGTGCCATGGTTTTTTTTCCGCAAAGGGTTTTTCCACATAAATTCGGAGTCTTCTCTATTGGATTTGCTTGTGCAATTGTGATTACTTTGTTTGATTCCTCTCTGTGTGCTTTCGCGAGTCCCAAAAAATCAACCTGTTTAGGATAGGATTTGGTGAGATTTCCTAGATTTTGAGCTAGGCTTATACAATAAATATGAAATATGAAATTATATATATTATTTTATATAAGATAAGAGTATGAAAAAGTAGAACTATGAAATTGTGTACTATTTTTCACATATGTGACCATGCTTCAATGATCTAAATTGTGGCTCTGAAGGACTGAAGCCTTAAAAAAAAGTCTCCAAGATTGGAGTATACTAACCCTCCAGTGGTCCTTAATGCAAAGAATCCTGAGCTCCTTCATTTTCCTTGGCAAGAACATTGATACTTTGGAGAAGTGAGAGCCATCCATTGCTTGATTTATCTTTGATATTATCGAAATATCTCCGATATTATCGTTATCTCCTGCTTGGCAATACTGATAACACTGATAGTGATACTGATAACACTGGTAGTATTAGAAATTCCAGGCATCAACAATGTATCACTTAGTATTGCCAACGTATCGATATCGCCAATATTTTTTACCATTTAAATTCTAGGTGACACTTGTATCACAAGTGTATTGATGATATTTCAATAATATCACCAACGTAGAGATATCACAGAAAGTTTGTTTATTAAAAAAAATCTATTATTATTATTCTTATTTTAACGAGCACATTGTTGTAGGCAATTTTCAATTCATCGTTGCTAATATTGATAATATCTCAATATTATCATTATCGCAACATGCGTTATATCAAGACCACAATCTTTTGTTTCCTTTCTAGTTGTTGATCTTGGCAAAATATCGTGAGTTGTCGATATTCTGGAATATCGATGGATGTTTGGATAGAAGGTTGGATAGATGATTGGGATGGTTATAGTGTTTCTTATGATGACACATGCTTTTAAGCCCCCATTAAATGGAAACTTATTGTGTATACATTCTTTTTGCAAAAAAAAATAATCCTAAATATGCAAATGTGTATTTTAGCATCTCCTGAAGTTTCACTGAAAAATCTTCCATTTTTCCCATGTTTTCCCACATTTCTAGTTATTAGTGATATTATCGACGATATCGATATTGTTTCCGTATCCCCGGCCAATGAAACTTGCAACGATACCGATACTTGGAACACCGGAGCCAACACAAGGTATAAGGGCTACCTAGACATAAGCTAGATGGACCAAGAATGGTTTTAAGTAGGGGTGGCAATGGGCAGGGTTTAGACTGGGTAAGGGTCAGCCTAAGCACAACCCATTTACTAAATGGACCTAGAATTCTTGCCCAAATCTGACCCACAACTCATTAGCCTCTGACTAGAGCTGACCCACTTGAAAATTATCAAGCCCGACCTGACCCATTTAATTGTAAATTGATTGGGCCCGATTGGCTTGACCCAACCCGCCACGAGCCCAGTCAAGTTTAAGAATGGAATATGACACTAAGGATGTGCACAACATAGCCTAGAAAATGGATATGAACGTGCACAAAAAGAAAAAAAATAAAAAATCATCTATACCTTTCTATTTTATTTTGTTTCGGATTGTTTTGCTTAACCCGTTGATAATCTATATGTCAGGTTGGGTTCAACCCAAGCCTGACCCATTTTGTTAATGGGTCATGTTTTTAGCCTGAGCGTGACCCACTATCCATTTAGCTTGGCACAAACCCACCTCAAAAGTGGGTCGGGCCAATTGACTTGCAGGTTGACCTGACCCATTGCCACTCCTAGCTTTAAGGGCCTAGCTTGATGTGTTCCATTAGTAATTGGCGTGTTGGATAAGTACCTAACATTTGGTTATGGAGCCACCTCCATATCTAGAAGTGGAAAGGGCTACTTAAGATATAGGTCCGAGTCAGTTTTGTCACACCGTGCCACATGTTGGCTTAGGACCGTGGTGGTGTGTTATGATCCCCAATGGTTTAAGGGCCTAACTTGACCCTTTCCATTAGTTCAAGGGCTTTTGGTGTATTTGATAGCTACCTAAAATTTGGTATTGGAGCCAACACCATCATTTACTGGGGTCTTTGCCATATTCATAGGTTATTGAACAGTTAGTATCGGAGCAAACACCACATTTAGTGTTTGAATTCCGGAAGGGACCACCAGTGGAAAGGGCAACTTGTATCAATGTAAGAGCCACTACAAGGTTTACAGGGCTGCAGTCGTTGGCTGAGGAGCATGGTAATGTGACTCTAATGGTTTAAGGCTCGATGCATTCCATCATTCTAGGGCTTTCGGTGCATTGGTAAAGGTACCTAACATCTTGAATTTAGAAAGACAAGTTCATAGTAACCTTATGCACAATGATGACAACATGTTTGGTGAATCATTTAAATTTCCATGAGGTAGCCTTGTCAAAGCAACTCTTTTTGTTGTTAAAAGATGTCTTAAATATGGAAAAGTTTGACTAGCCCAAGAAAGTTCGGCTCAAAGTCTAGCAGCAAAGTATATTGGAATTTTCGTGATCCTCGACTCGTCAAAGATCTGCTTCGACCCGTCGAAGGTTACGCGGACAGCACACGGACTGCATAAATTTGAGGCAGTTTCCGGACTATTCCAAGTTGGTGCGAAAGTTGGGTTTCCTAAACTATAAATAAGAGTTCTTAGAGCCTTTCTAAAACATCCTAAGGCTTTCTTAGTATTCAAAAGGGTTTTTAGAAGGGGTTCTAGGGTAGCAAAGGGTGTAGCAAGGGTGAGATTCAAGCTTGTTTGAATCGGGTAAGTCTTTTCCCTTTGTAATTTATGCTTTCATAGTGAATTTCTGTCGCTTTGTGCCGTGGTTTTTTCCCGAAAGGGTTTTCCACGTTAAATCTTTGTATTCTCTTGTGTTTGCTTGGTGCTCTTAGATTGCTATACTAGATCCATCTTTGTGTGATTCTACAGAACGAATCCCAACTAGTGGTATCAAAGCTATTGTTAGGGCACGGATCTGAATCTGTAGGATTAACATCAATGGGAAGCACTAGGTATGATTTTGAGAAGTACTCAGGGAAAAATAACTTTTTAGTTATAGAAGATTAAGATGATCAGTTCCTTAACCAAGCAAGATGAAGTCGGTGCTCTTAAGGAGTGAAAGTCTACTATGACTGATGATGATTGGAATACCCTTAATAAGAAGGCCTTATCCTTGATCTGTTTATGTTTCATAGATGAGGTTCTCTACAATGTTTTGAGGAAGAAAACTCGGGCTAATTTATGGGCGAAGTTAGAGGATATTTATGCGAAAAAATTCCCTGAAAATCGCCTACACTTGAAGCTACAGTGGTGTAACTTCAAGATGGCAGAGGGCGGAGATCTGGAGGCCCACATCAATAACTTTAATAAATTGGTTTGCAAACTGTTGGATATGGAGGAAGTGATCAAAGATGAGGAACAAGCATGTATATTGCTGAATTCCCTTCCTGCATCGTATGAGTCATTCAGGGACTCATTGTGCACAACAAATAAATCCCCAAGTGTGGACGCCGTTATCTCATCCCTTCAAGGGAAGGCCATGAGAAAGATAAACAGTAGCGTAGGGACATCTTCTAATGTACTATTTACAAGAGGCAGAAATTTTGAGCAAGGTACAACTTAAGTCCATTGGAATTGTGGGATGGAAGGATGCATGAAGAAGGATTGTACAAATCCTAAATCTGAGATAAAAGAATTTGAGGCTTTATACATGGAGGCCAACGCTGCCACGTCTGATGAAAGTACAAGTGGATGTGAAGGTAATGTCTTGTTTGTGTCTACGATCAGACACTTATACGATGATCGTAGGGATGAGTGGATTCTAAACACGGGAGCATCTTTTCACATGACTCCTTATCGGAGTTAGTTCATCAGCTACAGAGAGTGCAATGGTGGACAAGTGTTTATGGGCAATGATAATGCTTGAATTGTGTGGCTGTTGGTACGGTGTACGTCAAGATGTTTGATGGGATGGAGCGTACCTTGACTAACGTTAGGCACGTTCCTGATATGAAAAAAAGTCTAATTTCTCTCGGTGCATTTGAGGAAATAGGATGCAGATTCACCAGATTTGATGATGCCCTTAAAGTATTTAAGGGAGCACTCGTAATCATGAAAGCGCAGTGACTCAGTAACATTTACAGGTTAATTGAGAGCACTTCAATAGGTGGAGCTACAGTAGCTGTAGTGGATTCCACCTTTGCACGTGTGGCATGTTGGGCATGGCCACATGAGCGAGCGGGGCATGAAGCCTGAGGCCCGCAGACAGAGATACGGAGCAGGTGGAGTAGCCACCTGTGAGAAGAATCACACCGCATAATCACAAGTTATCGGCGAGGTACATGGACGACTCCAATATTGCATATGCTCTTGTTACAGATGAGGGGGATCTGTCTACTATTCAGATGGCTCTAGGTGAGCCTGATACTGAGAAGTGGAAGGTGACTATAGACGATTTGATGGACTCATTGTACCAGATCGACACATAGGAACTGGTGGAGCTTCCAGTGGGCCGGAAAGTAATTGGATGCAAGTGGATCTTCAAAATGATACAACATAGATACAGAGCGAGGCTAGTAGCGAATGGTCATGATCAGAGAGAAGGGATTGACTTCTTAGAGATATTCGCGCCAACGGTATAGCAGGTGTCTATTAGTTTCGTATTGGCATTGGTTGCCTAATGCGATCTCAAGCTGGAACAGATGGATGTGAAGATTGCACTTCTGCACGGGAAATTGGAAGTGTTGTTCTTCACGTAGCAACCAGAGTGGTTCAAAGTTAAAGGGGCAGAGAACAAGGTTTGCAGGAGGTCGTTGTACAACCTGTCGCCTAAGCAGTGGTATAAAATTTGATTCTTCATGGTGAGTCAGAAATTTTCTAGGAGAATATGATCATTGTGTCTATTGCAAGACACTGAGCGATGGCACGTTCATCATCCTGGAATTGTATGTTGATGACATGTAGATCACCAATCATGACATGTCTGAAATCAATGTACTGTAGACTCGGTTAAAAGGGACATTCGAGATAAAGGATCTGGGGGCTGCAAAGATAATTCTCGACGTTGATATTCATAGAGACTAGAAGAGGAGTAGACTTTGGTTATTACAAGTAGAATACCTTGAGTAGGTATTAATCAAGTATGTGATGGACAAGGCAAAGCTGGTGAGCGTTCCCTACGCGACTCACTTCAAGCTTTCCTTAAGTAAATGTCCCAAAATAGATGGGGAAAAGCAAGATGTCTTATGAGCCTTATTCGAATGTGGTTGGCAATGCATGTCATGGTCTGTATTAGACCAGTTATTTCACAGGCAATCGGTGTTGTGAGCAAATATTCCGGCAAGCAACATTGGGAGGCGGTGAGATGGTTACTTTGATACATTCGAGGTACAGAAGACTACGTCTTAACTTTTGAGAAGATAGGAGCAAAGCTGGTAGGGTATGTGAATTCAAACTACTTAGGCAGTGTCGATTCCAAAAAGTCGACTTCAGGTTACTCGTTTGTACTAGCGGGTGGAGCAATTAGTTGGATGTCGAAGCTTCAGTCCGTGGTGGCTCTTTCCCCAATCAAAGTAGAATATATGGCAATGACAGAAGCGTTTAAGGAAGGTGTTTGGTTAAGAGGCATGATAAGTCAGTTGGGGCTTCAACAGGAGGTCATGCCAGTTAATTATGACAGTGAGAGCGCTATCAATTTTGCTAGAAATTTTGTTTATCACTCACGTACTAAACACATTGATGTTCGTCATCACTTTATCTGACAGGTGCTTGAAGAAGGAGGTGTAACTTTGGAGAAGATTCACATTAGCATGAATCCGACAGACATGCTCACCAAGGTCGTTCCTATAGAGAAGTTCAAGTTCTGTGTAACTTCTCTGGGCTTGGCTATGGCTTAATAGGAGGACGGAGTGTGCACAAAAAGTATTGATTAAAGTTATGATGTGATGTAGAAATAAGAGAAGAGGTTAAGAAGCTATACGTTTGAAGATTGAAGACATGGTGGAGATTGTTGTTAAAAGATGTCTTAAATCTGAAAAAGTTCGACTAGCCCAAAAAAGTTCGGCTCGAAGTCTAGCAACAAAGTATATTGAAATTTCTGTGATCCTCGACTCGACGAATGTTACGCAGACAGCACACAAACTACATAAATATGAGGCGGTTTCCAGACTATTCCAAGTTGGTACAAAAGTGGAGTTTCCTAAACTATAAATAGGAGTTCCTAGGGCCTTTCTAAAATATCCTAAGGCTTTCTAAAGTATTCAAAATGGTTTCTAGAAGGGGTTCTAGGGTAGCAAAGGGTGTAGCAAGGTGAGATTCAAGCTTGTTTGAATCGGGTAAGTCTTTTCTCTTTGTAATTTATGCTTTCATAGTGGATTATTGTCGCTTTGTGCCGTGGTTTTTTTCCGAAAGGGTTTTCCACGTTAAATCTTTGTGTTCTCTTGTGTTTGCTTGGTGCTATTGGATTGCTATACTAGTTCCATCTCTGTGTGATTCCGCAGAACAAATCCCAACACTTTAAGAGTAGACATCTCGAAACCATTCCCTATAAGGTATTCGATAAGTAGCTCTCCACCTTGAAGTGGGCTGCCATTTATGATTTATTTCTTATTTTTGTTAGAGAAACATGTTACTAAATAAGAAAAAGAAAAGAAGAAAAGAAAAGGAGCTAGGATTGACATTTTCAATTGTAATAATAATGATAGATTGCCTTCTTCCCCGCTTGTCAAAAATATGGTTTTGTTTCACCCTGGTTCTCTTATGGCTTTCTTTTCATTAAAATATTTATGGAGAGAAATGGCGATACTGTAGCTTATTGGTTTTTGTAAATGCTATCAAGTATCCTTCTTGCTGTCAAATGTGTGGGCAGTTTTTTGGTCTCAAATTCTTGCAAGATGCATTAATACAAAGAAAAAATGGTAGATCTATAAATTGTTTAATCTTGATCACATTTCAATTGGCTGTGGCCACTTTTCTTCCTCTTCTTCCAAGCTTGGAGAGATATCTTGTTGTGTGGGCAGATAGTACAGTGATTTTGTAATTTTGGGCCCTTAATCGTTACGGTTGTTTTCCGAACTTGGAAAAAAAAAAAAAAAATCTGTTTTCAGTTCACCGTATGTTATTGTTGTAATTTCATTTGTATACTGATATCTTTTTCAGCTGTCCGACCTTAGATCTTTGAATTTGTGATTTTATTTTATTTTATTTTATTTTACTTCGTATATTTTTACAGGCTTCATCATTCAATAGCCAAGATGGGCGGAAACGCATTGTGGACCCGATTGTACTCATGACATCTGCCCAAGAATCATTATCAATTGTTATCTCCATAACCAACAAATGCATATGTTCTGAACCATCGGCTCGTCCATCCATAGAAGACGTTCTATGGAACTTGCAGTATGCAGCACAAGTGCAGGCGACTGCAGATGGCGATCAGAGATCAGAAGTCATATCCCAGCTGTAAATGGGGTCCAAATTGTAGGAGCTTGCCTTCGGAATCTCTTCCTTTCGAGGGTATAGATAAGGAGAGGAAATCAACGGAGTCTACGCATCATTGCATGCTTTCGGGCCTTTGTAAACATGTAAATGGGCATATTGAGTATGCTCCCTTTCTCTTTCAAATTTATTCATTGGAAGTGTATTATAAAAGATTATTACATGATTTTGCATGTTTCCACCATCAGTTTCTTCTGTTTGGATGCACAATTGAATTGAATTGTGAAAAACTCAAAAGATCCGAGCTGTCAATCAGGTATACCCCATTATGTGGATGCCCTTCCAATAATCAACTTGATACACTCTTCAGGTGGGCCAGTTTATGGAATACAATGGATGGTTGAACCATTTTTTTCGGCTGTCCATTTTGTACACTAGACCACTTGATGAGCGGACTGGTCTGGTTATTGCACTGGGGCATCTCTACGGTGAGGCATCCCTGATGGACGGCAAGGATCTTGTAAATGTATGACAGCATGTCATGTGTGTCATTCTACATCGGCCGGGCTATACGTGCCATTATTCTACTCGAAACTCCGTAGAGTCGGCTCAAGGGGATTTTGGATGAGGGATGATCCAATGCAGAATTTAGAGTGTCATAGGCGGGCCATCTGTATATTGAAAAATGTGGGGCGAGTGTTGATCCAATGTAGAATTTAGTGTTGTAGGTGGGCCATCTGTATATTGAAAAATGTAGTTGATCGATCACTGATCGAACGATTGGATGTGCAAAGTAGTTCATTTCCCAGTGGTTAGAGTTTGATCAACATGGGCTAAGCTGGGGCAGGGTTGACATGGCCTCGATCGCCCAAGCACAAGCCCCAGCGTTGGGCAGGCGTTGTAAGCAAAAGAGTTAAATAATCAAACATTTGAAATGGTTTAATTTAAGAATTTTCCTTTCCTCCATCCTCTACAGGTCCAATAACGTAAACGGTTTGGATCATTGAAACACGACTGTTGTTGATGCCTTAAATCTGTAAATTAAAAGGTCCGTCGATGCCAACGAAGGACGCTTGATGTCACTGGAAAATTTTATAAATTCCATGTTTTATTGCTGGACAATTTTGAAACTTTCTCGATCCCATCGACAGTCTGTCGATGCCATTGAACTATCATTGAAGGTGTCATCGAGTGCGCCCGCAGAACTACGTAAGTGTGGGATTTGTTTCCTATTTTGATTGTGATTATCATAGAGGTTACATATACGTGTGTGTGTGTGTGTGTGTGTGTGTGTGTGTGTGTGTGTGTGTGTGTAATTGGGAATAGTGAGTATCTTAGAGTTTTCTAATTTGTTCCAAAGGTTTTAAGGGCTTACAAGGGAGATTCGAGGCTTATTCAAAAAGGGTAATCTCAAATTCTCTCTTGTAATTTTCTACTTTCATAATGCATATATGTCGCTTTGCGCCGTAGTTTTTTCCCGTAAGGGTTTTTTCACATAAAAATCGGATTGTTTGTGTTTGAACTTGATTGTGCGATTAGAGTGCTTTACTTGATTCATCTTTGTATACTTCCACGGTTCCCTACAAGTGGTATCAAAGCATAACATTGAGAAGCAAATTGAATATGAAAGCATAATATTAATAGCTTCTAATCCTAAGTTCGATGTTGAAAATATTCCAGGAAAAATAATTTTGAACTATAGAAGTTCAAGACAACCCTAATTCAGCAAAGATTAGATGATGCACTGCTTGTGAAGCGACCAAAAACTATAACATATGAAGATCGGAATAAGATGGATAAGAAAGTGAGAACCTCTATCCAATTGTGTCTAATGGATGAGGTCCTCTACAATGTCATGAGAGAGAAAACTGCAACAAGTACATGGGTGAAATTAGATGACATCTATGTGAAGAAATCTCTTGAGAATCGCATCTACTTGAAGCTTCAGTTGTTCAGTCTGAAGATGGCAAAGGGGGCTGATGTTGAGGCCCACATTAGTAACTTTAACGAGATAATTTGTAAATTGCTAGATGTGGAGGAAATGATGAAAGATGAGAATCAGATATGGATCCTGTTGAATTCTCTTCCGACCTCATATGAGTCATTCAAGGACTCGTTGTGTACTGATAGATCGACGCTAATCCAATAGTGTCAATATTATTATCTCAACCCTTCATGGAAAAGCGGTGAGAAAGAAAAGAGGGGACGTGGGCACCTCTATTGATGCGTTGGTTATGAGGGGATAAAATTCTAAGTGAGATAATGGATCTTCTCAATCTAGGTCTAAATCCAAGGGTAAGGGTAAAGACAAGTTGAAGTGTTGAAAATGTGGGATGTTTGGGCACATTAAGGATTGTCAGAATCCTAAAGAAAAAAAAAAAAAAAACAAGGAGAGAGAATTCAAATGCTTCTTCCAGGGAGGCCAATATTGTCGAGTCTGATGAAGGTACAAGTGGTTATGATGTGTTGTCTGTGTCCATGGTCGGACACTTATATGATGATCATAAAGATGAGTGGATTTTGGATGCTGGGGTATCATATCACATGATTCCTCATCGGAGTTGGTTCACCAATAACAAAAAGTATGATGGTAACCAGGTATTTATCAGCAATGATAATGTCTGTAATGCAGTGGGTGTTGGATTGGTGCACATTAAGATGTTTGATGGCATGAAGTGTACCTTCACCGTGGCGAGACACATTCTTGATATGAGGAAAAACTTGATATCTCTTGGAGCACTCGAGGCACTTGGGTGTAGATTCACCAGTTTTGATCGTGTTCTTAAAATTTCAAAGGAGGTACTCGTAGTCATGAAGGCACAGAGGAATGAGAACCTGTACAGGTTGATCGGGAGCACTTCATCAAGTGAAGCTGCAATGTCTGTAGCGGGTTCCACGTATGCACGTATGTGACATGCACGTTTAGGTCACATGAGCAAGCGGGGCATGAGGTACCTTTCGACTGTTATTTAATTCCATATTTTAAAAGTTTTGATTTGAGTATATGCAAGCATTGTATATATGGTAAACAATATAGGTTGTCTTTTAAATTTAGTAATCATGTATGTAAGGGTGTTCTTAACTATGTGCATTCTGATGTATGAGAGCGAGCGCCCGTGGTTTCCGGTTGAGGGTCGTCATGATTCATCACACATCACGTTCATTGACGACTATTTTAAAAAAGTGTGGGTTTATTTTATGAAACATAAATTCAATATTTTCACCAACTTCAAATAGTATAAGACAATAGTAGAAAAGTAGTCAGGGTGAAAAGTGAAGGTACTAAGGACAGACAACGATGAAGAATTCACTCGGGAGAATTCAATCAATATTGTAAAGATGAAGGGATCGTGAGGCATAACACAGTGCAGCACATACCAGAGCAGAACATGTGGCTGAGCGGATGAATCAAACTCTTTTAAAAAAGGCCCGATGCATGATTAGTAATTTAGATTGGGCAAGGACCTTTGGACTGAGGCCATTAACACAACTTGTTACTCAGTGAATTGGTCTCCTTTTACAGCTATTGATTGTAAGATTACAGAGGAAGTGTGGAGTGTGATTAGAATGTAGACTACTCGGGACTGCAAGTATTTGGTTGCGATGCTTACTCTCATGTATCGTCAGTCGAGAAAGATAAGCTAGACCAAAGAACTAAGAAGTACATCTTTGTCAACTATGGTGGTGGTGTGAAAGGGTACAAGTTGTATGACTGGGTCACAGGAAAAATCATCCTTAGTCGTGACATCTAATTTGACAAGGGATCCTTGTTCCATAAGGATGAGCATTGAGCATGAGGAGATAGGAAAGTTGGTTGTGGATGTCCAAGTAGACATTGATAAAACTCAGGCTAATACAGAGATGCAGGCAAAGGTATAGGATTAGGTGGAGCAGCCACCTATGAGAAAGAATCTACCGCAGGATCACAGGTTACCGACGAGATACATGAATGACTCTAATATTGCATATGCCCTCATTATTAATGAGGGAGATCTGTCTACTCTTTAAGATCCTCTTGATGAGCAGGATGTCGAAAAGTAGAGGGCTGCGATGAATGATGAGATGGAATCAATATACAAAAATGAGACGTGGGAGCTAGTGGAGCTTTTCGTTGGCTAAAAAGCGATCGGGTGCAAGTGGATCTTTAAGAAGAAACATGATAGGTATAAGACAAGGTTGGTAGCGAAGTAATATGCTCAGAGAGAATGTGTCGACTTTATTGAGATATTCACACTTGTGGTGAAACAAGTATTTATCATATTCATGTTGACATTGGTTTCCCAATATGATATTGAGCTGGAGCAGATGGATGTGAAGACTCCTTCCTGCATGGAGAATTGAAAGATAAGATTTACATGAAGCAACTAGAAGCCTTCAAAATAAAAGAGGTAGAGAGCTAGTTTTACAAGTTGAAGAGGTCGTTGTATGACCTGAAACAGTCACCTAAGCAGTGATATAAAAAGTTAGATTCTTTCATGGTGAGTTAGATGTTTACCAATAGTAAATATGATTATTGTGTCTATTACAAGACACTGAGTGATGAGAATTCGTTATCTTAGTTTTGTATGTTGATGACATGTTAATCACCGGCCATAGCATGTCTGAGATCGACTTACTGAAGACTCGGTTATCAAGGATATTCGAGATGAAAGATCTTAGAGCTGCAATGAGGGTTTTTAGCATTGATATACATAAAGACAAGAAAAGGAGCAGGCTTTGGTTATCTCATAATGAATACCTTGAAAAGATATTGGTAAAGTATGGGTGGACGGGCAAAGCCGGTTAGCGTTCTTCATGCGGCTCATTTTAAGCTTTCTTCTAAACAATGTTCTAAATCGATTTTAAAAAGCAGGATATGTTTCATATGCCTTATTCGAGTGCGATTGATAACATGATATTATTGAGATGTGGAGCCACATCTGTGGGCTGCTCGACCAGTCGAGTGCTCTGCTCGACCGGTCGAGTAGCCCACTCGACCGGTCGTGGACTGGCTCGACTCAAAGTTCAGGGAGCATAGGTTTTTTGGTTTCGTGGTACTCGGCTGGTCGAGGCCCATGCTCAACCAGTCAAGGGGTCTGCTCGACTAGTCGAGCAGCTTACTTAACCAGTTGAGGTTACACAAATTCGTTTCCGGATTTGATGCGAACTACAGATTTTTGAGTCAGTTTTCGCAGAGGTATGAAAGGAGAGTTGCTTAAACTATAAATAGGGGTTCCTAGGGCTTTTTTAGGTATCATGAGAGTTATTCCAAGGTGTGGGCAAAGGGTTTTCTCTGTACTTCTAAGGGAGAGGTTAGTATATTGCCTTGTAATCTTCGTTTTTCTTCATAGTAAAAGTTTGCATTCGTGGTTTTTTATCCTTTTGGAGTTTTTCCACGTATATCTTGTCTTGTGGTTTGTGTTAAATGCTTTGATTCTTTTTCTAGTTTATATTTCTTTCTGTTTATCGTTTGTGGGTGAGATTGGAGATTAGATTTCGGTTCACTGCGTTGTTAGCGTGCTGCGCAACAACTAGTATCAGATCTATTGGTTTAGTTCTATTGGAAGCAATGATGGAAGAAGGGAAGACTAGAATTGAAAAGTTTGATAGTTCAAACTTTGCCTTTTGGAAGATGCAAATGACGGATTATCTGTATCAGAAGGACCTTTATATTCCTCTAGGAGGAAAAGAGAAGAAACCAGAAAAGATGACAGATGATGAATAGTTTTTATTGGATCGAAAGGCTTTAGAAACGATCCAACTCTCTTTGTCTAAGAGCGTCGCATTCAATATATCCAAGATGAAAAATACAAAAGAATGAATGGAAGCCCTAACCACCATGTATGAAAAACCCTCAGCGTCCAACAAGGTTCATCTTATGAAACAGCTATTCAACATGAAGATGTCAGATGGTGAGAGCGTGACTGAACATCTAAACGAGTTCAATACATTTACAAGCAAGTTGGAATCCGTTAGCATTATTTTTTAGGATGAGGTCACAACGTTATTGATTTTGTCCAGTTTGCCAGACAGTTGGGATGGTTTGGTGATTATTGTGAGCAATTCTTCAGGGTCGACAAAGTTGAAATTTGATGATGTGGTCGGTCTAATTTTTAGCGAAGAATCTAGAAGAAAGGCATCAAGAGTTTCAAGGGATTCGGCGAATGCTCTAAACGTTGAAGGAAGAGGAAGATCACTAAACAAATGAAGTAATAAATATGGATGTTCTAAGTCGAGGAAGAAGTCCAAGGGACTAAAAGATAAAGACGGGTGTTGGCATTGCTGCAAGAATGGGCACATGAAACGTGATTGCAAGGCTCTCAAGAAACAAGAAGGAAACTCTCAAGATGGGAAGGATTCAGTTAATCTATTTGAGGTGAGTGATACAGAGGCGTTGATCTTGTCTCTTGATGCGAGGAATGAGTCTTGGGTCATAGACTCGGGTGCTTCGTTTCATGCCACTTCATATAAGGAAGTTCTGTATAATTATGTATCAAGTGACTTTGGGAGAGTCTACTAAGGTGATGATGAGTCGTGCAATGTTGTTGAAAAGGGAGACGTTCATATAAGATGGAACGACTTTCAAATTGAAGGATGTCAGACATGTACCGAGTTTGAGACGAAACTTGATCTTAGTGAGGCAGTTGGCCAATACCAGTTATGTGACGACATTCACCAGTGATTTCTGAAAGATAACAAAAGGTGCCTTGGTGATATCTCAAAGCAAGAAGGAAGGTATTTTATACGTGACTTCAGGATCGTATAGTTCACTCACAGTTGCATTAACTGGAGAGAATGGGCAGTTATGACATCAGAGGTTGGGACATATGAGTGAGAAGAGGATGAAAGTACTATTGTCAAAAGTGAAGCTACTAGGGCTGAAGTCTATTGACTTGGAATTCTACAAGGACTGCATGTATGGCAAGCAAAAGAAGGTAAATTTTAAGAAGACAGGACGTGCTCCAAAGGCACATTTGTTGGAGCTTGTACACACTGATGTGTGGGGACCAACACAAGTATCATCTCTTGGTGGTTCACGTTATTTTGTTTCATTTATTGATAATGTTAGTAGAAAACTGTGGATTTATTTCTTAAAGCACAAATTTGATGTATTTGATATATTTAAGAAGTGAAAAGTAATGGTAGAAAATGAGATAGATAAAACAGTCAAATGTCTTAGATCAGATAATGGGGGAGAATACTGTGATAAGAGATTTGAGGAGTATTGTGTAGCAAATGGAATCAAACATCAGAAAATGATTCCAGGGACACTGCAGCAGAATGGTGTGGCTGAGCGTATTAACAGGATCATCTTTAAGCACGCCAGGAGCATGAGGCTACATGCGGGGTTGCCCAGCCTTTTGGGCAAATGCTGTGAATATTGTCGTATATCTCATCAATAGAAGTCCCTTAGCACCATTGGACAGTGGGCTACCAGAAGAAACGTGGAATGAGAAAGAAGTGAATCTTGCATATCTCAGAGTATTTGGTTGCACTTCATATGTTCACATTTATGCAGAGCAAAGAAACAAGCTGGATGTGAAGTCTAGGAGGTGCATGTTTATAGGCTACGAGTAGCATAATTTTGGCTACAGGTTTTGGGATATAGAAAATAGAAAAATCATCAGAAGCAAAGATGTAGTCTTCAATGAAAAAGTGATGCATAAGGACAATGTGCAGGAAAATAAGGTCGAGGAGAAGAATTCGTAGAATTAGAAGAGTTACCGGACACGATTGTTACAGCGCCACAAGATGATCATGTACAGGAGCATTATGAGGCAGAGTCACATACACCGGTTATGAGAAGGTCTACTCAGGAGAAAAGACCCATGGTCTGATGCTCACCCTCCTTATATTATCTGCTACTGACAGATAATGGTGAACCAGAGTGTTTTGAAGAGGCATTATAGTCGGATACATGGGTTAAGTGGGAGCAGGGCATGGATGATGAGATGGACTCTCTTGAGTCTAATCGTACATGGGAGCTAGTCACTCTACCTAAGGGTAAGAAAGCTCTTCATAACAAGTGGGTTTACAGACTGAAGGAGGAGCACGATGGTTCGAAATGGTACAAGGCCAGATTGGTTGTGAAAAGGTTTCAACAAAAGGTAGGTATTGATTTCACTGAAATATTTTCACTAGTAATGAAAATGTCTATAATTCGCATGGTCTTAAGTATAGTGGCTACAGAGGACTTACATCTAAAGCAACTAAATGTTAAGACGACCTTTCTTCATGGCAACCTTGAAGAAGAGATATATATGCATCAGTTGACAGGATACGTGGCACTAGGAAAGGAGAACAAAGTGTGTAAACTAAAGAAAAGTCTATATGGCCTGAAGCAAGCCCCGAGGCAGTAGTACAAGAAGTTCTACAGTTTCATGTTAGAAAACGGTTTTAGGAGATATCATGCAGACCACTGTTGCTATTTGAAGAATTTTGATACGTAGTACATCATCCTTCTTCTATACGTTGATGATATGCTTGTGGCCGATTCAAGCATGAAGGATATCTCACATCTCAAAAGACAACTGTCTAAAGAATTTGCCATGAAGGATTTAGGAGCTGCAAAATAAATCATAGGCATGAGGATAAAGCGTGACAGAAAAAATAAGAAACTAGTTTTGTCATAAGCAGAGTATATAGCCAAGGTACTTAATTAATTCAATATGGGAGGTGCTAAGCCGGTTAGCACTCCATTAGCCAACCACTTCAAGCTTTCTAAGGAGTAAGGTGTAAAGACGCAGGAGGAACGGGACTACATGGCCAAAGTCCCATACGCATCAGCTATTGAGAGTCTCATGTATGCCATGGTGAGCATGAGGCCAGACACTGCTCAAGCAGTGGGAGTTGTTAGCAGGTTCATGAACAACCCTGGGAAGGAACATTAAGAAGCTGTGAAGTGGATCCTCAGATACCTGGTAGGTACTGTGGATATAAGGTTGTGTGTTATGGTGGATCATAAATCAAGCTATAAGGCTATGTAGATTCAGATTTGGCAGGAGATCGATAGCAGAAGAAGCACTACAGCTTATGTTTTTACTTTAGGTAGTGCTGCAGTCAGTTGGGTCTCTCAGTTACAGAAGATAATATCTATCAAAACGACGAAAGCAGAATATGTTGTGGCTAAAGAAGCATGCAAGGAGATGGTGTGGATGTAAGGTTTCATGAAAGAGTTGGGTAAGAAGTAAGTAAATTGCAAGTTATATATTGACAGTCAGAGTGCAATACACTTGGCTAAGAATTTAACATTTCATTCAAGGACCAAGCATATTGATATCAAATATCACTTCATACGCTCGTTACTGGAAGATGGATCGATTGCTCTGGAGAAGATTTATAAAAGTGAGAATCCTGCGGATATGCTAACCAAGGCGGTCATATGGGAGAAGCTGAAGCTCTGTTTAGCTTTGATTGGTCTTCAGGCTTGAAGACGGGAAAGTAGTGCACTCCAGATGTAGAAGATGAAAGTTTATGGTGATGTGTCTCTAAGTGGGAGATTGTGGAGATGTGGAGCCACATCTAAGGGCCGCTCAACAAGTCGAGTGCCGTGTTCAACTGGTCAAGTAGCCCACTCGACCAGTCGTGGACTAGCTCGACTCAAAGTCCAGCGAACATAGGTTTTTTGGTTCCATGGTACTCGACCGATCGAGGCCCATGCTGAACTAGTTAAGGGGTCCGCTCGACCAGTCGAGGTTACGCAGATTCATTTCTGGATTTGATGCGGACTGCAAATTTTTGAGTCAGTTTTCGCAGAGGTGCAAAAGGAGAGTTGCTTAAACTATAAATAGGGGTTCCTAGGGCTTTTCTAGGTATCATGAGAGTTATTCTAAGGTGCGGACAAAGGGTTTTCTCTATACTTCCAAGGGAGAGGTTAGTATATTACCTTGTAATCTTCATTTTTCTTCATAGTGAAAGTTTGCATCCGTAGTTTTTTTTACCCTTGGTGAGATTTTTTCACGTATATCTTGTCATGTAGTTTGTGTGGAATGCTTTGATTCTTTTTCTAGTTTATATTTATTTCTATTTATCGTTTGTGGGTGAGACTAGAGATTAGATCTCAGTTCATTGCATTGTTAGTGTCTTGCGCAACAGATGTATGCCATGGTCTGTATTAAACCAGACATTTCACATTCGGTGGATGTTGTTAGCAGATACATGTCTATCCTTGGAAAATAACATTAGGAAGCAGTGAAATATTTATTTTGATATATTGGAGGTACGTAGGACTATGTCTTATCTTTTGAGAAATTAGGGGCCAAGTTAAAGATTATGTGGATTCTGATCATGTAGGTAGTGTGAACAGTAGAATATCGACTTCCGGTTACTCGTTTGTGCTAGCAAGTGGAACGATCAGTTGGATGTCAAAGCCTCAATCTATGATGGCTCTTTCCACAACTGAAAGCTGAGTATATGACATTGATTGAAGCATTCAAGGAAGGTGTTTGGTTGAGGGGGATGATAAATCAGTTAGGTCTTCAGCAAGAGGCCGTACCTGTCAGTTGTGATAGCGAAAACATGATCAATTTGGCTAAAAATTATGTTTACACTCACGTACTAAACATATTGATGTGCGTCACCATTTTATCCGACAAATACTCGAGGAAGGATGCGTAACTCTAGAGAAAATTCACACTAATGTGAATTCAACCGACATGCTCACTAAGGTGGTTACCTCAGAGAAGTTCAAGTTCTGTACAACTTCTCTAAGCTTGGCGATGACGTAAAAAGAAGACGGAGTGTGCATGAGAAGCGGTGACGGAACTAGTACTATTATCATTAATAACACTAAGTTTGAACAAGTCATTAGACACAACCTTTTCCTACAAAGGTATCATTTTTTGAGATAACATATTTCCTAGATTCAAAAACTAACTTAAACCCATTCTTATCAAGTATAAAGCTGAAGACAAAAATTCTTCTAAAGGTCTGCTACATGAAGAACATCCAAAAGAGTCAACACCTTGTCGGATGTAAGCTTCAAGCTTACATTTCCTTTGCTAGTGATCATTGCCTTAGATGAATTCTCATGAAAATGCCTCTTTCATCCTGTACCTTCTTGTAGGAGGAAAAAACTCTTTGCCCGTAGCATAGGTGTTTAGTGGATTTTGAGTTTATTCACCACTCATTCATATTACAGGTAATGAGTGTTTCGGTGACTAACCCCATAAATTTCTCAGCAACATGTGTTTGGTCTTTATCTTGCCTATCACCTTTGCGGAATCTACATTCCTTAGCAAAGTGACCTTCTTTTTCATAGACATAGCTCTCTTCACTCTTTTTATTGTTTTTATCTATTCTCCTTTTCTTTTGGGTATGTAGGTACCTTTTTTAAGTGGTTCAGACCTTCAATTATCCTGACCCTTTCGGTTACCCTTAATTATTAATTTCAATTCTACAGAATTACTATCACGATTCTTTGCCTCTTTCTCAATTCGTATATATAGGACAAGGTCATCCAAGCTCATATCATTTCTCTTATTTTTTGAGAGAATTCTTGTATTCCTTCCAAGATAGTGGAAGTTTTTCAATGATTATAACAACTTTGTAAGTCCTCATCAATCATCATACTTTCGGACAAGATTCTATGGGCTATCTTTCATAAATAATGCACCTGATCTACTATAGATTGATTATCCGACATCTTAAAATCAATATAGCGACTAACTACATATTTCTTAGTTCCAGCTTCTTTAGTTCTATATTTCCTTTCAAGATGGCTCCACAGTTCCCTAACCAATGAGTGATGATAATAGATATTATAGTTTTCATTTACTATCGAATTGAGAATGTACTTTCAACACAAATAGTCATTGTTCTTCCATTTAGATTGCTCAAAGGATACTACTGGTTAGTTAGCCTTAAGCGATGGGGTACTTGATGACATAGATCAACTTGAGGGTGGTGAAATAAAAATCTCTTTTCTTGTAATACCCCAGATTTTTGTCAACCTGGAATTAGACGTCCTTAGGAAATGGGTCAACCATAACACCTTGGTAACCTCTTAGGAATCAATTCCAAAGCCAAAGGAATCATTTAGAACCTAATTCTTTAGAAATTTAACGTGAATTAACTAGCGCTACACTATATTTCCTGTCAAATTAGTACCGACCACTTTAAATATGATCTGTAAGACCCAAAACCTCTAGAATTGTTAACGCTACGTTACCCTGAAATCTAGGATCCAATTCTAAACCCAGTTGCTCCCGGGAATGCTTTGAAACTTTGTATTGGATCTAGACCGCACGTCGAAAGTCCGATATCTATAATCTTAGACCATTATGACCGCTTAGTTGGACTTGACAATCATTTCAAAAATCAAGCCCAACCGATATCTTGAGACCATTTTACTGAGTCCGGAGTGAAGAGAGTGAGAAAAGGAAAATATTTAGAAAATTAATTCAATTTTTAATAAATCTGGCACGTGTCGCTTGCGCGACATTTTTAAGCGTTCTAACAGTTAGATTTTGACCCAAATTTACCCTCGGATCAGGATAGGTGGCCCTTACATGTCATAGCACTTGTAGCCCTGATCGAGTTTCGGTGACCGCTGAACTGAAACTGGTCTGCCACGGACGATCTGAAAATCCGATTGGACTGAAAACCTAACTGACTAAAGATCCGATGTTAGTGAGCTTAAGTCCGACCGCATTTGATAATAGGACCTCCATAAATGCTCCATTGGATCGAAACAGACCCACTTTGGTTATAACCTAAGTATACCTTGACTTGGAGTCCGTTTTCGTTATGTTTGGACTTATAAAAGGGTCTTAAACCCTTAGCTTTCTAACCCATACGAATTTTCCAAACCCTAGAGAGTGAGAAAGAGAAAAGAGAGAGTTGGTGTTCGATCCCGGGCTTCTTCCCTGCCATTTCACGTACTCAAATATCACGTCTGCATCGTTTTTTCGGCAATTCCGGCTCCGTTCTTAGGTAAGAAAACCTAACCCTAATCCGTTCTAGAGGTTTGAATAGCGTAAGTGATGAAATAACAAATCTATTTCATGCTACAGGTCACCTTTGTGCCGTAGTCAAAAACTTAGAATCTCTGTCAAATTCGTTACACTTCTACGGTGTAAGGTGCGGATTTTACATGCTTAGGTTACCTGTTTTTAAAGCTTTCAATGCCGTTTAATGGTAGATTATTGATAAGGATGATGTTTGACATGTAGAACATGCTGTCTATTTTTCATTTCGAATATGTACGAAGAATATGAGATTTAGGGTATTTTAGGTATTTGTAGGAAATATTGTATACGTACGTATTTTTTCAATATGATTTCCATGAGTATTTGTCGTGTACTTATATTAGTTATGCGTGTATGATTTGTTTGGCGAAGAGATTCACCCTAATGCACATTATTGGCCGACATATGCTATGTAGACTAATATGTGTAGATTAAGTGTTTGTATAAATGTATGTATTAGTATGTATTGAGTAAATGGTGTTGTAGATTAGCGTTGAGATTGGATTCTCAACTAATTTGATGATGTACATGATTTCCTCCATGCTTGTTGCATTTGAATTGATTATCTTATGTATAAAATACTCGTGTATGGTTAACTGCTTATGATGTATGTTATAACATGCTGATAACATGCTAAAATTACTTGTATTTCAATTCTGTCTCTCTCATATGATTATTGATTTAGATTACAAGTGTTTGGGGCTATACTCTAGTCCAGGCAGTCGATAACATATTTGAATTCATGGTTGGATTCTATTCGCCACGAAGGACGCATTGACGAACCCGAGTCGTGCTTTAGTTGGCGGCAGTGGTTAGGCCACACGAGGTGTTTATATACTTCATGTCGTTCAGCTTGAGGTGCGCTCGTACTAGTCGAGCTCGTCAAGTAACCCGACTGACCATTGTATGTTCACCTTGTATTGGTCATAACTGGTTGAACCTAAGGTACTGAACTTACCAGTGATAACCCTGATAATCGTGGTACCTTGATCCACTAAGACTCATGAGCCGGGCATGGTGGTATGGGACACCATGGTCGAGCTGTCGGCCTACGTTGGGGCTACGAGCCTCCCTGTAGTGACCAGTGAGCAACCCAGACTCGTAAGCCGATTATGGTGGTATGAGACACTATATTCGAGTTGTCGGCCTACACTGATAAGGTGATGGGGGAGCGGTGCAACGAGTGCGTGCAACAGCTCTGGCAGCCCTTTGTAGTGACCTCGAGCGTATTCTGAGTCTATGTGAGGCGATGACCCTTTCGTAGCAACAAGAGTACAACTAGGCCTGTATTGATAAGGTGATGGGGGAGTGGTGCAACGAGTGCACGCAACAGCCCTGACAGCCCTTGCAGCGACCTAGAAATATATCATCGTATGAGACTATTAGGAGTGACGACCCTAGACAAGATCCTTGTTGGGAATGATATAAGGAAAGTACCCTAGTTTCTCAATCTTGTTGTATGAAAAGGACTAATAACAACTCGGTAATCATATTCATATCGCACTGCATGTGCCTGGAAGATGTGAAGCACTGAGGAAGAAAGCATACCGCAGACGTAAGATGGTGTCCCATGAGGGAGTATGTTGGCGAGGGCATCCATCATGTCATTTCATTCTTGCATTAATTATAGTATTTAGGAATATTTGATTTGCTTACTTTATTATTATCGCTTGATTGATTTGATAACATGTTAACCTTTGCTCTATGATTTTACTGAGTTGGCCACTCACTCCCACATTACGGGACGGTGTTGTACACACCAACCAGTCCCTGTTTTAGTTTCAGGTGATGACGCTGCTTGTGAAGCGAAGCCGGACTTGTTTGATGATGAGGAGGATTTCTCCTATAGGCGGTTATCAGGCGGGTCTAGGTAGACCGTGTTCTGATCGACGGGATTACAGGGAGGTTGATTAGACGCCATGACACTTGTCATTTTATATTTTTGGAGCACTCATGTATATTCTTTTTGATCATTTTTAGAGTATACATGTATATGTTTAACCTGGTAACATGTTCACACTCTGGAGACTTACAACAGTTCATATATTTTATATATCTATCACATTCTTCCGCTTGCTAATTTAACTGTCTCTGGAGTATAATATGTTGTTTTAGCTTAATCCACTTCATGTTTTATGCACAATTATAGCCGACATTCATCCATCATTGAAAATGTTGCATAAGTGATGTTCTGGAACTCGGGAGTGGAGTTTATGCTTGACCCTCGATTTTCGGGATGTTACATTTCTGTTGCCATCTCTTGAAGTTCTTCCCATCAAAAGTCTCTATTCTAGGGTTCTGAGAACCAATTGCCATAGAGGTCGAGATTTTGATAGAGATATCTGTCTTTAAATTGTTGGATAAAAAATAGAGATATAGCAGAGAATCTAAAAATCAGAAGCAAGAAATGATAAAAGAATAATCTGGAGAGTTATAGCATATTACAGTTGTTGTCTTAAAGATAAATTTGCGCCCACAAGGAAGATCCTTGATACACTGTGTCCTAGCAAGTCTACTCTCGGGATATAAATTTCCTTTAATATAATGGCTTTAATTAGGTGCATTTGCGATCACAGCTCAACGAACCTAAGACTAGTTGTACTGATTTGACAAAAGAAGTATTATAGAAAGAACCCAAAAGAAAACCAAAGAGAAAGAGAGAAGATAGAATTTTCATAGTTGTTTCTTAAATGAGAAAGAAGATTATTTATAGAGAGATAAGAAGTAGCCGTTGGGGTTCGAGGTGCATGTGAACGGCGCATTAATGATGTGTTGATGCATGTCAACCTATTTATTGTTGTGTCAGTGCATGACAACTCTTTGTTCACATAAACATGCCCATGACCCCACCTATGCGGAGAAAAACAAAATAAGCCGAGATAAAGCCACGTCACGTCGCACTGCGTTGCACCGTGGCCTGCGTGCATGTGTGAGGTCAGTCCCATGGCATTCTCTCAGATTCCAATGCACATATCAAGTGAATGATTCTCAAATAAAGGGTTAAATTTCTCATCACATTTTCAATATGAAACTAAACTAAACCCAAATTGGTAAGTGGGGATAACACAAAGTTAAAAACTATTTTTTTTTAATTTTCATATTGTCTAACATTGCGTGCTTAATCATGGATTTCAACATTCAATTTTTGAATTTGAGAAAAATTGAGTGGTTGGATATTAATGTATAGATTGATGGAACTTTTTATTTTTTTAATATATTTTTTATTAAAGATATAAAAAATAATTAAAAATATTAAAGAAAAACTTGATCAACCACATGTCATTTAACCTTAATATTTATCTATTTACAAGTGCTAGCTTCTGAATCTCAAATTTGGGGAAGACGGAATAATTCACACACATATATTTTTTCCTTTCACTAATTTAACTTGCAATTAGAGTATGAAAAAATAGTAGTATAATGGTTAGCATTAGAACATCACAAGTATATTTTACTTATTTTTTAGCTTTAAAATGTATTAATTATGTTTTGCTACATATCTTTTATGATTTATAAATTACATAAATAAATTTTAAATATAGCTGATGTTGATGCAAAAATCTGCACCACCCTCCGTTGAGCTAAGATGGCTCGGAGCAAACCTTGGTCCTGCACAAATGAACAGACAAAGGAGACGCTGGCTCAAGCAGGGGACCCTCCGATGCCTAAGTCAGGCTAAGGATCGGGGTCTAAGTAGCGTAGAGTATAGGTGAGGGTGCGAGAGATTGCGTACTTATTGTAACGCCCTGAAAATTGGGGGTCGAGCAGAAGCCCAACTCCCGAGTTCCAACGCATCACTTATGCAACATGGATGGGGATGATTAAATGTTGTCCGCGTCAGTGCCTTAAACATAAATGAGATTGAGCCAAAACAACATATCATACTCCAGAGACAGTTAAATTATGCAAGCGGAAGTCTATGATAGATATATTTAAAACATTTAAGATGTGGTGCGTCTCCAGAGTACAATCATGGTCTAGGTCAAATAATTACAAGTATCGTTTCAAAAAGGAACATGAATATCAGAATGTATAAGTCCCACTACATCACGAAGTCCCATAGCCCCGACGATTAGGGGCAGCCTACATGAACCCGCCAGAGTACTGAATGTAGGAGAACTCCTCCTCGTCATCTCAGAAGTCGAGTTCAGCCTCATATGCCGCTGCATCATCTGCAGCTAAGACAGTCTGGTTGATGTTTTAAAACACCGTCCCAGAGTGGGAGTGAGTGATCAACTCAATGGAACTATAAGGCAAAGGTTAACATGTTATCAATTCAGTCAAGAAGTAATGATAAAGCAGTACAGCAAACATGTCCTAGATACTCTTATTAATGTAAAAGTGATATGCGATAATGATACATGCCCTCGCTTGCACTCCCTCAGCGTCTTCATCTTACGGCACGCATGACAACCACTCAAAAGTGCTCTTCCTCACAAAGCACATACAATGCGGTGCATGCTCATATTAGCCAATACTTAATTAGATTTATTCATACAGCAGTATTGGGAAGCTAAGGTACCTCCCTTGTATCATTTGCTAAATAATGATCCATTTTAGGGTCTTCAGTACTAGCCAGTCTCATACAATGTTACGGTTCCAAGTCACTATAAAGAAGCTCGTCACCATCAGAGCAGGCCTGCTTATACTCCAGTTGTTGCGAAAAGGCTCATCACCTCAGCGCAGACTTAAAGTATGCTCGAGGTCACTACGAATGGCTCGTCACCTAGTCATAAGCCGATAAATCGAATACAGTGTCTCATACCACCATATTAGGCTCACGAGCTTAGGTTGCTCATTAAACACTACGGGGAGGCTTGTCGCCTCAGCATAGACTGACAACATGACTACGGTGTCCCATACCACCATGCCCGTCTCATGAGTCTTAACGAATCAAGGTACCAAGGTTAAACGAGATTTTCATTGGTAAGTTGGTACCTTATATTCAAGCAGTTACATCCACACATGGTAAACACACAATAGGCGAATCGAGTTACTTGACAAGCTTGATTGGTACGAGCGTACGTTAAATTGATCGACATAGAGCGCATAAGCACTCCGCGTGGCCTAACCACTATCAGTAAACTCCGTACGATTCGGATTCCTCGAACACATCTGTTGTGGTGAAGATGACTCAACCACTCGTTAGGGAACCGTTATCGATAGCCTGGACTACATAGTAATCCCAAACGCATGTAAATATAACAGGATAACACATGTGGTAGGCATATCAAAGTTAAACAATTAATTCAAGTAACGTAATCAATTGAACATTTCACAAAATACAAGGTAAACATAATTTGTACAAATGCATTTTTTGCTAAATCACATAAATTTAATCTAATTTACATGAAGGGATATATATACACATAGAAGGTAGTTGAGAATCTCACCTCAACACCTATATAACATACACTTTACTAAATATTTACTCATCTAGACATTTTCACAAACACTTAGACTACACACATCAACATACATGACGTATGTTGATCACAACATGAATTAGGACAAATCCTTTCACTAAGGAGTTGTCATGAATACAACACGCATATATCCATGATGGATAGGCGAGCAGGGATTCAAATTCCATACTCATTCAATCATTTCCACAAACACTTAGACTACACATTTCAACCTACACGATACAACTAAGTTATAAGCTATATTAGGGCAAATCCTTTCATAATGAGTTGTCACGTATTCAACAATCACATGTTCATGGTGAATAATCATGGCAAGCACAAAACCAAATTCCTGACATATCTAGTCATTTCAACCTACACATGGAATAGCCTATATTCAACATAGTTCATATATAACCATAAAGCGAGAAAAACAGCGTATCTAACATGTGAAATGGTAACCTAGTCAGTTATAAATCAATAACTGACATTGAAAGCCTTAAAAACCATAACCTATACATTTATAGTCTGCACTTTTCACCGGTAAACTCGTAACGGATTCAGTTTGAACACTCCGCCTTCGTCTACGGCACAACGACAACCTATAGTATGAAATAGGTTAGCTATTTCATTACATACACTATCTGAATTCCTAAAATAGATTAGGGTTAAGATTTCTTACCCAAAAATGGAATCAGAATCGCCGAAATAATAATACGGTAGTGGTAGCTAAGCACGTGGAATGACCGGATTGAATCCTGAGAGCAAACCCTAACTCTACCTCTTACTTTCCCTCTCTTTCCTTCTCTTTTTTCTCTCTTCTCTATAGGGTTTAGAAATTCGTATATGAAGGGAGAGAGAGGGTTTAAGGTCCTTATATAGGCTCAAAATCGACCTCAATGGCCCCAGGGCCATGGTATACTTGGGTTACAGCTAAAACTTGATTGTTTCAGCTCAACGGAGCTGTTTTGGAGGCTCCTTTTCTACATGCAGTTGGACTTAACCTCCTTGACATTGGATTTAGGTCAGGCTAAGTTTTTAGTTTGATCGGGTCTGGGGATCGACCGCAGGGGACCTGTTTCAATTCAATGATCACCGACAGTCGATCAGGGCCACAAGTACACTGCATGTGTTAGAAATTTTTTCTGATCCGAGAGTGTAATTGGGTTAGATTTTGATGGTCTGAATCCTTAAATTTAGCCTGCAAGCGAATGACTCAATTCACTTAAGTTTCAGTTTATTTCCTAAAGATATTCGTGTTTCTCACACACTTTGCTCCGGGCTCAAGTTGTGCGCTTCTGGACACCTTTAGGACTTAATTTCTGAGAGGGTTGTCAAGTCCAGCAAGGTGGTCACAAACGTATAGTTTCGTCAAAATTAGACTTTCGACGTGCGGTCCAAGTCCGATATGGAGTTTCATGATGCTTCCAAGAGCAACTAGGTTTAGAGATGGATCCTAGATTTTAGGGTAATGTAGCGTTAACTATTCTATAAGTTTTGGGTCTTACAGGTCATATTTAAAGTGATTAGTGTTAATTTCACAAGTAATTTATTTTAGCACTTAGCTAATTCTCGTCTAATTTCAAACGGATTTGGTCTTATTTGATTTCTGCCTGAGGTGGAACTCGGGTCTTTGTACAGATTTTTCTGAGACGTTACACCTATTCCTATAGAAACGATCGGTATTTATACCCGAGGGTCGACTTGAACGTGTTCGATAATCTTGGCATGGTCATCACCATTACGCGAGAACTGGGTGCGTGCAGTTATCAGCCGTTACATAGAGATCGTGCGCTGGGCATTACTCCAGTCGTGCATTATGGAGTCGCTCATTAATGCTACCTTTATCCAAGATCCTATCCAAGCTAACCTTATGGCTCGACTTATACCTGAAGCTCCGAGCCCTTGAACAAGTTGATTGAATCACCAAGTAGAGGGACTCAGCTCAGGGGAACACTGGATGAGCGGGTGGTGCTGCATTCCGAGTCGAGATAATCGGGTTGGAGTCATAACTTCGCAAGAGCCCTCAGATTGAACACTCACTTTAGGCCAGAGGCTTACTAGTCTGAGGCCTTGTCCTTTGATGTCGAAATTGATCCCAATGTACCTCGATTCGGATTTACCCATAACAGAAGCCCCCTACTCTCTAAGTTCGAGCCCAGACTCAGAGAGTAATGAACTCGGGAAGATGAACCAAGGCTTGGGAAGGTGAGAAGTTGTCATTGCATCGATTGGCTTCCGCAATGAGTCGTCATGATAAGCATTGAGCCCCGTGCTTGGCACAAAGGTAGTCTTTTCATCTACCCGAAACGACAGATGTTGTTCACATGGCTATTAACGCAACGACAGTTAGGTTGAGTGGATCAGATGACGCCACGTGAGACCTTGCAAACGAAGAGACATTCGGGCATTAAATGCTGACGGCGCGTGGGTCAGAGATGTGCGGAGAGGTAGCTGGCGTAATGAATGCTGGCGGTGTACAGGTCGGCCATCATTGCACTGGACCTACTACATGCTACCATGTGCTCTATAAGGCTCGGATCTGAGCCGCTTCAGCTTTAGGCATCACCTTTACACGCTAGCGGCCTATGTTATAAAAACCCTAAGGCTCATTTCATTTCCACTCTTTAGTATTTGGGCTTTCCAACCTTCTTCTCCCCTATGATCACCTGTCCAAGACTTCCTGCTGCCGGAAGAGGATTTCGCTGATTGGAAAGAGGGATTCCTTGGTTGGAAGAGGGGTTTAAGTGAACGAAAAGGGATTTCAGAGGTCAGAAATGGTCGTCAGAAAGGAAAATTACTGTCGGAGTAAATAGCCTCGCCCGTTGTGAGTCTTCCACCATTTAGTTTTTTCCTTCACAATGTCGAGTAATTTAGACGAAGTCCGCATAGTCCAAAATGGGTCAGAGCCTGAGAGCACCAACTCCGAGCACCGGAGCTCAGAGGGTACTCTCGAGGTTGTTCCACTCTATCCTCTGCCCAAAAAAAGTACTGGAGCTAAATCTAAGCGCTAAGCCAAGGGGGCGAAGAGGATCTTCTGAGACCCTGGTAGAAGATCGTTGGCGAGGCCCTCGGGGGGCTGATCCGAGGCGAGAGTCCCAGGGGGCTCCATTCTGACTAAGTCTCAGATGGCTTGGATCTGTGCCGAGTACCATATTCTGAACTCGGTAAACATAAGAGCCCCTACTGCCTTTAATGGACCTGGAGCCCCCTCTGATGAGGAAGTAGTAGTCTTCATCTGCGCCCTTTAATGCGGACTTCAGTTTCCACTGAATCCCTTCGTGCACGAGCTGCTGGAGCGATTGAAGTTGGCCCCGAGTCAGCTCGTCCCGAATGCGTGGTGTATCCTGCTGTCGTCGTACATCATCTAGCAACAGGAGAAGAACCAAGAGCTTTCGTCGGATGAGTTCTTGGCACTGTACTAGGCTAAGCATGATAAAATCAAGCCATATTGGTACTACTCATCCAAGGCTTCGTACACCCCGGGGCACGTTGCCAAACTCCCTTCTTCCAATAAAGACTGGAAAGGGAAATGGTTCTCGGTCTCAGGGGAGTGGGAGGCTCCGACGTCTGAGCTCGGACACCTCCGAGTCCGAGTACCTACCAAATTTGGCCTCCCAAGTAAACTCACCGAGTACTCATAAACTTTCTCACCTTACTACTTATTCTTTATTCTAACATCTGCTCTTATAGAATATTTGAAGGGTTCACCAGTACTGTCTTCCCACCTCCGAGCCCAGATAACACAAGCTCATCTACTCAGCGAGAAGGGCCGCGCATGACATTACAAAATTAGCCCGGACAATCTCATTTCGTCTGTTTTTGCAGAGTTAAACCTTTCCCCATCACTTTGGGTAAGCTTTATAGCTTGTTATGCATTCGAGTCTCTTGATTAGAGATCTGATTTATCTTGTTGATCAAGCATGGTTTAGGCGGCAAGGTCGTAGAGGAAAAGGGGGACTATGGCGCGTGCCTCCAGTGTCGTCCCTCGTTTGATGCAATTCTGGCCTCGATGCCAAAGGCTCGGATTAAGATAACGGTTCAGAAGAAGATTCCAGCACCCTAGTCCGTTGCGGGTAAACCCTCTGTGGCCGAGGTGCCTGCAGTACACTTGCCAACACCATCACCATCATCAGGACCAACACCAACCCTGGCTCCTGAGGCTAACCTACCACTGCCGCCCGGGATTCGGAGGGAGGTCATGGGAGAGACTGCCGCATTAGGCTTTTCTCACAACTTGGTTACCGATGCCGAGAATCTCAACCTTATATTCACCACTGCAAAGCTTATATAGGGCTAATGCGTTGATTGGTCCTTTAGCACCCGAGGCCAAGGATCAGGCCTCCGTGGCTAGCGGTGTTATACGTGCCGCTGACCCAGTCCCCTCCGAGGGACAAGAGCTCGCACCTGGCTACCATATGTCATTATTAATTGATTGGGCCACCAAGCACGCGACGAAGACATCCATCGCCCGATCTCTGACTCATCATATCGGGTCGGTGATAAACGACTTCACATCATGTTGCTACACAGAAAACTCAGCCCTATTCTTGTCTTTTGCTTTTCAATTTTTGATTACTAGTTGGTTTAATCCTCTACTCCTCTAGGTGCTTCTAACGCTCGTCCTGGCCTGGGAGAGGCTGAGGACAATGGCTCAGCTTGAAGGGGAGAAGACCGAGCTGGAAGGGAGGTTGAAGGCTTCGACTAAGGAGGTGGAGCAACTAAAGGTCCAGCTGGGAGAAATTGAGAGGTTGAAGGCTTAGATGGGGGAATGCCACTTGAAGCAGATGGGACTTCAGGGGGAGATCAACGAGCTACAGGCTCATTCTGATTCCGCCAAGGCCGACTTTGTCGACTCAAGGACGAAAAATGCTCGTCTAGCTACCGAGCTTGAGGCCGTCTAGCATGAGGCTGTTGAAGGTCTTGCCAAACAATGCTTCAAGCTCAAGGTTGCGACTGTTGCTCAGGCCATCGAAGCTGTGAAAGAGTTCAAATCTTCCAAAGAGCGGGCTGACAAGCTGGAGAAAATTTATAACTTCACTTACAATGTCGGCTACAAGGCGTGTTTAGGTGAAGTCCAAGGCGTTTATCCTGAGCTGGATCTCGATGCCTTGGCAACAGAGGAAGCAGAATCTCCAGAAGTAGAGGTAAGTCCCCTAGCAATAGCCTAGGCTGAGAAGGCCCCTTAAGATGAGCCCCTAGTGGATCCAACCTTGGGCTAACCTCTCTTCATCTTTTGCACTGGACATTTTTGTAACTTGAGATTTTTGGACGCTAATGAAATGCCCTTTGCCTCTATATGAATGTTTGCTTCTTTTTTTTTATGTAATTTGTGGTTAAGTTTGTTGAGTGGCGAACCAATTCCGAGGGTTCATATTCTTGCACTTAAGAAACGATCCCTATCCATTTAGTATAACAAACCACTATCGAAGGGATCAATTCGCCAAAGGGTTCATCTCTTCAAATGAGAGATGACCCTTCACAGCATGTAGCAGAGCATTGTCAGAAGACGAGCCGACCCCTTCTTTAAGGGATCGGTTCGCCAAAGGAGTTCATCTCTGCACAAGATAAATGACCCTTCACACAGTAGACCAAGGAGACCAAATAGAAGAGAAACAATGATTTTAATAAGGGCCATAAATGGCTTGTAAATCCGAGTCACACATAACTGATCCAAGTCGTAAATCCAAGTCGTACATTCCTCTTTCAAGGGAAGTAGATTTTCAAGTGTTCGGCATTCCAAGGGTAAGGCAATGGTCACCCTTCCAAGTCTTTTAGACAGTAGGATCCTGGTTTAGCCGAGCTGACCACCCGATAAGGTCCCTCCTAGTTCGGACCAAGGGATCCTACTCCGGGCTCTGCAGTATTTTAGAAGACACAGCGAAGAACTAGATCCCTTGGCCGAAACTACCTCGTTTTGACTTGGGAATTGTACAATCGAGCTACTTGTTGATGTCGAGTCACGACTCAGAGCTCGACAGTGTCCTGTAATTCTTCAAGTAGGTCTAGGTTTGTCATGATCTGGTCAGCATTCTACTCTTATCGATAACTCCCTACTCGAGCAGTGGGGAGCCTTATCTCAACTAGAACAATCGCCTCTGAGCCGTAGGATAACGAGAAGGGGGTTTCCCTCGTGGACGACTGAGGTGTGGTCCTATAGGCCTAGAGCACAAACGGGAGCTCATCGGCTTAATTGCCCTTAGTCTTTTTCTAGCTTTGTTTTGAGGTGGTGCTTGATCACCTTGTTCACAACTTCAACTTGCCCATTGGACTGTGAGTGACGAGGTGAAGAGTAAGCGTTAGTAATGTCGAGCTCCCGACACATACCTCGAAACCCGTCATTGTCGAACTACTTCCTATTATCGGACACGATGATGTCCGAGATCCCGAACCAACAAATGATGTTTTTTCAAATAAAATCTGTCACCTTCTACTCGATTATCTTAGCGATTGGCTCGGCCTCGGCCCACTTTGTGAAATAATCAATAGCCATAATTGCGAACTTGTTGTACCCCTTTCCAGGGGACAGAGGCCCAATGATGTTGATCGCTCACTGTGCGAAGGGCCATGATCCATTATAGGGGTCATCTCTTCTGCGGGCTATCTCGGCACAGCAGCGAATCTCTGACACTTGTTATACCTTTGAACAAAGTTCTTCAAATTCTCCCGAATTATCGACCAAAAATATCCTCGACAGATTATCTTCTAGGCTAAGGCTCAGCCTCCGGAATGGTTTTCATAAATTCCTTAATGAATTTCCTAGACCACGTAATCTGCTTCATCGGGTCGGAGGCACCTAAGGTATGGTTGGGAATACCCTTTCTCAGACGTCGAGCCTCCAATTTATCTTGAGGAACTTCACCCGTGGTGAGGTACTTGGTGATCAGATCCATCCAGCACGGATTTGTCTACACTGGGTTGACCATCTCATGGTCGGCTCGATTAAATCGGTCAATGCTCGGACTATCCAGAAATTCAACGAGGACGATCCTCGGAATCTTCCCCTTAGTAGTTGAAGCCAGTTTTGCGAGAGCGTCGGCCCATGAGTTTTTAGCTCTCAGGATCTGGTTGATGATGCAGTCTCTGAACTTTCCCGTTAACTTCCGAGCTTCGGCTAAGTAAGATATCATCCTTGCCTCTTTGGCCTTCTACTCCGTTGATATGTGGTTCACGACAAGCTGAGAGTTGCAACATACATCGAGGAGCTGAACTTCTAGACTTGTAGCTAGTCTGAGTCCAATAGTACAACCTCATACTCTGCTTCATTGTTGGAGGCCTTGAAGTCGAGCCTAATTACATATTGGATGGTGGTTGAGTCGGGAGTGACTAGGATGACCTCTACCCTGGCTCGCTTCGAGTTGGATGACCCGTCCACAAAAAGGGTCCATCTATCTTCTCAACTCTGTACTCGTGAGAAGAGGAAGAGCCAGAGGGGCTATGAATGGCCTCTAAACTCGTGTCTCCGATCTCACTACTCGGAACGGTGAATTCAACTATGAAGTCAGCCACGTCTTGGCCCATGATCGCAATCCTTGGATGATACTGAATATTGAACTCCTTGAGTTCTATCGCCCACTTAATAAGTCACTCAAACAACTCCAGCTTCTAGAGGACTTGTCAGAGAGGAGAATCTGTAAGGACCATAATGAAGTGTTCCTGGAAGTACAAGCATAACCTCCGAGCAGAAAGAACTAGGCGGAGGGCTAACTTCTCCATGCTCGGGTATTTGGTTTCGGCCGGGACCATAATCTTGCTTATGTAGTAAACTGTTGTCTACCCTCTACTTCTCGAATGAGCGTCGAGCTGACAACAGAGGCTGAGACCGTTAGGTACAGGAATAGGGGCTCTCCCTCCTTGGGCTTGGACAACGGAAGTGGCGATCCCAAGTACTACTTTAGCTGCTGGAAGGCCCATTCGTAGTTCGAGATCCATTCTGCTTTCTTATGACCCTTCAACTACTGGAAAAATGGGAGACATCTATCGGTGGCTCTAGATATGAACCGTCCGAGCATGGCGACTCATTCGGTGAGACACTGAATTTCTTTCATAGTCGAAGGTTAGCTCATGTCGAGCAACGCCTTGATATTGTTGGGATTCACCTCGTGCCCTTCCAGCTAACCCGAAACCCGATGAACTTGCCCGAGCCAACCTCGAAAGTGCATTTAGCGGGATTCAACTTCTGCGGTACTCCCGGAGGATTGAGAAGGTCTCTCCAAGGTCTGAGATGTGGTCGGATGCTTTAATACTCTTGACGAGCATGTCATCGACGTAGACTTCCATGGTCCGACCAATATGCTCGGTGAACATCTGGTTTACCAGCCTCTGATATGTCGCCCCAGCGTTCTTCAGGCCAAATGACATGACCCGGTAACAGTAGATGCCTTTGTTCATGACAAAGGTCATCTTCTGTCTGTCTGGGGGGTACATCGTGTCATGCCCCAAACTCAGAAATCAGACTCATAAAATTCTCAATCGCGAAATCCAGTGCCGACAGCCTGCGTAGTACCCCATTCTCAGCTCCTGGTACCCATTTACCAGGTTTCGATCTTGGGATCCTACAAGGAGGATTTTCAACATCAGTTTAATTCATAATAAGCATAACCAAAGGCATAATCTATAAATAACAACCAAAAACTCTATCACATTTCCACTATGATAAAAAACTTATAAGTACAGTGCGCATAAAAGGGAAATACAATGATGATAGATAAAAAGCTCCACGATGATCTGTTATGCATTCCTGCCTCAGCACAGCTGCGATCCCACATCACTTGCACGCAATGGTCATGCATAAGCTTACAAAAAGCTTAGAGAGTGGTGAAAGTGTGTGCGCAATGTAGTAATGTAATTATAAAATATTAGAGTAACGCAGAACATGTTGAAGAATCTATGAACACTATTGGTCGTACCAAGGCCATGCGATGCAAGGCATGAATGATGTCGGTTATACTAAGGCCATGCAATGCAAGACATGAATGTTGTCAGCCATGCCAGGGCCATGCGATGCGAGATTCAATCCAAGCACACCAATCCTCATTTAAGTCCACATAACAATACAGCTCAACCCTGGAATATAACCGGGGTCTAGTACACTCGAAGCCAGATTGCCGACTCATTACGCGTAACAAGGTGAGTAGAAGAGACCTCACTATCCGTCTACCAATATTGGGCCCGACTCGTCGATAGCAAACCCATTTCTCGATCTGGTCAAACTCAACCTAGCTTTGCCCCCTCCTCTCTGGCGGGGAAGGCTGCACCCCTTTCCAACAGACCACAATACAGTGAAAAAGTGCAGTCTTCTAGTAATCTGCACTCGGCGCTCATGCACCCACTCAGTCTAGATGTTGGAGCAACCTTCTAGTACCATAAGAATTTAGAAACTTTCACCCAAGGACATCTATAGCACTCCATATAAAATAAGATTTTCGGTGTCCAATCCTGCCAACCACGATACGCTTGTGGAGGCTATGGCCCTGATGTCACTAGGGTGTACAGTAATTATGTTACACAATGCGAAATGCATGAATCACACTATCCAGTCATGTAGAAATCCTACACATATCATGCGCTCATGTAGGGTAACTCCGCGTATTCGAGAGCCCATAAACTATCTGTCCGAAGGCATGTTATGATCAATCACTCCTCATATCAAGCATACATATGATGTGTATGAGCATAAATCATGGAACTATACTAAACATGTTATATGGTGATAGATCCTGTTCATAACGAAGACGGGCCTAGATGGCCTCCACACTATAAGCATGGGTCTAACAATGGGCCCTCAGGAGAGTTACAATGCAGACATTTAACCATCATTGCTCTTATAATGTGGACGTCAAACCATCATTGCTCCCAAGGCATAACCGCCAAAAACATCATCACATACATCATGGTGGAATTTCACATCACAATGAGCCTCATATACATCACATTCGGCCCACACAAAGGCCTCACATACATCTCATTGGGCCTCATATACATCAAATGGGCTTAAACAAATGGGCCAAATTAGATGGGCCGATTCAAATGGGCCGATTCAAGTGGGCCAATTCAAATGGGCTGATTCAGATGGGTCGAATCAAATGGGCTAATTCAAATGGACTGATCAAATGGGCCGATTCAAATGGGTCGAATCATTTGGGTCGATTCAAATGGACTAATCAAATGGGCTGATTCAAATGGACTGATCAAATGGGCCGAATCGAGTGGGCTGAATTAAATGGGCTTCATGTATATCAAATAGGCCACACCGATGGGCCTTATGTATATCAACTCGGGCCGCACCAATGAGCCTCAGGTATAACAGTCGGGCCCACCCTTATGTATTTTGTGATCCGACCTATTCACAAGTTAACATAGAGATAGATGAAATGAAAACAAATATCAACTTAATTAGAAACTATTGTAGTACTTAGGAGTTTGAACGGTGGATGTCAATGTCCACTATTTAAATGGTGGGGTCCACTTGAACTTTAGATCTAACCCATCCTTTTGCTTATGCCATAAAAATGATATCTCAATATGGTTGGACGTTTTGTATACAACATATGCATCATGGTGGGCCCCACCGTCAAAATAATGGACGGTGTAAATAAGACACATACATCATGTGGGGCCTGCGGGCTTGCTGCTGTCAAGAGGAGTAGCCACATAGCTGTTGTACGTGCAACTTACTGCACAGAAAAGGTAGAGGTGAGTCCCACGTAGGGCCCACCATCATGAATATTTTATATAATACAACATATACTATATATAATATATATTATAATATATAATATATATATCAACGTTTAGGCCTGGATGGCCTGGACAGTCACATGCAACAGGGGAGGGGGGTATCCCCACACATGTGATGGGTCCCACCGTCCTTGGATGGTGGATGCATCACATGCACATGGTGTGACCCATCTAATGGATGGACGGCGTGAATGGGTCCCATGGACCCTGCTGTCCACCACGCTGCAGCGCTGCCTTTAAAAGGGAGAGGTGGGTCCCACGTAGGGCCCACCATCATGGATATTTTATATATAATATAATATAATATTTATATATATGCCAACGTCTAGGCCATCCGGCCTGGACGGTCACATACATCAAGGTGTGGCCCCACACGTGGGCCACCACACATGGTGCATACATATAATATTATATATATATATATATATATATATATATATATATATATATATATATATATATATATATATATACATATATATATATATATAACAACCAGGGGTAGCTGGATAGTACACTCCAGTGTCATATCACACTTCATGTTAGCTACACCCCACTGTCCATTTACACTTCACTGCTAGCCATCCCACTGTCAGTTAACACTTCACTATTAGCCATAGCCCACTGACGGATGGTGTGGGCATATACCTCATCAAGGTGGGTCCCACATGGCCCACATGTTTTTGGATCAGCCTGATATTTGTGTTTTACCCATGTCCAGCAGCGATTGTTGCTGGACGGTGCACATACCACCCATGTAAACAGTGGGGTCCACATCAATGGACGGAATGGATAAGGTCATATATCAAAGTGGGTCATAGGCCATCATACACAAAAAAAAGGGAGAGAGAGAGAGAGAGAGAGAGAGAGAGAGAGAGAGAACATGTAGGGGAGGGAACCCACCACTATTGGGCCCTCCCTTGATCAATACATCCATCAAGTGGGTCCCATCACAAGTGGGCCCTTGAATCTCAAAAAGGAAAAAAATACAAAAAAGGGAAGAATGTGGGTCCAAGATCACCCACCATCCACTTCTTGGCTCCTTAAAAAAGTAATCGCCTTAGCTTCGATCCTAACAGAAGAGATGGAGTTTGGATGGTTGAGATGAGAGGTGAGAGGGTAGGAAGTGGGCCACACACAAAGCTCTCTTGGAGGTTTGAAAGAGCTTGGACGTGTGATCTTTTGGTTGCTTGGAAAATGAGTTTGAGAAATGAGAGAGAGAGAGAGATGGGTGATGGAGTGATGGATGTGGTGAGTGATGGGTGTGTAAGAACTTTGTTAACTTTAGGGGTAGATGGTGTAAGAAGGGTATGAGGTGTGCAAGAAATTGTTGACTTGTGGGGTTGCTCAGGGATGGGTGTGAGGTGATGGTGTACTTGACATGTACTTGACTTTTGATTAGATTGATTGATTGATGGATGTGACATTGGGTAAAGATTCTCTTAGGTTTTGCAACGCGTGACGTTTTCCTCAAACTGAATACAGGCCCACATCATTTCCTGGCCTGGGTATCGGACTAATGCGCGAGACGCGACATCGGAACCGTGGTGACGGCGTGGTCACTTGGGTAAAGTCTCGGGTTGAGCCGACTCTGATATGCAGGACTCTGCTTAGGATTACTCGCAAACGTTGGATACGGGTCGAGGGTTGCCAAAATTCGATCGGAGGATCCCGGGAACCTACGGAATGGTACGGACTAAGATATGGGTCTTACACATCGTGATCTAATTATACCCAGAGTAAGCATCTAAGAAGGTGAGTCGTTCGGGATTGGCCGTGCTATCAACCATTTGGTTGATTTGAGATAACAGGAAACTGTCCTTACAAATCCAAATAGTTTACGCAGACCTGCCATTTGCCATTGGCCTTCTTCACAAGGACCACATTCGCAATCTAATCTGGGTAGTGACTTTCTTCAATGAAGTCGACGGCGAGGAGCTTCGATACCTCGTCAGCTATGGCCGTATACCTCTCGGGCTCGAACGCCCTTCTCTTCTACTTTACTAGTCTATGTTTCAGGTCCACGTTTAGCCTGTGAACCATGAACTCTAGAGGGATGCTTGGAATATCTCCGTGCGACCATGCAAAGATGTCCTTGTGTTCTGGAAGAAAAGCCAACATCTGATCTTGTTGCTCGAAATTTAGCGACGACCCGAGCTGAACTGTTCTGTTCGGATCCACGTCCTGGAGAGGGACACTCACCAAGTCCTTGGTGAGGGAATCTTCTGCAGAGTCCCTAGGTTCGAGCATATATTATAGTGAGGGCCTGTTTTGCCGAGCCCTTTCTCACTGCTATCAAGTAGCACCTTCGCGCCTCGTACTAGTCTCCTCGGACATATCCAACCCCTCCATTGGCTAGGAACTTTATCATCAGATGATATGTGAAGATGACCGCCCTCATTGCATTAAGGGACGACCGCCCCAAGATGACATTGTGCACCGATGGCACGTTTATGACTAGAAAATCCACTAATAAAGTCACCTAATTCTTCCCTTCTCCCGCTGTCACGGGGAGGGAAATGGCACCCTCAGAAATTACCTTATCTCTGGAAAATCCATGTAGTGGGGTCTTCACAGGTTGGAGGCGCGACTGGTCTATCCCTATTTTGTCGAATGCTTCGGAGTAAAATATATCAATCTAGCTCCCAATGTCAACCAATATATGGTAGACTTTGCGATTGGCTATCATCATCGCTACGACTAAGGCATCGTCATGGGGATGCTGGATTCCCCACGCGTCGTCTTCCATAAAGGTGAGGCTGCAAGGGTTTACTCGGAGCTCTTTCCTCGGCCTTTCAGCTAAGTGGATGCAATGCTCGGGGTCGGTGCTCTTGGAGTGAGCCTTGCGAGCTTGGTTTAAATCTCCGCCACTGGATGGGCCACCATAGATCGTTCGGATCTCTGTGGCTTCTTCCTCAGCTCAGCGAAGTTGATCGTCTTTCTGAGCTTATTTTTCTTCCTTTGTATATTGCCGCAGATGACCCTTGCGAATGAGGGTCTTAATTTCATCTTTCATGTTGACATAGTCACTGGTATTGTGGCCGTGGTTGCGATGGAAGCGACAGTACTTACATTTGTCCGGCTGACCTGCATTGGTCTTCATATAGCTCAGCCAATGCAGTAATCTCTGGTCTTGAATGTCAAGTAGAATCTACTTGGGAGATGTGTTGAGAGGGATGTATGTGTGGAACTTCCTCTTGGGTTTTTTGCTCGGCCTCCTACCCTGAATAGTGTTGTCATCCGATCTTCTCTTGTCTGCCTGTTGCGGTGTATCATCTCTTCGCCTCTTCCCTTTGGAAGACTCCGCGGTTTAGGAACTCTTCCATGAACTGAAGAATTTCTCGGCGTTGGTATATTTCTGTGCTCGGCTGATGAGTTCCGCCATCAAGATCAGAGTGCCTTCTTCTTTCCTTTCACCGTGCATAGTAAAGCTTTGTAGTCTTTTAGTTTAGGAATTCCCACAGACGGTGCCAAAAAATGTTGATGCAAAAATCTACACCACCCTCCGTTGAGATAAGACGGCTCGGAGCGAACCTTGGTCCTGTACAAATGAACAGACAAAGGAGACTCTGGCTCAAGCAGGGGACCCTCTGATACCTAAGTCAGGCTAAGGATCGGGGTCTAAGTAGAGTAGAGTATAGATGAGAGTGCGAGAGATTGCGTACCTATTCCTGTAGAAATGATTGGTATTTATACCTGAGGATCAACTTGAACATGTCCGATAATCTCGGCACGGTCATCGCCATTACGAGAGAATTGCGCGCGCACAGTTATCAGCCATTATATAGAGATCGTGTGGGCATTACTCTAGACATGCATTATGGACTCGCTCATTAATGCTATCGTTATCCAAGATCCTATCCAAGCCAACCCTATGGCTCGGCTCATACCTGAAGGTCTGAGTCCTTAAACAAGTTGATTGAATCACCAAGTATAAGGACTTGGCTCAGGGGAACACTAGATGAGTGGGTGGTGCTGCATTCCGAGTCGAGATAATCGAGTCAGAGTCATAACTTTGCAAGAACCCTTAGATCGGACACTCACTTCGGGCCAGAGGCTTACTAGTTCGAGGCCTTGCCCTTTGATGTCAAAATTGATCCGAATGTACCTCGGTTCGGATTTACCCATAACAGCTGATAAAGTATAATTTAAGACCTATATAAAGTAAATTTATTATGTAAAGTTGAGTTCTAAGTGTGTTTTGACATCTTTTTTAGGGGTCATTTGGATCATAAGCTACTTTAGATAAGCTACTTATGCCACAAGTAGCTTATCTTGGTTTACACTTATTCAACATATAAGTACGCTAGGTAAACAACATACTTATCAGCCAAATAGTATAAAAGCATGTTTGGTTTCCAACATCATAAGTATTTATCCTCAAGTTTGTTTTGTCCCCTCACATCCACTGTCCATCATGTGGGGACAACCTTTGATGCGAACCATTCATTGTATGGGCCCCTCCCTTGATGTGGGTCATCCATCATGTAGGGCCCACCTTGGATGTGCCCTTATAGCCATCCTACATAAATTGAGAAAAAGTACTCATGAATCTCTTGATTGCTCTTTGATGAAACCATCCTTGGGCTACCTTATGACTTTGGTAAATTAATCAATATAGAAGGCAGGGCCTCGACAAGTCAGGAAAATAATCACTGGACCCGATTGAGAAATCACCAACCTTGGAAACTAGGACTGGAGTCGATAACTCACATATCCCAAAAATTGCACTGGTATGTCAGCCCGATAAAACTACATTTGGACGCTTAAAGAAGCAATGGAAATCGGCCAAAAAGAGAGGGAATAAAACCTGAACACCCATCGGGACATCTAATGGTCTCAATCGAGCGATCGTAGATCCTATATACTTGAATTTAGCTAGAAAACAAACCTAAAAGAGAGAGAAAAAAAAAAAGACTTTTGAATACAACAAGGCACAGGGGAGAGAGAAGTGCACTTATTTGTGTACTTTGTTTGTTAATCACGTTGTTTATGTTCAGGGAGTCAGTTGAGCCCTTGGAAGCTAAAGACTGAAGACACACAAAGACTGGAGCATCAAGGAAGGGAAAAACAGGTAAATGAGGTGCTTTGGTGACCCTAACCTTGACCCAGAACAACCCTTGAACCTCTAGATGATCCTTACCTTAATAACAAAACCTTGTGTGATCACCCCTTAGCCTTAGTAGACTTATCGAAACTGATAAGATAGAATATGGAGGTCCCAAGCTACTGGAAATCGAACTACCCAAACCAACATAGTTAGTGGTGTGCTCAAGTAAAGCTTTATCAATTGAGTCGATTGACTGAACATGAAAAAAAACATCTAGCAAGCAACTGGCCTAAATATGATTTAGTTCGGGTGCTCAAGGCACAAGCTCGATTGATCGAGGAATCTTCAATTACTCTCAAGCGATCGAACTCAATCGATCGAACATGGCCAAAATAGTCCATCGAATTCACTGGACCATTTTCAGCCTAGCTCGATCGAGCCTAGTCATTAGAGATCCGTTATAACTTTTTTATTATAATATATATATATATATATAGAGAGAGAGAGAGAGAGAGGGAAAAGGTACTATGCGCTCGACCTCACGATAAGCTCCCATGAGGTCGAGCTGTGTGGGCCCCACCGCGATGCGTGTCGACCATCAACACCGTGCATTTGATGGGTCCCCTTTAAATTATGGGATATCCCAAAAATCAGCCGTATACGGAACTCAGGTGGGCCATACCATCTAAAATCATGTGAAGACACCGTTAAAACATATAAAAGCACTTGGTGGGGCCCACCTAAAATTTGCATGCATCTGAAACTTGGTCTGAACCCTCATCCAAGTGGGACACACATAATGGATGGGCTGGATTTACAAACCACATCTCGGTGGGCCCAAAAAATGATTATGAATGTTTTAATGGTGCACGGCCCCTCTCCACTTCTGTATGTGGTGTGGCCCACACAAGTCACGGATTGACTTGATTTTTGAGACCTAGGCCCACGATGGAATGGTGCATCTGACCGATGGGGTAGATGTTCGAAACGCATCACGGTGGGGCCCACACAACTCGACCTCATGGGATGGACTCGTGAGGTCGAGCGCATAGTACCTTTTCCCATATATATATATATATATATATATTGCATTTGGATTTTTGGACAAATTATGTATTTTGAAATTTTAGACACCCTAGTGCACCGCAAGCTCTAATGAAATTCATGTTTTCTTCTTAATGCTTCCTCACTCTAATGAGCATTCTAAGCAACTCAAGAATGACGCATATAAGGGGCTCAATTCGACAAGTAAATGTCATTTAGTGAGTCCATACTCTCTTTCCTTATGTACAATTAAGTGTAAGAGTTTGTGACCCAAACTCAATAGGTTCTTATGTAAGGTCAAATTCACTAGACATGGGTGTAGTCTCCAACAGGAGCAAACGTAAGTATTTAGACTAGGACCAGGGTTGTTGGTTAACTAATAGAAAAATAAATAAAGTCTCTTGCATGAGCCTCCGACAGGAGTATACGTTAGGTCCTTATGCAGGGTTGTAAAGGTTAGAAGTGAACCTAATTTAAAACTTTCAATAGTGAAATTCGGTACACTCATAGGTTGAGTGCATCCGCTGGGAATGGAGTAGAGAAACTGAACCACTATACATGCCTGTGTTTGTGATTATTATCATTTGAGTACTTATTTAATTATGCACATGTGATTGATTATTGAATTATATGTATGTATGATTAGATGAATACTAGGAGTTAATAGTTAGCACATTCCACTATCATATATATACTAGTTGCTTGAATAACATACTTATTGTAGTGTATGTGATTTAACCCTTTGTTGACTTGGAATCCTTAGAGTTAAGAGTCTTACTTAGTTTAAATTGTTATATTAGTTTAAGTAAGCAATTATATGTTAATTGACACAAATTTTATTTGGTCCTAATCACCCCTCTCTAGGACATAGACTTCATTCCATAGCTTCGCCAAGCTTCCGTGCATAGCTGTGGTATCTTATACCACATGCAATTTCAAAAAGTAGACTGTCGGTTTGACGCACATCGACAGACCCTTGTCCACTTTTGACCTAACAAAGATCTAGATCCCATATTGCAGATGCAAAAAATAGTAAAAAAATGATAAGTGTTACACCATTGGCCGATCATGAGCCGACGTTTTCCTTCTATAAATTCGATCCTACGACAACGATTCAGGGGAAGGAGTGACATGAGATACTAGAGTAAATACTAGAGAGAAAGTTAGAGAGGTTTAAGAAGCGTGTTGGGAGGAGGTCTCTGCTCTCTGAAGATTTTGGAGGTCTCCTAATCAATGCCGAGGTCTTGCCTGACTTAGGAAACCAACTCTAAAAACAAAAGTCAACTAAAGAAGCCATCAATGTCAAAAGTAGGTTTGGAATCCCGGATATCCGGCTATCTCTTTTGAACAAAAAGGATGTCTAATCTTTCATTTTCTTTCTCACATCTCAGTCAACTTCATAACACATTTTATTCCACGCATTCCTAATATATCATCATAAACACACAAATTTTATTTATTTTTCCTTCTCCTCCACTGCTTATTCTTTAAACATGTGCCTACACAAAATCAATTAATCCCATGAAGTCAAGCTAGGATCCTCTTTTTTTTCACCTTCCTAGCTCCCTTAAAGGACTATGCAAAGCATGCCTAGTTGTACAACACTGTATAATTAAATTTCTCTTAAAGTTGTGAACCCCGTGGAGTAAAGACCGCACACTGTGTGGACAGAAGAGGGTGCCTAACCCATTCATCTTCTGTCACCAAGACCCTTACCCAGATCTTATAGTCGTAGACTAATCATCGAAGTCATTTAAGTCGAGAAGTTTCATGGTTTCTCGAGCCCAAAGTGATTCCATAGATTCTAGCTGACCATGGATCCAACCAGCTTTCTTAGCTAGCGCCAACTCCAAACTTAAAAAAACATTCCTTCTCCGTCTCCCACATTTCCTAGAGGTGGCATGCCCACGAGTGTCCTCCTCTCTCCCCTAGACAGACTTGGCGAAGAGGGAGTCAAGCTTGCAGGCAGCATTCACGGGGCCATTCATCATTAGGGGTCGACCTTTAATGTGCATGGTCCATTATGTAGAGCCCACCTTTAATGTTGCTCATCTATCATATAGGGCCACCATTAATCTTATTGTCCATCATGTGGGGCTCACCTTCAATATCCATCGCCCATCATGTGGACCCCACCTCAGTTGTAGGCCTTCCATCACAAGGGATCCACCTTGAATATGGACCACTCATCAGTAGGGCCAAACTTTGACGGGGACAGTCCATGTGGGCCATCCATCATGTGGGGCTCAACTTCAATGTACATTGCCCATCACGTGGAGAGCACCTTTGATGTGGACCGTCTATTGTGTGGGCCCCACCTTTGAAGTGGGTTGCTATCATATACGTTCATTTTTTATGTGGGTTATTTATTAATATGGGCCGACTTTTGATGTGGACTATCCATTATATGAAGCCCACCTTGTCCATCGTGTGGGCTCCACATTGAATGTGGACACTCCATAATTTGAGCCCTTTTTTACATGGACTGAGAGAGTAGAAAAGTGAAAAGATAGAAAGTTAAAAAAAAATATTCAAGCTATGAGTAGCTTTAAGCACGTATGTGACTTAAATAGAAAAATGTAAAGATAAAAACTGAAAAAAAAAAAAGAATAAGTAATTTTAAGTGCACAAGTTAATTAGTTTTGTTACTTAACATAAGTTAAAATGTAAATATTCGGTGGTACACAAAAAGGTCCTTCATGTCCCAGCTGTTTCTTGTAGTGTGGCCCACTTTAGGGCGTGTTAGGATTCACGTATAGTATTGTTTTGCACTGTAAATGTGTACGACATAGTATTCCACAAACTGTAGCATAGTGTACGTCTCGAAGGTCATAAACTACCATACTGTTTGTTTTTTTACCAAAATTCGTATATGTATTAATTGCAGAATTCAGTGTTGACATTTGGGAAGAGACTCTTTGTCGAGCCCAACATGTGTTATTACGGAGTACTATATATATATATATATATATATATATATCAGGCATCTTTGTCAATATCATGTCCACATAGTATGTGGGACCCACCATGATATGTGTGCGGGGATTCCAAATGTGAACGATCTCGTGGCATGGTCCACCTGCGATTTCTAACCATTTCAGAAGTAACATACGGTGGATATCCAATCACCGTCACTTTTGTGGTGTGGTCCACCTCTGATTTATAACCCTCTCGAGAGGTTTTTAACGGTGGATATCCAATCAACATTGAACTCATGAACGTGGTCCATATGTGATACATAGCCCTATCCAAGGGTTTTCAACAGTGGATATCCAACCTTCCTCATTCAAGTCATGATCGTGGTCCAACTGTGATTTATGGCCCTCTCAATATTGCAGCATTGTGCATATAATGATCTGGACCAAGACTCGCAGTAACTATACATTTGAAATAGGATGATCAGTGGTGGGGTCCATACACTGCAGGGTTCATTGCTTTTAGTGTCACGCCCCAAACTCGGAAACCGGGCTCACAGAATTCTCGATCGCCGAATCCGACGCCGACAGCCTCCATAGAATCCCATTCTCGGCTCCTAGCTCCCATTCGCCAGGTTCCGATCCTGGGATGCTACGAGGAGGATTTTCAATGTCAGTTGATTCGTAAGAAGCATAACCAAAGGCATAACCCACAAACAACAACCAAGCACTCCATTACATTTCCACTATGATCAAAAACTTTACAAGTACAATGAGCATAAAGGGAAATACAATGGTAAAGAACAAAAACTCCAAAATGCTCTGCAACGTGCTCCTGTCTCAACGCTGCTACGAACCAACGTCACCTGCACGCAACGGTCGTGCATAAGCTTACAGAAAGCTTAGAGGGTGGTGAAAGTGTGTGCACAAGGTAGAATATGAATGCAATGTCAGAGTAATGCGGAATATGCTAATGGAACCATAATATCATGAGCCGTACCAAGGCTTATGCAATGCAAGACATGATTGGTATCGGCCATCCTAAGGCCATGCAATGTATAATGCAACTCAAGCATACAGATCCTCATCAATGTCCACACATCAATACAACTCAAAGTATGGAATATCACCGGGGTCTAGTACACTCTAAACCAGATTGCCGCCACATCGCGCGCAATAAGGTAAGTGGAAGAGACCACACTATCCGTCTGCCAATATCGGGCGCGACTCGTCGATAGCGGACCCATTCCTCGAGCTGGTCAAACTCAGCCTAGCATTGCCCCCTACACTCGGATGGGTAAGGCCGTACCCCCTTCCAACCGACCACGACACAGTGGAGAGCACAGCCAACTGGTATTCGGCACTCAGTGCTCATCTACCCACTCGGTCTAGACGTTGGAGCAACCTCTTGGTACCATAAGGGTTTAGGGACTTTCACCCAGGGATATCTATAGTACCCCATGTAGAACAAGATTTTCGGTATCCAATCCTGCCAACCACGATGCGTCTGTGGAGGCTACGGCCCTGATGTCGCTAGGGCGTACAATAACCATGTCACACAAATGCGAAATGCATGATTCAAGCTATCCAGTCATGCAACAAATTCTGCGCATATCGTGCGCTCATGTAGGGCAACACCGCCTAACTGGGAGCCCATAAACAACCTGCCTGAAGGCAAATGCTATGATCAGTCAATCCTCATATCAAGCATACATATGATGCATATGATCATGGGTCATGAAACTATACTAAACATGTTATAATAAAATGAATTATCTTACAATGCAGATAGGCCTGGACGGTCTATACACAGCAAGTACGGCCTAGTGATGGGCCCTAAAGAGAGTCATAATGTGGACATCCAACCAACATTACACTCGCAATGTGGACGTCAAACTAACATTACATCCCAGGGCACGATCTTTGTAAACCTCAATATTTAGTCTGTAATGGATTTACACATTGCAATGGACCGTAGGTTGTCCCCATTGGACCTTACATATATATCAAATGGGCCATATCCTATGGGCTTTTTATTCATCAGATGGGCCACATAAATGGGCCAAACCAATGGGCCTTATGTGCATTGCAATGGGTCAAACCCGTGGGTCTTGGATTACATCAGATGAGCTTAGTCTCATGGGTCTTATATATGACCAATGGGCCACACCAATTGGTCCCCAAAAGTACATCAAATGGACCTTAATCCCATGGGCCCTAGTACATCTCAGTGGGCCTTAACCCATGGGCCCTTAAAACAACAAATGGCCTAATCTCATGGGCTTTAAAATACACCAAATGGGCCCAATCCCATGGACCTTGGAACACATCAAATGGGTCTACTTCTATGGCCTAGAGGCCTACTGAAATGTTTATTTGCCATTCAAACTGGTTGGTAAGGGACTCGCGGAAATGTTTGTTTGCAATCCAATATGTTCAAAAGGTCATACGGACCTTGGGCCCACATATATAATATGTATAGTAATATACATACATTATAACTACAACGATAACTTATACATTAAGGGAATAAATGTATATAAAATAACCATCTATAAATAGCTGCTGCTGTAGATTTTTAAGCATTTAAAAAGGGAATAGAGGTGGGTCCCACGTATGGCCCACCACTATATACATATTATGAAATATATAATATAAGATATAAAATATATAATAGGTAATATATATCCATATATAATGGTGGGACCCACAGAACTTGCTGCTACTAGGGGACAGTGGGCCCCACCATCAAGACAGATGGACGGCAAGGGCCAGGGCACACACACACATGCCGCCGTGGGCTCCACCGTCCGTTTGGACAGTGAAAATAGTATACACATCACTGTGGGTCCCATGTGGGGCCCACCTCAATGTTTATATGCCATCCAAACTGCTGATAAGGTCACACAGCCCTGGGAGAAAGGGGAAAACGAATTTCATCCTGATCCAAAACTTCTGGGGCCCACAAAAGGAGTTTCAATGGCAGAGGTTCAATTCACTGTTTCCTGTGGTGCGGGCCACCTGAGTTTTAGATCGACCCAAAATTTTGAGGGGGCCCACCTGAGGATGGGACCCACCTCATGGACGGCTTGGATAGCATACAAACATCAAGGTGGGGCCCACGGCTGGAGCCGTGGGTCCCTGCTGAAAGCCCGCCCGCCCGGGCGCTGCACGCTGCCGCGTGTAGCGTGCTGCGGCTGACAGTGGCAGAGACATGCCACCCTCTCTCTCTCTCCTAAATTTTGGTTTCTGCCAAAAATCACGTGTGGGGCCCGCTTCTTGGAAATCCATTCCATCCATAGTGTTCTACAACTCGCAACAGACAAAAAGAGTCCGGAGTTCGAATTTTTTTGAGGCTTAGAAACACCAGAAAAATTCTCAATGGTAACCGTCAATGTTTCCCATGCTATGGCCCACAAGATAGTCGGATCAGTCCCATTCTTTTACTTGACGGTTAAATCGATGTGAGTAAGGGGATGGTCGGCTTGGATCGAACATATACATCAAGGTGGGGCCTACACTAAGGGACCACCCAAAACCCCTCCTTTTCTTTCCTTTTTCTTCTTTCTGTTGGAAACGTGCAGCGTCCCAGACGCTGGACAGTTTTTATAATATTTTTTTTTTTGTGTGGGCCTTGATGAAGTAGGCCACCACTGATGGGTGCCATGGGTTCAACGTCTAAGGTGGGCCCCACTTGAATAAAATAATTACATCAAGGTGGGATCCATTCAAGTGGGCCACAATCCTATAACATAAACATAACATAAAATAAAATAAAATGAAATAAAAGCAATAAAAGAGAGAGAGAGAGACATGGAGAGTGGGACACGGCTTGTGATGGAGGGACCCCGTCATTATGGGCCCTCCCTTGCAACAAATCATACAACAAGTGGGCCTTAAAACATGTGGGACCATCGAAATTTAAAATCAACGGTGGGGATCCTTTCCCCACCAACATGGACGGTCTAGATGACTTTTGAAGAGAAAAATAAACATCATGATGGGGTCCATGGAGAATGGCCCCATCATGGAATGATCATGATGATCCAAGTGGTCCATCGGCCACAAATAAGGGTCCTAAGTGAGATCCACACCATTGATCGATGGGCCTCACTTGGTCCACCATAAAAATAAGAAAAACAAGTATGAGGTAGCACCCACCATCCGATCTTCTCGCTCCTAGAGGTTCCTTGGCACCTTGTCTTCAACTTCAATGGTCAAGATGAAGAATGGAGGGTTGAGATGGAAGATTTTGGGGTAGGAAGGTGGGCCACTTGGAGCTTAGGAGCTCTTGCAAATTCCCATACGTATGGAGCTCCTTAGCTTTGGGATTTTGAAATGAGAAAGAGAGAAAGAGAGAGAGTGATGTAAAGGGAGAGAGAGAGAGTGATGGATGGATGGGTGAGTGATGGTTGTGTAAGAAAAGCTTGACTTTTGAGGCTTTTGTGTAAGAGAGGTATGGGATGTGAAGACTTTTGTGGTCTTTTGTGTAAGAAAGGTATGGGTTAGGAAGACTTTTGTGGTTGCTTGGGAAAATGGGTGAGAGTGATGTGTACTTGACATATGATGGGTTGATGGGTGATTGATTGATGGGATTGATATGATTGATGTGACACATCGTTGAGATTCCCTTGGTTTTCACAACGCGCGGCGTTTTCTCGCACCGAACGTTGGCTCATATCTCTTGATCAGGGTATCGCCTCGGCGCGCGAGTCGCTGTATTAGAACCGCGGCGACGGCGCGGTCGCTATGGTATTGGTGGCGGGTTGAGTCGACTCGAGTTGTCGGCATATGAATCAGGGTCGCGCGTCGATATCGATTAAGGGTCAAAAGTTGCCGGAATTCGATCGGTAAGACCGCGGAAGTGTACGGAAAGGTACGGACCAAGATACGGGTCTTACATTTAGGAAATGAAAATAGAACTAAATTAAAAATGTAAAAACTGTTAAATGCAACTCAGTCTTACAAAACAAACAAAATAAAGTTTAAAACAAAGTAACTGTATTAAAAAAATGAAGCAGGGGCAATCATCTCCTTCAAGCAGTTAAAATGCTTCCATCAGCAGGCCTATTATGTTTCAAATTTCCCCTATGAGATGAGGTTTGAAACAATCCATCCACCCATCACATATATTACCAACCCCCCTATCAGAACTTTCAATATAGGGGAACCATCAACTGAAGAATCGTCATCCCCTTTCACATCCGGAACGACAACATCGAAAAAATGCGGCCCATCAAACTGATCTTCATTTATAGTCGGAGAATAAGCACGTGAAGATTCAGTCTCACGTCTCCTAGAAGGTCCCTCATAATGATAATAATGCCTTATGGCCTATAATAAATTTTAACAAAAAATTATGGGAATAAAAAAATAATCTCAGACCAATCAGATAAGTGATTTCAGTTACAAAAAATCAGGACAAACAAACCACCGATGGTTCGTCTATCTAGAATTAGCAAGCATATAACATACCTGAAAGTTAAGCCAAGCTGTTACGGCCTCCTCGAACGATTTGTATGACTGATGTTTACATCCTGAATATCGATCCTCCTGCACTTTTGTATCCTTCCATTTCTCATAAAGGCCTGAAACTCTTCCTACAAAAACTACATAATATTTCTTTAACTCATAGGGTGTATCGTGGTATACACAGAGATAAGAAAGACCGACATACAAGGGATAAGATCCATCACAAGGCATTTTTAGATCCTCTCTTCTCCAAAAACGCAATGACATTCCATTACATGCAGAAGGTTTTAAAATTACCTTTACGCAATACCTGGATACCACTGAATCTGTGAGAAGATTGCTGTAGCAGTTAAAATCGGATGGAATCAGGGCAGGTTCACAGCGACTAGCTGATCTACCGATCTTTAGATGAGCATATAACGTTTGTAGAGAATAAAGAGGACCACACGTAACTATTTATGTCTCGGATCTTTTAAATCTGCAATTATATTCTCAACTAGGATGATCAGTGACGAAGAAGGAAATAGATGAGGGAGAGAGTATCCGTGCCTAATGGAGTATGTGCGTCTGATGGTCTACGGGACTGAAACCTTTGATCTTTACTTTTTCACCGCAGGGCGGTGCAGTGCAATGACACCACTGTATTGCACGATGCATTGAACTTGATGGGAGATAACGCGTAGTAGCTGAAATCTGATTCAGCTATGTACTCATGTCTCTCGTCCACGACCGCTTTTAATTCGAATTCAAACATTGGATAACGCACTGCCCACGTCTAAACCCAGTGCAACGCTACTTGGGCTGTGAATCCAAACACGCCCTTAGTTTCGAATCTCCTGCTATTTAAGCTTCTGTGTTAAAATAAACTGGCGAAATGGATGGACAATACAAGATATAATACAAACATCTGGGTGGGCCGCACAGAACCTTGGGTTACATGGGAGCGGGGTAAGCGTCGCATCCACCGTCATTCATGGTGAAGCAATCTGGCCAACGGTCCCGATCAACTCACCATGCAGAAGATTGGGCCTTTGGAAGATACTAATGAATTCCTAACCCTTCCATCAGTGGCCAGAAAATTAAAAAAAACCGATGGCTGCATTTAATCTTCTAATCATCCGTATCTGGGCCCACCATTTCGACGGTCCTGACAGTAACTTGTCCAGACAGCAGCCATTCGCAGTAAGACCGAAACCCCAGGAGCCGCGACCCTCTCTCTTCAGCCTTGATCTGAAATTCCGCCATTAAAGAGCACCGATCGAAGCTCGATCTCTCCATTCCAAGGCGATTCTATTCTGCTGTTCCCTCTTCATGGTACGGATTCTACCTTCTCTCTCTTAGATTCTCATTTCTGCATTCCGATCCTTTGAAAAATGTGATTTCCATGCCTGGGAATCTCTTGTGCTATTTGTAGAGAATCTGATCGTGGCAAATTTCGCCGTTTCAGTTAATTCCATCGCTCACATTATTGAAGAAATTCGGTTCATTTTCAACTATCCTAGGCTTTCAATTTTGAGGAATCAAATGATCCCTGAATCAATGATGTGTAGCAGGGCAATTAGGTTTCAGTTTCTACAAGTGGGCCCCACGGTTCGGGGATCCCAATCGTTGATTTGATGGGATGTGCCGCCGGCAGACCATGCCCTGGAAATCTCCCTGACTGGGAGATTGTAGCTGCCAATCTCGGGTCCTTCTTTTAGGTTGAATGTGAACTGTTGCTGTATTTGTCTCTTAGGTGTCAATTTGTGGGCCACAAATTAGAAGGTTGGGATTGTTCTGTCATGGAGGTTTTAGGTGTATCTTGGGATTTCTTTCTTTGGCATTTGCTTTTGTGGCAGTTTCCATTGCAACTTCTGTGATGTGTGTATGGCATCCAATCTGTTCAGCAGGGTCGTCCCAGCAAAAAATTTTGACTTCCCAAAAATAAGGCATATCCAACCATAACGTCTGCCACGATGTGAACTTGGAGGTTCTTGCGTGGTTGTATATCATTTTCTATAGTGTGGTCAGATAATGAATGTATAAGCCTATTTTTGGGGCATCCTATCATGGTAGGGTTTACCTAATGAGTGGGTTGGATGGCACACGCACATCATAGTACAAGGATACCCCTCCATTCCAAAGCTATTGAGAAGGAACCAGCCTCTTTGATTTTTGTTCTTCCTCTCTCTCTCTCTCTCTCATTTGAAAGAACAAAGCAATAGGAACAGCCAACAAACGAGTCAGACGAGAAATCCTCTTGTAGTTCTAACAACAAACTATCACCACACTACCTTCACTATGGAATCTTAGAGCAAAAGCAAAATCAATGAAGAAAAAACACAGGCAGCTTCAGGGTCTAAAATCTCATGGGACATGGATGCCCCTCTAGTAGCCACTCCAATGCTCCTCCCAACCTAGCACACTTTTCCAATCACGATTAAGGTCCTTCCTTGACCCATGGAATTTTGCAATACCATCATTTACTCTAATATAGAAACTACAAATTTTCTTTTGATGGAATCCACTATACTAACTTTGCTTTTGAAAATTCTCCCACATTGTCCCTTTGGTTCATGGTTTAAAGACTTAGACTAGCATGATGTGGCTCATCTAAGTTGACGTGGACTCAGTAGGATGACATGACCCTTATATGAAACCTTGAGACACCCCTGATTTGGAAGAGTTGGGCCGATTCAGCCTCAAGTCAGGTGAGTCTCAACTCATTTCAGGACTGAACAAGTTGCTCTAAGTCGCTGAGTCTTTTAACCATGCGTTGATTGGCAATGATGCTCCTGCCAACCATTTAGAAGATCAATCACTGAAATGGGAAACACCCATTCTAGACCAAGCTGGATTAAGAAATGATACCACACCTTCAACACAATGACACAATAAAAAAATGCAAGAAGTGATGATCGATAGATTCCTTTTCTTTCTTTGAGAAGTCACAAGTTTTTTTATAAGGCAGGAAGAAGATTCCCCACAAGGAATTACAAACAAGACTAAAAAGAATAGAAAAGGATGATAGGAACAAACGCAAAGTATTGTAGAGACAAAGCTCAGAAAATGACATCCAACTTAGCTTTCCTGAAGAAATCTTATGAGATCTCTAGCGATTCTAGAAACATCTCTCATTGTGCTCATTCCAAATTTGACCATAATGCAGCTAGAAAAGATAGTTTCCAAAGGGTTCTCCCTTTGGAGCCTTTCCCACCCTCATGCCACGTTGAAAGAAGAGCTTCTATGGATCCTGACATCACCCAACGACACTGGAACAACTTGAGGAAGCTGTCCTAGATTGCTCTCGAGAAGGCACACTGAATGAACAAGTGATCCATGGATTCCGTATCCCGCATACACATGATGCATGCGTTGGGAATGATCATATGTCTCTTTTGAAGGTTTTCCACCATAAGCTCCTTGTTCTTCCCCACTAACCATGTAAAAGCCACCTCCTTAGGATAATCTTTATAATGTCAAACCTCCATCAGATCCCCACTTTCCTCCTACCTGGAACCAGAACAACTTCATAGAATTATGTAACCGTAAATCACCTATTCTTCTCTCATTTCTACACCCACGAATCCAGCTCATCAGGATAGTCGTTTGAGGTGGAGAAGCTCGAATAACCTAGCCATATGCTCTGACTCTTTGTTTGAAAGATTCCTATGACACAAGGGAGCCCAAACCACATGACCACCCACCATTTTAAAGAATTCGGAAACACGAGCCTCCAAGTTTGAGGTGATATCAGCCAGGCTAGGAAGAAAAACATCAAAACATCTATTTGAACAGCTGACACCAATTAGTGGGAATAAGGCTTAGATGATGATGATGAGAATGATGAGGTCTATTTGAGCACTAGATGTCTGATCAAAAGTTTATCTGAGACCCATTGCCAACTGAGAAGGAAACTCCTTTTTTTGTGCATTCGTCAACTGTACTAACTATCACTTTCCATGCCGCAGAAGCTCTTTACTGAGATTATTCCTTTGTGAACCATCCCCGTATTTCAATGCTATTGCCCTTTTCCATTGGCACCCGGCCTCTAACCCAAATCTCCACAGCCATTTACCTAAAAGCCATATTCACGACTTCTAAATTTCTTATCCTGTCATCTCCCTTCCTAGTTAGTTTACATATGTTACTTCATTGCATTAGATGGAATTTTCGCTTGTCATCTGAACCCTGCCACCAGAAATTGTACCGTATTCCATCGATTATATTTAACACACGGACAAGACATTGGAAAAGGGACATATGGTAGATTGGCATATTGAACAATGCTGCCTTTATCATCAGGATAATCCCCCACACTGCCATCCAAATGATAGATATCTCATCTTCCAATTTGAGATTTATTTATTTTTAGTTCTCTCGATAACCTTATTCTGCAAATGCTCTGCTGGCTTTCCAGTGCACAACATGAGGCCCATATATGTCGATGGGAGATTGCCTGCTTTGCATCCAAAGACATCTGCTAGATACTTGACTTCCTCTGAAAACATTCTTTTCTCCAATATCTCACTTTTGTGAATGTTTACTTTCATACCTTTCATACCCCAAATCCATTCAAAGCATGCAACAATTTTCCTCATATTATCTACCTGAACCGCATTGGCATCCTAGAAGAGGAGGGTGTCATCTACGAATTGAAGATTAGATATCCAAAAATTAGCATTCTCCACTCTAAAACCAATATTATTTGTTCCATGAGGTGTGAAGAAACTGCCATTGTTTTTTAATATTATGGATATAAAAATATGTTACATGTTACATGACTTTCACATTCAATTACTGTTATTATACCGTTGTTGCAATGTCTATTTGATACTATAAATTCTGTTTTATATAGAATTGATAGATCCAATGCTAATCAGTTTCTTATTTGCAGTTATTTTATCTGGTTGATCGATATTGTTGGAAAGGAATTTAACTGATCTTTGTTACTTTCTAACCTGAATATCTGGTGTACTACACCAGGGACCAATTGAGACTCTCTCTCTCTCTCTCTCTCTCTCTGACTTGAATAACTTGCCTGCTTAGGGACCCATCAAGAACATTCTATCTCAACCCCGGATAGCTCTGGTTTGTCGATACAGAGAGAGGTGGCAATCTGTCTGCAGATCATTCAGCACTCAGGCTGCAACCACAGCAGGCACTCCACAGCCTCCACCGCCACCCCCACCTCCTGAGAAAACCCACTTTGGAGGCCTCAAAGATCAAGACCGTATCTTCACCAACCTCTATGGTTTGCATGACCCTTTCCTCAAAGGTGCCATTAAGCGGGGTGACTGGCACAGAACCAAAGACATTGTCCTGAAAGGTGCTGACTGGATTGTTAATGAAATGAAAAAATCTGGTCTTCGTGGCCGTGGAGGTGCTGGTTTTCCATCTGGTCTTAAGTGGTCTTTCATGCCAAAGGTGTCTGATGGCCGTCCTTCCTATCTTGTTGTCAATGCGGATGAGAGTGAGCCTGGGACGTGTAAAGACAGAGAAATCATGCGCCATGACCCACATAAACTACTTGAGGGATGCTTGATTGCTGGGGTAGGCATGCGGGCTACTGCAGCTTACATCTACATAAGGGGTGAGTATGTGAATGAGCGGTTGAACCTTGATAGGGCTAGGAAGGAAGCTTATCAAGCTGGATTGTTGGGCAAGAATGCGTGTGGGTCTGGTTATGATTTCGATGTACATATTCATTATGGCGCTGGCGCTTACATTTGTGGTGAAGAAACGGCGCTGTTGGAGAGCCTCGAAGGGAAGCAAGGGAAACCAAGACTGAAGCCTCCGTTTCCTGCAAATGCTGGTTTATATGGCTGTCCAACGACAGTCACCAATGTGGAAACAGTAGCTGTGTCTCCCACTATCTTGAGAAGGGGGCCTGAGTGGTTTTCTAGCTTTGGCCGGAAGAATAACTCTGGGACAAAGCTCTTTTGTGTGTCAGGCCACGTGAACAAGCCTTGCACAGTTGAGGAGGAGATGAGTATTCCATTGAAGGAGTTGATTGAGCGGCACTGTGGGGGAGTTAGAGGTGGTTGGGATAATTTGCTGGCAATTATTCCAGGTGGTTCATCTGTTCCCCTGCTGCCAAGGCACATATGTGATGATGTATTGATGGATTTCGATGCCCTCAAGGCTGTTCAGTCGGGATTGGGGACTGCAGCGGTCATCGTGATGGACAAGTCGACTGATGTTGTTGATGCTATAGCAAGGCTCTCATACTTCTATAAGCATGAGAGCTGTGGGCAGTGCACACCTTGCAGAGAGGGAACAGGGTGGCTGTGGATGATCATGGAGAGGTTGAAGGTTGGAAATGCAATGGTGGAGGAGATCGATATGCTTCAGGAGGTTACGAAGCAGATTGAGGGGCATACAATATGTGCTTTGGGTGATGCTGCCGCTTGGCCTGTGCAAGGGCTCATCAGGCATTTCAGACCTGAGCTGGAGAGAAGGATCCGGGAGCGTGCTGAGAGGGAGCTGGTGGGGGCTGCTACTGCTTGAGGCTCTTACACAGGTTGTTTTTTTAAAAATCCTTTTTTCATTAAGAGAACTGGTTTTCTTCTCATTGGTCTGTAGCTTGAGACAAAAGGGATCTGACATCTCTATGCTTTTCTCTGAAAATGGCAGTCACATTTATGTTTTTCCAAGTGAAAAGCATATATACTTCCTTTATAGCAGGCTTTGTCACAAAAGGGAGAGAATTCCCTTGTGAAGTCTCATTATAAGATGAATGAGTTTTGTTTTGTTCTTTTCTAAATGCTATTCCAAGATCATAATTACTATCATTTTGCTATGTTCTGCCACCAATCATTTGACAATGTTGTTGTTGAGATCTGTTGAAAATACAAGCTTAATGAAATGCCCTTTTGGTTGTCAGTGTATATAAGATTGCCACAGTCCGGTTCTATAATGAAACCCTGTTAATGCCATGTTACAATTTGCAAGGAAGCTTTTTGAACATATTTGAATTTCAGTGTAGGCAATGTCATATGAAAGTTTACATCCGTGACCGGTGGTTGGACCAAACTGCCCACAGGCATGGGTCGTAGTTTGGCCCAGGTTTTAAAAGCACTGTTTCCATGTTTTTCAACACACTTTATAAAGGATGATACTTGGTTGGTGTTAGAGAACACTGCTTTGGGTGCACCTGCAGTGCACCATATGAAATGATAATATTCAGAGCCATCCGTGCACCTGCAGTGTACCATACCTATGTAGTATCTTAAATTGGTTGGACATAGGTATGTTTATCTTGGTTTCTGTGGTTGTGTTTATCTAGGTTTCTTTAGATGCTCATCTCTGTAATCCTCTTAGAACATGGGAGAAATGGGGGGACAATTCATCGAAAATTTCCACTTCCCTGTACAATTTTTCCATTCCCTTCTTCCTTTTTTACAGTTGGTAAACAATGCTGTTTATTATTATTATTATTGTTATTATTATTATTATTATTATTTTTTGTCATATTAAGTTTTAGCCTTATGGGCAAGTTTTATAAGTTGAAGATACAATGTACAGAGTATCCAGTGGCAAATGTTTATATCTATGTTAGTTATCAAATGCTTGATTTCTATACACATGGCTGTTTATTATTATTATTATTGTTATTATTATTATTATTATTATTTTTATTTGTCATATTAAGTTTTAGCCTTATGGGCAAGTTTTATAAGTTGAAGATACAATGTACAGAGTATCCAGTGGCAAATGTTTATATCTATGTTAGTTATCAAATGCTTGATTTCTATACACATGGCCCACATGTATGAGATCCAGACTCTTCATCTATTGGATCCTAACAATGGATAGGCCATATTTCAAAAATGACACCATTCCAATGACCTTAGCCATCTGTTTGGAGTTGTGCCCATTGAATGTCAACTGTTGGTAGGAATTTTTCCTAGCCAGCCACTTGCAATTGTCAATAGTTCTCTAACCCTGGCCAGTATTTTACTTGGGTGATTTTGAAGGTGTGATGGTAGAGCCCAAAAGATGAATGGTCCAGATCTTATACACCTTCACTGAATGTATACATGTTGAATGCTTGATAATTTAGAAAATATCAATGCCACTGAATCCTCACTAAATTATTAATGAAATCCATCATTTACATCTGAAATAGTTCCATTTTTCATTCTTAAAAGTTGCCCCTTTTATTGCAAAATTTCGACCTGATTTAGATTATAACACTCGGTCAGTGGCTTACATAGACGGTTAAGGAGTACAGCAGTGTGCAACTCTCATCCAAACATAGTCCAATAAGCAAATGATTAGTCCCCCAATATCAGAGATTTTAGTTCTCTATCCAAGGTGGGGCCCATCAAACCAACAGTTGGATCACTGAGCCATGGTCCTGAATGTACACAGGCTAGGGTGTCAGAAACTGCTCTGTTGCCAGTGCGCAGGACCTTAAAGCCCTTGTTCAGATCAGACCTGGTTCGACAAAAGTATTTTGAATAAACCGGAAATCAAATAACGTAGTACACTTGAAGCATATACAGAACATAATAAATATAGATGAAATGTACCAACAAAAGAATAGAAAAGAAAAGAAAAGAAAATTAAATAATATGCATTGTACCTAAATGTAATCTTATGTGGTTTTCCAATATATGGAAATTTAAAATAAAAAATAGGTGTCAAAACACTATTTTAGCCTTTTCTATAAAGATTTTTGCTAATTTCACATCATGTATATGCACGCCCATTCAAGTATGCGCATAGGTGCTGATCTGCCATTTTTTGGGGATCATCCGACTGATGCGACAGGTTCTGTCCTTCATGTGGATGACCTGGTCCAACAATCAGGTTGAATGAGTTGGTATGTCCACAGTTCAATGTGAAGCGGTCATAACTGCTGGTTTTGAGTAAAACTGCCCCCATTTGTCTGCCATGTGGATGACCTTGAGTAAAACTGCCCCCATTTGTCTGCCATGTAGATGACCTTGAGTAAAACTGCCCCCATTTGTCTGCCAGGTGGATGATCTTGTCCCTGTTTAACCCCTGCAATATTAGGGTCAGTGCTTGATCTTGAATTTTGTTAAGGCATGGGTCCTGAGCGGCTCGAATTTTCTTAAGAAGCTACCGTGCTGTAGTTAGTGAATCTCCTTCCCCAATAAAGGACACTGAAAGGACAGTTTTTATCCAATCGGTTGCTTGCACCTCAATTTGACCTTTAAATCCTATGGTCTCTCAATACTACCATTTAACCATAAAATGGTCCAGTCGTTAGAAATCACAATTTCACCCCTTCAAACAGGAAATGATTGGTAGTCTTGCTGCACAATTCAGGAGCAGTATCAATCTCCATTGTAACATCATATTTGTTTGTCAGTGGGACCAATCATCTTGTGGGACTCACCATGGATCTGTCACTGCACGGTTGTGGCAGTGGGACAATTGTAACTGTGCAGTCATTAGACATTTGCTTATTGAGGGTGAACTAATGGGCTTGGTTATGTTAGTCATCTGCTTCCAAACCACCAGTTTAGGATTACCCAATAAGTGTGATTCGTTAACTTTTTCCCTTCTACTCTGGGCCCACTGGCAATTGGTTCTGATCACCGTATGCACGAGTATGGTGCGTGCATGGGTGCATGTGCATGAGCGTGTACATTGATGTCTTGATAGAGGAATGATATGATCCTCAACCAAGGATATTGCATGCAGGGCCTTCTATGCAAGTGGGGCCTGAGTTCCAATGAACCAGACTATTGATTTGATGAATGTTGGTGTAGGTGTAGATAGGTCACAGCATTGCACAACTGTCTATTTAATAGTCAGTTGTCAGAGGCTGAGCGGTCCCATTTGCTTCAATCGATGGAAGCCAGGAACTTCAATCTCAGAGCAGGGGATTGTTGAGGGAAAGGGAAACTGGGATAATTCAAAGGAATTGGGGAAAATCCTCTCCCAACACACACACAAAAATCCTAGGAGAGGCTTGGACAAGCAATCTCTCTC